>CM075333.1:45381691-47928747 GCA_037788925.1 Mytilus galloprovincialis | reverse complement strand
CAAAATACCCACGTGAAAATACCACAGTGTTAGTGTCACTAATAGTCAAAATATTGTGCCGTGAAAACTGGAAATGAAGTTTAGCGGGACATAGGAAATTACAAAAATATTAGAATTGTTTACTTACATAGTGTAAGCGGGATGCGGGAATCTAAAAAAAATAAATAGTAACTATAAAGCGAGATCCGTGAACAGAACCCCCAAATGAGACCCCATTAGTTGTGGCTTATTTTTGGTCTTTTTAGCTAGTTTCCTTCCCCTACATTACTTGTAAGTTGATCGTTTTTGTAAAGCAGCACTCGAGGTTTGACAGTATATTACCAAGAAATGCACAAAATATTGAAAAAGAAGGTTTAGAAAATTTAAATAATGGTATGCACACACACTCCCCTGTCAGCACAGACAATTATATTTTTGTAAACGCGCCAAACTCATTTCTTCCACAGTGAGACAAGCTTAATTTACAATGACCAATGTTGATGGTGGTGAAAATCTAGTCCAAATAATTATTACGTCTTGCAAGGCTATTTTATTTCTGGAACGCTTTCCTCTGACGAAGCCGAAATGTGAAACCAAATCAACAAGAAGTCTAACATCTATAATAGAACTGAATATAAAATCGAAATATAAATGGGGAATGTATCAAAAGACCAAAGAGCAGATAGCAGCCAAAGGGCACCAATGGGTCTTCAATGCAACGAGAAAATCCCACAACCCGAGAAGGGGTTCCTAACCAAAGACAAATTGGGGGGGGGGGGTCCAACTACATGTCCCCATTCAATACAATACAATACAATATGCTTTATTTGAAAAACACTCCGTCACATTGACATGTGAAACAAGAGGTAAATTACAAAATACAATCACATACAAAATTTAAAAAAAAAATAAAACAACTTAGAAATAAAATATATGGAAAATTACTTTATATTATAATATTTTAACATTATAATATTTTAGTTAACTTTGAAATGAATATAGACACATTTTTAAATAATAAGTTAATATTTGTCAATGACAGTTAGTCCTTTCATTTTTGCTTAATTCTGATATTTCACATAGTACTCTGGAATATGCTGATTTCTGATATTTTTTAACTAATAAAGAATTGCATTCAAATAAATAATGGAATTCATTGCCAATTGCAGTTAAACACAGATTGCATGTCCTTTCTTCTTTTGGAATGACTTATACCATCTTCCCAGCTCTACTGGGATTTTACATTGCAGCATCTTAATTTTGAAATATATTTACGTTCGAATGGTGTTAATTTTAAAATTCAAATGCATTGATCGTCCAATAAAGAACAATGTAGAAAGGGGGGTTCCAACATGTCCAACCCTCAGACCCTCCTGGATCCCTGCCTGTGAGGCATGCTTTAGCTTGCCATTAATGTATACTAGTTGAGTGATAATGGACGTCATATTAAACTCTTTGATATTAAAAAAGAAACTAAAATAAAAATCATACAAAGGTCACAAAGGCCATAATCTGGCTCCTGACGTGGGAAAAGTGCAAAATGCAGTGGGGATGAAAGCCTTTACTGTAAATTCCTGAAATTACAATTATATAAATCATCTCACATCTTTGCGCATTTCTTGAAATTGGTCATATTAATAAATGTATGCAATATTTTCAGAAAATTTCAATATATAGGCTTTTTAAAAAAAGTCAATCTTGTGCATGATTTATCAATGATTATACTTGCACAATTAACGCATGTTGTTCTCAAAACTAAGAGGTGTCTATGCTATTTATGACAATTTTCATGGTTCAGTGGTTATAGTAAAGTTTTTGTGTTTTGGTCTGTTTTTCTCATACTTTATGCAATAGGTCTACTATATTTGTTGTATGAAATGATTGTAAGGTGAACATGTCTAGTGGGATGATGTCATCTGACCTTGACCTCATTTTCATGGTTCAGTGGTCAAAATTAAGTTTTTGAGTTTTGGTCTTTATCTATTAAATACTATAAGCCATAGGTCAACTGTATTTGGTGTATAGAAATATTTTATGATCTATATGTCAGTGGCACAGGTTTTATTTGACCTTGATCTCATTTTCACGGTTCATTGATCAGTGTTTTTGTGATTTGGTCTATTTTTCTTAAACTATAAGTAATAGGTCAACTATAATTGTTGCATTGAAGCCTTGTTAGCTGTATATGTCTGCCTGGCATGGTTCATCTGACATTGAGGCTTAAATTAAAATATTATTTGTTTGCCCTTTACCGACCGACTCTATAAATTCGTTCCGACTGAAAATCTTTTATTTGTATTTACCAGCAATATTTTGTTTTAATTATTTTTTGTTCCTCCCGAAAATCTTATATTTGTATTTCCTGCTCAAAACTTTTTTACCGGAATCCACAGGTTTTATCTTCCCCGTATAAGGTTAAGTCCATTTGGTATCACGTCAGCGTTTGGCATGAACACTTGCATTTAGAGATTCAAAGCTTTTGATTGAAGTCGATGTTGAAAGTATAACCAACGTTGCCCTTTATACTTGAAGAGCAGGGTTCATTCAAAAAAGTTTGTCCAATACAAAATTATCAACGTGTGTACAAAATATTTTGTTAACGGATGTTGTATCCTATATAACATGTATAAGGATGACGTTTAGTGATTCGTATATCCGGATGATTATGTTATTGCTGCCTATTACCAGCTTTGACATTTTATTTATATCTGAAATGAACCGAAGTCCTGTAAATTGGAGAATAATTGGCAGTAAAATCGCCAAGTTTTCCTTGCAGACCATTTATAAATGCGATGTAAAATATGTGACATTTGAGTTTCAAGTCTTTTAGCTTTTTTTTTATAACACCCGGACACACTCAGTCTCTAGGGTTGTAAATAAAGTAAGATAAATGCTTAGTTTTAGCTCTTTTAACTGGTTGCATGATGACGATGGTGGGAAATGCACTGCTGGGCAGTGGCTTTATATTCTAGTCAAGTTTTTTTTTTTATTTCACAGATATCATCTCTGATAATTTCAGTTCAAATTTTGATAAAATTGG
Source organism: Mytilus galloprovincialis (assembly GCA_037788925.1). Taxonomy (NCBI): domain Eukaryota; kingdom Metazoa; phylum Mollusca; class Bivalvia; order Mytilida; family Mytilidae; genus Mytilus; species Mytilus galloprovincialis. Next base: position 47,925,728 of record CM075333.1, on the reverse strand, counting down.
TAGAATGTCGGAATGACACATACTATAGATAGGGGTTGGAGGGTCCGGATCCTGAAATCCCGGGCTTTAAAACATGAAATCCTGAGCTCCCGAATTTAAATAAATTTAAATTCTGCATCCCAAAAATTTAAAAAAAAAACAATTCCTGGAAATCCTGAAATCCTGAGCTTAAAAACACCCAATCCCGAAGTCCCGATAAAGGTCCTACCCCCTAATAGATTGCACATAGTAAAGCTGTTTCACAAACCATGCTAGGGAGATATATATGATATTAATAAATCTTTCGGTCAAGTTAAGCGTACAAGGTACATGTACGCAGTGCAAGTTAAAACTCTTTAAAAGTTCCAGGCATATAATTGTTGAAAATATGCTCGAGCCCTATATTTTGATATTTAAAAACAAATAGAAGTGCATATAAATTAACTTCACATTATACATGATAATTTTTTTTCATAACTTCCTGGGACTATTCAGAAACTTTAATAAAAGTACCGGTAAAGATTAGTAAAATCGATCATTCTTAAAACAAGAGCAAATACAGACAAAAATGATATCATTCAGATATTGTATCTATAAAATAAAATATTATACCTACCTGCCTACCCATGACAAAAAATGTACCGAGCCAAGTTATTTTATGGGAAAGAAAAATAAAATATTTTACCTACCTACCTACCTTGTTTCAAAAAATAGGGTCGGAAAAGGGCAAACAAACAATATTTTAATTTAGGCCTGACCTCATTCTCATGGTTCATTAGTCTTTATTTATTTATCTTGGTTAATGTTAAGTTTATGTGACAGTTGTGATAAAGCTTTATACTTAGGACTATCAACATATTATCAATGATTAGTAAAAGAAGGCGAGACATTTCAGCATGTGCACTCTTCTTATTAAACACACATTAATATACATCATGTACATTAAACATCAAAAAAAAATATTGATGCAAGATGCCATTCAATAATAACTTTTACTCTTTTATGTATAGGACAAGAACTATAGAAGATACAGAGAAATTATAAACAGCAGAAATGATAGGCAATTTAAAATTTGCAGAAGCAAACTAAACCTAAATGGTAAGGCCACTTTTATTTATTTTTTTAAAGTTGTTGAACTTGAAAGATGATAATCATGATTACTATAAAAATTAAAAGATGTGGTATATTAAATATGAAAACTATCATGGCTTTAAGAAAGCAATTTTAGGCCTGTGACGACCTTCAATAATGAGAAAATCCATACCCTATAGTCAAAGTAGGCAGCTATAAAAGACCCAAAGATGAAAAATTGAAACAATCCAACATGTCCAAACTGTAAAACTAATTGCCTAGTTTATTACAAAATAAATTACAAAAAATAAATATAACCGGTATGAAACAACAACAACAACAACCACTAAATTTTAGTGTCAGACTAAACTTACAAAAACTACAGGCTCTGAACTTTGGACAGGCACAATAGGAATATGGCAACCTATGATGTAAATTTCCTGCAAACACAGACTGGACTAATGTAAATCAACTAATTTTTCGCGACTACTTTATTTTGCGTTTTATACTTTCTAGTCTACATCACAGCTAATTATTTTTCGCAAGGTTCAAGTTTACTTAATGAATTTTAATAAAGAAAGCTACATATGAAAAACATTTATTGCTGTTTCTCTCTCCATTTATAACATTTTATTTGTTTATTTTGTGTATTTATAGGTGATCAGACATCTTGGTTTTCACGATCAATAGGTCATTACTGAAGAGGAAACTTAAAGTTGAAATTTATTTACAAAGTGCATAATTGGATTAATTTGAACTGGAATGTGTGCTTTCCTGCAAAAAAGAAACAGGAAATTTCATCATTATCACATGATAATGCCAATAAACAAAATGGAGTTCTATCATAGATACACAAAAACACTATTGCATAAAAGCAACAACATATTATATATATTATTCGAAAGAAAGGAGAATGCAGAACAAATACTATTTTGTTGTTGAAAAAAGGAACACCAGTTTTATCCACTCATTTACATCGCTCCCTCATATCAAATATACGGAAGAAGATCATTGAAGAACAATTTGCAAAAATGTTTTCTCTTAGAATTGAAGGAAAATGTTAAGTGAATGGAATAATGTATTCACTGAATTCTTACGTAGTGGATTGAAAACTGTACACAAGCTGAAACAGAAGAAAATTTTAATTTAAAATAACACGAAAAGTGTATATTTTATTATTTAATCTGCAAATATATAAACAAATTCTTTAGAACACCACAAATGGTATGACATTCAAATTGGTTACTTATTAATGTATTGCATTGAAACAATTACATGAATTACAAAGAAAACAGAATCATTTGCTACAAATTTTTGTATGAACAATACCTAGATCTAAACAGTCTTTTCAATGTCATTAAAATGTTGAGTCAAACATTTATGAAAGTTTTGAATATCATTTGCATCAACTATACAGTCTTGTAATAATTATATTCATACTGTTTGTATACATGGTATAGCGAAGAAATGTTTAACAAGAACAAATAAGGGAAATTTGATGTTCAGAAATTTCTTTAGAGGAAATTTGAAGAACAATGATTTCATTAGAGGAAATTTGTTGTCTTGAAGGATATCTTTTTCCCTTGAAAAAACAATTTCCCTTGAGGAAAAAACAATTTCCCTTTGAGGAAAAATCTTTTTCCTTTAGGGAAATTTGATTTCCCTTGAGGAAAACAACTATTCCTCTAAGGAAATTGTTGAAAAAAGGGGCATAACTTTTTCAACAGTGGTGCTAGAGCCAAACAATTTTAGGACAAATATCAGGGAACCAATACCAACCAAGTTATCAACTTCATTTTGACTTAACTCCAAAAATTAAGGTGAACAACTTTTGCACTCAGCGGAATTGCAAACTTGTCCTGGAGACAAATCTGCTTTTCTGAGATGTTTTACAAGGTTCCAAAAATGTGTTATCCCCTACAGCTTTCCATCCAGCTAAGGCAGAAGTATATTCTCTTTTATTCTCATATATCCAGTATTTGCAACAAATTGTAATTTTTCTGAAGAAAAAAATTCAAATGGAAAATAATGTTTGTATTGTACATGTTGTAATATAGTATGTTCCCATGGGAAGAAAAATTGTTCCTATGTGAAAAAAAAATTGTTCCCATGGGAAGAAGATTTGTTCCCATGGGAAGAAATATTGTTCCCATGGGAAGAAAAATTGTTCCCATGGGAAGAAAATTTGTTCCCATGGGAAGAATTAATTCCCATGGGAACTTTTTGTATTTGTCTTTTCCCATGGGAACTTTAAAGTTCCTATGGGAACTCTAAACTTCCCATGGGAAAAGTAATTTTTCCCATGGGAACTTCCAATGTTCCCATGGGAAATTCTAATATTCCCATGGGAATTATCAAATTTCCCATGGGAAATGTACTTTTAATCAGCTGCAGTGACAAGAGTGACAACAGTGACAAGTTGGGACATATGGCATTTTTTTAATTTTTCAATAATCTATCACTGGGCAAATTTTTTTTTGGATATCTTGTAAACCGACAAAGTCAGATTTGCCGATACCGGAATGGCAAATTTGTCCCGCACAGTGTTCAGAATGTCACTTTTGTAGACATTCTATCTATTAAGCTTGCTATACCACGTGACTGGAAAGATCTTTTATTACAACAACACATGTCACCTAACAGCAACTCATTTGGATTCGTTTTTGAGCATGAGAATAAAAAAATGCCTATTAGTAAATTATTTGCTAAAGATGTATATTCACTTTTTATCGATCGGGGAAGTGTTTCTCCTATTTCACAACAAAGATGGGAAGAAAGTTTTAATATAGAAATTAGTGACGAACAATGGAAAAATATTTATTCATTAGCTTTCAAATGTACTATATAAAGCAAACTACAAGCTTTTCTATATAAATTACTACACAGAATAGTCTCACATAATTATCTTCTTGAAAAATATAAACTTTCCTTAACTAATGAATGTGCCAGTTGTAAAGAAATAGAAACTATAGAGCATAAATTTTTTGAATGTACAGAAATAAAACAATTTTGGAGAGATTTTTCAAATTGGTGGTATTCAGTTTTTGGAGAAAAACTATTCTTGAATAAAGACAGTGTCATTTTTGGTGTATTGAATTCTGATAACTTAGTTTTAAATTATTGCATTCTACAGGCAAAATATTACATTTATTATGTAAAGAACACACAATTAGACAGACTGTTCATATCTGTGCAAGCTTTTCTTAAATTTTTGAAAAGACGTCTGGAGATATTAGAATATTTATATATTTCTAAAGACAAACACGAGTCATTTGTCAACAGATGGGGGGAATTCATGAAAGCTATTTAATTAAATTTATTTTTTAATATTTTTATAGTATAATGTATTCCAAAGTATTCTTAAGACGTATCATATACTAAATATTCACACCACCATCTAGTAAATTTTTACTATGTCTTATTTGCATAATGTCAATAGTATAACAATGCCATACATGTCATGTCATTCACTATGTCTTGTAAAAATGTATGTATGCACTGTAGTTTGAACACCAAAAAGATCAATAAAAAATAAAAAAAAAAGTTTTATAATGAAAACTATCCATTGAGTTATAAAAAAACATTTGCATTATTTTTTTTAATTTGAGGTTTCTTATAACTTTAACACTTTGTAATGTCAGGGGTACTTTAAAGTTAAACATATACGGTATGGGGTTTTACTTTTAAAGGCGATGATGGTGAACTAAAGTTGCTTACATCTACATCATTTGACCTTTGGCATTCATACAACGTCTACTTTTTTATAAACCGAATAAAGTATCGGTAATATGAAAATAATGATTTCTTACATTCTTATATAATAATTTTTTTTGTTAGCTGTCACAAACAGTACAGAAATTCATAACTGCAAGAAGTATATTTTTGGTAAACAAAATCAATACACAAAAAAAATACAATTAGTACATAAATGTAAATAATATGCAATGAACCCAACAACAGCATTATCTTAGCAATTGTCTATTCTATTCGGGCGAAATAAAAGATGTGAACGACAGTTTTTAATGATGAAGATCATGATCGATGATGAAGGGATGTTTCAAGTCTAGTGGCAAATTAATTGAACTTTCAGAACGATAACATGTAAATATGAAACCTGATTCGTGCAAGACCCACCCTCTAATCCGTATTTAAAACGTGCTAAAAAAAACCAAACAGGAATCTTTCCCGAATACCTTATTTTAATTTGGAGCAGACCAGTCTTTGTATTTACTCCTTAATGCCTCGTGCTGAGCGGAGAAGCAGCAAATACCAATTTTTACGTATTTTGTTTGACCCGTCCGATAATTGATTTCACGGCTTCTGCACTCAAGACGAACACGCTACCACTAGACCTCTGGGTGGGTGAACAGTTTCCTTATTCATGTTATTTGCTTGCTTTATAAATGATACTACAAAATTATTCTGAGTAAGAAATACAATTTCATTAATTATGTCTACTTCCATAATACTGCCATATATTCTGGTATACATTTGTACCTGTAAAATTGCTGATAAGATAGTTTTAATCAATAAGATATTGCAAATTATTGACATGTTTACTGGTGCTGCAGTTTTTCTAGTTAAAAGCAGGTTCATGTTCATATCACGCCAACGTGTCCTCGTCATGATATGCTTGTAATGTTTGCCAATGAACGATTCCATCCATCTATCACGACGGATAGTTTCACACATGGTGTTGTCAGTTTGTCTTCATTTTATGAGTTTTAATATTACTTTTGAATCATCCGCTTCTATTTCAGGTTCGGAAACGTTGTTTTATAGTCGATTTTTTTAATGAAGGTCAGGTTAACGACTTACATCATGTGTTGTGTTAAACTGTCACTGGTCCTTTAGCAAAATCAATGAGAAATGGTTTTATTTCATGGCCGGTTTTGAATTTGCATTAATCATGAAAATCAGACTCATTAATTTAATGGTTTGCATGAGTGTTTGTATATTTGTGCAAACACAAACCTTTTACCATTTTTGTACTCAAATAGAAATGAAAGTACCTGGTCCAGGAGATGACTCAATTCGGCAATAGTTAAATTACAAATAAATAAAGGGTATTAGTCAATGAGACACCAACCAAACGACAAAAATAACAATTTTAAGATTACAGTCTTCATCTATAGACAAGTTTCTATACAACATCGTATATCTTTGTCATTGATCGGCCTGAGTCTGTAACAATAAGGATAAAGAGTTGATAATGGATGCTAGGAATATATCTAAGAGACAACAACCTGAACAGAGAGCAGACAACACATTTAGACCACAAATAGTTTGAAACGTAGCGAGAAAATCCGCTAACTGGCACCTGGAGGCGGGCTTTGGCTGGCACCTGGAGGCGGGCTTTGGCTGGCACCTGGAGGCGGGCTTTGGCTGGCCCCTTAATAAATGCAAACCTCTAAATGAAAACATTTGAAATTTATGATTTAGAAAGATAGATGTGGACTCAAGTCGAAGTTTGAAATTTCGAAATTAATTATGAAATTTAAATCTAGAAAAATAACATTATAATTTTGTACTGGATATCTAAGAGACAACCATCGATATCCGCTCAGTATCTAAATACAATCTATTGATCAGAATCTGTAAATTGACACGAATCGATGAATTCGAATACTTGTTTTGCTTTGTTTTGAATGAACGTGTTGTTTAATAGGGAGTTTTGTTTAAATTTTTTACGTAGAATGGGTAGTAACATTAAGTCCGTTTGAGTAAAAATAATTTTTATCATTCAATAAAAGCTTTGACCATTTCTATCAATAATGCATAAACAATGACTAGTTGAGAATAAAACCTGTGGAAGCTGGTGATAAAGTATAACGGGTTGTCAAATACAGAATATGGTATAAACAGAATATTTTAGCAAAATATTTGTGGGCTAGATATAGTGCCATAGTTATTTTTTCAGAAAACTGTCAAACATTTTGTAAAATCATGCAAACAAAGCAGGCTTTCAAGAAAATCAACTACGTTTATGACTTCATAATTACATCACCAAAGACGCAATTGATGAACTTCTTCTTTAACTGAAACAATTCAACATTTTGACATTTGTATCATCAAAATTTAATGTTTAAAAAATTATCACAATTAAAAAAATCTGATCTTTAGGGCCAAATTTACCAGTTAGTAAATCAAGTCAACAATGCATGTACGTCAATGATTCATAGTTAATTGTAGGTTTTGAAAGCCATTCCTGCTGGATATCCATACGCTTCGTAGGATGTGTAATTTCCGTAAATCCACAATCCAAACCGTGCCTTTTCTCTATGGTTGATGTGATGTGGTCCACTAGATATTGGAATACTAAAACTACTGAAGTGATGTTCCTCTTCAGAAATACTGAAAATGTTTTTCAAATTTACAAAGTTACCGTCTAACAAAAATCCATTTACTGCGTTTGTAGGTACTGTTATGCTAATGAAACTTTCAAAATCCGTTGGGACCATGAAATCGTAATCATACAGGTATTGGTGTATTCCGGGAATTGTCATCATAAAGGCGTCCCCATGTTTTTTAAGCTCGTGTGGGTAAATATGTACCATCAGATCGCTTTCAGATGAAACATATGAAATAGTTGTATGGAAATAATCCATAAAGTCTCTAGATTTTAATACATGTCTAGTGCGATTGTTACCATTCTTCAAAGCAATGTTTGTATCATTTACAGCAAGCAAGCGAATTGTATTTTCGTATCGATAGTTTAGATATGGAATAACGTATACATTATCTAGTTGATTTGTGGGTAATACCATTTCAATAAATGGCTGACAGCTTGCTTTGTTGTTAATATAGTTGCACCTGTTTCCACTGACGACAACAATTGGCTTAGATGAAATTATTTTTGTCCCAGTTAAATCGGATGAGTGCCAAATTTGAAATGTTGTATACTTATTGAGTACCAATGATAATGTCTGATTGTTAGCATACTGTATATTATCATACGAAATTGATCCATCTTTCATTTTTAAGTTTATTTCTATAACTGTATTTGAAAAGACAGAAGATAAAGCAAATACACTCTGACATATGGTATTTGCAGTCGATACAGTGAACGAGGGAATGATATAACATGTGGATGCATATCGAGCTGGAAGAACAAGGAATCCCTCTGAAAAATGACGGATAAATAAAAATCCATACATGTTGATCGGAATATTGGAATATATTTCTGCTCCAGCCTGGTGTAGGCCATTGGTCATTAGTACATTAGAATCAAGGACATGAGTATTATCTGCTATATTCAAAGTTACTGATGTATTTCTGTTATTAGCGAAATAGAAAATAGATAGTTCCCCTCTTCTGTTTACTGCTGGTAGTACTCTTGGTGAGGGTGTGCCGTAGGCTTCTTGAAATATCACAATAAAATGTTTTGCTCGTCCATCTGCAAAAAGTGTTTTTAAAATGTAATGTTGAAAAATCGTTTGATTTTGACTGTTATGCAATTACTTGTACTTGAAAGTGAGGGACAAAAACAAATTATGTTTAGAACATTTAAAATTTGACCAAAAAAATTAAATAAAATAGTCCTTGAGATTTATTAACTTGTTCAACAGATGACTTTTATGTAAAACTAGTCGAATAAACAATTGCTAAGATTAGAAGAAAAATGAAAGTCATACACGATGTAGTTCATGTCTAAAATTTATAATTGCATTGACGAGTTGAAATCAATGCGTATTCAATATTGATGAATAAAACGACAATATTTTGTTTTATTTAAATCAGTTGATCACATGCATGTAGATCGTGTTTTCTTTTCCTCAAAGTTTAAACAGAAGTAACAAGATCAAAATATTGAAAAAAATATTCGAGTTATGATATTAGTTTCGTTAATTTTTTAGAATGTTATATTCATCAAACAAAATTGTAAGCCAGAGAAAAAAGTTTTTTTTCCATCGTTATTTTTTTCTCGTTTTGCATTTAAAGGGGGTTAAAATGTCTTTCGCAATGAACTGATTATATTTTTCGAGAACAGGCTAGGTAACAGTCACTTGACTTATATTCTGCGTTCTTCTGACACATTTTCTAATCAGAAGATCCATAAATGATCCTGAGATTCGAAAACCGTGTTTTCATATAAGGTTATTTCTCAAATAGTTTTAAAAGAGGAGTTCATTAGAAATAGAAACACAATTAAAACAAAATAAAAATAAAAACATAATAAATACTTAATCAGATGTATTTGACATACTTATGTATTGTGAAATCTGTGGATGTTATTCCCTATCTTTTAAACTACTGAGGTAAACAGGTTTATTTAAGAAAACAAATGCGTCAATATTAATTGAACAAACAACTTTTAAAAAGACAATGAAATATAGTTCATAATGATGACTCTATATCTGTACAACGTTGTTTGAATTATTTCTGATTATAAAGAGATATGGCTACTAGACAACAACAAAACAAAACAAAAAACCAGAGGAGTTCAAGTAGACGAATAATCATTAATCACTATGTTTACTTCTAAATTGTCTTGAGTAAACGTCAATATAACAGCAACTCATAAACAATAAAAAATTAAGAAATACAAAGTGATCAACATATAAGCAGACACAAGGATTGCTACTATTATGTTCTCTGTGAGTGGTGACAAAAAGGAAATAATTGATGTATGAATCTACTATGAAGACCTAACAAACTATCTTTATATTTAGTAAGAGTCTGAAATAATGTATGAACTTTAAATATTTTTTGAGCAGTTAATAAAATGACAAGATGAATGTATTGTTTCTTCGTGTCTATAAACAGTTACAAAATCAACTGTAACATATATAAAATAGTACTATTATCAAGTTTGATTCAACGACAATTAGCAAAAACAGATATTATGTTTTTCTGAAACGAACTGTGTGGTAATATAGTATATAGGGAAGAAAAGCCTAACGGCAGATGATGGCGTACTGAATCTTAAGCAAAACTATCAGTTGTTCTAGTAAAAACTACTAGTTCCATATTCCTGTTCGCCTATTTTGATAATGCGATTGTTAAAAGGAATAATCAAAGTTTAACATTTACTTAATTTTTTTTAAGGTAAATTATCTTATAAAGGACGTGTGGGATAATATATCTTGCAGACGTATTTTCGTAATCAACTTATCAACTTAAAAGTCATGATGGAAACTACGAAAAGATGTTCTAAGTTGAATTAATTTATGTTATGAAGGCAATATATATTTTATCTCCACGTAGTAATTGGAGTCAGATTTTTAAAATATGATTTTCTATTATCGAGGCACGTGTTTTATAAAGTTAACACGTATATATCTTACGATTTTCTTTATTACAAACATAAAAAAAACTCATCATAGATACCAGGACTAAATTTTATATATACGCCAGACGCGGGTTTCGTCTACAAAAGACTCATCAGTGACGCTCGAATTCAAAAAAGTTAAAAAAAGAAAAAAAAAAAGAAAAAAAAAGCCAAATAAAGTACGAAGTTGAAGAGCATTGAGATCCAAAATTTCTAAAAGTGTTGCCAAATACAGCTAAGGTAATCTATGCCAGAGGTAGAAAAGCCTCAGTATTTCAAAAAATTCAAAATTTTGTAAACGTACAGTAAATTTAGAAACAATATCAATGATAATTCATGTCAGCACAAAAAATGCTGACTGCTGGACTTTTGATACCCTCGGGGAAATAAATCTCCACCAATAGTGGCATCGACCCAGTGGTTGTAAATAAACTCATCATAGATACCGGTTTCACTTACATGCTTAAAACTCGAAAGGTGATTGATTATTTAAGAGCATATGTAGCACGTGTGATGGATTTCTGACCAATTCTATGTATATTATTTTTGTATCAATATGTCACTCAACACTACATATTGCTGCTGAAAACAATTTAGATTTTTTTTTAAATCTTATATAATTCTAATTTAGAAATTAGTTTTAATGGTCCTCAATGCCCTCCAACTTTGAACTGTATTTGGTCTTTTTAAATCATTGATTTGATCGGCACTCACTAGTTTTTTGTAGACGAAACGCATGTCTGAGTACAAACGTTTATCTTGATACATTTAGATGTTTATGTATTTATTTCATTAAAATTTGGCATAACAAACGAATGACATTTTGAATGACAACACATCTACCTTCATTAAACTCTTGTTTTTTTATCAATCTCCCCTTCTCATAGATTTTGAAATAGAAAAAAAAGAATAGCTCAAACATCCTTGGGAAAATGCATCTTCTTATCTATATTAAACTATGTTTTGGCATTTACAGCATGTTGAATTTAACCATATTTTTCGACATGAAACAAAACAGTCTTAGATACTCCATTAACTCAACAAGAGAAGCTTAGAACGGGGTGAATCCTTTAAATAATTATCAATAGATGAAAGGACAAAAAAAAAGCACCTATGTTATTTTACTGCCATTGATAAGTTAAATAACAAAAAATTAAAACTGAATTACTTTTATTAAATGGCAAAATCAAAAGCTGAAACAGGTCAAAGGGATGGAAAACAACTGTCATATTCCTGATTTGTTACAGGCATTTCTATAAGTAGAAAAATCAACATTGTTCAACTATTACCTGAATACTGACAGTAATCGCCAAGATAACCGTCTACACATATACATCTGTGTACGTTTTCAGAGATCACACACCTTCCATCGTTCCTACACTGCTCAACAGCGCACATATCTTTAAAAAGTAAAAAAAGAAATTTGAGTTCCATTGAGCTTATTTAAACTTAACACATAGGTGTTACGTCATACAATGTGTCATTACACAGTCCATTGGTTTTCTCATTTAATTTGTTTCCCATTTTGTCATGCTTGAACATTTTACATATAACCATGCGTATGGTTTTTGCTCATAGTGATGACCAAACGCTGACGTTAAGATGCTCACATCTACTCTCTGTTCTTTCTGGACGCTAGTTTTATTCACAACAGCAACAGAACCAAAGCCACTTAATCTAACATTAAAATAACAGGATAACTATGAATATATTTCTCGACATGAATTGCGTTTTCTTGGATAAAAAGAGAACATAGAGAAACCGAAGTTTTATATAAATAAAACCAAAAGAACTAAACAATATAAAACATCACAAGGTAACACTTCTGAGACAATATCATATTTCTATCAAGTGTTAGTTATTTATACATTGTACTATAGTTTTATCGAAATATTATAACAAAACGTTTCATATCAAAAACTTTTGCTTAAAATGTCTTACATTTTGTAATGTTGGAATCTTTTTACTGGTTTAAATTTTTACGAGCTGGGGTTTCTTCATTGTTGAAACTGTACATATATCTTTTATTGTCGAGGCATACGGGGAGTATTGCGTAGTCTAATAAATAACTCATTGATGATCACAAAAGATCAACTGTCATATGTAACGAAAGATAATTCCACACCAATTTGATCCCTTGTTCGACGGACCCGCCCGCACCTATTTTTTTCAAAACAGATTTTTTTTATTTATTTTTATATTCCCGCTTCCCGCATCTGGAATTGTAATCATGTCCATTTCCCGCACCGTTATTTTTGGTAAATATTATAAAAAGATATCAACATTTGTTAAATCACAGTCTAGCCTGTATATAACGATTTGAAACATAAAAGCACCCCACCACACTGTGTAAATATCTGTGAGAATATTTGTTTCAGCATGAAACCTGGAGTGCTCCGATAAAAAGTTATAACAGCGGGTATTTCCGTGAAGAACAAAAAAATGGTTTCTTTCCCCCTTACTTATATTCCCTATCAAAAAATGTTCGTTGTTAGAATAAAGTACAAAGAACTTCTGAAGGATTTGCCTTCAACTGCAATTATATTATATGCTGGCGAAACAAAACTATCCATAGCCGCTGCATGTTTATGCACCTGTCCTGATTGATTCAGGAGCATGTCGTTCAGCAGGTTCAGCAGTTATCGTTTGTTGATGTTGTTCATTGGTATTTTCCCGTTTGGATATATAAATTAGATCGTTGGTTTTCCTGTTCGAATTGTGTACGCTAATAATTATGGGGTCCTTTAAGCTTGCTGTTTGGTCTGTATCAAAGCCCTGTGTAAAAGGCGGTACTTTGACCTGTGTTTGTTATTATCAGGTTGAGAACAACCCTCCCTCAGACAAGGGATCATTTTACTGATGTAGAAAAGAAAATAGAAATACCAAGGATTTGTATAGTTCTTCTATACAAAACATTTGGACACTTAGAATTTTGTACTCAAAAAGAGGAGAGCTACATCATGTTTTAAACAAGGTTTTCTAAAAGAGGGGTCCACTTATTTTGAATAATATTAAACTGTTAAAGTAAATGTGTTAACATGGTTAAAGTCCAGGAATATTACTAAATTCTTGGACATGTTTTGGCCATTTAATACCAGATAGATAGATATATAGTTCTATGAGAAAATATGAGCCCTTTTGTACAAACAAATATATTATAACTTATCTTGATCCCTCATAAAACATGTAAAAGGGATATTTATAACATTAAGGGGTTGCCCCCAAACTGTTTATGATTTGGATGGAGAATTGTCTCATTGTCAGTCACACATACATAGACCAGATTTATAATTATTTCTTGGTGAACAGGGAAAAAATACTTCAGAAATTAAAGAAATGTCAAAGTACAAGTGATAAATCAAGTTTTAATACTGTCAAAACCTATTATTTTATGTTTACAAAAAAATATAATCGCTCGCCTTTACTTTTCAAGCTTCGCCTAAAAAATTTTCAAATTAAATATTTTTTTATTAAAATTTTCAAATCGCTCGCTCACCCTAAATTTTGGAGTCCAAAAATCCGTAGAACAAGAAATTAAATTGGTGTGGCCTAAAGTAATTATAAATATCTTGTGTAAATATTCTACTATAATTTCAAGCGTTCAAGGGATTTGTGTTAAACAAAGAAGTCTTGAATACCGTTAATACATTTAAATATATGGAACAGTAGTATACCGCTGTTCAAAACTCATAAATCGATAGAAAAAAACAAATCCGGGTTGCAAACTAAAACTGAGGGAAACTTTAAATATAAAGGGAGAACAACGACACAACATTAAAATATATGTTACACACACAGAAACGAACTAAGCATAAGATAAAATCCGATGAGAAATCTTTCTTTCTAAAATTTTGCACTGTATTTGTTTTATCGGATATGCATTACATACATGTAACATGTATTATAATTTCCCATTATCATGTAATTGATCCAGATAGCTGAAACAAAGCAAGAGTATGAAGTGACATTTTCGTTTAGATGTTTTGCCTTAACCCTAAAAATAGCAATCCCTTAATGATTTTCAAATTACATTTCCGAAAGGTGTGTGTGTGTGTGTGTGCGTGGTCTTCATCTTCATACGTTACCAAAAGTTATAAGTTTATAGATACATGTATGTTCTGTATGGATTACTCACATACAATAATGATAATCTAAATTGTAAATTGTACCGAGCAACAACAAAAAAACACGGGAAAAAAACTATCAATATATGCTCTTCTTTTGCTTATTGCAGCTGTTTTCCTTATACAATGTCATATTAAGTTTTTTGGGGTTTGAACTTGTTTAAGGCTATGTCTTGTTTCGTTGAACTCTTTTTAAAAGTTTGCACAGAACACAGTGTATTATTTCCAAATTCTGAAAACCAATACCTTTTGCACATGCTCTTTCTGACCAATATTCAGTATCTCCACATTGACAGGTTCCTCTAATACAATGCAGTGTGTCTTGACATTGGACAGTTTCATGGCATTGGACAGTCATATTTCTTTCTGAAATAAACGTTTGAAATTGCGGGAGAGGTCAGAATCTTAACCGTGACAATAGACGATTTCAGAAGCAAATAATTATTTGTTACATTATTATGTCTTACGTGTACACCTCTGTTTGCATAGCTTTTGTTACATATAGTTAAGCGTTTAAATTGTTCGAATATCAGATAAAAATCCTCTTTAATTTATCTGATATCGGCATGTGTATTTTATTCATTAGAATACAGCATAAAAGAAGTTAATATAACAGTTAAAAAAAATTGTAAGGTTAATCACATTCGTGTTCTTTTATCTTCGTAAAAGTATAAACGTATAAAAGTTTCAAAATAAAGTTTTATCGTTTATAAAAAGTAAAATCACAAAAATACTGAAATCAGAGCAAAATCTAATCAGAAAGTCCATAATCACATGGCAAAATCAAATGACAAAACACATAAAAAACGAATGGACAAGAACTGTCATATTCCTGATTAGGTACAGGCATATTATGCCAACTATATCTTGTGATATTAAAAAACGTCTTAACAATATCTTGATTAGTGTAGACAAAAAAGTCTTTGGAATATAAAGATGAAGAGAAATAGTTTACCCAGGTCCCATGCGGTACAGTTTTAAATGATTAAGCAAAAATAATTGAGCATAGTTTACACTAACTACGTACAAAACACTATAGTTTCAAAGATCTCGAAAAAATATACTAGATGGGGGATACATTGAATATGTACCGATTATCAGGTTATCTACATGTTGATATCGTAAAATATCAGCTGCGAGACATAATATGAAGCTTTTTGTCGAGTGAGCGTAGCGAACGAGATCAAAAAGCCTTCATATTATGTCAAGCAGCTGATATTTTACAATATCAATATGCAGATAATCTGATAATCGATTTATCGGGTTATATTTGCGTGTTTCGGAAGTGTTTTCTTTGTTTCACCAGCACACAAAAGATGACTTGATAAGTTCGGGTCAAAGTTATTAACGTCGGTTCAAACATTATGACGTCACTGATATGTCCGGGTCAAAGTTATTAAGGCTGGGTCAACGTATTTGACGTCACAAAGACATGATACGGAATAATATTAAGAGCTGAACAGAGTGATATAGACAGTGGGACGACCGATAAATAAACATCTTGCTCTCTTGTCTACATAGAAAAATATATTAAAAAGGCGAATGTACCCAAAAGTTCAAGTATTCACTTATTAATGGTACCACATGCATTAATTGTCGAGTTTAGTCTTTTTTTTTCTCTCTTATGATTGTGTTTTTAGGTAAGACTTAATTAATTCAATATATGGATAAGTTTAGTGTATTAATTTAAGTCTTGCTCGGGAAAATTTCTTATCATTCAAATTATTCATGTTAATGTGCCAGATAAAACAATGATTGGATTTTATTGTCTTTCAGCCTTACTTCTTTCACAGAATTGTCCATTCCAAAAGTCAACTTCCCAACATACACAGTGATTATTTCTGCACTGTAGTGTTGCTTTACATTCAAATGATGAATTACAAAAGGAGTTCTCATTTTTTCCTGAAATCACAAGAAGTGACATGTTCAATAAACTTTTATAAAAACTGGAAGTTCAATGTTTCTTGTAGTGTTATGCTACTATTTTTAATTGCTAAGACCAATACATGCAATATTACTATCATTATATTCACTAATTCTGTATGTGTTTCAATTCAATTTGTTTTTATTTCATTTGTACATAATTTATTGACTTTCCATATACAATCAAAATGTATTTCCTTGGATGTTCTTGCAGAATCTTAATTTGGTCATAATAAAAATGATACTTGTTATTAAATATGTTCATAGTTGATTTTCTGTTGATGGTGCAGTATTCTTTAAAATAATTCTAACCATTCAAGAGAAGTTATTAATTTTTGATTTATAAAATCAAAGTACAAAATGTGGAGTATGGACGCAAAACGCAAACAACTTCCTGGAAGGAAAAATCACTTAACCAAAATCTTTGTTTGTTTGGATTTCACTGGTTCAAATATTCGAATATTCTTTTTACATGTTTGAGGATAAAAAATTACAAAATGAATACAATAGATTATTTGACTGTGTAAATGCGAAATACAATAAAAGTATACTTATAGAACATGTTGATCCTGTCCAGTAGTCTGATGATGCACACTGACATACACTTCTAGCACAATGTAAAGTGGTTCTGCATTCCTCCTCTTTTATACATGCATCGTTAATACTTTTTTCTAAAATAAAAAGTTTTGAATTGGCGCGTGTCAATATCAGTGTATGAAAAGTCCATTTATTGAGACGAATATAGTGATAAAAATAACAGGAAAAGAATCGATGTGTATTCATGATTGAAAGATATAAAAAGTAGCATATTATGCTATTGTCAGAACATCTGAAATTAACGTTCTATAAATAAGAAATTACACATAACCATGTTTTAAGTAGCTATATATAGACAAAGACATTTTCTATCACTGCTTATGTACTTTAGAATATCTTTACGAAACAATATGATTTATAAATATACATTTGTACATTTTTAATATGTTTACATTTGTAATACAGATTGATTGATTTTCAGCATGTCATTTGATGTTTGGTATTAATGTAAAACAATATTTGCGTTGTTTTAATACTGATTAATAGCATCAGTAACTTTCAGTGTATTGGTCACACTGTATAAAACAAAATTAAAATACATATACGATATATACGAATACTAGTTTATTATGTATGTCAAAACTGATTTGATGTCGTAAAACATAGCATTTTACAGAATAATAACTTATTCCGCTGACTAGATGTGACAGACAATTTGGATTGTGGAAACCTCTTACAATGTCTTATATTGCAAGGAATTCTGAACAACTGTACAATGAGTAAAAATCCCTAAAATGTTTCTTCAAACAAACTCTGAGCATGACTTCGTACATGAATACAGACGAAATACACAGGCAAGTTAAGTATTTTGATAATGATATTAAGCTTTGACTTAGAACATTGATTTTCTATTTTGAATAGTAACATCTAATGATTTGACATATTAGTAACTAGTTAATATATTAACTTAGTACAAGTTCTATCTGACTATATTCCACTTGTTATGACGTGATCACGGATGTAAGAATACAGTTGTGATCAATTGAAGAAGAATGAAAGACAACCCAGATAAATGAAAGATGAAAGGCACAGGAACAGAGGACAGAAGAAGGGAGCCTTAGACTAAATGTGAATCTCAATTTAACGCATTTCCAAGTTGGTGTACTAATAATAAAAGTTCAGTTATTGGGACATTTTTATGACACATATCAAAATAAAGACATCTTTTTATAAAAACTGCTTTCAAATTGGGAGTTATTGTGAATAAGCAATAGACCAGAGAATACTTTATAACAATTTGAATCTAAAACATAATTCAAAATATTTGCGATATCGTTTTGTGAGTCATCAGTTGACTTTGTAGTAAAGTGTACAAATACATTACAAAGCTACAATGCAAGTCGAACAAGGCATGTGTATTAGCACTAAACTGAATATCTTACTCGTAGAACACTTGAAATTGTCCCAGAAATCAGATTCGGAACATTGACAAGATGAATCTCTACATTCAAGATTTTCTGCACATTCTATGGAAGAACTACATTTGTGTCCAACAAATTTTTCTGAAATCAAAGACAAGCATCTTTTAGAATAATTTTGATACGATATAAAACTCTGTAAAAGAAAAGATAATGCATTTTATGGAATAATTGAACTAGGACAGTCTATTATAATATTGTGAAGGCAGCATGCAATTACACCACTTGATTCAATATTCTATATCCTCTAAGTAGGAATATATCTTCTAAGACACAGTGTTATAAGTGTTTTAAGAAGATATAGAAGCAAAGGAGAAGCTTATTTATTGTCTATCACCACTCTGTTCACCTTAAACACACACAACGCCTGATAAACACGTAAACTATTATCAATTATTTAACTAGTGTTTATCAACTGTATATGCTAATAAGAGTCAACAATGCCTTATAGAGTGTCGAAAAAAAATCCGATTTTCGCAAAGATCAAAGAAATGAACTGGCAAAAGAAAAATCGTCATTTTCCCTCTGTAACAAAGAATCTATCAACATGATCAATAGCAGTTATCAAACATTGATTTTGTTTTCTTTTGTTCATAGTCTACATTTCTAATCATAAATTCAGAGAAATGTTTACTAAACTACCACTATAATTCACTTTAATGATTACAATCGACCATCCTATTATTCTTCAATGCTTACAAATCGCATCTTTCTACCAAATATTTGAAATCTAGCTTTAAAAGTGGAATAAATTCACGGGAAATATCAACATCGAAGATAAAATTCTAATAGATATCATACCAAGTATACACTGGTTTCCATTCCAAAAGAAATTGACAGGACATTGACATACCCTTTCTCCGCACAGAAGTTTTTCGCCACATTCATTTGAATTTGTACAAGTATCGTTGACTATCTTTTCTGTAAAACAATTTGATCAAATAGAAATTCCAATCCAAATTTATCACTTTGTCAAACATTTAAAAACTCTAATTACCAATAATTAATATGGTTACGATGGAACCATCACCTATGTTTCATTGTTTATTTAAGTTGCGTCGATGGTTTTGTGTTGGCCTATATTTATAATTAGGGAGCTACGTTATAAACAGTTTCGAAAAAAAGCTTGTTAAGACATGTAAGGGATGACACACGTATTTAAAATTTAAAAATTATTTTATGAAAATATATTACATTTACATCGTTAACTTAAGCTTGACATTTGAAAATTGGCAGTATTTGTTGTCCCGCAGTTCAAACTGAACTAGGTTTGGGTGTGGTTAATTCACACATGTCTCCATAGTAACACTTGATGAAATGATTTTGGGTATAACAGCGGAATTAGATCATTGACAAAGCATTAAATGTAGCTTTTCTTCATCATATATATGGTGATAACGAATAAGACAATACATGGTACTGTATTGGTTTTATTTTAAACAAATGTACCAGGAAGGAACACTGCTTTCACAATGACATACACGTAGTAACATAACCAACGTAAAATATATGCAAATGCATTCTGTTACAATTTTGTAGTTTACTGTTATAAAAGGTTCTTTCTGATCTCTCAATTAAAGTTCAAGATATCATTTTTTTTTAGTTTTAAGTTTCTGTTAGTATGCAGAAACTTGAAGGCATATAATCTGGAATATTGATACTTGTTTTTAGTTTGCGGTAATTGAATTTGTTTTACCCTGTCATATACAAAAATATATCTATTGCATTGGACCATATATATATATAGATTCTACCACTGCATCGAGTGTGATACGATGTTTATCCACTCGAGACAGTTACATTTTCAAATTTTAAACGCGAGGCTCGCCGAGCGTTTTAAATATTTAAATTTAACTTTCGAGAGTGGATAAATATCGTACTACACGAGATGCAGTGGTAGAATCTGTTTCTCTAATGATTTTCAAACAATATGCAGGCAAACGTATTCCTTTTTTTCGAATGATCTGAAAAAAGATGTGTTCATTCTATGTGACGTCATCAGGCATGGTCGCCTTTTTATGCCGTCACAATAGGAAATTCAGAGGAAAGCAAGAAATTCGACGTCATAATCGGATTTTAACCAATGAACAACTGAGATCAAACAAACCACACATTGATTAATTTTTTTTATACAATTGGTGCAGAGATGGATACATTGACGAAGAATTAGAGAAACTGTAATATATCCTTTTGAAGATGTTTAAGCATGACATGACAGTAAATACTTACTATCTACACAAGAATTCCCATTCCAGTTGTGAAGTTTGGCACATTGACAAGCACCATATATACAGAACAATGTTGGCTCGCATTCTGTTGTATGCTTACATTTTGAATTCAAAGTCTTTACTAGAAATATGAAAATACATATAAAATAAATATAAATATTTTAGACATGTAATTATTAAATACCAAATGGAAAGTAAACTGTATTGGCAATATTGATAATTCTTATTTAAAACAATATGCGCTTTTCATCCTACAGTTGCGCAAAGTATTTAACCAGAACATAGATAATTGTTTTTATTTTTAGGTCAAATTAGCTGACAAAAGACAATACAAATCAAAACCAAGACTCACAAAACCAAAGGACATGTACATCAACAGTTATAAATAATAATTAAGAAACAACACGAACTCAAAAGTTGATTTAGAAATAGAAACTTAATGTTCAAATATTTCAATTTGTAAGATTTAAAACTTGTGCCTGCGTTTCACACAAAGACAACAACCAGTTTAAAAGCAAATTGGGAATTATCATGAATTATTTCTTCACATGTAGTAATAATTCTAAATCAGATGCTCGGTATTGAAGCGGTAAAATGCATATGGATGTTCCCGAGTTTCTTGTTCCTTAAAAAAATTTGTAATCACATATACATATTTTTAACATCAATGTAAAATATATATATATATAGGACTGTCTTCTTTATAAGCTTTTGTTTTATTACCATCAATGCAGTCTGTGCCATTCCAGATTTGGTTTTCACAACACTGGCATTGTCCATCGAAACAGACGAGCTTCCCACTACATTGGTATGAAGTATCACAAGACGAGTTGACAGTCAGTCCTTTATAAACAAAAAGCAATTTACGATTTTAGTTATACTTCAAATTGAAATAACAAGATCTGGTATGAGTGCCAATGAGAAAACTATCGATCAAAATCAAAATGTTTAAAAAATGTTTAAACCATTGTAGGTCAAAGCGCAACCTTAAGGAGGCTCACGGGTACAAAAATTTCAGCAAAAAATTAAACAATTGTGCTTTCATTACAAATTTTATGTATTACACTATTAGTTATTACTTCATGATATGGTAAAAATAAAATCGATTCGGATTGACCACAGATGACTTTTAAAATGTTAATCTCTTTGAAAAAGCTCCAAATTATCTCCCTTTGGTGCAAAAATGCAATTTTTTGGCATTAAAATGTAATATCTTTTTTAAGTTATCGGTGACCCATATTTTTTATTATTGTTTTCAAAAAAGCTGTACATTAGCTAAATAATTGTAAAATTTAAGCGATTTCTGTAATTATTTTTTTATTTCGATTACTAGTATATATCTCTATTTCTCCTATTAGTTCAACAAAAAAGAAGGACATTAACACATGTGTATGCCCCTTTCGGAGGCAGATTGTGAGCTTAAATGAACGGTGACATCATTTTTTTTTTATGAATACCACTTTTGCATGTTTCGCTAAATGAGTTTATATTTGGCACATTGGTTCAACTTAGTAATGTAAATAACCACACAAATTAATTTTGGAAAATATTGAATCTATCTGGATTTTTTTTAGACGCCATCTTTAACAGATGAAATTGCTCAAAAACGACAAAAATAAGCCTTTTTTGGCATATTTCGCTAGTTTAAATAAATAAATATGGCAACATTTATAAGTGTTGATAGTTGTTCCTAGTAATACATCACTTCAAGTGTAAGAATGCATAGAAATAACAATGCTGTCTATTAAGTGTATGTATAATCAAACCGCTTCAATATGTCTCATTTAGCCTTATGTCCGAAATGGTTGATTTTGGTCATCTTTCAAAGCCAAAATACTCAAAGATCAGATTATTATTGTAAAATAACATATCTACTTGCAAAGTATAACTATATATACCCAATCAAAAAAAACATTGAGCTCGGAAATTGTAATTTTGGTGTCTAGTATATGCAACAACAAAATGGGGTAGCCTGCATATTCAAATTTTGTCAATTTTGCCGTCTCATTTGTAACATCTGACATATGATAGGATCTGGACTTATAAATAAATATAACAACAAATGGAAAAGAATAATTAATGTTGCCTTTAATACATTAAGAAAATAATTATACATAAATACAAATTATTCATTATAAATATATAGGCTCCAAGGAGCCGAAATAGCTTGCATTGACAAATTGTGCACTTAAAATTGACAAAAAAAAACATATTAAAAAAAAACAAAAAATTAAAAACAAAAGAACTTCAGAAAAAGTTCAGACTAAAAGAAATTTCTACTGACCATTTTTCATTTATTCTTATAATATATTAATATATATATATATATACTGTCGGATAATAGCAGTACAATGTAAAAAATTGTAGATTTACACATTTCAGGGACAATAGCTGATAGATTGTATGTCCAATTTTCAGAAAAATTTGGGGTACTTGATCTTGTCATGTTCATAGTTTATATATATTTATATTTATGACACTTGTTCTAAAGTTATTCAAATAATGGTTTACCTATGAGGCTCTCCTGAGAAATAACAATTAAAATTAGTCAAATGAATTTTCAAATTTCAATACAGTTGAATGTGGGTTTCTTATACTCGAACGGCAAGGTTTTACTATAAAACAAGTATACATTGACTTTCTTGTAAAAGAAAAACCATTAAATTAAAATCTCCTAAATGATAACTGCTATTTTTTTAGACATTTTCCCATTGAAGATTTAACTGATGTTTTAAAGTCTGAAAGTTTCTGTTGCTTGTTTAGTTGGTCGAAATTGTTTCTGTCATAAGTATTATCAGTCTCTCAGTCTGATGTTGACTGCTGTGAAAATTCAGTTGTTGTTGACAGACAGGTTAGGAGCAATTCTAGATCTGAAAACCACAACAATACATGAATCAGGCTGTTAATTTTCATATTTTTTCATTTTCTTATTTTGGGTCCTTTTATTGCTGACTATACATTTATATGTAATACGGGTCTTGCTTATTGTTGAAGGCCATAAGGCATATGAAGACCTATAGCTTTACTTCAATGTCATTTGTTCTCATTGGCAATCATACACCACATTTTTTTTAAATTTCATATATATACCACTGACAGGAAATAAAATTGACAATTTTTACTGTAAGTCCCAATTGAAACATATAATATATTTAATACATTGTTAGATTTAGCATATTAATTTAAAGAACCCAAATAATGTATTTATTTCAATTTGTTCTAGTCCTAAACAGGCATGAACTATTTGCCATTGAACATTAGCAACCAACAACCAATCAATTAATCTAACAGGTGAAATATCTTCAAAGGTACCAATAAAAATATCCCCCTTTTATATTTGAAAAGGAATGTATGAAAAGTTCATAAGTCATTGTTTGTTATTCAATGGAAATAGGAGCCGCCCAAGATAATATTACAAATTAAATAAGTAAAGTAATTTTCCAAGTTAACAAAGGTCTGTTCAATAAAACTGATGTATAGCATGTAGAATTATGTAATTATATACTTTGTATGATTCCCATATATTATACAAACAATTAAATTAATATTTAAGTTAATAGTATCATACCAATATGATATTATATATAGTATTTAGTTTGACCTGGCTATTGTCACTTTCACAAAAAAAATCATCTTGATTGTGCCTGCTGGCATATAGCCCTACAAATAAAAAGTGTAAAACTATAAAATTATTCTACAATTTTGTTTTTCATAAAATAAAATATATCAGACAGGAAATTTAGGGTTGTGTACATGTATCATTGGGCATGTAGTTTAAATATACTTTTTTTTCATTTAAAAAGGGCACTATAAATGTATAAGTAATCTACATACATCTATATGTACAAATGTAGGGTCCTAAAATAGAACTTTACAACACTTTGCAAGGCTCTTTTTTTTAGTCTCCATGGCCTTCAATAATGAATAGTTCATTAAAAAAAAAGATTATTCTCTGGATAAAGTTTCTAGGGTTACATGTACAGTATGTTGTATGTTGTATGTAAAACATGTATTTGTATGAGGCTTTTCCACGAGATAATTGTTTTTTTAGTAGACAAAGAGCTGAACAACTTCCACTTAGGACTGAAAAATATAACTAAGGGGAAGAGAATAAAAACCTGACCTGCTAAATATTGAATATGTTGAAATAAATTTTGATTATTATCATGATAATGGTCTATAAATCGTTTTTTTAAAGCAGAAAATAAATATATTGTACCCTGGTTAATAGCTTGAAAATTAAAATTCTCTCCTTAGCTGACAAGGACATTACTTTTTTGATCCTCCCCATTGATTTGTTATAATCAAATAATCCCAAGATAGAACATGTAAATAAGGGATATAAATTATTTGTATGCACTTTGTCATTGGAAATAAATAAGATGTCTTAGAAACTTGTCAGGTGTAAAAGAATATTCACATGGCCCTTCAAACCCCCCTTTTTTAATCTAGCTATATAATGAATCAAATGTTAGTTTCCTAATTTCAGATTGACTATAAGGAACAAATGAAAATTTATTGTAAGATTTGTACCTGTTCCTACTGGAGTAACTTGTCCTGTGGCTGTATACAGCCTGTTATGAAATGGTGAAAATCCTTGGTCAGCTTTATCTATGCTGGAAGAGGGTTGGACAGGATGTTGACATCTTGCTCGACCATAAAAAGGTAATGTCAATGAATTCCATAAAAGTCCCTGTACTTCAAACATATTCTAACATGTCAAAGACAAGATGTTATAACATCCATAGGAAAATAAACCACTCCTCTTTTTATGTAAAATAAGAAGTCCTGTTGTAAATTCTACACCATACTTTTCAGTATTTTTCAGACTTCTGAGATGAATGGTAGTCTGTATCTGTACGAATATATTTGTTTACCAATGCTAGTTTCCAATGCTGGTTTTAATACAACGGTAGAGAGCATGTCTTTGATTTATTTATGGTGCGCCAGACAGTTTTGACACTCTCAATCTCAATTTTGGTGCAAGCATAAACAACGTCTTCAACCAAGATAATTCCATTTGCTCACTTTATTTTTTACTAAGAATGATTTAGAAAAAAATTTGTTTTGTTAGTTCAAATCTAAGAATACCTTTTCCAGTTCAATGACTTTATTTTTCCAATCAATATTTATCATGTTTATTCACTAAATTATTGTCTCAGGTCTGGTAAATTATTTTCATTTTTGTCAAATTTCTTGGCAGTAGTTATGCTACGCATTTTTTGGTCTACAAACTTTAGTGCATTCAGATATCTTAAATACTTATATTGATGTATAATGCTGGGATAGCCAACATGCTCCTCCAAATGATTAAAGTCACAAATTTCACTGTAAACATTTGTCTGCCAAACCATTACTGGGAGCTGACATGTTACCCAAGGGAGATAAGTCAATGGAAGAGCATAAAAGACGTACTCCCTGGTTTCAGACAATTTATTGATTTTTGCACTTGCAGTACAAAAACGTCTTATTTCATTTTTTAGACAAATTGATTTTACTTTTTAAATTGATTTTATGAGCCATTTTATTGCTTATTGTGTTTAGAATTTAATTAAAATCAAATCAAAATGTGTCAATTCCGGACATAAATCACCATTCTTCCAAGGCATGAATTAACATGTAATATTAAAACATGTCATTTGCCAAGCTTTATATTTTGTTTTAATATAAAAAATACCCTATAAATAAAACCGATATAAATAAACTCATCATAGATACCAGGACTAAATTTAGTATAAACGCCAGACGCGCGTTTCGTCTACAAAAGACTCATCAGTGACGCTCGAATCCATAAAAGTTAAAAAGGCCAAAGTTGCAAACATATCTGGAATGGATCTTGCAAGTTAGAAGCAAATACAAACCATGTAAATTCATGTATGAAAAATCCCGCCTTTATGTCCGTGCTCCTGGCAATGTGCCAAATTGCTTAAATTTCTATTTGTATTGACCATAACATAGTAAAATGTTTGGGTCCCAGCTGACATTACTCTAAAAACTCAACAACCTTATTTAATATGATTCTGGGTAATTCTTGAAAGGCATAAAAAAGTTAGATTTTTCCTTGGTTTCATTATGAATTTACAGAATTATGCAAATGAGGCTGTTACTAAAAACAGATAGGATTTTTTGAAAAAATAAGTGACCAAATTCTTTTATTTAATGTCAAGGATTAAGTTGATGTATAAAAAGGAGTAGGTCCGGTAAGGCCTGATTTCGGCCTCAATTTTCAAGTTCATCTAACGAAAAAATTTAGACGCTTTTTAAACACTTAAGTGTCTATTTCAATTGATTCAATTAGTTTATGGGAAAGATTTTAACTGATTACGTCATTAAAAACGCTCCGATTCCAGCTTTAATATGAAAAATCTATCAAATATGCCAAAAATCGTCACTTTTCAGATGGTTTTTGTCAAAAATGAATGTGGCCGCATCCGTGTTCATTCTCAACCTTTATATATATTATGTATTATCATAAAATACAACTTACATTTCAATATTATGGATGAACACGAATGCGGCCACTTTCATTTCAGACGGAAACCGTCTAAAATTTAACTTAAATGATCAAATTGTGAAGATTTCAGTAACTTAGCACGACTTAATGATGTTAGTACTCGATATATGTGAAATGTATTGTCAAAAACAGCCCATATTTATGTAGCAGAAGCATTCTACTTTTCAATAAATATCTTAACGATTACATATTCACAATTTTCTAAAACTGCTATATTTTGGGGCCAAAAATGGGTCTTACTGAACCTACTCCTTTGTCATGTTTGTCAAGTTGTGATTGTCGATTTGGACGATTTTCTGAATATTGCATGTTTTCTGGCGGATTGGCTCTTAAGTATATGATAAAGTTCATTTATAGAAAAATATAATGAAATCTTATATTTGAATTATTTTTTGATTTAGACCCACGAGCCTCCTTAAACACGGAGCCTTGGTTCACACTGAAAGCAAACACTATCAAACCAAGTTAAACACAATTCAGACTAGAAAACCAATAGTCTAACCTATATACAACAAGAAGTAAGATACACTCAAGAAGAACATCAAAAAACGACAACCACTGAAACAGGTTCCAGACGGAGGACAGGTGCAAACACGTGCAGTGGGTTAAAACATTTAAACAGGTGCCAACACTTACCCTAGTCTTAAATAGTAGTGTCACATTACAACATAGACATGGCTTAACAAAATCAAGAAGTCCTATTAACAAAAACAACTAAACATATAACTTGTACATTTTTTACACTAAACGAAAAAACTAAATCTATGCTACAATGTCAAAGAGAGATTACATGTTTTAAAGCTCATTTTGTAAATATACTATCATGTGCAGAAATAAGGTTGTTAAAAGACAGTTTTCTCACGTAAACATTAAATTTCAAACGACTTATAAAAATCTATCTTTCTTTTCATTAGTGATATGACTGGGGAAAAAAATATTCATTTTTTGTTAGAAAGCGAAGAAGCGAAGAAGGTAATAAACGAAACGGCTTGCATCATAATTATAATTTATCATCATCAGGGCGATAGTTTAAATGAACCTACGTTGTGTAATTAGCTCCGTCTACAAGGTTCCATCCGTATCTGTACCTTCATAGAACTTCAAGAAGGACTTTACATATATTGAAGCTGTGTATCTGCTTTTAGTGGTTTGAGGAATTTGCACATATAATACCAGAAATTATCTAATAAACAACCAATAATTAATTTATCAATCGATCAAACAATAATTTATAAAAGATAGTACAAATCTTGAATTATCAACACCTACACACGATTTTAACTGAGGTTCATGAAAATCATGAGACGCATATTGCAAATGTAAACCTGACAAAATTATTTGAGAAATTTGTCCTAATTTTTCAAAACAAGAAAATGAGTAACGTTTTAGCAATTGTACAAACGATGAAATTAGTTCGTTGTATTCAACTATTACAGTTTGTAACCAATACATGTATATATTGAAGTTGCCAATTTGCAAAATTGGTAAGGTTGTGCACTTTCTTTCATAGTGGTCCCTAAGATGTTTCCGTTTGAAACTTTTCCACATATTTGAATTTAAGTATGAATTTTACCTTGTGTAAACGACACATTAATATGTACAACTCGGTTATTTAACTCATAAATTGTGATTTATTATCATTTTGTGTAATGTTATCAATAGGCTAAAGGTTTCTATGTACCTTTGCCAAATGTTTGAATGAACTAAACTACATGGTGATGATAAATGCATTATTTCTTTATAAACACATTAATTACGTTGATTTAAATACCTGGAAGTACATATTTTGTTACATTTATTTCTTTGATTATATACACTAGTCACCCTTAGCAAGGGGGAAAATCAGGAATTTAACCAGTAAACGATTATTTCTCTGAGGGCACCATCCGATGTAAAATTACCTTTTAAGGTTGGAATCTTTTGTGCACCGCATATTTTTATTATTACCAACTCAACATAGATCAGGCTTTGAAACCATTGAAAAATGCATGATAAAAAAGCTCTAGCAAGTGTTTTACTGTAGTTTTGTAGTAACAGATTATTAAAACGCTGGACGTCAATGAATTTAAATGTGTCCTTATACGCGTCATCTACGTAACGAAAGACACTATTTCAAAAATACTAATGGTGTCATATAAAGGCTGTTTTTGTATGAATCATATACTATTTCTTTGATCAACTATATTGGTTCTCCACTTGAGTCAATACACAACGTACAGCTAATTATAGGCAAAAGCTATATACCGCTGTTCGAAAGTCATTTATCGATTGAGAGAAAACAAAATGGAGTACACACTAAGACTGAGGTAAACACATCAACTATAAGAGAAAAAAACATTGAAACAACAGACACACTGAAGTGCAACAAAAAACCAAACCGACAATGCAACACACAAAGGAACAAACTATAAGATAACAGCTGACATGTTCCTGACTTGGTACAGGACATTTTAAGAACAAAATGGTGGGTTGAACATGGTTTTGTGGCTAGCCAAAACTCACGATTTTATTGCTATGTTAAATTTTACACTAAAACGATAACGCTTACACATAGCAGGACTATCGTACAAATAAATACAAGAACATTACGGACAGATAAATATACAAAAAAACATAAAGGCAGTTCGACATGCTAAACCCGACCAAGTAAGACTGTGTTTTGCCATAATACAGTATTAATATGAAGACACCCATTTAATAACACAAAAGTATTGTTCTTATTTAACATGTGTTTTGTCTTCTTTAACTTTAAATGAGTTGAATTGATTAAAGCATTTTGTTTTTAAAATTTTAAAAATAACATTCTATACCGATGTTTGCTACTTTAAAAGTATCAATCAAAATGTCATGATATTGTAAATTAGTTGTTAATAACGATTGCACATGTCTATTTGGGTTTTCGCTAGCTATCCTGGAATACATTTACATAACGTATTTAGTCATCTTGTAAATGCAACTGGGAACACTGGAGGAACTTATAAAAAGTGCATGCAATGCATTTTCAAATAGCATTTCCGTTCAGTTTCTTTTTAAAAAGATGTTCGATGATTGGACGCGAACAAACATTTTTAATTCCGCAACATTCTGAATATGTCTGTATCAAAGGTCAGCAGCCTTCAATTTAATGACTGTGGTTTGTTGTGTGTATAATATTTATCCATTTTATATTTCGGGGTAGCAAACATATTTCATCCCGTCACTTTCTGTATTTGGCTATCACAAGTCAGGAACCTGTAATAGTTTTCTTGTCGGTTGTTAGTAACTTGTTACTGTGCATTATATTTGTTTTCCGCTAATTGTTTTGTACATGAACTACGCCATTTGTTTTCATTTTTACATGTTATCCACTATATGTGTGTATTAGCGATGAAAGTCTTCATTGATTCAATGCATCCATATGATAGTTATAAAAGGGTTTAAAGTATCATAGAAGCGATAAATATTTAAGCGATAGAAAATCAATTATATAAAAAAAAATACTTTGGATTTTTTTTACACATTATGTCAAAACAGACAGCATCAGTGTAAGTTCTAGGTTTTTGAATGAAGTTGACCACTCCTTTTTTAAATTCAATTCCAAAATCACATAGCATAGCATAAATAGTGGGCCGTAAAGTTTTAGAAATGGTTTACTATCTTGTTCGTTTAGTAAAATTTCTTTGAGAATTTGAAAAAAAAGAACATTTAGCCATAAACCTAACTTTAATTGTTTATAAATGTATTAAAAATTTTGACCAAACATATGTCGTCTAAAAAGTACATGAATATTTTGATATTCATATATTATAATACATTACATCTAAAATTATGTTTTTTTCTATAAACATGATAAATATAAAAAATAATTGTTGTCCTGTTATATTTTAGATATGTGTTTTTAAAATTGATAATAATTTTACAGAGCTAGTAAATAGATAAAATGTCTTACCTTTTCCTGAAATACTGTCCGTATTATTTATCGTAGTCAATGTCTTGCAATACACTAGTGTCATAAAAAGGAGATAAAACACAAGCACAGCACAGGACGATAACATTTTGTTATTGAAATAAGATGCGACCAAAACTCACTTTGAACGTTCAAATAGTGACGAACAGAAAAAAAATATTTTACGTAATACAATCAACAGGGGGTTTCTAATGTTTCATAATTTATTTCACATTTTAATCATTTTCCCTGATCATAACAATAGACAAAATCGTCTGCTTTCTTTGAAGTTTCAAGAATGGTAATAGCAAGACAATTAAATGTTGCATTTTTAAAGAACGCAGAAGTATGTTTTTACAAATTGTGCCAAGAAATTACTTTGAAATCAACATAAACGTTCATTTAACATTACACACTTGATTTCAAAGTAGTAGTAATTGACGCAACGGCGTAACTGACATCTGAATCATACCAAGATTTTATTAAAAACGCCAGATCTACTAACATATTTTGACAGATATCGTATATATATATATTAATGAAGTAGATCTTTATTTTACTTCATCGAGACAGCAACAAAAAACAATACAGGTATAAAACATTCTAAACGAAATAGGTCGATGACGCTATGAATCAAATTATAATACCTGATCACGATTTCACCAAACACCCAAAACGAAGAACTATTGCTGACAACATTTGAGAATACTAACATAGGATAGCCAAACAAAACTTTGTCGGGTTTTAACATTTGTGAATATACATGTAGGTTAATGTATTTCAATACACTCGATATGTTGGAATAAGGTTATTGTAGAAACAGTTTAATTTGTAAAATAAAATCATTAGGCATTGTCATGTTAGATTTAGATTTGATAAAAACAACACTATATTTCTTAAAGAAATAATGGAAATCTATCATGCCTCAGATTTGTTTAATCGATTTTGCTGTTTAGTTAATTATATATTTCGATTCATATACATCTTTGACTTGCAGATATTCGGCTTTGATCGTTACTGGAATAGAAACATCGAGAAAGGAGCTTTTGACGCGTGAACTTTTATACGTGCTGGTGGGTTTTATTACAGTACCTCTGCTGATGAACTACTAGTCCCCGAGTGTATTGTAGGTCGACTTATGTTCGCATATTTCGCGAGTAGAAAAATAACGCAAAGATAAATTGTCGCGGATATATAAAACTACATAAAGTTAATTTCAAAATCGACAAATAAATTGGCTCGAAAAAGGCAAGAAAGGGCTATCGGCGGAAATAAATTTGTTTGCAGTATCTTTAGCTCAGTAGTCAATAGTAGACATTTGCAAGACAATGTTGATTCTCTAAACATGGAAGGTCACCTTTTGAAGAGGAAATTAAGGGAGAAAGAAATTCAGATTAAGGAGCTGGATGAAAAAGTGGTAGATTGTAATTGAAGAAGTGTGATAAGATTGGAGATAACTAACTTTTTTTTAAATTGTATATTTGTTTGTCTTATCTGTTAAATGTTACACTTCCATTCCATTGTATTTTAGCATAGTTGGAAGTTTTGATGATAAGGGAGATAATTTCTTTTTCAAGATAACCACTAACTCCTGTATATACAAATATCAGATGATCTAATGTTAAAAAGTCCAAAATAAGGCACCAGTCGATGTTTTAAACAAACAAATTTAACGATTTCAATAAATATATATAACTGAAAAAGAAGTTCGGTACCTACATGATTGCAAACAGACCTTTTTTAAAAAAGAGGGACGAAAGATACCAAAGGGATAGTCAAACTCATAAATCTAAAACAAACTGACAACGCCATGGCTAAAAATGAAAAAGACAAACAGAAAAACAATAGTACACATGACACAACATAGAAAACTAAAGAATAAACAACACGAACCCCACCAAAAACTAGGGGTGATCTCAGGTGCTCCGGAAGGGTAAGCCGATCCTGCTCCACATGTGGCACCCGTCGTGTTTTTAATTTCGCGTTTGTAAATTTCAAATCATGGTATAAAACCACTTATCCAAAGCCTCATTGATTTCTATGTTTAATTCTGCAATTCCAAGCTCTAATCATCTTAATGGCGACTAGGTTTTAAGTTCAAATAAAGTGACAGTCATTTCATGTCCAAACTATACCTTATCCTGACTTGTCCTGAAAATTTCAACATATCTTTATTTCTATATAAGAGCGTACCTGGAAGTTACTTCTGATCTGAACAATAGGGCTAATAGGCCCTCCTATTTTAATTGGTTATTCCTATTCATTTTTTAAAAGACTCTTTCAACGAGGATTGTTCAGGGATCCAAAGTTCCCAGGCTTTCATTTGATACCAAAACTATCCAAATAATTCACTTTTTGACAAATATACAGCTATGCGTAGGAACTATTTTGTTTAATCGTCTGTCGAAACAGAAGTTAAAACTATTTCAAGCAAAGTTGGCCATATATTGTTTTGGCTATTATGTTTAAGCTCTCTCTTCAACTGATTTGGTATTGAAATATCCGTGTCTTTAATTCAAACGGCTTTCGGCGTTCCTGATGAAGGTAATTTCAGGATGAAAGCATGAACTATTGACGTGTTGTGTCCTTTGTAACAGTAATGTGCCGTTGTCAATGCTGATGGTAAACTATGGGTCAGTTCTTCTGTTCGTACATGATTTAAAACCGAACTTTTTAAAACTGACTAATATGTTGAAATTATAATAAAATCTAAGAATTTCAACTCCCAACGACAAAATTGTCCTTAGATTGATCAAGCCGTTTTTTTATCTATATAACTGTTTTTGGTTATTAAACATGTAATTATTACCATTATTCAGGTTTAAGTGTTCCTGATTACGGTATATCTACGGAAAACGTTCATGAGATAGTAGACAAACCATCACTTAATTGACAAGGTATATACAATTTATGATTTTATACTGCATATCAAAAAATTTTCATACTCTACATGTACATAATACTTCTTAACTTCAATATGTTGAAGATTACAATAAGGCACATACTAGAGAAACAAATTAAAAACTAAACATATTTACTATAATTTAAAAAAACATTCTTTTGATTTTTATTTTGTATATAGAAAAAAAACATGATTTGGTTGAGCAATACATGTGTGGTTTTGCACCAGACTTAAAAGCTGGGCTACAGGCTACTTGGTATGGTAGGGAATTCCACAACCTTATTGTTCTGGGAAAAATGAATATAAATGATAGTTTGTGGGAGAGAATGATTGGTTTATGTTTTCTTGTTATGTGGATGATTTCACATTTGTCTGGGTAAAAGGACATAAGCCATTCTTGCTCCCATTGTTCCAGTTTATGTAGGTCTGATTGAAAGGTGTGACAGCCATCTAATGATGAAGTTGTTAAATACACAATAGTGTCATCTGCAAAGAGGCGACATTACTTTTGAGGTTGTCTGGCATGTCATTAATGTAAACTAGGAACAGACATGGGCCGAGAGCAGAGCCTTGAGGAACGCCTGACAATACAGGACAACTATTTGATGTGTGACTGTCAACCACCACTTTTTGAGATCTATTTGATAACCATGCCTCTATCCAATCTGTTGTTTTGTTATTTATTCCCATGCGTTTTAGTTTTAGGATAGGTTTTTTGATGGTCCACTTTATCAACCGTTTTTGAAAAGTTCATGACAAATACGTCAGTTTGTTTACCGTTTGCCATATAATCAAGTATTTGCTTGTGAATGTTAGAAGTTGTGCTTCACAGCTAACTTTTGATCTAATACCATGCTGCAGTGGTCATAGTAAATCGTGAATGTCTAGATGTTTCATTATGGATGATACAATTATGTGTTCTAGTGATTTACTAAGAATACAGGTCATAGAGATGGGCCTTTAGTTTTCAGGTTTAGATTTTGCTCCCTTTTTTAAAACTGGTGTAACCAAGGCCTTTCTCCAATCGTTTGGTACTGTGCCTGTATTTACTGATGAGTTAAACAAGTCAGATATTATTGGTCAGATTTCATGATGAACTTCTTTTAAAAAGTGAGATTTTATTTTGTCTGGTCCAATTGCCTTTGATGGGTTTAAATTTTTTAGTAAAATAGATGTTCCTTCTGGGGTGATGTTTATTTTCTTCATTTCAAATTTATGTGTTGTTGATTTTAATGATTTTAGTTCACAAAATGTGAGATAATTTCAAAGGTTTAGGTGTGGTAAATGCTGAGTAGAACTGATGGTTAATTGCTTCGGCCTGATCTTGGGGGTTTGTTTTTGTAATACCATTTACCTTTAGTGGTTATACACCCTTGTTTTCACTTTTCTGTTTTTTTTTTATGAATGACAAAAATTTCTTGCTTGGTTTATTATCTTTCAGTTTGCTGTCTTCAAATATAATGTTTTCATTGTAGTTCCAATATGATTTTTTGTTGTACTTGGTGTTTTAAGGATCGGTGCTTTTTGATAGTATTCGATTTATTCTCTGATTTTGTTGCGTTTATTCTTTTATGTATTCTGTCTCTTTTTCTTATTAGTCTCTTTATTTCTGGTGTTAGCCAATGAATATCTTGCTTTTATTTCATCAGTGTCCACTTTTATTCTGTGGTGTTATTAGTTAGTGTAAGGGAAACGTATTCATCTTGGAAATGTTTTACTTCTGTGCGTATTTTGTCCCAGTCTTCTTTCTTGTATTGACTTATTTTTATTGGTGTTTTCAATTTTCTACCCATTGTGATGTTCATTTCGTGGAAGACAATGTCATGGTCTGATGTTCCTAGACTTTTATGTTTTGTACGAGTGAAGGTTGGCTTAGGTAAAACAGATCTAGTGTATTTTCCTGTCTTGATGGTATATGTACAACCTGTTCACGATTATGATCATTCATGATATCAAAAAAGTTATTATATGTATTTGTAAATGTACAATTTGGTTTCAGTTCTTGTTTAACTTAGTCATATTTAGGGAGGTTGAAATCTCCAAGTAGCCAGATATTACTGTGTGTTGGTATTCTCTGGAACGATCTGCTTAGTTCAGCGACACTTTCAGTGTCGTTTTCCTGTGGTTTATAATAAGCCCCAATGTAGATCGATTTTACTTCAATTATATCTACTTTTGCCCATAGTAATTCACAATTTGTGTCAAGTTCTGGTTGTTCTGATGACAAGATATCAACTGATATTGCCAAGAAGACACCCCTCCTTTACGATCTGTCCGGTCCTTACGATAAAAACAGAACAAGATTTCGGTGTAAGCCAGGATTCTGTACCTACTATAACATGTATAATGTCTGGTTTGACTTGGTCAATTACTTGATGGATGTCAGCTACTTTTGATTTTATCGACTGTCAGTTTATGTTTAATATTGTGAGACGTCTATTAGCCTTTTTGCTGTTTTTTAGGCTTTTTGGTTGTTTTGAGAATAGGTTTTGGAGATGATGTTGCTTGAGGTGGGTCTGAAATCTCAGAACATGATGATGCATCTAGATTTAGAGAGTAAAAAATGTTTGTGTCCGACAATGTGTCGAGTGATTCCAAAAGTCCACCTGCATAGTTGGGTAGTGCACAGCGAAGACAATACCAAATGTGTTTACTGTCTGATAACATGTTATATGTCTCATTTCCTACTCCTTGATAAGATGTGTGATATCATTGGTCACAACTGTCACACATAATTCCTTTATCCGACCAACATACTTCTGTTTTACAGAAGCCGTAGTCATATTTTGTTTCATTTGATGTTGGACCTGGATTTGGGTTTATATCCAGTGACTGATTTAGTAGAAGTACACATAAGTATAGTAGTGTTAGTTTTCTTTTATTTTGATATGATGATGAGAAAACTTTCCGGTGTTTTATACTTTCAAACATAAAGAATGTTTTTTGTAAGTCAAATACGTCTAGTTTGGTGGTGATATATTGTGGTATGGTACCTGTACCTGTACTGAGGATTTCAGCATAGGTAGAACATGTATGATGGTTATGATTTATGTTCATGGTGGTTGGTTCAGGTAAAGTTGTGCAAGAAATAATATTTGAAATTGAGCTATTGTAGGACATGCTCAAGATAATAAAAAGTAAACATATTATTTTTATTAACATTTCTTTCTGGTTCAAGGTGGTACGTGCTCGAGGGCAGAAAGTGCAAACAAGACACACAAAATAATGTTAGATACTGATGAATTGTTATAATCTTCGCCTTTTTTGCTTTCCCAAAGGCACTAAATGATTCACACACAAATGGAGAATGTTAGTTTCATGATGAAGGAATATACTAGAATAGTTTCAAAAAATGTTATTTGTACCACTGATTTTAAGCGGAAGTTTATAAAATGTAAACAAGGATGTGGAATTAGTAGAAAGCCACTATGGCGCGAAAATAATATCAACAAAGTGTTCCAAATTAAGCCTCAAAGTACAATAAAATTTACAGGTTTTTATATTTCCTGTTTAAGTAGACAAGTTATATGGTGCTTATGATTTTGGTATGCTCCGAAAATTACTCTTAAGATGATTTTGAGAAAATAATTTTCAGCTTACAAAAACAACGATGCGTTTCCCTGAGCATGCTCAGTTTCACACTATTTCTGCCTCACAGGAATACAAATTAACAACCACTGATGAACACTCAGACTTCCACAAGTCAAAACAAGCACACATAAATAAGACCGTTTGTTTTCTCGTTTGAATTGTTTTACATTGTCATTTCGGAGCCTATTATAACTGAGTATGCAGTATGGGCTTTGCTCATTTTTAAATGCCGTACGGTGACCTATAATTGTTAATTTATTTGATAGTTTGGTCTCGTGTAAAAAGTTGTCTCCTTGACAATCATACCACATCTTTTTCAAATATCGGAAGTCAACTTGTTTAATTCTTTGCTACAATACACGAATAATGTCCTTACCAAAATCGTAGCAACAGTTGAGGTACTTCAAGTAACGTCTTCAATGGAACAATAAAAACATAATCAAAGTGTTTCGTTTGCCCGATTTATTAATTGTTGACTTTCATTTGAACCTTCTAAATATCCGTTTGACACATAATTATTTTTTTAGCATGTTTTACGGCTCAAGTTTTTTACTACTGTATCAATTCTTGTAGTATTAATAATATTTTTAAGCCAAACTATTCTAAACAGTTGTGCATGGGAAGCAGACAGTCCTCGGATACATATGACACATGTCACCAACTAGAATATTTTTCATATGTATTTAAATAATTAAATTGTGGCGTGAAGTAAACTCATCAATTGAGTAAACAAAACAAAAAGAGATTAAAAACCAATTGTTCAGAGAACAATTGAAAGTCTTTCCACATGAAAGAAATTTTGATAAGAAGATAGTTTCTTCATACTGATGCGATAAATAATGGTTTAATTATATTAATGAGTGATATAAGGGAGATAATATGATACTTCCGGTGAAATGAATGTGACTTCCGGTCGCATATGAAAGCTTCTTTCACACTGATTCCAAAAATATATAGTTTCTATATACTTTTGTATGTAGAATGGGAGATAATTGGTCACTTCCAGTTTGTTGGAAGTCATTTTTAGTCTTCAGTAATCAGTTTATGTATCTATATGACAAAATATATGGATTCTGAGTAATTTAATATGAAAAAAATGCAAAGAAGGCTACTTCTGGTTTTTTAAAGGTCACTTCCGGTAGTCATTTTTCAAGGTCATTTGTCCCCTAACCTTTTGTACACGGTCAAATGCCTTTATAATGAACTTTGTTAAAGTTATAATCAAATAACCTCATATCAAGACGTTTCAGGGGCACCAACTCCTATAAGATGCCATTAAATTGTATAAGACTAAACGTAGCATATCTTTATTACAATAAAGCAGACGTTTTGCACTTGTTCTTTTATATGTATCTTTCAAAGTGTCGGAAAAATGCAAAAACAAGCAAAAGTCACAATTGAGAACTTGACCTTGACCTTTGACCTTGAACTCATTTTCTAAGTTAGGACGTAGGGGCCTAAAAAAACACTCCAGGGTTATACGGTTAACTGTTTATGAGTTAAAAAAACATACCGACAAATTTATTTTGTAAAGGTTGATAACTCCTATAAAATGTCATCGAATCGCTTTGATCCAAATCAGCCAAAAATTCCTGAGGATGTAACGAACAATTTGTTAAAGGAATTTTGTCGCTATCTTTTTTTGTTACGAAGGAGATGCAAACAGATGATAAACAGTGAATAGGGAGATAACTCTTACAAAGAAAATGGTTCGCCTTAATTAGCAGAGTGAAATTTAAAAGCACATAAACTATACGATACCATATGAGAAATATCTAAGCGACATATTGCGAAACAAACATTCATCGCAAGAACAAAATTTGGCGGAAGAAAAAAAAAATAATCAGAAGAAATACAATAAGTCTTTCCACAGAAAAGTGGAAAGACTTAATAAATATAAATCAATTGCTTTTAAAAAGTAATTGTAAAAGGTCTTTCCCCCTTTGAAACATGATTGATGGGCGGGGGGGGGGGGTGTTTGTTTGTTTGTTTATGTATTGGGTCTATATTATTGTGTTACCGGAGACGTTTCATGTTTAGTTTGGAAAGTTTTTATTTTATTTTAGGCCCAGCGCGCGCACCAGATTGAGGAGACATCACGTGACGCGGGTTTATAATAACGAAAACTATTTCTTTTTAGGTGGGGATGTTGAACAAACAACATGTATAGAGACGGAATGTTCACAATGTAATTTCTTTTGTCATTGTAGGAAATTGACATTTTGATCACAGTTCACCAGCAGTGCATGATTTGGATTTAATTGATCCGGTGTAACTTTAAAACACAGTAAAGGATTATTTTCTGATAATGTACATTTTTCAGCACCTGTTTGTAACACAAAATATTATTTCAATCTAGGAGCGGACATTTTATTGTAGGATTTCACTGAGATTTACGGACCTAGCAAGCGATTTTTACGGCATTGCCATTTCTTTTCTCTAGGAAAAGTCTTGAGAGATATCGGCACCACGTTGTTTTATGAACCTTTAGTACATGTATGCCCTGCTGACTGCAAATTTTGGGGTCGATTGGACTGGTAGTTTCAGAGTATTACTGATAACAAGGAGGTTGATGTTTTTTTCAGAAGAGATGTAAGAACAATATTAAAAACCAATTGTTCAGAGAACCATTGATGGTCTTTCCAGTACAGATCTTTTTTTTATATGAAAATATTAAAATTCGGTTTTGAATGTCAAGTTTAGCGTCAAATGACATCTTATTGAACGCTGATTCCAAAAATATATGGTTTCTATACAAAAAGATATAAATAAGGGAGATCATTTTTTCTTCCGGTTTAAAAGATGTTACTTCCGGTTTAAAATATGTTACTTCCGGTATGTTTTGATAGTTTACTTGACTCTGATTCCAAAAATAGATGGTTCTGTATACTTTTGCATTAAATTAGTACAAAAAATTGCTACTTCCGGTTTACAAAAGGTCACTTTGCTTGCAACCTTTTGCAAAAAGTCCCATGGCTTTATCATATATACATAAGAGGAAAGAGCAAAGGTCAAAATCTAGAACGTTGAATTTACCTATGAGCTTGAGCTCAATTCCAAGGTCATCCACTAAGACCTCAAATCAAAAGACTCTAGACCTCTACTCTTATATTGTTAATGAGTTATAATACCATACAACTAATATTAGATATAAAAGGGGAGAAAACTTGCATTAAATGTTACGTACCCTTTTAAGTTAGATTTATGTGTTACGACATGTCGCAACTAACAATTGTCTAAAAATATCTTGTCGATATCATGTATGATTTCTGAAAACAAGCCAAAATCAAAAATTTGAACATGACCTTGACCTTTGACCTTGACTTCATTTTCATTTTTTTGGACCAAGGACCTCAAATCAAAAGACCCTAGGCCTTTATCACTTATGGTTTTCTAGTTACAAATTTATTTCATTTATTTCAATATAAAAGGAGAAATAACTCCCATATGGAGTCTTCGTAAAGCTTCGGTCAAAATAAAACCTAACATCCTGAGGATATAACGAGCAATTTAGAAAAAATAAATTTGTCGCTTTCTTTTATGGTTGTGGAGGAGATCTGATAACCAGAAAAACAGTGTTTGGGAAGATAACTCTTACAAAGAAAAGTGTTCGGTTAAACAGGGTCAGTTTCAAAAGCGTATAGACTGTATGATATCATATACAAAAAAACTAAGCGACATCTTTTGATACATTTTTACACCTCAAGAAAAAAATTAGGCGGAAGAAAAAAAAAATAATCAGAAGAAAATCAATAGGGGTTTCCACACGGAAAGGTGGACAGACCTAATTAAAATGACGATAAGATATCATTAAATTAATCCTATTCAATAGTGAAGTCTAGCTTCTATTATTCGCATGTTTACAATATTGTCATTTGTGTAATGTTATTTATATGAGGAATCTGCATATGATAGTACATTCTCGGACGTTGCGTATTCATCAATCGAATGAATACATATATAAATACACAAAATAATCAATCATCTAGTATGTACCATTCATTTATACTTATGAATCGTACACTTAATAATTCATTATCTCGACTTGGAAGTATGTATTTATGTTCTTTTCCGTTTTTTGTATGTATGTCATATGGAGATGAGAGGGTGGCGGGGTTATACAAATGATAATCAGTATATGCTTCTAAAACTCCTGCAACCCAACAAAATAATAAGGCTAATACTGTGGAGTCAAGCACAAAGGGACCTGTACAGGTCATTACAAATCACGAAGATTGACGACGTCGTAATGACAGTTCTTATAAAAGACTATACAAAAAATATACATACTATTGATATTCTTGTGGTTTTAAGAAATACCGAAGCATATTAACGTCATGTTTCTGTTTTCAAATATATTTTTCCCCTACCATAACTATATGTATTTCAAACGTAGGTTTTTTTTAAATTTTTTATACAGAAATTTTCATTTTTTTTGTATAATTGCGATTTATGTATTCCTTTATTCCTATTTATGTTTCTAACATTGATTGTGCCTTATGTTAACTTTATGGTCATTTTCTTAACTAGTAAATAGAAACCACATTTTACTTAGTCTGGCAGACATACATGCAAATGCCGATAAATGCAAAACAATGCCGTCAATTTATTTAAAAAAAAAAACAACAAATGTTAATTCAATTAAACAAATGTATTAATAAAATTTTCAAAACTTAGTGAATGATTAAAATCAAAATGTTCGATACATTTCGTAAAGGTTCGTGTTATATCACAAACTTTTGCAGGTTTGCCTTCTTTCCCAAACATAGGAAGAATTAAAAAAAAATATTGTGTGGCAACTCTATGCTTGCGTAAATAAACACATATAAATCAACATTCACTCAGAGGTTAACAGTTTTAATTAAATAATTGTATAGAAACGTTAAAACGAAGAAAGAACAGGGTAAACAGTCCATTTGATCAATTGCATGACGATTAGTTTAACTAGTAGTATGGGGATTCGGAGCATATTT
The DNA here is from genome assembly GCA_037788925.1 of Mytilus galloprovincialis. NCBI lineage: Eukaryota > Metazoa > Mollusca > Bivalvia > Mytilida > Mytilidae > Mytilus > Mytilus galloprovincialis. Next base: position 47,883,212 of record CM075333.1, on the reverse strand, counting down.
ATTTGTACTATTTCAAACATGTTATAAATGTCTAATGAATATGATTATTGGGACTTTGGTAGACTGCCGAGAGTATATATAAGATTGGTGGAATATAGGCAAATAAAATGATTTGTACAAAAGTTATTTGTTCGCTTCTATGTTTCATTATAACAAGCTTACAAGAAGACTATAAATTCAAATAAACCAGCATGCAATTTTGAATTTCTCTGATTAAAATTTTCAACTCGTTTGATTTCCACAGATAATTATGTTATAGATATAATGTCACTTTTGTCATATTCTGACCAGCAATAAAACCCTTACCAAAGAGGGAGAAGACGTTTTGCGTTGCAGGAAATATATATCTACGCATCCACTTTCGGTAAGAAATAAAACGGAAAGTTCGATGCCTCTTGCAGATAAATATAATAAACATGCATTAAATATGTGCAGCTGATATTCAAACAAACATCAAACAAACACGATCGTTATTTAATTTCAACTAGATATCAGCCTGCTTACTATAAACTCAGGTAGTAAGCGAAGCTATGAGAGTTTGATTCTATCTTGAATGACTAGTAATGACTTGTTTTTTCTGATGGTTGGTAGTTCTGTTTTGGTACTCTGGCTGCCCATATCAAGAACAACTGGTCGCCATTATACAACATACAGTGAAAGAAAAGGCTTTACACACAAACAATTAATCGGTCATTTTTAGTTATAAAAAAAACCAACGCCGACATTCAGAATTCAAAGAGCCGTGCGCTTATATACCAATGATATAACCCAATTATTTTTCCAAATATTTTAAAATTTCTCAACTCACAACATCAATTATTGGAACTCTCTAATTGATTTTAAAAACACAACTTTTTTGTTTTTAATTCGCAACTCGACATTAGACAATAAAAAATCCTCGCTTAAATTACAAGACACATCAAGACAAAATATAAACATTGGTTTACATAAAAGTTACTTAATGATAAAATTGAGATGCATTTTAAAGGAGGACTTCAATTTCTCTGCAATGAGAAATCACACAAAATCTAGGAGTATGAGTCATTACGCCGAGCACACGTTTCTATCATGTTTGAAATGGCATTAGCTCTTGGTTGCGATTTTTTTTTGGAACGAAATCAATGAGATTTGTGCTTTTTGTTTTCTGTTTCATTTGTAAATAATGTTTCATTTGTAAATAATGTTTCATTTGTAAATAATGTTTCATTGGTAAATAATGTTTCATTAGTAAATAATGTTTCATTTGTAAATAATGTTCATTTGATTGTAATTTTGTTTAGTGTTTTTTGTTACCTATTCTGACATCGGACTCGGACTTCTCTTAAACTTACATTACGTGTGCGTATTGTTGTGTGTTTGTTTTTTCTACATGGGCTAGATGTATTGGGGAGGGTTGAGATTTCAAAAAACATGTTTAACCCTGCCGCATTTTTGCGCTTGTCACAAGTCAGGAGCTGCTGGCCTTTGTTAATTGTGTGTGATCTTTAATTTTAGTTTCTTGTGTATAATTTAGAGTTTAGAATGACGTCCATTATTAATGAACTAGTAGACATATTTGTTTATGAGCCAGCTGAAGGACTCTTCCGGGTGCGAGAGTTTCTCGCTTCATTGAAGACCGATTGGCTGCCTTCGGTTGTTGTCTGTTCTATTGTCGGGTTGTTATCTCTTTGACACATTCCTTATTTCCATTCTCAATTTTATATAGTTACATAAAGAAAAGAAATTCGTGGTATCAATATAACAACCAAGTTTGAAAAATGATTTCGAATATCCAATGCATCTTCTAGTTCTAGTAATGAATATGTTGAGCAAGATCAGTATCCATACAAGTACTATTAAAACGTAAAAAATCGGGTGAAAGTCAAATTTCAGTCGAGTATTCAAAATAAGATGTCAAAATATGAAAAGGCACGTGTTGAAGTTATAAATAGTGTCCTATGGACTTTTAACTCGCTTTTCATTAACTGCAAGTATTCTCAAATCGTACTTTCCTGGGTTTTTTTTATACCTGTTAACACAATTTGTAATACAATTTTATCATTCAAGGTTTATTTGTTTTCATGTTAAATCTAGTCTCACGATCTTTTTATACATTGAATGTACTCCTCTGATAAGTGTTTAGTATAGCAATTAATTTTCAATTCTGTCCTCGTTCAAAGAACAACAAAATTATTCTGTAAAAATATTTCCGTACACTTCACTACAATTTTTTATTTCTAGCTAACTGCGTAAGTTGTTTTATTAAACACAATTTTGTCCCAGGTTATAGTTGTCTTTCTAACATTGTTTTACATGTTGTATTTATATTGTGTCATACATTAAATGTAAGTTTATATGTTTTGATATTTATATTTCTCTTTAATCGAGTTCAGCCATTACAATTTATACTTTAATGTGTGTCATTCCGTGGTTATACTGCTGTTTCATGTTAGTGTGAAGGTTAACGTTGGTGCTAATTTAAAACGTTTTAACCCGTAGTTGTGTGTACCTGTTCTCAGCATAAAACTGTTGTTCAGTGGTTGTCATTTGTTTGTGTGCTTCATGAGGTTTCTCGTTTTTCTCGTTTTCATATATATTAGACCATTGTTTTCCCTGTTTGAGTGCATTTACATTTTATTAGTAGTTTTGGGGCCATTAATTACTTGTTGTTCGCTGTGAGCAAATGCTCTGCGGTAAAGTCTTTGACCTTTCAACTTTTAACAAGTTCTGACTTGGGTTCACAGTTGTCTCATTGGCACATCTTCGTATATTTATAAAATGTTTAAATTTTATATTCATATGCATAACTTCCTAAACTGTCGTTGGTATTGCTTCTTGACTTAAAAGTCTTATAGCCACATCAGCATTCTGCAGTGATACCTTTTATGTCTAACAGACTCCCAAATATCCCGAATAGCTAATGTTTGCGTTGTTGATGCTACAACAGAGAGTTAGAAGAACGATATAAAATAGTTCACGCTAAAGAATGAAATAATGTTTGCCCACTCTTTGCCATCCAGAACAAATGATAGACAAACAACCATTTTAAAATGAATATGAATCATTAACACTTATTAAATTGAGGGATTGCATATATAATAAACATACTACAATAATTACACCAGATGTATGTTTTATTATTATACATTATTCTCATTGGCTATCTGCAATTTCGCGTTATTCCTTAATCAACTTCATTACACAATGAAATTTATCAATTATGATGACACGAGGTCCGACAATTAAGTGCACAGATAAATTAAATAAAAACATGATAAATAAACTCATCAAAGATACCAGGACTAAATCATGTTTTCGTGATCCTAGCTACAAAATGTAATTATAAGTAATGAATGCTTCATTTGGTAACTTAATAGGATTGTAAAAGCATCGACCGTGCACACATTCCGCACGTCATACATAATGTTTTCCGGTCAACGCTTTTACACCCCATGCAATGAAGTTACAAAAAGAAGCATTCAAATCTTAATCTAAAACACAAAGTTCTCACTCGATCCAGGTAACAAGTTGTGGAAAACAAAATTGCATTTGTATTGTTAATTTCATACGGGCGTGGCTTGAAATTATTTTAATAAACAGTTATGTTTGGCTTAATTTAGAATTTATCGTCGTCGTTTATGTTTTAAAAGCCATTCCTGCTAGATATCCATACGCATCGTAGCTTGTAAAATTTCCGTAAATCCACAATCCAAACCGTGTCTTCTTTCTGTGTGTTATATGATGTGATCCACTAGATATTGGGATAGCGAAACTACTGTAGTAATGTTCATCTTCAGAAATACTGAAAATATTTTTTAAATTCACGAAATTTCCGTCAAGAACAAATCCATTGACTGCGTCTGTCGGCACGGTTATACTGATGAAACTTTCAAATTCTGTTGGAACCATGAAATCGTAACCATACAAGTATTGGTTTATACCGGGAATCGACATCATGAAGGCGTCACCATGGCCATCTGATAGCTCGTGTGGATAAATATGTATCAGAACATCGCTTTCAGATGACACATAGGAAATAGTTGTATGGGAATAATCCATAAAGTCTCTAGATTGTAGTACGTCTGTAGTGCGACTGTTACCATTCTTCAATGTTATGTTTGTATCATTTACAGCAAGCACACGAACTGTATTTTCTGGTCGATATTTTAAATATGGAATGACATATACATTGTCTAGTTGATTTAAAGGTACGATCATTTCAATAAAGGGCTGATTGCTTGCTAACCCATTTATTTTGTTTCTTAAATTACCACTGACCACAACAATTGGCTTAGATGCAACGATTCTTGTTCCTGTCATGTCTTGCGTGTGCGATATCTGAAATGCTGTATACTTATTGAGTACTAATGTTAATGTTTGATTGTTAGAATATTGCATATTTTCATATTCAATCGTTCCATCCTTTAACTTAAAATGTATTCTGATAACTGTGTTTGAATACAGAGAAGATAATGAAAACACGCTTCTTCGACTGGTGGAATATGTAGTGAACGAAGGAATTAAATATTCTGTTGATGCAAATCGAATTGGAACAACAAAGAATCCTTCGGAATAAGAACGAACAAATAAAAACCCATATAGGGTGATTCGTACATTTGAATATATTTCTGCTCCAGCTTGATGTAAACCATTTGTCATCAATACATTAGAATCGAGTATATAATGATTATCAACTAAATTTGAAGTTACCGAAATATTTTTGTTATTCGCGAAATAGAAAATAGATAATTCTCCTCTTCTGTTAGTTGCTGGCAATATTCGTGGTGATGGTGTGCTCCATGCTTGGTGAAATATAACAACAAAGTTCTTCTCTTTTCCATCTGTATTTCATTTGAAATAAAAATGACAATTTGTTTAATTTCTAGCTAGTTTAAAAATTGTTGGACTTAAAATACGTGAAATTTTACACAGAATATTCATTTCATATAATAGAAAAGAAACGATCTGAAGTAGTCATCCATTAAACAAAAATTAGTATGGGCTGAACAAAATAAAACAACAATGAAAAAGCACTTAAATTGCTGCTCTATAAGGAACACTACAAACTATGATCTAACTGCATGCTTAGGTCGACCCCCTAGCATCGGTGTGAGGGGAATTTCTTGCAAACAAGCATGCTATAGCTGTGGATTTAAGAACAAAACAATAAATAGTTCAGTAAAAGACAAACAGACAAAAATAGTACACAAGACACAGCATAGAAATCTAAAGACTAAGTAACAGGACCCCACCAAAACTGGGGGTGATATCAGATTGGGCAGATCTTGCTTCACATGTGATACCCTTCGTGTTGCTCATGTTATTGTAAATCCGGTAAATAGTCTAATTGGGTGTAAAAAAAACTATGTTTGGAATATAATTGAATTGCATACATTTTTGTAGCTGCAAGTTAGAATTTTTGCAAGGCCAATAATACTATTTTTGCAAGTTTTCTGACTGCGGATCAATCAAACAGCTCTGTTTTATTTTCACCATTATTTCCTTTTTTTAGCAAATAACCGATTTAAGTTTTGTGCAATTTATGTTAGGTATATTTTAGCTAAAAAACTGAATTAACTCTTTGTGTTAAAAATGTAATACTTCGGTAGGATAATCGATATGTAATTATAGTTACCTGCATACTGACATTTGTCGCCAAGATAGCCGTCAGCACATACACACGTGTCTCTGTTCTCATTGACTTGACATCGTCCTCCATTCAAACACTCTTCAATGGCGCAAATTTCTGTGATTTAATATATATTTTGTTTTTAATAAAAAGATGAAATACAGAATAATGTAATACACATGCACACCTGATATACCACATACATTTGTACATCGAATAGTAAGGTTATTAACAGTCACATGATAACAAAACAAAGAAAAAAAAACGTCTGTTATTGTACATAATCATTTCTTTTCGATTTAATTACTGGTAAGTAAAAAGTTCAAATTTAAGACAAGTAGTTATCAAAGGAACCAGGATTACAATTTTATACGCCAGACGCGCGTTCCGTCTACATAAGACTCATCAGTGACGCTCAGATCAAAATTGTTGTAAAGCCAAACAAGTACAAAGTTGAAGAGCATTGAGCACCCACATTCCTAAAAGTTGTGCCAAATACGACTAAGGTAATGTATTCCTGGGATAAAAAAATTCTTAGTTTTTCGAAAAAAATGTTGCTCAGATGGTGATCAATTTTGCAAAATTCATTTTAGATTGTATATTATAGATCAACATATTTTAAATCTGTTATTGATTTAAAAATAATAATTGTAAATGAAATAAAAACTTAATATATATTCTTTAAAAAACACGAAAAAGTCATGTTAATTTTATCTGCAAAAACTCATGTATTTAGCACGTCAATAATACATGATATTTTATTATGTTCGAAATTGAAGTTATCGGAGGTAAACATAATGTCGGAAGTAAAGATTTTAAAATGTTTGAAACTTTACTAAAAACCGGACATAAACTATTAAAAAATATCTGTCAAAAATATAATGAGAAAAAATAATGAAAACGACTCGAAAACTGAAGTTAAGAATGCACAAGGTAGCTTTATTATCATAATTATACCAATTGTTGTAAGGATCGTTCCCGATTATTATGCAGGGTTGATGATATCGTTCACTTTGTTCATCTAATTCTAAAAATAATAATTTGAAAATTCAATTAAAGTTTTTTAAAATGTGTGTCTAAAATTAACTCATACGGTCCAAATACATATTTAACCGTCTGAGTATACTCATATGGTTCTACTGTACGCGGATGGTCCGACCGTTAAAGCGCGTATACACATACGTTCCAGACGATGCGCGTACGTACCAAATATTCATATGGTCTGGAACAGTTATACTGAAATTTTAATGAAGTAAAATTTGAATTGTATCGGGGTGTTTTATAGCTAACTATGCGGTATGGGCTTTACTCATTGTTGAAGGCCGTACGGTGACCTATAGTTGTTAATGTCTGTGTCTTTTTGGTCTCTTGTGGACAGTTGTCTCATTGGCAATCATACCACATCTTCTTTTTATATATAAGGATTTCAAATTAAATGCAAATTACAAATGGTACAATGTCCTCATGCATGCTTATTACATGTATTACTAATGCACCGAATTGATGCTTTTCATACCCCCCTCTCCCACCACCACCACCACCACAAAAAAAAAACAAAAAAAGAAACAACAACCCACCATTATGTTCATCCAAGGACATGCATCAAATTTGTCCTTAAAATTTTACAAAGATGTATTTCTACAATCCTTTGTGTCCGATGTATATGAATAATTTTGAATTTATCTATTTAAAAAAATATAATTTCGGGCGTTTAAAACTTGTCACCTGTCTTAAAATATTGACATTAAAAGTAATGTCGTTTAGGTTCAATTTTAAGATCGTATAACAGATCATGTAACAGTACAACATACAGATGGGTGCAGTCCTAACCTATACAGCAAGTTAACTTGATAACCAGTCATTTGGACTGGTCAAAATTAACCTGTGACCAAATTTAGGACTGCTCTGACCAGTCCTAGGACCAAAATCTAGTAAACTTGAAAAGCGGACTTGGTCCTAGGACTGTTTTTATGTCTGCCAAAAAGTTAACTTCGAAACAGGTCCGCTATTGATATAAGTTAACTTCGAACCAGTCCTGCCGTAAAGTTAACATAAGTTAACTTCGAAACCAGTCCTGCCATAAAGTTAACATAAGTTAACTTCGAGACCAGTCCTGCCACAAAGTTAACTTTTGCTTTGACAAATCCGATCGAAACCAGACCTGTTCCCAAGTTGAGCAGCAACTATAAAAATCCGTTGAAAAAGGCTTACCTTTTTGGAATTTTTGATCCTCAATGCTCTTCAACTTTGTAATTGTTTGGCTTCATAAATATTTTGATATGAGCGTCACTGATGAGTCTTATGTAGACGAAACGCGCGTCTGGCGTACTAAATTATAATCCTGGTACCTCTGATAACTATTTACACCACTGGGTCGATGCCACTGCTGGTGGACGTTTCGTCCCCGAGGGTATCACCAGCCCAGTATTCAACACTTCGGTGTTGACATGAATTTCAATAACGTGGTCATTCTTTTTTATAAATTTCCTGTTAACAAAAGTTTTAATTTTTCGAAAAACTAAGGATTTTCTTATTCCAGGCAAAGATTTCCTTAGCTGTATTTGGCTCAACCTTTTGGAAATTTGGATCCTCAATGCTTTTCAACTTTGTAATTGTTTGGCTTTATAAATATTTTGATATGAGCGTCACTGATGAGTCTTATGTAGACGAAACGCGCGTCTGGCGTACTAAATTATAATCCTGGTACCTCTGATAACTATTTACACCACTGGGTCGATGCCACTGCTGGTGGACGTTTCGTCCCCTAGGGTATCACCAGCCCAGTAGTCAACACTTCGGTGTTGACATGAATATCAATAATGTGGTCATTTTTTTTTATAAATTTCCTGTTAACAAAAGTTTTAATTTTTCGAAAAACTAAGGATTTTCTTATTCCAGACAAAGATTTCCTTAGCTGTATTTGGCCCAACTTTTTGGAATTTTGGATCCTCAATGCTCTTCAACTTTGTAATTGTTTGGCTTTATAAATATTTTGATATGAGCGTCACTGATGAGTCTTATGTAGACGAAACGCGCGTCTGGCGTACTAAATTATAATCCTGGTACCTCTGATAACTATTAACTCATCAGATGTACAAAAATACAAGTTGACGTCGCCGGGAACTTGTACATCCCAACAACAAAAAAGAACAAATCTGAAAATACTCGCAATTAACTGACAGCTAGTTCAAAGCCACTAACAACTCATAAAAAATCATGCATCTAAGAATACATCATCAATCTGTATACATCCAACATCCAATGAATTTAGTGTAAAGACGTCATAAACAGTCAGAGAAAAAGCTTAACCTTGTGCAATGCAAAGATATAGGTATCGACAGATTGTAGATTTGTGAATGTGTTTATTTATATAACATACTAGTAATATTTGATTTGCTTTTAATTTACGGATAATATATATATAATCATTATTTATACCAATAAAAACAATATTCAATGATCTCATCACATTGTTGAATTGGTAACCTTTTAAAATTAGTTTATTCGAAGAGTCTTTACTGAGTTAAGTCATAAACTGTGATTCGTAACAATATAAAAACAAGTCTGCTATTGAAGGGGCACAATTAGTGCCCATCGGGATACCTACAACCTATCGATAAACTTCATTGCCGAAACATACATAAATATTATCGAGGATACAATTAACAGCTCCAATCATCTCAGCACACCTTCAATAAGTATATCTAGCATATTTACCTTTCTCGTTAAAGAAGAAAGCTTTAAATGTGTTGCAGCAAATATAGGTGCATTCAGATTTACCAAACGACAATTTAATTGAATAGGAAAACTTTTGTTTGATAAGATAGTATGGAAGTATAGTGTAAAGTGAAGAAAAATCAAAACTGTCAACAGAATCAAAAGGACCATCAACAGTCCGTAGTCCAAAGAATGTTTTACACTAACAAATACTTTACTAAACTTTTGATTTTTCGAAAAACTAATGTTTTTCTACCTCAGGAATAAATTACCTTACCTGCATTTGGAAAACTTTTAGGAAGTTTGGTCCTCAATGCTCTTCGTACTTTAGTAGGCCATTTTCACTTTTTGGATTCGAGCATCACTGATAAGTCCGTTTAAGACGAAACGCGCGTCTGGCGTAAAGACAAGATTTAATCCTGATTTTTATGATGAGTTTATTGGACTTGCTATGTTTTAATATCCTCTTCCTATTGTTAATTGTCAAGTAACGTTACGGTGGGATTTTTTTCGAAGCAGTTAATCCTTTTTAGAACAGAATAGTTGGTACAGATGGGTGCAGTCCTAACCTGTACAGCAAGTTAACTTGATAACCAGTCATTTGGACTGGTCAAAGTTAACCTGTGACCAAATTTAGGACTGCTCTGACCAGTCCTAGGACCAAAATCTAGTTAACTTGAAAAGCGGACTTGGTCCTAGGACTGTTTTTATGTCTGCCAAAAAGTTAACTTCGAAACAGGTCCGCTATTGATATAAGTTAACTTCGAACCAGTCCTGCCGTAAAGTTAACATAAGTTAACTTCGAAACCAGTCCTGCCATAAAGTTAACATAAGTTAACTTCGAGACCAGTCCTGCCACAAAGTTAACATAAGTTAACTTTTACTTTGACAAATCCGATCGAAACCAGACCTGTTCCCAAGTTAACTTTCGACTGGTCTGCTCAACACTAAGTTAACTTGTAACCAGGACCGCTCTACATCGATTTTTTAAAAATATTTTTTAATATCTTTGTTTCGTAGTATAAACATCGAAAATAAAGTAAAACTAATACTTCCGTTATATAAACAGGATTTAATACAAATATTTGAAAATAAAGTTCGCATAAAACGTTGCTTGAAACACAAATTTATCTGTGATCTGCCAATCTATAAAAAACGACCTTGGTTACAATGATAACGGGCACTGAATATATATTCCAATACCTATCAAATTCAACCATATTTGCACTTTATTTATATGTATATCTATGAAAGGACGTATTTTAGAGGAAAGCATCATTTTAACACATGACTACAAATTTTTGTTCGCATAAATTTAGGGTGTCAGCATGTCCTCCTTTTATTCAAAATATTGATGCATAAAAAAATGTAGTTACGTTTTGATACTTCATGCTGACTTGTACAACAAAATTATTTGACCCCGTTGACCAAAACTGACCATGTGTGCACTTTTATTTATAAATCTATATACCTGCATAGTAAATCAGCCATATTTTTTCAAATTTTTGTTCGCATAAATTTAGGGTACCAGCATGTCCTCCTTTTATTCAAAATTTTGATACGTAACAAAATTTCAGTAGTTTTGATACCTCATACTAACTTGTACAACAAAATTATTTGACTGCATCAACTAAAACTGACCATATGTGTACTTTAATTTGTAAATCTATATACCAGCATAGTAAATCAGCCATATTTGTTATGTCAGGATTCAATGTATATTACAATGGACAGCAATATTGCTATAAAATAACAACAATTTTTTGTTTGCATCAATTTAGGGTGCCAGCATATGTCCTCCTTTTATTCAAAATATTGATACGTAACAAAATTTCAGTAGTTTTGATACCTCTTGCTGACTTGTGCAACAAAATTATTTGACCGTGTTGAACAAAACTGACCATGTGTGCACTTTTTTTTTATAAATCTATATACCCGCATAGTAAATCAGCCATATTTTTTCAAATTTTTGTTCGCATAAATTTAGGGTGCCAGCATGTCCTCCTTTTATTCAAAATTTTGATACGTAACAAAATTTCAGTAGTTTTGATACCTCATATTGACTTGTACAACAAAATTATTTGACTGCATCAACTAAAACTGACCATATGTGCACTTTAATTTGTAAATCTATATACCAGCATAGTAAATCAGCCATATTTGTTATGTCAGGATTCAATGTATATTACAATGGACAACAATATTGCTATACAATAACAACAATTTTTTGTTTGCATAAATTTAGGTTGCCAGCATATGTCCTCCTTTTATTCAAAATATTGATACGTAACAAAATTTCAGTAGTTTTGATACCTCTTGCTGACTTGTGCAACAAAATTATTTGACCGTGTTGACCAAAACTGACCATGTGAGCACTTTTATTCATAAATCTATATACCAGCATACTAAATCAGCAAATTTTTTTCAAATTTTTGTTTGCATAAATTTAGGGTGCCTTCATGTCCTCCTTTTATTCAAAATTTTGATACGTAACAAAATTACAGTAGTTTTGATACCTCATGCTGACTTGTCCGGCAAAATTATTTGACCGTATCAACTTAAACTGACCATATGTGCACTTTAATTTGTAAATCTATATACCTGCATAGTAAATCAGCCATATTTGTTATGTCAGGATTCAGTGTATATTACAATGGACAACAATATTGCTATACAATAACAACAATTTTTTGTTTGCATAAATTTAGGGTGCCAGTATATGTCCTCCTTTTATTCAAAATATTGATACGTAACAAAATTACAGTAGTTTTGATACGTCATGCTGACTTGTCCGGCAAAATTATTTGACCGCATCAACTTAAACTGACCATATGTGCACTTTAATTTGTAAATCTATATACCCGCATAGTAAATCAGCCATATTTGTTATGTCAGGATTCAATGTATAATACAATGGACAGCAATATTGCAATACAATAACAACAAATTTGTGTTCACATAAATTTAGGGTGCCAGCATGTCCTCCTTTTATTCAAAATATTGATATGTAACAAAATTTCAGTAGTTTTGATACTTCATATTGACTTGTACAACAAAATTATTTGACTGCATCAACTAAAACTGACCATATGTGCACTTTAATTTGTAAATCTATATACCAGCATAGTAAATCAGCCATATTTGTTATGTCAGGTTTCAATGTATATTACAATGGACAACAATATTGCTATACAATAACAACAATTTTTTGTTTGCATAAATTTAGGGTGCCAGCATATGTCCCCCTTTTATTCAAAATTTTGATACGTAACAAAATTACAGTAGTTTTGATACCTCATGCTGACTTGTCCGTCAAAATTATTTGACCGCATCAACTTAAACTGACCAAATGTGCACTTTAATTTGTAAATCTATATACCCGCATAGTAAATCAGCCATATTTGTTATGTCAGGATTCAATGTATAATACAATGGACAGCAATATTGCAATACAATAACAACAAATTTGTGTTCGCATAAATTTAGGGTGCCAGCATGTCCTCCTTTAATTCAAAATATTGATACGTAACAAAATTTCAGTAGTTTTGATACCTCATGCTGACCATGCTGACGTACAACAAAATTATTTGACCGCATCAACTAAAACTGACCATATGTACACTTTAATTTGTAAAGTTGTATACCTGTATAGTAAATCAGCCATATTTTTTGTGTTAGGATTCAATGTATAATACAATGGACAGCAATATTGCAATACAATAACAACAAATTTGTGTTCGCATAAATTTAGGGTGCTAGAATGTCCTCCTTTTATTCAAAATATTGATACGTATCAAAATTAATGTGTTTTAATACCTCATGCTGACTTGTACAACAAAATATTTTGAGCGCTTCCACCAAAACTGACCATATGTGCATTTAAATTTGTAAATCTATATACCATATATACCCGCATAGTAATTCAGCCATATTTTTTATGTCAGGATTCAATGTATAATACAATCGATTGCAATATTGCAATACAATAACCACCTGATAACAGCAAATTTTTGTTTCGCATAAATTTAGGGTGCCAGCATGTCCTCCTTATATTCAAAATATTGATACGTAACAAAATTTCAATAGTTTTGATACCTCATGCTGACTTGTACAATGAAATAATTTGACCGCATTGACCAAGACCATAACTGACCATATGTGCACTCTAATTTGTAAATCTATATACCAGTATAGTAAATCAGCCATATTTTTTTATGTCAGGATTCAATGTATAATACAATGGACAGCTATATTGCAATACAATAACAACATGAACAACAAATTTTTGTTCACATAAATTTAGGGTGCCAGCATGTCCTCCTTTTATTCAAAATATTGATACGTAACAAAATTTCAGTAGTTTTGATACCTCATGCTGACTTGTACAACAAAATGATTTGACCGCATTGACAAAAACTGACCATATGTGCACTTTAATTTGTAAATCTATATACCATGTATACCAGCATAGTAAATCAGCCATATTTTTTATGCCAGGATTCAATATATAATACAATGGACAGTAATATTGCAATATAATAACAACAAATTTTTGTTCGCATTAATTTTGGATGTCGGCATGTCCTCCTTTTATTCAAAATATTGATACGTAACAAAATTTCAGTAGATTTGATACCTCTTGCTGACTTATATACAACAAAATTATTTGACTGCATCGACCAAAAACTGACCTGCATATATATATATATTATATGTGCACTTTAATTTAAAAATCTATATATATCCGCATAGTAAATCAGCCATATTTTTGATGTCTGGATTCAATGTATAAAATAAATGACCGCTGTTGGGATGGCGCCTAATTATGTCTTCTCCTGGCACTCCTGTGAACATGTTAGTAGGACGGCAAATGTAAGCAATAAGGAAAACAATTAATGCAATTTTTTTCCGCATACATTGAGAATGTCAGCGTTTCATCTCTGTATTCATAATATTGAACAGTCACTAGGGTGTGTAAAACGAAACTATTAGGCCGCATCATCCAAGTACATGTACCAACACTGACATGTCTGAATTCATTTGTGATTTTTAATAAAAAAAAATGTATTTGAGGTTCTCTTCTGGTAATAGTATACTGTTAATCTATTATGTCGGTTGATTCATTTTGTTTGTTGTTAAACGTCAAGTGACAACTATTTCATTCATGTGCACAAATCTCTCGACAAATCTGACGAATTTGACGAGATTGTTGGTAGTTTTACCACATCGTACATATCCGGACACTGTACAACTGTACAATTTTCGTAAGAATATTCTGCGGAAAAAGAATAGTAAATCCAATCCAAATAAGTAGAATAACAATGAAATATCCATGCATGTATAAATGCGTAAAGTAAAAATTATGAAGGGACAGGTAAAAAACGGGGAACGAAGTAACGTCTACAAAGATGTTGATATCCCATGATATACGAATGTTGTTCCGATGCGTTGGATAACCCTAATTTCTATCCGCCTTCTAATTAAAAAAAATATGATAGCTCTATGTAATTGACTATTGTTTATAAGAATATATAAAAATGAAAAAAGAAAGAATTGTGTTGTTATTAATAATGTCTAGTAGAGTATAGCGAGTAAAGAAATTTGCTATCAGAGGCCTTCTTGGGAAGAACAATGCGAATGTTGTTTATACATATTTTAATAAAGCTCAAGTCTGATATGAAAAGTTGCAAAAAAGATAACATTTCATAAGCAGACATGTCCCCAGGTCTGGTCAATAGCAGACTTGTCCACAGGTCTGGTCAGAAGCAGACCTGTCCACAGGTCTGGTCAGGAGCAGACCTGTCCACAGGTCTGGTCTGGGGCAGACCTGTCCTCAGGACTGGTCAAAAGCAGACTTGTCCACAGGTCTGGTCTGGAACAGACCCGTCGATAGGTCTGCAGCAGTCATAAAAAAGCGGACCGTAGGTGGTCCACCGTAGACGAAGTTAACTTGCTGGTCTGCTTAAAAATTCTCAAGTTAACTTAAAAAGCAGTCAACAAGTTAACTCTAAGTTAACTTTTGTCAAGGTTAGGACCGCACCCATCTGTATCAAGCTCGAAAAAGCTTATGTTGGCTAGGATAAAGAATTACGAGAATTTTCCAACTAGTTTAAACCTTACTTTTCTCGCAGAACTTTCCATTCCAGAAGTCATGTTTACAGCAAATACAGTTATTTCTTTTGCACTGCAGTGTTACTTTACATTCAAGTGATGAATTACAGAGTGCATTCTCATCTTTTTCTGAAAGTTTATTATAACAAAATGTAAGTACAAAATTATCATAAGCTTAATTATTGGCAAAATAAGTGGCCCACATTATCAATATGGTTTTTATAGCAAAAAGGCATTATGACTAGTTGTATCTGTCTGTATTTCGTTTTTGTATTTCTCAAAAAAAATTATTATACATGTATGTTAACTTTATTGACAATTCGTCAAATTAAATGACGTTGGTTATCTTTTAATTGATATGGATTGCTTTCGTTTTTTGCACACTCAAGATTTAGTTTTGGGTTGACGCACTGTAATCTCTAAGTTTTACTTAATTTACTAAAGGAAAGATGAATTATAGCGAAATAACTTGGAGTTGATTTAAGCCTTGTTTCGTTTTGAATTTGGAATTCCAAAGTAAAATTTCCAAATAAACGAAAAAAAAGGTCATACAAAATATTCATACTTATTAAACACGTTGATCCTGTCCAGTAATCGGATGAGGCACACTGGCATACATTCCTAGCACAGTATAAAGTTGTTCCACATTCTCCTTCTTTCATACAGGTATCGTTTACAGATTTTTCTAAAAATGAAAGTTAATGTCAACGAATCCCGGAATAAAAAGATATTTAGTATAGTTAATCTTTGATTGTAAATTAATGAGTATAGACACATTTAAACAGGGTTAAGTATTAACAATAACAAAAAAAAACTGTTCGAACATCGATGCAGATATGACAGAACACAGTTCCGATGATTACGATTTGCAATCATTTCAATTTCATTGATAGTTTTATAGTAATTTTCAAATTATACTTTTTTGTTTTTATTATGGAGTTCAATGAGCGTATTTGGTCATGATTTTTCGGTGACATTTATTTTGCACGTTAAAGTCCAGACTAGTATACAATACAATGCAAACAAATAGTTATGACTATCTTACTTGAGGAACATTTGGAGTTGTCCCAGTACTCCGATTTTGGACACTGACATTTAGAATCTCTACATTCCATATTATCTGCGCATTCGATAGAAGAACTACAAACGTCTCCGTTGAACTTTTCTGCAATACAAACTGTGCTATGTTGTAAAACTTCAAAATTCATTGATTAGTAATAAAGTGAATAAAGGTGTATAGAACAAATAATATAATTTAAATGAATGTGATGCTGAAAGGCTGATATTTCTAAGCATACATGTGTGAATGCTTATTTAACTAGGTGTAACATAAAAATTCTTAACTGCATAACACATTGATTAATTTTGAAGGTAATGAAAATAAAAGGCGACATAACTTATACTTTATGGTGTTAAGAAAGTATACAATGTTTGTCAACAAAGTACACGTCGTACAAAATCAGCAGATTTAAAAATATCAGGAGAATATGTTTGTTATATGATATTTTATCACTAATAACATTGAAAATTTAGATACAAACGAACTGTTTCAAGTAAAGTTGTAAAACACTAAGATTTAAATAGCTGTATTGGTTTGAAAAAAGAATCTCAATAAATGAAGTAGTAAAAGTTTATGAATAAAAGACATTAAATGCATGTTGTCTTCCTATTACAGAGTATCATTTTAAAGATATTGGTCTATCAATGTTCGGAGATTTGGAGCCATTTAAGTGTTTATTCTGTAAAGTAGACAGCCTAATATAAGAAATCTAATATGTGTTACGTCAGTTTTACTAACGAAAATCCAATATAATTATTTGGCTTCAGTAATTCGAAAAGAGATACATTTACTGGTTAATTGCATATATGTCTTTAGGAAAGTTGTTAATACGTAGGTATAATATCTGACAATTATGATAAATACTCACTTAAAATACATTTGCTTCCATTCCAAAATAAACTAATAGGGCATTGACATGCATCACCCTCGCACAAAAGTTTTCCTCCGCATTCGTTTGAATTCGCACACGTTTCATTAGATATCTTTTCTGTAAAACAATATGCATGACTACATGTGCATGGTAATAGCAACAAACATGTATAAATTATTGTTTGATAATAATGTAAAACGCGTATTTTAAATTTTGGTATCAGTTTAAAAGTAAAATTACAACAATACAAAAACAGTAAACCCACAAAGAAATTCGAGACGGAAATCCCTTATCAAATAGCAAAATGAAAATCTCAAACACATTAAACGATGTTAAACGACAACAATGTGTGAACTAAACATACTGACATAATAGTTTGACATTACAATTATTGGAAATACAGCAGTCAACCATGTTTTATAATCTTAGTCACTAAAAAATCCACAAATAACTATTCAGATGACAGATCTTTTAAATACCTAGCCATGCTAACATTATATTGTCTCATTTTGTTTTTGATGGATTTTTCTATAAGTTTAAGTCTCTTAATATGGTTAATCAGCTTCATATTCTTCAATCATTCACAATTTGATTTTAAATTTCTGCTTTGAAATTTCCCAATGAAAGGTTATATCAGTTAATCGCTTTGGACGCAACAATTCTTTTTACATTAATATAAAAAAAAAAGAAATAACCTGGGATATATTTTACTTCTGCTTTTTGTGGAAAATACATTTAAAAAACTTTTCCCTCCGGGAAAACAGATACATCTTTCTTACAGTTCTGTATTGTCGAAATGCGCATCTGGTGCAACAAAATTGGTACCGTAAATTTTATTCTAGTCATATAATAATGTAATTCCATTGACCATATTTATATTCGATTTTTGCTGTGCGCATGAATATACTAGCATGTTTTATGTAACAGCATCATAAACTACAAAACTGTAGAAATCAGTACACTGCGGTTAGAAAGCAATTCCGATATGACTACATCTCGTGTTATATTTTTTCCAGGAATCATGATTTTGTTATGTAACTATAATACAAACTTACTAGATACACATATATGTCCATTCCAGTAGTGCATCTGTGCACATTGACAGGTACCATATATACAAAACAATGTTGTATCACATTCTGTATTATGCTCACATAGAGATTTAAAACTTTTCTCTAGAAAAATAACAAAAGAATCAATATATATTTCAAGTGATATATACTATAAGATTAAATCCCAAAATGTAGTTGTTTTGAATTGGCTTTTAAATTATTATCATATTTGTTTAATCTCCCCGTCAAATCTATGTAAACGTTTATCCTTTTGTAAGCTTTCAGAAACAATTTCTATTCACAATTAGTTGATTAAGAGTGATGTGGAAATAAAATTAGTTTTAGACTCATCAGTGACGCTCGAATCAAAAAATATTAAAAGGCCAAATAAAGTACGAAGTTAAAGAGCATTGAGGACCAAAAATTCCTAAAAATTTTGCCAAATACAGCCAAGGTAATCTATTATTTAGGTAGAAAAGCCTTAGTTTTTCAAAAATTCTAAATTTTGTTAACAGTTAATTTATAATTATGAACATGTCAATTATAACTCGAGTCAACACAGAAGTGCTGACTACTGGGCTGGCGATACCCTTGGGAAAATAAATCTCCACCAGAAGTGGCATCGACCCAGTGGTTGTAAATAAACGCATCATAGATACCAGGACGCCAGACGCGCAAACAAAGAAATCAATCAGTAAAATTAATAACGTAGATCATCATTTGTTGTTTGTATGAGAAATTAGCCTTTTAATTGAAAAAAAAGAACTTACAGTAAAACAAAACAGACACAAACTAGTCGTTTATTTTTCTATATAAACATATATTTAATTACCTCCAATGCAGTTGGTGCCATTCCAGATGTGGTTTTCGCAACACTGGCATTGTCTATTGTTACAAACCAGCTTTCCTTTACATTGATGTGTAGTCTTGCATGATGAATTGATAGCAAGTCCTTGATAAACAAGTTTAATGGTAATAAAGATAATGTGAACGTAAACGTTTTGCATTATGTCGTTATTCAAATTAAATTTAATCGCAAAACATTTTGAGCAAAATGCGCTTTATTTTGACAATTCTCAGATGATAATAAATCATTATTTTTTTTTACTAAAATAATAATTGCAAACAATTAACAAGTGATGAATAGTGTTGCTGCTTCAGAATGCTACCCGTGCTGTAAGGAATACATTATTAATACATTTCTATTGATTAACATACACTTTTACCGTTAAATAAAGGCAACAGTAGTATACCGTTGTTCAAAAGTCCTAAATCGATTGAGAAAAAAATAAATGGGTTACAAACCAAAACCCAGGGAAATACATGAAAACATACGTTCAAGCTTTGAATCGACTTTTGCATGTAAGATTGTTTGATACTTTTAAGAATACATTTTGCATTTAACATGACATGAAATAACTATTGTTTATTATAATTTCCGTCTAACCTGTAGATGACCCAGAATCTAAGTCAGTACTATTAACCGTAGAACTAATTGTCAGCGTATTTCCATATGCTGTCATCCAGAGCAGAAAAAATAACAGCTTATCACACGACGGTAACATTTTGACTATCTGGTGGTGATGTATGTTGTATGATACTCGATGAATGAAAAAATTGCACCAGGAAGAACCTAGAGTCTCGTGATGTCAAAACAACACTTAAAAGAAGTACGTTGACATTTTCTAAGGAGGAGGTACATAGAGGGTCTTATTTTGCATAAAAATTGAGATGTCGCAATTAAGAAGATGAAGAGAAAAAAACAAATGCTTAATCATAAGATTTTTGATTTATTGCGAATTGCTACAAAGAAAATAAAGTCGAAATGTAAAAAAACATTGTTCTCACTCAAGGAGTCAAATAATAAGCAAATACCCTATTACGGAATATACCGTACCGGGAAGTACCAGTGTCTCATGATTCAGAAATTAAAGTTGATAGAATAAAGTAAACATGTACAAGGACGAGCGTAAAGGGTCTGATTTGACCTAAAAATGAAGTGTTGAAAATCTGACGAGTCTGATCCTAAAAGTAGATTAATTATGAATAATGAATATTCAAAGAAATATCAAGCCAAATAAGTACACGATTTTAAGTTTAACAATTAACATACAAGCACCAACAAGTAACGTAACACATGCTCCAAATAGTTTGGTAGGTACAAGGTCATCTATGGTAAGGTCAAAGGAAATAACAAACGGCAGTTTAATTGGAAGCCGCTATTAAAATGTGTACGTTACCTTGTGGTGTCTTGGGTAGTTAATGATTCAGATTTGATAGTGTCATTTACGAAACTTCAGAATTAAAATCGACATGCCTTATAGATTTTAAAATATCTCATTATGAAATGTATATAAAATTGCTAGATTTTAGGAAATAACAGTAAGCATCTTAAACTGAAATACCACAACGTCGTAATGTCGTATATCCTAATTCCAAGATCAGTCACATACAGTGTATACATATTTTTTAAGTAAGTATCAGAAAGGTATTATCAATTTTGACGGATAGAAATGTATAATTATTTTTCAGTTAGTTGGTTCTGATATTCGCACTACTTTGCATATTTCTTGGTTCAAAATGGCTTGAAAATCTACTGAGAACATTGATGTTTTATTAAGAAAAAGTAAAATAACAAAAGCACCTACCTGTTAGGAAAATTCAAAGCGATAATCCTAATGTGGAATGTCAAATTAAAACACATCAAACGAATGGTAAACAACTGTCATATTGTTGGCTTGGTTATTAATATCTTTAAAACGAAAATGGTGAATTAAACCTGGTTGTAAAGCGTATAAAGCTAGCTTAAATATGACATTATATGAACAAATTACACAAATAGAGTATAGAGGAACTCAACCCTCTTTACTGGATTTTTTAGTATTTAAACCATTCCCTTAAAACTTTAACCCCGAAATAAGATAGATAATATAAAAAATTAATTTAACAGAAATTCAAAACAAAGCAGAAAATTTCTGAAGAGTAAAGAATAACATTTTGGTTTCAAAATAACTATATGACAAAAGGTAGACAACTGCACGAGTTCACAACTTGTCTTGTATATAATATTTCCATGTGATCATATATTCTATTAGGATAAGTGAATCTAAATGTGTTCTTCCTTTGTTAAACTTGTTTTACCTATTTATAGTTTTCGTGATTTGTCATGACGTTAGCAGGATGCATTCGACATATGAGTTTTAAAACACCGTTGGTATTTTTCGCCATTCTTTCATGAAATGTGTTTTTATGTTTGATGATTTTATTATGGTGATATTGTGAAGATCACTTGTCATTTTTTAAAGAAATTATCTGTAAAATCAAATCAATTATTAAGATACGCATTGTTTCCATGACATCTGAAAACACATATGATTATTTATTGCAGGAAATACCAAAATTGAAGAAACCATATTTACGTCAAGATAAATAGTGGAGCAGTAAAATCTGACCTTTCAAATAGTCCAACACAACTTTTTTTGTTCTCTATTTTTTTTTAACTTTTTTTTTTATATCTTTTTGCTGCTTCCAGGTTTTCTTCTCATCCTGAATGATCTCTAATACCTTCCTTTTTTGTATTAATAATATTGTCACCATGCATTCCAACACTTCAAATCAGTGTGTGAATTAAAACGAAAGTGGAGTATTCACATTTGATGATTATGAAATTAATTATCGAAGAATTAAAATAGATAAAAATATTCAACGAGTGACCAAACAACGCATTATTAACGAATGCGCATAGCGCATGAGTTAATAATCAGCGTTGTTCGTTCATGATTTGAATATTTTTCGATATTTGAATTCTTTTTTGAATTTGCAAATGACTTTTTTAATGAAACTAAAGCAGAAAATGTAAGGGCTTATATCTTTTTTTTTACACATTCACAAGGTTTTGTTGTATGACGTCAGAGCAGTAGATAAGGTTAATTTCACATGTACAATTATCGATTTTTATTTCACTGGGGAATCTAGGTAATTCGTTGCAACCAATGTAACAACAAGACATAAACTAAACAGTTAATCAATACTATTTGATTCGTTCGTTTCTGAACTGCAGCATCATCACTTGTTATTTCTTTTATCGCTACATGTTAACAATGGCCACACATAGAAAACAATGACTTATTTTTTAGTAAAAAGGACTATATTTCCAAATTGGGTGGCTGATTTTCGTTTTATTAGTTTAGCTTTTAAAAATTTACCTAGAAAATAGTGTAGCTAGTAATAAATGAGAAGAGTTGATTATCAGAAAGCACGATGTTCTAAGAAAAAGAATACGGAAAGCACACAGTTGCTTCTGACACTTTTCCTTAATTAACGGAGTTCGTCTTAAGACTTTATAAGATCCTTGGAGTTTTTCTCCATGCAACTATATTTTACAAAATAAATAATGTACAACCTCTTCCCATTTAAAGTAGTTTCATAATTTTCCGATTTTGCTTATCATTTGGAAGACAACAGTATATTTGCAAGGTTAATCATGACAGTAGTTAACGGGTTTATATGGAAAAGTGTGGTGGTGACATGTTGGATGCATTCAAATAAATATCTGTGATCAGTCATTTTTGTATAAGAAATAAAAACAATGTTTTCAGATTAATAGATACATGCGACTTCAGTTTTTAACATGGTTTAGAAGTAAGACATTTGGGGATACTTGTCTCATTTGCAATCATACATCGTCTCCTTACTTTTACATTAATTTTAATCATTTTTTCCCCCGTAGAATTTGACGTTTATGACTGCAAAAAATATGGCATCACAATTTTGACTCACTTTAGCTTTAAAAAGGCAATATAAACTGTTTTCATTATTTTTGGAATGAAATCAATGAGATTTTAGCGTTTTGTTTGGTACTACGTCTAACACTGTTTCATTTGTAAGTTACCATGTTCACAAGAAAGAAGACATTCTTGATTTCGTTAGAGCAAACATGTTTGAATAATGATTTCAAATATGCGTCGAATCTCCTCGTTCAGGTTATGATTATGTTAAACAATACACATTTCAATACTAAGTACCATTAAAACATAAATCCTTAAGTGTTGAAGACACATTGCATTCGAGTTTTCAAAGTCAATTGTGAAAATATAAAAAAAGTGTCGTTTTTGAGTTAAAATGTCGAAATATCAATAAGTTCAAAATTGGATGAAGGTAACAATCAAACAGTTATGAGATATTGCAAGGGTAACCATTGAATGGAAGGTACATACATTACAGTAAGTATGTGTACTCTTGAAATGTAGCACAGCATTTAAATTTTGCATCACTACTCAAAAAGGAACATTTTTGCGTTTTAGTTTTGAAGTTGATAACGTAATGACGCGAACCTGGTATTGGTAATCTAAATGGCAGTAATCAGTTAAACTAGTGATGTCTTTAAAGTCATATGAAACTTCAAATTTAAAAAAAAGAATTTAAACATTTTTTAGAATTGAGAAAGGAAATGGGGAATGTGTCAAAGCGACAACAACCCGACCATAGAGAAGACAACAGCCGAAGGACACCATTGGGTCTTCAATGTAGCGAGAAACTCCCGCACCCGGAGGCTTCCTTCAGCTGGCCCCTTAAAAAATATGTATACTAGTTCAGTGATTATCTACTTGAATAGTTGAAATTTACTCTGAAAGAAGTAAACGTGCATTTGTTTTCGAAACAAATCCTTTATCTAATTAAAATCTTCATAAAAGTACCGATATTGAATTATTGACTTACGCAACACAAATTTGCCAATATTTTCGCGCATGCAGTGACCTTACTTCGAGACATCTCTTTATAACTCCGACCACCGCACAGCGAAAGTGCGAGAGGAAACCAGTGATGAAAAAATGTAAACACACGTACAAATGTACCCTAGATCTTCAAGATAGATAAAATTGCAAGAATTTCAAAGAAAAAAAAACCAGGTCAACAAAAGACTATAATTGTTTTTTGCTGTTTCTACGCTAAGCACGTAAGGAGTAATAGCAAAGATTGGTCGGCTCTAATTAAGAAAAATGTGTCCAGGAAAAGTGATATTTCTATCTGTAGACTTTTACCTTGTAAATTAGCAGGTTAAAATCCGCCTCCGCGTGTAGATCTAATACAAAGCAGGGTATTTATTTATATAACATAAGCGTGTTTACGTCCTGAATTTGCATATTAATTTTGCCATTGGATGTTAACATGGTTCGGCAACCATCCATCATCATCAACCAAAGTTTGAATAATTGCACGTCATAAATGTGAACGAAAAGATGGTGGAAAATGGAAAAAATTAGAATTTCCATCTAGATGACAAACTTGTAAAGCCTTTTCAAAATTAAAAAAGAAAAACGTACAAAAGACAAACAACAATTTACGAGTAAAAATATAGAAAACTTAAGACTGAGCAACACAGACCAAACAAACAACTAAGCAGATAACACTAGGTGTCATTACCTTCTTTTTAACAGCAACCATATGTCATGAAATTCAATTAACAGAATAGTGTTTCACCTGCAAACATGTGCAAAGTTAAAAGTTGACAGAAAAACTAATTGAATATCAGCAAAGCCATCTCAGATTTGTTCATTCTTTCTTTTTGGTGGCCACTTTGATATTTTCCATCATATTTATAACAGTCTTGACTACGTTCACGCTAGGACATTTAGATCGATTTAAACTAGATCAGTTCATTTAGATCGGTCTAAGTGCTATAATGTGAACCGATTTAAATTGATCTTCAATCGGTCTAAACTAAAACACCTATAAAGGTAGTTTAGTTTGAATCAATCTAAAGTGAACCGATCTAACTTTAAATGTGAACGCAACGATCGGTTTAAACTAGCTATGATTGAATCGAAAATAACATTGAATAATGTAAGCGAATGAGTTGCGACAAAACAACAAGTGTAAGAAGGTTAGATAAAAGAATATGTTTAATTAGTTATCAAAGGTACCAGGATTATAATTTAGTACGCCAGACACGCGTTTCGTCTACATAAGACTCATCAGTGACGCTCATATCAAAATATTTATAAAGCCAAACAAGTACAAAGTTGAAGAGCATTGAGGATCCACAATTCCAAAAAGTTGTGCCAAATACGGCTAAGGTAATCTATGCCTGGAATAAGATAATCCTTATTTTTTCGAAAATTTCAAAGTTTGGTAAACAGGAAATTTATCAAACTGACCACATTATTGATATTCATGTCAACACCGAAGTGTTGACTAATGGGCTGGTGATACCCTTGGGGACGAAACGTCCACCAGCAGTGGCATCGACCCAGTGATGTAAATAGTTATCAAAGGTACCAGGATAATAATTTAGTACGCCAGACGCGCGTTTCGTCTACATAAGACTCATCAGTGACGCTCATATCAAAATATTCATAAAGCCAAACAAGTACAAAGTTGAAGAGCATTGAGGATCCAAAATTCCAAAACGTTGTGCCAAATACGGCTAAGGTAATATATGCCTGGAATAAGAAAATCCTTATTTTTCGAAAATTTCAAAGTTTGGTAAACAGGAAATTTATAAAACTGACCACATTATTGATATTCATGTCAACACCGAAGTGTTGACTACTGGGCTGGTGATACCCTCGTGGACGAAACATCCATCAGCAGTGGCATCGACCCAGTGGTGTAAATAGTTATCCAAGGTACCAGGATTATAATTTAGTAAGCCAGACGCGCGTTTCGTCTACATAAGACTCATCAGTGACGCTCATATCAAAATAGTTATAAAGCCAAACAAGTACAAAGTTGAAGAGCATTGAGGATCCAAAATTCCAAACATGTGCCAAATACGTCTAAGGTAATCTATGCCTGGAATAAGAAAATCCTTATTTTTTCGAAAATTTAAAAGTTTGGTAAACAGTAAATTTATAAAACTGACCACATTATTGATATTCATGTCGACACCGAAGTGTTGACTACTGGGCTGGTGATACCTCCGGGGACGAAACATCCACCAGCAGTGGCATCGACCCAGTGGTGTAAATAGTTATCAAAGGTACCAGGATTATAATTTAGTAAGCCAGCCGCGCGTTTCGTCTACATAAGTCTCATCAGTGACGCTCATATCAAAATATTTATAAAGCCAAACAAGTACAAAGTTGAAGAGCATTGAGGATCCAAAATTCCAAAACGTTGTGCCAAATACGGCTAAGGTAATCTATGCCTGGAATAAGAAAATCCTTATTTTTTCGAAAATTTCAAAGTTTGGTAAACAGGAAATTGATAAAACTGACCACATTATTGATATTCATGTCAACACCGAAGTGTTGACTACTTGGCTGGTGATACTCTCGGGGACAAAACGTCCACCAGCAGTGGCATCGACCCAGTGGTGTAAATAGATATCAAAGGTACCAGGACTATAATTTAGTACTCCAGACGCACGTTTCATCTACGTAAGACTCATCAGTGACGCTCATATCAAAATATTTATAAAACCAAACAAGTACAAAGTTGAAGAGCATTGAGGATCCAAAATTCCAAAAAGTTGTGCCAAATACGACTAAGGTAATCTATGCCTGGAATAAGAAAATCCTTATTTTTTCAAAATTTCAAAGTTTGGTAAACAGGAAATTGATAAAACTGACCACATTATTGATATTCATGTAAACACCGAAGTGTTGACTACTGGGCTGGTGATACCCTCGGGGACAAAACGTCCACCAGCAGTGGCATCGACCCAGTGGTGTAAATAGTTAGCAAAGGTACCAGGAGTATAATTTAGTACGCCAGACGCGCGTTTCGTCTACAAAAGACTCATCAGTGACGCTCATATCAAGATATTTGTAAAGCCAAACAAGAACAAAGTTGAAGCGCATTGAGGATCCAAAATTCCAAAAAGTTGTGCCAAATACGGCTAAGGTAATCTATGCCTGGATTAAGAAAATCCTTATTTTTTCAAAATTTTAAAGTTTGGTAAACATGAAATTTATAAAACTGACCACATTATTGATATTCATGTCAACACCGAAGTGTTGACTACTGGGCTGGTGATACCCTCGGGGACTAAACGTCCACCAGCAGTGGCATCGACCCAGTGGTGTAAATAGTTATCAAAGGTACCAGGTTTATAATTTAGTACGCCAGACGCGCGTTTCGTCTACGTAAGACTCATCAGTGACGCTCATATCAAAATATTTATAAAGCCAAACAAGTACAAATTTGAAGAGCATTGAAGATCCACAATTCCAAAAAGTTGTACCAAATACGGCTAAGGTAATCTATCCCTGGAATAAGAAAATCCTTATTTTTTCAAAATTTCAAAGTTTTCTAAACAGGAAATTTATAAAACTGACCACATTATTGATATTCATGTCAACACCGAAGTGTTGACTACTGGGCTGGTGATACCCTCGGGGACTAAACGTCCACCAGCAGTGGCATCGACCCAGTGGTGTAAATAGTTATCAAAGGTACCAGGAGTATAATTTACTACGCCAGACGCGCGTTTCGTCTACAAAAGACTCATCAGTGACGCTCATATCAAGATATTTATAAAGCCAAACAAGTACAAAGTTGAAGAGCATTGAGGATCCAAAATTCCAAAAAGTTGTGCCAAATACGGCTAAGGTAATCTATGTTTGGAATAAGAAAATCCTTATTTTTTTCAAAATTTTAAAGTTTGGTAAACATGAAATTTATAAAACTGACCACATTATTGATATTCATGTAAACACCGAAGTGTTGACTACTGGGCTGGTGATACCCTCGGGGACAAAACGTCCACCAGCAGTGGCATCGACCCAGTGGTGTAAATAGTTATCAAAGGTACCAGGAGTATAATTTAGTACGCCAGATGCGCGTTTCGTCTACAAAAGACTCATCAGTGACGCTCATATCATGATATTTATAAAGCCAAACAAGTACAAAGTTGAAGAGCATTGAGGATCCAAAATTCCAAAAAGTTGTGCCAAATACGACTAAGGTAATCTATCCCTGGAATAGGAAAATCCTTATTTTTTCGAAAATTTCAAAGTTTGGTAAACAGTTTTTTTGTATTTGAACACAGAAGTTCAGGTTCAGATTAACCCCGCCGCAATTTTGCCCCTGGCCTTTGTTAGTCTGGTATGATTTTTAATTTTAGTTTCTGTGTATAATTCGGAGTTTAGTATGACGTCCATTATGACTTAACTTGTATGCATATTTGATTCGGGGCCACCTGAAGGACGCTTCCGGGTGCGGGAGTTTCTCGCTACATTGAAGACTTATTGGTGGCATTTGGCTGTTGTCTGCTCAAGCTTTATGGTCGAGTTGTTGTCGCTATTAAGCATTCCTATATTTTAACATAACATATATCGACGGTTCGATGTTTGACCAATATTTCTGTTTAAAACAGACCTTTGTGTACATGCAAGTAAAACAAACTGAAAAAAAGTTGTATTTGCCGTAGCATAAACTTGTGTGCCTTCCTTTCCTATGTTATTTCGTTTTTTGTTTTCTTTTCAGGAACTGCAACATTTCGTTATGTTGTAGCTTCCTTGCTACAGTTTTTGGTTTCAAAATTAATGAAAACTGCAAAAAATCAGAATCAAAATTGGAACTCGTGATTCAAAAGAAACAATAACTTCATCCACCTTTTAAGTGTGTGTATCAGTGTACCAATACATTACAAATTTGATTTCTATTTATACACAATGTTTGCAGTTTTACGTGTAATTAGGTCATATCAATTGAATTTTTTTTTGTATTTGAACACAGAAGTTCAGATTAGACCGATAAAGATCGGTATGATTTAATATAATGTGAACGATGACTGGTTTTATTTATATCGATTCAAATTAAATCGATTAACAAAAATGATTGTGTGAAGGGAGTCTTACATACATGTAACATCATGACTTACTACAAATGTTGAACAATCTTTCATCTTTTTAAAGATTTTCTTTGCATATTATATGCATTTTTTAAAACATGGTTGTTTAATTCATTCTGATTGGAGACCATCTTGAAAATGGCAGTAATATGAAATGTTTTGGAGGAGTTCTATATCTTCAATTGATTACCAAATATATTTTCAATTGTGTAAAGGTGCGTTATGTTATTTAAAAAAAAAATATGAACGAGTTATATATAATTAGATGGTGTATATGAGTTTGAATGAAAAAATAATTTTGTCTGGATTTTTTTAATGAAACAAACAGTATATTAGATCTTCCACTGTTTACTCGTACATGTATCTCTCATCCATTGAGGGAACGGCAGTTCAATCCCTGCATAAATAGAAGAAAAGAAAATAAGTCGTCATACATCTTATTGTAAATTTAGTGCATCGTGGATAATATAATTTTTTTAATTTGTGATCACGTGACAAGACTTTCTTATTGAACAACTAGTTTTTTTTCGAGGAGAGGGGTGATTTTCGAGTATCAAAACTTAAAACTTATTTGATAATCACAAAGAAAAACATGTGTTTTCATAGAAACAAGTTGATTGTAGAATTTAAGCAATACCAATTTTCCACACCTTCCAATGTTAGAATCTATATAAAACAAAAAGTAATAATCATGATATAACTGTATAAATGTCTATAAAGACCTTGTTTAGAGATTTCAGAAAAATGTTATAAACAGCACGAAAAATAATCATGATTAATGCATAAACTGAAATTACGACCATGAAATGAAACTGCATATTAAAAAAGATTCCCTGTTTTCCGCACATGAAAAGTCACTGCATTCAGTTGTATGCCCTGTAATAATAAACCAATTTAATGAAAGGGACTGCATATAGTTACATGCTTTGTTAGAATGAATCATGAACATTAAGAGAGACTGAATAAAATTATGTCCTATTACAATTTAAAATCCCAAATACAATGTAAAAGGGATTGCATTTAATAACAGTATCAGTAACAATGTAACAACACCATAAAAATTTTCAGCTAAAAAAGAGGTAGAATATAGCAAAGGCACAATCAAAAACCATAAGTTAGAGTAAAACAGAAAATATTATAGCAAAAATTAAGGGAAAAAAGACAGAAAGAAGAATCACGGTATAAAAAACACTACACAGAAAACTAAAGACAAGTCCCTACTTAATCTGAGAGTGTTCTGCAACTGCAATAGTTTGTCTTTTTTATTTACTCCTTTCATAATTAAGCTTGTCATAAAGCTAATTGAAGGTAGGATTAAAATATATCAATCATTTATTGTTTAAATAATGCCATAACTTCCAAGTAGTATATTTGACATTAAACAGTCATGATAACGCTAAAGTAAACATGAATATGGATATCCAACAGTTGCTGGGCATAGGAAAAGTAGTAACAAATTAAAGAATGAAATGGTTTTACTTACATTTGAACACTCACAGATGTATCCCATTTGATCTAGGTAGCAGGGAGCATCATGCCATTCAAAATGATGGTGTGACCAAAAATGACCACAATCTTCATGATTGTTATTATCGTCTGGTTGATTTGGACTCCAGTTAGAAAACTTAATTTTTGACTCGTCATTGGCCCATCTCCAGTCTCTGTCTTAAGGTCTGTCATACCCATCCAAAAGCCATAATAGAACTTAGCTGACGATTCTGCGTTCAGAAATAGGAAAAATTGTCAGGACATAAATGAGCAATAAGTTATGCAAATCAAAAGAATGTCATTTAAACATACTTATAGACATCGATCGCAAAATACTTCATTTATTGTTTTTGTGATTTTTTTCTTCATAATAACAGGTAGATCTCAGAATTGCTTCTCGAAATTGAGTTTTAAAATTATTTTATATATTTTTAAATGGAATTAACTGACAAAACTCGTTTCTACATTTCTGTTGGCAGAATAAAGGCTTATAACACATTTTGGGTGAATTATTCAAGTATTATTTGTTATGTTTTTGAAGTAATGCTATTGGATGTAAGTACATTTTAAAATGTTTGCAAAGTATTTGTTGACACCGTATATTATATATGTGTTGACACCGTATATTACCTTGATTGATAATACAAAATACGGGTACTTTTTCTAGGATTATATTGTAAAATTTGTTTTACCACACCTTTTCTGTTTTGTCATTTTATACTTTACATGTAGCTGTGTTCTAAAAAAACAATAGTGTCAAAGTGTATAGTCATAAGAAAACATACTTACTAGTAAGCATGTCAACCATCCATGAGTTTTCTGCTGAGTCAGTTATCTGCACAAGGTAGCCTCTCATGTCTTTACATTGCTTCTGAAATGACAGAAATAGGACTTTATACAAAAAACATCGTAATCATATAAGTTTTAAAATTTCTACTTTTAGACAACTGACAAATTTGATTAAGTAATTTGATTACAATTTTTGAAATATTAAATACATTGCAAGGTATAAACGATAGAAAAGTCTTGAAATGAAAAGAAAACGGAAACAAAATGCCAACCATTGTATTAGAAAGGCCTATTGTAGTAAATGATTATTATGATGCTGCTTAATATAACAGACACCATTCATTAGTGAGCAAATATTCTTCCAAAGCGTCATATTTTATAATTCAGATTTTAGAACAGTCTTAAGTAGTATAACCTTGAACCAGCAGTTTTAATAGGGAAATATTGACAAATCACCTAATAAACGATTGAATAAATATTGGTAAAATTGAATCAATGCGTTGCAAGGGAAGTTGTGAATTCCTTCCGACGAAAGAATAAATGAAGAATAAATAAGAAGTGACGTACTTCTGCATCATGCCATGTTTTGCCTTTCGTTGACAAAAAGTAACAGTGATTTTTGTATTTCTTCCAACCGTCTGGACATTTGTTTTCATTGATACTGCATTTACAAGAATCGTCTGTTAAAATAAAATGTGTTAATTTATATACCAAGAACAGAAGCGACATATATAAATGATCGAGGCATTACAGTGTTCTACTGCACTTTCGGCTATTAAAAGGGTATCAAATTGATTTTTATCAAATATAAACACATCAACAACCTGTTTTGTTTTAAATTTGAATACTTCGTAAAAATACAATTCTCAACCAGCCCACTTACAAAAAAAGGACTAATAACATGTATCGGGAATATAACTTCATTCGATTATTTCCCTTCATAATTGTCTTATTGAAAATTAACTTGCTTGTTATATATTGTCAATTGTTCAAAGATTGAAATTATAAGTTTACCGTATATCTTGTTTTCTAATGTCTCAATCAATGACTGCATAGAAATAGACACAGACTGTATTTTAGATATCATCGCTCTCTCTTTTGATCTGTCACATGTGTGTGCCTCGATCATAGAAATACAACACAGAAACAGAATTACAGACAAGAACATCTTGTAAAAACTAATTAGTTTTAATATTTTTAAGTATTAAGGTGATGAGAACGAATTGTATTATATTTTGATATTCAAGTTGTGAACTTAAAGATATTGTGAAATGGAGACAATGATTTATTTTTATTAAATTTCCTACCATTTAAATAAAAGATTGTACTTCTGTTACGTGAATACAAATATAAAGAGATATGCTATATTTAGAAATATTTTGTCCAAACAGTTTTACTCAGGGCTAACAGAAAAACTTCATTTAATCAATTGATTTATACTTTGACAATTATGCAATTTTTCGTAGGACAAGAACCATAAAAAAACACCAATACAAGAAATTGAACATAACGTTCTTTAATGCCAAGTTCTTCTGAACGATAACAGGATTTTAATGCCAGATTCGAAAGGTCCTTATAACCATATTTGGATATAATTAGTAAGGTGAATAAAGATAAGAAATACCGTTTTGACAGTATTGAATTCAACTGAAAAAAGAAGTGCATGTTATTTCTTAATTGTTATGTGTATTGTGATCATAAAATTGATCGTTTAATGGAGATTTAGCGGTTAAAAGTAATTTAGATTTGTTTCATATGTTTAGAATAATCAGACAATTAATATAATATTTTATTTTAGCAATGACTGTAATATTTTTTCTGTCTATGAAGAAATAACATAAAAATGTGGTTCACACTGAATAACGCGCGTAGCGGGTTATTTAACAGTGTGCGCAACATTTTTTATGTTATTTCGAATAGACAGAAAAAATATTACAGTCATTTCTTATAATTTAATTCTAAATTCCATTTTAAATCGTAGAAAACCATGAAAAAACGTTGATGACGTCAAGGTCACATGACTAAATTATGTCTATGGGCTCATAACAAAATAACGTCAGCCAATCAGAAGACACGTTACATGCAAAATTAAATTATTAACATATAAATGCAAAATCAAGAACATGTGGTAGGTTTCAAATGCAACAACTATCATTCAGTGACAAACTTACGTCGAAGTAAGTAGCTATTGGTCTTCATATTAAACACACAAATAAGTACAATAGGAAAATGTTATAACCTACTTTATTATCCTATGTGATCTAAAACAACACTGATTCTGTCTATTTGACTATGACATAGAAACAAAGTGACCTTTTCGTGCTTAACTTTCTTTGATGCATCTATTGTATTACTTGTTATACATATATATCAAAATTTGATACGATTCTTTTTATCATTGTTTTGATGTACTTCTTTTTTTATTATGTTTCGGTTTTTATGTTTTAGAACTTCCTCTTTTCTAAAACTTAAATAAGTAATGTTAATAATTGAGTTAATGAAGCAGTGACAATCTACATCATTTTCAACCTTTAATTTTTTATTTGTAGCGTCACAACTCCATGTATGAACTTGAGGTTTATTTAATAATATAACTTATTTCTATAAAGACGATGAACTAAACGCAGACAAACAGCTAATTTTGACTACTTGTTATTCTTCTTCTGAGCAAATGTATTAGAAGGAAAATAAAATACTA
Source organism: Mytilus galloprovincialis (assembly GCA_037788925.1). NCBI lineage: Eukaryota > Metazoa > Mollusca > Bivalvia > Mytilida > Mytilidae > Mytilus > Mytilus galloprovincialis. The sequence goes on along the minus strand of CM075333.1, from coordinate 47,849,020 downwards.
AGCCATAATTATTTTGGCAGAAAAAAACAATATTAGTTTGCGGACACGCATGATTTAATTTAGTTAGGTACAATTTTCAATTACGTATCAAAATGCTTAACATTCCTTCGTAACTTTTTACGGACGACATCAGGAGTTGGTTGACCATTACCATAGCATTCCCTTCACAGATAGATGATGGTATATGTTACGTAATTGTAATCCCGTTTCCTTTTTACAATTGTGACATACATAATTAGACTTATTACGGGGTTTGATGAGCAACACCACGAATGCCAAATTGGAACAGGATTTGCCTACCCTATCGGAGTACTTAAGATCACCCAGAGTTTGGTAGGGTTCGCGTTGCTTAGTCTCTATTTTAAATGTTGTGTTAAGTGTGCTGCTGTTTGACTGTTTGTCATTTTCTGTTTTAGCCATGGCGATGTCGGTTTGTTTTCTTTTAATGAGTTTTAATGTCCTTCTGTATCTTTCGCCCCTCTTTTGCATAATGTAACAGTTGTTCGGTTTTTTTTGTGAAGAAGACAACTTTTTGCCAAAAAATGTTTAAAAGCTGTTAAAAAGATTTAAAATGTACCCAATTAAAAATTAATATTGACGTATTGAGTTTATAAAATAAATTCTAATGAACATCTAGATTAGCGATCATGTATATAGAACCATATATTTTCTTGATTCGAAACGTACGTTGTACATGAAATCTATATGTTTAATTGTCCTGTTCATACTTGAAAGAATAATGTTTTCCATTGTAAAGATACAAGATTACAGTATAATGTTTTATGAATTTTTTTATAAACGAATAAAGCATAAGTGAAATTATAAATAAGGATGTACTTTTAAATTGGTGAAATTTAAAAAAAAAAAATAAGAATTCAAAATTAATACTATAAGTCGAAAGAAAATTAGCTAAGGGACAAAATAAGCTAAAAATATTAATAGGTCGTGGAGCTCCGATTTGCGATATTTGAGTTTTCAAAAATGACGGGAAAAGGCTGACTTGGATTTTTACCTTATATTTGCATAGGTATTATTTGTAAATTGGATCTCAAATCGAAATAAAAGAAATCAAGAATCTGCCTAAATTTTGGTTAATAACCTTTTCTGAGCTATTGAAGTCTTATATGAAAAGAAAAATGGGCGTGATGGTGCAAACTATTTTACCCTTTATCGTAGAGAAAAAAAGGTGCCCGAACAACTTGACACAAATACCCAAACCTAACCTAAGTACATCCTTAAACTTATATAGCATTCCTTACAATCCCTGTCCGTTCCAGAACATACCATGTAGACAAAAATACATATTGAAATGACCATACATTAAAGTAATAACACGTCAAAGAGCTAACATATAGTTTAATATACCATAGTCATAGCAGTCACTATTTTTATGATTTTTATTCAAAAATAATGAACAACTAGTGGTCAAGAAATTTCATTTTCATCATAATTAAGCTCATACAGCTGTATTTTGAAATCAATGCAATACAATAGTTGCTAAGTAACTCTCGGCTCTTTTTTAAGTTTTAAAAGCAATTCCAGCTGGATATCCATACGCTTCGTGGGATGTGTAATTTCCGTAAACCCACAATCCAAAACGCACCATTTCTCTGTGGGTTATGTGATGTGGTCCACTAGATATTGGGATACTAAAACTACTGAAATAGTGTTCCTCTTCGGCAATACTGAAAATATTATTCAAATTCACGAAATTACCGTCAAGTACAAAGCCACCAACTGCGTCTGTAGGCACCGTAATGCTGATAAAACTTTCAAAATCTGTTGGAACCATGAAATCATAATCAAAAAGATATTGGTTAATACCAGGAATCGTCATCATAAAGGCGTCTCCATGGTAATTAGACAGTTCATGTGGGTAAATATGTACAATCACATCGGTTTCAGATGACACACAAGAAATAGTAGTATGCCGGTAATCCAGAAAATTTGTTGATTTTAGCACGTTTGTGGTGCGATTGTTACCATTCTTTAATGCTATTTGTGTATCATTTACAGCAAGCACACGAACTGTGTTTTGGGGTCGGTTCTTTAAATATGGAATGACGTAAACATTATCGATTTGATTTGTAGGTAATACCATTTCAATAAATGGCTGAACGCTTGCTATTCCAATTACTTGGTTGTATAGATTACCACTGACTACAACAATTGGCTGAGATGCAATGATTCTTGTTCCTGTCAAGTCTGATGTGTGCGATATCTGAAATGTTGTATACTTATTAAGTACTAATGTCAATGTTTGATTGTTAGAATATTGCATATTGTCATATTCAATTGTTCCATCCTTTATTTTAAAGTGTATTCTCACAATTGTGTTTGAATACACCGAAGATAATGAAAACACGCTTCTTCGAGTGGTACTGTATGGAGTAAAGGAAGGAATTAAATATTCTGTTGATGCAAATCGAGTTGGAATAACAAAGAATCCCTCGGACTGAGAACGCACAAATAAAAACCCATACAGGGTGATCGGGACATTTGAATGTATTTTTGCTCCTGCCTGGTGTAAACCATTTGTCATTAATACATTAGAATCAAGGGTATAAGTATTATCGGCTGAGTTCAAAGTAACTGAAACATTTTTATTATTTGCATAATAGAAAATATTTCTTTCGCTCTTTCTGTTAATTGCTGGTAATATTTTTGGTGATTGACTGCCATGTGCTTGGTGAAATATCACAATAAAATCCTTCTCTCTACCATCTACAAAAGTTTAAAACAATTGTTTAACATAAGTAGAATACAAAACTCAAACTATAAACTCTTTACATATATTTTGGCATCTCTAAGGCTATATGTTCTGTAAGAAATACCATTACTATAACTCTTCCAAAGTTTTAATGGTTTTTGAAAACAGACAAAGTAAAACAAGTTTTAATTTCTTATTTCGTGATAATACCACATTGTCCGGTAATTGCAAGGATAAGTAAGAAACAGGACTTTTATAACATCAGTCATTTATAAAATGTGTAAAACCAGGAAAGCTCCTGGAAAAATTGTAAATAAAGCAAACTTGAACATTAACTTGATGCATTTTTATAACGATTTTATGAAAAAAAAAATATTTAGAAGATGATTAAAGAAATAACAAAATACAATAATATGGATAACAGCACAACTATAACAATAAAATTCTCAATCGGAATTTGAATCCTTTCGATAGAAATCAGACTGTGCTGCTCTGAATCTGAATAAAACTAGTGATGTACTTTTCTGTTATATGGTTCTGCAGAGAATATTGTCTATAAAAAATGGCTATACTGTTGAATTAATCATACTAACGTGTAACAAAGCGATATTCACATGGTTTTTTTTTGTGTGCACAAAACGCATAAAAGGAACAGATTCAGTTATTTAACTCATTTTTTAAGTTGGAGTTTCGCATGCTTATTATTTAACATTAACGTGTTTATACCTGTTTAATACCGATTTATTTCATTAAACAAACGTTCATTTTATCATTATGTGCAATTAAATCTCATCTTAAGGTCTAACTGGGTTGTCAATATGTATTTATATCTTATTACTCACACATTAAGGTATTCTGCACGATTATGTGGTCTATAACACGTAAAGAATAACATTCCAATAATCATTTCCACATGTATATATAGGTTCTACCACTGTATCGAGTGTGATACGATATTTATCCACTCGAGACGGTTAAATTTTTAATACTTTTTTATTTAAAATTTAACTGTCGAGAGTAGATAAATATCATATTACACGAGATTTGGTTGTGGAATCTGTTTCTCTTATGATTTTCAAACAATACGCAGGCAAACGTATTCCTTCTTGCGACTGATCTGCAAAAAGATGTGTTCTGTCTATGTGACGTCATCATGCATGGTCGCCTTTTTTCATGCCGTCACAATAGAAAATTCAGAGGAAAACAAGACAATTCGTCGTCATAATCGGGTTTTAACCAATGAAGAACTGAGATCAAATGAACCACACGTTGATTAATTTTTTTATACAATGGGTGCAGAATTGACGAAGAATGAGAGAAGAGTGCTTTCACATCGTAACATTATGATATACAGACAGATGGAAATATTTATTTTCTACTTCTATGTGTATCACTTATTGTTAAGCTTCTTAAGCAAAAGGTAAAGGAAAATATGAAAATGTGAAATATCATTACCTGCATATTGACATTTGTCACCAAGATATCCGTAAACACATTCACATTTGTGTCTGATTCCAGAGATCTGACATTTCCCACCATTCATACACTGTTCAACAGCGCAAATATCTTTAAAGGTTAATTAGTAATTAAAAATAATATGAATAGATATAGAAAGATGTGGTGTGAGTGCCAATAAGACAACTCTTCATTAAAATTACAATTTATAAAAGTAAACCATTATAGGTCAATGTTCGGCCTTTAACACAGAGCCATGGCGTACACCGAAACACAAGCTATAAAGGACCCAAAAATTACTAGTGTAAAACCATTCAAATGGGAAAACCAACGGTCTAATATCAATGTATGTAATCTTCAAAATTAGATACAAGACAGAATAATGAAATCATCTAACAATATACCGTACTATTTGAGTTAAAAACATCAAAAAGTATAAAAAGGAACAGAAAAGTTTCAGATAATATGCAAGTGTTTCGGTTTTTTTATATGTTATAAAGAATACATCCTGAATAATTATAGAACATAAAAAAATGAATATTCGTACATTATCTTCTTTCAATTAGCAGAAAAGAGTAAACATAAGCATCTAGCCTTGTCCTCAAATTATTCCGATATAAAACGTTTAAATAATAAGGGGTTATCTTTTCTATGCTCATTTTTTTTATTCCTTGGTATGACATAGATTTTTTAAACCTTTGATAATACAATATTTGATCTCGATTTGGTTTTCGGATAATTAAAAGGCATCAAAAGATGGGTTTTTTAATGCTACATAATACTTACTATATATCAAAAATGTAAATGTGTTTTTTATCTGGTATATGTATTTACATTTTGAAAAGTTTAAAGCATCCCAAAATAAAGAGCTGTTGTTGGTAAAGTTAATTAGATATTAAAAGTATTAACATTTGACTAAATTCGTGATTCTTAAAAACTGTACTTGTACCATTCAACACCAGTAAACACCAAACAAGTGAGGGTAGATGCTAAATCAAATACATGGACTTTTTTGTATATAAATGTTTCATCGAACCCTCTTCGCTTTTGTATCCTCGCTTGTCCTTAGGTATAAAAACAGTCAATCAAAATATATTGCATAATAATTGTCAATAACAAGATACAGAGATGTAACTATATATGCACATGCTGTTTGTGTTTAATATTCAGTTTTATTACCTTGGCAAATCCCTCTAATACAATGTAGTGAGTCTTGACATTGGACAGAGTCTTGGCATTGATGAGACACATTTCGTTCTAAAATAAAGGTTCAACAAAATACATTTAAAAACTTATAGAGCTTGTGTAAAGAATAAATGTAGTGTAACTTATTTCTATTCTTTTGAGTGTTTATTCCTGTCATACTGATTAAATGAAAATAACTCTTTTGATTGTACTATATTTTACTACATGTACCATGTGACATGGGTGCTCCGTTGCCGAGGAATTTACGAAGAAAAGAATTAAAGAAGATCTATTAGAACAAATATTGTGTACAAATTCGTATGGCCAATGGCATGAAGACTTAAGAAACAGTGGATATTTTTAAGAGACAAACATTGCTGTTACAAATTATTGATCATTTTTTTTTTATTGTAAACATGTTTTATCAATAATCACCTGTTACATCAACCCTTAGTTGCCCAGTGAAGCAACTAAGGGGCTCCCGATTTTTACAGTCTCATTCCTGGGGGGGGGGGGGGAATCAATTTCTATCCTGGTGAGTAAATATTTGCATAAAACATGTACCTGTTGATACAATTATTGATTTTTCTCTAAAATTATCGATTCTGTATAATATATCGTGTATAAGAAGATAAATCCATAATCCTTCATCTTTAGTTTAATAAATTATGATTCTTACTTCTCTCACAAAACTGACCATTCCAGTAATCTTTATCGCAGCAAATGCAGTTATTATTTCTGCATTGTAGTGATGCTTTACATTCAATTGAGGAATTACAAAAGCTGTTTTCGTCTTTTTCTGAAACAAGAACAGTTTAATGTACTTTGCATTCATAACTATCGGCAACAATTTTATTATGTGTTTGAAAGCAATTTAAACATTTTTTGTTCTGTACAGTACCTTTATTTTACATTTGTAATAACACATTATTCAGCTTTTTGTAAGTGCACATGATACTTTTCTATTTTATTGTCATTCAGATTACTATATATTTCCGTATGAATATATTTTTCGTTTTCCTTATACAGGACGCTTGTTTTCCGGTAGTTAAATACATTAATTCGTATGTTAAACTAGACTTTGTGTAGCTATGTTGTTTTTTCGCTGACGTACATACAATACTGCAAATAGACTTCTACATGTTCTGAAATGAATTCGAATATCCCTTTTTGTTGTGACTTACTTAAAAGTGTTGTACAAAAAAGAATTAAATATATACAAATTACATATGGTATTTGAGGACAAAACTGAACAAACATGTTTCGGGTCGAATGTCAAAGATAAAGACAGAATGAATTCACTCAACTTTGACTGTAGCTTTTAACTTAGCTAATAGAAAGGTCGTTCACTGCTTGTGCAGATTTTTTAAATAGAGGTAATAAAACATTAAAATAAAAGGACACGTTATATTTGTACTTTAGTTTTATACTTTTCCCCTCCCATTCGTATAGAGTATAAAGTTTTGATTAAGTTCAGTACACTTAAATTGATTTGATCACACACATCGTTCTGTCACCCGTTTAAATATTTCAGACAAAAAGTATACTTATGGAACAAATAGATCCTGTCCAGTAGTTCGAAGAAGCACATTGACAAACACTCATATCGCAGTGTAAAGTTGCGCTGCATTCCTTTTCTTCCATACATCTTTCATTTATAAATTTTTCTAAAAAGCAGTAAAGCTAGTATATCGAATAACAGAATATGAATACAGACAGATACAGAATACAAAATCGGGAAAAACAGTAGAATAGTTTTGTACCAGTTGCAAATCGTCACCACAACACAAATTCTACAGCCGAGTTATAATACAATGTCATATTTTTATAGCTGCAAAAGTGTCCGTGTTCTGCTTATCAAGTCATCACAGTCTATTGTTGAAAAATAAATGACTTGTACATGTTTATATACATATCAGAATACGCATATCATTAAAACAATTTCACGTTGGATCATGTTTGCTTTAATTATGGCAGCATGTGAATTTTAAGTTAACTTAGCAAAATTATCTGTTAATTTGTATGCTATGTTAAGTATCCAGCTCCCGTACAAAGCAGAGAAGACGAAGCAGATTGGGCATGTGGATCTATCAAAATACGTACAAATTGCTTACTTCTATAACATTTAGAGATTTTCCAGTACTCAGATTCCGAACACTGACAGAAAGATTCCCTACATTCCAGGTTTTCGGCGCATTCAACAGAAGATTCACAAGAATGCCCATCCAAATTTTCTGAAATAGGTTAACTCTTAAAGATTATTGTATGAATACATTTATAAAGATGTTGTTTTTTATTCAATTTTGAAGAAAAAAATAATGCCAGAAATATTGATATATCTATTAAGACTGTAAGCTTAATACAATCAAAAGTAAATATAGCTGATGGTTTGCTAAAAATAAATACAAAGATAGTTAAAACTCCTTTTGCATTCTTAAAATTTGACGCAAAACAAATTCGTATTTTTTCAATGGATTTAAAAATTGATATTGATTTAATAAAACGTTGTCTGCAGTGAGAAACATCGTACAATGTATTTCATTATGTACATTGAGTGATGGAATCTATAAATAACAAACCTACAAGGAGTAACCGCATTTAACAATTCAACTTTTTTTTTTAAATTTATTTCCCCTATCAACACTTTGTCATGGTTTCTTTGTACCTAATAAAAAGATTATTAAAAAGAGATTTAAGATTGCAAAAGTCGATGTAACGATAGTTTTTGAACCAAAGGTTCCAAATCGGTTAAATATGTAGCCATATACTCCGTTCAATACATCCACAATGGTACCATTCACGATTCGAATCCTTGGTATATTAAACTATCGCTGGGATAGCTGAACGTAAGGAGTACACCACTAACGCGACTTATTGCAGGCGATATTGTCTTCATCAGGGAAAACACCGCTAGCTTTATTCAATCACAAGATATCTTCTTCAAACCATGGTTGTTCACCGCTGGGGTTTTTGTTGAACGCCAGCTGTAACCATAAAGGAGGTGTATCATAAAAATGCCACTGTACCAATTGGTGTTGTAAACCGGGATTCTGATATATAGTATGTCAACGTAAACTGAGCCATAGGAGTATTTACAGTGCAGCTTTTGGGAGGTGGTTATTTATCTACTTGGTTCGGGGATACACAAGTATACTGGTGATTTAAATATCAGAATTGACATACACCTTTTATGTGCAAATAGGAATACATAACTTACTGAATATGCATTGGTTTCCATTCCAAAATAAATCGACAAGACATTGACATACTCCATCCTCGCATATAATTTTTCCTCCACATTCCTTTGAATTTGTGCAAGTGTCGTTCACTGTCTTTTCTGAGAAATGGTAATTATAAATCTTTTTCAATAGAAATACTAGTTAGAAAATAAATCGTCAATATGTGTTCCTTAAATCAAATACTATTAGCATAATAAGTTAATTAAAGTATAAATTTCAGTAAATAAATATTGGTTGCTCAGCTTTCAAGTTGACTAACGTAATTCAATATGTTACTCTTTTGTGAACAATCAAATGGAATTTATGTTCCAAAACAAGTTTAAAAAAGCCTTCTCAACATATTTTTTGTTCGTATTGAAATGTGCGTTATAGAGGTTAAAGTAATGTTTAAATATGACAAAGGTTTGAACAAGTTAAAGGAGAATGTCCAGAAAGGAATGATTTGACTTATATTCGAAGAGCATCGAATGAAAAATTTGAAAAAAATAATTTAAACACTAATTGGTCTACTTCCGTCGATTCAATTAGTTTAAATAAAAGATGTTAACTGATTTAGTCATTAGAGACGCTCAAACTCAGCTTATATATGAAAACTCTATCAGATATGCCAAAAAACATATTTTTCACAATGTTTTTATTTTAAAAAAATCGAAGTGGCCGCATTTGTGTTAAATATTGTTATATTATATGTTATACATTAATTATCAAATACAGCATACATTTAGATATGAAGACTGAACACAAATGCAGCTTCTTTTATTTTAGCTTAAAACTGTCGTAAAAAAAGCATAATTACTAAAATTGTGAAGATTTCATTAATATTATTAATATTCTACGAATTTACGATGCTATTACCCAATGGATATACATTGAATTGTCAAAAACAGCCCATATTTATGAAACAGAAGTATTCTACTGTCCAATAAATAGTTAAAAGTTTACATTTTACAAATTTATCAAAAATGCTAAATTTTGGGGTTAAAAAGGGGTCCGGACCTACTCTTTTGCGAGATTATAACTTTGATAAAAAAAAATAGGAACCCTTCATTTGACACCTAAAGGAAAGCAAGAAAAAACACAACAGCAAAAGTAGTTCTTTCAAAAGTATGTTGATGAATACAAAACGCTATACTGTAGAGGAATTCATTCAAATTTTTGTCACTGTGATATACTAGTATATCATGTATATAGCTATTTTCATTAGAACTATAAATAATATATGCACAAAAAAGAAAATGGAACGTTTTCGTGGTTAATTCATCACCATAATGTAAGTATATGACATGAGATATACAGTTTTAGTGTCAATATCAATAAAACACCATTCAGTTACGATCATCTTCCCATTCTCAATACCAAAATCACTATTATCTTTTTACGAGTTACGATTATCATCCCGAATTGTTTAACGGCAATTTTCAAAGCGTCTAGAGAATTTCAGTCCACCGTTACGATTTAAATATGATGTAATGGTATAGAAAAACCTTGCAGCTGAGTAACTATTGACAAAAACATGCTACATTTGAGAAAAATGACTATAAAGATTTTTTCTTTATATGCCGTCGCCAAATTGGGATAGTTGTATTCCAGTTACCAGTTTTGTACCAGTGCAAAGACATAATGTAACCAACTTTATGTCATCGCAAGCCTTCAACAAAAAATAATCCTGTGGCTGTTACGGTATAATTGGTTACGAAAGACCAATCAATGTTGAAATATAATCCGATTTCAAAAGAGAAAACCAACAGCCTCAGATATACTTAAATAAAAAACCAAAATCAAATACTTATTTCGTATGCTAGACAGCATATGGCTTTGTGAACTATGTTTTTGAGCTAACAAATCTCTAAATACTTCTAACATAGGACAGTACTATGACCTAATTACATACGAATAAACGGTGAATATCAGTTGGAAAGTAAAAATAATTTAACCAAAGTACATGTACCTTTAATTTTTTAGATTAAGTATTATATTTTGATTAATGTAGTTGTTACTTACTAGATACACATATATGTCCATTCCAGTAGTACATCTGTGCACATTGACAAGTACCATAAATACAAAACAATGTTGTATCACATTCTGTAGTAAGCTTACATTTAGAATTAAAAGTTTTTTCTACAAACATTAAATGCATTGATTAAAGTACTAACAACTACTGGGGACAATGCTTGTAAGTAATGAGTTATTTGTCCCAAAAAATGCCCTAAATTGACTTTAGGTATTTTAATCATTAATATTTACGTTTTAAACAAAAATCCCTCATCTTTCCCTGCGGTAATGAATATTGTTAGGAAAAAGGAACAGTAAGTTGTGTCCCCAATGTTTTTATTCTAATTAGATAACGTAAGACGTCTGGTTTACACAGATTTAAGTCTGCATGGTATTTATATTATGAATACATTATAATTATTGACATTAAAACAATCTTAAAGAAAGGTAAACGATGAGGTTAAAAAAAATATATGTATTTAACAGTAATTACATATATGGTTTACTTATATTTTTTTGTAATATTTCTGACAAAAACAATACTTAAATGTCTTTTAATATAGACGTATATTTGTATTACCCTCAATACAGCGTGTGCCATTCCAAATGTAGTTTTCGCTGCATTTGCATTGTCCATCGATACAAACCAGTTTGCCTCTACATTGATAAGCATTCTCACACGAAGAATTGATAGTAAGTCCTTTTCAAACAGAATAAATAGTAATTAAAGATGTAATAAACTTTAAAGTTGGCTCAATCGTCATTACAGGTACTTAATTATAATCTAATGCCAAAACATGCGATCAAAATGTCCATGATAATTGCGTCACACTAATTATTGTTCGTAGCAAAAGTACATGTCACAATTCATTTCAATTAAATTCAAAATATTACATCGTTAAAAAATTAAAATAAACAAAGGGGTTTGACAAAGGACAAATTCTATACAAATGCTTCCCAGGCTACATGTAGATGTATTGAATAATCTGATAGGATATGCTATATTTCTGATAATTCATAAATTCATTTTTGCAGTGAGTTAGGGGAGGCTATCCCCAACTTCATGTTTTTTTTATTTGGTATACCTATATAAATAATAATTTAACAGATAGCAGTTGGTCTAGATCTTTGATTAAAGGAGTACGTTTTGTCTGTATTAAGTAATTCATGTGTAAGACTTTTGATGTAAATATAGCATGTATAGAACATAATCATAATGTGTTTTATCATATTTATAGCTGTAATTTATATTAAAAAATCACACCGTATTTGTGTTTGAATCATTTTTTTTTCAAATTTGCCAAACAAAATGAAATAACTCAGATGGTTGAGGAGATTATTCAGATAAAATTGTTTTCATAATAGAAAGCGTCGTGAATTAACCTAATCTAATATGTAGCAGAAAACAAGTTCGGTGACTGCATTTTGCTTTTTCTTATCTGAAAGTATGTTAGAAGAGCTATCTTTTCACATTTTATCTTGAAATTCTATCATGTAGTTTTCTTTTTATCCCACATAATTGGATTTTCCATGCATAATCTATACAATATCTGATCAATTTGCACAACGTGTAGCGTAAAAAAAGTTGGGTGTCCCATACTTTGTATTACACATGTTATTTCTTTAAAAAAAAAAGCACAATAAAAACATCAAAATTTTGACTAATTATTTCAAATTCTATGGATAATTAGGACGCCCAAGCCACTGTATTATAAGACATATAACTTTAAACACCAATACCATTTTGTTTCTTTTCTCATACATACAAATGACAAATATATCGTACTACAGCTTAACATAATGTGTTTCAAGTCGAATGCTATTAGAAAAATCGTACATATTTTACCTTTTTCCAGAAAGTACTTGGTTTGATGTTGTCCGCAGTAATGGTTACTTATGCATTGTTTTAGGTACTAAAAGATATATTGGAACAAAATTTGATATTGTTCACTTGCATGAAGACTATTGTTTATGATAAAAAATATCAACTTACCTGTAAATGGATCAGAAACGAATTCCGTACTGTTAACCGTAGAACTAATTGTCAGTGTATTTCCATATGCTGTAATCCATAACAGCAAACATAACAGCATATTACACGATGGTAACATTATGACCATCCGGTGGTAATGACAGTTAATAAATGAGTTAAGACGCTGCACCAGAAAGAACCTTAAGTATCGTGATATCAAAGCAACACTTGTTAGAAGTACCTCAGCACTTTCCATTGAAGAGGCACATACAGGGCCTTATTCATTCCCCACTAAAATTGTGCTGAAAATAGGACGTTTGTTTTGTTAAATGTTAAAATAAAATTATAAGTTTAATATATTATATACGAATATCTACAGAAAGGAAGCTTTTGTTTTTTTTACTAAATGCACCAGCCTATAAAACAAATATCCTATCACGGACTATATTGTACCTGTACAAGTGTCTCGTAATTTACAATAACACTTGGAAGACGAGAGTATACAAGGACAAGCAAAGAGTGTCGTATTTGTCGTTCACTTAAAGTGACATTCATATAATTTTGTTTTCAAATAAAAGATGCTTAACTATTATGTAAATTTTGTATTATGCATTTTTTTTTTAGTGAAAGGAATCTTCAGAGTAAAACATTACAAAGAATTTTATTTCAATTTTAATGTTGCTGTTTTTCCATTTTTTTTCTGTGTTATACCCAATAATTCACAATCAAGTATTTATAAACAGTAGCATACCTGTTATTAAAAGATCTTGAATAAAGTTCGTCCAGATGAATGTTTTAAGTCATTGAATACGCATATCTTTCTAGTTGTGGAATTGCAAGGATATTTTTGTGTGTCTTTCAGTAGTCAGTACATCGATACTGACATACTTTATAAGAAGACTTTCTAAATTTGTCCGTTTATAAATTTGAAACTATAAAAAAACTAAGGTTTCAACTCCCTCAGTCAAAGTTGACATCAGATGGATATAGCTTTTTTTCGGTAAATTTCATTGTCATATAGTTCTTAAAATGTTTCGGTACATTCTAGGCTTTCCCATATTCGGCTGTCAGCGTTCCTGATGAAGGTACATCCAGAAAAGCGCTTCGGAAGCATATACCGTGTTGTTTTCATTTTGTTTTCAAAAGTAAATTAACAAAAATACCGAGCTCAAAGGAAAATTCGAAACCAAAAGTCCTTGAACAAGTGGCAAAATCAAACGCCCAACGCACTCAAACGTATGAAAACCAACTGTCATCTCCGGATTTGGTATAGGCATTTCCTTAGGTAGCAATAAACAGTTAGGAAAAAAAAACTAAAATTTGCCCTTATAAATTTTACCATCCCCTTTTCATTGCTTTCTTGCAATATCAAGCTTACTATTTTCGTCATACATGTTGTATATGGGCAGATGAAGGTAATCAGAATCTTCCATAGAATTTATATCCAGTATATAAAATGGTAAAATATAATTTCTTTTGGGTGTATCCATGGCAACAATCTGCATTTATTTGTTATAAAATATTGCAAAAAGGGGGGAAAAGATGTCACATATTTCCCCAAAAATTGGCTAAAAGTAGAATTTCAATCGCTTGAAGTAATACCTTTTCTGAAACTGTGTACATATATCATTCAGCAAATTCAATGAAAATCATATGTCTTTCCATCTCATTTTTTAGTAAAATTGCGTCAAAAACTTCGTGTAGAAAAAAGGTGTTTGTAAACATTACATTAATTTCTGGATCGATGGCCGTTCTAGCTATGAAAATACGGATTGTCAAACAGAAAACAGCCCATAAAACATGTAAAAAATAATCTTGATGCTCTTATAACCCATCTTTGAAGGCTAATCTAGCACTCACCTGTCTAAAAATTAATTTTATTACACAATAACTTTCCTATTTGAAAAATCCACAGGGGCTAAAATGCAAAACTAAACTCCTAACTGTGTATTAATACCTTATGTCGAAAATGATCAATTAAATCTCTCACTTGTATGACAGTCGCATAATATTTCCATTATGTCGAATATTGAATGTACAGAAACTTAGCTATTACAAATGTTAAATTGATAAAGAAAGCTCTATTCAAAGTGTATATATTCTACCTCAAATTATATTTGTATTGTAAAATATTCAATTTTTAACTATTACCAATAAAATATCACCGAATACGCAATTTTGATCATTTCAGTTTCTTATACTTTTTATTTTGTTAAGTCACATAATAATTTAGAGTAACTATTCGAATAACTCTTTTTTAAATGTATCTATTAAAATGCAACAAACTAATTTTGATGTACGAAATCAAAATACAACATTTAAAATTTCAAGGAGATGATACATGTATCTAATAATTATCAAAAACAAATGTTTAAGTGAGATCTATGTGTCTTTTATTGTCTATATTGAGAAAGGTAAATATGTTCAATGAAACAACCGATTTAACTGAGTTAACACACTTATTAGTTTGTAGATGCACAGAGGCGGAATGGCACGCAATAAATAATATTCTTTTTTTACTCGCTTGGATACAATATGTGACAGAAATTAGGCCATGATTTGCATTGGAAAACACCAAGTCGATATTGTTGTTGAATTTAGTTAAAATGATACTACACCATAAAATTACAATTTGCAAATAAAAGCTGTGTTACAAAGATTCCAAATATTAGTCGTTAACATCATTGCAAGTATATATAAAAACTACTGGTCAACAGAACCGTATAGAAAAAGAGAAGCGAAAGATATCTGAGGGACATTCATAACTCATTCTCATAAGTCGAAAATAAAGTGACAAGGCCATGGCTAAAAAAGAAAAAAGACAACCAAACAATCAATAGTACACAAAACACAACACAGAAAATCAAAGACTGGGCAACACGAACCCACCAAAAAAATGGGTGATCTCAGGTGCTCTGAAAGGGTAAGTAGATCCTGCTGCACATACACCTGTATTCTTGTTCATGTTAGTAAAATCCTGGTAATAAGACTAATTCGGAAGGGTAACATTCGGGAAAAGGAGACGGGATTGTAGTTACGACAATAGGAACAGATCCGCTATCATCTGTGAAACAAATATTCCATAACAGTCAACCAACTCGTGATGGCGTCCGTAACACTTACGAAAAAAGTAAAATAATAAAAAATACCGAACTCCGAGGAAAATTCAAATGGAGAGTCCTGTAACTCACGTTCGATGGGATAGATGCGTTCAACATAGTCACCAAATTAAAATTTGAATTATTTATATCGCGAAAAGTAAAGTTAAAGCATACTGCTAATTTCTTTTCGTTCTCCCTAAAAAGTTCCTGTATGAAGTCAACTTATATGAATAAAGGATCAATTCGGCAAGTAGAGTGGAACAGTTTGTGACCAAGGGAATATCGATTGTTTGTTGAAAGACACGTCCTCTAAACATAGCAAAAATGTTATCAATCAAGAAATCAAGCATCTTGATAATGTCAGTTTCGGACAGATATTTTACAAAGTAGGATTGATCCCTCCCTTTTACAAGATACTTGTATCTACGTTGGCCATTCCTTTTACGAAACAAAGCAGAACCAACCCTTTCAATTTGTCTTTCAGTTTGAAATCGGGAATACTTGTTTAAAGTGTAGAAAGGTCAAATAGTGTAATACTATTGCAATATGAAAGAGTCTTAGATTGTATGTACTCGAAAAGATCTTTGGATTTTTTGAGTATCCACACTCGATTTCCGCCACCTCTAGAATAGGTAGTTTCACAATAACTTTCAAGCCCGGCTTTGATTGCTGATCAAATTGAAGTTGATAATTTAGAAAGAGGTTTCGTGGAGAACTTGGAATCCCTAGCAATATACTGTTGTTTGTAAGGACCAATATACTGTTGTTTGTAAGGACAAGATATTCCATTAAGGCAACTACTATGCTAACTATTTCAAAATTGCTTTTATTCATCTATTCTTTTTCAATATTTCCTCAGCTGGACTAAACCATCTTTAAATGTATATTGGCCTAGCGCCCGTATACTTGATGATAAAACAAGGAAATAAGGATTAAGTGTCAAAATTCACAGTTTATGATTATTGTTTATGTATGATTCAATAAAATAAATGCATTTTTCTACAGTACAAGCAGATTCCGTCTATTAATTATTAAACTTTGAATAATATGTTTGTCCAGCGAAACATCCTGATTATTTCAAAAGTGTAGCCATGTGCAAAATTGAAAAAAAAAACAAAAAACTTCAACTACCGATTCAAAATTGTAACTAAGCACGATAGTTTCAATGTCTACGCATTAGTTACCAGGATATGGAATTGTATATCAAGGTAACTCCAATTGAAGTCGCATCAACTCATCGAAAAACGTTTATAACCTTTACCAGAATAATATAGTCGTCTCACTTGTTATGTTTCAAAAGAAATTAACAGAAATACCAACAGTTCATGGTAATGGTCAAATGATTAATGACGTGATGAGATTATTGGTACTTTAAACTGGACACTTGTTACATGCGTAATAATAAGTAATTTTGATATTCGCATTATGATGTTAGTTTTAAACACTACTAATATACAATCGGACATTGTAGCTATAACTGAACGAACTAAGTTATGCCTGGAAAGTTCATCATGACGTTAAACTGTGAAGTACATCTGCGTACCTTATATTTTTGTTGTACTTCAGCCAAAATATCATGTTTAAGGAATATATCATATATGTCACAACTTTTTAACAATCCATGATTCTTAAATCCTAGACATATACCTTATGAATAGATTGGTTTTGAAGTTGCCGAATAGAAATGGAATCTGGTACATTTTTTTTACACAAAAACAATGGTTGTTCAAGCGTAATATGGTAAGGAAACACCATATTTTCATGAACTGAAGATTATTTTTAGAATCTATCATGTATTGTGAATAAGATAAGTTAATGAGATTTCAGCAGATGACCTTTCATTCTGATTCAAATATTTTGGCAATCTTTATATTGATTAAGGAGACCTTGGCTAGATGTAACTAACATTAAAGAATCGAGTGACAGGCAGGCAATGAGTCTACTCTACTTCTACTGGTCTATATGACAAGAGATAGAACTGGATAATTCATCTTAGCTATATTTAGCGTATAGTTTATGTTTTTATACTGCTTATACACTGTTTTTGTTCTTGAGACCATCCTAATAAGAATGGCTTTAAAGCACTCGTACGATATATGATGACATTAAATTTTAAGTGCTGGAAACGTAATTTGAAATGATAATGTAAATATATCAAACCCATGAGAAAAATAGTTTAATTTATTTCGCTGTTTCAGAATCTAATGCATCCTGGGTAATATTTTCAAAAGTGTACACCACAACGTCCTGATTGGTTAAAAATGTCCTAAACAATGGAAATTTAACCAATGACGTGGCGTTATTTTCATTTTGGGGTACGAACAATGAAATTACCCATGATTCTTTAGATTCTGAAACGGCTAATTACCTTAAAACTGTTACTAACATGACTAACTTGAAATGCAAGTGGAATGCATGACTTTGCATTTTGGAGAAATGATGTTTACCATATAAAGCTTTCTGACATTTTTGAGTTTCTTTAACAAAAGACTAGTAAAGAAACATTTATCAATCCGCCAGTGTTAGAATTCTTATAACTTTATAGAAGTAATGTTTTTACACAAGAGCAATACGACGGGTGCCATTAGTGACAAAGGAACTGCTGACCCTTCTGGAGCACCTTCCCTAAATTCACACACGATTTGTGTAGGGGTTTGTGTTGCTCAAACGTTTTCCCTGGCTGCTACCTCGAATGAACTATGATTGTCATAAACCCTTATAAATTTTTTTGTTTTTTTTCTTTCAAACCATTAGAATCACAAAGTTATAATCATGTAAACCCTCGATGTACTTTTATTCTCTGAAATTGCTTACAGACGACTGAATTTGAACGTTTGAAATGAAAAAAGTTTTCCAGGACGATGGAAAATCTAGAATGTTCAAATGGATGACAAACTTATAACGCAACGGCAAAATCAATTCAGGCCCAAAAGACAATTTACAAATGAAAACATATTGCATGTAGAAAATACTTTGAACTGAGCAACACGAACCCAATCAAAAACTGGGCATGAAACTCTTGATTTAATTTCATTCTTGTTAGCAGCAACCGTGTACCATAGAAATCCAATCCATAGAATATCGTTTCAATTGCAAAATAAAATCGACAGAAAATATAGATATCAGCAAAGGCGTCTCAGTTTGTATATTCTCTTTTTGGCAGCCATTTTGATATTTTCCATCATTTTTAGAAATATTAAAGAGTTTAGTATAACCTCACGACTTATTAGAAATGTTGCATAACATTTTAACTGCTTTTAAAAGATTTGGTTAGAAAATAGTTGCATTGTACTATACTTAGCTGTGTAATTCAAACTTATTAAATGCCATCTTAAAAATTACCGCAACATTGAATGTGACATAGTGGGTTTATAGCTTCATTTGACTACCAGGCATATGTCTTCAAATATTCATAGTTTTATTCTTTCATCACCAAACGCACAAATCTTCTCAAAATATGCACAAATATCCTTGACTATAAGATTACCATAAAATTAAATATGTCTTCTGTTCTGATTAGTGTATTGAAACAAACAGTATAAACATCTTTCACTTGCTACTTTTCTCTCTCTTTCATCAACGGGACGGCAGTTCAATCCCTGTAGAAAAAGAATAACAAATATAATTAAAAAGTCAATCGTTCATGAACAATTGAAAGGTCTTTCCTTCTTAGTTAAAAAATATATGGTTTCTAAGGACTTTTATGTTCATAACAAGTAATTGCTAAGGACAAAAATCATTCATAAAGATAAAAATATTACTACCAGTATCAAAAATGTCATATGTACTATTCATAGTATTAAAAGTTAAAAAAATAAGTGATTGCTAAGGACTTAAATGTCGTTGTTAGGGACAAAAATGTCATTTCCAGTATTAATAATTTCATATTTATATTATTCATAGCCTTCTAAGTTCAAAAATATATGGTTGCTTAGGTGTTTTATGTCGTTGCTAGGGATCTTGACCTCTGACCTTGCTAATTTTATAGATCTTATTATCCTGAACATTTTTGCAATTCAAAGTTTTTTTCTATCTCTAGCTTCTTTTGAGTTATAAGCGAAAAATCATCATTTCGGACCCGAAAAACAGTTTTCGTGCCCTAGGTCCATAATAGTTGGTCCAATTTTGAACCAAAATTTAGATCTGTACAAGACACACATTTTTCCGTTATATTTTATCAGCCATCTTTTACGGTAATTGAGTAAATCTGATAAGAAGCTAAGGTCAAAATCTAGGTCATGACCTTGACATTTGACCTTAGGTCAGTTTTCTTAGTCACGTAAACTGATGATCATTGGTGAAGATCCTAGGTGGCTATAACTTACGGTTTCTGAGTTTTAGTGACCAACTGACATCGTTGGATCTTTTCGATCCATATGTAACGATGAACCAGGGTCTGTTCCTGAACAAATTCCACCCTTTGTTTTTTCTACCTATTTTGGTTACGGAGTTAAAATGATAACAAGGTTTTATATTTTAGCGGAGATAACCCCTATAAAGGAAATGTAACGGGGTCGTGCCCTCACCACAAGATAGCTTCTGGTCAACCGATACTAGATACCCAATATAATTTTAACATGTCGCGTACCTTTTAGGGAAATGTCGTTAACGTTTGACGGAAAGAATAATAATAATATTCAGAAGAAGAAATACAGTAAGGTCTTTCCTTATAGAACAAGGAAAGACCTTAATAAATCTTCATATATTTTATTTTCAATGAAGTATTTCGATTCAATATTTGACTTTGATCACGTGTCTAGAGTTTAGTATTCAACGAGTAGGGGGAATTTTTTTTCATAAAAAATGAAAATTTATTTGATAATCATAAGATAAAGATACATTAATTATCGATTATCCTTTTCTACCAATGTATGAATCTATATAAAAATACCAAGTAATGAGACTGTATAAAATTTTATAAACACAATGTAAATGAATGCAAAAGATGTTACAAAAACATGCACATTAAATACATGAAGTGGTTGAAAAAACGCGAAATTAGTCTGCATATAAAATTACATTCCTTGTTACTATAAAACAAAACAAAGACATATGCTGCATACAGTTAAATGCCATGTTGCATTGTATCAACACATTGAAAAGGGACTGCATAACATTTCCTGGAAAAAAGACGAAAAAGGACGAAAAGACGAACCACGGTCTACAAAACACTAAACAGAAATCTAAAGACAAGGCTCACCTAAATCTGAGGGAGATCTTAAAGGCTCCGGATTATTCAACAGATTTTGATTCACCAGTACAAACAATTACTCATTGTAAGTAAAATGTAAATGATAGGTCGCACTTAATGATTGCACAATCAAGACAAACACGACGGGTTTATGGCTATGATTATTAGACGATTGAAAGTCCTTACCTTATAAAAGTCATCAAAAATAATTGCAATAATTTTATTTTTATTTTGTTTTTCTTTATTATAACTTAACTCCGTCTAAAATTGAGCTTTTTAAAAGGGTAAATAAGAGGCTGGTTAAAAATGTATTAGACATTTATTGTCTAAATAATGTCATAACTTACATGTAGGATATTTAAAATAAATCTGTAATTAATAACGTTGAAGTAAATATCAATATGTATAATATTAATCCTACCAATTTAATATCAAAGAACAAAAGTTTGCTGGCCGTGAGAAAAGTAATAAACAATAGAAATATGAAAATGAGAACGGTCTTTGTTTTGCATATTTTTTTCTTGTGATGTGCCGTTACACGACTGTACCAGGTTAGAGAATGGGTTTGGCGCCAATAAACTAGTTTAACCCGATCACATGTTGTATTTACATGTATCAATTCAAGAGCCGGTAAGTCGGTGGTTGTCGTTTGTTGCTGTGTATCATATAGTTTTTCGTACATTATTTTGTAAATAAATAAGGCCGTTAGTCTTTTCATTTGAATTGTTTTGTTTTTGTCATTTCGCGGCCTTTAACAGCTGAATATTTCTTGTGGGTTTTGCTTATTGTGAAAGGCCATACGGTGACCTACAGTTGTAAAATTTCTGTGTCATATGGTCCCTTGTGCAAAGCTGTCTCATGGGCAATGATATCACATCTACTGAATTTTACATTGTATGAAAATAAACATACATGTGAACACTCACAGATATACCCCATGTTATCTAGGTTGCACGGAGCATCATTCCATTCATATTGATGAAGTGCCCAAAAATGACCACAATCTTCACGATTTTTGTTATCGTCCGGTTGATTTGGACTCCAGTTGGATAAACGAACAGACGAGCCATCGACCCAGTCTCCTTTCTGTAAGTCTGTCATCCCCATCCAAGAGCCATTATAGAATTTAGCCGACACTGTGTTCAACAATAGTAAAATTTGTCAGTTTATTAATGTGCAATTTTTTATGCAAATCAAAATTAACTCACGAGTAAATATATATACGCAAAGATATCAATGACAAAATACTGTTATTATTTATTGTCTATGTAACCAGATGTTCAAACAAACGTTTTTATAATGGAATAACATCACAATTTTAAATTATGGAATTCAGTTAAATTTAAGAAATGTTTCTCGCAATTAAGTTTTAAAAATTAGTACACAAATTGCTTCTTAACCCAAACATTTAATTTAACTGGCAGAATTTTCAAACTTGTTTTTACATTTGTTTTTAATATGATAATAGCCAGATAAAAACAACCCTGTGTGACGTATTTGTGTATTGGTTGTTATGTTTATAACTTATAATAAAAGTTATAAAACCTTAATGTAAATTTTTACAAAGTATTTGATGACACCGTATTTGTTGACACCGTATATTACTTTAATCGACATTGCATGATACCGTAACGATAACTTTTACTAATGTTATTATGAAATTTAATTTCACATTCTATTTTCTATTTTGCAATTTTATTTCATACAGCAGTGTTCCAAAAATGAAATTGTTTCAATATGTCCTATCATAGATATATAAAATTGAGAATGGAAATGGGGAATGTGCCAAAGAGACAACAAACCCACCATAGAAAAAACAACAGCAAAAGGTCACCGACAGGTCTTCAATGTAGCGAGAAATTCCCGCACCCGGAGGCGTCCCTCAGCTGGCCCCTAAACAAATATATACTAGTTCAGTGATAATGAACGCCATACTAATTTCAAAAATGTACACAAGAAACTAAAATTAAAATAATACAAGTCTAACAAAGGCCAGAGGCTCCTGACTTGGGACAGGCGCAAAATGCGGCGGGGTTTACATGTTTATGAGATCTCAACCCTCCCTCTATACCTCTAGCCCATGTAGAAAAGTAAACGCATAACAATACGCACATTTAAAATTCAGTTCAAGAGAAGTTCGAGTCTGATGTCAGAAGATGTAATCAGAGAAAACAAACAAAATGACAATAATACATAAATAATAACAGACTACTAGCAGTTAACTGACATGCCAGCTCCAGACTTCAATTAAACTGATTGAAAGATTATGATTTCATCATATAAATATCAGGCACATTCGTTCCCGTTAGGGGTTTAGTATCATACCATCATAACATATATATGAGAAGAACATAACCCGTGTCATGCCAATAACTGGTTTTTGAATACATGTGTTTAGTTTAGATGCAAAGACCCTATAACATACTTACTAGTAAGCATGTCAACAACCCACGAGTTTTCTACTGAGTCAGTTATCTTCACAAGGTAGCCACTTGTATTTGTACATTGTTTCTGAAATGACAGAAGTATAGCGTTATACTCAGAACAATAGCAAAGCCTGAACATCGCTAACTTTAAATTTCTGTTTATGACCTTTTAGACAACACATTTAATGTATTCATCTGATAATGAAGTATTTATTACTTTGCAAGCTACTATACAATCGACGACAAAAAAAATGATCAACACAATGGCAACCATTGCATTATGAAAGCTGGAAGTAGTTATTGTTAACTTAGAGTAAAATATGTTATGCTCCTTGATCGTCTAAATATACCGGAAATCTTTCATTATTTAGCATATATTCTTACAAATGGTTATTTCTCTTTTTTTATCGAAACGTTAAAAACTCAGATTTTAGAATACACATTATACATGCTGGTCTTAAGCTGTGTCAACTGGATCGAGTAGTTTCAATACAGAAACATTGATCCATCACTTAATAAATGATTGAATAAGTCTTGACAAAGTTGTATCTTACAGTTACAAGGACATTTCTGAATATATAAAGAGGTAACCTACTTCAGCATCATGCCATGTTTTACTATCAGGCGAAAAAAAGTAACAGTGATCTTTGTATTTCTTCCAACCGTCTGGACATTTGATTTCATTAGCACCGCACTCACAAGAATTGTCTGTTTAAATAAATATGATAAGTGCTGTACAAAGATCAATGGTTCGATGTAAAAATTATCAATGCATACTAGATAATTAAAAACTTTTTATCTATTTGGGTACAAAATGTATTCAATTTCGACAGTTCCAAAAAGTGTTAAAGTGATTTTGACAAAATTAAAACACACTAAAAAACCTTTTTAACAACGTTAACATACAAGTCTCTCTCAACTCACTAACCTTAAAAGAATGATAAACAGACTCAAAAATAAAAATACAAGTATATCAGGTTATTTTCTTTAATGTTCTTCCATTTTCAAGCTGTGTTGCATTTGTAATGTTGTCAGGTTCCAAAAGATAGACAATATAAGTTTACCGTTGAGCTTGTTTTCTAATGACTCAAGGAATGACTGAATAGACGTAGACATCGACCGTTTTTCAGACATCATCGCCTTTTCTTTGGATCTGTCACATGGTATTGTCTCGATTATAGAAATACAACATGCAACCAGAATTACAGAAAGAAACATCCTGCAAAAACTAATTATTTCCAACATGTTAAAATATTGAAATTTCAAAAGTAACAGTTGTATTTTTAGTTGTTATATACATTCTATCCTGAAATAAAATAACTACTGATATATTCTGCGGCCATATACAAAATAACGTACAAAAAAGAAAGTTTTGTTTGAGGGAGTCATTTTTTTTGTTATATGAGCAAGCCTCAGATTTCCAAACAACTGAGTTTGTACTCATAACACATCTTCATATATCTATTATATGACGCTCTAAATTGATCCGGACACATATACTTCTTTGTAGTAATTGTGTTCCAGTTTGGTCGTAATTTGTACTTGTACATGTACTCCGTTCCGATTTTTTTTTCTAATTCTGATTTATTAAACGGCTTGTTATTTTTCTTTTTTTCTAGTAAAGTACAAACATCGTCATTTTCAAATGATTCGTAAAAATATTTTTGTTACATGTATAAGAGTCAGTCTGAGATATGAAACCTATTGATTTTTGGTGACGATTCAATTATTTAAATAAGAATAGGACATGCTGGGACGCTAAATTGATGCACACACAAAAATACGGTAATAATGTGGACATGAATTTCAATCGACCATTAACATGATCAATCTAAGTCGCTGTAAACCAATATTGCTTTCATTTATCATTTTTATTGTAAATAATTTATGTACTATCATTGCCATTACAAATCTATTTTGTTTGATAACTAAGCTTTTTCGCGATTATGTCTGCATTTTAAAACAGATCAGAACTTACACATTCTACTTAAATAAATATACGACTTCAAGGATTTGATATTTATTGAAATAAATATTAGATGCTTGATAGTAGGGTTACCCAAATAGTTGTCGATGTACAAATAGGCAGATCACGCAGAAATGTGTATAACAACCAAAGTTTTATGCTGACTGCATTTACACATGTATTTAATATGTATTGCTTATAACAAGAAACGAAGACATATCAAAATATTTTCATAAATCAATATAGAGCCTCGTAACAATATGAACAAGTTATCTTAGTGTTAAGCAGACCGAACAAATGTTACCTAGATGTCAGGTCCGTATGGAAGCGCATATGGTACACCCCTTGTAAAGTTATTTTGTTGCTAATAAGTCGGAATTATTAGTTATGTTGTGTGTTATAAGCTGGAATCTAAGCAACATGTGGAGTCAACTTGTCGGAATGATGAAGAAATAATGTTTATTACAATGTCGACTTACTAATATAAATGTAATGACATAGTAATAAGAAGTCGACATGATGAATTCAACTTGTTAATTGATTAAGTCGACAACTTGTTTATTTGAAGATAAGGTAAACGCACGTGACTATTTGGGAAAAACATAGGTCTATTTATAAATTGATTTCCATATTTCGTTTGTTTAATGTGCTTCGGTTGTGTGAGTTATTTTGTATGAAAAGGGGGAACGGCAGTCAAATATCAATAAAAAATAACAATATTTCGTACATTAGGGGGATATATACCCCCACCATTTGGTTAGGCCGTTTATTTTCCTTAGTTCTCAAATGGAATCAGTACTATACTAAATTCGTGAAAGATTCCCAGGAACCTTCTCTCTTTGCCTGAGATTGCTGTTAACTCTCAAAATTTCAAGATTTAAAAAAACGATTTTTTTCTGTATCAGGACAAACCAGTTTTATTTACTGCAAAACAAAACTCTCAGAATTATGCTTCGTGTCTTTTTGTTGTTGGGACAAGTTCCCGGCCATGTCCACTCTGTGTATTATTTCTATTTGTATCTATCTGATGGGTTAAGCCTTTTTCAATTGATTTTTATAGTTCATTCTTATGTTGTAATGTTACACCACTGTCCAAGGTAAGGAGAGGGTTAGAATCCCGCTAACATGTTTAACCCCGCCACATTCTAGATGTATGTGCCTGCCCACTGTCAGGAGCCTGTTATTTAGTGGTTGTCGTTTGTTGATGTGTTAAATTTAGTCCTGGTATCTATGATGAGTTTATTTATATATTTGTTTTTCGTTCAATTTTTGTTCATTAATAAGTTCGTTAGTTTTCTCGTTTGAATTGTTTTACATTAATCGTTTCGGGGTCTTTTACAGTGGACTAGCCAGTATAGGCTTTGCTCATTGTTGAAGGCCGTACGGTAACCTATAATTGTAAATTTCTGTGTCATTTGATCTCTTATGGAGAGTTGTCTCATTGGCAATTATACCACGTCTTCTTTCTTTATACTTATATGAAAATAAGAAGATGTGGTATGATGACCAATAAGACATCTCTCCAAAACATACAAAATCACGGAGAAGTATGCAGCTATATGTCACTGTATGGTCTTTAACAGTGAGCAAAACCCCTACCGCATAGTAAGCTATGTAAGATCCCGAAATGATAAATGTGAACAAAAACTAGAGGCTCTTAAGAGCTTGTATCGCTCACCTGATTCTAATTGGGTTTTTGAAATCATATAATAAAATATAAAATTTGGCTAAGAGTAACAACACTTGGCCAGCACCTCATAAAGAAAAGAACATTCATGCTATGCTTGACTTCATTCAATTCAGTGGTTTTTAGAAGAAGACTTTTGTATGCATTTCCCATAGGGTCCTATGTTAAACTAAGTCCCCCCACTGGCGGCCATCTTGGATGTTGCAATGGCGACAAAGTAACAACACTTGGTCAGTATCTCATTAAGAACATTCATGCTATGTTTGGTTTCATTCCATTTAGTGTTTCACTAAAAGAAGACATTTGTATGTAATTCCCGTAGGGTCCTATGTTAAACTATGTCCCCCACAGGTCTTCAATGTAGCGAGAAATTCCCGCACCCGGAGGCGTCCTTCAGCTGGCCCCTAAACAAATATATACTAGTTCAGTGATAATGAACGCCATACTAATTTCCAAATTGTACACAAGAAACTAAAATTAAAATAATACAAGACTAACAAAGGCTAGAGGCTCCTGACTAGGGACAGGCGCAAAAATGGGGTTAAACATGTTTGTGAGATCTCAACCCTCCCCCTATACCTCTAGCCAAAGTAGAAAAGTAAACGCATAACATAACAATACGCCCATTAAAATTCAGTCCAAGAGAAGTCCGAGTCTGATGCCAGAAGATGTAACCAAAGAAAATAAACAAAATAACAATAATACATAAATAATAACTACTACCAGTTAACTGTCTTGCCAGCTGCAATTACACTGACTGAAAGATTATGATTTCATCATATGAACATCAGGCACAATCCTTCCCGCTAGGGGTTAAGTATCATACCATCATAACATATATGACAAGAACATAACTCGTCTCATGCCAACAACTGGTTTTTGAATAAATGTGTTTAGTTTCAATGCAAACACCATATAAGTGAATCAATATTAACGCCAAAATATGCAATCTTTAATGACCTGACAACAGTATCGTAACTATATCCCTTCTTAATAAGTATATTCAAAGGTTTTGTTAGTTTTTGATGTGAATGCTGATACCTATGTGCTTTATAAAGAATATTTCCATAAAAAATTGGATGTGAAATACCTGAACGTATAAGAAGTCTGCATGTTGAGCTATATTTACGAATGATGTCCTTATACCGATGATAAAATTTAGTAAATGTTTTGACTAGTATGTGATATCGAAAACCCTGGTGTAATAATTTTTCAGTAATACATAAATTTCTCTCGTTAAAATCTTAAACATTGTTACATACACGAGCGAATCGTACAAGTTGAGATATATAAACACCGTAAGATGGTGACAAGGGAACGTCACCATCTAAAAATGGATAATTAACGATAGGAAATGAAAAATCATTTCTTTTATCATAAATTTTAGTATTCAGCTTTCCGTTAGTGATATAGATATCAAGATCGAGGAAAGGACAGTGGTCATTGTTAGTATTAGCTTTATTTAAAGTAAGTTCAGCAGGATAAATTTCTTTAATATACATACTGAAGTCGTCATTATTGAGAGCCAAAATATCATCCAAATATCTAAAAGTATTATGCATGCTATGTTTTGTTTTATTCCATTCAGTGGTTCGCTAAAAGAAGTCATTTGTATGCATTTCCCATGGGGTCCTATGTTAAACTAAGTCCCCATACTGGCGGTCATCTTGGATGTTGGATCGGCTACAAAGTAACAACACTTGGTCAGCACATCATAAGGAACATTCATGCCATGTTTGGTTTCATTCCGTTCAGTGGTTCTCTGAAAAAAGACATTTGGATATATTTCCCATAGGGGTCTAAGTTAAACTAAGTCCCCTGCTGGCGGCCATCTTGGATGATGGATCGGTTACAAAGTAACAACACTTGGTCAGCACCTTATAAGGAACATTCATGCCATGTTTGGTTTCATTCCATTCAGTGGTTCTCTAGAAGTTCAAAATATAAAAAGTTAACGACGGACGACGACGGACGCCAAGTGATGAGAAAAGCTCACTTGGCCCTTCGGGCCAGGTGAGCTAAAAATGAGAAACATAACAATCTAAAAGACGCCGACGCCGACGCCATGAATACCGACGACTGAATAAAAATTTGCTTTGTCTCACTTCCGCGACATTAATGTCGCAGACTCGACGCAAATCAAATGACTAGTACTTTATTGTCAACAAATGGAACACTTTTAATCATCTCACACTCAATTACAGGCTAGGGAAACAACGAATAATATATGTTTCAATTGTCGTAACCATAATTCCTTCCGCTTTTCCTCAAGGATGACCTACCGCATTCAACCAAATCACTGGGTTTGTAATTTCACGATTACCACGACAGGTGACTCACTTTCAGCAGGATCAGCTCACTCTTCGAGATCTTCGACGGATTTTGCTGAATTAATATTGGCCAGTAGTACCGATCTATTGACTTATCCAGCTAAAGCTTATATTTTATGGTTTTTGTTGTGTTTTTTTGTGCAGGTTTGGGTTAGGGTTGAACGCTCACATACATGTTTAACTCCGCCACATTCTTCGTTTGAATTGTTTCACATTTCCACGTGGTGGTCTTTTATAGCCGACCATACGATTTGTTAAAGACCGTACGACTGCCTGTGATTGCTGACATCCTTTTCATTTAAACTCTGGTAGCTAGTTGTCATATCACATCTCACAACTTTATTGAGTAGTGGCGTCGGTGTCTTCGTCATTTAGGTTTCCCGCCGATGTAGTTTTACATGTCATTTCGGATTCTTTCATAGCTTACTATACGGTAAAGGTTTTGATGATCTCCTTATTTGTTTTTAGCTAGCGGATCCCTCCCCGTTCTCTTCCTTCGATGTAATTTACTGCGATTCTACATAGATGCTAGGGAACAGGACAATATTTTTTTGCAGTAAGTAAAACTGTTTTGTAAATCTCCATGAATTGTTATAGGAGTTAATGTTTTAGATCATACCAGATTTAAAAAAATGTTTTTTTTTTGTAGATGCTTTGATTTAATAGATAATAGATAATAGATAAAATAAAGCATCTACAGAAAAAAACACTATTTTGTAAATCTTGTATGTTACAGAAAAATTGACTTTTTACAGTCAACATTACAATTGTGCACGACAGCGCAATCTCATACAACAGAAGGTTCCGTTGAATCCTTCACGAATTCATCATTATACTGATTCCATTTGAAAACTTAGGAAAATAAACGGCCTGACTAAATAGTGGGGGTATTTCCCCCTTTTGTCCGACATATTGTTATTTTTACTTTTTTCTGATATTTGACTGCCTTTTCATACAAAATAACTCACACAACCGAAACACATCAAACAAACGAAATATGGAAACGATTTAAAAATAGACCTATATTTTTCCAAAGTAGTCACGTGGTTTTACCTCATCTTCAAATAAACAAGTTGTCGACTTAATCAATGAACAAGTTGAATTCATCATGTCGACTTCTTATTACTATGTCATTACATTTATATTAGCAAGTCGAAATTGTAATGCAATTATTTCTTCATCATTCCGACAAGTTGACTCCACATGATGATAAGATTCCAGCTTATAACATACAACATAACTAATAATTCCGACTTATTAGCAACAAAATAACTTTACAAGGGGTGTACCATATGCGCTTCCATAGGTCCGGCTTGAACGGACTTGTCAAAATTAAAGTTAGTTTATTGCCGGACTGGTTTCGAAGTCAATTTTCAATATGAGCGGACCTTCATCAAGTTAACTTTTTCAGCAGTCATACAAACAGTCAAAGCGCCAAGTCCGCTTTTCAAGATAACTTGACTTTGCTCTTAAATTCGCTTGCAATTTAATTATAACCAAAATGACTGGGTACCAATAAACTTGTTGTATAGATTAGGACTGCACCCATTTGTAACATGATAAAGAATATTACAAAACAGTTTTTAGCAATTCGAAGCCACATACCCCCTTGAGATGTGTTAGAGTTATTAAAATGCAGCATAAAGTTATACAAAAATTATTAAAAATATGCATACATACCTTATTCCAAGATGAATAAATCTGCCACGTTAACAGTGTTGGATAGATTTTTTGATACAATTTGAATGCAAAAACTCTTAAAACCTCTGATGAAATTCTTTTTTATAGTCAATACAACACCCAAATGAAAATTGATCGATGCCAATCGTCACAACTCCGCCCTTGTCAGCATTTTGTCACAAATTCAATATCTTTTGTAGTTTATTTTTACAATCTGTTAAATTGTGTTTGGTAAAATGAAGAATAGGGAATCAGGTCCAATGAATTTTATTTGGGTTTTTAATTTTACTTGTTTTATAAATGTTAATAAAAATTGAAATTTTCTGATACATGTTAACGTTACATTGAGCGTAATGTTAAATGATTTTAATAGTGTTCTTCAAATATGAACGAAAAAAAGAGTAATTCTGTAATGTTTTTTTCTTATATATTGTAATAAAGTGTTATTAACTGACTGTTTCTGTATTGGCATTGATATAGATTCATGGTTTGCTGTATTGGTCTCGAGACCCGTAGGATCGAGGGCCAATACAGGTGACCGAGAACCTATACCAGTACCAATACAGAAACAGCCGGTTCATAACACTTTTATTAAATAATCAAACTTTTTCAATACAGACTTGTTCTGAATGCTTTATTACATACATCAAATGTGAATATAGGATAGGGCCAATATTTCCAATACGGATTGGCAATGATGTGATGTAGGTTCAATATTTCCAATATAGACTGACAAGAATCAGAGATCAGTATTGGACCGGGCCGAAAAGCAATATATATCACGTGATTTATATGACCGGGGTGACGTCACCATTACGATACATGCCGTTTTGGTGTTATTATGACTTTTTTGATCGTATAAAATTTATAATGTGTTATATAATGATGTATGAAAAATATGGATGCATGGCAAGGTAAAATGGTAAATGCTTCATGGTATAAAAGTTAATGGTTAGAGTATGAAATTTTAATATTTTTAGAACTGTTTAAACAATTCTTCCAAACTGACCTTAATCAGAAAAGATTAAAACAAAAAATCTAGAATGTGTGAATAGCTATCAAAGGTACCAGGATTATAATTCAGTACGCCAGACGCGCGTTTCGTCTGTATAAGACTCATCAGCGACGCTTATATCAAAATATTAATATATCAAAACATGTAAAAAGTTAAATACCTGTAATCTGGAAGAGACATACAACATTGTATCTAAACCACACCGGTGGTATCTAACATCCGGCACAATGACGGAACATAAATAGACAGAAGAAAGATAGCTATAGGTTTCTCCTTATTTTCTTATTTTTTTATGATATCGAAGAAAATATATACATATACAACTATTTTCTATTGTGAGATGCAATATTTTCTACAACCGTTCTATATTAATGGAGAAATAGGTAAAACTGTACGTCAAAATGACGAATTGAGTGAATTTTGCCTCGAAATTGTTTAATTTCTCGTTTAATTGTTCACATTGTACATAAAGGGAAGTACGGGGAGATAGATACTGACACAGAGATTGCAGAACTTGTCATTATGAACATTTCAATATTTGTATGTCTGAGTATGGAACGAAAGAAATGGGACATGTCAAAGTTTACCACCCGGTTTTGTCATAGATTTCACAATGCATAACCCGGCTTGGTCAAATAAAAAAAAATCATAATCGCATTACATTATACAATGTAATTGATAATTTAACTTCAGCGTTAAAAGGAGTTTTGTGGGTCGTTTGAAAACAAGTTCTTTCACAGGAAAACGGCTCATTGTTTATATGATCAGTCTCAGATTGGCCATCATTCAAATAAAGAATAAGCAAAGTTATACTTGAATTCCTATTCTTATAGAACACATATAATTTTAATTTTAATATGCATTAAAAAAATGTTAACAGCAGAATAGATAGAAATGAAAGTTATATCGCAAATTGAGGTTAAAGCTCTCAAAAATTAGTTTTCTATATGAATTATGGAAAATATGTTTAAACTTGAAATTAGAGTTTACGGTCTTAAAAATCGAAACACACAATTGATATGTGATTTTCTCGCACAATAGGATGGGCACCTTTATACGTAATCTTATCATTCTATGTATGTAATCTTTTCTATGATCGTTAAAAATTAAATCTTCTTAACTTCGGGCCGGATGAACGTTGATAATAAGACAAATGTATATGCATGCATAATCGACATAGAAAATAAATGTTTATAGGAAGAAAAGGATTACAACCACCATGGTGACGCATTAAAAATAAAATGTATTCATCACTAATTACTAATAATTGTCTCAGGTCATCGACAAAATTCAAAAATAATGATTTTTGACTTAAATATAACTTCCATGGTTAACCTTACTATAAAAAAAAAACGGATCTGTACTGTCGCCAATGACGATTCATGTGACCGTGAACTTATTTCCTTGATTAATTGGTAAATGTTAAGGGTTTGTGTTGTTGGTTTTAATATCTTACAGACCTTCAAAATAACTTGAATTGCGATCATTTCAGCATTTGTGACATGCCAGTGCCTACACTTAAGTATAAATAATATGTCTTATTTTTGTTGTTGAAAAAAACAAAACGCCAGTGAAGTTGTTTGCTATGTCCGATCAAGTTATCTCGTTCGTGAAATTTGAAATTTTCATTTGTTTCACTTTTTTTTTTTAAATTCAAGTACGATGCAATTTTGTTTGGAATTCTTTGCTGTTTTTAGCTCACTTGAACCAACAGGAAAAGTCATTTTTACATCACTTGGCATCGGTCGACCGTCGTTCATTATCTTTAAATACAATTTTCGTTCATAAATTTTCACATCTAAAATTTCTAGGCTGCATTTAACAAACGTTATCTAAAATCATATGTCTTTTTAAATTATAATTAGGGTACTTTTAGGTTTAAAAAGTTTACTGTGACCCCGCTTGTCAACCAAGATGGCAGACATGGCTAAAAAAAAACATAGGGGGACATGCAAGTGCATGATGTCAATTATTTAAAAACAGCTGTACACATAGAAAATTCGAAAGAGCCAGATGATTATCTTTAAAATAATAAGCTATACCTTTTTGGGGTTACAGTACTTTGTAAGTAAAACAGGAGTGTGGCGCGCCATATCTCAAAAACGATTTATCATTTTTGCATCAAACTTACACACTTCTTAGTTATAGAAATCTCAACTTTTGATACTTTTTATGCCCCACCTACGATAGTAGAGGGGCATTATGTTTTCTGGTCTGTGGCTCCGTTCGTCCGTCCGTCCGTCCAGGTTACAGTTTTTGGTCAAGGTAGTTTTTGATGAAGTTGAAGTCCAATCAACTTGAAACTTTGTACACTTGTTGCTTATGAGATGATCTCTCTCATTTTTAAGCATAATTAGACTTTGACCCCAATTTCACGGTCCATGGAACATGGAAAAGGAAAGTGCGAGTTGGGCATCCGTGTACTTTGGACACATTCTGGTTAATGATGTTTTGAATTTTGTTAAAGCGTTATTTAGTTTATTGAAAAAAGAGAAAGGGGGTCATATATTGCGATGTATCTCAAAACCTATATAAAAGAATATCATAATGTTATAAAATAAATAGGTATCAGTGTTTATTATTGAGTATTTATGTTCCTTTTAAAATAAGTTTAAAGATAAGTGAAATAAGGGATACGCCTCATTAGGAAAATGTATATTACTATAAATACCTATGTCAAAATGTGCCCGTTTAAAATAAATTTTAACACGCCAAGTTTACTTTACAATACATATATATTCAAATTCTTTCGAAGGACAATGTTCAGATCCATTTTAATGTTGCCTTTTATAAATTGTTGGTTTTAAAAATATGAAAAAAACAGGGTGATATATATAGACGAAATCGGGTGATTGTGTAGTAAACAACATTGACAAAACCGGTGTATTTTAATTTGACATGACTCATTTTTTACGTTCCATAAATACTATCGAGTCCGAACAATTTTTGCGGGTGTGGTTAAGACACAGTGCACAAACAAGACTTAAAACATAACTATAACAACGTAAACATCACTCTGCAAATAACTTATTAGATATTAAACAAAATGTAAAGCAAACAGTTTAGATTTGAGAGCAAGTACTTGATAAGACCAAATAACCGATTACCAAATCCTCAGCCTAGATATTTTCAATATGTTTTTGACCGCAATATTTGTCTTAGTTGCCATTTATTTGCCAAATTTGTTTACAGACTGATAAAGGATAAAATCTACATTTGACTTATTTATACTCGCGCTATTTTCCTACTAGTCTGTCTATGGTTAACTGGAATTATGCGTACATATGCAATGTAAAGAAAAAACCAACGATGTGTTAGAAGTAAGGAATTCGGGAAAGTCCGAGTTCTCAAACAGTAGAGCCTAAAAACATACAATGACAATAGTCATATAATATGATTTACACTTCAGCTTAAAAATGCCAACAATTATAGTTGACACATTAATAAAACTTATTGTCTGTCCTTCTATGAGAATTAATAGTGATGAAAATGGATGAAAATTGTCACTATTATAGTTATGAAATTTATTATACATTTATAGCACCAATTATCTATCACTTAAGAAGAATAAATCGTGACGAAAAATTATGTGACATTTATTACTGTATACCTTATATACCTTAATTATAGGCAAGTGATAATCTAAAATTATTCAATTAAAAATTTACACAATTGTGCAAAATAAATAAGTTTACTTTCAATCATTATCAGTTTGGCATTTTCAAAATAAATATGCATGTAAACATAAGCAGATGATAAATATTTGATTATATATATGTATAAGATAATAACAGATAACTCATCATCACGATAGTTCATTTAGAATACCAGTTTATTATATACTTAGTAGTAAATACAGATAAATTGTATGTGTAATACAATCATGGCAAGCGTGCTGTTTCAGCCACCCGTGATGATATCGATATCATCACGGTTGCAAAAGCTTTCTCACACCTTTAATCTGTATGACGTCACGTCATCGATTGCAGTCACTGTTGCAAAGGCTTCATCAAAACCCTAATCTGTATGATGTCATGTCAAACCTCTATCTGTATGACGTCATTTCAAACCTCCTTATCTGTATGACGTCATGTCACGTAAAAACATCTACTTGAGGTATATGTATATAATAAAGTACTGTATATATGATATGGCTTTTTCAATATCACACACCGTATCAACCTTCAACCAATATAATCCCTCGAGCTGAGCTCTTGGGATTATAATGGTGTCTCGGATTGATACGGATGCGATA
Organism: Mytilus galloprovincialis; assembly: GCA_037788925.1. Lineage (NCBI taxonomy): Eukaryota > Metazoa > Mollusca > Bivalvia > Mytilida > Mytilidae > Mytilus > Mytilus galloprovincialis. Next base: position 47,812,813 of record CM075333.1, on the reverse strand, counting down.
TTGAAAAAAGCCATATGATATTCTCTATATAATAATTGAAAATACAATCAATTATTATACATCTTTTTTTAATTCCTAAAGGCTCTAACTTGTTAATATTCTTTATCCTGTTTCCACGCCTTTTATAACATAAAGTTTGTAATCGTTAGCACATACTTACAACTTCTCGCCCAATCAAAATGCTTGAATTTGCCTTCTAAATTTCATAGTACATACTTTTTCCGTGCACTAAGTAACTACGCATAAAAGACCACAAGGGTAAGATTTCATTGTACCGTAATCAAGATATTAGAACAAAAATTGCTACTGGCTGTAAATTCTGTGTTCCAAATTTCTTTCATTAAAATAAAGAGTAACAATTACATGTATGGTTCTTTATACCTTGATTAAAGTGCAACTTCATCTAAAATTTGTAATCCTTTGTCTTCCATGCAATTACTTTGTACACACAAAAGAGTGTTTTAACCAAAGATATGGGAGGACGATCTAACTGTTTGAACTCATTCAAAAGCATGTTCAAGTTTTAGTTTTTATGTGAAATTAAAAAATGTTTTCAAGAATGTAAAGATTTCACTGCAAGTAAAGAATTGTCTGCTTGTAGTCAATTTATTTTGTCATCTTACCATATAAATAAGTACATATATAATAAAACAACACTTTATTTCAATAAACATTCTTACACCAGCAGCTACTATCTTTTCATTCAAAGTCAAGGTATTTTGAAATCCCATTTTTACATTTTTAAATGAAAAACTAAAAAATCAGTAGCTTTGGTGTCAAAGCAAGGCCTTAGCGTAAAATATAAAAAATGGAGTTCTTTCCAAGAGAAATGTTTTAGTAAAATATAATTATTGTACCCCATTTTTAGTTTCTAAAAAAACGGTATATACCTTAACGCAACGCTTTACCAAACTGAACAGACAGACAAGTGTAAAAGTGATAAATGTATGCCCCGTCCACTTCAGACATTACAAAACTAGCATTCGTAATATGTACAATGTATACACTCCTTTTTCTATACGACGTTTAAATACAATTCTCTCCAAACCCACTCACCAAAAAGGAATGCTTATATGAATCAACAATAAAACTACATTGGTTACTTTCCTTAAAGGGGCACTACCTGCCAAATTCATGTTCACCGATTTGACTCAAATTCTCATATTTTATTAATAACAATGTAAAGCATTTTTCCAAACTATCAAATAAACAATTTACATGACATGGTATCAATAAGATGTTGCTTCGTTTCGTGTGAAATTTAGCCACTGTAAATAGAAAAATTGCGATTTTGTCATTTTAGACATTAATGCGTTTTGTTTTTGTTTAATTTTTACGATTTTGAGAAAAATCATGTTTAATTCATATGAAATATTTCAAAACGCGAGTTTAATTTCTTGAGTTTACAGCTCTGTCGCATTTTTCGCAATAATAAAAACCTCGCATTAATATCTGAATTTACAGTCATTAACCATCGAGTTGACCTTCTATAACCATATAAGCGATGTAAACATAAACACAGATATCAATAGATTAGGCAACTCGTGCAATTAGATTTTTATATGTCTGTTAAATTAAGTATTATAGATTAAACATGTATGTTTATCGTCGTTTTTACCTTAAGAAGAATGATTTTGTGTGGATCGAATCAAATTATTTACCTTTGTTTCATTTTCAATGTTGATATTCTTTTCCCTTAAATATCCGTACACAGACAATGCATGCGTTATTCTATCACTTTCTACGGGGTTAAATTGGAGTTCACATGATTATGGATATAATGAGGTCGAAGTTTCACTTGCAAGTGAATAATTCATTATTTATGTTTATTAGCTTTAATTTGACAGAATTGAACCATTTTAGCTGATAAAAGCCAATTATTATTTCACTTTTTCACTTTCATTAATGCTTGAACCCAAAAAATCATTCTTTTGATTTTTCATATATATCGTAGCTAGTGCCCCTTTAATGATTGTCCACTTGAGAGCTTAATTTGCTTGTTTAATGACATTTCTAGTTTACCGTTCATCTTGTTTTCTAATGACTTAAGTTATGGCTACAAAAACATAGACATAGACCGTATTTCAGATATCATCGTTTTTCTTTTATATCTGTCACACATGAGTGCCTCAATCATAGAAATATAACAAAGAACCAGAAATGTACATCATGTAGAAGTAATCATTTTCAATAGCTTTTTTAAAAATCAAATTAAAGATATGAAAGTGATGCCTCTGAGTTGTTTTATATTGAACTACTCAAGTTGTAAACTTAATACTTCTGTTGCGTACATAAGAGTATTATGAAATATTTGAAAGTATTTTGCAGAAAACGTTTTACCGAAAATTTGCAGACAAAAGAAAATCCTTTCTATTCTAGGTCTGTAAGGGGGTGAAATATATAACGATCAAACAAGCGTTTAAATCTGATTTAGTGTGTTGACAACCATAACATTGCATGGTAAAGTTGAATGGCCGTAGTTGATATACATCGTATTTGCAAGACAGAAATATCTTAAAGTGAAATTCGCGGTAAAATAAAAACTCGGTAACAGAAAATTGGTTCATACACAAATTTCCTGACATACGCAGTTACGGAACTATGTTAAAACGAACTACGCTTACAGTACAATTGCTAAACATTATGGTTTTGGAAATACCGATCCAAGAGATGCGAAAGGTACTAAAGGGGTAGTCATAACAAAAGTTAAAAACATTTAATAAAGATTATTGCTACAAAAACTTTTAAATAAATGTTTGATCTATCTTTTACAGTGTCGAACTCAAATGTTTAACAAAAATTAAAGGATAATAACGATTTATATTTTACTCATTCAATTGATGGAAAACAAATATCTTGAATGATCATATATGCAACACTCTTAACTGCGATAATCAAGCTGGTTTGTGATAGTTTGGCGATGAAATGCGTTGTTGATCACGCTGGTGCAATGCTGGAATTGTTACCCTACCTTTGTTGATATAAACGTTCAAGTGCGTTTGTTGGAAAATTGATGTGCGCTGTACTCAAACTCTTTCTAATGCCTTTCATACATTTATCAATAGTTTCACGAAGAAGTCAATTTGTTTGATAAAATCAGTGTATCGGAAATATTTTGAACTACTAGGGAGCTTAACATTTTTATGCTATACGGAGATTAGTGGTATTGGAAAAGATACCCTTTTATAACTGATTCATTTTTTACGAAATCAACAAACTGTTTTTTTTCACTTATAATATAGTGTTGAATTCCCTAAATACATACATGCAAAAGCGGGTTTATGTTTTGTTTGTCTAAAACCCTTATTACTTTGATTGTATTCCACGCCTCTTTGGCCAATGTAGTAATATTAAGACAAGCAGTTAGGGAGGGTATATGAAGAAGTAACTGTCGACATTACTTTTATGTTGAAAACGAGGCTTGTATTTCAAATATTATCTAAATAAGTAGCTTTTATAAATATATATAATTTTTATAGGTGTCGCGATATTCATACTGATTGAACAAGCTTCAACGAAATTTCCCATACATCTGGTTATTTTTCTGGTATGCATCGATGAGAAAGAAAACGAACAAAAAAAAATAATACAATCAAACTCGTTCAAAAGGAAACATACAACCCTTGACAGTAGATGTTTATGCCGTAAAGGGAAAATAAATTCAAGCGCCGACAATATTTGAATAATTTATTATAGACCTTTTTCTCGAAATAACTACTGATGGTAGGTTGAATACCAAAATTTACGACAAACGCGATGATTTTAATGTTACGGTCGCCATCATAAGCTGATTGGCCATTATGACAAAAGTGTGTCAGAAATCATATCTGATATTCTTCCTCAGTCATAATTACCTTCCATCATTACCGAACTGAACAAGGAAATAACACGACGGGTGCCGTATACGGTGCAGGAAATGCTTAAATGATTTTACTCCCGGTTTTTAGTTGAGTTCGTGTTGTTTCTTAATTATTATTTATAACTGTTGATGAAAATTTCCTTTGGTTTTGTGAGTCTTTGTTTACTCCTTGGTTTTGATTGTTATTGTCTTCTTAACTATTTTGGACATTATGATCTTTTTTAATTTTTTTATCTAATCATGATAATTTTGCAAAAATCAAAAGCAAATAGAACAGGATCAAAAAGCTATAAGTAGCCTTTTGAAACTCGTGTAACAAGCTTATTGAAAGGCACATTAGAATGGCGGAATATTTGGTGAAAACTACGTTAACACAAACTGGGATTTGTTATCTTATAGTTTGTTTCTGTGTGTGTTGTACTGTTGTTTTGGTTTTTTGTTGCACTTCTGTGCTTCTGTTGTTTCGTTGTTTTCCTCTTGTAGTTGATGTGTCTAACACAGTTTAAGTTTGTAACTTAGATTTGTTTTCTCTCAATCGATTTATGACTCTTGAACAGAAGCATACTACTGTTTAATTACTTATTTACTAGGATAACATAACTTTAAAGTGCGTAACCCCCATTTATGTTGGCATACATTTATCTAGACCAAGCATAATACATTGAGTACTCAATAAAGGTATGCACAGTACACATTCCATCAGGATGACCATCAACTAAAAAAGAAAAATGAAAGACGGGAAATATTTTATTTTGGTAAGTAAGGGTTAACTCCTACAGAGCTGGCTAGGATAGCTATAGGTTGAATACTGTTAGTACAAAAACCTAAAGAATCAAAATCGATATCCCTATTATACTTCATTGAGATTCATCATATTATTTAATGATAATATTCGGATGTTAATAACCTTACAACGAACGGAACAAAAGACCCCAGTAGTGTATCTCAAATCTCATGAAAAAATGTTAATTAAGAACATGTAATATATCGTAAGTATGTTAGCTTTTTTACAACGTGAAACGTATAAATGTGACTACCTACTTTTAAGAACTGATGTAATAGACCCATTAGCGATTTAGCTGCAGAAAGATTAAACAATGTACACTGAAAGTTATTTTTATTTTTAAATTACTCATTTCAATATCCACCAGACACAAATGTAATTGAATGAAAGCAGCTATAGGATTGACTGTATATGACCTTCAAATCAGCAAAAGAAAACATGCTATATAGTAAGCTATACCTCGGCATGCGAAAAATGTAAATATTATAAAAAAAGACCTGATTATTGCTAAATCAATACACGAAAGAGACGTTCACTGAGTATTTACATTACCGTCAGAATATGCATGAACTATTCCTCACTTGACTTGAATAACAAATTGGAGCATGATGGGATGAACGAATAATGCTTCAGTGTAATTTTTCTACACAAATGAAGAAGAGAACTCAAAGATAAAATATAAAACTAACAAAGTGAATTAAAGACTATATCATTGTATTTAATTAAAACATTACCATTATTATAAAAATGTTTGATTTGATATGATTTTTGGTGTTTTAACGCCACTTTTAAGCACTGCATTTAGACTATTTCGTGGCGGCCAGTTTTTATTGGTGGTGGGAGGAAGCCGGAGTGCCCGGAGAAAACCACTGTCCTTCGATAGGAAAACTGCCAATCCTAGTCAATTAAGATTTGAGTCGAGTGCACTCACACGAGCGGGGTTCGAACTCACAGCCTAAGTGTTGACTTGCTAGTGAGTACAGTGGTCACTACTTAAACAACTTGGCCTACGAGGGTTCCTTTTTGAAAAGGAAGATATGGTATGATTGCAATAAGACAACTCTCCACAAGAGACCAAAATGACATAGAAATTAACAACTAAAGGCCTTCAACAATGAGCAAAGCTAATACCATATAGTCAGCTATTTAAGACCCCGAATTGATAATAATTGCAACTAAAAACTAACGGCCTTATTTATATAAAAACAAAATGAACAACCACTGAATTACAGGCTCCTGACTTGGGACAGGCACATACATGAATTTTTCTATGAACATGATTAACAAGCTTAAGGAATAACTTAAAATCATTAAGAAAATCAAATCGTGGATTTTAACTAGTTTCACAAGCTTTTGTTTGAATAGAATTTATAGAAAAAAAACCATCATACTGTTGAATTAGGGAACATGATATGGGTTGAAAATGCATTAAGTTTTAAAAGCCATCCCGGCTGGATATCCATACGTGTCATAGTGTGTATAGTTTCCGTAGACCCACAATCCAAAACGTGTCTTCTCTCTATGGTTAATGTGATGTGATCCACTAGATATTGGAATACTAAAACTGCTGAAGTGATGTTCTTCTTCTGAAATACTGAAAATATTTTTCAAATTCACGAAATTATTATCAAGTACAAATCCGTCTACTGCCCCTGTAGGCACTGTAATGCTGATGAAACTTTCAAAATCTGTCGGAACCATGAACTCATAATCATACAGGTACTGGTTAATACCGGGAATCGTCATCATAAAGGCATCGCCATGTTTTTTAAGCTCGTGAGGGTAAATGTGTACCATCACGTCACTTCCAGATGAAACATACGATATAGTAGTATGCAAGTAATCCAGAAAATCTCTAGATTTTAGCACTTGTCTAGTGCGATTATTACCATTCTTCATGACTATATTTGTATCATTCACCGCAATAACGCGAACTGTATTTTCCAATCGATAATTCAAATGTGGAATTACATATAGATTATCAAGTTGATTTGTAGGTAATACCATTTCAATGAATGGCTGACCACTTGATTTGCCAGTAATATAGTTGCATTTATTTCCACTGACGACAACAATTGGTTTAGACGCAATGATTTTCGTCCCAGTTAAGTCTGATGTGTGCGAAATCTGAAATGTTGTATACTTATTGAGTACCAATGTTAATGTTTGGTTATCAGAATACTGTATATTTTCGTATGAAACTAAGCCATCTTTCATTTTAAAGTTTATTTCTATTACTGTATTTGAATACAAAGAGGATAAAGAAAATAAGCTTAGAGAGTTGCCGTTATATACAGTGAACGACGGAACAATATAATATGTTGACGCATATCGAGTTGGAAGAACATAGAATCCCTCGGATACAGAACGTACAAAAAGGAATCCATACAGGGTGATCGGAACATTAGAATAAATTTCTGCTCCAGCTTGGTGTAAACCGTTTGTCATCAATACATTAGAATCGAGGATACATTGATTATCGACTGCATTCAAATTTACTGAAACATTTTTGTTATTTGCGAAATAGAAAATAGATAATTTCCCCCTTCTGTTCGCTGTTGGTAATATTCGTGGTGATGGTGTGCTCCATGCTTGGTGAAAAATAACGACAAAGTCTTTCTCTTTTCCATCTGCAATTCATTTGAAATAAAAAAAATAGATACATTATAAATTGGGTAATTTATTGTTATTAAGATATGAGACATAGTGCACAGGATATTAATTTGATATAATAGAAAAACACGATATGGGATATACATCCATTATACAAAATCAGAATGGGCAGAGCAAAAAAACACAAGCAACAGAAGTAGAGCGCTTTTTTTGCAACTTCTAAGGAGCACTACAAGTTGTGACGTAACTGCATGTTTAAAACGGCCTCTAGCACCGGTTTTGGTGGAAATCTAGGCAGAAAAGATAGCTACAACTGTGAATTGAAGAACACATACATAGTTTATTTATTTTTAAACAAAGCAAATTTCAATACAAAGAAATCAATCTGATCCAACCTAACCTATTGAGTTAAGTACAAAGTATACGTATTTTGCTTGTATACTTCGTATTATTTAAAACCACAAAGAATAAGATATGGGAAAGTAATGCAAGTATATATGTTCATATATAATTCTTTTTTAATTCAGTAATGAAAGTAGATATACGTATTCAACATTTCAAAGAACATTTTTACCAATAACCACAATAAACCTATTTCTCGTATCAAACATAAACCAAAAGAACTAGCCAAGGAATTTGTTTTTGTCCCGTCGATAAAGCTGCTAAAAGTATTATTATTGTCTGACGTAAATTTTGCATTAAGGTTCTACAAAAAGCAATCACCAATTCACCAACATGTCAACTGACCCCATTTTCAGAAAACGACATCTGTAACAAACATAAACTTTTAGCTACCGCTTTACAAGCAGAACCAAAAACAATGAAAGTTCCAACTATGTATTGGCTTCCGAAGCTACACAAAACGCCTTACAAATATAGATTTATTTCGTCTTCAAGCCATTGTTCCACTACTATATTATCTATTCTTCTTACCAGTACACTTGGTACAATCAAAAACCTGATAATAAATTGTTCAAATAAGTCCTTCAAAAATAGTGGAATTAATTACTTTTGGAGTGTCAAAAACTCGTTAGAAGTACTTGATAAATTGCATGCATATATCAGTGATTTTGAATCTGTTCAAAGTTTTGATTTTTCTATCCTATATACCACATTGCCTCAAATTCGTATTAAGAAAAAAATCACACACCTAATTAAATGGGCATTTGAACAGTCAGAATGTGAATATATATTTTCAAACTCTTTTAGGTAATTTTTTAGAAGCAATAAACAAAAAAACTATGTCAATTGGACATGCTTTGATACTATATCTGCCCTTAAATTTTTACTAGATAACATTTTTGTTCGCTTTGGATATTCCGTATATCGTCAGATTATCGGAACTTCAATGGGGACTAACTGTGCACCACTTATTGCGGACCTGTTTTTGTATTGCTATGAGTTACAATTGATGACAAAAATAAGCAAAGATCCATCGAAACAACATCTGATACACACATTTAATAATACTTTTAGATATTTGGATGATATTTTGGCTCTCAATAATGATGACTTCAGTATGTATACTAAAGAAATGTATCCCGTTGAACTTACTTCAAATAAAGCTAATACTAACAATGACCATTGCCCTTTCCTCGATCTTGATATCTATATCCTTAACGGAAAGCTTAATACTAAAATTTATGATAAAAAAGATGATTTCTCATTTCCTATCGTTAATTATCCATTTTTAGATGGTGACGTTTCCTGCTATATCTCAACTTGTACAATTCGCTCGTGTATGTAACAATGTTTTAGATTTTAACGAGCGAAATTTATGTATTACTGAAAAATTATTACACCAGGGTTATCGATATCACAAACTAGTCAAAATATTTACTAAATTTTATCATCGGTATAAGGACAGCATTCGTAAATATAGCTCAACATGCAGACTTCTTATACGTTCAGGTATTTCACATCCAATGTTTTATGGAAATATTCTTTTTTAAGCACAGAAATGTCAGTATTCACCTCCGAAGCTAACAAAACCTCTAAATAGACTTATTGAGAAGGGATATAGTTACGATACTGTTGTCATGTCATTAAAGATTGCATATGTTGGTGTTAATATTGATTCACTTCCAGGGTCTTTTCATCGGAACTAAACACATTTAATTAAAAACCAGTTTTTGGTATGACATGGGTTATGTTCTTCTCATATATGTTATGATGGTATGATACTAAACCCCTCACGGGGAGGATTGTGCCTGATATTCATATGATTAAGACATAATTTTTCAATCAGTTTAATTGAAGTTTGGAGCTGGTATGTCAGTTAACTGCTAGTAGTCTGATGTTATTTATGTATTATTGTCATTTTGTTTATTTTCTTTGGTTACATCTTCTGACATCAGACTCGGACTTCTCTTGAACTGAATTTTTTTAATTTGTTATGCGTTTACTTTTCTGCATTGGCTAAGGGTATAGGGGGTTGAGATATTACAAACATGTTTAACCCCACCGCATTTTAGCGCCTGTCCCAAGTCAGGAGCCTCTGGCCTTTGTTTGTCCTGTATTTTTTTTAACTTTTAGTTTCTTGTGTACAATTTGGATTTTAGTATGGCGTTCATTATCACTGAACTAGTATATATTTGTTTAGGAGCCAGCTGAAGGACGCCTCCGGGTTCGGAAATTTCTCGTTGCATTGAAGACATGTTGGTGACCTTCTGCTGTTGACTGCTCTATGGTCGAGTTGTTGTCTCTTTGGCACATTCCCCATTTCCATTCTCAATTGAATTGTATGTGCAGGTACACATTACGAGTAAAAGGGTCTTTATTTGAAAAATATCTGAAATGCACAGCTGCAATTTGGAAATTTTGCAACGCAAATAATACTATTTTTGTAAGTTTTCTGACGGGGGTCATTCAAACAGATCTGTGTTTGGTTGTTTTTCATCATTGTCTCCTCTTTTAAGCAAATAGTCGACTTTTATTTGTGCAATTTATGTTTAGGATATGCTAGCTAAATTACTGGATAAGCTTTGTGGTTTAATCATATTTTACGTTGGAAAGGTAAATGATATATAAATATAGATACCTGCATATTGACATTTATCGCCGAGATAGCCGTCCGCACATAAACATGTGTTTCTGTTTGAAGTAATTTCACATCTTCCTCCATTCAAACACCTATCAATGGCGCAAATTTCTGCGGTTTGATAAATAATATTTTTATTATAAGATGAAATACAGAACAAGGTAATACAATTAGACACTTTAAACATATTATATACCACATACATTTATGTATTAACGAGTGAGTAAAGTTTGTTTTATTAAATGATAACTGAACTCAACTCAAAGTACAAAATCATGAAATCATGCCGTTCTATCGTATTAACCATTGATCTACTTCTTAGAACTATTCAAACTCATGGAAAGCATAATCTCTGCATCCCCCACCCACCCCAACCTAAAAAGAATCCCCTGAATTACAGACTCCTGACTTAGGACAGGCACATACATAAATAATGTGGCGGGGTTAAACATGTTAGCGGGATCCCAACCCTCCCCCTAACCTGGGACAGTGGTATAACAGTACAACATAAGTTTGTTTAATTGATTTTTTTTTTGCTAGTTTATTAAACTTACATGTTTTACAATCTTGTTACATGTAGTAAAATAGTAGACTTTAAATTGTATCTTAGATAATTTATTCTAACTAATTTAACCCTTACTTTTCTCACAGAACTGTCCATTCCAGAAATCCTGTTCACAGCACGTACAGAGATTTCTTCTGCACTGCAGTGTAACTTTACATTCAAGTGATGAATTACAGAGTGCATTCTCATCTTTTTCTGAAATTTCATTATAACGAAATATAAGTACAAAAATAGCATATGCTTAATTATTGACTATACAAGTAACGCACAATATCAAGTTGAATATGGTTTTTATAATAAAAAAAAAACATTTTGACTAGATATTTTTGTCAGTCTTTTTTTTGTGTATCTAATTATTCACATTATTATATGTTCACTGTTTTTTTTTTTATGATAAGTCATATTAAATTATGTCAATTTAATTTACATTGACTACTTTCGTTTTGGCATATTTTTCAGCACAATCAAGATTTATTTTTGGGTTTACGCACTGTAATCTCCGTTTTTGTTTTCCTGATGTTATTAAAGACCATAGGAAATAAAGCGTAATTGCTTGGGGTTTATTCAAGCCTTGTGTCGTTTTTATTTAAGAAAGAATTCCAAAGTACGATATCCAATGTAGCGAAAAAATGTTCATACTTATTGAACACATTGATCCTGTCCAGTAATCGGATGAGGCACACTGACATACATTCCTAGCACAGTATAAAGATGTCCCACACTCTCCTTCTTTCGTACAGGCATCTTTTACAGATTTTTCTGAAAAAGTTTTCCACAAGGGTAGTATATATCTTGATATAGGTTCATGATAATCAAAAATTAAAGTTATATCAAGGAGCAACGGAATATCAAAGTATTTAGAATAGGTATAAAACCACTAATTCATAGCTCCATTGCTTTCTATGTTAAATTCTGCAATTTCAAGCATTTGTGGCTACTTTGTGTTAAGTTCAAATAAAGTGGCAGTTAGTTTATGTCAAAACTGTACCTTATCCTGTCTTTTGGTGTAAAAATCAACATACCTTTAATTGCATATTAGAGCGTACTGGTTCCAGGTAGTTTGATGGTACAAAAACAGAAACTTCGTATCTCAACAACAGACAAAATGTGCCCTCTTATTTAACAAGGGTTTAACAGTAATCCCAAGTCCCCAAGCTTTCATTTTATACTAAAACTACACATATATTCCCACTATTGACAAAGATATAGCTATGCGTAGGAACTATTTTGTTTAAAATATGTACTATTTTCTTGAATGTTCTTTCCGACCGGGCTTGAATTAGTTGTTCTATACCAATAGTTATTTTTTAATTGTAAAACAATAAGCAAAGACACGATTTAAACAGTGTCAAGTATTAACAATAACTAAAAATACTGTTCATACATCTATGCAGAGATGACATAACACAATGTCGATGAATATTTGTTTTTCATAAAAAGTTTTATAATGTTTTCATTAAAATTTTTGTAATTTTCAAATTTCATTTTTTGTTCGTTATAATTATGGATTTCAATAAACGTATTTGGTTATGATTTCTCAATGACATTTATTTTGTGGGCTTCCACAAAAGTTTCAATCAAGTATACAATGCAATGCAAACAAATAGTTATCACTATCTTACTTGAGGTACATTTGGAGTTGTCCCAGTACTCCGATTCTGGACACTGACATATAGAATCCCGACATTCCATATTATCTGCGCATTCGACAGAAGAACTACAAAAGTCTCCATCGTATTTTTCTGCAATACAAAATTTGCTGTATTGTAAAACTTCAAAGAACGTTATTTGATAATAAGATTAATTAAGCTTTATTTACCAACTCGAGCCATTACAGACTTCCTCGACCATTATTACAGACCTTGGACATATAAACGGGTCATTATAAAAACACTCATTCATTAATTCTTGAACATATAATATAATTTAAATGCATTTGATGACGAAAGACGGGTATTTCTTAACATACATGTAACGTCCATTATCACTGTACTATTATGCATATTTTAGGGGCCAGCTGAAGGACACCTACGGGTGCGGGAATTCTCGCTACATTGAAGACCAATTGGTTGTCTTCGGCTGTTGTTTGCTCTATGGTCGGGTGGTTGTCGCTTTGACATATTCACCATTTCCTTTCTCAATTTTATGCAATGAATACTTATTTTACTTCTAGTATGTGAATCATAAAATTATTTACTGCATATAACGATAATTCAATTTTAAAAAGCTAATGAAAAAAAGGAGACAACTGATACGTTGTGGTGTTAAGAAAGAATACTATAAAAAAAGAAGATGTGGTATGATTGCCAATAAGACAACTGTCCACAAGAGACCAAAACGACAACCACTGAATTACAGGCTCCTGACTTGGGACAGGCACATACATAAATAATGTGGCGGGGTTAAACATGTTAGCGGGATCCCAACCCTCATCCTAACCTGGGACAGTGGTATAACAGTACAACATAATAACGACTATGTTTGTCAAAATCAATTTCGCGTACATTTCGTCGAACATCAGCAAAAAAAAAAAGCTTATGAGAACATTTCTAGGCGTACAGTATATTACGACAAATTATAATCCTGGTACTATTTACACCACTGGGTCGATATTCTGTTACACCGTTCCGGAGTTTATATAGTTCGTTTGATTATATTCTATTTATGTGTTCCAGTCTAGGAGGATTATTCATCTTTAACGTTAAAACATCGTACCGTCGCTACCTTTCCCTCTTTCACACGGATCCGTTACATGAAAACTGCAAGGTCATAACGATCACGAGGAACATTTCATTTCAAACGTCATCTAGGACACAATTCGTGGCTAACCACAGAGTGAGTTAACTTTACAACATTGTTTTTGAAGCCTTCAAATTACTCTATACATATTTGAACATTCTCTCTGTGAAAAACTTGAAATTTAACTGCTCTTGAAAGTACAACATTTTCTCGGATTCAACGGACTGTGCTATCTATTACCTTTGACATTTCGTTTTAATAACATTAATTGAACACATTGTAAAATTGTATTTTATTTGTTTTTCAGCTTTTTACCATTTGTTAGATTGACTCTTGATACATTAAAGTATCAGCACCTGATAGTCTTTTCTGCTTGAGCCCAATCGTCGGTTATACTTAATGGTCAGGCCATTACAGTCGATGTCACTGCTAGTGGACGTTTCGTCCCCGAAGGTATCACCAGCCCATTAGTCAACACTTTGGTGTTGACATGAATATCAATAGTGTGGTCAATTTTATAAACTTCCTGTTTAAAAAACTTTCGAAAAAGTAAAGATTTTCTTACCCCAGGCATAGATTACCTTATCCGTACTTGGCACATTTTTTGGAATTTTGGATCCTCAATGCTCTTCAACTTTTAACTTGTTTGGCTTTGTAAATATTTTGATGTGAGCGTCACTGATGAGTCTTATGAAGACGAAACGAACGTCTGGCGTATCAAATTATATTCCTGGTACCTTTGATATCTATTCAAATATAAAAGAACTGTTTCCAATCGCTTTGTAAAACAGTTAAATTAGAAAGTTGTCTTGGGAGAAAAACAAAATATATCATTCTATGCAGTGGTGTAGTATATAAATATCACAAATTGAATACATGTTGTACTCCTTTCTCAACGAAAAGATCATTTTAAGACATTGGTCTATTGAAAATCATATGTTCTGCGCCATTTAAATGTTCATTTTATGAATTAAATAACATAATATAAACAATACAATTTGTGTTCCGTCAGTTTTACTAACGACAATCAAATATCATTATTTTGGCTTCGGTGAATCCAAATGAAATACATTTACTGGGTGATTGCATTTATGTCTTTAAAAGAGTAATTCAGAGGAAATTTCCGTACAAGTATATTGCCTGGCAAAAATGATAAAAACTCACTAATAATACATATGCTACCATTCCAAAAAAAATCAATAGGACATCGACAAATGCCATCCTCGCACAAAAGTTTTCCGCCACATTCGTTTGAATTTGTACATGTTTCATTAGATTTCTTTTCTGTAAAATAAAATGCATGGCTAGAGTTGTTATGGTAATATTTCGGAGTATGGTAACTACTTTTTGTAAATGATGCAAACAATTCCAAACAGAAATCCCAAATCAAAAGGCTAAATCAAAAGCTCAAACACATAAGAAAATGCCTTTACCATATGACAGTTGTTATCAACTCGTTTGATGTGTTTGAGCTTTTGATTTTGCCATTTGATTCGGGAAAACAAACATGACAAAATGGCTTATATACTTTATAGACAAAGTACAGAACGCATGAAGGACAGTAATACAAACAAATTATCTTAGCGCCATAAGACAATGGCAGATCGTTTGTGAACCTAGCCATGCTAGCATCATAATGTCTTATTTTGTTTGTGGTGGATTTGTTTGTTGGTTTAGGTCTCTTGATATGGTCATATAGCTCCATAATTGTTCAATCATTCATAAATTTCAGGCTTTATAAATTTTTGCTTTGACAAGTGCATGATACAAGTTATATGAGTTAATCGCTTTCCTATAATAACATTAATATAAAAAAGAAATAACCTGGGATATATTTTACTTCTGCTTTCTGTTAAACCTTTATTTGCTTCGGGAAAATAGATACATCTTTCCTACTGTTCTTGTCATTTAATAGTGTAATTCCATTGACCATATTTATATTCGATTTTTACTGTGCTTATTGATATACTGGCATGTTTTATGTAACAACATCATATACTACTAAAGTGTATAAATCAGTACACTGCGTAAGAAAGTAATTCCAATTTAACCACAACTCGTGTTATATTTTTGCCAGGAATCATGATTTTGTTATGTAACTATAATACAAACTTACTAGATACACATAAATGTCCATTCCAGTAGTGCATCTGTGCACATTGACAGGTACCATATATACAAAACAATGTTGTATCGCATTTTGTATTATGCTCACATAGAGATTTAAAAGTTTTCTCTAGAAAAAAAAAAAAGAATGAACATATATTTCAGGTGATGTAAGCAATATGATTAAATCCCGAAATGTAGTTGTTTTTATTGGTTTTTTAATAGTCCAGTCAAACTAAGTTTGAACCTCAAACTAATTGCAACAGAAAATCTGTTAGTTCTAATCTATAGCAATTAGGCCAAAACATACATGAAAAAGTCCTATAAAATCTAACTTGAGGAAAACTCAAAATCAGCATTTCTAATTTCTTATGAAAATTAACATTGGAAAGGGAGATAACTCCGCCAAATGAGTCTTTTTGTCAGTTTTTGGTTGATTTTCTTAAAATTCATGAACGTATGATACTTTGATGAGTTATATATTCGTACTTGACTACATTGTATAATCTGCTGCTCATGCAATGTACAAAACCGAAGTGTTATGGTTATTTTGTTCTGCATATTTTTCATTAAAGAAATTGAAAATTGATGGCTTTGTGACCCTTTTGAAAAAATAATATAAAAATTTGGTATTGTTTTTATCTGTTTATTATATATGTTAAGCATTTACGTTGTTTCAAGATACTTTAAACCACAAAAAGAAGAATAGATGTTTAATTACTTTGATTAAATTTGCGATTCTTTACTTTCACATGTTGAAAAATCTATTAAATGGTCAACCAGGGTTTCCGCTGGCGGTCGCCATTTTCGCAATTTGCGAAAAAATAATAATTGTGGCGATAAAAATTCGTCATTTGCGAAAGAATTTGGCGAAAGAAATATATAGAACGATTTATTTTCCTCCATCTTGTTTATTTACTTTTTTCGAGTTTCTCGGACTTTACCCGATCAGACAATACTCGGAATTCACCTTGACCTCATTAAGATTTGGACAGAAAATCAATAATCAGCTGATTGCATTTTATAGCTATCGACAACAAAAGACTAATTAATAAAGGTGTTGATTGAATTGTTTGACAAAATGATATGGTTAAATGGCTTCCGCTAAATGTCACATACATAATTTATTTACCACTTTGCGACGCACTTGTTTGAAGCAAACGTCTCCTCTCCTTTTAAAGATAGTTTAGAAAAGAAAGCTGTTGTTGTGACGAAAAATTTTCAAAAGCAAGAAAAATCTCCGATTTAAAACTTTAATTATCCTTTTACTTTAATATACTGTAGGTATATAATTGATTAGGGAGACTATTTTAAAGTCGTTTGAGTGACACGTGTGTTTCAAGCATAGTTTTACGTATCAACTTTTTCATTTACGATGGTCAAGAAAAGAAAACTGTCGTTATGAAGAAATCTATCCAAAAGGATGGGAACAACCCCTCGAATGAGAGTAGCCCTTCAATGTTATGGCTACACATGAAATGAGGGATCAAAATATCATGTGATAAAGCTTTTATTTTGTTGTAAAAACCACTTCTTAGTACAAAAGGACACATCAAATATTTTTCTTTTAAAGAAACTTTCCCTACGAACTGGTATTATATAATCAAAACATGTCCATTAATTTTGTTGTATTCCAGGACTTATATCTTCTTTATTATTAAAAGTATAGTGGCCCCCTCATTTAGAAAAGTTGTTTAAAATACAATGAATATTTTTCCCTTTTATGTTAAAAACAAAATTTGTTGTTTTAAAGTTTATTCATTAAATGTAGACTCTTAAATAAGTTTGACAGAATAATCATAGACACAATGGGGCATAATCACCTTATTTAAGGGAAAGGGGTGGGGGTAAGAAAAAAAGGTAAATTTTAAACGAAAAAAATATAGTTATGTTACTTGGCGAAAAAAATAATAAAGTGGCGAAAAATATATTGTTTTGGCGAAAGAGGTGGCGAAAAAATAATTGACCCAGGGGAAACCCTGTGGTCAACTAATGAATTATGAATTCTAGGTTGTAGTTTGATAAAAGATATGAAAACATCTGTATGCCTAAAATATCAAGAATCCATACATTCTGTTGCGTAGAGGCGGTAAAGTTAAAATTTTGCATAAATTTTTATTGATATTTCTGCATTTTTTTTAGCAGAGTTTACTCCAATTTCAATACAAATCTCAATAGAAATTTTTAAATCTTTTTATTTTTTTAATTTTCCTGAAGTTAGACTTTGTTGGTTTTTGTCTGTGTATATTTGGTGTATAATGCTAAAAAAATAAAACTTAAAAATCTTTTGCTGCAAAAACTTTAAGGTTAGTGTCAAATTTATGATAAATTGACTGGACTTAAAGGGTTAGAACTAACAAAGAAGTAAATCAGTGAAACTAACAACGAAGATCATTATTTGTTGTTTGTATGACAATTTATATATTTTGATTGAAAAAAAAATTCATAAATTCACACAAAACAGATAAAAACAGGTCAGTGATTCTTCTATATAAACGTTCATCTCATTACCTCCAATGCAGTTTGTGCCATTCCAGATGTGGTTTTCGCAACACTGGCATTTTCCATTGTTACAAACCAGCTTTCCTCGACATT
The DNA here is from genome assembly GCA_037788925.1 of Mytilus galloprovincialis. Taxonomy (NCBI): domain Eukaryota; kingdom Metazoa; phylum Mollusca; class Bivalvia; order Mytilida; family Mytilidae; genus Mytilus; species Mytilus galloprovincialis. The sequence continues at coordinate 47,794,512 of CM075333.1, read as the reverse complement.
GATGTGTAGTCTTGCACGAAGAATTGATATCAAGTCCTTGATAAACAAAGTAAATGGCGTTAAAGATAACGTGAACGAAAACGTTCTGCATCATGTCATTATTCAAATGAAATTTCATCGCAAAATACTTTGAACAAAATGCGGGATTTCCCGATGATGACAAATTATTTTTTGACTGAAACACTAGCTGCAAACAATTAAAGCCTTTTGACAAGTGTGTTGCTGCTTCCGAATTCTACCCGTGCCATAAGGAATTCATACTTTATACATCTCAATTGATTAACATACACTTTTGCCGTTACATAAGGACAATAGAAGTATACCGGTGTTCAAAAGTCATCAATCGATTGTTAAAAAAAAAACCAAAACAAACAAAACAAATCTAGGTTTCCAACCAAAATTCAGAGAAACACACTAAAATATACATTCAAGTCTTGAATCGACTTTGCATAGAACATTTTTTGAAACTTTTACGCATACAATTTGAATTTATCAATTTTGAAGTAAACTTTCTATTGTTTATTATTACTAGTATGTCCGTCTTACCTGAAGATATCCCAGAATCTAAGTCAGTACTATTTACCGTAGAACTAATTGTTAGCGTATTTCCATATGCTGTCACCCAGACCAACAAACATAGCAGCATATTACACGATCGCAACATTATGACTATCCGGTGGTAATGCCAGTTAATAAATGAGTCAAGACACTGCACCAAAAAGAACCTTAAGTCTTATGATATCTAAACAACACTTGTTATAAGCACGTTTACACTTTTCAATAATGAGGCACATACAGGGCCTTATTCATTCGCCACTCAAATTGTGCTGAAAATAGGATGTTTTTTTGTTAAATGTTAAAATAAAATTATAAGTTTAATAGATTATATGCGAATATCTACAGAAAGGAAGCTTTTGTTTTTTTACTAAATGCGCCAACCTATAAAGCAAATATCCTATCACGGACTATATTGTACCTGTACAAGTGTCTCGTAATTTACAATAACACTTGGAAGAAGAGAGTATACAAGGACAAGCGAAGAGTGTTTTATTCAACGTTCCATAGAGCATTGACATTCATATACTTTTGTTTTCAAATAAAAGATGCTTAACTATTATGTTAATTTTGTGTTATGCATTTTTAAGTCAAAGGAATCTTCAGAGTAGAACATTACAAAGAATTTTATTTCAATTTCAATGTTGCTGTTTTTCCATTTTCTTTTCTGTGTTATACCCAATAATTCACAATAAAGTTATAAGATATTGCTGACCTTTTACTCACTCACTTAGTAAAGTATTTATAGACAGTAGCATACCTGCTATTAAAAGATCTTGAATAAAATTCGTCCAGAATTATGTTTTAAGTCATTGGATACGCACATCTTTCTAGTAGTGGGATTGGCAGGATATTTTTGTTTGTCTTTCATTAATCAGTGCATCGGTACTGACATGCTTTATAAGAAGCCTCTCTAAAATTGTCCGTTTATAAATTTGAAACTATAAATAAAACTAAGGTTTCAACTCCATCAGTCTAAGTTGACATCAGATGGATATAGTTTTTTTCAGTAAATTTTATTGTCATATAGTTTTTAATTTATTTCGGTACATTCTCGGCTTTCACATATTCGGCTGTGAGCGTTCCTGATGAAGGTAAATCCAGAAAAGCGCTTCGGAAACATAAAACTATTTAACGTGTTGTTTTCATTTTGTTTTCAAAAGTAAAATAACAAAAATACCGAACTCAAAGGAATATCGAAACCAAAAGTCCTTTAACAAGTGACTGTCATCTCCGGATTTGTTGCAGGCATTTCCTGATGTCAAAAATGATCAATTACATCTCTCACTTGTATGACAGTCGCATATCATTTCCATTATGTCGAACATTGAATGTACAGAAACTTGGCTATTACAAATGTTAAATTGCTAAAGGAAGCTCTATTTAAAGTGTACACATTCAACCTTAAATTATATTTATTAGTACAATATTCAATTTAAAACAATTAACAATTAAATATTACCGAATACACAATTTTGATCATTTCAGTTTCTTGAACTTTTTATTTTGTTAAGCCACATTATAATTTAGAGAGACTATTCGAGTTACTTTTTTGCAAAACTGATTTTGCTGTACAAAATCAAAATACAACATTTGAAATTTTAAGGAGATGATTGCAAGTATATATAAAAATTACAGGTCAACAGCATCGTATAGAAAAAGAGAAGCAAAAGATACCTGAGGTACATTAAAACTCATAAGTCGAAAATAAACGGACAAGGCTATGGCTCAAAAAGTAAATGACCATCAGACAATCAATAGTACATAAAACACAACACAGAAAATCAAAGACTGGGCAACACGAACCCCACCAAATATTGTGTGATCTCAGGTGCTCTGACATGGTACTAAGTAGATCCTGCTCCACATACACACTATTTATATACAATAGTCTTAAACTAAATTTAACAGTTATTTGCCAGTTGCAAGAAAATGGGTGAATAATAATTTCTGGTGCCATGTTTTATTATCAGATTAATAGAATAGCAGTGATTCTTCTTGTATTTCTTCCAACCGTCTGGACATTCGTTTTCATTGTTTCACTGACACTGCTCTAACAAGAATTCTTTGTTTTACCAATATGATAAGTACGATACAAAGAATAGTGGGTCAATGTCAAAATTACCAATGCGTCTTTAAAAACAAATTAATTCAGTTTGTTAAGTTACTTCACTACCGGATGCTCTAAAGGTATTTAAAAGTGATTTTGATTAAGAGTGAACACAATAAAAACCTTTTTCTATACATGTACAACGTTAAAATACAATTCTCTCCCATCCCACTCACCAACAATGTATAATAACGTGAATTGACAATACAACTACATTGATTATATTCCTAAATGATTTTCCAATTAAACGTTTACCCCAACACATCAATTGGAACCATAACTTCAAAATAATTATGAATTCCATTGAGGACTACGCCAGAGCATGGGCTAAGCGAGAAGAAGTTGAACTGGACACTTTGTCAGAATGGGTTAAAACTATCAGGTCTCTGATAAAACGTCGCAATCACAAGTTAAAAACTGTGTGAACGATCGACCAAAGTCCGTTTTCAGAGACAAAGAGGCCATGAAATGTTTATCATCTCTCAATGATAAGTGTGGTGTTGTTCCTGCGGACAAAGCTTCAAATAATGTTGTCTTTGTATGTAAATCGTATTACTACGAATGTCTTGTAAAAGAATTGGGTATAAAGGAGCACTCAAGTAATCCCACATACAAAGACATATCATTTGACAAGGATGAGATTTTAGCAAATCATAAGTCCTTCATGGCTTCAATAAACATTACATTGACAACCAAATCGGAGGATTTACCTTGTTTGTATTGAGAACCAAAGCTTCATAAAATTCCGTACAAACAACGGTATATTCAGGGTCTTCAGAAATACTGTGAAACTGTTTACTCGCGTAGTGGTATTAACCATATGTGGATTCTTAAAAATTCTAAAGAACTTCTAGACAATTTTAAATCTCGGTCTTCTGAAATTAGTTCTATCAAAACGTTTGATTTTTCAACCCTGTATATCACCATTCTTCATGTGAAATTGAAAAATCGCCTGAAAGAAATAATCCACAATGCCTTTCAACATAAAAATGGTAGCATACGCTATAAATTTATCACTTTGGGATTTCATAAGGCATATTTCGTCAATAGTGACAAACAAAAAGATAAAACATGCTACACAAAAGAACAAGTGCTCTGTATGCTGGAGTTTCTTATCGACAGCATATTTGTTGAGTTTGGAGGTAGACTTTTCCAACAAATTGTCGGCATTCCTATGGGAACCAACTGTGCGCCTCTTTTTGCCGACCTCTTCTTATTTTCATATGAATCGGAGTTCCTCCAGACACTTGTCAAAAACAAGAGGATCAATGAAGCCAGATTATTTAATTTCACTTTCAGATATATTGATGATGTTCTTTCCATAAACAATCCGAACTTATCTGATTGGGTTCTATTAATATATCCCCCAGAACTAGAGATTAAAGAAACAACAGACACGGCTTCTTCCGCCCCATTTTTAGACTTATATCTCGAATTTGACTTACACAGTCATCTCAGTACCAGAATCTTTGACAAACGAGACGATTTTAATTTTCCCCCACCTTAGTAGCAATATACCAACTTCACCTGCATATGGGATATATATTTCCCAACTTATTCGATATTCAAGAGCTTGCAGCTCCTACTCAGATTTTGTAAAACGTCATCAGTGTCTGAGTAGAAAGTTGGTGAACCAGTGGTATGTCAAAGAACGTCTCGTCCTTTTTCTAAAAAGGTTTATCGGAAAGTACCAAGACCTTGTTGATAAATATTCCATATCAACTTCACAAATAATACACGATGGTCTTGATGTATAGATTCTGCGTACTGATGTTGTTTATCATCTTAACAACGTGTTTTAAAGTTCTTTCATTTGTTTTATTATTAATATTACTTTTACTGGTGAATGGTTTTATGTGATATCCGTTTGACGTGGCTCCGTACTCATACATCTTGTCTATGTGTTTGTATTGTCTTTCATTTTTTGGTGGTGTGTTTTGTATATGCGACTTTTTGTATTTCTTTGGTTCTTATAACGTGACTCTGTACTTTAAAAGATCCCGTCAGTATGATATTGTTCTATTTTATGTCATTATGATATATTTCTTTTATGAATTACAATATACGTTGAACCACAAACGTCAAAATCATTCAATCGCGTAGTGGAATTTACTATTTGTGGATTCTTATAAATTCTTTATATTACTTTTGGACTAGTTTAAATCTCGGTCTATTTCTGAAATGTATTCTTACATACTTTTGATTTTTTAACCCTGTATGCTAACATTGCCTATGTAAATTTTAAAATTGTTTGTATGCACATTGAGCGACAAATCTACGTGACGTATAAAATTTTCTGACGTCAGACACACACATCAATGAATGTGTTTGTAGATAGATGTTTTTGTGTTCTGTTAAATTGTTCCTTTTAAAATAGTTATACGATGATGACTGATGTACACATATTTTGACTATTTTATTTATTGTGTCTGTTTAGTTAACGCATCAATGTAAATATAACGGAATTTGATGAGACTGTCATCAAAGTGAGAGGGTTAGCGCTATAAAGCCAGGTTTAATCCACCATTTTCTACATTTGAAAATGCCTGTACCTAGTCAGGAATATGACAGTTCTTGTCCATTCGTTTTTGATGCGTTTTGTTATTTGATTTTTCCATGTGATTATGGACTTTCCGAATTGATTTTCCTCTAAGTTCAGTATTTTTCTGATTTTACTTTTTACTTGCTTATTGTAATTTTAAGTTAACCGTTTATCCCGTTTTCTAATGACTAAAGTAATGACTGCAAAGACATAGACATGTCATATGTTTGAATATAATTAGTGGGGTAAATAACCATTAAAAAGACTGTTTTGGCATTTTTCAATTTTACCGAAAAAGAAACTTTTATTCTTTCCTAATTGACCTTGTATTGTGATCATGAAATTGAACTTTTAATGAGGTTTTATCATTTGAAAATGCCTGTACCTAGTCAGGAATATGACAGTGCTTGTCCATTCGTTTTTGATGCGTTTTGTTATTTGATTTTTCCATGTGATTATGGACTTTCCGAATTGATTTTCCTCTAAGTTCAGTATTTTTCTGATTTTACTTTTTACTTGCTTATTGTAATTTTAAGTTAACCGTTTATCCCGTTTTCTAATGACTAAAGTAATGACTGCAAAGACATAGACATGTCATATGTTTGAATATAATTAGTGGGGTAAATAACCATTAAAAAGACTGTTTTGGCACTTTTCAATTTAACCGAAAAAGAAACTTTTATTCTCCTAATTGACCTTGTATTGTGATCATGAAATTGAACTTTTAATGAGGTTTTATCAGTTGAAAGATTTTTTGTTTAATTTTTAGGATTGTCAGACAATCATTATGATACACCCAACATCATGACTGTGAATACAAAGCAACTTGTTAAACTCAATTCATTTTGAACTGGTAGTCCACGACTCCACAATAAAGTACATTACCTTTTGATGTTGATGTTACTGTTTATTAAAAATTTAACAATGCCATTAAATAAATTGCATTGCTTCGACTACACTGGAACGCCAATCTTTATCATAATGTCAATTGATTGAAAAAAAATACGGATAGCAACGTTTATATCAAACTAAGTTCATATAAACTTAGCTTGGCGTCTTGACTAAATTTGATACTTGTCTACTGTCGGGAAATGAGTCAGAATACCAGTCTACTATAAACTGACTTCAGATAGTTGTCAATACGAAGGAAAATATTCTAGATACATTCAGACATTTAGTAGGAAACCAGTATTCGATATTTGAAAATAATACTGCTATCAGTGATTTTTTTTCTGTATTTTAAAAAAGTGTTGAGTAACGAACATAAATTGTAAATTAAGTTCGGGAAGTCGTATACACCTCCTTTTGTAGTCATTCCACATGAAGGAATAAAAATAATCTATAGTACTCATGTTTTGTGATTTAATAACAATTGCAAACATTTAACAGTTTCAAGTTCTCATACAGGATGTTTTTTTCCTTTTATCCTCAACATTGCCCGCTGAGTAAGAGAGGGGTAGGTAAGAGAGGTGTCATTCCAAATTTCCAAGAAAAATACCAGAATAGACTAGTCCAACAGATAACCAATATATCTGCCTGTAGGGAAACTTATCCGAAAGGATGGTAGTATACCTAGTCAAATAATGACTTCACAGTTCAGCTAACAAGCAAGCTAACCTAAGATTCTATATTTACCTGCACACTTAACGCATGCTGCTGTAATTGATATAGTATAGTCTGGATTTTGCTAGAAAATAGCGGACATAATGCATACAATATCGTATGTCACGTATGGACTGTCGTACGTTAAAGAAAGCTAAGGCTACCCATTGTAATACAGAACTTAATCTAACCTGAATAAATGGATTTTTGTCCTGTCGACTTTAAAGCCCGTTAGGCAGTTACAGTATATAGTTATCAAAGGTACCAGAATTATAATTATTACGCCAGACGCACGTTTCGTCTACATAAGACTCATCAGTGACGCTCATATCAAAATATTTATAAAGCCAAACAAGTACAAAGTTGAAGAGCATTGATGATCCAAAATTCCAAAAGTTGTGCCAAATGCGGCTAAGGTAATAGAAGTGACATTGATGACATTTGAAATTTAAACAACTCTCTTAGTATTAACTTTGTAATGATGAATTCATCAACGTTTAAAATTCTTAAAAAATAAGACGTCAAAGTAAACACAAGCTCTTGCCCACAATAAAAAAAATGTAAACCGTCTAAACGCGTGAAGGTCTCATCGAGTACAAGAAGCTTTTTTGTCGAAATATGTTGCGAGTGGATAAAGTTGCAACGACTTAAACAATGTAGGGTCTACAGAGAAAGGATGATTTAAGATAATTGCAGGGTTTGAGGTACAATGTTTGTATCATTTGAAAAACAAGATTATCTATGTAGAAATTTCGTTTTCATTTTAACTGGATTCAAACTCAATTATGTATATATTTTTTTAATTTATAACAACATTTCACTCCACCCCTAGTCCTATAATTTAAGACTTCGTAGGTTCATAACGTTTGCATATCCGAAGAAAAAACGTAGCTGTTGTAGGAACTATAGGCCATCGTATAGCCTTAATTAATAAGCAAAATTTATACCGCAATATGCAAGCCATTAAGATCCCAGACATAACAACATGTAAAGCATCCAAAACAAGAAAACAAAAGCCTAAGCTATGCAAACAACACCAAACGATTAACAAATATAATACACAGCAGCGAACGACAACCACTAAATAACAATCTCTTGATTTGGGACAGACAAATAAATATTGCGGCTAAACATATTTTTGTGTGTTGTAAAATTATTCAACGTACTTTCTCTATTAAAAGAATAAGTTCGAACTTTCTGACTACAAATCAAAGGAGTAGGTCCAGTAAGGACTCATTTTGGCCTCAAATTTCAGTTTCATCTGACGAAAGATTTTGACCACTTTTTAAACACTTAAGTGTCTATTTCACTTGATTCAATTAGTTTTTGTGAAAGATTTTTACTGTTTTAGTCATTAAAAACGATCCGATTCAAGCCCAAATATGAAAAATCTCTCAAATATGCCAAAAAAACGTCCCTTTTCAGATGTTTTTTTGTCAAAAATGAAAGTGGCCGCATCCGTGTTCATCAACAACCTTTATATATGTCATGTATTATCATAAAATACAACTTACACTTCAATATTAAGGATGAACACGAATGCGGCCACTTTCGTTTTACACAGAAACTGTCTAAAATTTAACTAAAATGATAGAATTTTGAAGAATATAGTAATTTTGCATGACTTAATGGTGCTACAACCCGATAGATGTGCATTGTATTGTCAAAAACAGCCCATATTTATGTAGCAGAAGCATTCAACTGTCCAATAAATAACTATAAGTTTACATTTTAACAATTTTGTAAAACTGTTATATTTTGGGGCCAAAAAGGGGTCTTACCGGACCTACTCCTTTGGTTATCAATGATAAATTTTGGATATTTAGATTGCAAGTCAGAAAAAAAACAGGGAACATAGTCCACATCTTTTTGCACCGAAAAACATCCGACGAAAACTGATTTGTTTTATCCGTCCTGGTCTTACGTGCGGCTTCCCGATGAAAAATTCTCATCCGTAATTGTTTTTTACCGAGGGTATAGCTTGCAAGCCTCGATGGTAGAGAGACCCGCGGTAGTCCGCCCGTCTCTTTCATTTTTGTTCATAAAATCCGACATCATGAATTTTTAGTAAATATTCACATTGAAGACTAGTGTGTGAAATGCATTGTGTTTTGCAAAAGAGAACTTTCTCTTTATATAAAATATTTTCAATCAAGTTTAAGTAATGGATTTTATTTTGAATCATTGTAAAGTGTCCGCATGTTACGTTCAAAATACGGTTGTTAATCAATTTCAGAAGGAAGGACACACGGTCATTTGAATCAATCACATCGAATGACATTGTCATGAATAACTGACAACGTTGAACACACAACAAAAGGAACTACTACATAATCAGATTGATCAGTGGCGGATCCAGAACTTTTCATAAGGAGGGGGCGCACTGACTGACCTAAGGGGGGCCTGCTCTAGTCATGCTTCAGTGATTTATCTATATAATCCTACAAATTTTTCCCCACGAAAAGAAGGGGGCGCCCCCCCCCAGGCCCCCTTGATCCGCCTTTGTTGATTAATCCTAGTTGAAATTAAAGTTGAAATTTAAACAGCATTGTAACCACTGTCACGTTATGATGTTTGGTGTATTTTATTTCCAAAGCAATGCAAAAATAAGACAATGTGGTATGTTGTCAACAAGACAACCCTCCATCAGATACACAAGACGTAAATAACTTTTGGTCACCACATAAAACATGGGAATAAATATTATGTGAAACAAGTATAACATATCTTTTTATCGTATATGATCTGAAACAAACTGCTTCTGAATATTTGACTAAGAAATAGGAACAAAGTCAGTGAGACAAATTTTAATTAGTTGAATACTATTTCTGAACTATTAGATTATACACAACAAAAAACATACAGAAAGGTTAAATAGTGGCATGTCAAAAGAATCATACTTTATTAGCTATGAAGTGCATCTAAATCAGATATGCTGTATGTGTTTAGTTATGCATGTTCATGTTAATAAATAAACTCATCATAGATGCCAGGACTAAATTTTATATATACGCCAGACGCGCGTTTCGTCTACAAAAGACTCATCAGAATGGATTTGTTTTTTTTGTGATAGATTACACTGTCGGACGTAGTAGATAAACACCAAAACACATCGGGTACATTGGTTGTTAAATACCGATTTAGGTCATCTAATATAACAAAGTACGTTTGGTAACAACAACTGTATTTATACTGATTCTTCGTTATTTGCTTTTTTTGAAGATAGGATTAATGGAGTCCCCCTGTTATTATATGATACGGATTTGTTCTTTAAATTGGCTCAGATTTAATTGCTCTTTTGTGCAATGACTGAAATATCATAAGGAGAATTCTGCGGTAAAATGATTATCGGGACAACACTGAAAGTTACTTACTCAAATATATTCAAATACACGCAATTACGGTACTCTGTTAAAAAAAAACCAACGAGACAGTACAGTTAATAAATAGTATGGATAATTGAAATACCGATAAAAAAGATGCAAAAGGTGCTACAGGATAGGTTAAATCATTGCATGAACACATTAACAAAGAAGATGTTATATTGTCAAAAGACGATTGCAACAAAATGTTTAAATACAGATTTGGTCCACCTTTTACGGTTTCCTAAATCATACAAATGTTTATCAATGATAGAAGGATAATAAAAATTAACATTTTACTCATTCAATTCATGGAAAACAAATAGCTTGCATAATCATATATGTAACACGATGGCACTCAGAATCGCGATGGTCACGCTGATTTGCGAGGGTTTGACGCTGAAGTGCGTTATAAACTGTGGCGTAAAAGCGTTGACTGAAGTACATTTTGTATGAAGTGCAGAATCGCTTCATTCTATAAAATTACATTAAGAAGCATTCAACACTTTTAGTAACATGATTTTGCTATGATAAAAAAAACACGATTAATATCATTTTTTTTGTTTTATTTACCTGTGAAAATTCCTTGGAAGCTCGTGTTATCATAAAAGTAACATTTCATTTTGAATGAACGTTTATTACAGAATATTATGGTAAGTCTATAAAAAAAATTGTATTATAATGATATATACATTAACGTAATTATATCACTTTCAACATTTTCATCAGATATTCGGATTCCTCTGTTTTTCCTGCGATACAGAGTAAAATAGTTTGCTCCATATCACTTTTGTTTTGTTTTGAAAAGTAATTTAAACAACCTTTCAAATAACATGTACCCTACTTTCGGTATGTGTTGTTTTTTTAAAGATAAAGACTACCCAAATATGTAGGGAGGAACAATCATTTGTTTAGGTTATTATATAATATTCATAACATAATACACATCACAATTGATATAAGGTTTAACTAATTTAGTATTATTATTCATTTTGTGTTTCGCAATGTACATGATGAATCATCGTTTTTCCATCAGCTGTGAGTTGTTTTTGCATGTCAAAGCTGCATGCATTGCATTTAAAAGATAGGCTAAGGATATTAAAAGGCATGGACATCCTATACATAATCTGCATAAACGACAAAAACTCTTACCTTTTGCAGTACTAACGTCAGAACTGTCCAGTGTGCAAATGTAGAACTATTTTCAGTGTATATCTAATTATTTGAAAGTCGTTTAATTAAAATAGCGTTAGATAAGTCATTACCGTGTTTAAATTCAAGCGTTGAAATAAAAAGACTATTAATCTACTTTTGATCCGTACTGTTTATGCCGTGTTAATCTATTTAAACAAGCAGATAAGAAAACAAACGTATACAAATTGATATAGTATATTCAGTCAGTAAACGAAACATAGGTATTGGAATAAAACATTCATTTCCGTTAGCTTCGAGAGATATGAAGATTTGTTCACCCTCGAAAAATCACATTTCCCTCGGGCAAAGCCCTCGTGAAATATGAATAACCTTTGGTGAACAAATCGTCATATCTCCCTCAGGAACGGAAAATGAATGTATAGTATGTTTATGTTTCACTATACTTGGTCCTGCCTATTTTTTATTAGTTTATTCGGAATTTTTTTACTGAAATTATCATCCTGTCTTTTTTTGTCTCACTCTGCCTTTTTTACTGCCAAATTACCATTACGGCAGACTAAATGTATGTAATTTAAAGACAGCTTGGGTGCTTGAGGTGTATGTTCTTAAGTTTTTTTTAAAAGTTATATAGTATTTATTCTTGAGATAACTTCTCGTATTTGTGCTATAATACATACACTTTGATGCCAGTTTTGAACTAAAATTTTAAGAAGACGCACACCACGTTGCCCTTTGGAACAGTGCGATAAAAATTGTTTTAACCAGATGCTCTGCAAGGCACAGCTTTATACGACCGCAGAGGTTGAACCCTGAACGGTTGGGGCAAGTATGGACACAACATTCAAGCTGGATTCAGCTCTAAATTTGGATTGTGATTAAATAGTTGACACAGCATAGGTTTCTGACACAGAATGAATGTGGTCTAATGAACTTAAAATATTTGTTTTGCCTTTGAGCAATTCACTTTGCTGTTGAATATTAATCCTCTCAAAAAAATGTTTGAAGAAATATTCTTTTTATTTCTGAAATCTGAATTGAGAAAAATTGAACCCCCCCCCCCCCACATTTTTTTTTCACATCCCCCTTTCCCTTATTCCAAAACTGATCTCAATTGCAACAATAACCACTCATTTAAATACATCATAAAATATTAAAATGTAAAAAAAGTGCTTGTAATCACTGAACGGTAAAGATTGTTTTAATTTATTAGTTGGTAGTAAAAGTGAATTGTATAAAACAATGATTTAAGTTGATTCAACTTCTATTCTGGACAAAGAAAGATAACTCCAATGTATTGCCTTGAAACTACAATAATCATTGCTAAAAATTAAAAAAAAAAGCTTCATCAGCAACATTTTATATTGGCGAATTTCCAATGAAGTTTATTAAGGTACCAGTCTTGTATTACAACTCCAGTTTCCGGTGCATGTCAAAACATGGAAGGAAACAAAATAGTGCATTTTTTTCTGAATTTTTTTCTGAACTCAATTTTTTCTGAACTCAATTTTTTCTGTTTGATTATAGGTTTATGCTGAATTGAAACATATATATAGACTTTTAAAAAAATATTGCATCTTTTGGGGATATCAATCCAGGAAAGTGGAAGGATATCATGTTTACTGGAAGTGGTGCGGCCTAGTAAAAATAGCAAACAGAAAGTAGAAAAAAAATGTTTTGACTTCAGGATTGCGTAACTTTTTATTCTTCGTGGCAAGACCCCTTTTTTTCGATTAAATCACAATTTCACATTAGTACATACATTTGTACATGATATGAACATAAATTTTGTTTTCTATGTAGCATTTTTTATATTTTTACTTTCAAAGATCAGCTGTTTAGCATGTAAGCCTATGGAGCAGTCAATTACAAGACTGAAACCTTAAACTAAATTCATTGGCAAATTTCTAATATACATAATTTAAAAGCAGTTAAGGTAAGATAAACAAAAAAGCTTCACCTGCAACAATTTATATTGAAGTTCATTAAACTAAGTTATTGGCAAATTTCCAATGGAATTTATTAATAATAAAGTTTTTTGGAAATTTCCAATATAATTTAAAAGCAGTTTAGGTGAGATATTCAAATGAGTATCAATTCCCAACCTTACACTGCTTTTAAATAATGTTTTGAACTGCCAAAATCAATCCCAACCTTCCTTTTGTGGTCATAAACCTTATGTTAAAATTTCATTGATTTCTGTTTACTTATACTACAGTTATTGTGCAAAAACCAAGAAAAATGCTTATTTGGGCCCTTTTTGGCCCCTTATTCCTAAACTGTTTAGACCAAAACTCACAAAATCAATCCCAACCTTCCTTTCATGGTCATAAACCTTGTGTTATAATTTCATAGATTTCGGAAACCAAATGTCTTCAGACGACGACGACGACGACGACTACACGAACGTCATATCAATATACGACCAAACAATTTTCAATTTTTGCGGTCGTATAAAAAGGTCAATTGGCCACCAATATATAGCTTGTTTGAGATGTTACTTATATTAACATCAAGTATAAGTTTCGTAAAAATCTTTCAAGATTATTTTGTACATGTGAGAGCGTTTCAAGGACTGGACAGACAGACACGGACTGGTAGATGGACGGCAATCAAAATTTTAAGCAGACCATGTTTAAATTTTAAGTTCTAATATCGATTTTTATTTTTTTGTCAAAAAATACTATGTTTGAAATAACAAAAAGAAAAGAAAAAGAACAAGACTCATTCAGATCATCGTCCTAGTGACAATAGCAATATTACACATATACAGCCATGTTCAGTTCTCCTTAAAGACATTTTGGTGTTTGATGACACAGTACAACACTGTCGCATTTCAAAATGTGAGACCAAAGGCTGCAAAACTTGTGCTATTTTAATTACAGATGCTGAATTCACTAGCAATTTGACCAAGAAGTCATATTTTACCAGAAGTTACGATGATCTGAATTGTAAATCGATAAATGTCGTCTACGGATTAGAGTGCAACCTTTGCGGATTGGTATACGTCGGTGAAACGAAAGGAAGGCTTAACAAACGTATGTGCGGTCATAGATCAGACATTAACCTTAATGCTAACGACATTCTATACCAGCATTTCAATCAGCCCCATCATTCCATCGTTTCTATGACAGTTCGCATTATCGAAAAGATATACCATAGCTCTAACAATCCTAATCTTTCAACGACTCTCCGTAGACAAAAAGAAGACTACTGGATTAGACAATTGGGAACTGCAACACCTTATGGCTGCAATGACAAAATTGATGGTATAGGTATTCTATCTAGTCCTTCGTGTAACTCGGTGAATGTGATGAATATTTTCAACTCGACTCCTCGACGTAGACGCAGTCATGGTCATCGTCATTATACATCACCTTCTCTGCATGATGTCTCTATTAATGACTTGCTGCCATTCATACAAAAGCCGTTAGGTATTCATCACATTCGCACGAAACTTTATTCATTACCCCTTTCGAAACTTCATTCTCTGTTCAATTTATGTTTGGAATCCACTGTTACAAACCCTCATTCAAACCAATACAAACTTGAAGCTATAATTTTGGATATTGCAAGTCACAGACTTTTCAAGCCAGTTCGCATTGGAAAAGATGAAAAAGAGAAAAGATCTTTTCTTAATCTGTCCTTTGCCAACAAAGGTATCGATGGCGTCAACCTAGGCAATATCCTTCATCATAAATTAGTGCAATCGAAAATACCTCCTTATTTCAAAGACCAGTCTGTACCAATAATTTCTTATACCTATACCAAACCTATTGCAACTAAAATTTTCAATTACAAACGCGTTTTGCAGGATCTCGATATTGACGACTTCAAGTCTAAACCTCCTGATTGCACTTGTGCTAGTTCCAAATTCACATATAATCCTGCTGGCCACGTTATTACCGGTGACCTTAACATTGTTAATAACACTTCTCTACGAAATGTGTTATCGAAAGGTCCCAAATATCGTGAGCCTAAATCAATCAATTGGAAATACAACTTTAAAATTTTGATGGATTCAGTCGAGGATTATGCCAGGCAATGGGCTAAGCGCGAGAAGGAAGACGTAGACACTCTTTCCGAATGGATTAAGGCAGTGAGGTCGTTGATACAAATCAGAATTAAGAAACTGAATGGGTCCATCAATAACCATGCTACGTCAATCTTTAAAGACCCAAATGTTGCAAAACACCTATCCGACCTCCATGACAAATATGTTGTTGTCCCTGCAGATAAAGCCCCAAATAACATCGTTTTTGTGTGTAAAAGTCACTACATCAACTGCTTGATAAACGAATTAGGTATTGACAATTCACTTGGTAACTCAACATATACCCTGACGACACTTACCAAAGAGGAAATCCTGGATAATCATAGGTCTGTTCTATGTTCCTTTGGAATTTCAACCAAAGATGAAGAACTGGATCTTCCATCACTGTATTGGATACCTAAACTACATAAGTGTCCTTACAAACAACGGTATATTGCTGGGTCTTCCAAGTGCTCCACGAAACCTCTTTCTAAATTATTAACATCTATTTTATCAGCAATCAAAGACGGGCTTCAAAGTTATTGTGAAACTGCCTATTCTAGAGGTGGCGTGAATCAGATGTGGATACTTAAAAATTCAAAAGATCTTTTAGAGTACATACAATCTAACTCTCTTTCATCTTGTAACAGTATTAAAACATTTGACTTCTTTTCTACCCTGTACACAAGTATTCCACATTCCAAACTAAAAGACAAATTGAAAGAGTTGATATTACTTTGCTTCATAAAAAAGAATGGCCAACGTAGATACAAGTATCTTGTCTTAGGGAGGGATAAATCCTACTTTGTTAAGAATCACTCTGATTCAAACAAAAAATTCTCTGAAACTGATATTATCAAGATGCTTGATTTCTTGATTGACAACATATTTGTTACGTTTGGAGGACGTGTTTTTCAACAGACTGTCGGCATTCCAATGGGAACAAACTGTGCCCCTCTACTCGCCGACTTGTTTCTTTATTATTATGAGGCTGACTTCATGCAGGAACTTCTTAGGAAGAAAGATAAGAAGTTAGCAATATCCTTTAACTCTACTTTCCGCTATATAGATGATGTTCCTTCACTAAACAATTCAAAATTTGGTGACTATGTGGAACGCATCTATCCAATCGAACTAGAGATAAATGATACTACAGATACAGTTAAGTCGGCTTCATATCTTGACTTACATCTAGAAATTGACAATGAGGGTCGGTTGAAAACAAAACTTTACGACAAAAGAGATGATTTCAGCTTTCCAATTGTGAACTTTCCATTTCTAAGTAGCAACATTCCAGCAGCACCTGCATACGGGGTATATATCTCCCAATTGATACGATATTCCCGTGCTTGCATTTCCTATCATGATTTTCTTGATAGAGGTTTGCTGCTCACAAGGAAGCTATTAAACCAAGAGTTCCAAATGGTGAAGTTGAAATCATCCCTTCGTAAATTTTACGGACGCCATCACGAGTTGGTTGACCGTTATGGAATAACCGTTTCACAAATGATATCGGATATGTTCCTTACGTCGTAACTACAATCCCCTTCCCTTTCATGAATATGACCTACCGAATTAGACTATTTACCGGATTTGTAATCACTTAAGCAACACGACGGGTGCCACATGTGGAGCAGGATCTGCTTACCCTTCCGGAGCACCTGAGATCACCCCTAGTTTTTGGTGGGGTTCGTGTTGTTTATTCTTTAGTTTTCTATGTTGTGTCGTGTGTACTATTGTTTTTCTGTTTGTCTTTTTTATTTTTAGCCATGGCGTTGTCAGTTTGTTTTAGATTTATGAGTTTGACTGTCCCTTTGGTATCTTTCGTCCCTCTTTTAGATCAATGGAACAGTTATTAAGCTTGGAACAGTGTATCCAATTTCATTATACATGGAACAATTTCATTATACATGGAACATACATTGCCTTGTATCGTTTCTTTGTTGAATAGTATACTATTGCGCAGAGTCAGATTATGTACACATAATAGCTGTTACGTATACTATTTACCTCTCATGTAGATCGACATGTATCATAACCTTTATGCAAACACTAATTTGCTACTATGTCGATTAACTGTGTTAAAATTAAAATTGAAGAAGAACTACAGAACGGTTCTTTCTATTATAATATATAATCAATCTAACTTATGCAAAAGAGCTTGAAATAAATGCGGAATGTGTCCATTGGACACGGATGATAGTCCCGCTTGCATATCATAAAAGTTATAAACGGGTATAACTGAAGAACTGTAAAAGTGACACTAACCAATGAGTACTTTATCTAAATTTTGTGGTCATAAGTATTGTGTAAAAGCTTCATAACATTTTGTTGAGGGAAACTAAAGAAAGACAAACGAAACGAAAAATGTGAACGTTTTCCCTTTGTAAAGAGGCATGACTCTAGAACAGTAAAAGTGACACCACAAAAATTCAAACTTGATCTGTATTTGGTGGTTTGAAGCATTTTGTATATTTTTAATAACATTTGGTAAAGACAAACTAAAGTTAATAAAGGAAACGAAAAATTCACCAATATTCTATTTGTAAAGGGGCATAACTCTAGAACAGTTAAAGTGACAACACCAAAATTCAAACTTGGTTTTGTAGTAATAAGCAATTTGATTAAGTTTAATGACATTTGGTTGAGGCAAACTAATTTAAAATTAGAGAACAGAAACCAACTTTGGGACGGACTGACGGACGGACAAGAGTAAACCTTAACGGTGGAGGCATAAAAATGTGTAAATATAACATTAAACAATTGATAAAGTTGAGCAAAATTCCATGAATGATCATTGGACATGGTGGTCCTAAGGTTTTGAGAATCAAAACGGTATATTAAAGTTAGGACAAGCAAAATTTCCTCAAGGCCGGCCAGGAAAATATGTTTTGAGAACTATAGAGATGCCATAACTCTGCCTTATACAAATTATTATTCAGTTAGGTTATATAAAAACAAACTTGATAGACAAGCTGTCCTTATCCATCATATACCATACAAACATTGACAAATTCGTGCACAGTTTAAGGTAGATCGTTGGTATATATTTCCTAAGAAAGAACATGAATAATTTGTATGGCCCCATTGTAGCAAAAGGGGCATTAAGTTGTACCATTGTCCATAAGTACGTCTGTTCTAGAGTTGTACCCTTTTACAAATGAAAAAATGGCTGACTTTTATGTTTCTGTTCTCTTAAGCCCTGGTCGCAAGGAACCTACTACACATCTATGCAGCTCCACGACATGAAATATTGTCAAATTGCGGGTCATCTGTGATTGTCGTACGACAGTCGCACGATATTTTGAGCATCGTGGTGCTGTCTAGGACGAAAATTGGACATGCACCTTTTTTGGTTTAAGATTTTTTATGTGTCACTGTCTTATGGCTGTCGCGAGAGTGTCTTACCACAGTCGTGGGACTGTCGTGTGATAAACACATTGTCGTGGGTACTAACATAAAATCATTATAATAAAAAAAATAATCGTATGACTGTCGCACGACGGTCGTAATACAATCTCACGACTGTCGCAAGACACTCGTGATCCAGTCACACGATTGTCTCACGAATACCAAATTTCGTACGATGCTCGAACAACATTGATTGTCTGTCGTACGACATTGTACGACCATCGAGCAACATGTTTTCGTTTTATTTAAAAGAATACTTTTCAGCGGGAATGAATATTTGGAAAAACATACAGACTGCCGGTTAACGAGGATGGTTATTCCACCAGAACAATTACGCTTGGTCCTGCTTAACAGGAGCCTGCCGGAATCCAACAAAAGCAAACTATGCTCCTGTTAGCGTTGATTCGATCCTGTGAACGGCATTAGAACCAGCGAAACACCCTACATTGGTGAGTTAGTCTGTTGATCGATCTGTGCCTGATATTTGGGCAGTAAAGTACACTGATGCAATAGTTGAATCGGGAATCTGCTGGTGATTTCGTTGGATTCATGCGGATGGAGCCTGGCATGTTTCAAGAACTTTTGCTGAGATTCGTCCCTCACATCACTAACCCAATAAATTAGGCCTTCTTTATATACTAGTAGTTTGGAGTCAAACACGTGAGTGACCCACGAATGCTGTGCGACAGTCGTACGACAGTCGTACGACAGTCGTACGACAGTGGCACAACAGTGGCACGACAGTGGCACAACAGTGGCACGACAGTGGCACGACAGAGTCACAACAGTAACACAACAGGAACACGCGCATCCCATGACATGAAAACCTAAAAACATAGCCCAAAACAACTCACGATTGCCATACGACTGTCGCACGACCGACTTGCGACAAACCCAAGGCAATACACTTACAATTTTTTTTCTGTCATGTACCCATAGTGGGATCATCGTGGACATGTCGTAGCTGATGTGACCACTCGGAATGTTTTATTTTAATTTTGCACGACAGAGCCATGACAACTATTTAAAAGATCTTCCACGAAAAAAAATCGTACTATCTGTAATGACCGGGGCTTTACTTAAGTTAGCCACAACCAAATGTTTTGAAACTAATACACAATGCTTTTTCCATAAAAAAAAAACACATCTAGTTTGCATTTTATTGGTGTCACTTGTACAGTCAAAAAGTTATGCCCCTTTAAAAATTAAAAAAAAATCCTGAATTTTTCGTTCCCGTTCTCTCTCTGTCGTCTGTCCGTCTTGGTCCATCTTACCCTGACCTCATTTTCTTAGAATATTGATAATGTTAAGTTAATGTTCAACCAACTAAATATTTCAGGGTGTGGATTTTTGTTTAGCAGATCTTAGTCTAGGGTTACAGTTTTTAAAGCATCAATAATCTGTTTCAAACCAACAATGAGTTGCATTAATTGTAACTGTAACTTCTTTATAACTATTTTGAAAGAGAAAGTATCCTGAGCAATTTTTTTTTAAATTGTTCAATAAGATTTATTTTGCAGATTATCATGGTATGCTCATTGTTGAAGGCTGTACGGTGACCTGTGGTTGTTCATGTCTATATCTTGTGGAGATTTGTATCATTGGCATTTACAACACATCCTCATATTTTGATACATAGACTTAAATGTTTTTGGATTCAGCATTATTCACTGAAAGCATGACAGTCCCAGGCGCGACAACGGGATTATGTGTATTACCATTTTTTTCAAACTACTAAGACATCTTACATATAATATTGAGGGAAGGGGGGTACATATACTGTCCTCAACTATAGAAGTAATGTTATACTTAAGTTCCTATAATGCTCATTTTACAAGTAAACACAATAAGAAACCGCATTTTTTTCAACAAATTTTATAATTTTGAAAAAAATGATTTTTTTTCCAAAAAAAAAGGGGGGAGGTGCACCATTCCCAGAGTGATGAGTTTTCGTTTTGTACAAGTATGTCTTCGTTTATCATATATTCTCGTTTAAAATAAACAAATATGTGTCAGAATTGCACATGTAAATGGAATATTTTAGTTTTTTAAGTTCAAAATGTTAAATTATTCATCTGTTTGGTATTCTGAATTTTGGTGAAAATTGACAATTTTTTACTAAAATTATTTTTCTAAAGAAAAAAAACCACACCACTTTCTTTTTATTTTATGAATATATAGAATGTTGTCTTTCAAAATTTGTCAATGACATGTCATGGTATTGTTGGTCTTGGGACATGGGAGATAAACAGATTTAAAATTTCGGAGTTTTTGAAATTTTTCATTTCCGAATTTTAACACATTTTTAAATGGTTGCTATGGAAACATACTATGTAGTAAATTCAAAAATTTGACGTTTTTGAATAGTTTGGGGTTTTGTTTGTCAATATTGTATACATAACTATTGTTTGTATTGATTAACTTTATTTCTATGGTTCTTTAAAATCCCTTATATTTCAATTTTCAAAGGCTACTTATGTACGTATTTAGGCAAAATTTTGTAAAGATTGTTTCCATGGCAACCAAGGCTCAAAAGAAAGAAATTAACATGAAACTTATTTTCATACTTTACTTTCTTCATAAACAAAATATAAAGACATTTGAAGAGGGGTCATGAACCGCCCATCAATAGAAACCTGCATGATTCTCACAAGGACAGATACTTAATAATTAATACAAATAACAAAATTCTATAACACGTTTTTATAATGATAAAATGATGTCCTCATAATCTAAATTTTAAGACCATCGTGTATTATTTGCGAAGTTATTCCAGAATATTTATGAACAAGGTCTTGTTTCTTCAGATGAAACTTTTTATAAAAAAGTACGACAAGTTCTTTGTCATACCCCTGGTTCATCAAATTTCTGTTCAGACACTGATAAAATTTTACAAAGTCTGAGAAGGAGTTGTAAGCTCTTGGGTACCGAATAAAAAGTAAAATAAAAAAAATACTGATCTCCGAGGAAAATTCATAACGGACAGAGCCAATCAAATGGCAAAATAAAATGATCAAACACATCAAACGAATGGACAACAACTGTCATATTCCTGACTTGGTACAACCCGACTTAACTACTCAAAACAACAGACAGTGATTATTATCTGTGACATATCACTACCTTCATGTATAAACTTCACATAAAAAGTAACAGGAATTTCAAAATAATATTCAGTACATAAGACTACAACGGAAATCACCAACACCTAAATTGAACAAATAAAACAAGCGCAATAATGTTAAACAGTAATATGTAGTTGTCAGACCACCAATTACTACCTCCGATTTAGAACGTATGTAAAATTAGCCCTACTCTGAAACAAATAGCTTTTGATGTCCTTGTTTACTAAAACTAACCAACAACTTTGTAGAAATGAAACTTTGGTGAAAGAGAAATTTATTAAGACCATTTGAGCCAAACTTTACTTTTCTATGAGTGTGCATTAAAAATTGAAGATGAATGCGCTCCACAGTATACTAATTTAAGATTTCCAGAAAACAAGTTTTTTTAGTACCTCTTTTTGAAGGTTGGTGTTTTTCTTAGAACGCTTTTAAGGTATGTTTAAAATTGACAGAAAGCTGATACGTTTAAAATTCAGAATATAACTGGTTTCTATGAAGCTAAACTTAAGGTAAAATATCTAGAAAGCAGTAAAAATTGCAAAATTTGGTTGAACAGATAGGGATATTAAATTGGAGGTCTGACACCTATAACACATTGACAAGTAATTGTAACAGGGACAAACACAATTTTTTTTGGGTTAACCTATTTCGCGTGTGTAGCCCCATTTGTATTGTCATACATGTATCAAGACCATACATCATTTTTGGGTTAACCTATTTCGCGTGTGTAGCCCCATTTGTATTGTCATACATGTATCAAGACCATACATCATACATTCAGGACACAATAAAATATTTCACAGTAATGCTTCCAACATGATGACCATAAACTGTAAAAAAAAAATAACAAAAAAAGCAAAAACAAAAACAGCAGAATCAAGTTGTCTGTCAACACACAGACGGTCAGATATATGGGCCCCTTATCGCATATATTTTTCCTTTTTCTCTTCAATAATTATATAAGGTACAAGCACCTTCGGAATATGCATGAAATACTTCTCACTAGATTTGAATATCAAATTACAAAAAGACAAGCTTTATAGATTAATTGTCGTCCAGTGCACTTTATCATTTTGTCCTTTTATAGTCAACTATGTTCAGTTAAAAAGTAATATTAACAAAAATACAGAACTTCAACAGAAATTTAAAACGGAAAAATGTTCTCAAACTTGCATGTATGATTTAAAAAAAACAATTATTTCCCTAATATCCGTTTTATAGCTACTATCACTGTGCACTTCGATACTGGCATGATTTAAAACTAAAATATATTAGATTATATTTTTTTTTTTAGGTCGGGCTTCTTCAGATCGCTTTTCAACTGATTAACTTATTCTTTGCATTTTTTGCTTTGAAATTTTGGTCTTTGAGCGTTCCGATAAATCTAGCAAATGCTCCTTTGATGCATGAAATTAAGATTTTTTTTTATCTTTATCTTGAAAATCAACTTTCCTCCTAATAATTAGTCTTTAGTTTGTAAACACTATCTAAAAGAGGTCTTTTGGAAAAATGTATTGGGAAAGGAATATAAAAACGATTAATGTTCCTCAACAGTATTCTACAAATAAGAAGAAAAGAAAATACAGATAAAAAAACTAAAACTTGCAAAGTGAATTAAAACAAAATTATTGTAAAACTTGTCACGGTTGTAGAACATATAGGAACGCATTAGGTTTTAAAAGCCATCCCAGCTGGATATCCATACGCATCATAGACGGTACGATTTCCATAAACCCACAATCCAAAACGTGTCTTCTCTCTATGTGTCATGTAATGTGGTCCGCTAGATATTGGGATGCTGAAACTGCTGAAGTGATGTTCCTCCCAATAAATACTGAAAATGTTTTTCAAATTTACGAAATTCCCGTCCAGTACAAAGCCATCGACTGCCTCTGTTGGAACCGTGATGCTTATAAAACTTTCAAAATCTATTGGAACCATGAAATTATAATCATAAAGGTACTGGTTAATACCAGGAATCGTCATCATAAAGGCGTCTCCATGTGTTTTAAGCTCGTGGGGGTAAATATGTACCATCACATCGCTTTCAGATGAAACATATGAAATAGTGGTATGGAAATAATCTAGAAAGTCTCTAGATGTCAGTACGTTTCGGGTTCGATTATTACCATTATTCAACGCTATGTTTGTATTATTTACAGCAAGCACACGAACTGTATTTTCTGGTCGATACTTTAAATATGGAATGACGTAAACATTATCGAGTTGATTTATAGGTAATACCATTTCAATAAAGGGATTAATGTTTCCTCCTCCAATCACTTGGTTGTATACATTACCACTGACTACAATAATTGACTGAGATGCAATGATTCTTGTTCCTGTCAAGTCTGTTGTGTGCGATATCTGAAATGTTGTATACTTATTGAGTACTAATGTCAATGTATGATTGTTAGAATATTGCATATTGTCATATACAATTGTTCCGTCCTTTATTTTAAAGTGTATTATAACCACTGTGTTTGAATACACCGACGATAATGAAAACACGCTTCTACGATCGCTTCTAAATGGACTGAACGAAGGAATTAAATATTCAGTTGATGCAAAACGAGTTGGAAGAACAAAGAATCCCTCGGAATGAGAACGCAGAAATAAAAACCCATACAGGGTGATCGGAACATTGGAATGTATTTCTGCTCCAGCTAGATGTAAACCATTTTTCATTCGAACACTTGAGTCAAGAGTGTAATGATTATCGACTGACTTTAATGTTACTGTCATATTTTTGTTGTCTTCAAAATAGTAAACAGATAATTTCACCATTCTGCTTACTGTTGGTAGTATTCTTGGAGAGAAGGTGCTGTATGCTTCGTGAAATATCACAATAAAATTTTTCTCTCTTCCATCTACAAAAGGTTTGGACATTCAACTTTAAAAAACTGTTCAACAAACATGGAAGTAGATTAAAGACCTATACCTATACGTATAACTATAACTATGACTTAGTTATAATTGTTTTATAAAAAAGAAAATTAAAAAAAATCAAGTTAATAGTTTCCTTAGTTTACCAATATTTGATCATTTAGAACAATTAAACTGTATTTAAATAGATATAGGAAGATGTGGTGTGAGTGCCAATGAGACAACTCTCCATCCAAATAACAATTTCAAAAAAGTAAACCATTATAGGTCAATGTACGGCCTTCAACACGGTGTCCATTTAATATATACATGTATTCATAGTGTACTATTTACAACCTCTATAAGAAAAATCAAAAGTTTTTTTAACACTATAATTGTGTTTGATTTATAAAAATTCAATTTATCACAATGCTTATTTATTTTGAAGCATCTTGTCATTTGATTTTTATGCCCCACCTACGATAGTAGAGGGGCATTGTGTTTTCTGGTTTGTGCGTCCGTTCGTCTGTCCGTCCGTCTGTTTGTCATTCGTTCGTCCGTCTGTCCCGCTTTAGGTTAAAGTTTTTGGTCAAGGTAGTTTTTGATGAAGCTGAAGTCCAGTCAATTTGAAACTTAGTCCACTTGTTGCTTATGATATGGTCAAATTAGATTATATAGATTATAAATTTGACTTTTGACCCCAATTTCACGGCCCACTGAACATAGAAAATGAAAGTGGGAGTTTCAGGTTTAAGTTTTTGGTCAAGGTAGTTTTTGATGAAGTTGAAGTTTAATCAACTTAAAACTTAGTACACATGTTCCCTATGTTATGATCTTTCTAATTTTAATGTCAAATTAGATTATATACCAAATTTCACGGTCCATTGAACGTGGAAAATGATAGTGCGAGTGGGGCATTCGTGTACTTTGGACACATTCTTGTTATGTTACTGTATCCATGATATACTACTTCTAGAGTTCTAAGGTATAATAAATTTGTAATACTGCACGTCTTCTTTTATCTTTAAGTCTTTTTTTAGGAACACGTATATGCGTGCTTTAACATCTTTAAATTATGATATCAACATCAGATAAAAAGATTAATTTTCTACTACAATGTTTATCTCTTACTGTAAAGGTTCTAAAGAAAAATATGAAAATGAAAAGATTATTACCTGCATACTGACATTTGTCACCAAGATAGCCGTCACTACATTCACATCTGTGTCTGTTTCCCGTCATCTGACAGTTTCCACCATTCATACACTGTACAACAGCGCAACTATCTTTAGAAGTTAATAAGGAATTAAAGATAATATAATTATATCACGGTGGGTAAAGTTGTCCTGCGAGAGAACGTTCTGTACTTGTGATTTGGTCCTGTCAGGTGCTGGTGGGTCCTGATTCTGTGCTGGTGGGTTTGTTTACCTTGTATCAGAACGGCAATAAAACAACCGTTTTGTTGCTCAATTTTTCTCTGATACGTCATTAGTACCATTCAAAGAATACTACAACAATTTGTAATTGCAAAAGTCGTGGAAGTTCGCCAAACGAAAATGTCCTGACGATGTGCTGGTGATTGGAAAAACGGTCCTGGTTCTGTGCCTTTATTTTTTAGTTAAAAGTGGCATATATTCAAGATCATTGATGCTTTACTGTTATTGACTAATTAACTGTTATCTGCTTTCTTGAAATTGACATTGTTGTGAATCTGTTTACTGTTATTATGAGAGAAAAAAATACCTCTATTTTTTTATTTTTTAAAAAATTAACTGTTATCTTATTTCTTAACCTGTTAATGGAACCCCTCTTGCCCCTTTTAAGATAAGATATATTTTTACGATTTTCGGGATTACGGTCTTTTTGCATGATCACCAAAATACATTGTAAATTATACAATACTTATATAAAGAAGATGATGTGGTAGGATTGTCAATGGACAAATTTCCATAAAAAAACAAAGGAAGTATGTGTTAATAACTATACGTCATCGTACGACCTTCAACAATAACCCATAAAATCAAACTGTAAAAAGTTTTGCATAAAAATGGAGAGCATAAATATATAGAACAAAGGACATGTGTCTTTAGCAGCTTAAAGCAGGTTTCTTTGTGAACAATTTAGTGCTGACTATAAGAATGACAATAGTATTCCTTTTTTTTTGTTGTTCTTTTTTTTTTTTGGGAGGGGGGATAAGTTAGAGCGAGGTCACAGTGAATGTTTTAAGCCTGGATTAGTTTCCCGGAAGATTTAAAAGTGGTATTTTAAAAGAAAAATGTGTCTTATAGCTATTAAGAATCACTTGCTGTATCTGTAAGATTTTTTCAACCTATTTTTTTTTTGTCTGAACGGTTGTCAGGTATTTTTTTTTCGAAAGTTTGAAAGAACACTAAAACATATTCACTATTTTATGGATGGGCAGACTAGAATTTGTCAGAGAATGAAGACGAGATAACCTAGAGAACACTAACAGAAATAAGATTTCTTAGCTTTTTCATTTCAAATTTCCAAAATTAATATTTTTGATAAAGAATTAAGGGGACAACACTGAAAAGGAAAAACAACAACAAGCTCTCTTATCTTTTAATATTAACATTTTTATCAATTCAAACAAAGGTTCAAAAGACATGTATAATATATTAAATCAAGGTGCGATACCAGTTGTAATAGCAGCTGAGCGAAAATTGGAGGGTATATTGAATAACGTTGTAGGGGATTGGAAAAAAATCCATAACTGTGTCCCTTAAATTTCAAAAAATACCAAGCTCTGTTGGTTTCAATACCGAATTATTCACCGTATTTTAGGTACTTATACTTTACTTTTAAAGATGAACCGTGTACAGTGTAATTTATGTACATTTTGCAAGGAAGAACCAGAAACCATAGAACACTTATTGTTGGGCCGTCATATTGTAGCAGACATTTGGCACCATCTGAATGCCTGGACTTTTGAAACAACACATATTGAAATTCCACTTAATGTAGATATAGTCATGTTTGGTCTTTATGATAACTATAAACTAAATTTTATAAAAAATAAAGTCATTCTACTAGTTAAGTATTTTATATACAGATCAAAGATGCGAGAGGAAAACCCTCATATAGAGGGACTTAAAAACTATATCAAAGAAAATTTGATTTTAGAAAAACATATTTCCTTAAAAAATATGAGTGTGAAAGATTATAACATGTAATGGAACCCCTGGGATAAAATCATTAATTAATTTGATAGTGAATTATTTTGTATAGATGTGCCTGAAATGTAATTTCCATTATCACTATATATTTTTGATGCAAATGTTATACTTCATCCTTATTCCGTTATATCATATCGTACTATTAGTTATTTTTGTTTACTCTTTTTTGCTTGATTATGCTTATTTTTTCTTGCTTGCTTTATTATGTGCCACTATAGATAATTTATGTAAATGCCTGTTAATCCATGATGAATAAAAAAAAATTATAAAAAAAAAGAATTTAGGGGACAGGAGTGAACAATGTGTCCTACTTTTCTATATTTAAATATTTTTATGAATAAAAATCAAATGTGCCTTAATTCTAATTGAAAATGAGTAAACGGAAAAAATACCCTACTAAGAAATACACTTTAACTTGAATATTGGTAATATCATTAACTAAGCTTTTAAATTTTGTGTGTCAAACACACCTTCTATGTAGTAATGACTCGTTACTAAGATTGTTCACTTCACCCATTTTTTTCTTCAATTTTTGATATTGTAAATTCTTAGTTTATTATATTTAAATGAAGCCTTAATTTATATTAAAAAAAATGAATCTAAAGCCAGATAAGGACTTTAACCATCAACGCAAACACGCCTTGACGGTAAAATGCGTACTCGACTGTATGTAATAATATTGACCATTTATAGACTCCTTCCAAATAAAAACAAGCCGGGGTTGAGGGGTTCAGAGATGCAAATTAAGTACTTTGATCAATATTTTATCTTTTCGTGTATGGTTTATGACCCCTCCTGTGGCCTGTCAATTACGAAATGTGCGAACTGCAATGTTCTCAAAACAGCACAGACAATGAATATATCAAGGGGAAACTTCTTGCAAAGCGTTATTATTTATAGTTCATTATTGTATTTAGAAGAAAAAGAGAATTTGGTTAAAATAAAACCACTATTATTATCTTTTATATAAGCTTTGGATTTCAAATATTTTGGCCACGAGCATCACTGAAGAGACATATTTTGTCGAAATGCGCATCTGGTGCAACAAAATTGGTACCGTTGATTTTATTACTACCACTGGGTCGATGCCTCTGCTGGTGGACTATTAGTCCCCGAGGGTATCACCAGCCAAGTAGCCAGTACTTCGGTACTGGCATGAAAATACGGATTGTTTGTGTTATTTAAATTTGCTGTTACAAAATATTAGAAATTATTATAAATTAAGGAATGTATCTCCCTCATGCAAAGCTCTGATTCCTTTCACGAATTTGACTATACTTTTTGGACCTTTTGGATTATAGCTCTTCATCTTTTATATAAGCTTTGGATTTCAAATATTTTGGCCACGAGCATCACTGAAGAGACATATTTTGTCGAAATGCGCATCTGGTGCAACAAAATTGGTACCGTTGATTTTATTACTACCACTGGGTCGATGCCTCTGCTGGTGAACTATTAGTCCCCGAGGGTATCACCAGCCCAGTAGCCAGTACTTCGGTACTGGCATGAAAATACGGATTGTTTGTGTTATTTAAATTTGCTGTTACAAAATATTAGAAATTATTATAAATTAAGAAATGTATCTCCCTCATGCAAAGCTCTGATTCCTTTCACGAATTTGACTATACTTTTTGGACCTTTTGGATTATAGCTCTTCATCTTTTATATAAGCTTTGGATTTCAAATATTTTGGCCACGAGCATCACTGAAGAGACATATTTTGTCGAAATGCGCATCTGGTGCAACAAAATTGGTACCGTTGATTTTATTACTACCACTGGGTCGATGCCTCTGCTGGTGGACTATTAGTCCCCGAGGGTATCACCATCCAAGTAGCCAGTACTTCGGTACTGGCATGAAAATACGGATTGTTTGTGTTATTTAAATTTGCTGTTACAAAATATTAGAAATTATTATAAATTAAGGAATGTATCTCCCTCATGCAAAGCTCTGATTCCTTTCACGAATTTGACTATACTTTTTGGACCTTTTGGATTATAGCTCTTCATCTTTTATATAAGCTTTGGATTTCAAATATTTTGGCCACGAGCATCACTGAAGAGACATATTTTGTCGAAATGCGCATCTGGTGCAACAAAATTGGTACCGTTGATTTTATTACTACCACTGGGTCGATGCCTCTGCTGGTGAACTATTAGTCCCCGAGGGTATCACCAGCCCAGTAGCCAGTACTTCGGTACTGGCATGAAAATACGGATTGTTTGTGTTATTTAAATTTGCTGTTACAAAATATTAGAAATTATTATAAATTAAGAAATGTATCTCCCTCATGCAAAGCTCTGATTCCTTTCACGAATTTGACTATACTTTTTGGACCTTTTGGATTATAGCTCTTCATCTTTTATATAAGCTTTGGATTTCAAATATTTTGGCCACGAGCATCACTGAAGAGACATATTTTGTCGAAATGCGCATCTGGTGCAACAAAATTGGTACCGTTGATTTTATTATTGTAGTAAATTTTTTGTTATGTTTAGCATGGAATCAACACAAGGGTACATTATCCTAAACAAATCTATTTAAAAGTATTTGCAAGCCAACTACCGTTTGCTTTGTTAATTGTGCCTCCATTTAAAAAAAATATCTCTTAGCTTCATACGCTTCGTACTACCAATGTCTATCTACCTTGCACGTTTCAGAAAATTCTGATCAGATAACAAAACTGGGTCCAACAACATTTATAAGCAATTTAAGATTTTGACCCTCACAGCACAAATATTATCGTTACAATGAATCTTTTTGAATACAAAACTACCCATTGCAGCCTTTTTATTTATATATTAATATATGTATATGAATAAAGATAGAAAGACAGCAGGGTCATAAGGGTGAGAAGTCCATGTCATCTGAATATAAATGCTAAGCATAGATCTAGAAAGCGACAGATAATCATGACATTAAAATAAAACCTCTTCTTTTCGACTTTTTTCGAACAAATTGACACATAAAATGAATATAGTATTGTGGATTTTTAACTTATGTTCAATACATTGGTTACACCGGTTACTAGGATAATAATCATGTAAAGTATGAGTTAGGTAATATATTTCCAAAAGAAGATGGAAATGTGAAAGTTTACGTGCGTCAGGTGCAACAGCATACGAACATGCCTCGTCAAGGGAAAAAGGTGGATTTTTTTTTAATTTAAAACCTTTATTCGTTCTAACAAAGTTATTGAGATTTTGATGAGGATTTAACCATCTACGACAAGAGATTTGTTTTTAAAATTTACAGCTCTTTTATAAATATATGCAAAGCAAACCATTGATAAACTTGCTTGCAATGATTGTTTGGATGTTTGTAAACGACAGGTACAAGTAGTCTGTTTACTATATACTAGAATTTGTTTGGACAATAAACATTAACTTCAATTCCTGTCAGTTTTTATTGTCCAATCAAATCCCAGTATATATTGAAACTCCACCTACCTAAGGTTTGAAAACATCCAAGCAAACATAGCAAGCAAGTCGAAAGTTTTGTTTTACATGCTTTTATAGAAGAGCTGTAATGCAAAGAAGCGTTAAAGTCTTTCGCCAAAAAATGTTATCAATTTCTTTGTATATATATAAAAAAGAAGAAGTGGTATGATTGCCAATGAGACAACTATCCACAAAAGACTAAAATGACACAGACATTGTAAACTTCCGTACCATTTCCTTTTGTAACATTTCTTTCAAATATGACCAACTTCTTATCTAAAATCACCAGCACTGTATCAGGACCCACCAGCACAATGACAGGACCCAACAGCACAGTATCAGGACATGAATAAATTGAGAAAATGCAAAATTTTAATAAATTGCACTGATTTTTCGCAAAATAATTTTGACCAGGCTGAGCACAGAACGTTCTCTCGCAGGACAACCTTACCCACCGTGTCTATGGAATCTTATAAATATGATTCAAGTCAGAATAATGAAATAATAAATCAATATATTTAAGTAAAAAAAAACATTTAAAAAAGTATTCTTGTAAGGTTTACATTTATTAAAAAAAATATGGTAGTATATATTGTACTTGCATTATATTACAAATCTATATTTGTTTAAAGTTTTTATCTAATATACGTATTTACATTTTCGAAAGTTTAAAGCATCTCATGATAGTGAGCTGTGATGAGACATTGAAATCAGATATTTCGAGGTATTTACATTTGATTGAATTCGTGATCATAAACAAACTCTAAATGAACCATTAAACATAAAAACAAGTGACGCTAGATACTGATATAAAATACGTCAACCTTTTCCTTATTCAAATGTTAGTTCGGTATTGACATGACTATCAATTATATGGTCATTTGTTATAAGTTTCCTGTTAAAAAACTTTTTTTTTTAAACTAAGGATTTTCTTATCACAGGAATAGATTACCTTAGAGGTATTTGACTCAACTTTTTAGAATTGTGGGTCCTCCATGCTCTTCAACTTTGTTCTTGTTTCGCTTTATAACTATTTGGATCTTAGCGTCACGTATTAGTCTTATGTAGACGAAACGCGCGTCTGGCGTATTAAATTATAAACCTGGTACCTTTGATAAAAAATTACTATGTTTTAGGAGACTGTTTTTTTCTTCAAATATTTTGGATTTAAAAGATAAAGGAAGATTTGGTATGAATGCCAATGAGACAACTCTCCATCCAAGTGACAATTTATAAAAGTAGACCATTATACTGCCTTCATAACGGAGCATTGGCTCACATCGAACAGCAGGCTATAAAGGGCACAAAAAATACTAGTGTAAAACCCTTCAAACGGAAGAACCAACGGTTAAATCATCTATATAAAAACGAGAAACGAGAAACACGAGCTTATTTATTTTAATGTTGTTATGAATGAAAACAGTCTATCATAATATATTTCATAGCAAATATTCATGAAAAGATACAAGGATGCAATATTATTAGCACGTGCTGTGTATATCCAATATTAGATTAAACTACCTTGGCAGATCCCTCTAATACAATGTAATGTGTCTAGACATTGGACTGATTCTTGGCATTGATTAGTCAGATTTCTTTCTACAATACAGGTTTTAAGCTTATGAATTAAAAACATTCGATAAAGTAATATTTTTTGTTTTCTATATATTTGAATGTTTTATCCATGTCACACTGATTTAATTGAAATAACGGTATTGACTTTGCGCATCCTAAGCTGTTTTTCCTGATTTTATGTCACTAAAATGCTCATACCAAAAAGCATTTGTAAGCCAAAGATATGCAATATTCGAACAAATGAAGAGCTTACTGGCGGAGGGGAATACAAATCGGCAAAGTCATCTTAGATCAAGTAGTGTTTTTTTAATCAACGGAAAATTTAAGAAAAAAATGTTACTAGTATATATAATCATATCAGTACGGAAGCCATACTCACTGGTTTTATACCTTTATCAAAATGTTTATCACATTTGTTAGGAGACGACACAAAATCATAATGCATCCGTTGTTTTACAAATTTTACAGTTAGATAAATTTGTTATCTCTGAATATATTCCTGTTTAAAGATGTCTTTTATTAAGGTTAAAGTTTCATATATGACTTGATTACAAAGGAGACAACCATCTGTGTTAGTTTGTCAAAGACTATTAGTTTTTTGATGATATTTTCATACATTTTATACACGGATTTTTCTTTTCTTTTTTAATCAAAATATACATATGACTTCAATAGAAAACATATTAGAGTGCAAACATTTTAAGTTTGAAAGACTTACATCTTTAACAAAATGACTTTACCATGAACGTATACAAAGTAACATGCTAAATATGCGTATGTGGGGACAGTCATCCATGTGCATTTAACAATAAAGTACTTGTAAATTGTGATAAAGATTTGAAAAAAGCTAAGTTTTTTTACAGAAATATTCCTTAAAATGTCGTTGAAACAAAAAAGTCTTTCTTGTGTTGATTACGTCATATTTGTAACTGGTATGCCATGAAAGTAGCGATATTTTACGATGTAGACGTGTGAGCACATTCACGAGTACTTTTTATCATTGTGCTGTTTTTCCTTTATCTTTGATGCAGTTTTTTTGCAAATTTCAAAATATTAGTGATCAGGAACTTTAGATCTATTTGATCAAAGGTAAAATATGGTCAGATCATATGTTTTCGTACGACATGTAGATTCGTACGATGCATACTTTTTCAATAGAAATTGTGACATCACAATTCAGTCTTAATAGCACAAAAACAATGAGACGAGGATATTAGTCAAACAATATCCTTTGATAATAGTATTAATACATCTGAAACAATAGACTTTTTTTTATAAAGAACACTACTGTAACAACAAAATTTATCGGTTCTGTATAATTTAGCTAGTAAAAGAAGCAAAATATCAATAACACTTCAAATTTAGTTTGATATATTATAATTCTTACTTCGCTCACAAAACTGACCATTCCAGTAGTCTTGATCGCAGCAAATACAGTGATTATTTATGCATTGAAGTGATGCTTTACACTCAATTGATGAATTACAAAAGCTATTTTCGTCTTTTTCTGAAACAAAAAATATAAATGTACTTTGAATTCATATTTATCGGCAATGATTGTATTATTAGGTTAATATCAATTGAAACAATTCGGCGTTATCAAAGATAGAATTAGTTGTTTTTCGTTCAGTAATTTAATTGTTTATTTGTAATGACAATAATAAATTTCACATTTCTCATGTTCTTGTATGTGCTCATGGCTATTACTTGAATACGATAAATTGTACAGTCATTTTTTTTCTTTCCATTTTTATAGAATCAGTTATATTTTTCAGATCCTAAATCTAGAATGGTTTAACCGAGTATTTCCTTTTAAATATATTTTTAAGTTTTCCCTACACCATGTATACAGGACACCAGCTACACGTTGGTTGAATACATTAGTTCCTATGCTAATCTTAATTTTGTGTAGCTAGGCTGTTGTTGCGCTATAGTACATAAAACATCATAAAAGTACTTCTATTCATGACTTTGCATTTCCCTTTTTGGTGGTACGTACTTTAAGTTGTATTCATTGTACAGCAATGTATAAAATAAAATAAAGAAGGCACTTAAAGAAAAAACTGAACCCACTTGTTTCTGGTCGAATATCAATGATAAGAAAAAAAACGCACTGAAAAAATAAAAATGAAGCAGAAAAAACATCTGTTTGTATTTTAATTTGATACGTTTACCTGTGATTCGTTTTTATGGAGTATAACATTTTAGTAAGTTCCGTCAAACTTATTTGATTCTTAAATGTTTTAACTTTTTTCTGTCAATAAGATTCATTTCACACCCGTGAATATGTGGAAACAATAAATTTATACTTATAGAACACGAAAATCCTGTCCAGTAGTTTGAAGCTGCACATTGACATACACTCCTATCGCAGTGTAATGTTGCACTGCATTCCTCTTCTTTAACACATGCATCATTTATAGATTTTTCTAAAACAAAAAACAATAGCACTTAGCCTAGTTAATCGATATCTGTTTACAGAGTATGAATACAAAGAGAAAGAAGATCTTACAGCCATATAAAATAATAAAATATAATATTTTCAAAGGTCAAAAACCCTGTTTTTAAAGTCTCTGTGATTTAATGGTCTATTTTTGAAAAAATGGAATCTCTAGTAAATGTTTTTATGTCAAAATGCAAATTGTATTAAAAGAAATCGCATAATGGAACGTTCTTGCTTAAAGATTGTGCGCGGCATACATTTGAAAATTATCTGTTGCTTTGAATGCAATCACGCTAGATATCTGGCAAATGGGTTATGTAGGTCTTACAATGTATATATTATTATCTTAATATCTTACTTGAATAACATTTAGAGATTTCCCAGAATTTAGACTTAGAACATCGACAAACAAATTCCTTACATTCCAGGTTTTCTGCACATTCGACAGAAGATTCACATGGTAGGCCTTCGAAATGTTCTGAAAAGGAAAAAAAAGCTGTCTCGTGAATCTTCATATATTTATTAAGAATTTTAAAGGAGTACTAGCTACGAGATATATAAAAAATCTAATATATTATTTGTTTTGCTCAATCATTAATTAAATGCAAATAATGAATAAATAATTAGTTTTTAGCACCCAGAATGTTTCAATTTTGTCAAAAAAAAGCTAAAAAAAACCCATTGATTATGAATTATTCATTTCATGTGTAAAATTATTTAAAGGAAACGAATGTAAACATTTATGGAGAAATAAGCTAACGTAAATCATTTTGTTGACTGAAGTGATCTACAAAAAATCATTGATTTCTTATTCAATAAAAACTATGATCAACATTTATTTTTCATCTATAATACAAATAATAAATAGACCTAGAAAAATCCAACAGCACGAGTTTGCTTAATCTATTTATATCTATATTTGTGTTATGGTCATCGGATGACTTTAAAGGTCAAATCTATAGTTAATTAGATGGCGTATAGACTAAAATAAACACGAATCTACGTTTTTTCATGCCCGTGCTCTGTTAATTCTTTATTTCAGACTTTTAATAGTTTGGATAGTGCCCCTTTAACTACCCTGCAGGCACACTTTGTTGAATCAACGTTGATTCTTTGTTGATTTTAGGTTATACATTGATCAACAAATATTCAAAATTGATTCAACGTTGACAATGCAACGTTGAAATTAGCACATTGCAGTTAAAAAAATGCCTAAAAGTGTAGAAGGATTTCTTAATTTCAAATGGTAATTTCACCATGTTTATTAAAGATGGCGTCCAGAGAGAATAACATGTTTGTAAAAAATAAAATGCCGTACATAATGTGTAATTATGTAGAAAAACATATATCATGCGGTATGGAATGTATCAATCCTTTCAACTTGATATTTAAAGTAAGTCCTCTGTATTGGAAACATATCGTTCAATGTATATCGCACTGTTAGTCGAGTGAATATGCGCAGAAGATTCCAAATTGATCGAAAATGTATCCATGATTTGTTTAATAAATTTATAACTGTACCATTTACGGTTCGAATCAGTTGTATAGTAAACTACTGATTTTATCGCCGAACTAAAGGAGTTCTCTTTTGGCGCGACTTATTAAGACCGATTGCATCTACTTGATCAAGAGAAACACCGCTCCATTTAACAAACCTCAAGAACTCCTATATTATAATAACGATATCGGTTTAGTTTGGGTTCAAAATCGGAATCCTGACACTATAGGTGAACGCTCTGCAAACTGACCAATACGAGTACTCAAAATGTGCAGCTAATGACGAATGGTTATATATCTATTTGGTAAGGGGATGTTCTATTGTGCATTATGCTGTATTTCCAAATTTTCGAACATGTTGAAAAATGCATCAATAGTCCAAACAGATTTTGTATACCTTTAGAACGCGTTATTGACACTGATACAGAGCGGAATTGTCATTTACATCATCAACTCCTATGTCATAATTAAATGCATTTCTAATCTTTCATATTTTTCATCTGGTTTACCTGTAGCTCATGTTTTAATTCTAAAAACTGTTTGGTTTTCATTTATGATCATTAAACTACTATTGTATGTGTTTATGTTGTACCACTGAGAACACAAGTATTATTTACTTCGCATGTGTCTCATTCATTTTTCTCTAATTTAACAATTGAAAAATGTTAAAACTACAGAGGAGTAGTATCAGATGTACGTATGTGTTAACATAAATATATAACTTACTGAATGTACATTTGTTTCCGTTCCAAAATAAATTGAGGAGACATTGACAAACTCCATCTTCACATATAAGTTTTCCTCCACATTCCATGGTATTTGTACACGTATCATTTGCTATCTTTTCTGTTAAAATATATTAAGTTCTTAATCAATTTAAATAACATTTATTTATCCTTCAATTAAATTATCCCTTAAAAAATGTAGAGTTACCGGTGTATTCAAATAGACTTTCTTAAAAAAAAATCTGATTTTTTTTGTGTAAATAAATTAAACCGTTAGTTTTCGCATTTCAATGGTTTTACATTTGTCATTTTGGGGCCCTTTATAGTTGACTTTGCGCTATGGTCTTTGTTTATTGTTGAAAGCCGTACGGGGACATGTAGTTGATAATTTGTGTGTCAGTTGGTCTCTTAAGGATAGTTGTTTCATTGCAATCATACCAAAAAAAAATTATATTTCTTAATTTGGTGAGTAACGTTTTGATGAATAATCCCTAATAATTATATTAAATTCAAATTTTGAAACACACTGTTCTCCATATGTGATTTAGATCGTGTGTATACACAGAAGGCATGACTGACTGGCGTATTGTATTATGAACGAGTGTACAGCAATTCTTGTTCAGTTGATTTAATAACTTTCCAGTTTTATGTTACTGTTTAAAATGAAGTAGGTCTTCCCAAATTTTAACGACGATGTTCAAAACTAAAAACACGGACTTTAAAAGAATGTTAATTTACATATGTTTAACAATTTTGTATTTTGTAATTAAATGACCTAAAGTGAGCCGTATTACACGACTTTCAACATACGCATTACAATATTAAACCCAATCTAAGGTAAAGCGTTACAGTATTAAGAGTAAAAATATT
The DNA here is from genome assembly GCA_037788925.1 of Mytilus galloprovincialis. Taxonomy (NCBI): domain Eukaryota; kingdom Metazoa; phylum Mollusca; class Bivalvia; order Mytilida; family Mytilidae; genus Mytilus; species Mytilus galloprovincialis. The sequence continues at coordinate 47,756,008 of CM075333.1, read as the reverse complement.
GGAAAATGGTGTGGCTCCCGATGAGACAATGATAGACAAACACAAATATGCCAGACAACATATGGCATTGTTAACCACTATGTTTTTGTGCTGAAAATCAAAACACTTCGGGAATAGGACGGATAAATGACCTCATTATATAAGAAAAAAATGTGTAAATATCAGTTGGTAAGTAAGACAAATTTGACCATAGTACTCATAACTTTTCAGATTAAGTATTATATCTTGTTTGATTTAGTAAGTACTTACTAGTTTCACATATATTCCCATTCCAGTAGTGCATCTGTGCACATTGACAGGTTCCATAGATACAGAACAATGTTGTATCACATTCTGCAGTAAGCTTACATTTGGAATTAGAAGTCTTTTCTACAGATATAATATGCATAGATTAAAGAATAAGATTTACTGATATACTTATTTATCGGTAATTCGTATATTTTCCCTTTGATCTTACTGCCTAATATTTTCGAGTATCAACGTACTGGCTGTATCACTGAAAATATTAGGCAATACATAGTGTGACGTCATAATTACCGATAAACAGAATAAGAGGTAGTTTCGTTTTTGATACTGACTATATCATGTGGAATATCTTAACTCGCCCTAACGAGCTCGTCTATATATTCCACATGATATAGTCAGTATCAAAAACGAAACTACCTATTATTCTATATTTAATTGGGGACAATGCTTGTTAGCAAAGAGTAAATTGCTCAAAAAAATGCCTTAAAATGGCTTTATGTATTTTGATCATTATCATTTTTGTTTTGAAACAAAAATCCGTAATTTTTTACTGCAGTAATGCATATTGTTAGGAACAAGGGACATTAAGTTTTGTCCCCATTATTTTGATTCGAATTAACTAACTTAAGGCGTCTGGTGTACACAGTTTTAAGTCTGCATGGTATTTATGATGAATACATAGTTATTGAAATCAACCATATCAACCTATCAACTTTTAGTTTAAAATTATTCAATCTAGAAAGGTAAACGATAAAATAAAAAAAACACGTGTATTTATCCGTAATTCCATACATGGTTTACTTATATTTTTTGTTATATTCTGACAAAACAATGCTTGAATGTCTTTTAATATAAACATATATTTGTATTACCCTCAATACAGTTGGTTCCATTCCAGATGTAGTTCTCGCTGCATTTGCATTGTCCATCGGTACAAACCAGTTTGCCTCTACATTGATAAGCAGTCTCGCACGAAGAATAGATAGTAAGTCCTTAAAGGGAAACTTCGCAAAAAAATCAAAAATTGATATTATGTTCATTCTGTATAAAAATGCTCAAATTCATAGATATTAAAGTTTTATTCCGCTAGATAAGCGATCACCATCGATTTTAAATTTAGAGTATCAATTATCTGCATTGCCGCCATTTTGTGTTCTTTCCCGATTAATGAAACGATATGTCTATAAACCACAAAGAAACAAAACTACAGTAACCGATGTAGTCGTAATTGCGTGTCGATATCTTGTCAATCGTACGGTTGTTTTATCCGACTAACTAACTTGATACGGACAATATTCTTTAAATTACCATGGTCTGTTGTTTCTAAACTTGATATTGGAATTAGGTGAAAAGTCAAAGTTGAAATCATAAATAAGTGTTCCGTGATAATTGTTTTCGAAAATCTAATTTGTTCATAATTCTTTAAAGTAATAAACTGTTTTCAAATAAATTTTGATCTTCCCTCTTCTGATCACCAGCATGGCTAAAGGTATTACTTCCAAAGGTATTGTGAGGGGTGTGAGGTGACACGTCCAGGTATTCAAGCGATTTCCTGTCGGGCTTGCAAGTTCACGCATCGTTTCACTTCTGCAGGTATTGATCAGTGTACACGGCTGATAACATTTAACTTTCCATTTTGAACTATCAGATGTATAATATACAACTCTGTCTTACTTGTCATTACCAAACTCATACGCCTGTTTATAAATAACATTTCTGGTGTAAAGAATATTATTCATAAAAATATAAATAATGCCCAAAAAATAAGATTTGATGAAATTAAAATCTATTTAAATATTTTTTCCAAGGGTGAATTTGGGAAAATATAATATATACTCATTGTCAAAAGTGAAGGACAGATTGGAACATACCAGAAATATTGATTTAAAAAAATGTACGTACTTGCCGACGATTCGTTTATACGACTGGATAGAAAGTTACGGTACTATAGCGCAATTTAAAATATATACATGTACCTGATATTCATATGATGAAGACATAATCTTTTAATCAGTTTAATTTAGGTCTGGAGCTTGCATGTCAGTTAACTGTTAGTAGTCTGTTGTTATTTATGTATTATTGTCATTTTATTTATTTTCTTTTGTTACATCTTTTGACATCGGACTCGGACTTCTCTTGAACTGAATTTAGATGTGCGTATTGTTATTCTTTTACGTTTCTACATTGGCTAGAGGTATATGGGGAGGGTTGAGATCTCATAAACATGTTTAACCCCGACGCAATTTTGCGCCTGTCCCAAGTCAGGAGCCTCTGGCCTTTGTTAGTCTTGTATGCTTTTAAATTTTAGTTTCTTGTGTATAATTCGGAGTTTAGTATGACGTCCATTATCACTGTACTATTATGCATATTTTTAGGGGCCAGCTGAAGGACACCTACGGGTGCGGGAATTCTCGCTACATTGAAGACCCATTGGTTGCCTTCGGTTGTTGTTTGCTCTATGGTCGGGTGGTTGTCGCTTTGACATATTCACCATTTCCTTTCTCAATTTTATGTATACATTGAACATAAGAAAAAAAATATATTTTGAATAAATAGGGGTAAAAGTGTTGTAAATAGACTAGTCCACGTATGCCAACAGTATGTAATCATCGAATGTCAATAGACTATTGTATACCAGAAGAAGAAGAGAACCAATTTAATTTAAATACAGGTCGATGTATAACTTTTGCTTTGGTTCATTGAAGTTGTGGACATATTAAAATCACAGATTTATAATTCAATAAGATTGTTCCCGAACAAAGGAAGGAATTCGTCATCACAATTGTTATATATGCCACTGGACAAAGACTAGTTATCCCGAAGGGATGTGAATATATTGCTGGGAAAGTTTTGAGTATCAAAGTTTCAAATTAATTTCGGGATTTTTTTCTTTCTTGGTATTCAATAACAGAAAAAAGAATAAATTACTTGTCCGCTAAATAGGGGTATTCTTGTCAGATGAAAGACTTTTAGTTATATTTAAAAAATAGGGAAATATGACATTAAATTGGTTCGGTCTTTTTTTTAAACATCGTTAAAAAGATGTGTGTCTAAGGTGAACGCCACAAGAACCCTGTAATACTAACTGTGTACGAGAGTATAACATGTAAACATTCCTTCTCAATAATATGGTTGTATTGGAAATCTTTTCATACAGATTGACAACTCATTGTCCGATATGCATGTAATATTTACCACATGACGCCCATAGTTCTTTCTACCATCATCATCTTATTCTTTGATATTGCTGTCAACATCGATGGTTCACACCCAAACAAAATGGGAGTAATGGACCTTCAGAGCTTCTCCGTGTTATACACTTGTGAAATATATAGACGAAATTTCTGTATTGAAATGAATATACATCTCACAAACAGGATTTTCAAATAACGATTTTGAGTAATCACCTTACAAACCAATATAAACGTATGGCAAGATATAACCATGAAGGAATTTAGTTTTTGTCAGACACAAGAACTCATCACTATCATAAACGTATACGTATATATGCATACAATTTCAAATATCAAGAACAAGCGGTCGATGTCGATAGTCCGTTTTCTAACTGTTCAAGTTAGACATGTCACTTGTTCATTCTTGAAAGCCTTCATATTCCCCGTCTAACGATGGGAACTGTTTCTGATTGTGTTGACTATAAATGCTTGTATGGTAATTCTGTCGTTTATCTGTACAAGCGGTTGCATTTCCTCTCCTTTCCCAACAAACAAATGAACGAAACGCTACTAGTCTGCTTACTCTGGAGCTCATCCTCAATGGCTATATACGTCAGGAAACTTACATGTATACTAATAATGATTGTTTCAAGAACAACGATGTATGGACGAACTATTCTAAATTCGTCAATATCAGTTATGCATGACTAAAATATAACTTTTATTACAACTACTGTATTACTTATTTGGATTCATGACGGCTATCATGTTCAACATTGCACAAATATTATCATAGAATTAAAAAAAAATAATCCTCAAAAATCCTTAAAAAAAGATAATGCCTTAGCTTAGATAATTGTTGTTTTTTCACAAAAAGTTCGTGTAAATGATTGTCAAATGAATTTAATTATGTAAGAATAAAATGTTAAAAAGAAACTAAAAAAAAATCATGTATGTGGTATTCTTTTGTCAATTAAAAACTTTAAAATTGCAATAGTTTTATTAGCATTTAAACACAGCCAGATTTGAATACAAGATAAGAAATTCCGGTAAAGTCAATGATATCAAACAGATGTACAAATCAATGGTATATCAAATTGGGTAATATTGCATTTAATTTTTATTAAAGATTAAAACTACTATTTGTTACTTCATATTTCAATTGAATCTTTACGCCAATTGCCGCTAATAAAGTAATCAGAAATTGTTTCCTTTTATTTTTATACATTTTCGGATTTACGAATTTGAATTTTATTTTCAATTAATTTACACAATTTAATTATTGAAACTTTATTCTCATCGTGTATTAAATCTTAGTGTATTAACATCGTGACATCAAACTCTTTCTAATCCTTTCTGTTTATCCTTTCCAAATAACAACATTTATACCTGTGTACGCTAGAACTCACACCTGCGGCTAAATAGCTACAAGGTAAACGAATTGACCTCAACCCGAGAAATATACAGTGACCTTTACAAAATAATATACACACTCTGCTCACACATTAGTTGCATTGAAATGATTATCAAAACCATAAGGGTAAATAGAACTGAAATATTTTCACTTCAATATCAGTAAAAATGTTCAATAAATATTTTATGAATAAAATCTCAACAATAATTAATTAATTTTATTCAAAAACATTTACTAGAGATAATTTTATAGGAGTTTAATTCAATTAATACAAAACGGTATATGCATATTCATTTTCGTTAATTATCATATTGTGGTTAATAACTACGACCATTCGTCAGCTGTGCGCTTTTAATTACGTATATTGTCGATAAGCTATAAGAGTTAAACAGATTTTATTTTTCCCAGAATTCAATAAATCGGGCTAATACGTCACGACCCACTCGAGAATTCAACAAAAAAAGTTACAAATACTTGATTTTCTCCGTTATTAGATGGAATATAAATTTAAAACTTTGCAAATGTGTTTTTTATGTTAAGATGAACATAATTAGATGATAAGTAAAAAATCGCGGAATTTCCCTTTAATAAACAAAATAAATGGTAATGAAAGATGTGGTAAACTTAAAAGTTATGTCAATCGTCATTACATGTTCTTCCATAAAATTATGAAAAAAAACAAGCGATCAAAATGTCCATGACAATTGCGTCACAATACTTATTGTTCTTAGCAAAAGTGTCGCAATTCATTTCAATTCAATTCATTTAAAATATTTTATTGTTCATATATCAAACTTATGTTTTAAAATAGGTATTTGACAAAAGACAAAGCCTATACAAATCATGTTCATGCTACATGTAGATTGATTCAATAATCTGATAGCATTTAATAAATTTCTGATATTTCATAGATTCAATTTTTGCAGTGAGTCAGGGGAGGCAATCCCTCAACTTCTTGAAATATTTTATTGGGTATACATATAGAATAAATAACTATGTGAACCCTTGCAGTTAACTACTGAAGATAATGTCAAATTGTATACCACATTAATAAGAAATGGTAAAGAATCAAATAAATCGTGTAAGGTGGCTCGGGTGACTACCTCCATTTTGGATTTTGGAGTAACTGATAACATAACATGTACAATATTTTTGATGTAAATATAGAAAATTAATATGTGCTTTATCTATGATGAGTTTATTTATCATATTTACGGCTGTAATGTATAAAAAACCACATATATTAGTTTTGTTATTTTTTTCCAGAATAGATACATTTTTATTTATTTAGGTTATACAACTGCATCGAGTGTAATACGGTATTAATCCACTCGAAACAGGCAAATTGTCAGATTTAAACGCGAGGGTCACCGAGCTTTTTAAATATCTTAAATTTCACTGTTTTGCAGTTGAGTACAAATGTACCGTATTGCATGAGATTTGGTGGTGGAATCTGTTCTCCAAATATTTTCATACGACATGCAGACAATCCTTTTTCTTATTTTCGATAATCAGGAAAATCTGTGACGATTGATACAAAAAACAACAAAAGAACCCGAACAGACTTCTTATGGATACGATATTGGTATGAGGAGAAAAATGAAAATATAATTTAAACTATTCAGATATCTCTATTCAAGTTTGAAGACAATTAAAGTAGCTCTAAATGTTAGGTTGAAGTTTATAAATTGGAATTGAAGACTGTAAACTAGTACATTTTCGGAGATAAACTTTTATTATCTGATGCAAATTGGTGTGTGTAAAAAAAAGTATTATTTCAACAAATACTCTGTACAAATTACTTACATCTTGTACACAGTATAGTGTAATACTATTTAAAACCATGACTATCATATTAGCATGATAACCTCATCAACACTGAACAGTAAGACATCTAACTTTAAACACATATACCATTTTTCTTTTCAAGTACCTATATATTGTATTGTAATACAGCTTAACATTATGTGTTTCAAGTGAAACAGTATGGAAATGTCGTTGGAAGTTTACCTTTTTCAAGAGACTTCTTGGTTTGCTGTGTCCTCAGTAATGATTACATATAAGATTACAACATTAGTTATTAACCTAAATTATAGACATTTGGTTATTTTTTATTCAAAACTGACTATACGTGTTTATTATCTTATGTACTTAAAAATATAATAGAACAACATTTAACACTTGCATGCAGACAAATGTTTATAATAAAAAAAGTCATCTGACCTGTAAATGTATCTGAATCGATTTCCGTACTGTTAACCGTAGAACTAATTGTCAGCGTATTTCCATATGCTAAAATCCAGACCAAGAAAACCAGCAGCATGTTACACGACGGTAACATTCTAACTATTCGGTAGTAATGCCAGTTAATAAATGAGTCAAGACGCTACACCAGAATGAGTCTTAAGTCTTATGACATCAAAACAACACTTGTTATAAGTACGTTACAGTTTCCTATTGGGAGGCACATAAGGGGCCTTATTCATGGGCCAACACATTGTTTTGAAATTGAAAATAGAATGTTTTGTTGTTAAATATATAAATCATTTTTATAGATTTCATACAAATATCTATTGAAAAAAAGCTTTGTTTTTTTCTAAATTTGCCAATCTATAAAACAAATATTCCATCACGAACTATATTGTACTTGTAAGTACAAATGTCTCGTGATTTAAAATAACACTTGGAAGAAGATAGTGTACAAGGACAACGAAGAGTGTCGTATTTGTCGTTCACTTAAAGCATTGACATTCATATAATTTTGTTTTCAAATAAAAGATGCTAAGCTATTATGTTAATTTTGTACTGCTGTGAAAGTACTTTTATTCGTGGGGTACCAATTTTCGTGATTTTCGTGGATGAGTTTATCCACAAATTTAAGTGTTCAACTAAATAAAACAACCATTGTCCAAATCAAGACATTAAAAGATCCCAATGAAGGTTTGACTACTGATATGATCGAGAGAATATACTGAATAACCTAGAATCTGAGAATACTTTAATAGCAGTCACAGAACTACAACTGCATGCAGGATTATACCTATTTAATCTTTAATAACCTAAACAGTACAACTCTTGATCTATCAATTCTCATAAAAAAAAAAAAAATTTCGATGAAAGTCAGATTTCTCATAGTTCTCGTACATATCGGAAATATTAATTTCATGCTGGGCTTGATTTTGATAAGAATTATTTGACAATTCAATTTACGTTTATAGCATTTTATTATGATACTGAATTCTTTAGGTGACATGTTTATTGCCTAATTTACACCTTTGATGGTCCTTAATCTTTTGGCTCTATTACCACTTTTTTATAAATCTGGTAAGAAAAGGTAAAATTGCATGTGGGAATAGGAGGAAAACTTGTGCAAACAAAGGATTATACTGTACAAACATTTTTTAATCAACTGCTAATTGACCAGTGTTTTTCTTTATTAGAACAGGTAATAATATTTCAATATTTATGTCAGAATTAATGGCAAATTTTTTAAGTCTATTATCATGATTGTGGCTAGAAGATTTTAGACCAATTAAAACTGTAATTTTTGTAGATTCTTTTTCAGCTTTTCGCGCCATCAGCGCACCTATTTTTAAAGTAAAGAATCAAATTTTATAGGATATTCATTTAATTTTGACATCTCTTAAAAAGGTGGCTCAGAAATTATATTTGAATGGATACCAAGTCATATCGGAATAATGGGCAACGAAAATGCAGATTTACAAGCCAAAAATAAAACCGCACTAAATTTAGATAATTGCATAGACTTTATACCTCTCTTTAAAGTCGACATTAAAACTGCCTGTACATTTTTTCTGAAAAAATGCATAGAAAAAAGAGTGGGAAACAAACAAAGATCGAGCATTATTTAAAATAAGCGATACAGTTAATATTCAAAAATTAACAAGGGAGAAAAAACTATTACTTTTCAAATTAGGAACAGGATATATTGGACTTAACAAGCACCTAAATAAAAATGGAGTAGTTACCTCAAATCTCTGTAAAAACTGCAATCAAATTGAAAATGTAGAGCATTATATGTTAAATTGTAAATTATTTAATTTAGAAAGGGAAATTTTATTTAAAAAACTAAGAAAGTTAAATGTAACTGATTTTTCACTTAAAAATGTACTAAAAGAATATAATTTTGCTCCTATTTATGAATGTATTGAGTACAAATTCAAAAATGTTAAAAATAAATAAACTCCAATCTATTTATGATCATTTCTGATATTTTCTCTTTATTTTTTAGTATTTCATTGATAAAAAAGGAATATATTACAAATAAACAATGTATTATATCTAAACAGTGTACCAAATATATTATGCTTTCACTAAAATAAAGGCAGGGTAAATCTAAGTGAAATTCTAATTAATCATGATTGTTATAAAAACAAATTATTTATCAAAACATCTATTATTATTTGCAAGTGGGAATAGAAGGAATAGTATTTTTAAAAGTGGGAATAGGAGGAAGACACCAATCTGTTGATCACTTTATCTTGGGTTAATTAGTTTTGTCATCACGATTTACACGGGTCAATGTTTACTTTGAAATTTTCTTCAATCCAGACTATTTGTAACGTTCCTTTCTAATGGCTTTAATTTTTCAAATTTATGTTTCTTTTAGAAAACTTAAATCCACGAATTTAAAAACCCACGAACATGTAAATATTGCTCAAACCACGAAAATTGATACCCACGAATTCTGCACAATTTTCACAATATGTATTTTTTTAAGTTAAAGGAATCTTCGGAGTAGAACATTACAAAGAATTTTATTTCAATTTTAATGTTGCTGTTTTTCCATTTTCTTTTCTGTGTTATACCCAAAAATTCACAATCAGGTTTTAAGATCAAGCTGACCTTCTACTCACTCACTAATTAAAGTATTTATAAACAATATCATACATGCTATTAACAGATCTTGAATAAAGTTTGTCCAGATTTATATTTTAAGTCATTGGAATCGCACATATTTCTAGTAGTGGGATTGAAATGATATTTTTGTGTGTCTTTCAGGAGTCAGTACATCAATACTGACATGCTTTATAAGAAGCCTTTCTAAAATTGTCCGTTTATGAATTTGAAACTATAAAAAAACTAAAGTTTCAACTCCCTCAGTCAAAGTTGACATTAGATGGATTTTCTAGTAAATTTTATTGTCATATAGCTCTTAAAATGTTTCAGTACATTCTCGGCTTTCACATATTCGGCTGTGAGCGTTCCTCGTGAAGGTAGATCCAGAAAAGCGCATCGGAAGCATATAACTATTTAATGTGTTGTTTTCATTTTGTTTTCAAAAGTAAAATAACAAAAATACCGAACTCAAAGGAAAATTTGAAACCAAAAGTCCTTTAACAAGTGGCAAAATCAAACGCCCAACGCAACCAAACGTATGAAAATTAACGGTCTTCTCCGGATTTGGTACAGGCATTTCCTTATGTCGAAAATGATCAGTTAACTCTCTCCCTTGTATGACAGTCGCATACCATTTTCATTATGGCGAACATTGAATGTAAACAGAAACTTAGCCATTACAAATGTTAAATTGCTAAAGGAAGCTCTATTCAAAGTGTATACATTCCACCTAAAATTATATTTATTAGTACAATATTCAAATTATAACAATTAACAATTAAATATTACCGAATACGCAATTTTGATCATTTCAGTTTCTTGAACTTTTTATTTTGTTAAGCATGTTAAGCCACATTATAATTTAGAGAAATTATTCGAGTAACTCTTTTTTTAAATGTATCTATTAAAATGCAACAAACTAATTTTGATGTACAAAATCAAAATACAACATTTGAAATTTCAAGGAGATGATACATGTATCTAATATTTATAAAAAACAAATGTTTAGGGGAGATCTATGTCTCTTTTATTGTCTATATTGAGAAAGGTAAATATGTTTAATGAAACAGCCGATTTAACTGAGTTAACACACTTTAGGCGAGTGACTTTAACCATGAAATTAAATTTTTAATGCACCTACCTAACACACGGCTAAATTATATATCATTTGAAAGCTACAAATCTGTACTATCTGTTTTGCCCGGTCGTAAAAAAATCGTACGGTGCAATTTCCGTCAAATCAAGATCAAAGGCCAAGGACGAATAAGGGCATATTGTCTAAGATTTCAGCTTGATTGCATAATATGACTTTTATATACTTAATTCACATATGCAAACAATTTAAACTTTTAGCAGAGAGATTAACATTCATTAATCAAATGCATTTTTATATATTTAAAGCGTGTTTTTGATAGACAGCACATGTTTCCTGAAATTCTAGTAAAAGTTAATAAAATGTGCAAAAACACGAATTTTTCTTTCTGATGCAACTGCTAATCACTTTAAACTAAGTAAAACCCTGTAATGACTATCAAAGAAGTTTTTGACATCATAAATGTCCTAAAATTATGCTTACTTCTAATCAAACAGCAAATCAAAACAACTCATACAGTTGCCCCAAATACCGCCATCTGCGAAAAACAGCTTTTTAGCATTTCTTGCAATTTAAACATTGTATGTGGTCAAAATAAGGTTTAATAAACAAATTCTTAAGAATCTGAAAAATTCAAAGTAAAAAAATATGTGCGCGAATCATACTATTTAAATAAAGAGGGCGAAACTAAGAGATTGCAATCAGCATTGAAACTACCCGACTGAAATGAACATCTTTCGACTTTTCTAATTGTTTGATTTGTAGCTTCATTATAAATATTGATGTAGTAAAAAACCCTTTTATTTATTAAATGTGAACCATAAAAAAAGAAATTGACAATCTAGACAAAAATAAATAGAAAATTAATTGATGAAAATTGAAATTTCAAAGAATTAAAAAACCAGGAAACAAATTATAAAACTTTACTTCATGATTGATTAAATTGCGTTGTTCATTGTTTAAATGCATAAATTCAGCAAATAAGAATAATTTTGAAGAAAAAAATCCATTAATACGCAAAGATTCTAGTTACAACTAGACTTCCTGAATAGCTTGATGTCATCTCACTGAATAGTGCCAAATTTGTGACAATGTTGGACTCATAATTTCCATTGAAATTGAAAATAAAAGACTCAACAGATATAGTTTACTCTATCACGTATCTTGAAAACGATGATGAGGGTTGGTTGAGAACAAGTTTAACGACAATATGAGATGAGCATAAATCAACCAATAAAAACACTCCTTACTACCAAATTATAAATTAGTCATTTCTATGTAGCAACATTATAGCGACGCCTGCATATGTCAACTACTAAAGGAGGAGACCGATTTCATTGAGCCTCAACTCCTCTGAGACAATAAGAAGTCGGAAATATTTATGATATGTCGTATAAATGTAAGGTTTTGTATTTCCTTAATTTGTCTTTGCATGCTCAGTCGACGTACTGCCCGCGAAATTAAATGAAACTATTTATCTAAACACTTGCCCAATTTGTAACGCGATTTCGCGGCATCTTCTTGTGGAGTATATTTCTCCAAGTTGATACAATTTTCCAGAGCTTGCATGTATGTTCACGATTTATTTCCATGATAGTGCGTAACTGCTCACAATGAAGATGTTAAATAAAGGCAACTACAGTATACCGCTATTCAATAGTCATCAATCAATTTACTAGAAACTGAAACAAATCCGGGTCACAAACCAAAACCGAGGAAAACGCATCAACTATATATATACAAGAGGAACACAACGATATAACAGAAACACTGAACTGCTACAAAAACAAACGCCAACATACAAAGAAACAGATTATTCGATACCAACTGCCATATGCCTGACTTTGTACAGGACATTTGAAGAAAAGTGGTGGTTTGAACATGGTTTTAAACCAGAGTTCAAATCCAAAGTTGGAATCATCCCTTTGAAAATTTTATGGACGCCACAACGAGTTGGTTGACAATTATAAAATATTTGTTTCGCCAGATGACGACTGATAAGTTCCAATCGACGTTACCAAAATACCGTCATATCTGCCTTGAATGACACCTACCCACTAAGGCTTGACATCGAGTTAGGAATTAAATGAGCCACAGGACGCGTGTCACATGTGGAACATGATCTGCTTACCCTTTGGCCCTGAATTCACCCCAAATATTTTTGGGTTTTTTTTGTTACTCAATATGTAGTTTTATATGTTGTGTTTTGTATACTGTTGCTTTGTCGTGTTCGTTTTTTTTGGCCGTTTTGTCAGTTCGTTTTCAATTATGAGTTTGATGTGCCTTTGATATATTTCGTCACTATTCAAGTAGTCAAAGGTTTTTAAATTGTATATCATTGTAGCTAAATGTATCATAATAACGATTTTGTTCTATATATACATCACCGTGAGCAAATTAAGTTATTTTCGAGGATATTTGTCTTATTGCGTTATTCTTATTCATTTTACTTTGAGGAGATTTTTTGGCCGATTTTCATTACTGCAAGTTAATGTCTTTAAAGTCAATTAATACCACAAGGACAATCAACATCTTAAACCATGAATCAGATAAACTTAATTAAAACCATGAACAAAATAAAATTAAAGTCTAAGAGACGAACAACAGTTCACAAAATACAGCACACCATGAAAACGATCACTGCCTAAAACAGCGAATGATCTCATGAGGTCAGGAAGGGTATTAAAGTTGTTCATTTTTTTATTTCTTAACTGCTTATAGTGTTTTACATACACAATGACCTGCATTTGTATTTTAAAAGTTTATGTTGAAAATACTCAAAGCATCTTTTATTCAAATAATTAAAGCGATTAAACTTCTAAACACACTTAATATTACTGACACGATTTTAGACTAAATAAGAAGCAGCAGCATTATATTTTGTTCGTTTACATCCCGCTTTAGACAACCAAGTGTTTCTAAACAAGGTTACTTTTTTCAATGTTACCTACGATTTAGTCGCAAAGTCATGTTTGCATTTAAACATGATTACAAAAAGTTAATACGTTTGACTTCGTAAAAAACATATTTTTACCTTAATTAGCTCGTATATATTCTTTTCGAACTTTAAATACCCCTATTTTTATTATGGAAAATCATTCTCCTCCCGGATATTGACAATAAGCGATGTGCTATTTTAACATAGAATAACAAAAAGATCGCTGTTTGCAGATGGCAGATTTTTGGACAACTGCAAACATTTCAATAGAAGGCTGTTCTATGAACAATAATTAATAATTGCATATTAAAATTCAAAACAAATATTCCCTGACCTAAGACATATACATTTATCTATTTTTTTAGCATACAAATATCGATTCCCTCAGATATATTTTGCTTTTGGAACAATTTTTCATTTTTTTTAAGATTTGCGATAAATTTCAATTTTCGGGAAATATTGCGCATCTAACCTCTATTTTTTTTATTTGATTTGGAAATAATGTATCATGTTCCATAAAATTCATACTATCTTTTGAAAAATTTTATGGTACAAGAATTAGAAAATGGCTTTTTGTTTAGTAATCGCAAAAATTGGAATGTTTATTCATGACCTTTGACCTTGATTTTACAGAAAATGCACCGTACGATTTTTTTACGACCGGGCAAAACAGAAAGTACAGATTATTAGCTTTCGAATGATATATAATACAGCCGTGTGTTAGGTGGGTGCATTAAAGTCGTTAACTAAGTGTCTTTTTGAAATAAGTCACTCGCCTACTTATAAGTTTGTAGATGCACAGAGACGGATTGGCGCGCAATGGATAATATTCTTTTTCTACTCGCTTGGATACAATATGTGACAGAAATTAGGCCATGATTTGCATTGGAAAACAATTTGTGCATATTGTTGTTGAATTAAGCTAAAATGATACTACACCATAAAATTACAATTCGCAAATAAATTACTACGATCCCAAATATTAGTCGTTAACATCATTGCAAATATATATAAAAACTACTGGTCAACAGCACCGTATAGAAAAAGAGAAGCGAAAGATACCTGAGGGACATTCATAACTCATTCTCATAAGTCGAAAATAAACTGAAAAGGTCATGGCTAAAAAAGAAAAAGACAACCAGACAATCAATACATGTAGTACACAAAACACACAATACAGAAAATCAGAAAATGACTGGGCAACACGAACTCCACCAAAAAATGGGTGATCTTAGGTGCTCTGAAAGGGTAAGTAGATCCTGCTGCACATACACCTGTTTTTTTGTTCATGTTAGTAAAATCCTGGTAATAAGTCTAGTTCGGAAGGGTCACATTCGGGAAAACGAGACAGGATTGTAGTTACGACAATAGGAACAGATCCGCTAACATCTGTGAGACAAATATTTCATAACAGTCAACTAACTCGTGACGGCGTCCGTAAAACTTACGAAAAAAATGAAATAATAAAAAATACCGAAATCCGAGGAAAATTAAAAATGGATAGTCCTGTAACTCAAGTTCGATGGGATAGATGCGTTCAACATAGTCACCAAATTAAAATTTGAATTATTTATATCGCGGAAAATAAAGTTAAAGTATACTGCTAATTTCTTTTTGTTCTCCCTAAAAAGTTCCTGTATGAAGTCAACTTATATATATGAGTAAAGGAACAAGTCGGCAATTAGAGTAAAACAGTTTGTGACCAAGGGAATATCGATTGTTTGTTGAAAGACATGTCCTCTAAACATAGCAAATATGTTGTCAATCAAGAAATCAAGCATCTTGATAATGTCAGTTTCGGATTGATATTTTACAAAGTAGGATTGATCCCTCCCTTTAACAAGATACTTGTGTCTACGTTGGTATTCCTTTTACGAAACAAAGCAGGACCAACCCTTTCAATTTGTCTTTCAGTATGAAATCGGGAATACTTGTTTAAAGTGTAGAAAGGTCAAATATTTTAATACTATTGCAAGATAAAAGATTCTTAGATTGTATGCACTCGAAAAGATCTTTGGAATTTTTTAGTATCCACACTTGATTTCCGCCACCTCTAGAATAGGTAGTTTCACAACAACTTTGAAGCTCGGCTTTTATGCTGATCAAATTGAAAAAGTTGATAATTTAGAAAGAGGTTTCGTGGAGCACTTGGAATACTAGCAATATACCACTGTTTGTAAGGACAAGATATTCAATTAAGGCAACTACTATGCAAACTATTTCAAAGTTGCTTTTATTCATCTATTCTTTTTCAATATTACCTCAGCTGTACTTAAACCATGTTTAAATGTATATTGGCCTAGCGCCCTCATACTTGATGCTAAAACAAGGAAATAGGGATTAAGTGTCAAAATTCACAGTTTATGATTATTGTTCATGTATGATTCAATAATGCATTTTTCTACAGTACAAGGAGATTCCGTGTATAAAACATTCATTGAATATAATGTTTGTTCAGCGAAACATCCTGATTATTTTACAAGTGTAGCCATGTGCAAATTTGAATTAAAAACAAACTTCAACTACCGATCCAAAATTGTAACTAAGCACGATAGTTTCAATGTTTACGCATTAGTTACCAGAAAATGAAATAGTAAATCGAGGTAACTCTAATTGAAGTCGCATCAACTCATCGAAAAAAGTTTCAAACATTGACCAGAATAATATAGTCGTCTCACTTGTTATGCTTCAAAAGAAATCAGCAGAAATAACAACAGTTCATGGTAATGGTCTGATGATTAATGACATGATGAGATTATTGGTACTTTAAACTGGGCACTTGTTACAGGCGTAAGCATAAGTAATTTTGATATTCGCATTATGATTTTAGTTTTAAACACTACTAATATACAATTGAACATTGTAGCTGTAATTGCACTAAGCTATACCTAGAAAGTTCATCATGACGTTAAACTGTGAAGTATATCTGCATACCTTATATTTTTGTTTGTACTTCAGCCAAAATATCATGTATCATGAATATATCATATCAGTCACAAATTTTGGACAATCCATGATTCTTAAATCCTAGACAGATACCTTATGAATAGATTGGTTTTGAGGTTGCCGAATAGAAATGAGATCTGGTACATTTTTTTTAGAAAAAAAATGGCTGTTCAAGTGTAATATGGTAAGGAAACACCATTTTCATGAACTGAAGATTATTTTTAGAATCTATGATGTATCGAGAATAAGATAAGTTAATGAGATTTCAGCAGATGACTTTTCAATCTATTCAGATATGTTGGCAATCTTTGTATTGAGTAACGAGACTCTGGTAAGATGTAAATAACATTTAAGAATGGAGAAGAAGGCACATGAGTCTACTGTACCTCTACCTCTACTAGTCTGTATCATCAGAGATTGAACTGGACATGTTGATGGGAGATCATTAGGAAAATAATCCCTCTTAGTGTATACAAATTCTTTAATACTGCTTATACATTGTTGTTTTTCATGTGACCATCCTAATAAGAATGGCTTCAAAGCGCTCGTAGATATGATGACATTAAAGTGCTGGAAACGTAATTTGAAATGATAATGTAGATATATCAAACCCATAAGAAAAATAATTTAATTTAATTACCTTAAAACTGTTATTAACTTGAAATGCAAGTGGAATGCATGACTTTGCATTTTGGTGAAAGGATGTTTACCATATAAAGCTTTCTGACAATTTTGTTGCGCGTTTCGTCAACAAAAGACTAGAAAAGAGACATTTATCAATCTGCCAGTGTTAGAATTCTTATAACTTTATAGAATTAATCAACGTTTTTAAACAAGAGCAATACGACGGGTGTCATTAGTGACAAAGGAACTGCTGACCCTTCTGGAGCCCCTTACCTTAATTCACCCTCGGTTTGTGAAGGGGTTCGTGTTGCTCGAACTTTTTCCTTGGCTGCTACTTCGAATTAACTATGATTGTCATAAACCCTAATAAAACGTTTTTGTTTTGTTCAAACCATTAGAATCACAAAGTTATAATCATATAAACCCTCGATGCACTTTTATTCTCGAAAAATTGCTAACAGTCGGCTGAATTTGAACGTTTGAAATAAAATAAAGTTTTCCAGGACGATGGATAATCTAGAATGTTCAAATGGATGACTTATTCATTTTGGTAAATAGAAGCAGAAGATTCCAAAGGGCTATCTAAAGTAATTACAAGTCGACGACAAACTTATAACTCAACGGCAAAAACAATTCAGTTCCAAAACATATACAAAAATTTACGAATCAAAACAAAGAACATGTAGAATACTGAAAATTGAGCAACACGAACCCAACCAAAAACTGGGCATGAAACTTTTGATTTAATTTCATTCTTGTTAGTAGCAACCATGTACCATAGAAATCCAATCCATAGAATATCATTTCAATTGCAAAATAAAATTCGACAGAAAATATAGATATCAGCAAAGGCGTCTCAGTTTGTTCATTTTCTCTTTTTGGTGGCCATTTTGATATTTTCCGTTATTTTTAGAAATATTGAAGAGTTTAGTATAACCTCACGACTTATTAGAAACGTTGCATATCATTTTAACGGCTTTTAAAATATTTGGTTTGTATATTATTTGCATTGTACTATATATACTTGGCTGTGTAAATCAAACTTATTAAATGCCATTTTGAAAATTGCCGCAACATTGAATGTGACATATAGTGAGTTTATAGCTTTAATTGACTACCAGGCATATGTCTTCAAATATTCATAGTTTTATTCTTTCTTCACCAAGCCCACAATTCTTTTCAAAATATGCACGAATAACCTTGACTATAAGATGTAGATAAAATTAGAAATTCCTTCTGTTCTAGTTTTTTTAATTTGTATTAAAGCAAACAGTATAATCATCTTTCACTTGCTACTTGTTTTTCTCTTTCATCAACGGGACGGCAATTCAATCCCTGTAGAAAAAGAATAACAAATATAATCAATATTCATAAATTTTATTCTCATTAAGAACAATTGCAGCATTGGTAGTATTTCGATTCAATATTTGACTTTGATCACGTGTCTAGAGTTTAGTATTCAACGAGTAGGGGGAACTTTTTTTTTATAAAAAAATGTGTGTGTTTTTTTTTATTCATAAGAGAAAGATATATTAATTATCGATTGTCCACTTCTACCAATGTAAGAATCTATGTAAAACACCAAGTAATGAGACTATAAAATTTCATTAACACAATGTAAATGAATGCAAAAGATGTTATAACATACCTGTGAAATAAATACATAAATTGGTTGAAAAACCACGAAATGAGACTGCATATGAAATTACACTCCCTGTTACCATAAAACAAAACAAAGAAATAGGCTGCATACAGTTACATGCCCTGTTATATTGTATCAACACCATGAAAAGGGACTGCATATAATTTCATGGAAAAAAGTGAAAAAAGGTCGAAAAAGGACAAAAGACGAACCACTGTCAACAAAACACTCAACGGAAAACTAAAGACCTAAATCTGAGGGTGATTTTAAATACTCCGGATTATTCAACAGATATTGATTCACCAGTACAAACAATTACTCTTTGTAAGTAAAATATAAATGATAAGTCGCACTTAATGATGGCACAATCAAGACAAACACGAAGGGTTTATGGCTATGACTGTTAGACGATTGAAAGTCCTTATCTTGTTATAAAAGTCATGACAAATAATTGCAATAATTTTATTTTATTTTGTTTTTCTTTATCATAACTTAAATCCGTCTTAAATTGAGCGTTTTAGTAGGGTAAATTAGAGGCGGGGTAAAAATATTTTTATGTAATTATATTACATTATATGAAAATAAACTTACATGTGAACACTCACAGATATACCCCATGTTATCTTGGTTGCACGGAGCATCATTCCATTCATAATGATGGAGTGACCAAAAATGACCACAATCTTCACGATTTTTGTTATCGTCTGGTTGATTTGGAATTCAGTTGGATAAACGAACAGACGAGCCATCGACCCAGTCTCCTTTCTTTAAGTCTGTCATCCCCATCCAACAGCCGTGATAGAATTTAGCCGACTCTGTGTTCAACATTCGTAAAACTTATCAGTTAATTAAGGGACTATTTTTATGCAAACCAAAATTAACTCACAAGTTAACATATATACGCAAAGACATCAACGGCAAAATACTTTTAGTATTTATTGTCCATGTAACCAGATGTTCAAACAAACGTTTTTATAATGGAATAACATAACAATTCTAAATAATGGACGGCATTCAGTTAAATTTTAGAAATGCTTCTCGTAATTAAGTTTTGAAATTAGTACACAAATTGTTTCTTAACCCAAACATTTGACTGAACTAGCAGAACTTTTAAGCTTGTTTTTCCATTTGCTTTTGGTATAATAATAGCCAAATAAAAACAATCCTGGGTGACGTATTCGTGTATTAGTTGTTATGTTTATAACTTATAAAAAAAAGTTATAAAACCTTATGTAAATTTTAACAAAGTATTTGTTGACACCATATTTGTTTACACCATATATCGACATTGCAAGACACGATAGGTGTTGCTATGAAGTTTAGTGTTATTATGAAATTTAATTCCACACACTATTTTCTATTCTGTAATTTTATTTCATACAGCAGTGTTCCAAAAATGAAATTGTGTCAATGTGTTTTATCATAGATATATAACATACTTACTAGTTAGCATGTCAACAACCCACGAGTTTTCTGCTGAGTCAGTTATATTCACAAGGTAGCAACCCATATTTGTACATTGTTTCTGAAATGTCAGAAGTATAGCATTATACTCAGAACATTAGCAAAGCCTGAGCATCGTTAACTTTAAATTTCTTCTTATGACCATTTAAACAACTCATTTAATTTATTCATCTGATAATGAAGAATTTATTAATTTGCAAGCTACAATCGACGACAAAAAATTGATCAACAAAATGACAACTATTGCATTATGAAAGCTGGAAGTATGTATTGTTTAATTACAGTGGAATGTATTATGCTCCTTGATCGTGTTAATATACCGGAAATCTTTCACTATTTAGCAAATATTCTTGCAAGTGGTTATTTCTTTTTTTTTTATCGAAACGTTAAAAACTCAGATTTTAGAATACACATTATACATGCTGGTCTTAAGCTGTGTCAACTGGATCGAGTAGCTTCAATACAGAACTATTGATCCATCACTTCATAAATGATTATAAGTCTTGACAAAGTTGTATCTTTCAGTTGCAAAGACATTTCTGAATAAATATAGAGGTGACCTACTTCAGAATCATGCCATGTTTTACCATCAGGCGAAAAAAGTAACAGTGATCTTTGTTATCTTCCAACCGTCTGGACATTTGATTTCATTAGCACCGCATTCACACAAATTGTCTGTTTAAAAATAAATATGATAAGTTATGTACATACAAAGATCTGTGGTTCGATGTAAAAATTATCAATGCATACTAGGTAGTTTCAAACTATTTATTTGGGTACACAATGTATTCAATTTCGACAGTTCCAAAAAGTATTAAAGTGTTTTAAAAGTAACACTTGTATTGTCATTTGTTATATACTATCTATCCTGAATTAAAATAACTACTGATATATTCTGCGGCCATATATTAGAATCAAATTGTTCGCAATATTTTCTAAAAGTTCGTGTTATATCACTAACTTTTGCAGGTTTCCCCTCGTTGGTAAACATATGAAGAATTTTTAAAAATATTGTGTGGCGCCAATTACTTGCGTAAATAAACACATATTATCTTTCACTCGAAGGAAATTGTATAAATGCACCTAAAAAAGAAGAAAATACAGCGATAACGGTCCATTTTATAAAATGCATGACGATTAGTTTCTGGACGGAAAAGAATGGACAAACATTGTTTGTTTGTACATCAGTAATATAGGGATTACATATCGCAGCATATTTATTTGCATTGCTGGAATATAGGCAAAACAATGATTAGTACAAAAGTTATTTGTTCGCTTCGTTTATTCCTTATAACAAGCTTACAAGAAGACAATAAATGGACGCTTGAAAGTACGATCATATGATTTCGTCGAAAGTGAAAGTTCAATCATGACTGAAATCGATCCCTTAACGATTTTAAAGGTTTACATTATAGTTACTTGATGATAAAATTGAAATGCATTTTAAAGTTTCACTTTAAGTTCTTCGCAATGACTAATCATATAAATGCTAGGTTTATGGGTCATTATACCGGGTTCACGTTTCTAACACGTTTAAAATGGCATTGGTTATTTTCATCGATTTTGAATTGGAACGTAATCAATGTGATTGGTGCGTTTTGTTTGCTGTTTCATCTAAAAATAACAACAGAAACATTACAAAAAGAAATTCTTGATATCAATTTAACATGTTTAACAAGCATTTTTCCAAAAATGACTTTGAATATCCAATGCATCTACTCGTACTGGTATGTTCAGCATCCAAATAAGTACTATTAAATCGTCAAAACAGGGTTGAAGTAAAACTTCAGTCAAGTATTCAAGATCAAATATCAAAATATGAAAAGTGTCGTGTTTAAAATAAACTCATCATAGATACCAGGACTAAATTTAGTATATACGCCAGACGCGCGTTTCGTCTACAAAAGACTCATCAGTGACGCTCGAAATTAGTGTCTTATGCATGATTGTTTATTATTAACTGTCTTTGACTTTTAACTTGCTTTTCAGGAACTGCGAAAACTGTCGAATCGTACTTTCGTATTTTTTATACTTGTTGAGACAATTTGTGATGCAATTTTAATGTTAAATGTTTACTTGTTTTTGTGTTAAATCTAGTCTCACTATTTTTTTCTACATTGTATGTACTCCTCTGATAAGCGTTTAGGACTAGTGTTACGATAACTTTTCACTTCTGTCCTAGAGGAAAGAACACAAAATGTTCTGTACAAATATTTGCATACTCTTAACTATTAAGGTAGATAGTGATTCTAAATTATAATCCATAGAATTTTTTAATAATTTGCCAAAATGTAGTTTATATCCTGCTTGTTCAAAAACATTAATAAAAAAGAATGGGTCACCGGACTTATTTTCACACTACATGTTGTGCAAAATTGTCCGATATTGTATAGATTATGCATGGAAAACCTAATTTTGCGTCATATAACAAAAACTACACCATAGAATTTTGAGATAAAATATGAGAAGATAGCTGCAATATTATGCTTTCAGATAAGACAGATAAGAACTGAACGGGTCACCGGACTCGTTTTCTTGCTACATAGTCAAATTGGTAAATTCCTAACACATTCTATTGTAAAAGTAACACTATCTGAATTATCTGCCCTTGCATTTGAGTTGTCTCCCCTTTTTTGGCAAAGTTGAAAAAATTGAATCAAACAAAAGTATTCTGTTTTTTTTTAAATACAACCATAACATATAATAAAACATGGCATTTTCTATATCATAATGAAAATTCTTACAAATGAATTACCTTCTGATCTCTAATTTGCAAATTTAATTAAAGATCTAGACCTTGTTTTCTGGTATTTCAAAATCCAAGAAGGAGGAAGACACCATATCTACCTTAAATCACCGACCGTGCAAGGGCTGTATAGCCAGTCAAGGTCGTTAAAAACTTCCATTTGTTGTACCTTAAATCATTTTATTTATGATTGACTGTGTACGCTGTTTTACTAAACGCAATTGTGTCCCCGGTTATATTTGTCTTTCTAGCATTGTTTTACAAGTTGTATTTATATTGTGTCGTACATCAAATGTATTCGTTCAGTGAAAATTCATTTTTTTTTGTTAATATTTATTTTTGATCGAGTTGAGCCATTTTAATTGATATCTAATAGAAACATGTTGTTCAGTGGTTGTTGGTGTACTTTATAATGGTTTCTCGACTTTTTTTTTATATAGATTAGACCGTTGGTTTCCGAAATGCATTTATCCTAGTCTTTTTAGGGCCCTTTATAGCTTGATATCTGGTGAGAGACCATGCTCTGTGTTAAAGGCTTTGATCAATCATTGTTCACTTTTTTACATTTTGTGACTTTGGCTGAGAGACTTTGGCTGAGAGAGCCCTCATGCCCCATCTTTTTATACGTTCATGTTATATCTATAAGATGTTGAAATTTTATATTTATATGCATCACTACCTTGATAGTTGCAAGTGACTGCATTTTGTATGTGTTGACATGGTGACTCTCACCCGGTTTTTGTATTTTGAATGTCACCAACAGTGAAACTACTGATGCTTTATATGCGAGAATAAATTACAAAATATTGGAAGAAGTTGAAAATATGCACTATTAAGTATCGACAAAATTAATGTAATTCAATCATAAATTGCATTATATTAAACTTCTTAAATAGCGGATTGTTTAAAGGAAACCAGAAACAAGTCTTATAACCGCATCTGCAGTGATATCTAGATTGTTTAACTGACTCCCATATGTCATAAAGTGTTAATGTTTGCATTGTTGATGCTACAACAGAGAGTTAGTAGACCTATATAAAATAAAGAGTGAACAATGTTTGTCCATTCTTTTCCGTCCAGAAACAAAAAATAGACAAACCAACATTTCAAAAGGCATATGAATAATTAACACTTGTTAAATTAGAAGGATTGCATATATAACTAATATATTCTACAGTGAAAACAATTTTTTTTTATTTTAAAATTTCTCACTTAATATAAATACAATTTGTGTAACATAAATTGCAATTTTATTGTACTTTACTGTTATGGTTTAAAATCAATTTAATAGAACAGTTATGTTTGGCATAATTTGTAAATTATCGGACTTTTTTATGTTTTAAAAGCCATTCCTGCTGGATATCCATACGCATCGTAGCCTGTCCAATTTCCGTAAATCCACAATCCAAATCGTGTCTTTTCTCTGTGTGTGATGTGATGTGGCCCACTAGATATTGGAATGCTGAAACTACTAAAGCGATGCTCCTCTTCAGAAATACTGAAAATATTTTTCAAATAAACGAAATAACCGTCAAGAACAAATCCATCGACTGCATCTGTCGGCACTGTTATACTAATGAAACTTTCAAAATCTGTTGGAACCATGAAATCATAATCATACAGGTACTGGTTAATACCGGGAATCGTCATCATAAAGGCGTCTCCATGTCCATCTGCTAGCTCGTGTGGGTAAATATGTACCAGCACATCGCTTTCAGATGAAAGATAGGAAATAGTTGTATGGAAATAACTCAGAAAGTCTCTACATTTCAGTATGTTTCTGGTGCGTTTGTTAACATTCTTTAAGATGACGTTTGTATCATTTACACCAAGCACGCGAACTGTATTTTCCAATCGATAATGTAAATACGGAATGACATATACATTATCTAGTTGGTCTGTAGGTAAAACCATTTCTATGAAAGGCTGATAACTTTGTCCACCAATGACTTGGTTGAGTGTATTACCACTAATCACAACAACTGGCTGAGATGCAATGATTCTTGTTCCTGTCAAGTCTGTTGTGTGCGATATCTGAAATGCTGTATACTTATTAAGTACTAATGTCAATGTTTGATTGTTAGAATATTGCATATTGTCGTATTCAATTGTTCCATCATTTATTTTAAAGTGTATTCTGATAACTGTGTTTGAATAAACTGCAGATAAGGAAAATACACTTCTACGACTGGAACTATATGGAGTGAACGAAGGAATTAGATATTCTGTTGATGCATATCTAGTTGGAAGAACAAAGAATCCCTCGGATTGAGAACGCACAAATAAAAACCCATACAGGGTAATTGGAACATTGGAGTGTATTACTGCTCCAGTTTGATGTAAACCATTTGTCATTAGTACACTAGAATCAAGAGTATAATGATTATCGGCTGAATTTAACGTTACTGTAATATTATTGTTGTTTTCAAAATAGAATACAGATAATTTCACCATTCTGTTAACTGTTGGTAATATTCTTGGTAATGGTGTGCTATGTGCTTGATGAAATATCAACAGAAAATCCTTTTCACGTCCATCTGCAATAACATAATTGCTGTGACTTTAGAATAAACAAAATTATTTACTAAATTTAGTATGTATTTTCGCCTGTATACTTTTTGATTCAAGCTCCCCTTTGATGTATGAATCTTTAGTAGGCGAAACACGCAAAACAAATTGCTCTGGGTTTATTTGATGAGTATTTCTAATATTCATCAAAAATGTTTCGATATTCCTGTGATATTTTATTAGCTGGAGTGTCATGCTATTATATGTTCACATAAAACAAATGGTAGTGCATTTGTACATAAATGAACATACAAGAATTTGTTTCAAGTATTCGAATGTACAGCTGAATGGTTTTTTTTAAACACCATTACACTCTTATTAAATTGTCTCTTTTCATTGATTTAAATCCTATCTCTTACAAATCCAACAAAACAATGAAATAAACAGATTTCGTTTTAAAGCAGTAATGAGTCATACAATAGAGAAGTTTTGTTCGAATAATAATTTTTTATTGAAGGGTATGACGACATACTATACATGTAGCTCTTTTTTGTGTGTAACTGTAAAAAATCATATCTTAAATTTCCACAAAAATATAAATAAGTTAACAAGAGTTGACAAAAATCATACCAAGACGTATAATAAATAAAGGCAACAGTAGTATACCGCTGTTCAAAACTCATAAATCCATGGACAAAAAACAAAATCGGGGTAACAAACTAAAACCGAGGGAAACGCATTAAATATAAGAGGAGAACAACGACACAACACCGAAACGCAACACACACAGAAACGGACCAAGCAACAGACAAAACACCACGAGAATAACAAATATAACAGCAAAACCAAATACGTGAATTTGGGATAGACAAGTACCGTGCCACGTCTTATCTCAATATCTCAAAAATAAGACAAAACACAAACGACTCAACGTTAAAATGCAACACACACAGAAACAAACAATATTATAACAATGGCAATCTTCCTGACTTTAAAGGGGAATAAAAGTGGTGGGTTGAACCTGGTTTGATGGCATGCCAAACCTCGCACTTTAATGGCAAAGTTAAATATAACATTGAAATGACAACATAATATTACAGGACATAATAAAAGAGGGGCAAAAGCTACAATAGAGACATTTAAACTCATAGATAAATGATGCTTTATAACTAATAGATTGTAGTGATGCTTTGTGGAAAAATGTATCGAGTTAAAGAGCTTAAGGAGGCTCAGGTGTCTTCCTCTATCTTTGATGAAATGTTCAAAATTTTGAGAGTAGTATGTATTTTATGTTCAAGACTTTTGATGTAAATATATACATTTATGTGATTTATCATAATTACGGCTGTAATTTATCAAAAACACCTTATAAATGTTTTTTTTTTCAACTTTAACATATAAGTGGAGATAACTAAGATAAAATAATTTTTATAATAAAAACTGTTGTGAATTTGCCATTTAAAATCCGTAGCAAGAAAACAAAATTGGTGACCCCATTTTTTCTTGTTCTTATCACAAAGTCAGCATGTTTTAAGAGCTATCTTCTTACATCTTAAAATTCTATCATGTAGTTTTCTTTAAATCACACAAAATTCCCATGCATAATCTATACAAAATCTGACAATTTTGCACAACCTCAAGCGTTGAAAATTTACAAGTTTATGTAAAATCACCATCTCTAACATGTCTAAATAACTGACCAACTGATAATTTTATATTTTGGTTTGTAAACATTTTTACATTTTGTTTGAAAGTAAAACGTTTAAACGAAATACATTGTTCTATACCATGTATACGTCTAAGAGGTTTTCCTAGCTGAAGGACCATCACTAGTAACCCAAATTTAACTTGATCGGACAAAAACGCATTAACGCTGTTTAAATGAGATTAATCGTCATTTGATAAAGATTGACAAAAATTAAAAATCATTTTTAATTTATTTCAATGCATATCAAATCATGTTAATGCCAGTCAAATAGATTCGCTTGCAGTCGTTCAATTTAATTCAAGTTGGCGGTAAGTTACGTCAAACAAATAGGCCACGCCCCCGTTAAACTATTTCAAACTGTTTTAAACCGTGTTGAGACCCGAGCTTTTAACAGGTAAATCACTCAAGCAAAACAACATCGATGTATCTTTCGTTTATTTGTTTCAAACTTTATCGACTTATATATATAAATGCGTGTATTCTTATTAAAGTCATATACTTATCACAATTTAAACAAATGAATGATCAATACACGTAACATATAAGGAATTTAAATAAAAAAATAAAATATTGATGCACGGTTTAAAAAATTTAAAACTTGTGAATCTGTTAAAAATAAAATAGTTAGATGTTTAACATATTTTTAATTAGCCCAAATGCAGTAGATCTTTATCTCACATATTCGTTTCAAAACTTGCTGAGTGCTATGAAAACTTGTGACATGTCAGTAATGTATGGTCCATTGCAATGACTTACGAAACTTTAGGTATTCCTGTATATTTCCGTTTCTCTTTTTCTGTTTTACTATAGTGTACTCGTAAATTAAATATAGACACGGAAATTAAAGTTACTTACAAAAATTATTTATTTTTCACATAGTTTAATTTAAATCGATGTATCTTATATTTTCGGTCAACAACAAATATTCCCTAGCTGTATATTGATATATGACATAGCTTGTAATAAAAGCAATGTTGTGTTAAATAATAAAATTAATGAAGATAATGTTGACATTTGTTGAATTTAATAAACAGTTAAGTCTTGCACAACTTTGTAAATGAAGGAACAGCTCAATAAACTTTTAAAACTGTGTTTCAAATTGTAATATCGGTCACTGACGCGAAACAGGCGTTCATTGTGGAAAAGCAGCACAATACGAAAATTGTGAATTGTGGTTCCGATTCTGTAAAGGGATTATTGTGCTGTCATGCACCGTGACGTACAAAAAGTCTTGCTATAAATGAACATATATTCTGTTTATATGAGATAAATTTTAGTCTGCGATAACGATGGGTTGGTTGATTTAAGTTTTACGACCTTGACTTGCTCTAAGTCGACATTATCTTACGTCTAATGCATTTAAAAAAAAAACGTATATTTACGTTTAGGGCATTTAATATAAGTCTACCTACCAAATTAAAATCAACATAAACATTATTAAAATAAACAAGAATGGAAAAGAAACAATTATGCATTGTTGCTCTGATATAATTTTTATTAACTATATTTGAGCGGTAATGTCTAAATAAAAACTGATTGTCGTATACATAAAATATTTCTTCTAGGTGCTTTCGTTGAAGTTCGCGTTACATATCAAAATGAATTTCATTGGTTGAAACGTTTGCAAACTTTCAATCCAGGTGTTCTCGTCGAGGTCCGCGTTCATGTTTCAATTCAATACACAATATTTCATCTAGGTGCTTTCGTTGAAGTTCGCGTTACATAGTAAAATGAATTTCATTGGTCGGAATATTTGCAAACTTTCAATCCAGGTGTTCTCATCGAGGTCCGCGTTCGTGTTTCAATTCAATACACAATATGAAGTCCAATATGGTAAAAAAAAAGAATGTTAAACTCTACGATGTCCGAGTAAATAAATAGAATTTAGAAAATAAAACACTTTTACGATTCTTCCAACACAACAAATATACTATCCTTTTCACCGATGAATAATTATTACTATAATATAAGAACTAGGATTTGTATACTATTCAATCTGGGAACAGTATACCTAACAATATATATGTTCCTGATTTGATTTATTCCTCGAGAAAATAGATTTTATTTATTCACTTAAATCAATAATTGATCAACTTGAACTTTGAAAAAGTTACTTTAATTTATCTTTTCGCATCCTTTAATTTAAGGAAATTAAATCCGAAAAACTAAATAAAATTAATTGTATTATTCAATTTAGATTCTTTATTTCTTATATAAAACCAAGTGAACGGTAAAAAGAAAGATATTTTTACATATTATATTAACATACAGATTTTGCGTATGACCTGTTTGCACAAAGCGAGCAACAAGAATGAGAGATTGGTGATCAGCCTGGAGAACATACTTTTATGTATATATAATTAAAATTAATTTACACAAATTTTTCAAAACACAATATTTTTGGAAATAAATAAAGTGCCCAATTTCGAAACATTTACTCGGCTTACATAGTTAGGTTTAAGAAAAGGTCTTCTACTTTCTGTTAGAGTTGTGGAGTTTAGAATATAGTGAAATACATCAACCTATCTCTTGAGAGTTACAAAGTACACAGTACCTTTCCTGTCTCATAATTCTACGCCATCTACCGGTTGCTATAGGTAACCGATAATTACCAGTTCTAAACATATACAACGTTATCTTATCTTTATAACGTAATAAGTCTAAATATTCTGCAAATTCAAAGATTTCTTTAAACAGTTTTTAACATAATACTTTTGGAGAATATTCCATTTCTGATTTCCAAGTCTGTTGAAATTGGTAAAAAAAATCTCTGTTTAATGCTCAACTTTAACCCTTTTGGATTAAAACTATAGTTACTCTGATTTAACCAAATAATTTAAAATACATATTTATTCAAGATATTTTTATACAAATCAACCAATCGAAAGTAAATCCACCATCTACGTTGAGTTTATAAATATATCTATATAATTTACCATCGGAATTGTTTACAATGTTAGACCTAAAAGATACCATACGGTGTTCCACATATACTGACATAGGATAAGCGCCTAGCTCTCCATAAACCATAAAGCTTGGGGTTGATTTTTTTTCAAGTTTAAGAAAAGTTTACAAAACTTGAAATGCACTTTCTATTGCATCAATAAAACTACATCTCCAAATTTCACAGCCATATAGCAATATAGGCCTTACAATCTTATCAAAAAGATCGTACTGACATTTAATTACTAGTAGATTAACTAAAATAATTGATTCGATATTTTTATTAATCAATTGATAAATTGAAAAACTGAATGGAATAAAAACATAATTAAAGAAAATATTTGTTTAACGCCATTATCTTTGACTATCCTACAGGTATACTAGCCAGGAGGCTATACAGTGGCGGATGCGGGTTTTGTTCCGTAGATAAGACCTCCCGTTTGTTTGACGAAATTATTTTTCAATTAGGACATATGGTTTGAAACCCCTCTTTTCTGTGACCAGTGGTTGTCGTTGTTGTTTATATTTTTCTATAAGTGTTGTACATCAATCAGGCCGATAGTTTTCTTGTTTGAATTGTTTTAATTCATATTTGTAATTTTGGGAAATTTTATAAATGTTTAAGCGGTTAGGTTTTCGCTCGTTGTTGAAGGATGTACGGTGATCTAATTCATTGACAAGTACACCACATCTTCTTACATTTATTCGTTAAATCATGTAGATCTTCATCAAGTCTAAATAAATAAATGATTTTGAAAATGTACTTATTAATAACTATACAACTTTTAATTCCAAATGATTATGTTTATCTAACATAGAATTATTATCAGCGGAGACATATACACACTAAGTCTAAACTGGTTTAAAAAATTATTGTCACATGTATATGTAATAGTGTGTTAAGAAAAATCTTTGAATATCTACCACTACTGTTACCGGCTTAAGAGATCAGCGTTTCTCGCGAGTTTTGAATAAACAAATCCAAACCAAAACAAGTACATAAAATGCATATTTTTAATTACAATATAGAAACACTTAAATTGTAATACATATTTTTATGAATAATTCAATTTTATTAAATCTTTGTCAATTAGGCATGTACAGCAGCATCAATGGATTGTAAATATACAATTCCTTATTTACAATTCCTTGGCAGCATGTATTCTTCTATATTGTGACCTTATTTGAACTAAAAGAAAAAGAAGAAGAAGAAGATGTCTGGAATTATCGCTATCTGTTCGACGGTCTAAAGATTACAGTGTGTTATCGATTTAGGTGTTCTCGCTGAGGTCCGCGTTCTAAATCTTAAGCATTTCATTGGTCAGTAGATTTGCAATCGTTCAATCCAAGGTGTTCTCAATGGAGTCCGCGTTCATGTTTCAATAGGATAAACTATATTGTTAGTTTTCTATCTAGATTTTTTTATCCGAAAAGACGGATTTTTCTACATGTTCTACAAAAAATTTGTACAACGATTGAATATTGTTTAATGCATAAATGTCCAGGTCTAGATCGAACTTGCTTTGCTTCGACGAAAGTTCGAATAAAGAAAAATCACAGATTTATATTAAAACTAGAACGTTCAAGAACAGTTAAAGAAATCATCACAATTTTTTTTATTGTTAGTTATTTTGTACAAATATAACTATAATGCGAACCCGAGGTTGTGAAATAGCACGTGAAATCGCAACTGAGCGTGAATTCTTTGGAAAAGCGACGGTTCTATGAATACCTATTGTCAATTTCAAGTTCTGTTTCGACATCATTGTAATATATGTCACTGGACGTTAAAACTCAATCCTTAATTCGTCTTCGTCAAATAGTGCTGTTGGTTTCTTTTTATTATTATTACATACTAGTATACATGAATACACCACAAGTTATTCCTATGTAATGTCATTTACTAGATATTTAGTGCATAGTCAATTTTAAAGATGAAAGTCGTATTAGTTCGATAATGCTTCAAACTAAATATAAACTGAGAATACATGTATAACTGCCATATTCCGAATCCCCGCCATTCATTTGTGTAAATGAAGAAAAGATAACAATGATCGGTATCTGTGTGAATCTAGCTACGTCTCAATCAAGCTTCATACAGATGTTACAGAATATTCAAGATTTACAACTTTTCTTGAATATGATTGCCAATGGAATAAACCATGCAGGATATTTCAAACTAGCCCAATTAATTTGTGTGTGAACTATAACAACTGAAATCGTAATTCTGTTGTAGTGTATATTGGTCGTTTCTGTAACATGAAGGCGTATGGCAACCATACTACCATACTTAGTTCAAAAGTACACCACAACCCTTTTCTTTGTGCATAATACGCTCAGGAACATACATCTTACTATTTTGCATGGATTGGTAGTAAATGTAACTTATAAATTGTAGTCCATTTGACATCAAAGTATCAAACGGAGGCTAGGATTTATAATTCGGCTAGTCTGGATGACTTCGTACAATACCCCCGCTCCGCATTCATTATAGTTTAAACATACATAATTTAAAGTTTAGATCCTTTAGTTTGCATATATATGGATATGACATTTAAATTTCGTATTGCTTAGTTCAACCTGCAACACATTTTATTTGATGTCACCAATGGTAAACATGTAAAATGAAACAATAACTTACTATAATACCAATATAAACTTTTGTTGTATGATTATACAAACCGAAATCACTACTAGACTAGGTGTTGACACGCTCAAATTAACAACATTGTGTTTCAAAGAACCAATGCACCAAATTGATTTCATAGGATTTAGTTTAACATTTAAACCAGTTCAAGGAATGTATTACTTGACAAGAACAATTAAAATGTAGGACAAATTCGGCTTACAACAGGAACTTTAATTTGTTCAAAGAATAGTACCAAACATGTGACAAAAAGACAGGTATGTAACAGTGGTATCGCAACCACTGATGGATTGGTGGATAGTTACTGTTTGTTCAGCGTTCAGTGACAAGTATCTCATGTGCATATTGCAATACCAAATTAAACTAACTTTGAACAGACGACAAAAGCGAAATTGTGACAAATTTTATTTCCTAGTGTTATTAAGGAAGTCAAACATGTATATGGAAAGTAAAGTTTACTATTATTTATTGAATAAGATAAGAGGATCAGTCACTATTATTTATTGAACAAGACTGAGTTCAAAACCGCTAAAAGAAGTTAAACCCGGTGAATGACACTCCTTATTGCTGAATTTGGGTTTGGCTGACCTTAATTTCTATTACGTTTTAAAACAATTATTCAAATTAAATATACAATTATTTTACTGTTTTTTTTAGGGGAGTCATTTACCCTAAAAAAAAAAACAATACATGCCTATAGTATTTTGAAGCATTTTTGAAGTATTCAAATAATATGAAACGTCTTATATGTTTTACAATTACAAGGAACAAGCAAGTCTGTCCAAAAATGATTGATATTTCAAAAAATTGTATAGTGTGTTCATTGTAAACGTAAACCAGAATGCATATAGTTGTCTCTACTTATAACAGTCACAAATCATTTCTAGAAATAAATATCAGCGATTTACCATTCATGCAACATTCAATATTTTTGTCGAAAGTGATCGAGGTAACCTTATCAGGTAATTCAAGTTATCGGACACTTAATTTTTTCCAGAACATGTTATAATAGTTAATATCCGAGCCATAAAATACATGTATTATATCTGGCATAGTCCCAGATTATATTCTTTGTTAATATGCATCCTTCATTTAAAGTCTTGTTTTTCTTATAACACTTTACATCGTATATCAGGGGCACTGCCAAAAATAATCTTTCAAAAAGCAAATCTAAGTTGTAACCTTTAGAACTTGTATGTCTGATAATTTGCTCACATGACAAGAAATTTTACAATAAACATTGGTCACGCACGATAGATTCTGATGTATGACACGTGCCGTTACAATAGCCAGTTTACACGCATCAGCGCACACATGTTTGTCGAATAGGCCAGATGATTGGAGGAAAGTTACCGAAAACCACGCCTACCTTTAACTAATACCCAATCAAACGCCTTTGACATAAACATAAATAATACATGGGTAATATTACAGAGATTTTGTTGCGTATTCAATATTTGAAAAAGTTTAAGACTCTTGATTCAAACTTAAAATTATAGAATATGCTCGTAATGCATTTTCGCAATTTCGTTAAATTTAATTTCATACATGATTTCACCTACCTGGTGAGGATAAAATACAAAGGAGTAGGTTCAGTAAGACCCCTTTTTTGCCCCAAAATATAGCAGTTTAACAAAGTTGTGATAATGTAATCGTTAAGTTATTTATTGGAAAGTAGAATGATTCTGCTACATAAATATGGGCTGTTTTTGACAATACAATGCACATATATCGGGTACTAGCATCATAAAGTCATGCTAAATTACTGAAATCTTCACAATTTTAGCATTTTAGTTAAATTTTAGATGGTTTCTGTCTAAAATGAAAGTGGCCGCATTCGTGTTCATTCATAATATTGAAACGTAAGTTGTATTTGATGATAATACATAATATATATAAAGGTTGAGGATGAACACGGATGCGGCCACTTTCATTTTTGACAAAAATCATCTGAAAAGTGACGATTTTTGGCAAATTTGATAGATTTTTCATATTCAAGCTTGAATCGGAGCGTTTTTAATGAATAAATCAGTTAAAATCTTTCACAAAAACTAATTGAATCAATTGAAATAGACACTTAAGTGTTTTAAAAGTGTCTAAAATATTTCGTCAGATGAACTTGAAAGTTGAGGCCATAATCGGCCCTTACTGGACATACTCCTTTAAAAAAAATTGCAAATTGCAACTATTTCGAATTAAATGGTAGTGATAAATGGGTATCAAAATGTATTAAACAAAAAAAAACAAAGACCAGTTTCAACAAGAATGCTTTGTTTTTATTGCAGAATTGCATAAAAAATTCATGTTATCGTATTTTCAAAAACAATTAAAAATTTGAAAACTGCTTTTCATTTTTACCTTACTAAATTCATATATTACGCAAATAAGCATATGTGGTAGTCGCCACTTACCGCTCAGTGAGTCTAGAAGGTGGTAGGATTTACAGAAAAGACAGAATATGTCGTCTCTGTGACACAAACAACATTGATGACGAGTTCCATTTCATTATGAATTGTAGAACATTTAAACTATAGAAAGAAGGAAATGTTTACGGAACTACTGTTAGTCAAACCCTAATATATCTTTAAAGTTGATCAACATTTTAACTCTTCAAATATTGTAATATAAGAAAAACTATGTAAAAAATATAAATGTGAAAGTCAGCTCTACATGTTAATTTAATTGTATCGTTTACACATGCATGTAATAATTTTACCTTATAGTTATGTTTATGTATGTTCTTGATAACTACAGATGGTGGAAGCGCTCAAAATATTTTGTTTTACAAGTCAGCATGAGGTATCAAAACACTGTAATTTTGATACGTATCAAAATTTTGAATAAAAGGAGGACATGAAGGCACTCTAAATTTATGCAAACAAAAATTTGAAAAAATTTGCTGATTTAGTATGCTGGTATATAGATTTATGAATAAAAGTGCTCACATGGTCAGTTTTGGTCAACACGGTCAAATAATTTTGTTGCACAAGTCAGCAAGAGGTATCAAAACTACTGAAATTTTGTTACGTATCAATATTTTGAATAAAAGGAAGACATATGCTGGCACCCTAAATTTATGCAAACAAAAAATTGTTGTTATTGTACAGAAATATTGTTGTCCATTGTAATATACAATGTATGGATCCTGACATAACAAATATTGCTGATTTACTATGCTGGTATATAGATTTACAAATTAAAGTGCACATATGGTCAGTTTTAGTTGATGCAGTCAAATAATTTTGTTGTACAAGTCAATATGAGGTATCAAAACTACTGAAATTTTGTTATGTATCAAAGTTTTGAATAAAAGGAGGACATGCTGGCACCCTAAATTTATGCGAACAAAAATTTGAAAAAATATGGCTGATTTACTATGCGGGTATATAGATTTATAAAAAAAAGTGCACACATGGTCAGTTTTGGTATCATGGTCAAATAATTTTGTTGCACAAGTCAGCAAGAGGTATCAAAACTACTGAAATTTTGTTACGTATCAAAATTTTGAATAAAAGGAGGACATATGCTGGCACCCTAAATTTATGCAAACAAAAAGTTGTTGTTATTGTATAGCAATATTGCTGTCCATTGTAATATACATTGAATCCTGACATAACAAATATGGATGATTTACTATGCTGGTATATAGATTTACAAATTAAAATGCACATATGGTCAGTTTTAGTTAATGCAGTCAAATAATTTTGTTGTACAAGTAGGTATGAGGTATCAAAACTACTGAAATTTTGTTACGTATCAAAATTTTGAATAAAAGGAGGACATGCTGGTACCCCAAATTTATGCGAACAAAAATTTGAAAAAATATGGCTGATTTACTATGCGGGTATATAGATTTATAAAAAAAAGTGCACACATGGTCAGTTTTGGTCAACATGGTCAAATAATTTTGTTTCACAAGTCAGCAAGAGGTATCAAAACTACTGAAATTTTGTTACGTATCAATATTTTGAATAAAAGGCAATGAAAGGAGGACATATGCTGGCACCCTAAATTTATACAAACAAAAAATTGTTGTTATTGTATAGCAATATTGCTGTCCATTGTAATATACATTGAATCCTGACATAACAAATATGGCTGATTTACTATGCTGGTATATAGATTTACAAATTAAAGTGCACATATGGTCAGTTTTAGTTGATGCAGTCAAATAATTTTGTTGTACAAGTCAGTATGAGGTATCAAAACTACTGAAATTTTTTTACGTATCAAAATTTTGAATAAAAGGAGGACATGCTGGTACCCTAAATTTATGCGAACAAAATTTGAAAAAATATGGCTGATTCACTATGCAGGTATATAGATTTATAAATAAAAGTGCACACATGGTCAGTTTTGGTCAACGCGGTCAAATAATTGTGTTGTACAAGTCAGCATGAGGTATCAAAACGTAACTTAATTTTTTTATGCATCAATATTTTGAATAAAAGGAGGACATGCTGGCACCCTAAATTTATGCGAACAAAAATTTGTAGTCATGTTTTAAAATGATGCTTTCCTCTAAAATACGTCCTTTCATAGATATACATATAAATAAAGTGCAAATATGGTTGAATTTGATAGGTATTGGAATATATATTCAGTGCCCGTTATCATTGTAACCAAGATCGTTTTTTAATTTATAGATTGGCAGATCACAGATAAATTTGTGTTTCAAGCAACGTTTTATGCGAACTTTATTTTCAAATATTTGTATTAAATCCTGTTTATATAACGGAAGTATTAGTTTTACTTTATTTTCGATGTTTATACTACGAAACAAAGATATTAAAAAATATTTTTAAAACATCGACGTAGAGCGGTCCTGGTTACAAGTTAACTTAGTGTTGAGCAGACCAGGGCAAAAGTTAACTTGGGAACAGGTCTGGTTTCGATAGGATTTGTCAAAGCAAAAGTTAACTTTGTGGCAGAACTGGTCTCGAAGTTAACTTATGTAAACTGTATGGCAGGACAGGTTTCGAAGTTAACTTATGTTAACTTTACGGCAGGAATGGTTAGAAGTTAACTTATATCAATAGCGGACCTGTTTCGAAGTTAACTTTTTGGCAGACATAAAAACAGTCCTAGGACCAAGTCCGCTTTTCAAGTTAACTAGATTTTGGTCCTAGGACTGGTCAGAGCAGTCCTAAATTTGGTCACAGGTTAACTTTGACCAGTCCAAATGACTGGTTATCAAGTTAACTTGCTGTACAGGTTAGAACTGCACCCATCTGTAGTAATTGAAGTTTTATGAGAAATAAAGTATTCGTATTCCTTTAAACCATAAAGTACAGTAATAATAATAATAATAATGATTTATTTTATTATAGTGTCACATATTTGATCAGACATATATATACACAATTTCATAAACAACACAAAATAAAAAGATCAAATATCCAGCCTTATGAAGACTTATGAGACACTTATGTACAAACATTTCTAAAATCAAAAAGTTAAAAGGTTTCAATAAACAAGTCATTGTAGTCTAAATAGAGTACACGAAAACAGCCTAAGGGTAAAGTACAAGTGAATATATCATAAAGATTATATTTAATCCTCATCCGTACGCGTCCTTGCTTGTAAATGCAAAACTCTGGATTTTACTTGGTTCAATGTTCAGTGGTAAGTATTTCAAATATGCGCAGGTCCTGAGACAGAAAATCGAATTATTCATTCACTTATGCATTATGTTATGGTCTTCAAAAATAACGATTGTGGGATGATGGACAGAAAGACTTCAAGCGTAAGAGTGTGAACTAGCTGTCAGTAGCTTAAGTACTCTCAGATCTTTTCTTGCTAGTGTCTTTTTGTTGTTCTGGTACACAAGTGAATCTTTCATTGTTGAAGACCCTTTAGCGACTATAAAAGATGA
Organism: Mytilus galloprovincialis; assembly: GCA_037788925.1. NCBI lineage: Eukaryota > Metazoa > Mollusca > Bivalvia > Mytilida > Mytilidae > Mytilus > Mytilus galloprovincialis. The sequence goes on along the minus strand of CM075333.1, from coordinate 47,717,181 downwards.
ACAGGAATAAAAACGCTGACCATTGATAATTTGTATTTTTGTTAAGCTTTGACTTTGTGTGCGATTACTGTCCCGTGTATGTTTACTCCATATTCCTTTATTTTCTATAAAAGCGTTTGTCTTGACAGTAAGTTGACACGACTTATGACGTTACGCCACGAGTTATCGTTCCTGACGTTATCGAATAACGTTCACACAAACAAGTCAATGCAGCCGGTTCTGCAATCACAAAGTGATTAAATAATTAAAAAAAATATTTTTGGAAACTATTTGACATTTTTATGGTAACTTTTTCTAGATGCAGAGTGTCGAAAGTTTGTATGCATTACGTAACGGTAAACGTTTTGACATAGGTTGCTTTGTCGTGTTCCAGCAATTCTTCTGCTCATTTTTAACCTTTAAAAATGAATTACTATATACTTTTAATTTATATTCTCCTTTTTTTAATATTTAAGCATCTGCACGATTTATCTATATGTTCTTATGAAAAATAGACTGAGTTTTATCACTTTATTTCATTCTTAGTTTATTTTGCAATAAATACTTTTCATGATGCACGCTGTATCCTCATGAAATTTTGTTTTGAAAATATAAAATCTTACATGTATCTTTAGAAACTTAGGATGATGTGTAAAAAAACGGGAATTCGTACAACTATTAATTGAGAGCCGTGGTGTAGTGGTTAGTGCATCGGACTACTAACACAAAGGTTCCAGCTGGTTCGATTCCCGTTTGGGATGAAAGTTTCAGGAACTCAATTTTCGGCTCTCCCTTGACACCATCTTCGAGTATGGTCTTGAGGAAACGATGATAGTCCGTCGGAAGGGGACGATAAATGGCTGGCCCGTGTTAAGAGAGAGCCATATCTCTTGCACGTTAAAGACACCCTTGTAGATTTCGAAAAAGAGTAGGCTAATGCCGCTACAAGGCAGCACTCGCACCCGCAAAGTGGAAAGGGATTAATATAAGTTGCAAAACTTGTTTCCCAATCCACTATAAATAAATATGTTTAAACTAAACTAAAAAAAACTAACTATTAATTCGTGTTAAAATGGTCGTCAAAATCACCACTCGGACAAAATGGAAAAAGGAAATTGATTTGGATGAGAATACGGATAAAATAAGTCGAAAAAGTACAATACAAGCAGACTTTGAAACTCAAACAGAAAATAGTTTGTTAGTATGGAAATTCAATGTAAAAAAAAAAAAGTGGTTTAACTTGGTTATTTTGCCGAATAACATTCTATGTGTTCCAAATGTAAACAGTCTCATAAAACCGTTATAGTTTCGGAAACATTTTAAAAATAAAGTGCTAGACCAAATTTACACAGGATATACAGTAACCTCGGAATCAGGCCTGAGAAGGTTACCGTAGGCTGAGAAATACATAGAAACTTGATTCGAAAAAAACAAAATAAAAAAAATCAGGTCCCGTTAGAGTCTGATTAAAGCCAGTCCCAAGTATCCACTTGCGTCTATAAACGCAAGCTAATAGTTGGGACTGGCTTTAGTCACTAAGTAAGACTGGTTTCGTTATAAAAAAAAATTCTCGAAATTTACAAGCAAACAACTGACTTATTTAGTATTCAAATAGCAGAAAGAGACTGAAATAGCTAGATCTTGAAATCATTTAGATTTTCTATTCGTGTTAATTTCCGCTTGCGTGGGTACTCGCTGGTAGTGTAGTTTTTGTGTGTGTGATTTGAGTTGGAAAAGATGTACATGTATAAGTTCGGAGACAAAACGACTAAAAGAGAATTAACATAGTTGCCTTGTTAGGCCATGGGGGGCAAATTGCTCATAATATACCCTTATTGTCCAGTGTCAGTCTATTACAAAACCTACCTAGTATTGTATTCAAGTTAGTGTTAACTTGTTCTCCTCCTGAACATGCATGAAATATTTGCCACTGGACGTTAAGCAACCAACAATCCATCCTACAATTTACACCCGTTACTTGAAACTTTAGTTGTTAAAATTTAAATCATTGCCTATATTTTTTTCAAAGAAATCGACAAGATTTACGAACATTTAGGCAAAAAGAAATATATACGTTACCGCTTGATAATTATGGAAGTGGGGTAACATGAGACTTTATTTATAAAAAGTACAAGTATAAATAATATAAAAATATATATGTGTAACATATTATTTGTACACCAGTTTGCTGTTAGAACGATTAATAGAGATATGGGATATGCAATTTATAAGATAGCTACAGTTGGACATTTAACTACATCAAAACCAAATACACCAAGCAAATTAATTGTGACTAATGCTAATTGGACGAGTATCTTTTTATTTCTAATTTGTAGTCAGTTTACTAAACGACGGTTCCCTAAATAGGTAAGTTTTGATAAGTATAATTATCAAAGTAACATTTCAGTCTCCTAGCATACTTTTGTAACCTATATTGGGATTATTAAAAGAAACAAAAATATTATATATATGCGGTAATGCTAACATGCTATTATTTCCATATTTTTTTTATTCGTATCTATAGATAGTGTGGCGTGGTCATTTACATTAAAGACTTGATGGTTAGTTCTTAATCAGTTTAATGATCTTTCATCTTGTTTAATGTGACACTTTATACGATACTTTAGTTGCACAGTTGAACTGCTATAGTTTATCCAAATAATCTAAGACCATTAATCAATGCCTTACATAAATTAAGAACATGTTTATAGCTGGTTCTTGTGAGAAACTTTATGTATTGGTCAGAGATGTTAGAGTAGTAGCTTGAAGTAACATGTTGTTTTATAGAGCTGGAATTTAGTAACGTTTTGTATTGGAAGTTATAATTGTGAACCATCAAATATATATTATATATACATGTACTTTTATAAATAAGATTAAACATGTGAACATTAAATGGACTTCGTTATATAGACAGTACTAAGTGAGCTTACGGAGAAACTTTACAATAGCTAGTTCCCTATATTAACGGGCAAGATGGAGTTACGATCCCGGATACGTAGATCCGAAATAATGACATAGTTCTAGGACACACACAAGAAAGCCCCGTTATAATAGTCTCGATCGGGGAACAAGATTTATTTTGTCTGTTGGTTGCTTGTCTAGCGTAAACTAATCGATTTACCTCATACTTTGAAGTTAGATGGGGATTGTTTTTAAATAAATGCTTTAATTTTAGTACTCTCTGATGTATTTATGATGGCTTGGTTTGAAGCGAGAACAGACGAAATATGCGGACTAGTCCTTAAATTAAATGATGCGAAAAGATATATTGATGTAACTTTTTCAAAGTTCAAATTGATCAATTATTGATTTAAGTGAATAAATCAAATTTATTTTCTCGAGGAATAAATCAAATCAGGAACATATATATTGTTAGGTATACTGTTCCCAAATTGAATAGTATACAAATCCTAGTTCTTTAATTATTCATCGGCGAAAAGGATAGTACCTTTATTGTGTTGGAAGAATCGTAAACGTGTTTTATTTTCTAAATTCTATTTATTTACTCGGACATCGTAGAGTTTAAAATTCTTTTTTTTACCATATTGGACTTCATATTGTGTATTGAATTGAAACACGAACGTGGACCTCGATGAGAACACCTGGATTGAAAGTTTGCAAATATTCCGACCAATGAAATTCATTTTACTATGTAACGCGAACTTCAACGAAAGCACCTAGATGAAATATTGTGTATTTAATTGAAACATGAACGCGGACCTCGACGAGAACACCTGGATTGAAAGTTTGCAAACGTTTCAACCAATGAAAGTCATTTTGATATGTAACGCGAACTTCAACGAAAGCACCTAGATGAAATATTTTATGTATACGACAATCAGTTTTTATTTAGACATTACCGCTCAAATATAGTTAATAAAAATTATATCAGAGCAACAATGCACAATTGTTTCTTTTCCATTCTTGTTTATTTTAATAATGTTTATGTATATTTTAATTTGGTAGGTAGACTTATATTAAATGCCCTAAACGTAAATATACGGGTTTTTTTTTAAATGCATTAGACGTAAGATAATGTCGACTTAGAGCAAGTCAAGGTCGTAAAACTTAAATCAACCAACCCATCGTTATCGCAGACTAAAATTTATCTCATATAAACAGAATATATGTTCATTTATAGCAAGACTTTTTGTACGTCACGGTGCATGACAGCACAATAATCCCTTTACAGAATCGGAACCACAATTCACAATTTTCGTATTGTGCTGCTTTTCCACAATGAACGCCTGTTTCGCGTCAGTGACCGATATTACAATTTGAAACACAGCTTTAAAAGTTTATTGAGCTGTTCCTTCATTTACAAAGTAGTGCAAGACTTAACTGTTTATTAAATTCAACAAATGTCAACATTATCTTCATTAATTTTATTATTTAACACAACATTGCTTTTATTACAAGCTATGTCATATATCAATATACAGCTAGGGAATATTTGTTGTTGACCGAAAATATAAGATACATCGATTTAAACTATGTGAAAAATAAATATTTTTTGTAAGTAACTTTAATTTCCGTGTCTATATTTAATTTACGAGTACACTATAGTAAGACAGAAAAATAGAAACGGAAATATACAGGAATACCTAAAGTTTCGTAAGTCATTGCAATGGACCATACTTTACTGACATGTCACAAGTTGTCATAGCACTCAGCAAGTTTTGAAACGAATATGTGAGATAAAGATCTACTGCATTTGGGCTAATTAAAAATATGTTAAACATCTAACTATTTTATTTTTAACAGATTCACAAGTTTTAAATTTTTTAAACCGTGCATCAATATTTTATTTTTTTTATTTAAATTCCTTATATGTTACGTGTATTGATCATTCATTTGTTTAAATTGTGATAAGTATATGACTTTAATAAGAATACACGCATTTATATATATAAGTCGATAAAGTTTGAAACAAATAAACGAAAGATACAGCGATGTTGTTTTGCTTGAGTGATTTACCTGTTAAAAGCTCGGTCTCAACACGGTTTAAAACAGTTTGAAATAGTTTAACGGGGGCGTGGCCTATTTGTTTGACGTAACTTACCGCCAACTTGAATTAAATTGAACGACTGCAAGCGAATCTATTTGACTGGCATTAAAATGATTTGATATGCATTGAAATAAATTAAAAATGATTTTTAATTTTTGTCAATCTTTATCAAATGACGATTAATCTCATTTAAACAGCGTTAATGCGTTTTTGTCCGATCAAGTTGAATTTGGGTTACTAGTGCATACTTTAAAATACCTCGTTTTCTACCGAAGACAATGTCTGTACCATGTCAACAGTTAACCAGATGTTTTCCATTCGTTTGAAGTGTTTGAATTTTTGATTTTGCCATTTGACATGAGACTTTCTGTTTTGAATGATTTTGTATTATCGATATTTTACTTTTTATGTACAGATCTAGAGTGAATAAAATCCACATGTACTACAAACATGAAACAGAAATGAGTTATCATACTTCTACGATAGATAATTATTGGTGTTTACCCATATGGGCGGAGTTTGGAGCAGAAGAAACTGTCTTAGGGTAAGGTCAATTAAGAGAGAATTTCACACAATATCTGATTTTTTATGCACTGCTAAAGTTTCAATAATTTTTGTGTTCGGTTTGTGGCTTTGAGATATATTATAGATTGAGATGAAAGTTATGAAAAAAATACCAAGTTTACGAACTCTAAAAAAAGATATGGTATTACTGCAAAACAGAAGCTTTTCATACGAGACCATATGCCACAGAAAATTAACAATTATAGGTCACCTGAAAGCCTTCCAAAATTAGTAACGCTCATTTCGCATGGTCCGATTTGTCATTTCGATACACAGGACAATTGTAAAATAAATCAAACGAGAAAACTATCGGCATATTCAATTTACAAAATAATGAACGAAAAAACATATTTTTAATCATGATTTATGAGTTTTGAACAGCGTTGTGATACTGTTGTCTTTATGTTACACTGCAACACACTATAAAAACTGAAATAAGGGTTCTTTACTCTTCGTAAGACCTGCGACAGTAGTTTAACAATGCAGCATAAGAACAAACTATAAAATTCAGCTGACAAAACGGCTATACTCTCCGGATAAAAACAAACAGAAATGCATTTTATTAAAACACCGAGGGGACGTGGTCGCGTGCTTGTACATCCCAATAATCAAAAACACACGAAGTACAGATCTGATAAAACTGGATCGTTTTTAAATTTCCGTGTTCGATTAACAACCTCTCCGTAAAAATGAGGATGTACTATACCGTCAGAAATAATTTAGCTATATGTACATTCAAACTTCAATTGAATTTACTTGAAGTAGTTTGTGGTAATGAAACTGTTGATAATTTACCATTAAACGTATTTTTCTTGAACTTTTTTCCTCGTGACAAAATAACCTAGCAATCATAATTCAAATGCTTCAAATAATTCTTGTTTTTATTTTTTTTTTCTGATATTTGCATTTTTTGGTAGCACATGTTCGTTAACAGGATATGAGTAGGCTTTTTCTTTTAAATTTTGAATAACATTTGATAAAGTATTTGTGTTTTACATAATTATGTGTTTTAAAAAAAAGGACTAGTTCAATAATGCGGGTATAAAATGATATTAGAAAAAAATGGGATTTTGTTCGTGTTGGAAGCAGTACAATTTGCATTCCTACACGGCCAATTGTGCATAGGTACTATGTCTGTACCAAAAATCTGTAGTACTGGAAATCTACTTTTCATATTCAGTACTATTTTGTCACTCTAAAATTATTGTAATATTTAGGTACCTGTATTTTACAGTACTTGATTTGTTCTTGAACATTTAAGTACTACATATTTTTGGTTACAACGTTACATTTTCAGCATTTTGATAGTATGTCTATTTCAAATCTCTTAAAATTATGATTTTCAAACATGGAATATTGTGATTGCTTTTGCTATTATTTCTGTACCAACATTTTAATTACAAATCTAGTACTGTAAAATACAGGTACGTAAATAGTACAATAATTTTGAGGTAAAGAAATAGTACTAAATATCAAAAGTAAATTTTCAGTACTACAGATTTTAAGAACAAAAATAGTACCTGTGCAAAATTGGCTGTGTAGTCAATGTATAGAAGTCAAACGTTCAGGTTCGAACTCAGTTCTTTAGTGTTGACATGTTAGTACTACTGTGAATGAACGCACGATACCTCAAACACACCGTAAATCTCGACATAAATGTTACACGATTGCTGTAAAAGAGGGACGAAAGATACCAAAGGGACAGTCAAACTCATAAATGACTGTAATGTGGGATATTATTTGATTACGCTGTATCTCAAATATTTGCAAAATACGACTGCAATCGAACATATCTTTTAATATGTGGAAAAATAATGATAAATTTATTAGGAATACCTCCATACTGACAATTTTCACCGAGATAGCCGTTAGCACAGTCACACGTATGTCTATGTTCGGTGATCTGACATTTTCCTCCATTCAAACACTGTTCAATGGCACACACATCTGTGAAAATCATAATATTAATTCTAAAGTATGTAAACCGTAGGATAAAATATTGTTAAACCAATGTTTTAATAAGTACAACAAGGTAAAAAGTCAAATAGTTTAAAAAAAAGTAGGTTTTTCAGTTTTTCCCCCGCTAAAGTTGTAGATGTAGATCAGACAATTTTTTGTTTGCTACTGTGATTGTTGTAAGTTTTGAGATGATTATTTCATGTCATAGAAAGTGAAATAAAGAACAATACCGAACTCTGTGGAATATTGAAATCGGAAAGTTTTTTACCCAATTGTAAAATCAACACCACAAACACATCAAACGAAAAAATATATCAAGTCTCATATTGCCACTTGATCAAAAACTCTGCTGGTGAAATTTTTCTCCCAGAGGTTATTATCAGCCCAGAAGTTAGTATTTCCTTATTTGACGTGATTTTTCAATGATCACTAAAAATATGTTTTTTACTTAACGAAGATTTTTTCGGAATACTAAGGATTTTCTGACTTTGGAATATATCCCTTTTAAATTAGCCGGGTTTTACTTTTGCGAAACCGTTCGAAATTTTGGTCCTGAATACTCTTTAACCTTCTACTTTAATAACTGTTTTTCTAATTTTAAATGTGGCGTTATTGATGATACTTGTGAAAACGAAAGGCGCGTCTGGTGTAGAAAATATGTGTATCAAGTTTATTTAAAAATACCCAAAAAAGAATTAAGAAAATATTGTTTTGGAAAGATATTCAACTCTCTATTAACAGAACGGAACAAAATGTATTGTCAGTAGATATTTATGTTGCAGAATGTTATTTGTTATTGTTATTCCTTTGTAAACTCTTAAATAGTACCTGGAAAGACAAATTAATTCATGTATAAGGGATACCTTCTTTTGAAACAATATAGTTTTAGTGTGTGCAGTGCAGTGCTTTGTTAATTGCCGTTTTTAATTTGCTTGCTGAATGAGTTAAAAAAAATTGTAAAAAAGTATTTTGTTAATTGTAGCAGAAATTAAAAACATGTTTGCAATAATACACTACTTTTTGCACATGCTGTGTGTGTCCAGTATTCAGTCACATCACATTGGCAGATCCCTCTAATACAATGCAGTGTGTCTTGACATTGGACCGATTCTTGGCATTGTGTAGTGATATTTCGTTCTGAAGAAGAAAAAAAAAACAAATAATTTAGGTGAGCAATAAAAAAGATTACAAACATGTTCATGCATTTTACATTGTTATTCAAAGTTGTAATATAATAATTAACTTAAATACTTTGGTCGATCTCTCTACGCAAAATATTTCTTTTTTTTCTTTTTTTTTCTTTTTGTACCTCAAACTTATTAACCCATTGTATGTTATTAAGTTGCATGTTTATTTACTAACAGTCGATCGGGCATGAATTATCAGACACGCTTACTTAGAATCGGGGTGTTCAACTTCGGATCGGATAAAAAACTGAAATATGACCAATTTCACAGAATCAAAAGTCTTTTGGTTGATTTAATATATCCGGTAAATTATTAAACCGGTATTTAAATGGAAATACAAAAATGTCCATCCTTCGGGCTGAGGGATCTCAACATTCTTTTTTGTTCGGAGGTCTTTTAATACCAATATTATCTTATCATTAAGCTTTTATTATAAGGCAAATCATTTTACATTGATTCTTTTCTTCTTCTTTTCAACTCGTTTCTCGCTTCTATTGTGGTTGCGTAAAACATGTATGTGTACAATCGTAATGATTTTCCTTTTTCACTTACTACATTTAAAAATTGTGCTCTGAATGATTCAGGTTAGGCAACGTTATAAGAGTTTATTAGCTCTATTGAAAATGCATATTTTGAATTGCATAAATTGGGTCTTGCAATTAAGGAAATTAATTGTCTAATATTATAATTGAATTTTACATAATTCTCGTTGAGACTTAAATACAGTATAAAATGAAAAATAAATGCACCCTTAATTATCAAACAAAAACGACATTTGAAAAAAAAATGTTCGGAAAAGAAAATAACGTTACAATATAATATCATTTAATGACGTATTAAAAAACTACTTTTTTTTAATTATTATGTACATAATTAAATTTTTTAACGCAACTGAAGAATCTTATGTAAAGCATTTAGTGTTATTTTCCTAAATAAACAGGATCAACAGCTATTACAAACATCCTGCCTAAAAGTTATATATTATTGTAAAAAACTGTACTTGTTAAATTTATTTTAGTGTGGATAAGTTGCATGTTCATAATTTAACAGGAAGACACATTCACTAGTGAATATGTCATCAATATATGGGTAGCTGTCTTGTCTTAAGTATACATATTTTTTACAATTTCTGTGATGTTAATTATATGTTCATTTTGTTTGATTACACAACTTCTACACATTGGCATGCCAAATTGTCCATTTTAGTTCTGAACTTTTTCAGGTGTGACCTGCAGTATTTGGGATTTCACTATTGTTTAAATTCAAAAGCTGTTTCCGGGGTTAAACATAAACAAAAGGAAGCTCAATGTACTTAAATTAATGAAGGGAATTCATATCGTTCAACCGCAATATCGGTAAATGTTCTTCTAAAACATTGCATTGTACCAAGCCCGAACACAAACCAGACTGAAAATTAGAAGAAATTATAGAGTACCTTTTCGTCTTCTGGATAGCGAATTGAGGTTTATCTCCAAAAGGACAAACAACACAAAAAATTTACCTGTTATAAATAATATTATTAAACTAAAGAAAATTACGCTTCTAGAATGGCATAACCGATGTGTCACTGATGAGTCTTATACCGGCGTCACACATCAGCGTATAGCTCCGACGTACACCGGGCGTACTAAAACATAATGTACGCTGCCATTACGCTAGTAAATTTGGATCCATATAACCTGTCAATCATATCTGTATTGTGTGCACGAACTTGAAGCCTGTATTTGGCATACAAAAAGCGTACCCTAGCGTTTATCGGGCGTTCAAGTTACGTATTTTGGCGTATGTCCAGCGTTTGTCTAACGTAGATTGGATGCACGCTTCGAAGGAAAAAAGTCTCTTGGACGTATTTGAGACGCGTCACGGTCGTATCTTGGACGATAATCCGTGCTTTCGGCATGTCTTGGAGAGTATACAACGTGCCCTTAACATGTCTCAAACTTATCGGTAGCGTTTAAATACGCTTGTAGCGTATGTATTACGTGCGTGTAGCATACAGGTATACGCTTGACAAACGCTTGAATCTGTGTCATTTGTTCTCTTGTGGAGAGATGGTTTGATATATAGATCATTTAACTTTCTTATATCACAAAAACGGTTCCAGCATAATGTGCTCGTTAATAATAAAACATTTGAAGTTGTATGCAGATTTATCTCAGGTCCTTTTTCTCATTAGTATTCTGATTAGGGAACTATTTCTGTTGTGCTGTGCTTGCTATTTTGTTATCAATATCATCTCCTCTCTATTGTTATTTTTATAGTAATAATTTTGTTTTCTAATCTTTTCGTAAACACAATATAGTTAGATATCAGGATTAGTTTCATTACTTTATAATATATAGTCATGCAATCCCCTATATGTTCATTCTAACTGAGGCTCGAATAAATGTTCTTGTGTGATTTAATGATATCTTTTATGACTCTTACTTCTCTCACAAAACTGTCCATTCCAGAAGTCCTGTTCACAGCAAACACAAATATTTGTTTTGCACTGTAGTGTTGCTTTACATTCGAGTGAGGAATTACAAAAGCCATACTCATCTGTTTCTGAAAGCATATCAATACATTGTACATTTGTTAATATTTAATATTTAATTAAGCATTTTAATTGCCAAAAAGGTGTCCGACTATTCAGTTTTGTTTTATATTATCAAATGGACTTTTTTTTATCTTGGCTTATTGTTTTTATTACGTATTCAAACTGATAAATATTATATGTTCCCTGTATTATTTTTGTTGAATTTACAAGATAGAACAATACTTTTGCAGGTAATGAATCTTTGCATTTTAATTGATTCTCAATTAACTAAGTTCAGAGGCTTAACCAAACGTAGTTAGGCTAATAAAGTAATTACTGTTTAAATTTTATGGTTAAGCTTCGTACTTTCATTTAGTTTTAATTAGAAAAGGTGCAGTTAGAATAAGTCGTATTTCAAAACTAAAATTTTCACTAGGACTTTCTTATCTTGAGCAAAATAATTTGGACAATATTTGCATACTTATAGAGCACGTTGATCCAGTCCAGTAGTCTGACGAAGCACACTGGCATACACTCCTAGCACAGTATAAAGTGTTTTCACATTCCCCCTCTTTTGAACAGGCATCGTTTACAGATTTTCCTAAAAACAGTTTTATATAAAGGTAATATTTCGAGGTAGTTTTATGTTGCATATGCTTCATGTAGTTGATGTAAAGACAGGAAATATACGTCAAATAATGTATTTCAAATATCATGTAATACGAAGGCCTGCAACATGCAAACACTAGTTGATCGCAAGATTGGAACAATGAAAATGGATCTCTTATGATGATGTTTCATGGACTAAAATGCATTTTGAACAACAATGCAGGATAGAAAATGGTGCAACTGTAAATATTACTAATGTTTGTATTAGTTGCAATATGTGATGTTTTCATTGTTCTACATATTACTCCTTATTATTCAAATATTTTAAGTTTCAAGTAAAATTAGGACAAAGTATTACATACATGTATTCAAATGTTTATACCTAGAAAGAGAGGAGAATGATACCAAAAGGTAAGCACACTCATAAGCAAAACATAAACAACCAACAATGACACGCAAAAACAGCAACAGTAGTATACTGCTGTTCAAAAGTCATAAATGGATTGAGAGAAAACATGCATAATCTGAGGGGAACAAATCAACTATAAGAGGAAAACAAAACTATTGAAGTGCAACAAAAACAAACACAACATATATCTAAATAAACTACTAGTAATTGAAAAACAACTGCTATATGTCTGACTTGTACATGACATTTTAAGACAAACTATTAGGTTGATCTAGATTTATAGCTAGCCAAACATCCCCCTTATATGACAATCTTTTAATATCCAGAACAAACAACAGTTAACGAAGCACAACTAAGAAAACTAAAAAAGCTGAGTAACACGAAACCTGTCAAGTAATATGGGCTGACCAGGTGGCACAGGTGCAAAACGGTAAACAAAATCTTATATATGTTTAGTTGCATGTTGTATGCAAATGTACAACTAATAACAAAACGCTGTAAGTTGTCTACAAAAATGATATAACTCTTTGATCTTAAAAAAAAAGCGAAAACTTGAGAAATTTAAGTATTACTGAAAAATTATTACACCAGGGTTTTCGATATCATAAACTAGTCAAAACATTTACTAAATCTTATCATCTGTATAAGGAAATAATTCGTAAATATAACTCAACATGTAGACATCTTATACGTACAGGTATTTCAAATCCAATCTTTTATGGTAATATTCTTTACAAAGCACAAAAATGTCAGTATTCACCTCAAAAGATTACAAAACCTTTACACAGACTTATAAAGAAGGGATATAGTTACGATACTGTTTTCAGGTCATTAAAGATTGCATATTTTGGCTTTAATATTGATTCACTTATAGGGTCTCTGCATCGGAACTAAACACATTTATTCAAAAAAACAGTTGTTGGCATCACACGGGGAATGTTCTTCTCATATATTTTATGATAGTATGATACTAAACCCCTAACGAGAGGGATTGTGCCTGATATTCAGATGATGAAGACATAATCTTTCAATCAGTTTGATTTAGGTCTGGAGTTGGCATGTCAGTTAACTGCTAGTAGTCTGTTGTTATGTGTGTATTATTGTCATTTTGTTTATTTTCTTTTGTTACATCTTCTGACATCGGACTCGGACTTCTCTTGAACTAAACTTTATATGCATATTGTTATGCGTTTACTTTTCTACATTGGCTAGAGGTATAGGGGGAGGGTTGAGATATCATAAACATGTTAACCCCGCCGCAATTTTGCGCCCGTCCCAAGTCAGGAGCCTCTGGCCTTTGTTAGATTGTTAGATTGTATTATTTTTAATTTTAGTTTCTTGTGTATAATTTGGAGTTTAGTATGACGTTCATTATCACAGTACTAGTATACATTTTTTTAAGGGGCCAGCTGAATGAAGCCTCCGGGTGCGGGAGTCTCTCGCTACATTGAAGACCCATTGGTGGCTTTCGGCTTTTGTCTGCTCTATGGTCGGGTTGTTGTCGCTTTGACACATTCCCAATTTCCTTTCTCAATTTTTTTACGATATGTTTCCTGTCAAATGTGCGCATGTAAAATTTAAGTAGCCTTTTTTTATAGCAACTAAATACAATTAAGACATACGGGGTTCATGCTTTGAACTGCTTCCGATAGAAATACACCTTCTGCAAAAAGATTTCAATACATCTGTCTACTCATTTCGGGTTGATGAATCTGTGTGCAAAATCTATATAAAAATTTACTTGATATAAGAACCCTATCAAACCGAGGAACATTTATCATTTATTTTGTGTTTGAATGTTAAATTCATATAAATATATATCTGAACTTTAATGTGGTCGATTTCTGTCCGACGCAGTTCATTTGGAGGGAAAAGGTATCTTTTATATGAGTATTGATGGCAAACTTTACTGTACAATAAAGTCATTTTTGAAAAAGTTTTATATGTAAGTCAATAAAACATGATTTATGTTAAAACTTGGTCATATAAAGCTGTAAAAATGTCCAAAGGTCATTGACACATGATGTTCATCATAAGTCAGTGAAATACAGCTAGTACTGGATTAACTTCATCAGGGGCATTCAAAGCTAAATATTTGAAAGTCCAGGATGTATAAGAACCGAAAAAGTTGAAGAGACAAAACACCTGAAATTGCCTAGAAATAATAGTCAAATCTATAAAAGTACAACTTTGTCTGATGGAGTCGAAAATAAAGTTTCTGAAAATGTTCTTTATAATTTATAAACGGACAATTGTATGACTTAATAAAATGAGATACACGAATGATACGGTGCTTTTTGTCCGCAATTCGCTTTTTGTCCGCTTTTGCTTTTTGTCCGATAATTTTGCTTTTTGTCCGAAACTTTTGCTTTTTGTCCGTTGCTTTTTGTCCGTTTTGCCTTTTGTCCGATTATTTTGCTTTTTGTCCGAAACTTTTGCTTTTTGTCCGTTGCTTTTTGTCCGTTTTGCCTTTTGTCCGATTATTTTGCTTTTTGTCCGAAACTTTTGCTTTTTGTCCGTTGCTTTTTGTCCGTTTTGCTTTTTGTCCGATAATTTTGCTTTATGTCCGATTTAAATGTGTATATTTTTGGCAGGTTTCATTTTGAACTTCAAAATACCATGTCCTTTTAGGAGTTAAATACAGACCATACTCACATTATAAATGATTTGTACATGAAATTTCATGTCTTTTACAATATATCGCATTACCTCTAAAATGGCTCGAAGCACTAATATCCTAGACCCGTAGGTGTTGGTCAACAGAGGGCAAGGGGAATACTCTTGTATATCCCTAAGTCTAAAAAGCAACTATTGAAAGCTGGCTAAACTAAGACATACTCCAGGTAGGCCATTATACCAGAAGAAGAGGTAGTCAAACCCTTATAAATGGCGTATAGCACTTATGTCCTGGATCTACACGAGTTTATCAGCAACGAATAAAAGGGGCATGAGTTTCGCCGGTATATCACGAAGTAAAAATAAACCTCATAATTGCCAGCTCTTCAAACTAAGAGATTCTCCACGTTGGCCATTATACCAGAGGTATAGGTAGGCAGTGCCTCTTAAATGGTCCATGGGCCATGGCACTTATGTCCTCGACCCGTACGAGTTGGTCAGAAGAGGGTAAGGGGAATACTCTAGTATATCACACAGTCCACCAAAAATAGTGACGGCTGCCCAAACTAAGACATTTTTAGGTGCGCCCTTATACTAGATGTTGGAGTAGTCATTCTCTTAAAAATGGCTCATAGCACTTATGCTATAGACCCGAACGAGTTTGTCAACACTGAGTTAAAAGGGGGATGAATTAGCCCGGTATATAACGAAGTTGAAATAAACTGTTGCCCGCTGGCTAAACTAAGAAATTATCCACGCGGGCCATAATATGAGAGGTAGAGGAAGGGATTGCCTCTATAAAATAACCATGAGCACGTTTGACCTAGACCCGTACGAGTTAGTCAGCAAAGTGTAAGGTTGGTACCCTAGTATATAATAAAGTCGAACTAAACTATTGCTGGATGGCTAAGAGATTCTCCGCGTGGGCCATGATACCAGAGGTAGAGGTTGTCATTGCCTCTAAAATGGCCTAAATCACTTATTCCCTAGAGAAGTACGCGGTATCATCAAAGTGTTTAAAAGGGAGTTGGAACCTCTGTTTACAAAGAAGTCGAAATAAATTATTGCCGGCTTGCTTAAGTACGAGATTCTCCAAGTTGGCCATTAATCCTAGGTTAAATGTGTGCATTGCCTTTTAAATGGCTGATAAAACTAACGCCCTAGACCTGTACGAGTTTGTCAGCAAAAGGTTAAAGGGGGGATGCGATGCCTCTTTTTACAACGAAAATATAAATTAAGCCGACTGGCCTAACTAAGAGATTCTATACGCGGGGTATTATATCAGAGGATGAGGTAGGCATTACCTCTAACATAGCCATAACACGTATGTCCCAGACCCGTGTAAGTTAATCAGCAAAGGGTAAGGGGGTACCTAAGTATATCACAAAGTCGAAATAAACTATTGCTGGCTGGCTAAACGAAGAGATTCTCCACATGGGCCATGATACCAGAGGTAGAAGTGGTCATAGCCTCAAAAATGGCCACTTATGCCGTAGACCCGTACCAGTGCTTCAGCAAAGTGTTAAAAGGGGGAGGTGGTATCTATGTTTACAACGAAGTCGAAATGAATTATTGCCGGCTGGCCAAACAAAGAAATTCTCAACATAGGCCATTATAACAAAGGTAGTGGTGGACATTGCATCTAAAATGGCCCATACTTCTTATTCCATTGATCTGTACGAGTTTGTCAGCAAAGGGTAAGGAGGGTACCCTGGTATATAACAAAGTCGAAATAAACTATTGCCGGATGTCCAAAAATAAAAGATGATCCACGTTTATCATGATACCAGAGGTAGAGGTGGGCCTTGCCTTTAAAATGGTTTATAGCACTTATGCCAGCAAAAGGAAAGGAGGGTATTCTAGTATATCGCAAAGTCGTTATGAAATATTGCCGGCTGTTCAAACTACGAGATTCACCACATGGGCCATGCTACCAGAGGTATAGGTGGTCATTGCCTTTAAAATAGCCTATAGCACTTATATGGCATATACCCGTACGAGTTTGTCAGTAAAGAGCTAAAATGAGGAGGTGGTACCTCTGTTCACATTAAAGTCAAAATAACTGTAGCCGGTAGGCCAAACTCCGGGATTCTCTACGTGGATCATTATACCAGAGGTAGAGGTTTATTTCGACTTCGTTGTAAACAAAGGTAACACCTTTTATTTTTAACCCCTTGCAGGCAAAATCGTACAGGTCTTTGGAATTAGTGTTATATGCCATTTTAAAGGCAATTACCATATCTATCTCTGGTAAAATGGCCTACGTGGAGAACCTCTTAGTTTGGCCAGCCGGCATTACTTTTTTCGACTTTGTTGTAAACAGAGGTACCATCTCCCCCTTTTGATTCATTATTGTCAAACTCGTACGGGTCTAGGGCATAAGTGCTATAAGAAATTTGTATGGCAATGCCCTCCTCTATCTCTGGTAAAATGGCCTACGTGGAGAATCTTTTAGTTTGGCCAGCCGGCAATTATTAAAGTGTATTTCGACTTCGTTGCAAACAGAGATACCACCTTACCCTTTAAATTCATTGTTGTCAAACTCGTACGGGTCTTGGGCCTAAGTGATCTGTGCCTTTTTTAAGGCAATGCCTACTTCTACCTCTGGCATCATACCCCACGTGGAGAATCTCTTGGCCAGCCGGCAATTGTTTATTTCGACTTTTTTATATACCAAGGTACTTCCCTAACCCTTTGCTGACTTACTCGCTGGCTTATCCCTTATTGTAAGTAAGTAACTTCAATAAATATAAGACTATATGCCAGGTCTTTCTGACAACCAATTACAAACAAATTGGGGTTTATCTAATGAGGCTTTTCCCAGGATGCAATTGCTCGTAGACTGTATACAGTTGACCAAATAATCCACAAATTTCGCAAAAGGATCTTTTAATTATAGGCCATTTCCATTTAGACATTAAGCAACAAAAGCCCAGCATGACCGATGCATTTGTCTTTAACATCTCCGATATTGATTCCGCGTGGCCTTCCAATTGACATGAGTGTCCATTGGTGTTCATTGTTAAACCTTTGGAGCTATATCAGTTTGTGTGGAAATTAAGAGCACGATGACCTTCCCTTGGTGATAACAACATGACCAACAACCATATCGTGTGTTACCAAAAGCCGTCAGCGATAGTCACACCGACAATTTGCTACCTTCGTGGACAAAAGCCTGGCTTTTCGCTGGATCCTAATTAACATCTAGTGTTGTCACTACCATTTGCTGTAGAGATTTAGTTGCACAACATAACAGAAACATTCTTTGTAAATACTCTATGTGGATATTTTGACATTTGGATGGTTCATATACCAATTGTAGCCGGAAAATGATAATGAAACATTTCTGTTTAATATCGATCTATTGTTGGAATTGTAAATTTTCATATTCAATTTTTGTTTGTTTAAAGATGACCATTTTAAATAAAGATTTTAATTTTTTAAAAAGCAAGTGTTAGACTTGTGCTTTTATTGCCACTCAGTTCATATAACCTGTCATTTTAGTCGAGCCTGTAACTTTTGTTGCAGAAAGCTCGACATATGAATAGTGATCCGGCGGCGGCGGCGGCGGCGTAAGTTAACTTCTGAAAAGCTTAATATTTTAGAAGGTGGACGAATTGGATGCTTCATACTCTGTATATAGATGCCTCATGTTACGAAGTTTCTGTCAGTCACATGTCCAATGTCCTTGACCTCATTTTCATGGTTCAGTGATCACTTGAAAAAAAAGTTCAGAATTTTTGTAATGTTGAATTCTCTCTTATTATAAGTAATAGGATAACTATATTTGGTATGTGCGTACCTTGCAAGGTACTCATGCCCGTCAGACAGTTTTCACTTGACCTCGACTTCATTTCGTGGATCAGTGAACAAAGGTTAGAATAAGTTTTGGTGGTCAAGTCCACATCTCAGATACTATAAGCAACAGGGCTAGTATATTCGGTGTATGGAAGGACTGTAAGGTGTACATGTCCAACTGGCAGGTGTCATCTGACCTTGACCTCATTTTCACGGTTCAGTGGTTATAGTTAAATTTTTCTGTCTTGGTCTGTTTTTCTCATACTTTATGCAATGAGTCTACAATATTTGTTGTATGGAATGATTGTAAGGTGTACATGTCTAGCGGGAAGATATCATCTGACCTTGACCTCATTTTCATGGTTCAGTGGTCAAAGTTCAGTTTTTGAGTTTTGGTCTTTTTATCTAATATTATATGCCAAAGGTCACTATATTTGGTGCATGAAAATATCTTATGATCTATATATAAGTCTCCCAGGTTTTATTTGACCATGACCTCAATTTCACGGTTCTTTGCACAGTGTTAAGTTTTTGTGTTTTGGTCTGTTTTTCTTAAACTATAAGTAATAGGTCAAGTATATTTGTTGTATCGAAGAATTGTTAGCTGTTCATGTCTGCCTGGTATGGTTCGTCTGACCTTTACCTCATTTTCATAATTCATTTGGTCTTTGTTTAGCTATCTTGGTTAATGTTAAGTTTATGTGGCAGTTGTAATAAATCTTTATACTTAGGGCTATCAACATAATATTAATGATGAGTAAAGTAGGCGAGACATTTCAGTGTGTGCACTCTTGTTTAAATGTGCTTATTTATCCGTTGTTTCCGTTAAAGGATGATTCCTTTTTTTTGTGCAATACTTGCTCTTTCGGAGGCTCGAGGGTAATTTCAGCAAAATTTTTATCATTTTTGTTTTCATTACAAATTTTATTTATTACACTATTAGTTATAACTTTATGAGTTGGCTCAAAAATCAACCCAAAAAAATCGAATGATTTTGGCCTCAGATTTATTTTTTCAAATGTTTATATCACTGTAAAAGCTCCAAATTGTCTCCCTTTAGTGCAATAATGACATTTTGTTTTGGCATTAGAATTAAAATGTCTTTTTCAACTCATCGGTGACCTATAGATATTTTTCAAATATGCTTTACGTAAACTAAACAGTTGTAAAATTAAATCGATTTCTGTAATTTAGTTCTTTTTTTATTTCGATATATATATCTCTCTATTTCTCCTATTAGTTCAACTTAAAAAAAAGTACCTTAACAAAAATGGTTGCTTCTTTCGAGGGCAGATTGTGAGCTTAAGTGAACGATAACCCCATGTTTTTATTTGATTTTTCTATTTAGTATATGATAAAAGTTCATCTATAGAAGAACAAGCAAAATCCTACATGTATATTTAAAAAATAATGGATTAATACCTTCCAGTCCCCTTAACGACAAAAAAAATAAATAGAACATTACGCTTAAGTATCACCTACAGTATTTTACAACCTCCATTGGTGATACATTATATGTATTTCTGCTGTTGTTTTATATAAGTTATTGTCCTGAATAAACATCTTTATGCATTTTTGCGTTTTTGCGTTTCAGTTTTTATTGTGAAATTTCTTCAATCAGCCAAGACAAACTTTAAATATCGCCTTAACGATGTTTTCGCGAGAAATCCATGTATTATTGTCGAATTACTACATTTAATCATTGTCTAGTGCCCTAAAATGAGATTTACCGAGACGCTGGGTTTGAAATGGGATACCCTATTTAATTTAAACAATCTTTGCAATCTTTTCAAAAAGATGCAGATGGGAATTTTCGTTCCTTATGAAAGTGTTCGCAAGGAGTTAAATTATAAACTCCTTATAGGATTATCAAAAAGCAACTATTAAGGACCCCCTTGGAATAAAGATCTTCCAAGACAACGTGTTCGAGAGTTTGAGTTTAATACATGACTTTTTAAAACTTAATGGACGGAGCAGGATTATCTTACTCTTCCAGTTAACCATACATCATCACAGTTGCATTGGTTCTTGTTGCTCAGATTTTAAATTTCAATGATTTCGTCCGAGACCACAATTGTCGTCCTTTGATTTTCGTTATTAGTCCCTAGTGATAACAGTGGGTTACTTGCCAATAATTTTTATACCCCTTCCAAATTTATTTCTCCTTGTTTAATGCCTCACATTGTAAGTAGGGGGGGGGGGGGGGGGTTGGGGCGGGTGAAATTACACTGTAAAAAAATTTGGGTCCAGAACTTTACAGGAAAGTAGTGATTTGGTCCAGCTGAAAAAGGTTAAAAATTAGCACTTCGGAAGCTGTCAAAAGATTTCAAGACACCCTAAACACAAAATTGTCCATATTTTGAGTTAGACGCGATGAAGTTTTCTATAATTTTGATATAATTTGTCCCAAAATTAGTACAACACACTGTAAAAGTTTCATTGAGAAAGCGCAGGTGGGATTTTTTAAATTTTCATTTATGTTCTAAAAGAAATGCACTACGAATTAATTGTGTTCTCGGACCATTTGTTTTGTGGACTGTTGTG
Source organism: Mytilus galloprovincialis (assembly GCA_037788925.1). Taxonomy (NCBI): domain Eukaryota; kingdom Metazoa; phylum Mollusca; class Bivalvia; order Mytilida; family Mytilidae; genus Mytilus; species Mytilus galloprovincialis. The sequence continues at coordinate 47,695,987 of CM075333.1, read as the reverse complement.
TATCTTGTTGTTTTTCATTCAGCTGCGGCTTTGTTGGTTTGTTTCAACCCTTTTTAGTGTGATTATCCTTTGGTACACTTTGCCTCTCTCTTATATATGATATCGCAATAATTATATATGATATCGCAATAATTATATATATGTAAGCGTTCATATACATTTATATGGATACAATATTGAATTAAAATAGATATAATAATTAGATGAGTGAAAAAAAGAAAATGAAGTAATAATTGTACGTGTGAGGAGTTGGCATTCTTATAAAAAGGAAGATGTGGTATTATTGCAAATGAGACAACTATCCACAAAAGACCAAAATGACACAGACATTAACAGCATTAGGTCACCGTACGGCCTTCAACAATGAGGAAAGCCCATACAGCATAGTCAGCTATAAAAGGCCCCGATAAGACAATGTAAAACAATTCAAACGAGAAAACTAACGGCCTTATTTATGTCAAAAAAATAAATGAAAAAACAAATATGTAACACATAAACAAACGACAACCACTGAATATACAGGCTCCTGACTTGGTACAGTTGTTGTTTGTTTCTGTATTTGTTTGTCGTATAGTGTTTTGTAAATCAATGGTTTTCTCGTTTGAATAGTTTTATCATTATGTTAAATGGTGTCGGCGTTTGCTACATGTGGAAGTGCACACATTTACGACATGTTATTGCTTAAACGCACAGTTTCTTCTTCCCGCTAATGATATATAGTCACCATTTGCACTTATATGCGAATGGCCGATTGACAGTCGCTCCAAAATATTTTGCAACATTTCAGTTAAAAAAAAACTTGTTTAAGTCTGGTAATATTTTCGTCATATTTCCAACAACTTTATTTTTCTTAAACATTACAAATATTACAAATATAACAAACAAACAAACTTCATTTTTGGAACACTATCACAAAGTTTACGTAATACATGTGTAGCTATTTATTTAGATAAACTGTATTAATCCATACATTTTTGAATTATTTAGCAACTATATCCAAATGACGAGTAATAAGATTAAGGATTAGTTTTGTTTGACAAACTCGAAAAGAGGGGGAAAAGTAATAAAATGGTTACTTTTTTTAAAAGCATTTACTTAATTTCTATCACGAAATAAATGCGTTTAATATTTTAGATACAGATACAATATAGTGCATTCGTAAATGTAAAACACTTTTTAATAGAAAATTTAAAAGAGATACATCAACAGTGTTTATTTTAGAATTGCTCAAGTCTGTATGGCTTATTCCCGATTGTCCCACTTTTTTTTAAATTAAGAGCTCATATTGTCCCACATGAAAAGTTCTGACTGGTCCACATTATTTTATGAGGCGAAATGTTCTTATCCCTTGTTAGATTGTCTCTATGGTTTTGTTTCAGATATATAAGCCAAAATCTACATTTTATGCGATGCTCTTCTTTTAGACATTGCGGCCATCTTAATTATTGGGCGGGGTCATCGGATACTTTTTTGAAACTAAATACCCTAAGGATGATTTTGGCCATGTTTGCTTTAATTTTGCCAGTAGTTTCAGAAGAGAAGATTTTTGTAAAAATTAATGACGACGACGAATAATGAGAAAATGAGAAAAGCTCACTTAGTCCTATGGTCCAGGTGAGCTAAAAAGCAAAACGGACAAAAAGCAACGGACAAAAAGCAAAAGTGTCGGACAAAAAGCAAAATTATCGGACAAAAAGCAAAACGGACAAAAAGCAACGGACAAAAAGCAAAAGTATCGGACAAAAAGCAAAATTATCGGACAAAAAGCAAAACGGACAAAAAGCAACGGACAAAAAGCAAAAGTATCGGACAAAAAGCAAAATAATCGGACAAAAAGCAAAAGCGGACAAAAAGCAAATCGCGGACAAAAAGCACCGTATCACACGTATTCTAACATTATTCGTCTGTTTGACTTTAAATGCCACCAATTGCATAAAGCAATGTAAAAATAGTAGGTTAACTAAGTAATGAATATTTTACTTGATGAACATCTTGAGTTGTCCCAGTACTCTGATTTTGAACATTGACAGAGTGATTCCCTACATTCCAGATTTTCTCCGCATTCGATAGAAGAACTACAAAAATGTCTATCACCATGTTCTGTAATATAAAATTTGCTGTCTTGCAAACTTCAAAAATCACTGGTTCATTAGCCAAGGGAATAATACAGTATTCATCAAAAGCCAAAATACTAGTTTTTGTCATAATGCAAAGACAACACTTTTCAAAGAACCTGCTTGAAATAAAATTGTAAGTACCGTCGAATATTGACAGGCTTTTCGTTTTACAAATAATATAAAAATTTATTGGTTGAATGGTTTTACTTAGTCTTTCATTTTCTATGTTGAATTTTATGGACCTTAGTTTATGTTTTGTCATTTTTCCTATTTTGCCAACGGATTGTCAATTTTTTTCTGAGTTATAGATTAAAATATTTAATTTTGCATCACTCTTAGAATGTCATTAGCTTCAATGTACATTGTTTTATTCAAAAAGCATATAAAAAGACATTGATTGCCTTTCTATACATTAATATTTTTAAGTTTAGTTTAAAATTAATGTTAGGATCAATTTTAGTCTTGCTATAACCAATACTCACTAAATATGCATTTGCTTCCATTCCAAAATAAATCAATAGGACATTGACAAACTCCATCCTGGCACAAAAGTTTTCCTCCACATTCGTTTGAATTTGTACATGTCTCATTAGATTGCTTGTCTGTAAGTATTTGATTGAGATTATGCTTAAATTGATTGATTGATTGTTGGGTACGTAATGTTCAGAGTCAAATATATATCATACATGATCAGGATAAGAACACATTTACAATAAATACAATATGGCAGTTCCGAAATAGAGGCCGTTCGCGATACAGATCGGGAAGTGTTGCTTTTTTACGGTCCACTAACGGATCCCTCAAATAATTTTTACAATGATTATTAATGTACATAGAGCGTTGCAATCTCTACACAAGATATTGGATTTAACATCCAATCTCTGACCAGTCGTTGCTGCATACTTGTACTTGCCGCATAGTCTAATAGTCATATTGACGTGATCAGAACGTCATTTTTTGTTACTGTGAACTCACTTACATCAAAGATACAAAAAGAAAACTTTAAAACGGTTTAAGGATATAACAAAATTTGAATAATTCAGAAAAAAAGTCTAATACTGAAACAATAAACGGAAAACAATTATAGCCTATAGCAATCGACGTTTATTATTGGATTACAAGATGTTCACTTTGGAGAGATTCATGATGATTTTTCATGAGCGTTCAATCTCTTCATGTCTCAGGGAATCGATGTTACATCGAAACGCTCTTCCAAACTTAAAAAAACAATTAGGAACTTATAACAATTTTCCGACCGCACTTGAAATGTTTATGTATCGGGAATAATGATTTTGTTATATGACAATAATTTAAACTTACTAGATACACATGTGTTCCCATTCCAGTAGTTTATCTGTGCACATTGACAGGTACCATAAATACAGAACAATGTTGTGTCACATTCACTAGTATGCCTACATTTGGATTTAAAAGTTTTCTCTAGAAAAATTAATAAAAGAATTAAAAAGGGCTGTTATGACAGTGTTATATACAATATACTAGTAATCAAATGACAAAATTAGTATGTCTCATGTTGGTATTTTCATTATTATTATTATTTTTTTTTTTACAATAATCGTATTTATCGGTAATTTGTACATTTTTCCTTTGATGTGTACTCGCTGATAATGTCAGTATCAGTGGACTGGCCGTGATATAAAAATTATTGGGTTAGTACGCAATTGACATGCGCGAATACAACGCGTAAGGATTTACTTTCCCCTTTCATTCACAAAATTGCGCGTGATTTTTTTCGCAGAAACGCACGAGATTTTTGGCGAATGAAACACTTTACATTGTTTGAAACTTTCACAAAGATAGTTTAGCCTTTTTGAACGATTGATGTAAAAATGTGAACAAAAAATGCATGAAAAAGCCGATAGACTTTTAAAAAAAAATGCGTTAATATCTATAATTGATATATGAAGTACAACTAATATATCCACGTCCATGATATTCCAGTCCGAGTTTTTATTCAAACATTTTATTTCATGCGCTATTTGTCCGCCATTACTGGATATCACACATGTTCCCGTAAAATTTTGACGTCATAAAGCAAAATATCTGACGCCACACTGGAAAAGTGATTGTTGTATATAGTGCTTTCAGTTTCTTAAAATTATTTGAAATCAATGTGATCGTTTTCCGTTTTCGTGATGAACGCTGAGCGAATAATGACAAGATAAAAAATGTAATTTTATCCACTAAACTAAGTAAAATATAATTATAATAACTTGTTGTTGAACTTAAAAATGATGATCGACGAACAATCTGCTGATTGATATCGTATCATTCTACTGATCTGACTTACCGGTATGCTCGGGGGGGGGGGGGGGGGGGTATGGATAGGACCTTTATCGGGACTCCGGTATCAGGTGTTTTTAAGCTCGTGATTACGGGATGTCGGGATTTACTTTATTTAAATTGGGGACCTCGTGATTTCGTGTTTTTTAACCCGGGATTTCGGGATCAGAACCCCTCCTATATCCCCCTTCTATGTTGATGCTTTGTGAAAAATAAAGAAATTTGACATACCGGAATGCTAACATTATATTTGCCATTGTTACAGTCATGTCCAAAGCAGAATATTAATGAAAAAATGCAATAGTTCCTTCCAATCCTGACTTTGTGCAAGAGAACGCCATGTTTACTGCACTGTGACAAAATTTCAAATGACGTAATGCAGCCTGTGACGTCAAGTGTGATTCGCCGTGATCTGACGCAAAAAAGAAGTTCGTTTGTTATTTTCTCTATTATGTAGTGATTTTTATTTATTTTTTTGAATTACCGATAAACAGAATAAAGGACTTTTTGTTTTTGATACTGACTTTATCACAGAAAATATCAGGCTCGCCCTTCGGACTCACCTGATATTTTACTGTGATAAAGTCAGTATCAAAAACAAAAAGTCCTTTATTCTATATATTTATATCACTGCATCAATGCACCCTGCTTATAACATTGCAGAATAATGTATTCTAATGTGTACATGGTGTAGAAGGCAAGGTCTAATTTTTTGGTTAAACAAGTAAATATGGAAATAAAATTAATGTCAAATAATAGTTTGATTACCATGTTATTTGCGAGTTTTTACAGAGAAAAATAAAATTAATCATTGAAACACAAATCTAAAATAATATGATATGACGTGACATATTATATTATTATCTATATAGATTAGATGAGATCCCCCTAGTTTTTTGGTGGGGTTCGTGTTGTTTATTCTTTAGTTTTCTATGTTGTGTCGTGTGTGCTGTTGTTTGTTTGTCTTTTTCATTTTTAGCCATGGCGTTGTCAGTTTGTTTTAGATTTATGGGTTTGACTGTCCCTTTGGTATCTTTCGTCCCTCTTTTAGACCGTTTGTTTTCCCGTTTGAATGGTTTTCTACATGGGGCCCTTCATACATGTAGCTTGCTGTTCGGTGTGATCAAAGGCTCCGTGTGGAAAACCGTACTTTGACCTATTAGGGTTTCCTTTTTTAAATTGTGACTTGGATGAGAGAGTTGACTCATTGGGACATCTTCTTATATCTACATACATATCATCAGTTCTTCCATGCTAAATTATGTATAGATCTTATTACCTCCATTGCAGTTGGTACCATTCCAGATGTGGTTTTCGCTACATTGACATTGTCCATTGACACAAACAAGCTTCCCAATACACTGATGGGTAGTTTCACATGATGAATTTATGGTCAGTCCTTAATAAAGATTATAGTTGAAAAGCGTAAAAGTATGGGAACATGTCATTATTGAAAAAAAGATGCCACACATTTTTGTTTGTGGTTTTAAGAACAAAAATATGTCTTTGTGTTCATGAAAATCATAAACAAGCACTAGTTTCTATTACTTACTGTTCTTTCATCTATATACTAGGTTATTAGATTGTTGATCGCATTGTTAAAACAACTACCCGTATTTCTTCTTTTTATGAAAAAAATGCACTTTTTCAATCATTTCAAATTCCTTTGGAATAGTTTTTATATGCACAATTCGATTAATTCAATGATAATTATTCATAACCTTATATATATATTGAACAAGGGGGAAATGATTTTTTGTTTTGATGTAAATCATAAATTGGATTCTAGTAGTAATTGTAATTTTTTTTTTTTTTTTGAAATATGATAAGCTTCAAAAATATGATTCCGAAAAACTGTTTGCATTGTTAAGAAATACCAATATTACTTCTTTATATAAAAATAATGCACTTATAATGAGTGAAACACATCAACTATAAGAGAAAAACAACAAAACAACAGAAACACTGAAGTGCAACAAAAAACAAACGACAATGCAACACATAAATGAACGAACAATTGTTTCCTGACTTTGTAAAGGACATTTTAAGAACAAATGGTGGGTTGAACCTAGTCTTGTTGCTAGCTTTTATGGCAAATGTTAAATATAACACTAAAATGACAACATTACATGTCAAGAATACAGTACAAACAAATGTAAGAAATAAACTCATCATAGATACCAGGACTAAAATTTTACACTTACACCAGACGTGCGTTTCGTCTACAAAAGACTCATCAGTGACGCTCGAATAAAAAAATGTTTAACAGGCCAAATAACATTCAGATACAGAAACGATTTTGTGTCAAAAAACGTATACATACTCGCTGTTATAGATGATATTATACGGCTCTTATCCGACGAATATTATATTATCACTTTCACCTAGCTTTTTAATTTCTTTCCCTCAATTTGTGGTTGATTTTTTTTTATCTTCTGTTTCTATAAAATGTGTTTTGACTGAGAAGTTACTCTGAATAGGAACAAGTTCTAATATAAACAAGCTAGCTCTGTCCTCTGCCTACTTTTTTCAATTAAATAAAATCTTATCATTCCTACGATACAAATTTAAGTTTTAAGATTAATGTTTATTTTCTCATACATCAGGAATTCTGATTGTTTTCAAAGAGGCTGCAGTCCTCGGTTGCATAAAAGGTGTCAGTTTAAACTATATTTTAAATTTACTGACTTATAGAATCATGTTTAATTCACCTAAGAACATTTCGAAGACACAATATTCTAAGTTATCATTTTTGACGTTTATTTTACAAATTTATAATCCATGATTATTGTGTCTGTCTTACCTTTGAATATTTCAGATTCTAAGTCAGTACTATTGACCGTAGAACTAATGGTAAGCGTATTTCCATAGGCTGTAATCCAGATCAAGAAAAACAGCAGCATGTTACACGACGGCAACATTTTTACTATCTGGAGGTAATGCTTATTACTCAATAAGTTAATATATTGCACCAGGAAGAGTCTAGAGTCCCTTGATGACAAAACGACACTAAGTAGAAGAACGTAAACACTTTGAAAAGTGGGGGCACATACAGGGTCTTATTCGGCATCTAAACTGAATTGTCCGAAATTAGTGACGGTTTTGATAAAAGTAGTAAATGCTAAAACGTTTTTCACATATATCGGACTTGTACAGAGATATCAAAGAAGGACGAAAGACATGTATTTTTAATTATATTAGAATCAACCATTGCAATGAAACAAATATCCTAAAACGCAATAATTGTACCAGGATGTACCAGTGTCTCGTGATTCAAAAATCACACTTGATAGAAGTGAGTATTCAATTGCAAAGGAGTTCGAGCGTAGGGTGTCTTATTTGAATGAGAATTGAAGTGTTGAGGATTGCATGACTAAGAGATAGTGAAAAATCAGATTTATTTAGTTTCATGTATTTTCATAGTGATTTTATGGTCTGAAGATAAAATAATTTGAATGTGCCTTAATGTACATGTACAAATGTAGATAACACATATTACACAGTTAAACACATAAACACAAAACACAATAAGACGTTCAAGAAAACATAAAAATCTGAAACTAAAAAGAGGTTTTATTAAGATTCATCATTTAGTTGAAATCGAACAGTCAAAACGAATCTTAAATCAGTTAAACGAAAGTAACATTGTTAAGATTTATGAGTGAGTATATGACGCATATGCATACAACCCTTTCAATTGGTGTTAAAAGATATAAGGAGTTTGCATATATAATTTGTCGGAGATTTTGTTTTAATAACAACATAACGCTAACAGGCTACTGTGAGATTTTTGAAGGAAATACAATTCTGTTTGATCTTTTACTTTGTCAAAGATAAATTGAGTTGATGCACGGATGCGTTCGATTTATTTATCTTCATTGAAATATTGTCTAGAAAACCATATACGTTATAAGATTGACACGCCGTACAATGCTTAATAATGTAATTCACCGTACAAAGAATGAGATGGCGAAGTTAAAATTGTGTGTACTGTCGAATATTTTCGTTTTCGTTTTTCTATTTTGTTCCAAAACGGTTATTACATGCATTTCACTGTATAAAATAGCAAGATTAAAAGCAGCTATATATCTTGAAAAAGGTATGTATTAAAACGCATTTGATGATAAAATCAATTATTAGATATAGGAAGATGTGGTGTGAGTGCCAATGAGCAACTCTCCATCCAAATAACAATTTACAAAACTAAACCATTATACCTGATAACATAAATGCTCTAGGCCAAAGATATTTTTCTGTCGAAAACACATAAACAATATTTGCAAACATGATGATATTTCAATTACCTATTTTCATCCAAAGATACCAACAATTGACAAGCAAAGAAAAGAAAATAATTATCTAAAAGAAAAAGATACCGTAACTATTTATTATAATTACAGTTTACTGTTTAACCTCATACATGATATAAACCCTTTTCCGTTCCTATTCCAGAATTCAGGAATTAATGGTTTTCGTTCATATTGCTTAACAATGAACACAGTTTTGTTCCCTCTTAAAAATGCTAGCCAGGCAAATTATTTTTAAGTAGATCGCTTCTGTATTTGAGGTTCAAGTATTTCAAATCTTAAAATAAAAGTATACTACAAAAAAGGAGTCAATTTGTTTAATTCCTTGCGTTGAAATATTAGCATTGATTTTAATCAGGTTTTGATGAATGGTTCAACAAATGGCTTTACTCATGATAATGGACATTTAAGATTGATAAGCTGCCATCATTTGTATTCAATATACAGAAAATAAATGCAAGTTTCTTTTCAAAGTTTCACCATTAATATAAGACAGACAGAAAAAAAATTTAAATGCAGTACTGTAAATTCTTAATGTTTTGCTAATAAAATTCTGAATCAAATAATATCGTCGGTAAAACTGATGCTTTGTTTGTTATATCATGTCCCTAATAATCAAAATCAATGATACTCATTTCAAGACTTTGAAAGTTGTTTGATTCTAAGTCCCTTTGACTATCTTATCTATCCCTATGGTTCTTTCCGTAGAATATTTTTTAAAGAATGCGGGTAGTATTAGTTTTACCGACGATAGTATTTGATATCAATTTCTTTCAAGAGTTTGTACAAATGAAATAATGTCTCGAACCAAAATCAAGCGTATTATAGTAATGATGAATAAAACTCCAGTATATCCAATTGTTTTAGCAGATTCTCTTCTGTCTTTTGCTGATATCTTTTTTCCTAAAGCAAAACTTGTATTTTGAGCATTTATCTTAATTTTTCGTGTAAGTGATTCCATATGTTCTTTTAGTTCTTCTGTTGGTTCAGTTTTGCTTAGATTCAGTCCAATCAAATACGCAAAAGGGTTTTCTTTAGTGACCTTAGCACATGGACATATGCATGATGCAGTCGCCATTATACCTGTAATGGCCAGTACTGTTGTTTCCTTGAGAATTGCTTTTGTTGGTGAAAATGTTGCCGTGGTCTTACTTGTTGCTGTGATGTGTGTTTTTGCCAATGAAATGCCCTTGGCTGCTGGAACTGTTGTCCTGCTCGTCCTTGTTTCTGTTTCGTATTTTGTTTGCATGAAAAAGTCATGGGTTTCTGCATCCTTTGTCGAGCTTGTACCTGCTGATGTGTAATGCGTTGTTTCTAGTGAAATGATCTGCATAGCTGAAAATGCTGTCACGTTCGTTACTGTAATGTTTTCTATTCCCGTGTGAATATTCTGCGTTGCTAAAACAGTCGTCATACTCGTAGTAGCATCTGTATCGTTGCAAATCAAATCCTCATTTTTCTCAAACGAAAGTTTGTCTGTACATTATGGAAAAAGTAAATAGAAAACAGTAATTAAAACGTTAATCGTGTAGATATAAAAAAATATATAAATAATATTGGTTTTTGGATAACCTATACAAATCATAATGTTTCCTGTTGTACTTATCCCTATGATACGAGTCAATTTGATTAAAATCCACACGATAATGCAAATACAATTAATATGTTCTTAGTTTAAAGTTGAAACTAATTTGACGGTACACAACATTGATTTATAACAGATTTAACTGGATTGATTAAATTATGTTTTTTATGAACAATTCAAACATTTTATCATGTTTTGAACTGCTACAGTTTTATGTGCCTGTCCCAAGACAGGTTCCTAAAGTTCAGTGGTTGTTGGTAAATTTCAGTCATAAATGTTTTTAACAAAAAGTTGTGTTAGAAATTAAGTCGTTATTTTTCTAAATTGTATCGTTTCATATTATTCATGTCTGATCCTTTAGTACCCGACTTGTACTGTTGTTTTACTTATTTTGTGAGTGTCAAATTTCTCGGATTGAGAAAAATTTGCATATTAGTTGTAAATTGATAGTTTGTTGAACATTTTAATTTGTGTTTCACTTATTACCATAAAACCCACAAACAATGGTAATCAACGAATACTAATGAATCCTCAGTATATATGGTATGGGGTTTTCTAATAAATGAAGGTCGTACAGTTGCCTTTTTTTGGATATCAGCATATTCAATTGTTTTAGCAGATGCTCTTCTGTCTGGTCTGATATCTTTTTTTCCTAAAGCAAAACTTGTATTTTGAGCATTTATCTTAATTTTTCGTGTAAGTAATTCCATATGTTCTTTTAGTTCTTCTGTTAGTTCAGTTTTGCTTAGATTCAGCCCAATCAAATACGCAAAAGGGTTTTCTTTAGTGACCTTAGCACATGGACATATGCATGATACAGTCGCCATTATACCTGTAATGGTCAGTACTGTTGTTTCCTTGGGAATTGCTTTTGTTGGTGAAAATGTTGCCGTGGTCTTACTTGTTGCTGTGAAGTGTGTTTTTGCCAATGAAATGCCCTTGGCTGCTGGAACTGTTGTCCTGCTCGTCCTTGTTTCTGTTTCGTATTTTGTTTGCATGGAAATATCATGGGTTTCTGCATCCTTTGTCGAGCTTGTTCCTGCTGATGTGTAATGTGTTGTTTCTAGTGAAATGATCTGCATAGCTGAAAATGCTGTCACGCTCGTTACTGTAATGTTTTCTATATCCGTGTGAATATTCTGCGTTGCTAAAACAGTCGTCATACTCGTAGTAGCATCTGTATCGTTGCAAATCAAATCCTCATTTATCTCAAACGAAAGTTTGTCTGTACATTATGGCAATAGTAAATAGAAAACAGTAATAAAAACGTTAACCGTGTAGATATAAAAAAATATATATAAATAATATTGGTTTTTGGATAACCTATACAAATCATAATGTTTCCTGTTGTACTTATTCCTATGATACGAGTCAATTTGATGACAATCCACACGATAATGCAAATACAATTAATATGTTCTTAGTTTAAAGTTGAAACTAATTTGACGGTACACAACATTGATTTATAACAGATTTAACTGGATTGATTAAATTATGTTTTTTTATGAACAATTCAAACATTTTATCATGTTTTGAACTGCCACAGTTTTATGTGCCTGTCCCAAGACAGGTTCCTAAAGTACAGTGGTTGTTGGTAAATTTCAGTCATAAATGTTTTTAACAAAAAGTTGTGTTAGAAATTAAGTCGTTATTTTTCTTAATTGTATCGTTTCATATTATTCATGTCTGATCCTTTAGTACCCGACTAGTACTGTTGTTTTACTTATTTTGTGAGTATCAAATTTCTCGGATTGAGAAAAACTTGCATATTAGTGGTAAAGTGATAGTTTGTTGAACATTTTAATTTGTGTTTCACTTATTACCATAAAACCCACAAACAATGGTAATCAACGAATACTAATGAATCCTCAGTATATATGGTATGGGGGTTTTCTCATAATTGAAGGTCGTACAGTTGCCTATTTTTCTTTTACAAACACCTCATTTAAACATTGGTAAAAATGTATCTAATCAGAAAATATTTTGGTAGATAATTAGCTTATCAGAAAATATGCCACGTCTCTTCAGTTTTACATACATCATATTTCAAAGTTTAATATTAAATTTTATCACAAAATTTGTACTAATATCTGCGGGTTTGAATGGCCAATAATAGCCGGAAGTCAATGTTGTTTTTTTTTTACCCTCGGGGTCAATATCGATATTAGCGCTCGAAATCTGTCTCGAGCACCTTAATTTGACTTCCGGTAACCTGTCCATCAAAACCTTTTGTTAAAAGATGTCATCCGAGGCAGCCACAAATTCAAGAGAGGTTTTTCTCAGTTTCAAATGCCAATGCAAGTAAAATCATTAAAGAAATGACAAATTAGAACACAATGAAAAAACAATAGAAAGTTATGAATCTGCTGTTACTGTAGCAGAAAAAAACAATAAAAATAAACAGTGGAAATAGTTATTTGTCCGCCATTACTGGACATAAAAAAAGTTCCCGTAAAATTTGGACGTCGTAACAGAAAACATATGACACAAAAACGTAATTGTTGAATAACATCGAAAGATCAAGCAGTACAGATTCTCGGATCACGTGGAACAGATTTTCAAATAGCGATAAGGTGTATTCTTCCTCAGCATTAATTGAAAATGTAAAACTTAATTTTCATAACTCTGAAAATAATATGTTTATTGCTAATTTGTTTTTAAACTTTTCACAAAACTTTGTTAACTCACTGTGATACATTTTTTTGATTTTTTTCTTCAAATGCTTTTGATTTTTTGTTGAAAATATTGAACATAATTGATATATGCTTTATTTTTACTCAAGCATAAAAATATGTGATAAATAGAATATACCATGTCATTTTCCATATTGGCCCTGGTATCAGCTCACGACCTATATCACGCACTCGGTCTGAAGCCCTCTGGCTTGATATGGGTGTCAAGGGCTGATACCAGGACAAATATGGAAAACCCCTGTTATAATTTATAAATATGTTATCATTGTTGGTGTAAGTAGTAAAGAGATTTTCAGAAGTAAAAAAAAATATACGTTATTCGTGAAAAGGACGATGAAAAATCATAACCAGTTTCTTGCCGTAAAGTGTGGGTATTTTTAGTAATTCATTATCAAATTCTGTATGGATGTACCTTGCGTAAACAATCTGCTCCATAGACACAGAGCCAAATATACATCTTGTTTTCAAAAAGTTTAAGCTTCTATTTTTTACCCAAGGTAAAGCATATTGCGCATGTAAAATCGACTGCGATTATTTTATAGTGTTGAGGATTTGAAAATATTGATGAATATCATTTTATTATGTTTTCTTTTTACTTTCACTTTAAGTACAGTCTACCATTTTGGTCTGGAAATTACTTTTTCTTTCTATTGTGTAATAAGTCTATGATAAGGATTAGTAATCACGATTTGCCTATATACCTTATTCATGCTAGATAATTAAAACTGCTCATTCTATCGGTTTATTACATGTAAAGGGATTATCACATATTTTATTAAGTTGTATCTTTACAAACCCTTGTCAAAAGTCCATCTGTCACTTGATCCAGATCCTGTAAGTAGACCTATAAATTGTATATTAAATGTTTGCGATTTGTTCGAGGTGATACAAGGATATAATCCAATGACATGTCCTTTCCCTATGGTTACACTTCCATTCCAAGATGGTCGGAATTCTTCGCAACCTAACGTACCCTTTCCCTCCACCCAGTCCATTTGATTATAGTCAGAACAAGAAAAATCACTAAACTTTCGTATTCGTGACTTTGTAGACAATCTCCCTATCATAGTTTAAATGAAGGCTTAAAGGTGTCATTTTCTGCCAAACTAACTATAGTATGTTCACATGCTCTGACGGAAAACACCAGTGATAATTGTTCAGAAGTTAAAATTGGTTGTTTATTCAGCTCAGAATAACTTAATGGGAGATTCAGATTTCGGGTCCTTACTTCTGTACATACATATACAGTGGAAATGGCAGCGGTCTCTGTAAAATAAGACATAAAATTATACGCATTTAACACATAAAACATATGGCACCTGTAAATATGCGTAAAAAAAATCATCATTCATAGGGCTTTATATGGTCCTTATCGTTCCTTGTCCTTTACCAATTTGAAATCACGGAAGGTGAAGTTTCCGGTTCAGATCATGATTTTCAAATGAAACGTTCCACTTGTTTAATGTAAAGTAAAATAGCATGCAATCAGATCGTTTAACTCCTAGTTCGTAAGACAAAATCAGTGATTTGTATTTGTTAGTGTAGTTTTCTTTTTCGAAACCACATGTTGTACAGAAGAATGGAAAATTGAAAAAGAACTAACCTACATGTATTGGATCAAAAACTCTATCCGTAATAAAATTTCTTCAAATCTAGATGCTTTCAAGCAAATGATTTGGTCATTTAAAATCTGCGCATATTAAAAATTATGTTTACTCATGTTGATTAAATACATGATAATAGCTAGATACTATAAACATACTTTGTATACACAGGCCAGAGTCTGAGCTTGATTTGCTATATGATATAAAAATTAAACTGACGAAAAAAGGTAACTTATTCAAAATCATATAAAGCAAAATATACATTTTGCAAATAAAATATTTGACATAAAAGTTCATATTTAACATGAAATAATAATATATAATTATTACGAATCCACAGCAACTAATATCCTATCAATTGAATACATGCAAAGATGAGGAGAAAAATCTGCCACAAAAATAAACATATATACATATCTACGTCAAAACATAACATTAAGGGAGGTATGTGGATGAGTATAATAATTATTTGGCCTTTTATAACATTTTTGATTCGAGCGTCACTGATGAGATGAGTCTTTTGTAGACGAAACGCGCGTCTGGCGTAAATATTAAATTTTATTCCTGGTATCTATGATGAGTTTATTTGTTCATAAGTGAAATTTCTTTGCACGTGAAAACATGTTATCTAATAACAACAATTTATTTTTTAATTAAGTAGGATACTCTAATCATTTGACCATACTAGAGACATCATAAATTTAAAGTAAACATAGCTCACTCTTTATTTCAGTCTAATAATAACCAATTAAAACAGAATTATCTTCTCTGCTGTCTTAAATTATTTTATTCAGCGTAATTTTCAATTTGCAAATATAATCAGTTTTCTAATATGATGATGTATTTAATTTGTCTTATATTTATACTATTCGTTTTATGTTTAGATCCTTTAGAATATGTTGTCAGTAGTATTCACATGTTCATATCAGAATAAGATGTGCTTAAACTTTTGATTGAAATCATACTCAATAATGTTATCATCTTCTGCATATACGAATAAATCCTGTTAATGTTGGGTTTTTTTAAATTTCTAAATTTGTGAATGCTAGGAATTTTATAGCAAGGCTTTTCTTTACATATTATTTCTATCACTTGCTGTTGTGAACGTTTTTCTATATTCAGGAAGATTTGACGATTAAATATAATGGTTGTTTTAATATCTTAATCATAAGCACAATAGTATATATATTATAATTGACTCTCCCTCTGGTATCTTTGGTCGTCCCTCTCTTATACAATAACCTTTAGCTGCAAACTAAAACTGATATTCCCCCTCCCAGAGAATATGTCAAACATTGGACATGAAAGAAGGATACATGCAGGTCATATTACCTGTATACCCGGCGTTGGTCTGTTTTGATGTATCTGTTATGATATCCTGTGCTGTTGGAACTGTTGTAATCCTTGAACTGGAGTCTGTCTCGTTACATACTAAATCCTCGTTGATTTCAAAGGACAGTATTTCTGTATATTGAAATTATTCGAATATAAAGGATAGCAGCTATATGAATATGTATGTTGGAACATATGATGAAAATCATTGAATATATAGATTCTTGGATAATTATAACTTATATATTATGTGTTAAAATTTTATTTAATGACATTAATTTACTTTTTGCAAAATACTTAGGATTTTCTTATCCCAGACATATACTACCTTGACCGTATTTTCATACACCTTTTTGGAATTTTGGGTCCACAATGCTCTTAAACTTTACCTGTTTGTCTTTTTAACTATTTTGATCTGAGCTTCACTGATTAGTCTTATGACTGACGTATCAAATTATAAGCATGGTACCTTTGATAACTATATGACCTTTGTAAATATTTAAGTATTGATTTTATTGCGAATGTTGTGTGCTGAATCTTAACGCGTGTGTTTAATTATATGATGGAATTTATGAATAGCTAGTGCTTACCTTTCAAATAAAGTTGTGCTTGTCTTTTGTCTTTTATGAAAATAAATGTAAGCTTTCTTACCTGATAATTTATTTGCTCAGTTAAGAATAAACTACGTTAACTGTGTTTACACTTTTATTTATAGAAAGAAAAAATACGGAACATAAATACACAATCATACATTATCATATCGAAAAAGCACAATGATCAATAAACATGTATCTAGTTTACAGAAATCACATATTGGTATTTCATACATTTCAAACTTATGACGTCAAACTCGACCTCGGATGAGTCGAACCTCGGATGAGTCGAACCTCGGATGAGTCGAATACTTTCGTCTGGTCCCTTCGACTTCGACACAACGAGGTTCGACTGTATATAGCATTTCTCATACTGAAAAGGTTATTCAATGAATGCAATTTATAAATCTTTTCTACTTTGAAAGAAACAATAAGGTTATTGTTGACAAGAACAGTATCTTCAAATTTATCCCATACAGGTTAATTCAGTTAATGTCAAATAAAAGGAGTAGGTTCAGTAAGACCCCTTTTTGGCCCCAAAATATACCAGTTTTACAAAATTGTGAAAATGTAATCTTTTAGCTATTTACTGGAAAGTAGAATGCTTCTGCTACATAAATATGGGCTGTTTTTGACAATACACATATATCGAGTACTAGCATCATTAAGCCATGCTAAATTACTGAAATCTTCACAATTTTAGCATTTAAGTTAGATTTTAGACGGTTTACGTCTTAAATGAAAGTGACCGCATTCGTGTTCATTCATAATATTGAAATGTAAGTTGTATTTGATTATAATAGAATCATATTCAAAACAGTGTGGCTGTGGCCATTGATTGACGACCTAAATTATCCCATTGACTGGGGCAGATTATGTGAACGTTTGTCTGTAACGACCACTGTTCACTATGTACTTGTTACAGAAACTGTGGGGTCACCAAAGGTTTTCAACACCTAAATAAAGTAATTCGAAAAATTAATCAGGAATAACACGATGTTTTGATTTATATCAATAATATAAATCAAAACATAAAGGTTATTCCTGATTAGTTTTTCGATTTATTTTATTATTAAAGGCGTTAAGAACCTTTGGTGACCCCACAGTTTAAATTCTATAATAAGTAAGTAGTGAGCAGTGGTCGTTACAGACAAACGATCACATAATCTGTCCCAGTCAATGGGATAATTTAGGTCGTCAATCAATGGCCACAGCCACACTGTTTTGAATATGATTCTACATAACATATATAACACGGATGAACACGGATGCGGCCACTTTTCTTTTTGACAAAAACCATCTTAAAAGTGGCGTTTTTTTGCAAATTTGATAGATGTTTCATATTTAAGCTTGAATTGGAGCGCTTTTAATGATAAAATTAGTTTAAATCTTTCACGGAAACTAATTGAATCAATTGAAATAGACACTTAAGTGTTCAAAAAGTGACCAAAATCTTTCGTTAGATGAACCTGAAATTTGAGGCCAAAATCAGCCCTTACCGGACATACTCCTTTAATAAAAATGTATGCATTTAATTATAGTACGTTGCACCATAGTTAAGCTCGGTCACTCGTTAATAACTATAATAGGAATCGATTATAA
Source organism: Mytilus galloprovincialis (assembly GCA_037788925.1). Classification (NCBI taxonomy): domain Eukaryota; kingdom Metazoa; phylum Mollusca; class Bivalvia; order Mytilida; family Mytilidae; genus Mytilus; species Mytilus galloprovincialis. The sequence goes on along the minus strand of CM075333.1, from coordinate 47,677,850 downwards.
CTCATACAGTAAAACATATTTTGGTTCTTATAAAAATAAGATGTGGAATGATTACCAATGAAACAACTCTTCAACACAGACCAAATGACACAGAAATTTACAACTTCAGGTCACCGTACGGCCTTTATAAATAAGCAAATCCCATACCACCTACTAGTAGTCAGCTATAAAAGACCCTGAATTGACAAATGTAAATCAATTCAAAAGGTTTTCTGAATGACATAATTTAAAAAGATGCATGCAGTTCAAAACGATATTTAAAGAAACTTTATACTTTTCCTTATCAGCTTATAAGACAACCATATGTCATTGGTTATTTTTGTACATAAATATCTGGTGTGTAAAATATTTGGGATGATTCTGTTTTTGATTTGATCATGATTTAAAGTATCACTCAGTGCGTTTCAAATCTACAAGCTAAACAGGTTCCGATAATTGGTAAGGCAAAAAAAAAGTACACGCTCTTATTGACAGGTTTTCAGTACCATGCCCATTTAACTGATTTGAACCGGTAGGTTAAACTTTGATAACGGGATGCTGAAAGCCTATTATCTTCACATACCCTTGTCGAAAATCCATCTGTCTCTTGTTCCAGATCCTGTGAATAGTCCTATTAACTTGATATGAAAAAATGGTGATTCGTTTGAAATGATCAATGGAAATAATCCAACAACGTCTCCCTTTCCTGTCATAATGGTTCGTTAATGGTCGGAATTCTTCGCAACTTAATGTATCGTTGTCTATGACCCATCCAGTTATATCTATACAGGGCTTATCAATATCAGTGCACTTTCTTAATTTTTAATCTGTTAACATTTTTCCTATTATAGCTATAACAGCAGGTTTTAATTAGTAATTGTCTGTCAAAATAATTCTCACATGTTCACATGTCTATATGGAAAATATCAGTGATGTCTGTTCAGAATTCAGAAGGGTTTGTTTATTGAGAAAAAGAATATTATGGTGCAACATCATTACTACCATTCCGTGCATTTGTACATATATTCACGGTAGAATTGATAGCAGCAACTGTTAAAAAGAAAGACGTTTACTTAATAAGCATATAATTATAAACAAAAATCATTTAATGTAAGATTTGACAAGTTTATTCGCTCAAGAGTATAGGGTAGTAAGGCTTTTAGTTGGCCAAAATATCAGTACAATTTATAAGCTTTGATCCTAGGACTTTTTTTTTAATTTGTCCTAACCACATTAAGATACTAGGCGTTCAAACAATAACTTCACATTTAACGAGTTTCCATGACAACAAACCCTGACGAAATTTGTATAATATTCAAATATTTCGTATGTTCCTAGTTTAACACCCATTTTAAAGTATATATAAGAATGTTAAATGTGTGCGTACCAAAGAAACAACTTTACTTTTGTTCCAATAAGACTTCAGTTACATCATTAAATTGTTTTGTGAATATGTTTTACAGTGTAAGCAGCAACTCAAAACTGAATAAATTCTACAGTTTTTATCATTTTCACGAAAATGGTGCATATTATGACGTAATTGATACGTCATGGCATCCGAAACTATTTCTAGATTTTAAGCATTTCTAAATATCATGTTCATATTTGAAATAAATCTTAAAAATGTTTTTTCTTGTGCCCAAACCGACCGTTAAAGATTGCAGGTCAGGAAAATTTTATCACAAGTCTACTGATATCGTTTTATTAGGAGATAAGTATTGTAATTTTATTTACCTGTATCAGTATGTAAATAGATTGATGGAAGTTGATTAAGTGGCCATGTGTTAGTGAAGTTATATATATATATATATATATATATATATATATATATATATATATATATATAAAAGGTATGATTGCGTACACAATAATGGAAGGAAATTCATCAATTCAATTATCTTGCTAGTTACCATTAAATTGATTGCAATAAAACAAAACAACAATAGCATGCATTCAACTTATTAATGAGGAATGCATTGATACCTTTCGCTTTTGCCCTTTTTTTGTTTATATTTTGTTGTTTGTGTGTGTTGTTATCAACGTTCACATGTATACAGCATATCTTCTTCCATTACGGTAAATTGGGGGTCTTTAATACAATCGATAATATTTAGTCATTTTTAAAAAGGTCAAGGACATATTTGAAAGCTACCAGTTGTGCAAAATTGTCAGATATTGCAAAGATTATACTCAAAAACATTTTTGTGTGAAAAGAAGGAAAACTTAACTAAGAATTTTAATTTAAAGTATTAGAAAATAGATTTCATAATGTCGTTTCGGAAAGAAAAACAAATGAGAACTAGGGACACGTTTTTCTGCTCCAATATCAATTTATAAAATGTATCCCTTTGTCTTATCGTTTTGTCAATAATGACACGACTCTATTTTTCTGCAATCACATGTCTTCTTTTCTCTCTTTTTTTGTCGATTTTTCTACTCAAATTTGTCATAATCATTTAATGCTTAATCAAAATCTATATGTTTAATCATTGATTCTTTCGACCAATATGTGAATGATAAACAATTTAATTTGTGTAAGAAAAAGATAACAATGAAGATATTTATATAGATAGATGCAAACGTTATATATAAGGTACATATTAATTTAATCGCAACTGTTTCAGCGATACAACTTTATTTATGAATCAAGCCTACACCAACAAAGAGAAAATGAAACAAAATATGGAAAGGATTGCCATTTTTCTACTTTCTAAGTCTAGCACGTTTGTATTGAAACTATTTATTGATATGGTCATAATTAAATGTTTATTTAGCTTTCTATTTTGTCAGTTACTAAGGATTTTTTACCCGAGGAATGCAAGATCTCACCTGTATTTGACGAAATCTTTCGGAATTTTGGGTCACTCGTGCTCTTCATTTTCGTACTTAATTTGGCCATCTTAATTTTTACATTCGAGAGTTGCAGCTGAAACTCATTTAGATCGATACGTGTGTCTGGTTTACAACAATAAACTCCTTCGTTTCATGATGCATTCAGTTTTAAGTTGTTTGTTTTATTTTATATAAAAGTTAAAGGAAGAAACAATGTTTATGGGATTTTGTGTTTGCATTATACATGTAAAAGAAATAAAAACAGCACGTTATAAAAACCGAAAGGTTTTTCTGAATTGATCGTCATCAATAAGACCCAATTCGTATGTTTAAAACAAATAATTATTTTAAGAACTGACAGTTAAAGAGCTATATGACAATAAAAAGGAACTAAAAGAAGCCAAAGTCACCTTAGGTCAATCTTGATTTAGGGTATTGAAACTTTTTTTTATGCAAAAGCAATCGTCGTCCTTCAATTTTATCTTTGAATAATTAAACATATTTATTTTCATTTCTGCAATTTCAGTTTCAGAATGTTTTTGGGAACAACTCACTTATTTCATGTTGTAAAAAATAAAACAAATAATATGACTACAACACTATATTTGTAAAACTCCAACCGTTGTACTTGTTGCATTTTAATTCTTCGTCTCATCTTGAATCGACCTCTATTTATCAGCACAATGGTACAAATACATGTAAATCACAGATGTGACAAATATTATTAAAATAGAGAGTTATGAACTCTTGCATTAAACAAATATACGAACACATTTTCTTACAATTTCATAAAAACGGGTTCATTTTTATACATGTAAAATTTATTATTGAAATGGTATTGTATTGATATGACGAAGCCCTTTATTTGATACAAGATAAGCATTGAATAGTACCAAGCATAGTATAGACATAAAAGGAAGTCTGCTTTTTTTTTGAATTTGATATTATTAAAACTCTAAGTACGATTTATTACAAAACATAAAGTTATTACAATGTTATTAATTATTTTAATTTCCTTACCTTCAAAGTCAGAGGTTACAAAAAACAAAACTTCTCTTACCAATGTAATAAAAGCCATGTTGATCTTCCAATGTCGAATTAATCATAGCAATCAATATCCTGCTATTTGTGCTAATTGAGCTCTTTTTATTTACTTTTTTTTTAAAGACATTAGAAGATGTCTGGTCCTTTCATTCGTAGAATATATTAATTCTAAATAAACACAAAACAAAAAGATAAAGCAAATGGATCGAAAAGCTCGAAAAATAATTTCCTGGATGAGTTTAAACTAATGACAGTTTCTGAAGTCATATAATTAATTTGTATAATAAGTCTTGCGTATCAAATGTTTATCCTGGTATCTTTGGTTAGATTATTGTTAACATTTGGGTTAAAAGCGATTAAGAATATAAATGATTCATTCAGAGAAAAACACTTAAAGTCAATTCAGGCTTTGGGGATATACAACCTTAGTTTTATGAAGAGGTACCATATAGGTACTTCAGTTTTAAATATAAGTCATGTTTTCAACAGACAATCAACATATGTATAAGCACGAATTGAACTCCTCTTGTAGCAAATGTCAACTTGTTCTTGTATAATTATATCATATATATTGAAAATTTCACGAAACAGGTAAAAAGTTGAAAATGATCTTCAATTTAAACTTCTGCTGTATAGGTGATTCTTTCTCACTGAATGATTTGTGACTACATGTATAGTGATTGCATCTATCAAAATGAACCTGAAACACAGTATTTCAAAGATACAGTTAAGTATGTTTCAAATCTTGAATAACATCTATAAATTTATGACTCTAAGGTGGTCGGTTACGCAATAATTAAACGAAAATCGATGCTGATCACCATTCCATGGAACCTGGGTGTATTTCGTATTTAGTTTTAAAAGGGTTGATTTTGGTTCCAGATTATTGTCAGTGTTTTTGCTGTTCTTTTTTTTTTCTTTTTTCAATGTCTGTTCGGTTTTTCGTTTACTGTCTTGAAAATATAACCAATTTTCTATTTCAAAATTTTGTTTTTGGCAAGTTTTTACAGTTAAAGAATTAGATCAACCAACTGCTGATGAATTTGGTGATGTACAAGGGTTGAAAACAAGATATTCAACGGAAACTATACACTGTTTATAATATATCATTACAAAATTAACTAAGTGGTTGTTACTTTAGGGAAATAACCAGCTGATTCTTTCATCGTACTTTAATTAACCTTTGTATAAGTGAGAGTTCGTGACGCGACGTTATAGTAACAAAATTTTCCCAATCGCAAGTGCAATGAGACAATTACTGATCATGGCTCGTTCTCTTACTTTAATCTTTAGTAATCCATGTAGTACCGTGAAATTTGATGCAGAAAGTGTCAAACTGTTACACAAAAATAAAACATTTCATCCAAATGATCAATGAAAGATTAACGACAATAATTATAAGTACATTAATCTAACATGTCTAATAGAATGGTTGATAAGTAACATTACATTAATTGTATAGAAAGTAGGATCAACGCATTAATGTAGTCATTGTTTATTATAAATCATCCCTTTTAATTGATTACTAGATACAAAAAAAAATGTGTTTCTGACGTCAAACACGTGAAGCAATTTGTTTTTTAATTTGATAGATGCTTTTTGTGCTTTTTCGTAAATGTTTGTTTGTTTTGAGATTGTAACACAGTGATGACTGTTGTACCCATATTAAGACAATTTTTCGCATTATATGTCTGTTTTGTTCACGCATCGTTGTAAATATAAGAAATTTGACGCGACTGTCATACAAGTGAGAGGTTTCGTGCTATAAAACCAGGTTCAATCCACCATTGTCTACATTTGAAAATGCCTGTACCAAGTAAGGAATATGACAGTTGTTGTCCATTCGTTTGATGTGTTTTGTCATTTGATTTTGACCTTTGATTAGGGACTTTCTGTTTTGAATAGTTCAGTATTTTTGTGATTTTACTTTTAACAACACTTTAATTGATAAAATGTAACTTCAGTAGATTTATCATCCGTTCTGATATTCTCTTGATCACTATGGCAATTGAAACAAATCCTTTCAACATATTGTCGTGATTGGAACCAACCGTGATGGGTAAGTGGTTTGCACAGTTTCAGGTGTCTAAAACTAATTTCTTAAAGTCATAATAAAAGAGTGACCGGTGAAAAATAATGTTATTCCAATTCTTGAACCAATGCATACAAACATCATAAACTTTGTCTTCTGTGCACGATTTTATCATTTTTTTCGCATAAATTGCGTATAATCGTCAATTTTTTTTTTTCAATCGGTCAGTGTTGTTGTGAAAATATGGCAGGTAATTAAAGTTCGTGTTTTAAGCCGAAGTTTAACGATTGTCACCTGTTTTTCAACACTCAACACAAAAGCATGGATATTGAGCACGTGTTTAACATGTACAATCAGATAAAAGTTTATTTAAAGGACATCCCTTCGTATTGCGATCACCGGATATTTACGAGAAGGGTCACACAGAGATCACTTTGCATACGAAAAAATATGTCGGGGAATTGCTTCCTGGAAGGAATCAATTAGAATAAAGTAAACTTCTTTTAGATATGAACAAATTAAAGAATTTTCTTCAAAAAAAGTATATGTACATAAGTTTTATAACGAAAGCTATCCATTGAGTTATAAAAAAAACATATGCATTAATTTTTTTAATTTGAGGTTTCTTATGACTTTAACTAGTCAGTAGTGTTATTTAAAAGAATGTAACTTCAATTATTCTACCATCAGTTCTTCAGTAAAATTATTGTAATTAGTGTCACCTTTTAAAATAACTATTTCCAATTATTATAATAATTGTGCTTTTATACTTGTTCTTTTTATAACACGCTCAAATATCAAAACAAAAATTATCTTATATACTGTATACTTTATAGATTCATGAATTTCACTTGTCAAAATTAAATAACGTTAATGGTGCTATTTGTCAACCATTCAAAACACCCAAATTCAATGATCACCGTCTCCGACTTAAACTGCCATGATATCTCTAAACCAAAATATATCTGCACCAAATCTGAACAGGATTATAAATTAGTACGCCAGACGCCCGTTTTTTTTTTAAAGAATTGTGCTAAGAGTTTTTGGTAAAATAATAATATGTAGTATGTCAGCTGAATGAAAGCGTCATAATTTGTTTGGTCGGTTTAATCTTACTCCCAGGTCATATCGTTTTATGAATGAGTTAGCCGCTGTGGTCAATATGTCATAATGACGTCATTGAACGATTACGTAAAAATATGAGCATCTTATCCGAAAAAGTACATATATGAAACTGAAAGTTATTAAAACATGGAAACATAAACAAATGATGATAATTATTTGTTGACAGCCCATTTTAGTAAAAGTAAGATAAACATTTAAATTTTCCAAACATGTCTAAACATGTGATTGTAAATCTTTTAAACACTAAGTCGATTTTCTTCTGTTTTTACGTCAATATCGATATTGTGTTAAATTACTTGAATAGCCAATATTTTACTATCACATGACATTTTCAGTTAGATAGTACATGTTTAAAATTTAAACATGGTCAATTATTTTCTTCCCAACTTTAGAACAGATATCCACTTACACCTGAGATTCTGATGTTTCTTAACTTGTCATATAATAGTAAGCTGGAACATACTATGAGGAAATTACAAAACTAATACATGTAATAGGTAGAAGAAAAACTGACAATGCCATTAAAATAAACACGACGAAAAGACTACCGCTTCACGGAAAATGTGAGACCGAGCAATACCAACCATACAAAATACAGTTGTGATCTCCGATGCTTCAGAATGTCATAGGTAGTGAAACCTATTAAAGTGAGTATGGTAAAAATAAAATTTCCGATTATTCATATTTGATTTGAGAATATTTACAATTGGTTCAAAAAGAATTAAAAAAAAAAACCCGTAATCTCTTTTATGAATATAAAAAAATAGGAAGATGTGGTATGATTGCCAATTAGACAACTATCCACAAAAGACCAAAATGACACAGATATTAACAACTATACTGAGGTCACCGTACAGCCTTCAACAATAAGCAAAGCCAATACCGCATAGTCAGCTATAAAAGGCCGTTTATCTGAGATTTATTCTGAATTTTAAAGTGTATTTGTATTATTAATCATGTGTCATTGTCAAAAATCGTACACTGAACGTCTCGTGTCCGTGAAACAAATATAAGATCATGAATATGTTAATGAATAAAACATGGTGTAATCAGTATTCTCTGATACCTGTTTCAATGGAATTTGATATCGTTTAAGAACTTCCAAGAAACCTCATAACTTAACCAAATAAGTGAATAGAAAAGGAACGATGTATGTGGACAAGTCTTTTTGGTAGCCCTTGATACCAAAGATCTCCTGAATTATCACGCCTGTTGAAGCGTATATGGATGGATACTCCATATCCCTTGTTTTTCTTTAATTCTCAAGACATAAATATGATTAGAAACTATTTGGTTTTAACAGTTTTCTTCCTTTTGTATTCAATATATTGTTTACAGTAGTTATTATAACAAATGATATAAATGTAACTACACCTAAATTAATACGACTGACATTACTGTGGATTCATTATTATTCGTTGGATACCAATTTTCGTGGATTTCGTGGGTACCGGGAAACCACGAATTTAAATATTCAACGAATTGCAAATTTTCTAAAGAAATATATGCACACTTTGTCAAAACCACGAAATTAAATATCCACTAATATGCAAGTTTTCCTCAAACCACGAAAATTGGTACCCACGAAAATAAATGAATCCACAGTATATAATAATATGTACTATAGTACTGTTCGTGCGTCAATCATGTAACTTACAAAAATACAAGAAATGTTCAGCGACTTCAATGGTATATACAAGAACAAATACTACATCATAAGAAATATGAAATATTGAATCTATTGTAAAATTTCATTTGTCCATGAAAACACGGCGTAATACAAAAGTCGCCACCCCAAACACCACCTTTATGTCATAACATCGCAATAACCAAATAATACGTTCAATAATATCGTTTGAACTATGTATTAACTGTGCCTCTGTTATATGTTCAAATTATACAGCATTATATATAAAATATCTCTGAGCTACATGAAGAACTGACGGTAATAATTCTCGATGGAAATGTTTTAAAATCATATCAGTATACATTTAAGACAAAAGTGGATGCATTGTTTAGATTATCCAAAATCAGGTTCTTCGTATGGACTTGGCACAACCTCCATAATTTTCTGTAGAAATCTAGTAACGGCGTCTGCAAATGAAAAATACATGACATATATTATCGAAACAACATACTTTGATACAAAAGACTTTATATAATACAAAAGATGTAATTTGATCAATAAACACAAAATGTTAATTTAACCACATATCATGTTGTTTTCTCAAAAGTTTGTTATCTTAGTCGTTTGGTAGAAGTCAGCACTTCGGTGTTGACATGAATATCAATTATGTGGTCATTTTTGTAAATTTCCTGTATACAAAACTTTGAATTTATCGTAAAACTAAGGATTTTCTTATCCCAGGAATAGATTACCTTAGCCGTATTTGGCACAACTTTTTGGAATTTTGGATCCTCAATGCTCTTCAACTTTGTACCTGTTTGGCTTTATAACTATTTTGATATGAGCGTCACTGATGAGTCTTATGTACCCGAAACGCGCGTCTGGCGTACTAAATTATAATCCTGGTACCTTGATAACTATTGGAACAACATTTAATTTACTAGAAATACATGTTTCTTTTAAATATGTTTCCCGTATTGCAAACCTGATGTATATATATAACTGTCAGTTAAGTATACCTTAATTTGTTTAAATGGTTCTTAGTCGTTACAACAAAGGGGCTAACTCTTTTATATAGCAGAACGAAGTATATTTTACCGGACCGGAATTCATTGCAAGATGTAAATTTTTAAAAAATGTGTTCCTGGGATACTGATCATGATGATGTCCTGCATTCACATATAACGTTATAAAGGTGCAAATGTATACACAAGACCAGAAAAAGTATGAAACGACATCAAATTCATACATTATCTGTGTTTTCGGAAATAAGCCTTGTATAAAAGATTCATAACAATTGATTGAGGCAAACTAAAGTTAGAAAACTGAAACTAATACGGACGTACGGACGAACAAGACTAATACTGGATGTCCCCTCCGCCGTGACGGGGGCATAAAAAGCAAAAATGTTTCGATGGCTTTATGTTATATATACATGTAACATGTTCTGTCTATGAAATAAACGTTAACCAATAATCAAATGGAAAAAAAACAAACACCTGCATAAGGACTTATTTTAGTATATGTTCGTATGCATTGGTGCTATAATGTCCTCAACAATAAATTTTAGAAAACTCGTTTCAAATCGAGGGTCTCATTATCTAAGCCGATGGTAATTTATCAAAATTTATGTACGCATTAAAATATCCAATGTTTCTTTAAATTTTGAATTTTGAACACCATAAATTATTGAATATAAATATAAGTTTAATCGGAAAAACAAATCAACTGTTTGAGTTTTTGATTTTGCCATTTGATTAGGGACTTTTCAATTTGAATTTTCCTCGGAGTTCAGTATTTTTGTCATTTTACTTTTGTCTGAATCGAAAAGCGTGACGAAATCGATTCCATATCTTACGAAATATCTTACCAAAACGTCCTGTCATCAATTGAAAATGAACCAAGGGGATATAAAACAGCAATCCTCCAACCATGAAAAGGAAAGCGTACAGGAATTCTAACCGTGGATCCTGTACTATTGGTGCTACCACCAAGTATAAAGAGCAGCCAAGGAAAATTACAGGTAACAAAATAAAAATCTGAAACAATAAATGTTTGTAAATGCGATTTTTGTTAAGCCTGCAACTTTTGTTGCAGAAAGCTCGACATAGGGATAGTGTTCCGGCGGCGGCTACGGCGGAGGTGGCGTTAGCTAACTTCTTAAAAGCTTTATATTTTAGAAGGTGGAAGACCTGAATGCTTCATACTTTGTATATAGATGCTTCATGCTACCAAGTTTCCGTCAGTCACATGTCCAATGTCCTTGATCTCATTTTCATGGTTCAGTGACTACTTAAAAAAAGTTTAGATTTTTGTAATGTGAAATTCTCTCTTAATATAAGTAATAGGATAACTAAATTTGGTTTGTGCGTACCTTTCAAAGTCCTCATGCCCGTCGTTTGACCTCGACTTTATTTCATAGATCAGTGAACAAGGTTAAGTTTTGGTGATCAAGTCCATATATCAGATATTATAAGCAATAGGTCTACTATATTTGGTGTATGGAATGATTGTAAGGTGTACAGTTTGTACATGTCTAGCTGGTATGTGTCATCTGACCTTGACCTCATTTTCATGGTTCAGTGGTCAAAAAGTTAAGTTTTTGATTTGTGGTCTTTTTATCTAATACTATATGCAATAAGTCAAGTATATTTGGTGTATGGAAATATTTAATGATCTATATGTCACTTGCTCAGATTGAATTTGACCTTGACCTCATTTTCATGGTTCATTGCTCAGTGTTAAGTTTTTTGTGTTTTGGTCCGGGTTTTTTTTAACTTTAAGCAATAGGTCAACTAAATTTGTTGTATAGGAGAATTGTTAGCTGTACATGTGTGCCTGGCATGGTTCATCTCACCTTGACCTCATTTTCATGGTTCAGTGGTCAATTTTTAGTTTTCTGGGTTAATGTTAAGTTTATGTTTAAATTGTAATAAAGCTTTATATTTAGGACTATCAACATAATATCAATGATTAGTAAAGAAGGCGAGAAATTTCAGCGTTTGCACTCTTTTGATCTTTAGTTATACTGACATCAAAACATTTCTAAGTTACAAGGCCTGTATCGTGGCATATATGCATATCAGGACGTAGGAATAGGACTCTCATTTCAGCTGAAATTATTGATTTTCACTAATCAGTACTTTGCAATTTTAAATGAATCTATCGAAAAACGAGAAAAAAGGGGTTTCAGGGAGGGGGATTTAGATGACACCCCTCTAAATCATAAGATTATAAATAATAAGACATAAATTGATAGAATGAGCTTGAATGGAAAATATGAGTTTAATTAATCTTTAAATGACTGAAATAATTAATTGATGCATTATAATCAAATAGTTGAAGTGCTCAAACAATGCAATGTACCTTTGGTCTGTAAAACTATAAAAGATATAATATTTCTGTCTCTAAGTAGCCAAGAAATAACATAAGATATTAAAAACAAAAATAATCCAAAATCGTCCCGTGAATGTTTTGTTTCTATAAACCAATCATAGAATGTAAAAGATCAAAGATTGATATGATTAACATCCTATGCTGCCAATTTCGATTCATTTCTATATAACAAGACTGATTATTGATATATTACCTTGACCTCAAAATATAATTTTTAATTGACCTTGCTTCTGAATATGTGGCATTATATGTAATTTCATAAGATGGTAAGTCTAGTGGCACGAGAAACTTCATGTGAGCTTGACCTTTGCCCTCAATGTACAACTTGTATATTTTGTTTGAATTAAATGGAGAATTGTCTGATTGGCACTCATACAACATCTTCTTATATCTATATTAGATATATTTGTTAGTTTTGTGTACCACTATGACCCTTTCCTCAAAATCTGCTTTGTGTCTTTTTGACAAGGAACTCTTGACCAAACTATGACTTTTTGACTCTTGACCTATGCATATTGGGTGTGTCTCTTGGTATGATTACCTTGACGCCAAGTCAGGAGTCTCTGGTGTTTGTTAGTCTTGTATATTTTTAATTGTAAGTTTATTTTTAATATGTTTTGGAGTTTGAACTAGAACACATTTTGTTTAGGAGCCATCTGAAGCCCACCTCCGGGTGAGGATTTTTCTCGCTTTGCTGAAGACCCATTGGTGGCTTTCGACTGCTTCCTGCTCTTTTGGTATGTTACTGTCCCTTTTACACATTCCACACTTCCATTCTCAATTTTTGAGAATGTTTGGTTCAAATGAAAACTAAATCCTTTAATTTACGTGAAAGTCAAGAGAGAACATTTACTGCTTCAATAGCACCATGTGCTGCCAGTTGTGGTAGATAATGCAAAATGTTTCAATCATTTTACCTTAGATTTCATTTCATGGACATGTAGATATGGATAGTCTGCCTTTACATCTAAAAAATTCACACAGAAAGTATACACATATCAATAAACTGAACTCAGCGCAAAGAACGTTTAAAGTACACTTAGACAGAGAGCTCAATCTAGTGAAACGCTTTGTTATACTGGTCACATGTAACTTGAAATATCACTGTATGTTACCAAACTGCACCGAGATCCTGAAAAATATGCTACTTAATTCTATTAGAAGTAGAATTCAATGGAAGTAAATAAGCTGTTTACTGAAAGAAATGTAGAATATGTCTATTTACCACAGATGCCACTGCTTGTGAAAAAAAAATATAAGTAAAGTTCCACATATAGATGCAAGATTCACGTAATTTTAACCGTTTTGTTACTATAGGCATTGTGAATTAGTTTCAATACATTTGATAGAGGCAAACTAAAATTTAAAAAGCGGAAACAACAGATTTAGCATTTTTTTCTATCTTAAGCATCCGTGTTGACATTTATATCTTGTATCACATCTTCTTACATCTAATAACTCATGAACAGTGACGCCACCCAATATCGAACTTGATAGATCTGTGTTATGGGGGTTTGACGCATTGCGTATAAGGTTTATAACATTTGATTGAGTCAAACGTATTTCAGAGAACGGAAACGAAAAAGTCAGCATTTTTTATGTTTAAAAAGGACATGAAAACTCATGAACGGTAAAAGTAACGCTACCAAGTTTCAAATTTGATTTTGTGTTTTGTGTGGTAATAAGCACTGTCTTAGGTTAGGGGGATTATGGGGATATCGCTAACATGTTCAACCCCACCTTATTTGGTATGTATGTGACTGTTGCAAGTCAGGAGCCTGAAATTCAGTGAATGACGTTTGTTGAAGTGTCCGTTTCTTTGCTCGTTTGAATATTGTTTTACATTGTAATTTCGGTGCCTTTTATAGATGACTATGCGGTATGGAATTTGCTCATTGTTGACGGCCGTATATGATCTTTACTTGTTTATTTCTATGTCATCTGGTCTCTTGTGGAGTGTTCTCATTAGCACTCATGCCACATCTTTTTGTATATATAATAATAATTGTGTATTAGTTTTGTAGTATTTGGTTGAGGCAAACTAAAGTTAGGAGAACGGAATCCGTTTTTCGGGACGTTCGGGATGGACGGACTAAGGTTACACTTTATGCCCCTCCATTAGGGCGCCAACACAGAAGTTCTGACTTTTGTGCTGATGATACTCACCCCAATAGCTTTGTCGTTTACACACACACAAGTTTGTTATAAAAATATTCAATCTTAATTTCGATTTCTTTATTTTTGTCCGAATGATTATATGCATGCCCTTCACATTACAAGGAGTAGCAAATTTGAAAAATTTATTGTACATATACATTTTTGCATATTCTATAGCTTATTTTTCAACTTATTAAAGCTTACCAACTTAAATTGATCATGACTTTCTTTTTACATGTCTTTTAACATTATGTTTTAAACAAAACGATTTATGTATTTCTATCAAATCTGAAATTATTACAAAGCTAATTGAATAAAATTCAGTCGAACTTGAAAATAAATGTGCAATCAAAACTATATATGCAAGTCGTCGACTGGTCAAGTTGCTAAATGCACACGCAGATATCGATGGTCAATTGAACAACACGTCCTTATTGGATGGGTTTACTTCTAGAAATATAAACGGAAATAAGGTATGAGTAAAGGAAAATAGATGAAAACAGAACGACCGAATTAAATAAAAGGATGTCTGATATACTGTATAATTTGTTTATTTTCAAATCTATACGATGCTTTATTTTAATCCAGTTTCCTAATCAAAATAATTAATAATAAACGAGAAGATAAATACCTTACAGCTTCCTTTACCGTCGATGCTGAAATGTATAATGTTATAAAACAATTTTAACGTCTTTGACCTACTTTATCTTTTTATTCGGATACTTGCGGTTATCTTCTCCAAGTTTAACAGGAATATTAGAATGATCTATAATAGAAACCAGATGGAACCAAGAATTTGGGTTGCTAAAACCAAACAACCCGTATGTTGAACAAGTTACCAAGGTTCAGAACCAGCCCGGATATAACCTAATTGCATTCGGAATTATCATGACTTTTTATACCTTCAACGTATTTTCCAAATCATTTATTTATTTAGTATATTTATATATAATATATAATAATTTATTTAGTATATTTATATATAATATTTAATTATTTATTTAGTAAATTTGCATATAATATATAATTATTTATTTAGTATATTAATATATAATATATCATTATATATTTAGTATATATATATATATATAAGATAAGCATTTGCATAAGTTAACCAAATAAGTGAATAGAATATGAATTGGATCCTGGTGTACGCTTTTGGACAAGTCTTTTTGGCAGTCCTTGATACCAAAGATCTACCCATGAATCTATTACGCCTGCTGAAGCGTACACAGCACAATCTTTTGGAAGCGTCGAGAAAAGATTCATGGAATTATAGTAATGGCTTTTACAGACTGAAATACAGTTATAGTTATGCGTACATGGTGCATCCGAGCAAGTTTGATAAGTAGTGGTCATAGAATTGATAATAAAAGCTGCCTCGGTAGTGTTGATTGGAATCTTTGATTGAATGACACTTGACACCACAATATTTCTACCGTAGGTTCTATATTTACGATAACCGTCACATACATTGTTATTATGATATGCATCTCCCCTTATAGGTTTGTACACAATAACTAGCCAGTCTCGCCAGTAGAACTTCTGAACAAGAAAATCATACAGTCTTTTTGAAAAGTGTTCATTTGTCAACGAACTTGTCGGATTCGCCTTAGCAAAATTCAATATGTCCTTCTCAGCCTGTTCGTGGTACTTATTTTTTATTGTTTCATCAAATTTCATCATCCTTGATGTTATATTATGCAATCGTTGCTTCCATATGTATTCTTGGTATAAATAACTTGCTTTTGGATATTTTATTGACCTATAAGCAAGTTCGTTTGTTACACTGAGTACTAGTAACTTAAAAAGACCTGTCATAAAAGTTTGTGTTAATGGACGATTATGTTCAAAAGTAGTCATTGCAACTTGTAGAATATCATCTGAAAAACCCACATCAGATCCCATTATTCCATGATACAGGTTTAATGCACATACCCAGCAATTACTTTCCCATGCATGGATGAAAAAGTCTGTCTCACTTTCTTTCGATGCTATTGGACTCTGATATATGCTTTTTAAATATATAGAATCGGATTTGATGTTTCGCTCCAAATCCCCAAATTGGAGTTTTAGTCTTGACCAGTCAATTTGTTTTTGTATTGCAGATAACTGAATATCAACGGCATCAAAACGTTTATCCATTTGTGTATAAAGTCTCTTAATTGCTAAAAGTTCCTGCGATTCGTTTGTGCCAAGGAATGAAAGAATGAATCCAACAAACTTGAGAGTACCTGATATAAAGCCAATAGCTGCTGATGCGGCTCCAGTCATAAATGTAGGAAATAAATATTGTTGTGTTGAAGTTATCAACGAATCGGCAAATTTCAAACCGGATTTTATTTCGTTCAGTTCATTATCACTTATAGCTAGGGATAAATGAGAAATCAAACCAAAAACTAGAAAGCACAGGTACAGTTTACCATGTTTACAGCAAACGTTCATGTTTGTCCTGTAAAAGAGATCTGTGAATTTATATTAATAGTTTTCAAAGGTACCAAGATTATAATTTAGTACGCCAGACGCGCGTTCGTCTACATCAGACTCACCAGTGACACTCATATCAATTTTATATTTGTTCATATGTCATTTAGTAAGGACTTTTTTTCGTTTCTGCATGTTCTGTTTTTGATAATATATGACTGCGATTCAAATAAGACTACATTGTATAATACTCCTTATATTGAAGGGGAACTATTTGTCAAACTCATGCTCATCGATTTGCCTTAAACTCTCATATTTGATTTATACAAATGTAAAACATTTATCCAAATTATAAATACATTGTAGTCTAGAATATACAATTCACAGAGCTTTGTTTCGTGTGTAATTTTAGTCTAATTAACAATCGAGTTGAGCTCCAAAGACCTCCGACGGACATATAAGTGATATAAACATAAATCCATATGAATAGATATAAATAGATACTGAACTCGAACAATGGAATATTTTTCTAGGTCTGTTTGATTGTAGTTAATTTTCAAAGATAGTTTATATCATAGATTGAAAATATATGTTGATCATTGTTTTTACCTGTAAAAGATTATTTTTTGTGGATCGAACCAGTCAGTTAAATGATTTATCTTTGTTTCACTTTCAATGTTGACATTATTTTCCTTTAAATAACTGAACATGGACATTCCATGCGTTATTCATCTCTAGCTAAGTGGTTAATTTTAAGTTAAAATGAATACAGATTTAATGAGGTCGAATTATTTAATTGCAAGTGAAAAATTCATCATCTTTAAATATCAATGTTTCTTACTTTATTTTGACAAAATTGAAACATACTGGCTGCTAAAAGTGAATGATTATTTCACCATTTTATTTTTATTAATGATTAAACAATAAAAAAAAATCTATATTCTATTTCTATACCCATTGAATTACCGATACAATTGAACTTCGCGACCATTCAAATCAAATATTTAGAAGTCTAAAGAATATGTTTTTTAAAATGAATGTTATTTCTATCATTTTTACAATTCTTTCCAAATTTACATTAAATCCTAAAACATTGCAAATTGATCATAGTGGATTAAAAATTATTCGTTGTAAACCAATTATTGTGGTTTTCGTGAATATAGTTGAACCAAGATTTCAAATGTTCAACGGATTACAAATATTTCTATTAGATAGTATGCAGACTTTGGTAAAACCAAGCAATCACATAACCATTAAAATAATGGTTGTCCGCAATCCACGAAAATTGGTATCCACGAAAAAAAAATGAATCCACAGTAAAAACTTTAGGCTAGGAATGGCTATTCCCACTTTGATAATTGACGAAGCTATATTTGTTGTTCACTATCATTTCAACTAGATTTTTTTTTAATTTACGGAAATACTTTATAACAACTAAGCTTGTATATGTAGATGATGATCTAATTCAGTTTATTGTGGGAATCGTGTTGCTTAGTCTTTTGTTTTCTATGTTGTGTCTTCTGTACATTTATTTGGCTGTTTGTCTTTTTATTTTTAGCCATGGCGTTGTCAGTTTATGTTCAATCTACGATTTTAACTTTTCATCTGGTATCTTTCGTCCTTCTCTCACAGATATATACATATCATGTCTGTATTAATTTGTTGATTATGTATTTACAAGCTTTTTTTACATCATTTTAAAATCTGAACTAAGAAAAGCATCTCAGCAACGATCGATCTTACCTTTGGTTGAGCCTGTAAATATATAATGAATTAGAGAACATGTTTGTATTTATATCAACATAGCCGCGTTATCTTTTCTAGACGAACACATCATGCACATGCTACCAAACGTGACACTTTGAAAGTTTCTCATTGCACACTTAGTTGTATGGTGTTTTCCCTCAGACAAACGAAAGATAACATCAAGGAAATGATTACTTGACAGACGAGTGCAAACTTTGTAACCGTTATATTATGCGCAGCAAGTATACTGAAATCATGTATAATTAATTAAGGAAGAACAGTATGACAAAATTAAATACCAATTGTTTTCCATCATTAAATTTCAAAATCATTGACTAGAAGCCACTTCCGGATTACTGAAAGTTACTACTAGCTTTAAAATCAAGGTTTTTTTTAGACTGATGCGAATACTTTTTACGGTTTTTTTTCCTGGTACCTTTGATAACTATTTACACCACTGGGTCGATGCCACTGCTGGTGGACGTTTCGTCCCCGAGGGTATCACCAGCCCAGTAATCAACACTTAAGCGATTAAGTGTTGACATGAATGTCAATAATGTGGTCATTTTAATAAATTTCCTGTTTACAAGACTTTGAATTTTTTTAAATAACTAAGGATTTTCTTATCCCAAGCATAGATTACCTTAGCCGCAATTGGCACAACTTTTTGGAATTTTGGATCCTCAATGCTCTTCAACTTTGTACTTGTTTGGCTTTATAAATATTTTGGGATAAGCGTCACTGATGAGTCTTATGTAGACGAAACGCGCGTCTGGCGTACTAAATTATAATCCTGGTACCTTTGGTAACTATTTACACCACTGGGTCGATGCAACTGCTGGTGGACGTTTCGTCCCCGAGGGTATCACCAGCCCAGTAGTCAACACTTAAGCGATTAAGTGTTGACATGAATATCAATAATGTGGTCATTTTTATAAATTTCCTGTTTACAAAACTTTGATTTTTTCGAAATAACTAAGGATTTTCTTATCCCAGGCATAGATTACCTTAGCCGTAATTGGCACAACTTTTTGGAAGTTTGGATCCTCAATGCTCTTCAACTTTGTACTTGTTTGGCTTTATAAATATTTTGATATGAGCGTCACTGATGAGTCTTATGTAGACGAAACGCGCGTCTGGCGTACTAAATTATAATCATGGTACCTTTGATAACTATTTATAATACCTTAGTATGTTATTTTTCTGTATAAAATAGAAAGAAATGTTAATGCTATTCCACTCCACAGACCATTTGCCAGTCATCAGTTTCAGAAACTATAACCCCGGTAAATAGTTTTATAAACACATTTTCCGGATTTTTTGTAGTAATCTTTCATTCGAAGACACTGACGTCATTGACTAATATGCTTTGATTTGAGCGCTTGGCAATGCGTTAAACTCTGATATCATGAATATGATATGTATGTTCGTAATTTAGATTAACAATTATGTACCAGTCGCAAATAATTTCAATTATTATGATTGGTAAAAGGAACCAAAAAATTCATCTTGTGCCTTGTTAAATATTCAATTTTCTTTCAAAATGATATATGTAAATTTTTAGAAAGATGTTTTGTTCGATACAATAAAACACTTAATGCATAGTTCTGAGTGTAAAGCAAGTGTGTTATCCCTTTGATACTCACTATTGCAATCGGCTTTGCGTCGAGAAATAGTTGGAACCTATGGTGGCCGGTTAAGGCAATTTCGCGTTTTCGCCTTTCATATTCTATAGGGCGAAAACGCGAAAACGCAAAATTGCGAAGTCGAAAACGCGAAGTCGAAAAGGCGAAATCGCGAAAAAGCGAATGTCAAAATCGAGTTCGACTTCGTATTTTCGCGTTTTTGCCTTTTCGACTTCGCGATTTCGCGTTTTCACGATTTTGCCTTTGCGAGTTTTTACGATATACATATTATTATTACATTACATTTTAAATATAATTGGAGACAAGACTACGGAGTATAAGTCATTTAAATGATTGTCATATAAATTTCATATCTGTGGTTTACATTAAATATTTTCATAAGTTAGACAATTCCTTTAGTACATTCTTTGTTTCAAATACTCTAACAAGTCATTATATTTTTAAGTTAAGGTTTTTGTTGTTGAAATTATATTTTGTTTATATACATCTATTGTTTACATGTGTATATTAGTAGATTAATTATGTTTTAGTCATGAAGTTGATATTATATATAGGGAGCCTTATTTAAAATTGGTTTAATCCAAATGAGTTACTCTATTAATTATTATTATTATTATTATTATTATTATTATTATTATTATTATTATTACTATTACTGAACAAATTTAAAAAAAAACAGATGCATTTGTATAAAATGCCTTTGAGTATACAATTTGCTTGAAATCATATTTTTGACATTTCAATATATATTTCTTAATTGACCAGATTTAGTTTCTCTATTTGTTTTATTAATCTGGTTCTGACACGGGAGGATGGTTGTTATTGTCTACCGCATTCAACAGTATATCCCTTGTCCCTTGGTGTCGCCTGTAGATGAACAAATTTCCATGTTTGAAAATTTGAAATATTAATCAATGCGTTTAGTAATATATGGGAAACACATTCTACATTTACATGAATTTTCCATAAATCCAGGTTACTCTTAGTTAAAATTAAAAGAACATGCGACAGGTTTAGGATATCTTTACTAAGATCAACCTACGACAGTTTTGAGGCGAGGTCTTGGATCATAAGACATGTCATTAGATATTCTAGTATCTTATAGCAGGTCTTAGGATAGCTTTGCGAAACCGTCCCAAGTTTTATTCGACAAAAGTCATTTCTCCACAATGTATTAAATTTTATTTTTTTTTCACAAAAGCTTTTTTAAATATTAAAAATGTTAGATTCACAACAAGAGCAATAAATGAAATATTATGTATTTTAAGTAACCATGGTTAAAAGGTTAATTTCATTTATTTTAAAATGTCCAAACTGTAACTTCCAGCAAATTGTATATTCAAAGGTATTTTATACAAATGCATCTTACGGAAGCGTATATTACCCTCGTTTTAATACTTATAATCCAAGATGGCGATATAACTTTTAGCGAGAAAATGCTTTATTTCTCATTACTGCGATTTATTTTTTTCGACAAAATGCCTAACAAGGCATTTAGGCGCTTTGTTTTTTATCGCCTTAAAAATAAATCGTTTTAAATAACGCGACATATTATCAAAACGAGAAAAAAAATTACGATTAATTTATAAGTCAATAAAAATATCATGCAATAATAATAAATTGCCTTTTTTTTCTTATTACTGCGATTTATTTTTTTCGACAAAATGCCTAACAAGGCATTTAGCCGATTTGTTTTTTATCGCCATAAAAATAAATCGTTTTAAATAACGCGACAAATTATCAAAACGAGAAAACATTTTAAGATTAATTCATAAGTCAATAAAAATATCATGCAATAATAATAAATTGCCTTTTTTTCTTCGATATATTGTTTTATAAAGCAACAAATTGTTTTAAATTAAGGCGAGCAACGGGAAAGTTTTCAGCTAAATCGAGATAAATATGGCACGATTTTAACCTGTTCATTTTCATTTTGATTTTGGAAGGATCAGGTCGCCATCACATTTGAGCATTTTATTTCAAGCAAATGGAGGTAAGATAAGAAACAATTTATTAAATGATATCTCGCCGCGATATAGCCTTGTTGTGCTCATGTGGCGTTAAACAAACAACAATCAATCAATCAATCATTAAGTTATTGTTGTAAAAAAACTTCTATAAAAAGGCTTTTCCACGTGTCTGCCGTAGTATACACACGTTATGGGAATTTTGTTTTTGATGCAAAAAAAAACACAACCCTTTTTCTCCAGCTGTGAAAGTAAAATGGTCGCCTCATAAAATAATCAGGTTTAACTATAAATTAACATAGGGTGTCACGAAATTTACGTTGGAGAGAGCCAGTCGAGTTCTGATTTTTTTAATTCACAGTTGCGGCAAAATAAGATCCTTTGATGTTTTAATACTGAGTCACTACGAGTTCATTTGAACTATATAGACCCCCTCCCCCTATATAAAGTTCCAATGACTGTTCTTGTGACTCTTGTTACTTCGAAGTGTTCAGCGAGAAAAAAAAATCTCGTGCAGTACTGAAAAAATGAAGGGGCAGATTAATTATAATTGTTCGGTGAATATAAAAAAGAAGATGTGGTGTAATTGCCAATGAGACAACTCTTCACAAGAGACCAAATGACACAGAAATTAACAACTATTATAGGTCACCGTACGGCCTTTAACAATGGGCAAAGCCCCTACCGCAATGTTTTTGTGTGTGCAATAAACAGTACAAAGACGACAAATTTTGTCAACTGTTTTCTGTTCTTTAGTCAGGTTGTTGTCTCTTTAGCACATTCCCAATTTCCATTCTCAAATTTAGTAAACAAAAATTTCCCTCTATGATCTATCCTTATTTTCCATATTTTTTTTACAATAAATACTGACATGACGTATTGTTAACTTCGTATTAAAAATAAGCTGTTTTAGTCCGCCATACCAGGAATAAATAAATGACTGTCTAATCATGTTGAACATTACAGCCATCGGATTTGACTATGTACGTTCAATCAAAAACTTTGATTACCTTTCTTGCTGGCTGAAGCGTAACATCGTTCTTAGGTTTACCTTTACTACCCTAATTTGAGAGTGGACTAATCAATTTATCGTCTTTTGGACTAAACTACTTCAAAATAAGGGTAATAAAGGTAAACCTTATAAGCTAATAACGACTTTACGCTTCAGCTAGCAAGGTTGCTAACAAAAGATTTTGTTTGAACCTGTACATACTCAAGTCCGATTGCTGTAATGTCTGTATTATAAGCTAGTTTAAAAAATGAGGGAAATTTGATGTCACACGCCAAGCTGACAAACTATGGCACTTTATAATGTGATTAAATCTTTTGATCTGTTCTTGTATTTTACAGGTCAGCTTAGAGATCCCTTGCAATTACTGTAAGTATAATATGTGTATGAACAGAGATGTGGTAACGTTATATCATCGTATATGGCAAGCAGTTCTCGTCAAAACTATGTTTAAAACATTTTTCGAAAAATTAACACACTGAGAATTAAAAAAAACCACAGATTAAAAAACCTGAAAACACACACTAAGAATAAAAACATACACATTGAGATATCAAAAAGACGCACTGAGATTACAAAAATATAAATAACACACAGTGAGCTTTGAAAATTACACACTGAGACTTCAAAAATTACACAATGAGATTTATGTACATGTTGTGTGCAAGTTGTAAAAAGTAAAATAACAAAAAATCCGAATTCCAAGGACAATTCTAAAGAGAAAGTCCTTATTATCACATGGCAAAAACAAGGGGATGGCTCAAACACATCAAACGAATGGAGAGCAACTGTCATATTCCTGACTTGGTACAGGCATTTTATAATGTAAAAAATTGTGGATTAAACCTGTTTTTAAAGTTTTAAATACATACAGATGCATTAGAACTCTCGAGTTTCCTAATAATGTCAATTAAAGATACAGGAGATTTAGGGAAATTCTTCACATCTTTACTAATCGTAACTTAAACAGACCTTGGACTGCTGATGACATAAACTTAATCGAAATAACAATTTGAGCCATGAACTCAGGCTACAAATTAAAAGCGAGTTCTGTCTCCTAGTTGTTTAAGATTGTAATAGATACAGATTAGATATGCAAATTAGATCTGTGCGCAGAAAAAGTGCGCACAAATCTCATTGTGTAATTTTCAATTCTCAGGATATGTTTTTCAGTTTATTTCATCTCAGTAATTTTCTTTCTAATTCTCAGTGTGTAAATTTTTCGAAAAATGGTTTAAACATACTGAGTTTTGACGTGAACGGCTTGCAATAAACGTGGCAATTATGGGTATCCCATACCTTGTTTCCATATCAAACGTGGAATATTAGTAAAATTAATTAACATGAAAAATATACATAATTAATTTATCAATATCTAAAATTGGTGAATGTTGCATACTCATTTCTGAGTAATTTACCTTTGAACCATGGTCTCCAATCATTGGAGTTTTTTAACATAAAGTGTCTTGAAACTTTATGTGAGTCACTGAGTGGCTTGATATATATTTCAGTGCAGATATCTAGCTTCTACTTCTTTTAAAAACAGCGACAAAAAGACTCAAGTCAACATCATTGGAGGTTTTATTATGTTATATTTTCCATTTGTAAACTCAGTTAAAATGTCAAAATATATCTATAACTTTTGAAGCTATTGATACATTTTAATTTTGTTTTAATTTATAAAATGGCAAATATAACAAAACAACGCTCTTCGGTCTTCACCTGAGCACTCGTACATATAGAATAAAAGTATATTAGATTCTTGAAAAAATAAGTATGACATTTATAAAATATAGGTGTTTGCAATAATTCACTTGTTTAATATTTTCAGCTAGTCTATTAGACCTTCCTGAAGAATTAGTGATAATGGTACTTAGTTATATTCCTGTGTCGGAGTTACTTTATACAGTCTGTAAAATATGCAGAGGTCTAAAGGATGTTGTGCGAAAAATGCAAAGCTTGTGGACTATTGTAGAATTTGACGATTCCTATACTATAGACATTGCAATGATGGAAATGATCGTGAAAAATAATCAGCTTGTATGTCTCAATCTAAGTAACCAAAATATTACTTTTGGGTCACACAGATTTACCAAATTGATGCTAAAGCTTACTCCTACTATTCAAGAATTGTATGTAGCAGAAACACCGCTAAACAATCTTGCATTTGTAATGTCCTTGCGAAATTTAACCACCCTTGATATAAGTGGGACATCAATAAATGATAACCAAGTAGTAATATTGTCACATGCTTCACAACTGAGACACCTTTATATTTCATTCACTAAGGTTACTGCTGCAACCATTGCAGATTTGTCTCGAAATTTCAAATTTCTTGTCATTTTTGATGCATGCCAAATTTATTTTATGTTTACTGATATTTGTTTGATTGTATCATCATGTGAGCAACTTAGATTTTTACATGTTTCATTCTTTTCACAGTTTGACATAGATCAAGCTGTTCAGTATGTAAATCAACAGCTTTCAATTGAAAGACAATTGAAGCTGACTGTATTTTAAGTTATATATTGTCGCATATATAGGGTATGAACTTTAAGTTTATATATGTACAGTGTATAGACATATTTTGACAACAAATAAGTAAAACTACGCCACTACTCGGTTCAAGTAGAAAAATATGTTTTTTATGACGTTTTTAGACACATATCTTCTTGCACCAGTTGATACAAGTTTATCTTCTAAAACGTATCAACCCTATGTTCTTACTTCAAATCCTAGCATTTAGTGCTGGTCGTTTTGTCCTAAAACTGCAAATACAGATACTTGAATGGTTCAAACAATATTTTTATGTTTACCAAAATACTAAAATCATATGATATGAATCAAATATCATTTTTTGCATTTATATTTTTTTTTAATTGTCGAAGTTCAAATTATTTGAAAATATTTTTATATGGGTATTTATCTGTGGTCACTACGATAAAGATATATATGTGTATAGTGCATATATCTTAAATGTGTTGCATCAAATTTGGAGAGAGGAAATCTCTTATTTTTTAATTTTATTAACAAAAATGCATTGTTTGAAAGAATTCACGGCAATTTTTGAAAGCGTGAAATAAATTATGAAAGTGCTGCTCAGAGTAGGATTGGGAATGATAATCTAAAATTCAGATTTTCAAGATATTGTTTCTCCTTTATTAGTTACAACTGCATTTACTGGTAGTATTAAACTTCAGGGATTTTTTCTATATGTTTGTAAGATGTATGTAGATATGTTTGCTGAATTTGTAAATAAACCAAAAAGGTAACTTCCATGTTCGTTGGCTCATATTTTGTTTTCTGCAAAAAAAGTTGTGAATTTGCGAGATCTGCAACATATTCAGAAAATAGTAATGTAGAAGGAACTGATAAATTAACAAGGTCATAACGAAAGTATTTAAGTACGTGCAGTTGCGTCAACAAAAAGTCATCATGAAATGTACAATACAATATGAACCCCTAATTTAAATAGAATGAAAAGTTGAACTTAAAACTGGCTTTATTCTCAATCTGTGACCTCCAACATGCTTGCCTCATTATAAGCATGTTTTAGTTACGATTTTGCTTTTGAAGTATATAACCGTTTACTTTTTTTTTTCAGAACATATTATAAAATGGCTGACACTGTAAATCCTTTGCGTTACCCAGGTGACACTGCTTCAACGGATGAGTTAGTTGCTTATTATTTTACTTCTTCATATACGGCTAAAGAAATAGCTGGATTTTTACTTTTCGTTCATAATAAATTTGTTAGTGTTAAGACAGTCTACAGAATGATGAAAAGACTTCGACTGAGAAGATATGGTGCAGAGAGTCCATTGATTAATATCGTTCAAAAGATAATTCAACTGCACAAACAAGGATACTCTAATATTGGATATAGAGCAATGTGGAAAATACTTAATTCTTGCTGTGGCATCAATGCTACTCAGGAAACGGTGAGAATTGCACTGACAGCTATACATTATGATGGTGTAGTTGCAAGATCTCGACGTCGACTTGTGCGAAGAAGATATTGTAATCTAGGACCAAATTTTTGTATTCACATAGATGGATATGATAAACTCAAACCCTTTGGAATATCAGTGCATGGAGCAATCGATGGCTTTTCTCGAAAAATCATTTGGCTAACTGCAAGTCATACGAATAAAAACCCACGTAATGTTGCGCTTAATTTTGTAGAATTCCTTAGACAATCCAAGCGTGTTCCACGATTGGTTCGGTCAGATGCTGGTACGGAGAACGTTATTATAAGGTCGATACAAATAGCGTTACGTGCAGTTCACAATGATAACATGTCAGGGTACAGAAGTTTTTCTGAGGGGCGATCAACTGGGAATCAAAGGATTGAGATGCTGTGGAGTTTTCTGTGTCCTTACTTCACCACATTCTGGAGAAATATGTTTAAAGACATGATAGATAACGGAGAGCTCAATAACACAAATCCAGTTCATCTAGAGTGTGTACGTTTTTGTTTCCTGCCAGTTATACAACAACATTTAGATATTTTCAAAAATATGTGGAATAGTCATAGAATTCGGTCACAACGTCAAGTTGATCAAAACTATGGCGTCCCGGATGTTATGTACAACCAGCCACTACTTTATGACGCTGTCGACTATTCCTATGACATACCATGTGACGAAAGTTTCTTTGATGACATTACTAGGCTCTACACCAAACCAATGCTGCCCAGAGGCTGTTCAGAAGAGTTCTGTCAATTCATCCAGCAAATTACAAGTGTGAATCTGGATGATTTCAACGTCGTGGACACACCACAGGAAGCAAAAACACTATTTTGTATGCTTACTTCTGTTCTCCCTTGAGATACGAATCATAAACCTTTACTATTTTGAAAAAAAAGTGTTTATGAAAGCTGTGTTTTGCTAGGTTTTTGATTATTGATTTTAGTTTATTTCTCATCAACGTGTGAAAATGTTCGAGATATATATGAATTCATGGGTATCGACTTTTATTATTCTATCAGAAATCAGTTTATTTTGGAAAATTGTTAACCAACCCACATTTCTGTTTTCAATAGTGAAGAATTAAGTAAACTTATATTATCGTTATGAAAATTATTTGTTATTTGCCGCTGTAAGTAAAACAGCAATCAATTTAATAAAGACATATAAATATATAACAAAACAGTTATCGTTATGCCACAGACCGTGATGACGACAGCCTAATACATTCCATAATGTACAAATTGTTATATAATTAAACAATATACTAGGTGTCTAAATCGCTCATTCGATGAATCTCTGTTATTGGGCTGTGAAATTGAGGCCAAGATAAGGTCACACTTTAACGATTTCCGGTAATCTAACTTTACTCATAGGAGCCTGAATCGCTAACCTGGTTTTAATAGCTATATATATATATATATATATATATATATATATATATATATATATATCAATTTGCAGGAATTGACCGAAAAGCAACAAGAGTGGACACACTTATATTTGTCGCCTGTTCTAATATTCTCATTTTAATTTATGTTGATAATACAAAAAAGATTTTTTTCTTCAAGCATTACTTTAAATTAACATGTAAGTGATAAATGTAATGCATTAAAGTCGAACTAAACCCTTTCACACAGACATGTAGGCTTTACAATCATTCCTAACATCGAATTCCGTTAGCATATTGCTAAAATTTTCTCAGAAACAAACCTCATAGAAAAAAATGAACCATGAAATGATGTCAAGGTAAAATGACACATGCCGGACAGATTGGTATACCCTACAATTATTAAATACGCCATACATAGTTTGACTATCCTAAAGTATCTGAAAAACAGACCAATTCAAAGAAATCCAACATTGGCATATGAACCATGAACGTAAGGTAAAAGTTCGACGAAACAAAAATATTAATTTTAAATTACCCATTTAGGTTGCAAAATCCCGGCAATTTTCCCAGGAGTAACGAGAGTTATTGCCTGTTTTATGTATACTAACAGCATTACATTTTTATCCTATTAAGTATGCAAAAACAGCGTTAAAAATACACAATTCCAATACTTGAAATTCAGCTGATTGGTTGATCTGTCGTGATCCCAAAGATTCACAAAGATACATATAAATACATTTCCTCCGCTGAAATGTAACTCCTCAGTGAAGCTATTGTAAAGGTAATATATTAATGTTGACGTAATCTTCAATATCAAATGACGCTGAAACTGTATACCAAGAGAAGAGAAGACAATGAAATGGTTAAAAAAAACATGAATGAGACTTCGTAGACTTGAACCATTGTGCACCTCTTATTGGATCTGCTTATCCTTCCGGAGCACCTGAGATCACCCCCAGTTTTTGGTGGGGTTCGTGTGTCTCAATCTTTATTTTTCTATGTTGTGTTAAGTGTTGTTTGTCTGTTTGTCTGTGTCTGCTTCTTTTTTAACCATGGCTTTGTCAGTTTTTTTTTTTTTTTAATTAATTATGAGATTCAACGTCCCTTTGGTATCTTTTGCCACTCTTTTTCTTATTTCGTTTTAGTTCAATATAATTTTTGGGATTTCTATTTAAAAAACATGGACTTTGCCATTGCCTAAAAATGAGGGTACCAATGTTGTATCCGCAACTTCTCCTGAACCACTTAATATTATTTGATAAAACTTTCTCAGATTCTTCATGATGTAATGCTATTGAGCACCTCCTATTTTGTTTTTGCTCAAAATAATTTTTGGGTTTTCCCCTGCAAAACCATAGACTTTTCAATTGTCCAAAAAACAATCAATACCCAGGGATTCTTACATAAGGTGTAATTAAGAGTAAAATTCAAATCGGAAAGTCCCTAATCAAATAGCAAAATAATAAGCTAAAACACATTAAATGAATGGATACCACCTGTCATATTCCTGAATTGGTACAGGCATTTTCTTATGTAGAAAATGGTGTGAACTAAACCTGGTTTTCTAGCTTGCTTAACCTCCCACTTGTATGACAGTCGCATGAAATTACATTATATTGATAACGATGTGTGATCAAAACAAACAGAGATAAAAGAAAAAAATGTCCAAAATAGGGGTACAGCAGTCATTATTGTGTTATAATCTTAATCACTATAAAAACAAACAACTATGTCATCAAAGAAGCGGGAAAAGACATACAGACACAGCACACCAGCAAAAAAGACAAGCATACAAATTTCACCAAAGCACAACAACACTATATGACGGGATGTATAAGTACCGAGCCACGTCAAATGGCCATTATCAAAAATTAACTAAACAGTGAAGGTAACAATACACAGTTAGAAGATTAGTTTCGCATTTTGGCCATGTGTAAGCATAAAAGATTTTGTACAATAAAATTGAATTTAGATAGTTGAAGAATAATATAGCCTTCCAATATAAAAAAGAATATATGGTGTAATTGCCAATGAGACAACTCTTCACAAGAGACCAAATGACACAGAAATTAACAACTATTTGTCACCGTACGGCCTTCAACAATGAGCAAATCCCATACATCATAGTCAGCTATAAACGGTCCTGGAATGACAAATGTAAAAAATTCAAACGAGAAAACTAACGACCTACAAATAAATGTACAAGAAACATATATGTAACACAGCAACCAACGACAACCACTGAATTACAGGCTCCTGACTTAAGACAGGAACATACATACATAATGTGGCGGCGTTAAATATGTTAGCGGGATCCAAACCCTCTCCCGAACCTGGGACAGTGGTGTAACAGTACAAATAAAAATCAGTTGACAAAGGCTTAACTCGTCAGATGGATACACATAGAAAAAACAAAAAAAGAGTGATAGTGGCTGGGCATTTATACATCCCAAAAACAAAAAGGCCATTAGTAAAGATCTGAGAGTACTCACAGTAACTGGCAGTAGGTTTATATGTCTAGAATGTTTTAGCATGTTTTATATGCTATTTTGATTTTCACATCCGTACCGCCCATAGGTCCGGAAATTACTGTAGTATTTTTTCAACAAAAATTTGACCCTCGATCTTTTCAATTCAATTTTATGTAAAAACGGGGAAAAAGGTATAGTTTTTTTTTACACGTCTATAAATAAATGTCTATAGTTTCAGGAAAGGTATCACTAAATAATGGATTGAAATTCAACTTTGAACCACACTTTGGAGACTTGTTCATCCCCTTTTTGCAATATTTTGTATTAAATAGATGTAGATTGTTGCCATAGTATCACCAAAAAGAGATTACATTTCACCATTATAACTATGCATAAGAATAATAGTTACGCTAGGTCATCCAACAGAAACGGTTGAAAATGTATATCTAAGCGAAAAAAGTACATTATTTCACGAACGTTACATATAGTTGATACAGGGTAAACAGAATAAAAGTGATATTTTTGCAATATTCGTGCATAAAACATTTTAAAAAACATTGTTATCATTGTTTCAAACTGCAAAGAAAAAAATGTAAAAATTAGAAAACTTTGAAATCTGCTATCCGCTTACAATTGCATTGGGTTACATCTGGTCACCTTATACACATATATATATATATATAAACAAGTCTAAATTGAAAACAACGTTCAAACCTATGATTGCGTTGGATAAAAACCGCAATTTTTATACGTGTGCATGTAAAACAATTTCTTGGTAGAGGGGTCTAAATACAGCACAAACAACATTTTCCAAAAGACCAAAAAAGTGAGAAAGAATATTTTAACAAAACGCATTTGACTAGCAGGTCGAACAACTGATGTTCTTAAACTCTGCTGACTGCCATTGGCGATTTCCAAATAAACGGATCACCAGGTGTTACAAAATGGATCTTATTATTAATTTATTATCAAACAGAAAACAACAAACTTGCGGAAAAGATGGTATACCGCAAACATAAGGTGCAAAAATTTGTACACCATATCCGGATTTAGACAATTGATGTCTCTTCAGTGATGTTAGGAATCGAAACGGTATTTGGAAGGCCATAAAACTTACCTCAATTTAGGATAGACTCTTGAATTTTGAAAGAGTCAAAATAGGATGAACGGATCATATAAACCCGAAGGCAAATATAATACAAGCCCAAACGAAAAAATATAAACAAGTCTAAATTGAAAACAACGTTCAAACCTATTTATATATATATATATACTTTGGTAATCTGTGGTCACCTTACACATATATAGACTTTAGTTAAATCTGGTCATCTAACACAGCTATAGTTTGGGGATACCTCTCGTCAAATTATACAGATATATACCTGGGTTATCTCTAATCACCGTACACAGATATACTCATGGTAACATCTGGTCACCTTACACTGATAAAAGACATGGGTTACGTTTGGTCACCTTACACAGATAAACACATGATAACACCTCACAGAGATATAGTCTTGGGTTACCTCTGTTTACTGCACACAGATATAGACATGGGTAACATCTGGTCACCTTACAGTAATATAGACTTGGGTTATCTCTGTAACCTTACACATAGATAGTCCTGGGTTATCTCTGGTCACAAAACACATATATAGTCTTGCTTTACCTCTGGTCACCTTACAAATATATATAGTCTTGGGTTACCTCTTGTCACCGTACACATATATAGACTTGGGTTATCTCTTGTCACCATACACATATATCAGTCTTAGATGACCTGTGGTCATCTTACACATATATAGACTTGGGTTACCTCTGGTTACAGATATAAGTCTTGAGTGACCTTTGCTCACCGTACACATATATCAGTCTTTGGTGACCTTTGGTGACCTGTGGTCACCTAACACAAATATAGTCTTGGGTTACCTCTGGTCAGCGTACCAAGATGACCAGAGGTCACTCAGTTTATATATGTGTAAGGTACATATGAACGGTGACTAGACGTTACCTAGTATTTATCTGTGTCTGTATCGAGATCTATGTAAGGTGACCATAGGCAACCCCATTCTATATCAGTGTAAGGTGACCAGATGTAACCAGTCTATATACATGTAAGGTTGCGATAGGTAACTTATGTCAATATCTCTGTAATGTGACCGGATACACCTCAAGTCTATATCTAGAAATGTGTAAGGTGGCCAGAGGTAACCAAGGGTGTGTTTGGATATACACCTGAGGCGGCCTATGGCCTTTATGGGTGTGTTTGGATATACACCTGAGGCGGCCTATGGTTACCAGTAAGTACCTTTAGTTTGATATTTTATACACAAAATATCAAACCATAGGTACCTATGGGTAACCATAGGCCGCCTCAGGTGTATATCCAAACACACCCTGTGTATAAAATATCCAACCATAGGTACCTATGGGTAACCATAGGCCGCCTCAGGCGTATATCCAAACACACCCCAAGTCTATATATATGTAAGGTGACCAGAGGTAACCACAGTCTATATCTATGAACGATATTTAAATCTGTGGGTGTGTTTGGATATACGCCTGAGGCGGCCTATGGTTACCCATTGGTACCTATGGTTTGATATTTTATACACAAAATATCAAACCATAGGTATATATGGGTAACCATAGGCCGCCTCAGGTTTATATCCAAACACACCCTGTGTAAGGTGACCAGAGGTCACCCAAGTCTAAATAAGTGTAAGGTGACCAGAAGCAATCCTTCTATATATATGTTAGATGACCATTGGTCACCCAAATCTATATACAAATAAGGAGACCACAAGTAATCAAGGTCTATATCGGTGTAATGTGACCAGATTGAATCCAAGTCTATACTTGTGTCTTTATCTAGATACGTGTTAGGTGACAAGAGGTAACCAGGTCTTTATATGTGTATGTTGACCAGAGGTAACCAAGTCTATATATGTGTAAGGTGACCAGAGGTTACCACAGTCTATTTCTATGAACCGTCACCAGAGGTTAACCTAGTATATATCTGATTCTTTAACTAGATCTGTGTAAGGTGACCAGAGGTGACCAAAGTCTATACTTGTGTTAGGTGACCAGAGGTAACCCAAGTCTATACTTGTGTAAGGTTACCTGATGTAACCATAGTCGATATACATGTAAGGTGACCAGGGCTAACTAAGTATATATATGTTAAAGGTGATCAGAGGTAACCCTTGTATATATCTGTGTAAGGTGACCACAGGTAACCTAAGTATATATCTGTATTGAGTAACCAGGGTTTATCTTATTTTATATATGTATCACTTAACCAGATTTTGATAAGATGTTTTGATATAAGACCAGACATAACAATATATCGTCTGTTTCTGTGTCAGATGCCCAGATGTTGCCAGTCCCCCCCTTTATTGTTAAGTTAAATGGTTGTTTTAAAATAATTTGCTGTTTATATGATGAAATTAAAGAAAATAAATATATAGCTGTGTAAGGTGGCCAGAGGTAACCATAGTCTGTATGTGTTAGTTGACGCTTTGTAATCAATACTTTGAAACATCATTTGGTTATACCTTTCTCGTATGATAAAATGGTTATCGTTTAAAGGGATATACAGACATTGACTGGTTATCTGTTATCTCCAAACACCGATTATTTTTTACATTGCCCTTGCTAATACACCGATATTGACATCGGTTACCTCTGGTCACCTTACGGCAGAATTCTATTTTTAGAACCTTAATATTACTACGCAAATAGCACTTTTTCAGAGGTGACCTGTGGGCACCTTTCAGCGTAACTATTATACACGTGTATAACTATTGGAAATCTATGGACGATGCTCTTTCCATAAATATACTTAACGATTGAATGCTTCTATTTGTAAATGCATTGGATTGTAAAATGCGTATATTTTGTATGAAGCACGCTTCCTTCTATAAAAATGTGCGCACGGTCAACGCTTTTACAACTCTATAGAACTACTAAAAAAAGCATTCAATACTTCTTATTACATTTTTTTGGCTCGGATCATGAAAGTACAATTTCTATCAGGTTCTTTCTTTTATTTATCTGTGCACTTTATTGTGGAAGCCAATAGCCTACATATACATTCATGTGGAAGGTCATGACATCATGAATGTTACATTTCATTTTGAAATGAAGGTTAATTTCAGAATAATTATAAAAAAGGAAGATTTTGGTGTAATTTCCAATGAGACAACTCTTCACAAGAGACCAAATGACACAGAAATTAACAACCATGAGCAAGCCCATACCGCATAGCCTGTCAGCTATAAAAACACGAGATTGCTGTTTGCTGATCAAATTAACGTATTATAATGAAATACTAGAACACACCCGCGACTTCGCGGGCATTCTATCACATGAATAATTTTAGCGCATATCTGTGTATTATGAACATTCATATTACTATAAATATAAAGTGTATTTGCTTTTTACTTTCAATTCTCAGTTTACTAATCGATCTACGGCGGTCATTGATACATTTCACAGACCCTGTCTATTTAATTAACTCTGTGACCGCCGTGGAAATGATATCAGATAGAAAATACACTTTATTCGTAGTATATACATGTATGTTCAAAGTATACTCCCTGGAGGTAACCGTAGCCAGTGCCTATTCCATAACGGTCAACCATCTCGTGATGGCGTCCGTAAAACTTACGAAGAGATGACCTCAACTTCACCACTTGAAACCCTTGATTTAATAGTTTCCTTGTTAGCAGCAACCCTCTATCAAGAAAATCATGATAGGAAACACCAGCCCTGGACTAGCGTATCAACTGGGAGATATATACTCCGTACGCAGGTGCTGCTGGAATGTTGCTACATAGAAATGGAAAGTTCACAATTGGAAAGCTGAAATCATCTCTTTTATCGTAAAGTTTTGTTTTCAACCGACCCTCATTGTTAATTTCTAGATGTAAGTCAAGATATGAGGCAGACTTTACTGTATCTGTTGTATCCTTTATCTCAAGTTCAATGGGATAGATGCGTCCAACATAGTCACCAAATTTTGAATTATTTAGTGAGAGAACATCATCTATATAGCGGAAAGTAAAGTTGAAGGATACAGCTAACTTCTTTTCTTTCTTCTTAATGTGCGGCTGCATGACTATAAGGCGATGTGTGACATCTTTAAATGACCTTTGTGTAACCTTAACCTTCTACATCATGGTCAAATAATAACCTCTTAATAAAGTAATATATAGAGACGTTATGTTTTAGTCATCTAAATAAGTGTTCTCTAGTTGTAGTAAATATTTATCACTTCCTGAAAGTTGACGTTTACGGATTAATAACTCCTACAAGGGTTATCATAGAACCGGGCCCAAATAAAGATTGTAAAGCTTAAAAAGAAAGGTCTCCTCAATTTTCCTTTATATGCAATTGTTTGAGATTTTTGCAAATAACTCGAGTTTCCCACCTATTTTGGGGAAAATAAGGATCTCAGAATTTACTGTTTGTCACTTGCTTAACCACAATATTTTCAATATTTTCTCAGAATCTTTTATAAAGAAAATACCATACCCCTGTCCCCCCCTTAAAGTAAGATGGTCGGTCTTTTAATACATTGTTACTTGGATGGTGAATTGTCTCAATGGCACTCATACCACATCTTCTTTTTATGAAAAAAGGTCAAGGATTAATGACACATGTCAGACTAATGTGAACTAGTGGAGCATCTGTATACCAAATATTAAAGACCATGCCTCATACTTCACGAGATATGGACCTTAGCAATAAAATTAGATGCAACAGTTATACCACCATCGTCAGTAAAACAGTCCTATGTATTGTAGGCGAGACATAAACCATTGTACTATCAACTGAATGGGGACTTAAGTTTAATTCAGTATTAATACCCTGTCAAGTGAAAGAAATACATACATATTAAATAAAATTACACAAATAATATCTTTATTATCGTGGTCTCAAAACAATAAAATAAATGACAATTTCTCCTTGCACTAAGGGGAGTTTTTCTTTTAAAAACTCAAAAAAGTCAAAGCATTAACAGAGAACAATATAAAATATTGCAAAAATGTCTTTCAATACATGAATAAACTTCTAATTTAAAAAAGAAACCAGAAATGATCCCCTAAACATTTTAAAACATTTTTTCATTCAGAGACTGCTTGAGGAGCAATAACATTAACTTACAAATAGAAACTTGACATGAATATTGGTAGATATCAAAACCTAGTGTACAATTGTTTTAGATTTTAATTTTATATATACCAACTGTCAATGTAATTGTCTTATGCTCATCAGGAACAAAACATTCATTAAACCAAAATGTGTGGTTGTTATGATACACAGCTTTAAATAAATTTTTGATAACTGTTCAGACATTTTATTGGGTCTTACAAGTTCAAACTAATATTTGAAACATAACCATGTGTGAAATATAGATAAGGATGGTTTAATATTGGTAAATAGCATTATGCTATCTAATAATTATGCAAAATATAATGTATTAGTTTAAAAAGTTATGTGAAAAAAGTCCAAAATCGAAGAGGTACATATATAATGAATCTGATGAAAAATGAAATTTAGATGAAAGTGACATGTCAAAATAAACGGTCAGTGAATATGTTGTGCAAATGAATTAGTTAAATATCATTAATATTCTTAAAACAACTAATAACAAGAGGCTCTCAAGAGCCTGTATCGCTCACCTGTAAATTTTGGCTTAAATCTTTCATCAATGATTATTTTTGAATTTCAATATATATCAATGAGTGCTTAAAATTGACACATAACAGTTTGTATCTTTCATATTTTCTTCAATTTTAAGCAAAAAACTGCATTTGACCCCTATGTTTTATTTTTAGCCATAGCGGCCATGTTTGTAGAAAGATCAAAATTTCGGATATAATTTATAAACTAGATACTCTAAGGAACATTCATTTTAAGTTTGGAAGCATTTGGCCCAGTAGTTTCAGAGAAGATGATTTTAAAATGTTCACAAATAAGATGAACAAATTGTGTAAAATTGTCTTTAAAGGGCAACAACTCCTTCAGGGGTCAATTGACAATTTTGGTCAAATTACTTTTTGGTAGATTTTACTTTGCTGAACATTTTTGCTGTTACAGTTTATCTTTATCTTCAATAATATTCAAGATAATGACCAAAAACTGCAAAATTTCATTAAAATGACCAATTATTAAAAGTGGCAGCAACCCAACAATGGGTTGTTTGATTATTCTGAAAATTTCAGGGCTGATAGATCTGGACCTATTGAACATTTATACCCATGACAAATTTGCTCTAAATGCTTAAGTTTTTGAGATATAAGCCAAAAACTGCATTTGACCCCTATGTTCTATTTTTAGCCATGGCGGCCATGTTTGTTCATGGATCAAAACTTCGGATACAATTAATTAACTAGATACTCCAAGGAACATTCAATGAAAGTTGGAAGTATTTGGCCCAGTAGTTTCACAGGAGAAGATCTTTGAAATAGTTTACAACTGACGACCACAGACAACGATGGACCACGACGGACGACGACTGACGCCAAGTGATGGCATAAGCTCACATGGCCCTTTGGGCCAGGAGAGCTAAAATACCTGACAGACAAGGACCCATCTTTTGGCCCCTCGAAATACCCCTAAATAGACCCCAATACACAAACGAAGCTCCCCTAGACATATTAGTCTAACATTTTATGGGCAAAAACAATAAGTCATCAAACTTTGTTTGGGAGACTAAGATATTAATAAAGAATATCTCCTGATATGTTATACTAGATAAATTACCTAGAAATTAATCATATACAAATAAGAAGCCTTTTAAAATCAACAAAATAAGTTTAAAGGTGTTTTGTTTAAAATGAATACAAAGGCCTTTGTATTTGGTATGAGGAAAAATATGACAATCAAATTTGAAGTTATGGACTGGTAAAAATTTCTCAAGGCATGGGACTGGTGCAAAATTAAAATGAGCTATAATAAAAGTTGAAGTCCCATGGTTATACAGATGAAAAAATGTTGATGTCCCATTCTTTTTTGCACCAAAAAAACTTGGTGTCCCATGTTAATTCATAAAGTATATCAAAGATGTCTTTTGCTCCAGACAGCATACATCATTCAAATAAAACTGACATGTGATGTGATGACAGTGCTGTTAAAATGTGTTGCAAAATTGTTTAAGACAGCCATGTTTAACATGTTAAGTAACTTCATATTTTGTAAGGATTAATGAAACTCCAAGTTAATTTTAAAAAGTTATAGAAATTTTTAAAGGTAACAATCTGAATTATAAAGTCTGAACTGAAAACTGTACCTTTTTTTTAATCTATCAATTAAAACATTGATGTCAAGTTTTATTTGAAAAAGTTATAGAAATTCTTTAAGGTGACCATCTGTATTTAGTCTGTATTGAAAATTGTTGCTTTTCTTAACCATTTATTAAAACCTTATAGGTTTGACAGTATTTGACAAAATACTAAATAACTTTGTTATTTGTAAGAACAGTATATAATTAAGATAATAATCAAGTTTATGAAAATCAAAGTTGATTTGACAAAGTTATGGATTTTTTTACAGGTGACCATCTGTATTTAGTCCATACTAATTTTGTTTTAGATTTTTAACTATTTATTAAAACATTATAGGTTTGACAGTAATTAAACAAATATTAAATAACTTTGTTACTTGTAAGAACAGTATATGATAAAGATAACTTTCAAGTTTAATGAAAATCAAAGTTGATTTGACAAAGTTATTGATTTTTTAAAGGTGACCATCTGTATTTAGTCTGTAATGAAAATTTAAGCTTTTTTAGCTATTTATTAAAGCCTTATAGTTTTGACAGTAATTAACCAAATACTAAATAACTTTATAATTTGTAAGAACAGTATATAATTAAGATAACAATCAAATTTTGTGAAAGTCAAATTTAATTTGACAAAGTTATGGAATTTTTTAAAGGTGACCATTTGTGTTTAGTCAGTACTTTTTTTTAGCTTTTTTAACTATTTATTAAAGCATTATAGGTTTGACAGTAATTAAGTTAACCAAATATTAAATAACTTTGTAAATTGTAAGAACAGCATATAAAAAAAAATAACTGTAAAGCTTGTTGAAAATCAAAGTTGATTTAAAAAAGTTATAAAAATATTTAAAGGTGACATCTATATTTAGTTGGTACTTGAAGTTAATATTTTTGCTTTTTTAACTATTTATTACAATATTGTAGATTTGACAGTATGTTAGCAAATAACTTTGTAATTTGTAAGAACAGTATCAAGTTTTAAGACGATCAGTGTTGATTTGAAATAGTTATGGAAATTTTTAAAGGTGACCATCTGTATTTAATCCGAACTGAAAATTATAGCTTTTTTTTACCTATTTCTTAAAACATTATAGGTTTGACAGCAATAAACCAAATTCCAAATAACTTTGTAATTTGTAAGAACAGTATATAATATACAAAAAAGGCAAGTTTTATGACAATTAAAGTTGATTTGACAAAGTTGTGGATATTTTTAAAGGTGACCATCTGTATTTAATCCGAACTGAAAATTGAAGTTTTTTTTACTATTTCTTAAAACATGATAATAGATTTGACAGCAATAAACCAAATACCAAATTACTTTGACAGTATATAATTGGGATTATAGCTGTCAAGTTAAATGGAATTCCAAACTGATTTGAAAAAGTTATAAAATTAAAAAAAAATTACTATCTGAATTTTGTGCAAACTGAAAATTCAACCAGACAGGAATTTTATTGGGAGAGTTTTCATGATTATCATTTCCTTGCAAAGAAATATGTGGAACTATCCTTAACCTTGTGGCTGTGCAGTCGATTATACATAGTTTACAGTCAGAACTTTTTTTAATTTGATTTAATAAAAGAAAAGTCAATGTCCCATGCAGATCTTAGATGAAAAAAATCTTGGTCCCATTGAAATTTTGCTTTTAAAAAGTCCATGTCCCATGCTAATTTGCACCGGTCCCATGCCTTGAGAAATTTGACCGGTCTCTTTAAACTACATATTATTATTTCTCAAAAACATTGTTTTGTGTCCAATATCTAGAATTTAACAATAAAATATTGAGCGGACATTTTCAATGTTGCCTCTGCATATTGGGCATTTCCTGCCATGTTCTTGTATCTGTAGTCCACATACCAGACACAGGCTGTGGAAACATGGCTGTATGACGGCATCAATTTCCCGATCAGCACATATGATACATTTTCTCGCCGTATTAGGTAGTTGCATGGTTACCTGTTAAGATAAGATTAAAAATGATGTTAAGTGCCAGTCTATGAAGAATCAGGCAAATAATTCAAAAATTGAAACATGATGAAAAAAAAGTATACTATTTTATAGTAAATAACCTCCTGAGTTAGAAATGTTAAGTCTTTTGTTTGGAAGTGTCTGGTAATAATAATTAAATAAGTTATAAAATTGGTTAGAAGGACAGCAAATAAGTTGAAATTACAGAGTTATTTCCCCTTATCTGTTCATTTCTAATGCATTCAACCAAAATGTATCTTCTATTACCAAAACAGAATACAGAAACACATGTTATTTTTGTGTATAACTACATATGATAAGGTAAATAAAATAAACAGCTGTGCCTACAGTGCATGATACACCTGTATTGCGCATATAGAAATTGGAAAAGACAGCATTAATAATTTCCTTTAATTCACATTGTTTAAGTCCTGTAACTCCAGAACAACAAATAAATAATAAAAAATCAAAAGGGAGCTTCATTATATCAATCCCAACAGTAATGTAAAGTTTCAAGGAAATCAGGAAATTTAGAAACAC
Organism: Mytilus galloprovincialis; assembly: GCA_037788925.1. NCBI lineage: Eukaryota > Metazoa > Mollusca > Bivalvia > Mytilida > Mytilidae > Mytilus > Mytilus galloprovincialis. The sequence goes on along the minus strand of CM075333.1, from coordinate 47,636,233 downwards.
TACAGAAAGTGTGAAAAATGGGGAAAATTGCCTGAATTCAAATTGTTAAAAATTCTAATTACTCTGAAACAACACGGCAATTGCTTTTTCTAAATCAAAAGGGAGCTTTCTTCTGTAATTCCTAATGTTGTGTTATTATAATGTGAGGAAATATAAGGTTAAAAGGAATTTGAGCTATAGTCCGATAAAGTCCCATTAATCCAAAACACATAATATGAAATTAAATGATGAACAACGGTATACCATAATATGTTCCGTCTAAGACAGGCCTATAAAAACACCAAGCAACATGCAATGATGCAGAACATACAAACATTGAATTTATTCTTGTGATTGTAACAAATACTTACTGTTGGTGTACCTGCATGAACAAGAATATTAGAGCTTGTCTGAGAAATAGGTGTGGATGTTGCAGGTGAGGTTACATGTGCTGTGAACTGTGGTGCAGAATTCGAAGGAGTGGAACATGTTACTGTAGGCAGGGTAGATGAAAGTAGGTTTTCTGTAAACTGGGAACCAAGATCTGGCAATGATTCCTCAGAATCAGAAGTAATAGAAAAATCTAGACTTGTTATGTGCTGAGCCTATGGGAAAAGTGAAAGATACACAAATAAGTCGCTCCTTTATAAACATTTAAAAAAAAAAAAAATGTTTGAAAACAAATATTCTTGATTTTTCTCTCAACAAATTATTTGTTTACCAAAAAATTTAATTTCCTGTAACTTATAAAAAAAAATGTAATTCAGTGGTTACTTGTTTTATGAAAGAAACATAGCCTTTTCACTCTTATTGTCATGATCATGATTCATTTGTTATATCTGTATACTTATAGCTTAGTTTACAGTCATAAAAATTGAGAGTTTTACACATATTTAGGATAATCATGCAGCACATCTTCTCTCAGATAGGAAAATCCAGTATAGCAGGAGTGATTGTGGATTAATTTGGTTTCATATTGTTTTCCATGGTTTCAGGGAAGATACTTGATAAAAAGTAGATAACAATATGCATTAACTTTCTTCTATATGTTTGTTATAAATTTCTTGAAATGAATTGAATGTGTTTATTGCTGTGCAGAAATTACTTTGAAACAGATTTTTTAAAAAACATGGTTTTATATATGAAAAAGATAGTGAAAATTGAAAATGATGAATACTTTTGGCCACACTAGTTATTTTTTGACAAATAGGAAGTTATATTCATCTTATTTACAGCAAACATTGCTTGCATAAAGTATACAAATGCCTATTGATTAAATGATTTTTTTTTCAATACCACTAGTTCAATTATTTAGATTGAGAAAAATGCAGCTGATTCATCAATATTTAAGCATAACTGCACAAGTTATGTAATTTTCTTGACAAGTTTAACATCATTTTGTAACTGGAATATCTGAGCATACATTTCATTGATAAATTTATGGATATGTTCATGGATAGGATGTTTAGAATGTTATGATCAATGCAATATATTTTGTGTATCTCAAAAGTAGTGACAAGCCTTGAAATATTTAGATATCAAGTCAGTCCCTAATAAGATTTCTTAAATAAAAAGAAATCTGACATTTAAATCACTTTGTAAATCATGATTAGCTTAACAATTTGCAATGAAAATTATGGCTCTTACTCTACCAGATGTCATGATATTCCCAAAATCATTTCGAAAATTTGGGAAATTGTTATAAGAGTGCACACGCTGAAATGTCTTGCCTTCTTTACTACTAATTGATATTATGTTGATAGTCCTAAATATATACTATCACATTAACTAAATATGATCCAAGAAATTGAGGTCAAGGTCAGATAAACCAAATTTGAAATACATATACACCCTACAATCATAGTCCATACACCAAATATGCTTGAAATATAGTTGAACTTTTTCACATCCAAGAAACAATTTTAACTTTACCAGGAAAACTTATCTTTGATCAATAAACCATGAAAATGAGGCCAAGGTCAGATGAACCCTGCAAGGCAGACATGTGCACCTTACAACACTTTACATGCTATAAATATAATTAACCTTTTGCATTTAGTATCTTAGAAACTAACATAACCAGAAAAATTTAAGATTGACCAAGGAACCATGAAATGAAGTCATGGTGAGATGATAATTGCCAGACACACATATAAACCTTACAATCATTCCATACACCAAATATAGTTGACCTATTGCCTATAGTATTAAAAAAACAGACACAAAAAAAACCAACTTAACATTGAGCAATGAACAATAAAATGAGGTCAAGGTCACATAAAATATGCCAGACTGACATGTACATTGTAAAATATTATTACACTACAAATAGTTGACATATTGCATACAGTATTTGAAAAAAATAACCAAAACACAAAAAATTAACTTTAACCACTGAACCATGAAATCAGGTCAAGGTCAGATGACAGTTGGTGGTAATCAATTTACCAAAATTAGTATACACCAACCTAAAGATGATGTGTATTGAGTTTGAAAGCAATCTCTTAAGTGGTTTCAGAAAAGAAGACCTTTAAAGTAAAGTTTACCACGGACAGAATCTGAAAGCAAATGATCATGCAACAGCTCACCCTGATCTTTATTCAGGTGAGCTACAAATAGATGTTTTTGGAATCAAGAAGTGAGCTCATAATAATTAAATTTTGTATTTACAATAACTAGTGTAGTAATCACATTGTCATAAATTTTCTGAAATGTGTCTATGACAATATTCTGCAGCAAATTAAAATTACAAATACTGCTATAAAACTGAACACTCGTTGATTATGGTTAAGTGATAATTCAATGTTGTATTCCTGTTAAAAAGATGGACAATTATATATTTTTTACCTTGATTTTTGTCAATAAGTAGATTCGTTTCTTTTGTGTCTGACAACTTTCAAAATATTGTTTTGCAGTGAACCCATCCCTACTGATTTCTCTCCCTGCACTATTACCAATCCTCAACTCCATTTCACTAATTCTGCCTTTAAAGTTTCTGCCATTTTTGAAAAAAATGTCTTGTAAACATTGAAGAGTTTCTTCGTAGTCTTTATTATATGCCAGGTTGATATCATGTGATGGAATCTGCTTATTTCGGGAGCTTCTTACTTGGTGATAAGATGAAGTGTTATAGGAATAATGCTGCCAACCGATACCTAGTTTAACTATATCTGGTTTTGGCAGTTTCTGTGCAGATGTTCCTGGTAAATTGGTCTGAAACAATATAGATAATACAACAGTTTGAAAAGTTAAATTATGAACATTGCACAGTTCGTACTGGTACCTACCGTCAACTTTTCCACCCAGAGCAACTGGTTACAGGAAAAGAAGATGCCGCCAATAATTACGCTACAGGACATTACACCATCAGGAAAGAAATTGTAGATTTAGTACAAGCAATCTGGCATACCATGAATTTAGCTTTATCAAATTTTAATCTCATACCAAAACAAACAGAGTAAAACTAGTCCATCTTATTCATACTGACAAAAGGTGCAGATACTTAGTTCAGATAAATACTAACTGACACTATTAAGAGATTTTTTACCTGCTTATGATGTGACATTACTACATATGGGATATAGGTTTTACATCTACTGGGGGGTAATCCGAAGTAAATTTGCTCTTATGTCACCTTTTAAGATAAACTGAACATTATTTTCAGGGCTGTTCAGGGCCAGTCACTGTTAAATTCCAATTTGGCAGGTAGAAAAATTTTGTCCAACTTATCATTTTTGTTTTAATATCCAATCTTTCATCTGCTATGGATTTGGCGATAAAAGCCAAAAACCTAAACGAAAATGTCATTTCAAGAGGCACAACTCCTGAAGGGGTTGACAGATTGTTCTATTATGAAGCAGGGAAATAAATTTTTCCTTCAGATAATTTTGTGTTGATCATACATTTCATGTATCTTCCATAGATTTGGACATAAAAGCCAAAAGCCTCAAATAATGTGATTTCAAGAGCAATAACTCTTAAATGGGTTGTCTGATTTGTAGGAAAGATAGTGGGTTGATAGATTGTATCCTTCTGGTCATTTTTGCATTTCATAGCTTTCATCTATCTTCTATGGTTTTCCAGATAATAGAAAAACACTTCAAACATTTGTCAAAATTTAAATTTTTAAAAGGGACAATAACTCAAACATTTAGTATACGATTTTTCTGAAAATTTCAAAGTAGACCGATCTTCAATTTCCAATCATTTTTACCTAGGCCAGATTTACTATATCCGATTCAGTTTTATTGAGCTATAAGCAAAAAACTTAATTTTACCTCAATGTTCTACTTTTAGCCCTTGTGACCAATTGCTTTTTTTTTTACAGAATTGAAATTAGGAAATTTTGCAAAGGATATGAAAAAGATCATCACTTTAAAGTTTCAAAACATTTGGCTCAGTGGTTATAGAGAATACTATTTTTTTTCTAATCTAAATGATGGCAAAAGCTCACACTGGCTTTTAGTCAAGTGAGCTAAAAAGCAGAAGAGTTAACAATATACTGTCCATTCTTACCTTACTCAGTATAAATGGAAAATATATCAGTCTAACAGAATTTTAGTACTTAAGCTTTGTTTTGTGTAAAGTAATGGTAAATGTTTATCTGGCAAATTTATACTTAACAAGAGCTATCAGAATGACAGCTAAACCAGATTTTTTACATGTATTTGTGTCCTGGCAATTATCAATATCACAAGGACCAAAACTCCTAAATGGTAAAAGTTACAATCACCAATATCAAACTTGACCTCAATTTAGTCATCAGTAACAACATATTAAAATTAGATAAACATTGGTTGAACAGTTCAAGAGTTAATGCACACACACACACAACAGGAAACGCCATTTTTTCAATATTTCAAGAACTGTAACTCGATCCTTAACGGTAAAAGCAAAATCGTCATAATTGAACTTTACCTCCATTATGTCAGTAACAACATATTAAAATTCAAAAGACTTGGTTGAACAGTTCATGAGTAAATGCACGGACAACATTTCACTGCAACCAGCCTTACCACATGCCTTACATCCCAAAATCAATAACGTTATTTTCCTCAACAATCCGGATAAAAATGTGTATTAACATTTATGAAACATTCAATCAACAATCATGTAAAAAGAAGAAAGATTTTTTACAAAGGCATTATATTATTTATAATTTAAAGCAAGCCTACATTGTAACTGGAAAAACAAAATCTCACAAGAATCCTAAGTACTAAGCCTCACAACTCTACAAAAGTCAACTGATAAAATTTTTCTGGATATGCACATTAACATATCATGTCCGCATTAACTTCAAAGTTTCATGAAATTCTGTTATGTGGTTTCAGAGGAGTTGCACTTACAAATTGTTGCAGTTGTATATTTAGGCCAAAACTCTAAGTTCAAAGGGTCATAACTCATAGAAAAACAAGAGTGGACACAGATGAGTGTGGAAAGTATTATGCATTATGAGAGTACCCGGGTATTGCATAAAACTGTTAGTCAACTCACTAAGGATACTCCCCATGCCATTATTGCATATTTACTACACTATATTCAAGCTTGATACAGCTCTGAATTTGGATTGAGATTAAATAATTAATACATCATTGATTTCTGACACACAATGAATGTGTCACTACTATTAATGACTTTAAATAAAGGGAATATGCATACATTTACATATAGCTATATTAAACTGACAGAACATTTAAAATTAATAATGATTAGAGTAATCTATCTTTGCATATTTTAAGTAGTGTGTGGAAATAAATATAACTACATCTATATAAAGTAAGTTCAATTATCTCCCTTTAAATACTTCAGACAAAGAAAATCTTCCTTTATGCATATTCTCTGGTCATGTATTCAACTGTGTAAAGTGTCATTAATATTGCTACAGCTATTTAGGAGGAGTTGTGCTTACAAGACCTATTGCCAAATACTGTGAAATTTAAACTAAGAAATCACAATTATCTCCCTTGTAAACATCTGACAAGAAATATCTTCTTTCATGCACATCTTCAGGTTGTATACAACAACAGTGTAAAGTTATTTCAATATTGATAGATCTGTTAAGGAGTAGTTGCGCTTAAAAGACCTGTTGCCATTTATGGCTATATAAAAACAAAGTTAATTTAATTATCTCCCTTAAAACAATTTCGACCAGAAATTTTTTACTTTAAGCACATTGTTACATTGTGTACTACAACTGTGTAAAGTTTCATCAATATTGGTCCATCCGTTTACGAAATATAGACAGACAGACAGACAGACAGACAGACAGACAGACAGACAGACAGACAGACAGACAGATAGACAGGCAGATAGACAGACGGACAGGCAGAAGGGAGGACGGTTGTACAGAATTATTTCTATATACTCCACAAAACTTTGTTTTTTCTGTCGATATGTACACCTACATAGTATGTCCTTATTATATACAAAATTTCATAAAATTCGGTTGTGTGGTTTCATGAAAAGTTGCCATGACAAACTGTTGCAGTAGCTAGTATATTGAAGCCAATAAGTTCAAAGGGGCATAATCATAAAAAAAATGAATCATAATTTCCTGTCGATATGCACATCTACATAGTAAGTCCTTATTATTATCTACAAAGGTTCATGAAATTCTGTATTGTAGTTTCAGAAGAGTTACGATGACAATTACAGGACTGACAGACTGTAGTATATTGAGGTAAAAGGTTCAAGGGGGCATAACTCATAGAAATAAAATTTGATCATAATTTGCTGTCAATATGCACATCTACATAGTATGTCTTTATTACAAGAACAGGACTGACAGACGGAAGTATATAGTAGAACTTACACATTTTCTTTTTGAAGCTCTGGCTTGTTCAATGAAACCCATTATTTTTGAGGTAGACACTGAAATAGAAACGAAATGGAGTTAAAAATGTGATTTAATTACAAATCACAATAACTAAGTATAACAGTTACTTTAGTTGGAGCATCTCTTCTTTTAATGAATGAATAAAATTCTGCGGATCATGGTGCACACTAATAATTTCAACCACATGCATCAGAATCACATGTTCTTTTGGAGATGTGAGCTAAAAAGTATTCTCAAAATATATAGTGGCTATTAAAATGACCATATTTGCAAAAAATGACATATTTTGTAAACCAAAAAGCAGCTCAAAATGGTCAATATTTTGACATTTTTAATTCAAATGCACTACAATTGGTTCTTTGTTGAAATATTTTAGGATTTTAAGAAACAAGAGGCTCTCAAGAGCCTGAGTCGCTCACCTGTAATTTTTTGCTTAAATATTTTATCATGATTATATTTGATGTTTATATCTTTATCTATAACAATATTCTAGACAATAACCAAAAACTGCATAATTTCCCTTAAACATGTTAAATCATTAACAAGCCACAAAAACTGCATTTGACCGTTATATTCTTTTTTTAGACATGGCAGCCATGTTTGTCGATGAGCAAAACTTCAGATATAGTTCATAAACTCAATAACCTAAGGAAAATTCAGTTAAAGTTTCAAAGTATTTAGCCAAGTTGTTTCAGAGCAGAAGATTTTTAAATGTTAGCAAACATGATGACAAAATTGTATAAAATTCTCTTTAAAGGGCAATAACTCCTTAAGCGGGGGTATAAAAATATTTCACTAACCTTCCATGCCTGGTGCTGATGTGTCTTGCTCTCTACCACTGGATTCTACAATAAATTGAATGTTTCCCATCAACTGTGTTTTAGGACAAAGATGTTCGTGTTTTGTTTTTTTATCTTTTTAGTTTCAAGAACTGTACCCAGGAGCTGGCAACTTCAGTAATGACATTTAACACATTTTCAGTTATGAACTGAGTTTCTCAATCAATCAGTACAAAGTTGCATTTTTAATGCTTAAAATAAATATTAATTAAAATTTTGTCTGCTTAGACTCCCACAAAGTCAGTATGTACCTCTCTGTTCCTTTAATTGTTATTTGGTTTTAGAGAATAAACTTATCCACTCTATCTTATTATCTATATATATATATATCTGTGTGGTGACACAGTTGACAATCACAACATTCTCACAGCTCAATTAAGTCTGACAGATTATTGGTGCAACACATCTGTTGAAGTTATGAAATATGGACAAGCTTTAATTGTAGCATAAGGATAAAACAGTTTTTTAAACATATACCTGTATATGCAGGGGTCTTTAACGTATTATATCGTCCAACATTAATGTCATGCTGCCCCCCCCCCCCCCCCCCCCAAAAAAAATAAAGATTATGAGAAAGTGTCAAATTGATGCTATGAAAACGTCACGCAAGTGCAGACGGCATTTGACAGTTTTTAGTGTTTGATTTAACATTGCTAATTTCTGTCAGTTTCATTAGAATGGAGATAACAATATTGTATTTTAATGCTCGACGGCATCAATTGGGGATGTCTCTGCTAACATGTTGCCAGTAAACTCCCAATCCCAATTGATGCTGTCAGAGCTTTTAAACATCTTATAATTCTCTGTAAGAATCACCCAAATATGAAAAATGTTGGCCACATTTTTTTTTTAATTATTATACTTTTTGGGTTCAAATTAAAGTATTCAACCATAAATAAGGTCATGAATCTGACCAAAATTTTCATCCCTGTGGTCTCGTTGCCATGGTAACAAGACTTTCCTTGGTTTCAAAGGTATTTTTGCATATATTCTAGTAATTGACCTATTTGAGGAATAAAATCAGACAATTAAAACAAACAAGAAATTCCTCGACAGAAGTTGGGTTGTGGATAATATTGGTGTAATATATCCTTAAAACCATATTTGATAAAATTTTCTGTCTAATTATAAGATTTAAGGCCCGTTCTCTATATTTTTCTAACTGAAGAAATAGTTGAATTTTGATAATTTTGATAATTTTGAATATGGGATTAACTGCAAATGCAGAATTCCCCTCAAATATCATTATGAAAAATGAAGAAAAGGTTGTTTTCTTATCAAATTCACCAAAACATTTTTTTGGGTAAATACCCCTGAAACCAACTACATGGTGCTTATTAATAACGCCCTACAGGCAAAAACAATCCTTTCTGTCCTGTCAATTTATGCCAAAGCTGACCGAACAAAGAAAAAATGGCAACATAATGTATTTTGGGCTTTTTTTTAAGATGGCAGTGCCTACTATCACATAGTAAAAATCCCCATTTAGCCAAGTTGTCTTTTATTTTGGTTATTTTTGGGGTAAAAGTCTGGTTTTTCACCCAAAATCGCTGAAAACCGGATATTTATGAAATTCCTCTAAGTTTAATTGCAACATAATGTTTTTTTTGGCTCATTTTACAGCTGAAATTGCCCACTATCATATATATACTAAAATTGCTACACTAATCTTGGTAGTCATTTTTTGTTATTTTGGAGGTAAAAGTATATTTTTTAACCAAAATTGCTTAAAACTTGAAATTTTTTAAATACCCCAAAGTTTAATTGTAACATAGGGTATTTGGGGCTCATTTTTAAGCTGGATATACCAGGTTACCCCCTATCACATTCTTAAAAACGCAATCAATACCTATTAGAATTGATTACAAATTTTATGTTTACAAATAACGGTAATAAACTAAAAATCTAAAAATGGACATTAATGAAAACCCTCGACGTTTAATCGCAACATAAATGCAGTAATTTAGTTTCATTCTTCTTATCTGATCGAAGTTTTAGACCTTCACCTTTGATCCACAGAGTTGTACATACATTAAAAAACATTTTCTAGTGGAAATAAATATATATGCAATGTATAAAATTTGTAATTATACGTGTGGACATGATGTGTTATGGACATAGGCAAGGATGGACATACTGGTCTTTTAAGGGCGACCATTGGCCCGCCTGCCCTTTAAAATTTAGCAATATATCATTGTCTTAGGCCAGAGTCCCATACTAATGCAACAATTAAACCATTAATTCATTAATGTTAGTAGCATGAAGTAATATTTGGTGAATTACAGATCTCTGTGAAACAGTGTGTTAATAATAACATCATGTTTGTGTGAAAAAGGGGGGTTGTGATACCTTTTTTAGCAATATTTTTCTAAATAAATGTGTAAATAAAAGGTGATTCCAAATGAAGTTAAAGTCCTTTATGGTCTACATTTCTGCAAAAAAATATTTAAGGGTCAAAACATGCCCATTTTCGGCCAAATTAAACTTATCGGTTTAGACCTGACTTTGTGTCATGTATACTTAGTTAAGATTTCACAAATATCAAAGTATCTGTATGTTTTATTACGAATAATACCATGTTGTTCATCACTGATTATCTGTTTTTAACCTTAATTGCAATTAAAAAATAGTTTGACCATATTTAGAATATCAGTTTTGAGTAAAAATTTTTAGCTGGTTGCTAAGGTAAAATTTGTCCCTAGCAACAACAAAGAAATCATGATAGAATCAAATTTTCTTCTTTATTTCTAGTGATAACACAACTATATTGCATGGAAAAATACATTTTCAAGTTTTCTCAATTTTTTTTGGTGGCCACCTGTTGGTTGATTCTTATAGAGAATTGATGTTAAAATACAATACAATAATGTTATCCCCTAAGTCTATAAACAATGCTAAGGACATTTGTTTATGGTCGTACAAAATAAAGAATTGGATGCTTTTAGTGTTTGTTCATCTTTACAACAACTCCATGCTATAATTAAGCACATTGGAAGCAATTATAACATCCATTTTGAACCTTTTAACCATCTTGATGCAAATTTACAACAAAACTTAAAAATCATACCAAACTGCTTGTTCCATGTTTCACCCTCGTTCAAAATCATGAGGATTGTGTTTGGTGTGAGAGTTGAAAAAAATTCGTCATCTATTTCCACACCATCTTCATTTAGAACAAATGTTATATGGTTGCCCTCTGCAATAGTAAACTTTTCCTTACCTAAAAAGAAATGACTTTATTCATATAAATGTGATTATATTATGTAAATTACAGCAAATGATCCCAATTCCAAAAATTAAACAAATGACATGCTCATTTAATATTTAGTAATTTAATTTTGACAGACTGCTACAGGACCTGTGTTGCTCCTACCAATTTACTTACTTCATGAACAATCTTTATCCTAGATGGATTTTGATAATTGTTTCATTAGAATTTAAGACAATCTTTATATATATTGTGTCCTTTTTCTTTCTAACAGAGTTGTAAAAAATGGAAGAATGTGTCCATTGGCCACAGATGCCCCCACATGTAAATATATTTGTTTTTGTTTTTTTTATGTTTATAAAGGGGCATAACTAACCAACCAGTAAATTTGACACTCACATATTTGGAACTTTATCTGTGTGTTTATCTGTGTGTTATGATAATGAGTATTGTGTATAAGTTTCATAATATTTGATTGAAGCAAACTTAAGTTAGAGATCGGAAACTTAAAAGTTATAGCTATTTTTATGTTTACAAGTGGGTATAACCCAAGAACGATAGAAGTGGCACTACTTGATCTGTGTATTATGGTAATAAGCATTGTATGTAAGTTTCATAATATTTGGTTGAGGCAAACTACAGAACGTTAGAGATTGGAAACCACAGATTTAGCAATTTTTATGTTAAAAAGGGGCATAACTCAGTAACAGTTAAAGTGACACTCTCCAATTTCGAACCTGATCTGTGTTTAATGGTAATAAGCATTGTGTACTTTTTCACATCAGGACAATAAAAGATTTTGAGTAGGCAGCTATTTTCTAGCTAGGTAGCCTCACTAGTAGGGTAGGGCATTTTTACATTTAGGTATTTTTAATGGACTCAGAGGTTTCACAAAAGAAGAATTCTTTAAAGGAAAATTTGCAACAGATGAGACAGTTGGACAGAGGACAAAGTTGATGGCAATACATCACCCTGGATGTCCAGCTTCTTGTTTTGTTTATTATTACTATTCAAATTCAAACCATAGCAGTATAAACTTACATTTATTGACCATATCTGCAAATGAAGAGGCAAATACACCTTTTCTTATCCTCCTGTCATGCGTAAAAATCTTTAACGGTATTTTTGTCTTCTCTGTGTCCTTAAAAAAATGCAATCAAACTCAGGTATACTTTATGTATGGACTTCTATGTATAGAAACGTGATTTTTGTATGATAATATAGTCTTTAGTCAACTATGAGTATGGATAAATGCGATTCAGAGAAGATCCAAGATCTTTGAAATAGTTTACGACGACGGACAACGGATGACAGACGACGCCAAGTGATGGCATAAGCTCACATGGCCTTTTAGGCTAGGTGAGCTAAAAATGCATTTAAAAAGTTTTTATTACTTTTAAACACAGGGATACAACTTTTCAAGCTTTTTTACTAAGTTGAAAATGAGTTCAAAGTAATTTGATAAAATGCTTAAAAGTATGTAGGCTTCATATTAGAAGTTCTTTATAAAAGGCAAAATTAGAAAAATTAAAATATCTAGCAAATTCTACCTTCAAACACAGGGCTTTCCATTGAAATTGAAGTAGAAGGCTGAATTAAAATTATAGGCGGCTGTAACATGCGTTCGGCAAAGCCGGACGCCCACCAAGCTGTAAGCTTGGTGCATTACGGCAGGGGGTCTGGGGGCCGCTTAAGGCCCCCAGAAGCTCTGGCATAAATAGAGCAAAATCCTGCATTCTTGCAATCTCCTGGCACCTAATTTCATCTTTCAAATGACCATTTTTTATGTATGAAATTAAAGAAAAAAAAAAAAAAATCTCAAAGAAATTAATTTTTTTTTTATGTTATAGTTTTTTATTTTCATTACCTTATGCTTAAAATTCATTTACTTTTAAAGGAGATTTATTTATATAATAATCCGGTTTGTTAAAAATCTTGATCAATTTATTTTGCAGAACTACGTGCATTTGTAAACAAATGACCCCCCTTTTCTCTCTAAAGACTGTTACGCGTAACTAAAATCATACAATTATTTCTCAAGCATTGACAGAAAATTGATATATCCTCTGATTTTCACTTTTTTTGTAAACTGTTCAATAAGTCGGATACATAAATCATTTGGAAATGTTATTTATTTGAGGTCGAGTCGACAATATTCTACTTTCGTTTTTGACCTTGATTCTCTGAACACCACGTGGGCTTTGAAAAATGAACTTCAAAAGATACTGTTTTCCAGATTCTGAACAATATGATCTACTACACTTTCTTTAATTTGACTGATATTATTCCATAACATAAGATTGTCATCCTATCTGATTGTCTTCACGTTTTAAAAGTCAAAAAAGCCAACGAGTTAATGACCATCGAAACGTCTCTATTGTTATCCTTCAATGACCACCGGAACGTCTCTGTTGTTATCTTTGAAAAGAAACGATGCATTCTGACTTTAAATAGACAACTAATCAGTGACCTGAATTCATGTGAACTATATTTAGCCCAAGGTAATCACTGACTTTTCATCCTTGTTTATCGTGACCGCGACTTTGCGAAAATACGTCTCTCGGCTGCCTGTAAACATTTGAAAAAGATATTATTTTCTTTTTGAATTTATATTTTTGTCAGTGAAGTAGCCGGCACTTGAAGTCACCGTAAACGGCGGATTTCCGCCGGCTACCGGCTTCAATGGAAAGCCCTGCAAACACTATTTAAGGGGACGACCATCCCAGTCAGCAGACTAACAGTGGGCCAACGTTGGCAAATGAACGGGCCGTTGGTCGACCGTTGGTGTTGGCTTCACAACATTGGCCCAACGTTGGCAAATTGTTGGTCCGTTAGTCGCAAATTTATGTTGGCTGTACAACATTGGCCCAACGTTGGCAAATTGTCGGTCCGTTGATCGCAAGTTTATGTTGGCTGCACAACATTGGCCCAACGTTGGTCTGTTGTTGTAAATTCATATTATTATCTCATGTTGGTTATAAATAATCGGGCAAATGTTGGCATTATGTTAGTAGCAACATAGGGCCGATATGAAATTTTGTTAATAGAATTGATTATATAATATTTTACGCTTTATTTCTCTTGGGAGGCGGATAATTTCGATTGCAGCAGGCTTTATGAAAAGTTAATGTTATACCGAAAGTGTTTATCAACTGAAATTACATTTACAACTCTATGTTGGGCCAATGCTGGCCAAACGTTGCGTGATCATATATTATACTCTATATATAAGTCAGGTAAAATTTATACTGGAATATCATTACTGTAATAAAAAAAATGTATATCGTAAACATAGATTGCCTGGTTAAAAATTCAAATTTATTGCAATCATTATTTATAATAACTTTATTCATTAAACTTTGTGAAACATAATAATAATAGCAATTATATGCAGAGTGATATTTGATACAGCCAGTCTGTTAATCTAGCCCATTCTGATAAGGTTGACCATATGTTCGACAAATTTCAAAGATAGTTGCTATGGTAATTAAGTTTATAGGAAATCTGAATGTAATGGGATGGTCACTTTTGTGATTATTTCCTGTTGTGTATTTGTAAGAAAGCAGTGATACGAAGAAAACAAAAAGAGAAAATCATGTCATCTGAGATTCAAAGAGAAAGATAGTAACATGTAAGTTGTAACTTTAAAAAATCTGATATATATATACGATTCAGAATGACAAATACAATATGACTTTTTAATCTAAGGGATGTTGTTAAAAATCAAAACATATATTAATTTCTATCATTTTATAATGCTGATCTTGAAGTTTATACGTTTCGGGCGAAATATTTTCTAGATTTTAAATCATTTCAATCCTATCAATTATCATGAAATATTTGCCACTGAACATTAGTATTTTCAAACAAATGGTAAGTTATATAAATCTATAACCACAACATGTATGATCATTACCGAAGTTAATGGAATAAAATTGTCTTAAGATGTACCTTATTCCGTAATGTTTCAAAAATGTGGTATAATGATTTCTACTTCATTAAAATATAAATGAATTCGTTAGTTTTATTGTATTTCTAAATCGCATGCAAACAGATACGATATATTTGTGAAACCTGATCATACACACACTTGAATGTGTAACAGTGTTTTTATATATCAAATATATAACTTCATTAATACACATCTAAATTATTCTTTATATATCATGTATATTACGAATATATAAAGTATGATACCGAATTCTGAAATAATAGTAATAAGGGTTTGTTATACCCACAAATCCGTCTAATACTAATGAATTTAATTCTGACCATTAGACAAATAACCAATATAAAAAAATGGTTATTCAAGATTTTATTTTGTATTAAATAGTGTTTAAACTATTTAGAATATACATTAATTTATATTACATATCTAGAAGGGAGATTACGCACGAATGCATTAGGCAAATACACAGTTCAAGTTTACTTATAACTTTATTACAGAGTCGGTTAGAAAAAAAACATAGCTGTAAAGAGTCTTCGGATAAGGAGATAGATGATGCAGCTAAAGATTGGCGGCACTTAAGCCTTGACAGAGAAGGTGGCAAGAAACAGAGAAGGAAAAAAAAGAATAACATATATAAATAATAATGACACTGTTGAAGTTCAAATTGAGGAGGACACTACTCGTGGTGACGACCAATGATATCAAATTTAGAATAAATAAAGTTTCATCTTCTGAATAATTTAATTTTCATTCTGGATCTGGAACCAATACAACTAAAATTACATCTCCGAAAAAAATATTTGTATGATCGCCTAACCATAAGCCATACGTCATTTGTTCTGTTAAAGAAATAAATGAAATTGATATGAAAAAAGAAGATGTGGTATGATTGCTAATGAGACAACTCTTTACAAGACACCAAATGACACAGAGTTTATCTGGTCGATCCATCAAACATTGCCAAAGAAATATCATAGCGTCACACAATAAATAAAATTAAAGAGGCAAAGTTCATGAAAAAAACAAGGACAGTAACAACAATGGGTAATACAAAAATACAGAATTGCTACCTTAAACTTTGGCAGTTTGGAATACAAAAAAAGATCAAATGCGCTCCGGAGTATTTATCATATACAGCTCCTCATGCAGCATCCATTGTAATTTGGTTGAAACGATAGACCAACGTATTGCCAACATAAAAATGAGAAATACCTACATTGGACCAACATAGTGCCAACATAAGAAAAGATATTTCTACGTTGGTCCAACGTTGTGCCAACATGGATTTCGTTTTTCATACAATGGGCCAACGTTGGCTCTATGTATTGCATATAACCGTACAACGTTGGGCCAACATGAAGCCATCATGTTGGGCCAACGTAGGCCCACTTTGCACTTATACGTTGGGCCAACGTTAAAATACAACGATGGGCCAATGCAATGATATACGTTGTGCCAATGTTGGGCCAACATACTCATGTTGTCTGGGATGTTGAGGGCCAGGAGGATTTTGAATAATAAATAACTTGTCCTGAAAAAAGCTGAAAATAACTAGATATCAGTGAGATGGCCATTGGGAGCCATCACTGTGGGCCCGCTGTCAATAACAGACACAATCTTTACCATAGGACATGGGATTCCCAACTGTAAGTGTTTTACCTTGACCTTTGACCTACAAAATTGTTGCTTAATAAACATGTCAAGTACAAACTTATCCTAATGGTTCTCAAGGTATGGAGCGGACAGGATCTTTCCCATAGGTCATGGGGTTCCATAATAAAATCTAAATTTTTGACCTTGACCGTTGACCTACAAATTTGAACAAACATTATGACACAACTCTTGTGTTGGTTAATATACATGTTAAGTATAAACTTTGAAATCATAATGGTTCTCAAGATATGGAGCGGACAGGATCTTTCCCATAGGACATGGGGTTCTATACCAAAACCTAAGTATTTGACCTTGACCTTTGACCTACACAGTTGAACATACATTATGACACACTCTCTGGTATTGGTCAATATACATGTGAAGTATAATTTTGAAATCATAACAGTTCTTGAGATATGGAGCGGACAGGATCTTTCCCATAGGACATGGGGTTCTATACTAAAACCTAAGTTTTTGTCCTTGACCTTTGACCTACAAAGTTGAACATACATTATGACACACCCTCTGGTGTTGGTCAATATAAATGTGAAGTATAAACTTTGAAAAAATAACGGTTTTCAAGATATGGAGCGGACAAGATTTTGTTATGGACGGACGGACGGACGGACGGACGGACGGTACGACGGACAGACGGACTGATCACTATAGGGCGACCCGCCTTTGGCGGGGCCCTAATAACTTGAGCCCAATTGTCAGGAAAAAAATAATCTGGCATGACAAGAGGGGAATTAGTTTTAAATGAGGTTGAAAATAAATGGTCGTGTGCACAAAAAATAAACCACCACGCAAAAAGTGAAAATAAAAAACTCATCCCAAAAAATTCTTGAGACCCCCTACCTCCCTCTTACAGTACAACCCAGAGTACAACCTGGAACAAACTCTTAGTATATGGTCAACATCTGCTATAGTCGCATCAAATGGTGACCATTTATTTGAGGGGTCATAAAACCTGGGATGTTGGCCATTTATTGGGGTCATAAACCATGGACTGGTGGTCAAGCTAATCAGTTTCATTATTTTTTATCTATTTATTTAAAAGGTGTGTAAATGTTATCCTGCATCAGTACTTTACCTGTACAGGTGAATTGTTTTTTTTCCCATTGAAGTTGTCTACATGTGTATAAGTTTTGTTTAAAGATTGAAATAGAATTTTTGTATTTCTTCATTTCAAAAGGTTGGAAATCATCTACATGTAAAGGCCACAATGTATTATTATTTATTCTCTTTACATGTGATTCTTTTTTTCTTATTCTGTATTTTTTGGGATGCAAATAAATTCCCTCTCTCAAGCAGTTTCAAGTGTTTATATTGCAGAAAATTCAGTTCAATCTTTATCACAATGCTTAAATGATAAAGAGCTATAATTATTCAGTTTAAGATAATTTTTCCCTTTACAAAAGAATACAAAGTTGAACAACATCTTATTTATTAATAAAATCAAAAAGAAATTTAAATAAAATAAGTTTTGTAAGAAAAAGCAGACAAAATATCTCAAAATAAAGTTGTGACTTTTTTTCCTCTGACTTTTTATCCCTGATTTTTTTGTATGTGACTTTTTTCCTGTGATTTTTTTCCTTACATTCGTTTTTTCCCAATTTCAGTGTATGCTATATAAGAATGGGTACAGTTTTTAATGGCAAAAATGGCACACTCCTACCAAATAAAATCGAAGTTACCCCCCGTGGCCCCCAAAGACAGAAATCATACTACTATATATATATATATATATATATATATATTCTCTTGTGCGCCCTCCTTCACAAAACAAAATATTCGGATATTCAATTTATATACATATGTTATTTATTTTGTTATTTTTATAGTAACTAAAATATACCTGATTATACATATCTACTGTAGCGCATTTGATGGAACTCACAGAGGAATATTCGGTGAAAGGGGAATGAAACGATCTGTATTGACTGTCCCCAGGTACGATCATCCACATGATCCATATCATAGGGGCCGGTAACATACTGTTTGAAAAAAAAATTACACTGATATGTAATAATATACAATTATGGCCTTCATCAAAAGTTTTAATATCCAAAATTATTAAATCGAGAAAAGAGTTATTTTCCTCGAGGTCCGTAGGACCGAGGGAAAATAATCTTTTTCGAGATTTAATAATTTTGGATATTAACTTTTATAAAGGCCATAACTGTATTATTATACTGAACTGAACGTTAAGTTGTTATTTGAAAGACGTCGTGCAAATTGCCACCAAATGAGTTATTTTGCCTACGCGCTCATTCCCACACAGTTATTTTGCATACGCGCAGTTGCCCGCGGGAAATATGGGGTTATTTTGACAACGTGCATATTCCCTAACAGTTATTCTGCCTATGCGCAGTTACCCGCGGGAAAGAGGGGTTATTTGTGAAGGTTATTTTATTATAGTGGTTACTATAGTAAAGTATAATAATACGTATTATTACATATCAGTGTAAACATTTTTTTTTTCAAACAGTATGTTACCGGCCCCTGTGATCCAGACATGTATATATGGCGGCACAGGCACTTGTCTCAGAAAACGAATCCTATATTATGTAGGGTTATTGTATGAATATTGGGGAATTGTCCGGAGTAGAATTTAATATTATTGCACGAGCTTGTGAGTGTACAAGGGACAATATTCCCCAATAGTCTTTTTGTTGTTGGGATGTATAAGTGCTGAGCCACTCTGTTTTTGTTAGATGTATTTCTATCCATCTGATGTGTTAAGCCTTTTTCAACTGATTTTTATAGTTCGTTCCTATATGTTGTACTGTTACACCACTGTCCAAGGTTAGGGGGAGGGTTGGGATCCCGCTAACATGTTTAACCCCGCCACATAATGTATGTATGTGCCTGTCCTAAGTCAGGAGCCTGTAATTCAGTGGTTGTCGTTTGTTGTTGTGTTACATATTTATGTTTTGTTCATTGTGTTACATTTGTCATTTAGGGCCTTTTATAGCTGACTATGCGGTATTGGTTTTGTACCGTACGCGTACGGTGACCTATAATTGGTAATTTCTGTGTCATGTTCTTTCGTTCTTATGTTGTACTGTTTCACCACTGTCCCAGGTTAGGGGGAGGGTTGGGATCCCGCTAACATGTTTAACCCCGCCACATTATGTATGTATGTGCCTGTCCCAAGTCAGGAGCCTGTAATTCAGTGGTTGTCGTTTGTTGCTGTGTTACATGTATTTGTTTTTCGTTCATTTATTTGTACATTAATTTGGCCGTTAGTTTTCTCCTTTGAATTGTTTTACATTTGTTATTTCGGGGCCTTTTATAGCTGACTATGCGGTATGGGCTTTGCTCATTGTTGAAGGCCGTACGGTTACCTATAGTTGTTAATTTCTGTGTCATTTGGTCTCTTGTTTAGAGTTGTCTCATTGGCAATTACACCAAATCTTCTTTTTTATATATATCATAGAGGGAAATTTTTGTTTACTTAATCTGAGAATGGAAATTGGGAATGTGTCAAAGAGACAACAACCTGACTAAAGAACAGAAAACAGCCGAAACACTGATAAAATTTGTCGTCTTTGTACTGTGTATTGCACATACAAAAACATTGCGGTATGGGCTTTGATCATTGTTAAAGGTCGTACGGTGACCTATTATAGTTGTTAATTTCTGTGTCATTTGGTCTCTTGTGAAGAGTTGTCTCATTGGCAATTACACCACATCTTCTTTTTTATATTAACCGAACAATAATTAATCTGCCCCGTCATTTTTTTAGTACTGCACGAGATTTTTTTTCTCACTGAAAACTTCAAAGTAACAATAGTCACAAGAACAGTCATTGGAACTTTATATAGGGGGGAGGGGGTCTATATAGTTCAAATGAATTTGTGGTGTCTCAGAGTTAAAACATCAAAGGATCTTATTTTGCCGCAACTGTGAATTAAAAAAATTAGAACTCGACTGGCTCTCTTCAACGTAAATTTCGTGACACCCTATGTTAATTCATAGTCAAACCTGATTATTTTTTAAAGCGACCATTATACTTTCACAGCTGGGGAAAAAGGGTTGGGTTTTTTATGCACCAAAAACTTAATTCCCCTAACGTGTGTATACTACGGCAGACACGTGTAAAAGCCTTTTTATAGAAGTTTTTTTACAACAATAACTTAAAGATTGATTGATTGATTGATTGTTGTTTGTTTAACGCCACATGAGCACAACAAGGCTATATCGCGGCGAGATTTCATTTAATAAATTGTTTCTTATCTTACCTCCATTTGCTTGAAATAAAATGCCCAAATGTGATGGCGACCTGGTCCTTCCAAAATCAAAATGAAAATGAACAGGTTAAAATCGTGCCATATTTATCTCGATTTAGCTGAAAACTTTCCCGTTGCTCGCCTTAATTTAAACCAATTTGTTGCTTTATAAAACAATATATCGAAGAAAAAAAGGCAATTTATTATTATTGCATGATATTTTTATTGACTTATGAATTAATCTTAAAATGTTTTCTCGTTTTGATAATTTGTCGCGTTATTTAAAACGATTTATTTTTATGGCGATAAAAAACAAATCGGCTAAATGCCTTGTTAGGCATTTTGTCGAAAAAAATAAATCGCAGTAATAAGAAAAAAAAGGCAATTTATTATTATTGCATGATATTTTTATTGACTTATAAATTAATCGTAATTTTTTTTCTCGTTTTGATAATATGTCGCGTTATTTAAAACGATTTATTTTTAAGGCGATAAAAAACAAAGCGCCTAAATGCCTTGTTAGGCATTTTGTCGAAAAAAATAAATCGCAGTAATGAGAAATAAAGCATTTTCTCGCTAAAAGTTATATCGCCATCTTGGATTATAAGTATTAAAACGAGGGTAATATACGCTTCCGTAGTATCTGTTTTTAAATTTGTTCAGTAATTGTCAACAAAGAATGTAAAGAAATTGTCTAATTTTTGAAAATATTTAAAATACGTCACGGATATGAAATTTATATGACAATCATTTGATTGACTTATACTTTGTAGTATTGTCTACAATTACATTTAACATGTTATGTTATAATAACATGTATATCGTAAAAACGCGAAAAGGCGAAAAGGCGAAATCGCAATGTCGAAAAGGCGAAAAGGCGAAGTCAAAAACGCGAAATCAGTTTCGCGTTTTCGACTTGGCTTTTTTGACTTCGCGTTTTCGACTTTGCGTTTTCGCGTTTTCGCAATTTCGCGTTTTCGACTTCGCGACTTCTCGTTTTCGCCTTATAAAATTAGAAAGGCGAAAACACGAAAACGCAAAAACGCGAAATGGCCTGAACCGGCCACCATAGGAACTCAGGGACAACTAACTTGTTATTTCACTCATAACCAGTAAATAGGTGTATACTGAGTACATTTGGTACTTCTGCTTTAAATAAAAGGGGTCACTTGCTACTTCCTATTAAGACTATGTTATTTTCGGTTTCTTTAAGATAAAGGTTCATTTGTAAAATTGAAACATATTTCAACTGTTTAAAATTAATCGTATACAAGAGAGCCATAATTATATTCAAACTCATAAGTCGAACATATGGATAACGCATGGCAAAAACGAAAAACAACCAACAATACAACTAGTCAATAAAACAAACAGTCATCAACATATAACACATCAAACTGAAGATAGAGCAACAAAAACCCCACAATAACACGGAGTTGATCTCAGTTGTATCGAAATAGTGAGCATACACATCTCTCTACTTGTGATTCATGTCGTGTTACCACTTTAGATATCTGCAATTATTGCTCAAAAAATATTTCATGTGATGTTGTGTATTTTTGACAAGTAGACGTTTCTTGCAATTCACAAACATAAGGCAGATAATGTAATGTAGGGGGAAAGTAATGGTATGGATGTTCCCTTGTTTTTCTTTAATTCTCAAAGCATAAATATGATTAAAAACTATTTGTTTTTAACAGTTTTCTTCCTTTTATATTCAATATGTTGTTTACAGCAATTGTTATAACAAATGATATAAATGTAACTACACCTACATTAATACGAATGATATTATAGAATAGAATGAAATCCAAAACAGTGTGGCTGTGGCCATTGATTGACACATTAAATTCATCCATTGACTGGGACAATTTAGGTGAACGTTTGTATGTAACGACCAATGCTCACTATGTACTTTTTAAAGACACTTAAACTATGGGGTCGCCAAAGGTTGTCAACACCTTAATAAAGTTATTCGAAAAATTAATCAGAAATAACACGATGTTTTGATTTATATATCAATTATATAAATCAAAACATAAAGGTTATTCCTGATTAATTTTTCGAATTATTTATAATTAAAGGCATTAAGAAACCTTTGGTGACCCCACAGTTTAAATGTCTATCGTAGGTACGTCGTGAACAGTGGTCGTTACAGACAAACGTTCACGTAAATTGTCCCAGTCAATGGATGAATCTAATGTGTCAATCAATGGCCACAGCCACACTGTTTTGAATTTCATTCTAATATGTACTATAGTACCGTTCGTGCTTCAATCATGTAACTTACAAAAATACAAGAAATGTTCAGCGACTTGAATGGTGTATACAAAAAACAAACATCATAAGAAATATGAAATATTGAATCTATAATTGTAAAATTTCATTTGTCCATGAAAACACGACATCATACAAAAGTCGCCTCCCCAAACACCATCTTTAGGTCATAACATCGCAATAACCAAATCATTCGTAAAATAATACCGTTTGAACTATGTATTAACTGTGCCTCTGTTATATGTTCAAATTATACAGCATTATATATAAAATATCTCTGTGCTACATGTAGTACTAACGGTAATAATTTTCGACGGAAATGTATTAAAATGATACCCATATACATTTAAGACAAAAATGGATGTACATGTATGTGTTTAGATTATCCAAAATCAGGTTCTTCGTATGGACTTGGCACAACTTCCATAATTTTCTGTAGAAATCTAGTAACGGCGTCTACAAATAAAAAATAAATGTCATATATTATTGAAACAACATACTTCGATACAAAAGACTTTATATAATACAAAAAATGTAATTTGATCAATAAACACAACATGTTAATTTAACCACATATCATGTTGTTTTCTCAAAAGTTTGGTATCTTAGTCGTTTGGAAAAACATTTAATTTACTAGAAATATATGTTTCTTTTAAATATGTTTCCCGTATTGCAAACCTTGTGTATATATACCTGTTAGTTAAGTATACCTTAATTTGTTTTAATAGATCTTAGTCGTTACATCAAAGAGGCGAACTCCTTTATATCGTAGAACGAAGTATATTTTACTAGTCCAGAATTTAGCTCGATGTAAATTGAAATAAAAAGAAAATGTTTCCATGAAACACAGATGCCCCGCATGGACATATAATGTTACGAAGGTGCATAACTCAAGACCGGTAAAAGTAACGACACCAAATTCATGCTTGATCTGTGTTTTCGGAAATAAAAATTATATAAAAGTTTCATAACATTTGGCTGAGCTAAATAAAGTTACAAAACTGAAACTAATACTGACGTGCGGACGTTCTGGACGAATATTAATTTCTTTTCAGGGGAGACCATTAATATTTAATATTTAAAGTCCCTCCGCCGCGACGGGGCAGAGCAATTATTTTTTTTTTTCAATGGTTAGATGTTATATACTAAGGATTCATTATTATTCGTTGGATACCAATTTTCGTGGCTTTCGTGGGTACATTTGAACCACGAAATATAATGTTCAACGAATAACAAATATTTTATAGGCTTATATGCAGACTTCTACAAAATCACGAAATTAGATATCCTCGAACATGCAAGTTTTTCGTAACCCATGAAAATAAATGAATCCACAGTATACATATTCTGTCTATGAAATAAATCGTTAATCAAGAATCGATGGCTTTTTGGTAAAGAACGAAACATTTTCATTGTGATAATGGTAGCATATAGAGAATACACTAGATATCGGGTTTTGTTATTCTAATATTGGACACGAGAGTATAGTCAGCAAAATGTATAGTTAATCATACACTTATGATAAAAAGTCATATGATACTTCAAACTTAAAAAAAGTGATTATGTTTTATATAACGTAATAGATACGTTTTACTTTACGCGCGTTTCGTCTACAAATGACTCATCAATGACGCTCGAATCCAAAAAAATTAATAAAAGGCCAAATAAAGAACGAAATTATAGAGCATTGAGGACCAAAATTCCTTAAAGTTTTGCCAAATACAACTAAGGTAATCTATTCCTGAGGTAGATTAACAGTAACAGACATCCTTTAACTTATTAGAATCTTCAGATATGTTCTGCTAATAAATCATTGGCTTCTATTTACTAGAATTCGGCGATGTTTCCATGTGAAGCAACGTTCAATAGACCACGTTTGAACTTTTACCACCGCCAAGCCAGGGGAAAACCCGTGATGTAAGAATGTAAACAAACTTGAGAGTCATTAAAGATTGCATATGTTGGCGTTAATATTGAGTCACTGATAAGGTCTTTGCATCGGAACTAAACACATTTATTCTAAAAACAGTTGTTGGCATGACACGGGTTATGTTCTTCTCATATATGTTATGATGGTATGATACTAAACCCCTAACGGGAAGGATTGTGCCTGATGTTCATATGATGAAATCATAATCTTTCAGTCAGTTTAGTTGAAGTCTGGAGCTGGCATGTCAGTTAACTGCTAGTAGTCTGTTGTTATTTATGTATTATTGTCATTTTGTTTACTTTCTTTGGTTACATCTTCTGACATCAGACTCGGATTTCTCTTGAACTGAATTTTAATGTGCGTATTGTTATGCGTTTACTTTACTACATTGGTTAGAGGTATAGGGGGAGGGTTGAGATCTCACAAACATGTTTAACCCCGCCGCATTTTTGCGCCTGTCCCAAGTCAGGAGCCTCTGGCCTTTGTTAGTCTTGTATTATTTTAATTTTAGTTTCTTGTGTACAATTTGGAAATTAGTATGGCGTTCATTATCACTGGACTAGTATATATTTGTTTAGGGGCCAGCTGAAGGACGCCTCCGGGTGCGGGAATTTCTCGCTACATTGAAGACCTGTTGGTGACCCTCTGCTGTTGTTTTTTATTTGGGCGGGTTGTTGTCTCTTTGACACATTCCCCATTTCAATTCTCAATTTTATTGCACTGGAAGGTAACAAGTAATAATTGATTCATAAAGAACAAACAAGTGAAACTGCTAGCTTCTGCTCACTGATAATAGCCCCGCCCAAATATTTCGGTTAACAGAAAGGCGTTCAGAGATGAATCGGAAAACGAATCGATAGAGCTGTCTTATATATAACCTGAAACCAAATCAGGAAATCTTTATATGATGTAATTCCTGAGAAGTATGCGACGAAAAATATTTATTGGACGGATGGACGGAACAACGGATAGAACATGTAGAAGGATGGATAAACAGAGGTAAAACAGTATACTCCACTATTTCCAAAAGCGGAGGTATAATAAAATACTCCGAATCATTTAACAAATGTTATTGAAAAGTTTGATTAACAAATGGGAATGCATGGGTATTAAAAAAACATAAAACATCCCTTAATCAATTCAATTATTTTGCAGATGTTCTATAATTCTTTGTTGATTGTTAATGAATGTCGCTGTCCGATTAACTTTGTCAACCAACTTGAAAGTTAATTAGCTTGCGATCAACAATCACTGAATGAAGCATTATTCTCGATAAAACGTTATAGAATCATCGTATAAAATGGAGAAATAAACAACCCGCAACGAGGACTTAGTTTAGTATATATGTAATACTCTCAAACGTGTCCTTCCCCCCAAACGTGTCCGATTCCCCCAAACGTGTCTATTCTCCCCACACGTGTCCGTAATATTCAATATTTCCCAAACGTGTCCGATTTCATAACCCCAAACGTGTCCGATAATTGTTATTCGCCAAAACGTGTCCATTATTACACGCCAGAACGCCTCACGTCTTTTAGCGCTAATACATGCATGTCCCAAATCAATAGCGTTTACCGCAATTATGTGATGGGGGACAAAGTTGATGAAGTGGGCATTTATTAGCATTAGTTTGTTCAATCCCAGTTGTTAATGATTAGCATAAAAAAAATATTGCAAATTCAATCTGTAACATATGAATTGACTTTTGACTGAAATTGATTTTTGTCCAGTTGCAATTATTTTATGCTCATTTAGAGCAAACATACAAATAATTCTTGTACTATTGAATTAATCGTTTAATATGTAAATTATTTTGTACTAGTAAACTCCGTTGATGCATTTTATATTAATCCAGCAGAATTGACTTCCTTTCTTTCAACAGTTCTGATAGTTTAGATCATAAACTGGGAATCAGGTTTTTCAATAAATTTTAAGTTTCGAACATCAATAAAGACACACGAACAAGAGACATAAAGTCCAGTGCCAAATATTTAATGAATTATTTAAAGATATCATGTTAGCAATAAAATACATTTGTCATTTCGGGGCCTTTTATAGCTAAATATGGGGAAACGGCTTTGCTCATTGTTGAATGTCGTACGATGACCTATACTAGTAGCTGTTAATTTCTGTGTCATTAGGAATCATACCACATCTTCTTATCTATACTGTAGATAGGTTCTTTTATCATATCGGAAATTTAAAATAAGACCTTAATTCTAACGGTTATTCGGAATAACACTAGTTGGGATTTTAATCTAAAAAATTAAGAGTTAGTAAAATCTTTTTTATGACTTCAGTAAGAAACGCGCAGAAAATGGGACACTCTCCCTTCACGATTTATTATCTTCACGAGTTAATGATATTAACACGAATGATAATTCCAGTAAATAACAAGAATGTGTCCCCAGTACACGGATGCCCCATCCGCACTATCATTTTCTATGTTCAGTGGACCGTGAAAATGGGGTTAAATCTCTAATTTGGAATTAAAATTAGAAAGATCATATCATACAGAACATATATACTAAGTTTCAAGTTGATTAGACTTCAACTTCATCAAAAACTACCTCGACCAAAAGCTTTAACCTGACATGGGACAGACGGACGAACGGACGAACGAACGAACGAACAAACGAACAGACGGACGGACGCACAGACCAGAAAACATAATGCCCATAAATGGGGCATAAAAATATGGACACATTTGGGGAGTTGGACACGTTTGGGTGTGTTTTTTAAATGGACACGTTTGGTCGTTTATACAAATGAGAAGCTTTGGCGCTGTTTTATAACTAGACAGGTTTTGCAGTTCAGTGACGTCGATGTGGACACGTGAGAGTGTTACATATATTCGCATGCATTGGTGCAATACGCGGGTCTCATCATTTGGGGCGATGGTAATTTAACAGCATTTATGTACGCATTAAAATAGTCAGTGTGTGCTTTAAATTTTGAATTTCGACCACCTTAAATTACTAGTAATAACCACTGAATATAAATAAAGTTTAATCGGAAAAACAAATCAATTGTTTGAGCTTTTGATTTTGCCAACTGATTAGGGACCATCTGTTTTGAATTTTTCTTGGAGTTCAGTATTTATGTGATTTTACTTTTGTCTAAATCGAAAAGTGTGAAGAAATCGTTTCCATATCTTTAGAAATATCTTACCGAAACGTCCTGTCATCAATTGAAAATGAACCAAGGGGATATAAAACAGCAATCCTCCAACCATGAAAAGGAAAGCGTACAGGAATTCTAACCGTGGATCTTGTATTATTGGTGCTACCACCAAGTATAAAGAGCAGGCAAG
The DNA here is from genome assembly GCA_037788925.1 of Mytilus galloprovincialis. Lineage (NCBI taxonomy): Eukaryota > Metazoa > Mollusca > Bivalvia > Mytilida > Mytilidae > Mytilus > Mytilus galloprovincialis. The sequence goes on along the minus strand of CM075333.1, from coordinate 47,608,015 downwards.
GAAAATAACAGGTAACAAAATGAAAATCTGAAATAAAAAATGTTTGTTAATGCGATTTTTGTCGAGCCTGCAACTTTTGTTGCAGAAAGCTCGACATAGGGACAGTGTTCCGGCGAAGGCGGTGGTAGCTAACTTCTTAAAAGCTTTATATTTTAGAAGGTGGAAGACCTGGATGCTTCATACTTTGTATATAGATGCCTAATATTACCAAGTTTCCGTCAGTCACATGTCCAATGTCCTTGATCTCATTTTCATGGTTCAGTGACAACTTAAAAAAAAAGATTTTTTGTAATGTGAAATTCTCTCTTATTATAAGTAATAGGATAAATATATTTGGTTTGTGCGTACCTTGAAAGGTCCTCATGCCCATCATACACAAAACAAATAAGGAAGTTTTCCAATAAAATATTCAGTTTTGTTTCAAAATTGAAAAAGTCATTTCATAAATGAAAAGTTTAAATAAAAATCTGATTACTTTTCCTGTCGCCAAAGAACCGATTTTCGTCTACACCAAATGTCTATGTATTTCTTCAAAGTCAGTCGTTGTTTATCAAAATCACAATGGAGTTAATGTACATTTTCTTACTTTTGATCGTCGATTTTCTTTCTGTAAACCTGGCGACTGGTGAGTAATATCAAAGTATATTTACAGTACATGTCTAGCTGGTATGTGTCATCTGACCTTGACCTCATTTTCATGGTTCAGTGGTCAAAGTTAAGTTTTTGAGTTATGGTCTTTTTATCTAATACTATATGCAATAAGTCAACTATATTTGGTGTATGGAAATATTGTATGATCTATATGTCACTTGCTCAGATTGAATTTGACCTTGACCTCATTTTGATGGTTCATTGCTCAGTGTTAAGTTTTTTGTGTTTTGTTCCGGGTTTTTTTTTAACTTTAAGCAATAGGTCAACTATATGTGTTGTATAGGAGAATTGTTAGCTGTACGTGTGTGCCTGGCATGGTTCATCTCACCTTGACCTCATTTTCATGGTTCAGTGGTATTTTTTTTTGTTTTCTGGGTTAATGTTAAGTTTATGTTTAAATTGTAATAAAGCTTTAAATTTAGGACTATCAACATAATATCAATGATTAGTAAAGAAGGCGAGACATTTCAGCGTGTGCACTCTTGTGATCTTTAGTTATACTGACATCAAAACATTTCTAAGTTACAAGGCCTGTATCGTGGCATATATGCATATCAGGACGTAGGGATAGGGCTCTCGTTTCAGCTGAAATTATTGATTTTCACTAATCAGTACTTTGCAATTTTAGATGAATCTATCGAAAAACGAGACAAAAAGGGTTTCAGGGAGGGGGATTTAGATGACACCCCTCTAAATCATAAGATAATAAATAATAAGACATAAATTGATAGAATGAGCTTGGATGGAAAATAAGAGTTTCATTGATCTTTAAATGACTGAAATAATTAATTGATGCATTATAATCAAATAGTGGAAGTGCTCAAACAATGCAAATGAAAATTCATCTGTTTTTATCAGAATGTGGTTTGATAAAATACCTTTATAGGCCTGTGTGCGTCTGGTAGTCTCCATCGTAAGATAAATAGGGAAAGTATTGCCAATGCGTAGAACATCCAGGAGGCAAAGCTGAAAAAGTCTATCAAGCTTCCAATGTCACCGGGAATTAGCATAAGAAGTGACACCACAGACTACAATGAAAAAAGAGCAATTGATAAAATACCATGCAAAATAAAATTAATTCCTAAATATTAACTTTGTTCTCGTTTGTTTTACTGACTAGTCCTCATATTTTCGCAAAATTCTTTTTTTTTCTAGTCAAAAACATTCACATCAGGTTACATCGAATCTCGTTACGGCATTCTGAATGCATCCATTAGGAAAGTGTATTCGTGTCTAATGAATTCAAGAATTGTTATGTATCGAATTTATAATAGCAAAACAATTTTATTTCAAGAAGAAATTTTATGTATGGAGATACTAGTAGTCATTAATGTTGACATTCTGTACTCAATCTTGTATAACAGATAGCCACACGTATTGTCAATGAAAATAAGAAAATGTGGTACACGTTCAATGTCATGTAAGCTCAATGTCATGGATAATCAAGCACTTCTGATTCGAAACGTTCAGACTTGTTTTACTCTTTTTGAGAAATTACCATGTTTTTTGTTCTTTTTAGTGTTGACATTCCTTACGACAAATGCATTTCACGTTCGGATACCATATATGGAACTTAAAATTCCGAGCACCAAAAAATGGCTCTAGATGATCTGATTTAATTTTCTGTGTAATATTTTCTCCCATTTTGATAACGGTCTTTCTTCGACTAATGTTTTCTCATGTTTTTTTGTCTTCTGTACGTACTACTTTTTATATGTCGTTGACACGTTATGGATACATAAAATGGCAAATAAAAACATGAAGCCTAGCATTTCGAGGACAACGGGTCATTCCGGATACCAATGAAGATATTTGACAATTCAAAAAAACTGAATGAAACAAGCTCACTGTAAATATTAGGCATGGTATCGGCGTGTATCTTTTACAGTTGACATATGACAACACTTCTGGAAACTGATCATCACGTGCAGCTGCATACAATGTTCTGAAAAAGATTGATAGATTCAGTGATTGGTTTTAAACGCCTCTTTCATCAATATTGTGCAATTTTGCGGCTGTCAGGTTGTATTAGTTGAAGAAGTTGGAGTGCCAAGACGGAAAGTTCTAAACCATTTGGATTGAAGTAAAGAGCACCTGCTAAGTGCAGGATTAGAACTCACAACATCAGGGTTGAAAGGATACTGATACGGCAGTTTTACTACATAAACCACTCGACCATCGGGGTTATTTCTGAGATAGACAAATCCTCATTACTAATGATCATGTTAGAGTATCAGTTAACTACAATAAAGTAACAGGATATTTCATGTCTTCAGAATTTTATAATATTAAAAGAATCAATTTGAGGATCTTTCAGGAACAAACACAAAGGAGTGGCACTAATAAATATAAAGTCGTCTCCATTAAACACAAAGAGTAAAATTATTGAAAATGTTCCAAAATTCGAATTTATAACAGCAACATGAGTGACAAACATGTGCCAAGATTTGTCTAATACGATCACTACACTTCAAAAACCCTTGAAAGATAGATTTCCAATACTGTTTGTAAAAATGAGAGAATGCGTGTAATATTATTTGTGAAAGATCAACATCAATCTAACCACAAATGAAAATAATGAATTAATATTATCTTAAAATAGGTGTAGTGAATATTGCCTAGACGTCGATGATGTCATTTTGTGACACGCATGCGCATTCCTATATTTTATATAATCTCTGAAATGAATTATTCTTGAAACAATTTATAGAAGATACAAAGGAGTTTGAAAATTAAGTTTACACATATCATACCTTACACCTGCAAATAATGCACCGTTGGCAGCACCAAATGTTGAGCACATTACAAAAATGGGCATTATTACACCTACTGAACCAAGTACATCATCTCCCCAAGTCTATCGATAAAATAAAGAGTTACATTATAATACTGGTAACTTTGATAACTATTTATATCACTGGGTCGATGACACTGCTGGTGGACGTTTCGTCCCCGTCGGTATCACCAGCCCCGTAGTCAGCACTTCGGTGTTGACATGAGTATCAATTAAATGGTCATTTTTATACATTTCCCAAACTGTAAATTTTTCGAAGAACTAAGTATTTTCTTATCCCAGGAATATATATATTACCTAAGCCGTATTTGGCACAACTTATTAGAATTTTGGTTCCTCCATGCTCTTCAACTTTGTACTTGTTTGGCTTCATAACTGCTTGAATCTGAGCGTCACTGATGAGTCTTGTGTAGACAAAACGTGTGTCTGGCGTATTAAATTATAATTTTGGTTCGAACAAACACAGTTAGTTTTAATTGTGATATATAAGTCAAAGCCAAGACAACAGCTCAATTTGAAACAAAGAGGGAAGGGGAAAAGACACGCACAATGAATTACATATTAAAAATGAGTTGAACGAGTAGAAAACATAGAAAACGAATAAAGTTAACAGGAAACCGTTATAGATAACCTTTCTTCAAAGTTTAAATTCGTAAGTTTGAAAAGGGCACATATAAACGTTGCAATCCAAAATATAGGTCAACATTAACTATCTTTCAGACAAATATGTTCGAACAATCCTCTCTGAAAAATATTGGCTATTATTTTTCACTGTCATCGCTTGGTACATGCAATGAATAAAAATCGTCGGTTGTACAAGGTTTTTAAATATCAATGTACGGCAAAGTGATTCCAGTTAACATGAACATGAAAAAATACAGGCCTACATTTGTAATATATGTTATTCAACGTCCAAGTTCACACTTAAAAAATCTAGATAATTGCAGACTACGTATTCATACATTTACAAACTGCCAATCTGTTTTTTTGAACGAGAGTATTAAAAAGCGATTCATGACGTGCAACAAACTTAGCATATTTCAAACATGTAATTAGTAATCTGACGAGGACTACGTACGTTGTGTTGTTGGAAAACGTTGACAAAGATTTTTAAATTGATGATTGGTCTTACGAGAAACGGTTAGAATGTTGTTTTTAGAAGAAGGGCCAAAGAGGTCAAAGGGATATTTAAACTTATTCGAGAATAAACAAACAGACAATGCTACGCCAAAAAAGGAAACGACAAAGAGAAAACCAAAAGTAAAACATTATAAACAACACAAAGGCTGAGAATTTAATGTTGAAGGTTATTATGTGTAGTACCATTTCACTTATATTATATTTATAATACCCCAGTCCCATTAGGCCACGATCGCACTACGATCTGTGAAAAAAATGCAAATTTTGATGATCGTAGTACGATCGTGTAGATCGCAGTAAGGTCGTATCACGGTCGTGGTGAGGTCTTCAAGATCGTGATGAGCGTGGCCAACTTTACATGTTCAAAACAATCTAGGTGCGGTCGTGGCCAAATCAGGTCGTAGTAAAAGCGTAGTGAGAGCGCACTAAGATCGTAGTAAGATCGCAAAGGTCGCTGTACCATCGTAGTGAGAGCGTAGCGAAAGCGTGATTCTTTTCGGAGAAACTGCGCTACGATATATTTGCGACGTTATTACGACCTCACTACGATCATCACGTTCTCACCGCGACCAAACTTCGCTTCCACTACGACTATACCACGCTGTTCACGACCATAGTACGATTCAAGCACGCCCTTGCCGTCCTCATCACGCTCTTCTCACGACCTGACTACGTTCATACTACGACCATTATTCTCATTGTCATTTTCCCATAAAATATATTAATTCTCTCCAGGTTTTGTTTGTCTGTATGTAATTGGGACTTCTTATCCATTTTCTCAAACGGCTCACCCATTCTTCTTGTTTTCATATAGATTAGACCGTTGGTTTTCCCGTTTGAATGGTTTTACACTAGTAATTTTTGGGGCCTTTTATATCTTGCTGTTCGGTGTAAGCCAAGGCTCCGTGTTGAAGGCCGTATCTTGGCCTATAATTGTTACTTTTAAAAATTGTTACTTGGATTGAGAGTTATCTCAGTGGCACTCATACCACATCTTCCTATATCTATTGACACATCTGTTTCATATCTGCTATCGTTCACTAAAATATCGTCATCTCAGCTTTATGGACCAGCAATAGGTTGTAATTTAGGTCGGATTGGTCGGTCCGACATCTCTACTTGATCAAGATTCGTTACTATCAGAGCTCCATCTGCCTCTACATCAACCCTAACACCACGACCACGTGTTCTAGTAGATTTTGGTGGCTTGATTGTATTTTTTTCGAGAAATCTACGTATTAATTAGAAATGGAACTGAAGGAATGATACTGTATTGATATGGAACACGATGTTGACGTTATTGCTGAGAGCGTAGTAAGATCGCGGTTTGAACGTAGTGTAATCGTGGTAAGAACGTGTTTCAATCGGATAACTCGTGGTATGGTCGTAGTGATAACGTGTTGAGCGTAGAAAGATCTTGATAAGCGTAGTAAGGTCGTAGACTAAGCGCGGTGAGAACGTGTTATAATCGTTAGTTGGGACTGGGGCTTAAGCTGTGCCAATCTACAAACACAGTATCCTGTTAAGCCCCAGTCCCACTAGACCACGATCGCACCACGCTCACCGCGATCTAAATTAAATTCATATCGTGGTGAGGTCGCGGTATGAGCGGCATGAAAATGTAAATTTTCGTTGCTTTCACGATGCTACTACGTTCTCATTACGCTTCTACAACGATCCCGCTACGATAATAACACGTTCTCACCGCGCTTATTCTGCGACCTTACTACGCTTTATCAAGATCTTTCTACGCTCAACCCGTTATCACTACGACCATACCACGAGTTTTCCGATTGCAACACGATCTTACCACGCTTCTACTGCGATTATAGCACGTTCTTACCACGATTACACTACGTTCAAACCGCGATCTTACTACGCTCTCAGCAATAACGTCAACATCGTGTTCCATATCAATACAGTATCATTCCTTCAGTTCCATTTCTAATTAATACGTAGATTTCTCGAAAAAAATACTATCAAGCCACCAAATTCTACTAGAACACGTGGTCGTGGTGTTAGGGTTGATGTAGAGGCAGATGGAGCTCTGATAGTAACGAATCTTGATCAAGTAGAGATGTCGGACCGACCAATCCGACCTAAATTACAACCTATTGCTGGTCCATAAAGCTGAGATGACGATATTTTAGTGAACGATAGCAGATATGAAACAGATGTGTCAATAGATATAGGAAGATGTGGTATGAGTGCCACTGAGATAACTCTCAATCCAAGTAACAATTTTTAAAAGTAACAATTATAGGCCAAGATACGGCCTTCAACACGGAGCCTTGGCTTACACCGAACAGCAAGATATAAAAGGCCCCAAAAATTACTAGTGTAAAACCATTCAAACGGGAAAACCAACGGTCTAATCTATATGAAAACAGGAAGCATGGGTGAACCGTTGGAGAATAAGGACAAGAAGTCCCAATTACATACAGACAAACAAAACCTGGAGAGAATTAATATATTTTATGGGAGATTGACAATGAGAATAATGGTCGTAGTATGAACGTAGTCAGGTCGTAAGAAGAGCGTGATGAGGACGGCAAGGGCGTGCTAGAATCGTGCTATGGTCGTGAACAGCGTAGTATAGTCGTAGTGGAAGCGTAGTTTTCGCGGTGAGAACGTGATGATCGTAGTGAGGTCGTAATAACGTCGCAAATATATCGTAGCGCAGTTTCTCCGAATAGAATCACGCTTTCGCTACGCTCTCACTACGATGGTACAGCGACCTTTGCGATCTTACTACGATCTTAGTGCGCTCTCACTACGCTTCTACTACGACCTGATTTCGCCATGACCGCACCACGATTGTTTTGAACATGTTCAAAGTTTGCCACGCTCATCACGATCTTGAAGACCTCACCACGACCGTGATACGACCTTACTGCGATCTACACGATCGTACTACGATCATCAAAATTTGCATTTTTTTTCACAGATCGTAGTGCGATCGTGGCCTAGTGGGACTGGGGTATTAAAAACCTTTTATACCTGAATATTTCATCAACTTAAAGAAACTCCTATTGTACAAATAATAATACTGCAGCATAAATAGATATTACCTACTTTCCAAATATTCCACAATTGTATAGAAAAGAAGAAAAACACGAGTAGAAATTTTAAATTGAAGTTTAGTTTTTAAAAATTAATAAATATACATACAACAGCAACAGCGTCACTATCCAGTAGACCGTCTATTCCAAGTACAACCAAATACGAGATATTAGTCAAAATGTACAATATTGTTACTAGCAGCACACCAATTACATTAGCTCGTGGTAAATTTCTGCAAAGTGAGAATGTTACTAGTAATTCAAATAAAAATCTAAACACAAAATTACATTATTATGTTTAGTAGGTGTAATGATAGTATTAAGATTTCTCAAAAATTACAGGTATGAAAAGTAAGCTAATTTTTGAGTTCTCAGTTCTTTCTCTTTTTCAGTTAAATCAGTGAAATAACCTAATTTTTTACACTTTTGGGTCGCAGTACAACTTAAATACAACAGCAAAAAATCACACACTCTGTCAATGGTAGTGTTAGTGAAATAACACAAGGTACATACAAGATACATACAGCACTAAATGAAAATTCGTTCAAAATCAAACAAAAAGTACAGACGAAAAACAAAACTCATTGTGTTTTCACAGTGCACAGAAAGGTCAGTTACGAAATTCAACAATTTACGTCACTCTATAAAGCAAACTTATTAGGTATTATATGCAGCAATTCTCTTAGTTACTATAATTGCTTATAACATGGTTAGTAGAGAAACAGTCACTACTAAAACTTACACGTAAGGATTTTTCAATTCCTCTGAAACATAATTCAATGTATTCCTGGAAAGAGAGAACAGATATTCGTAAAACAAATACTATGTATTTCACAAAGCCTTTGTCTCTGAAATTTGTTTTAGATAAAACACGCAAAAATGACTTAATTTTAAATATACACGGTGCATGCCAACGTGTTCGCTTTTAACCAATGTTATTCCCAGAAGTATACAGGATGTAAGATAATATACAAATATAGCCTTTGTATGAGGTCGATACAAGAATACTTATGCTGAGTTCACACGTAGTTCGAATTCGATTCGGATTAACTAATTGGAATTAGTTTAATTCACATTCGAAACGTTTTACGTCGAAACGTCAATTCTAATTCGAATTACAATGCGCTTCAAATTCGCTTTACTGTCCAAACGACGTTTAACGTTTACCTCGTATCAACAAAAGCGTATTTCTAATGCGAATTGGATAATTCGAATTAGCCAATTCGAATCAATTCGAATTAAAAAAGGAGAGTGTCTGAACGCGATTAGCGAATTCGATGTAATTTCAAAATTATATAACCCTTAAGCTTATGACTACAAAAAAAGTAGAAGTTAATTGTGATAGGGCTGTTACTAAGTCTATCGCGCACTCGTTTATATTTTGAATGTGTATGTACTACAGTTGTAGGAATTATCCAAGTTCGAGCATGTCCATGTAGATTTTATGTTGCATTGCATGCGAAAAAAGGCAGATTCTAACTTAAGTCAATATGGACTCCGTTGTGCATTAATCGATCAATCATAATTATCCTTTTATTTCAAATGATGGTCAATGTACATCGGTTTGGTAACTAATAAACGTCCAACTTGTAAATCATGTTAGAGCTAATTTCCTAATGCATGTATAGTTAGACTTTGGTTGACTTGCTTGCTTTGTTTTTTAAACTGTCTGCTGAAGCATTGTACTTAAGATTGACATCTTTAAACACCATAGACACACATAGTTAAACATGAATATATTAATTCTAGATTTGTATGAATGCTATCACAATTACAGTTGTACAATATACAAACAAAGCAAGTAAGCGCACCAAAGTCCTGATCTACATGCATTAGGAAATCAGCTCTAAATGGATAAAATGCCAAAGTATAAATTTTGAAACGTAAAACATAAAAACAATTAAATATCCTGATCAAAATTACACCAGAAGACAAAAAAAATACACTAGATAACAACAAATTAACCAATCAACTGAAATTGTCAAACTTACCATCCATCATACGCCCATAGCGCGTCATAAAATGCCAAGGCAACACCTGATGCAGTGCCGATTGTCCCATCAAAACCAGATTTCATTGTCGCTGTATGACCTGCATGTGATTAAAACAAGATTTAAATATGTAGGACTCTAAAGTGCGATGGGGACGCTAAAGTACGATGGTCACGCTAAAGTGCGATGGTCAACGCTTAAGTGTGATGCTTCCATACGCTAAAGTGCGATGGTCCGCGAAAGTATAGACGCAAGAAACGTAGTTTGATTATGACGTGAACAGTCGTTTATACAAACTAAAAATGAACATGCCGCAAGATAGACTAGAAATATTTTATTAACAATTTTTACACCAAATGTCCATGTACTAATGGATCTAAACTTTACCGTTCTTTGTTGGCTAAGCACATTGTTTATTTTTTTCGAGTGTTGGAAGAAGGGCATGTATCCTACAGTGGACCATTTTACTATATAAATACAAAACAGAATATGAATACTTATCCTGCTTCTATTGAAGCAAACGGTACATTTGAATCATTGTTTATGTGGCAATTTATGCTGAGTTCACACGTAATTCGAATTCGATTCGCATTAACTTTAGAATTAGTTTGATTCGCATTCAAAACGTTTTACGTCCTAACGTCATTCTAACTCGAATTACAATGCGCGTCAAATTCGCTTTACTGTCCAAACGACGTTACCTTTCAGTTCGTATTAACAAAAGCGTATTTCTAAGGCGAATTGGATAATTCGAATTAACCAATTCGAATCAATTCGAATTAAAAAGAAGAGTGTGTGAACTCGATTAGCGAATTCGATTCGCATTCAATTCGAATTCAATTCGAATTAAATGTACGTGTGAACGAGGCATTACTTTGAGATTCCTGTTAAAAAATGCCGTCGATTTTAATAAAAAGTTCCGTCGGTAAAATAGAGATACATGTTTTCATGTGTGAATTATAAATTGTCTGCTAAAACATTAGATTGTTCTGTACATTGTAGGAAAATAAAACATCGCTACTCCCTACGAAAAAGGAAAGCTCGGCGAATATTGCCTTTCTCTCGCATTTAGATTAAAGCTTATACAAATAAATGTTGCATATTCCGACAATGAACGAATTTCGTATTTTTAATTTTCAATGACAAATGTAAGGAAGGTTGTAACATTAGTGTGAACGGCGATCTACACCAATTATCCAAATATTCAATACGCTCCGAATTGTTAAAAATTCATTTTACATGAAATATTTGATATCTTGCAAAACATAAATTACCTTTTTAGCAATTATTTCTTGGTCGGACTTGTTGATTTAGAAACAATCACTTCAGCCTATCGATAAGTGGTAAAGCCTATCACATATGTTATATCTTAGCATAATAGCTTTTGCAAAATCTTTTTTGAATTTCGATGTTTTAATCCCTCGAATCTTACCTTGTCCAAGTCTTACAAGACCTCCAACGATGATAATTGCCAGTGCTATCAGCTTAGCTGCTGTAAAGAATACTTGGACGCTGGCTCCAGCTCTCGTATCATAACAATTTATGATAGTCAAAGTCACTAATCAAAAAGAAAAGATGTATAATACATCTATGTTTATACCATACAAATTACTCGTTAAGGTTACCAATTCCATCGCAACATTTGAAATTCATTTGCTCTTTTTTTTATTGCATCTTTTTATATAGCTAAAATATGCATGCTGGATTACGTTATATATATAATATGTATCATTCGTACATCAAAATATTTCAAAACAAACAAATGTTTACCGCAATGATTGTTATACATTATAAACTTAAAATATTCTCAAAAACAATATCATTTTAATTGACCACATGGTGTTTGATAAAGATAAGACTTAGTGATAGTTTGTGTTCACATTTTGGGTTTAGTTTATTTGTTATTTAAAAGTGTACTGTTGAATAGAATCAATTAAATGTTTTAATTTGCATTTTCGTTTCTTAAAATACTCAAATTCCAATGCTTTCAGCTCGCGAAAATATTGATAACATTACATTTACTTAAAGAATAAACACACCGATAGCCAATGCTGCAATGACTTTCAGAGGAACTTGAGGCTCTCCGCAGTATGGGAAAAATGTGACGCAGTACGACGCAAACGTCAGTGATATCACAGCAACACTTGATGGTGTCAATACGATAATTTTTGTCCAAGCAAACATGAAAGCCATCAAGCGACCCATAGCTGCGTCAATGTAAGCATATTCCCCTCCTGACTTCTTTACAACACATCCTATTTCAGCATATGACAATGAACCTTAAAAAATATTGGGACACAAGTAAGAAAGCGATTTAAATTCAATTTTAGACGTCTTTTTGGTTTGTGTTTGCGTATGTGTTGATGTCAGATTGACGTGTTCCAAGTTACTAAAGATTAAGCTATACTTTTAGGAATTTCGGTCCTTAATGCTCTTCAACTTCGTACTTTATTTGGCCTTTTTCACTTTTTGGGATTCGAGCGTCACTGATGAGTCTTTTCTAGACGAAACGCGCGTCTGGCGTATATACAAAATTTAGTCCTGATATCTATGATGAGTTTATTTAATGTAACCTATCTTTGTTTTGCCATGGCATAATCAGTTTACTTTCGAATTGTGAGTTTGAATGTTCCTTTTTGGTATATCTTGCCAGCTCTTTTCTCAATTCATATGTAAAGATAAAGTATAAATAACAACTATTGCTTTGTCTAATAATTCATAAAATGTACTTTTTTATTTGCATGCATTTGTCTGATTGAGCAAATATGGAAGAAAAATAGACCCCTGTATATCATTCGGAATTTTTCACACATATGACGAATCACTTCAGAAACACGCGTTGTGTGAATTAAAACAGAACCTCATACATGTATAGTGTCAAATGGCGAATCGCGATTTGTTGATTGATAGTTCCTACGTAGGTTGAATTGGCATGATTCGTAAAATAAAATAAAAATGTATTCAGAACAAAGCTCCTATAGTAACACTTTGTATTTCTGGCTTGTTTTGTAGTGTTTTGTGCGTTGTCAATAAAGTTTATTCCAAACAACTAAACTTGATATTTAACTGGTTTTTTTTTTTTCTTGTTTATTGAAATTGATCAGATATACAAAGATCATAAATGTATTTTCAAATTATTCCTGGAAAATCAAGAGAGCAAATTCCCTGATAAAATAGAATGCATATCAGCTAATATGTTAGCTAAACTATACACGAATTAGAAGTTACTTGTATTGGTACTAAGTATCTTTAAGACATATGCAGATATTGATTGATTGATTTTTGGTGTTAAATGCTACTCTCAGCACTACTAGGTATTTCGTGGCGGTCAGCTTTTATTGATGTAGGAGGCTCAAGTGCCAGTACAGAAAAACGGTAGATACCTTCGGAAGGAAATCGTAGTCAACATATAGATATGACACTGCTTTATACTGGACATATACTCTGAATTGAAGGTTTATCGTACAAACTCAAGAAGCTTTATTGAAGACGACCACCCTACTCAGACACTGTATTTAACTTAGAAATACTATGTGCGTAATGACGAAGCATCAAACAAACCATTTGAAAGTCCGTTGATTGAAACCAACGACTTCACTTTGGACCATCGAGACATATGCTACATAACTTAGTATATACCCAAAAGAGACAGGATTCCTGCAGAGCCCCAAACTATCAAACTTAATCCAACAGATCCAGTTTCTTGTAAGACTCCTTTTGGTGATATAAATATTCCTGAACCTGAAAATTTATAACGTAGAAACAATGTTAGTAATCTCAATACGGTGGCAGAATGCGGCCATGAAAGAAAAAAAAATTATGTTGTTCCCTCAAGATACTATGTCGTTCCCTCAAGATGCTATGTCGTTCCCACAAGATAGTTATCTCGTTCCCTCAAGATACTGTGTCGTTCCCTCAAGATAGTTATCTCGTTCCCTCAAGATACTATGTCGTTCCCTCAAGATACTATGTCGTTCCCTCAAGATACTATGTCGTTCCCTCAAGATGTTATGTTGTTCCCTCAAGATAGTTATCTCGTTCCCTCAAGATACTATGTGGTTCCCTCAAGATAGTTATCTCGTTCCCTCAAGATAGTTATCGAAATGAATCATATATCAATACAATTTTAAAATCTTGAGGGAACGAGATAACTATCTTTAGGGAACAACATAGTATCTTGAGGGAACGACATAGCATCTTGATGGAACAACATAACATCTTGAGGGAACGAGATAGTATCTTGAGGGAACGAGATAACTATCTTGAGGGAACAACATAACATCTTGAGGAAACGACATAGTATCTTGAGGGAACGAGATAACTATCTTGAGGGAACAACATAACATCTTTAGGGAACGACATAGTATCTTGAGGGAACGACATAGTATCTTGAGGGAACAACATAATTTTTTTTTCTTTCATGGCCGCATTCTGCCACCGTATCTCAAGGTGTAATCAAGGGTGTGTGGAATTTTAATATCGGTGTAAAAGTTACGTGTATACCTACAAGAAAAATTGAAGATTTTGAACTTCCACTACATATTTTAGAACACTAATGTTGATTTGCCAAGTGTAATTATAAAAGCACTTCCTTGAGGGGGAGGGTTAATCAGGCTTTGTAATTTTGTTATAATTTTATTTTTTTATTGTATTTTTTTCATTTTAAGAGCAAATTTTTTACTTTTAAAAATTTTGGCCAAATTTCACCCCTGGGTATAAACAGATAAAATTGGTGTGGATGATATATTTAACCAATCAGATTGAAAGTTATTTCTCAATAAAATAGAAACATTTTGTTTCCGAAAATATTAGGCCAAATAAAAATATATGTGTGGTTCCAGAGACACTACCTTCCCTACTTTTTCGTCTTGAAATTAGCCTACCCTAAAGATTTTATTGTCATTTTTCATTAAGCACTGTTAAAGTCAGAATGATGCTCCAATAGACTCAATGTAAAAAAAAAAAATAAAAAATAAAAATCCTACCTACCTACCCTTACTTTTTTTCAGATGTAACTGGAACCACACATAGTATTTTATTTGGCCTTAACGTAGCCCTAGATGCAAATGCTTTTCAATGTGATGCATTAAAATTTTGAAATATGGACGCTTAACTTAAATTGAAATGACATTTCGGTTTTAAATTGAATGAAACAGAAACCTCCTAATATTCATCGCAAAAAAACATAACATCGATAGTGTTGCTGTAGTTACTGGTTATGGTTGCTGTCACAGTTGAATTGGTCTTAATCTACGAATTGCATTGCATGTTCAATCTACATACATGAAAGTCGAACGCATAAAAAAAGTTAAAAAATAATTACATGTTAATATTGAAAGTTTGACTTTGGTTATCGTCTATAAACTTGAACATGTGTCCTTTTAAATAAAAACAAGGACAACATAGCCGGATCACAAAGCTTACGCTTCCAGAGTTCCAGAGTGCCGTGTAATCTTTATTTCTTTTAAAGTTTGTCTCATTTATTTTCGATGGGTCATTAACTGTCTTCAATTTGTAATTTAAATGTTCCGCCGCCTTTGATCTTCTGATTTTTATTGAAAAATATTACCATTAGAAATAAAATGAAACTAACCTATGACACTCCCAACAATAAATGAGATTCCACTTATTATCCCGACGCTTTGCTTTAACTTTGCCGTATCTTCTACTATGACGACTCTAGGTTCATCTGAGGCAGTCCCATTGATTGGTCTCTTTCGTAATTCAACGTCATCATCTGTAAGAAAAGAAAAAAGAAAAATAATTATATTTTTAGACTAAATAGTTACTCACTCGTCTCAGCTCGGCCGATTCCGTACCGTTATAGAAAGTAGCGGATACACACGAGGATTGCCGATTGAATAGTTACTTTTGAACTATGATCGTAGAAAATTATGACAACACTAGTTTACTGATGTTCAAATCTCATAGACCAATTAAGAAGACGATCTCATGATAAATATGAACTAGAATGTGTCCATAGTACACGGATGCCCTGCTAGCAATATAATTTTGTATGTTCAGTGGATCGTGAATTTGTGATCAAAAGCATAAGAATTAGAAAGATCATATTATAGAAAACATGTGTACTCATGTTCTAAGTTGATTGGACTTACAATTCACCAAAAACTACCTTAACCAAAAACCTAGACCTGAAACTGGACAGACGGACGATCAGACGGACGAACGGACGCGCATACCGAAAAACATAATGCTCCTAATTGGGGCATAAAAATATAATGAAATATATATGAAAGGAAGTTCCTGTGGTTGTTTTTTTGAGAAACAGGAATATGAGAAAAGAAAATGTTTCTGGATTTTCCTTATGAAAAGTAAAGGAAAATTTATTTTTTGGGGAAATAAATAAATAATTAAGTATTTGAGAAAATTGTACAAGATGTGTACAGTACTTGAGATGTTATAATTGAAATATATGGTTTTCAAGGCGACATCTTCAATAAATTACTAATGGAAAATCCACAAATGGTACCAAGCATTTAGAAGAAGTTAGAAAAATGATATTTAAAACCAAACATCAGTGCAATGTGTACATGTCTTTGTAAAGTTAATAGACAATTTTTCAAAACATTTAACAATTCCAGGACTTATGAATCAACAGTATTAGAGGAAAAAAGATTTCAAGAATGTGTGGATTTTTGTAAAGAAAATGTTAATCTTAATTTATGGAATCATATACAATTTTTATTTAGCACTGTATTGATTTTTAAGATTGCAAATATATATATATATATATTTCATATGTTATCGAATAAAATTCCCGGTTCAGAGAGTTTAATTAATATTAGTTTCATCACATATTACGCAACGTATACTACGCGAAATATACGTCTAGTAGAGTATTGGTAAGCATGCTCCGAATGGATACATTTGTATGAGCACTGCCCCCGGAGATTCTATCGAATGATGCGACATATTTTCTTTTATTCAGTTACGTAATTCCAAGTGTGATGCATTTTATTAAGAATAAAATACCTTATAAAAATATGAAGATATGATTTGAAATTCAATTTGAAAATTTTCCACCAGAGCCGGACCAATTGACATAGAAGAAAGTAACTATAGAGAAACTATACGGTCACAAATATGAACAAATTAAACCTATACCGTATAGTAAGCTTTGATTTGAAATTAACAGAATTGAATTATTTAAAACAAGAAAAACAAGAAAAACTAAGATATAACTCTCACGGTTTTAAGATTTAATTGTGTTGTATAAACGGAAAGGGGGGGGGGGGGGGGGTAGGTACTACTGACATAGACGAAAAACAAGTCGAGAAAAATTAATAAATATAGTCCATAGTAATATGTTACAGTTGTTATTTCTCTTCGTTGTTCTTGTTCTATTATAAATTTATTACCTTTTCCAGGTACTTAACTATAACTTATATTTAAGAATTGATATATTATTAAATTTTGCCCGTTATTCTCTAATCTTCATTTTAAGGGCATTATTCTTTAATCATTTAACCCCATCCAAACCCTCATGCTTCTTCTCCTCTTTTTATATATTTAATGACTCTGTTGGGTCTTGTTGTGGTTTAAAATTGATACATGTACAAATGTAGTAAAAGGTGGACTTATAAAACAATAATTGCGAATAATTTTGCCCGATTTCTTGAGTACCTATTCTACAAAATACACATTGGCTACAAAATAAGCAATACAAATAACTTTTGAAAAGCAAGATGTAACATAATGACCAGATAAAAAAAAACAAATGTAGTTCACAAAAGTAAAGATCGAAAGTTAGTGTAAGAGATATCAAAAAACATGAAATTACATTTAGGGAAAAGTAAATCATCTACTCCATATTCAGAAATAATGATCAATAGGGCCAAACAAGGATTTGGATAGAATGATGCATTTTTTAAAATTGTATTCTAATTAATTTGATTTCATTGATTTTACTTGACTTTATTTGTTCGATTTTCTTATTTTAATTTTTTGAAATTGGAAATGTCGAGATAGATTGTAATGTATTTTTACATTTAATTTTAACAACAACAAAAAAATGTCAATGTGGCCTTCTTCTAACAGTAACTTTCCGCTATAGCCTTCTTTTTATGATATACATGTACATGTACATATACTTGTTAATAATTTTTCTTGTGTGTGAAGTATCGCATTTTTTATGCAAAAGAATGACATTATAATTATTATATTAACTAAAGAGAAGACATTTATTTATTAATAAAACAAAACATTTTAGATATAGCATATCGGTATGATAATAGTTTCAAACACTATTGAATTTTCAAGGACTCGTGGACTTGCATCTTATTGTGGGGTTTGGTGTCTTTTAAACTATCATAATATACCAGTATAACCTAATTCAACAAAAGAATTAAATATCTAAAGAAAAAAGGTGTTATTTACATCCTACAGACATGACAGAGTGAGGTTCAGAATGGAGTTGACAGATTAGAAAATAATGGGTCAAATCTACAGAAAAATGGACCCAAAATATAAAAAGGAGAGAACAAATAGGATTAAAGAAAAAACAGAGAATGATAAGGAGACAGTGCTACCACATATAAATGATTGGGTTTAATGTAAATAAAAAAATTCATTCAAGAATACAGAAATAAAAGGCCTCATCCAGATCCTTAGTACTGTACAGTTTATAAATGTAGGATGTCGACCTTCAGCGATTTAAATGCTGTGTATTGCAACCCCCTGTTAAATGATATATCGAATTAGAATAAAGAATAATTGAAATAGTCTTTTTGTTATATTATGTAAGAGGAGTTTTTATTCTGATATAGATAGCAGTAAACTTATGAAACGGACTTTGATTTTGTTGAATTCGATTAGCTAGCTACTTACTCTTCAAGGCTAGAGTTTAATTGTTGAACCTCGTGGACTACGAGTGATTCACTTCTGGTCCCTACCAGACTCAATACTTATAAAGATCTATAAACTAAAAGATAAATACCGCGACGTCACGTAGTTGAAATGATTTATATGAATGTACGAATGAATGGTTTATTATAGTACAACCTGTGTATACAACAAATACAATTTACATTACAGCCAGCCAAATAGGCTTACGATGCACTGCCAATTTGAAACCCAATATATGTTTACAAAATAGATAACAAATAGTTTTAGACAAATTGCTAAGTTTTTAGAAAAAGCAGCAGTTAAAGTTAAATTTATAAATGTTATTAGTTACATGTATGCATGTCCAAATCTAATTTTAGATCAGTTTGTTGTAAACGTAAATAAAATCATGCAATATATATGCGTTGTTCACTAGTGTCGCCATCTCATTAGTTTCATAGTCAGTAACTATTGTACTATTAAATAAATTTATGATGAATTTTGTTTAATTTATTTGCAAGGTGTGAGGGTGTAGATGGGGCATATCCACTTCTATTATTATTAATTCTCTCTTATTTTTAGTCCATTATGTTCTATTTTTTTTTATATACTTTAGCGATCCTCTATTATTTATTGTTTGTCCATTCTTTTCTATTCGGTTAACCCATCAAGAGGCCTAGTTATTGGACAGAATGTTTCCTGGGATGAAAGTAGCGACATATTCATTGCCTGTCTTTCTTCTTAAAATGTCGTCTTTCTTTATGTTTTTGGGGTTTAGGCATTTTCCTCTATGGCCCGAGAATACAGTTATTTCGTAGTGCATTTCTTTTAGACAATAAATTCAAATTAAAAAAATCGCACCTGCTCTTTCTCAAAAAGATTTTACAGCGTAGTGCACTACCAGTCAGACAAATAATATCAAAATTATAGAAACTTCTGCCAGCTCTAACTCAAAATATTAAGGGGTGTAAAATTCAGTTTAACAGCTTCAGACGTGATAAAATTGGACCTTTTTGAACTGCACCAAATCACTACTTAACATAACGATTCAGCACCCATTTTTTTTAACATGTAATAACATCCCTCTACTTAATATTTCGTGCATTTAATATCAAGAAATAAATTGGGAAAGTGTATCAAATAAAACATGCAATTTATACACTGTTTACACTAGGGACTATATAACGAAAACCAAAGGACGATAACTGTGTCCTTGGACCATATTCAGTTTGTACATCTGAGAAACTTTTCAAACACTTTAATCTTGTCTTGCCAACAATAGGCTTATATTGTTTCATAGGGTCAGAGTAGCTATGTTTTCTTGTTTTGTTTAAATGTGTTTTCGATTTTTTGATATTTCATGGCATTCTTTTTGTGTTGTAATGTTACACTAGTGTCTCAGGTAAGGATAAGGTTGGCGTCTGTTAAAATGTTTTAAACTAGCTACATTTTTATGCTCCTGTCGCAAGTCTATTGTACAGTGGTTGTCGATTGTTGGTTCTTGGTATGTGTCATATGTGTTTCTAGTTCTCGTTTTTTTTTTTTTTAATATGGATTAGACCGTTGGTTTTCCTGTTTGAATTGTTTTGGTGGAAGCCGAGGCCCCGTGTTGAAGGCCGTAAATTGACATATATTTTTTTTTTATACTTGTAAACTTTTTATGCATTGTGACTTGGATGGAGAGTTGTTTCATTGGCAGTCATACATGTTCCACCTCTTCTTATTCATACTTATTGAACCTAATCGTTATAATTTGAACAACATTTTGTATGCATTTTAATTGCTAAATATATTCAGTCTTTTTCTTGTATCTCATTATTTTAGTTTATTTTTAGTTTAAAGCTATTTATAAAAATACACATTGTTAGGAAGTGAAAGAAAATCGACAAGTACACATGCATATGATTGCCAATGCAACTAAGTTAACAAATATACACAAGCAGTCTAATTGTTCTAATGTGTAAGCACTTAATTAGTCCTTTTTTTCTAGATATAATTTTTTCCCACGTTTTTTTTTTTTTTTTTTTGCACTGTGATGATAGGTTTGGTATTGTGGTTATCCCACACACATTCTTATATATATATATATATATTAGTAAAGCAAAGTGGTGAAAGAATCGATTTACGTTTGTTTATTATCAAAAGTTATTTTACAGATTTTACAGAGTTTGATTTCATGGATAAATAATTATAGATATAAAAGCGAAGGACCGGAACATGTACTAGCCTGAAGTCAATGTACTTTTGGTTTCTTAACCTGTTGGATTGTGGTTGACTTCAACCAGTTAACTTTATACATGTTTTATATACACAATGTATATAAAAAATGTTAATATACTGGCTAGTGGCAGTGGCGTAACTAGACAAATGTTGAAGGTGAAGCCCAAATCTGCAGGGGGTCTGGGGGCCGCTTAAGGCCCCCAGTGGGTCCAGGGGGCGAAGCCCCCGGAAGCTCCTGGATTTTAGGGTTTTAGACCCACAAATATTAACTGAAAATATTGAATGTTAAGGTGTAGTCAAAAGCATTTTTGTTTGATACAAGTCAGATAATTTTGTGAAAAAATATATTGTTCCTCAAAGAAACTGTAAAAACCAAGAGATTCCAGTGGGATAAAAGGTTATATTGGCTAAGTTCAGTGTCTCGCCTGCTTTAAGAATCTAATATATGTTTTAAGAACTTTAACTGCAGACTGTATGTAACTGGATGAAAAACTAAGTCCATATATAAGTAATATACGGAAAAACAGGAAATATATTTTTTTTTAATTTCCTTCTAGATACTAGCTTTTGATCATATTCAAGCTTCTGTCCAAGTTTGGTAGAAATCCAGGGTTGTTTAAGAAAGTTATTAAAATTTCAAAAACTTTAACCACACATTGGATATTTCTGGACGCCGCCGCCGCCGACGACGACGGAATGTAAAGATCGCGTTTGTGACAAAAGTCGCAGGCTCGACAAAAACCACACCATTAAAAATTGTTTGGTGATGAGATGTAAACAATATATTCAGGTTAATATAATGGGTACCCAAGTTAGGGTAGGATGGTGCCTTCAAATTAGTTTAGCCCCGCCACATTCGGTATGTGACTGTCCCAAGTCAGGAGCATGTAATTCAGTGTAAAGGTTGTCGTTTGCTGCTGTATCATATTTGTTTTTCTTTCATTATTTTGTACATGAATCAGGCCGTTAGTTTTCTCGTTTGAATTGTTTGTGTGGATATGAATTATTAAAAGAGTCAAAGCAGGGACTTTCTATACTAACTAGTACAGACTGTCCCTGGTCAGAGTCAATCTCTCTCACCAACAAAAAAGCAAGCCTAATGTCAATTACTTTATAAATGGGCGTCTCCTTGTACGCGCGAAGGATACATCTATAGCCCGAAAGTCGTTCGGTTGTCATCGTATAACGCAGATATGTTTTAACCCGGCACATGACACTGAAACTGCGTTGATTCAGCGGTGAAATTGGTCACAGGCATTGTCAATTCTGCGTTGCATTCTAAATAGCAGAACACCCTGCAGACACAATATTCGTCTGCTATAAAAAGAGGGGAAATAAAGCGCTGGTGATAAGAACGAACGCCGAGAGTCTGAGAAGTGATATCGACTCGTTGACTTCTACAACTTTTTGTTTATTTAACCGCACAGTGCCCATTTATTTTCCCCTTCACTTTCTTTCACTCGGAGTCTCCTCCCTCTCTCTCATACCTCTAGCTCGGTTTTATTTTTTATTATTTTTATTATGATTTTTTGTTTTTGACAAAACGATGTTGAAGCCTTGGCTTCCGAGCTTCCGCCTAGCTACGCCACTGAGTGGTATACATGGTATAGGGGGAGGATTGAGATCTCAGAACACATGATATACCCCGCCGCATTTTTGCGCCTGTTCCAAGTCAGGAGCCTCTGGCCTTTGTTAGTCTTGTATGATTTTAAATTTAAGTTTCTTGTGTATAATTCGGAGTTTGGTATGACGATCATTGTCACTGAACCAGTGTAGTTATTTGTTTTGGGGCCAATTGAAGGACTCCTCCGGGTGCGGGAGATACTCGCTGCGTTGCGTTGAAGACCCATTGGCTGACTTCGACTGTTGTCTGCTCTATGGTCGGGTTGTTGTCTTTTTGACACATTCCCCATTTCTATTCTCAATTTTATTCTGTTATTAATATATCAAAGACAATTATGATTATTCATTTGAATGATAATTAATAAGTACTGATTATACTTGACTTTTTATACTACTGTATGCAATGTATATGTTTGCATTTTGTTTGATTTCTCATGATGAGGGCCTCAGGGAAGATTAGTTACATAGCTAACTGTGTAACCCTCTTAAAATAAAGTATTGTTGTTGTTGTTGTTGTTGTTGTTATTTGGGAATTTTAAACATTTTATTTATATACAACATTGCTTGGAATTGTACCTTTTTCGCCATATGTTATATATTCACACTGAAGTACAGACACTGGCCAAGTCATCATGAGAAGGCTTTTGAATTAGATAGGCGTTCATTCGACACTTGTTCTATAATATTTATTTGAAGTCGTACATGAAATTAAACTTGAACGGCACAAACAGTAGTAATATAGCTATTTTTTTCTTGAAAATATGATGTATTTTCGTTAGCTATATTTTGTCAAGAAATTGTACACACATTGGCGAAACATATCATACTCTGAGGACTTCTATCGAACTCTTTTATCTTTTATATGACACAAATTGGATTCAATGTTATTCGCGGATACCAATTTTCGTGGATGTCAGTGTTCAACAAAATACAAGTAGCATATATAATATGTAAAATAGCTATATAAAAGAATTATACACGAAAGTAAGTTTTTCGATAAATTTGTCAAAATAGATACACTGTACCAATGAAAATGATTAGAGACACAGTTTATAAGCAGTAACACAAAAAAATCATCAAAGTTGACTAACAAACATATAAAATGACATCGCCCATTTATTATTGTACCTTGACCTTATAATGCTTACTAGTAAGTTCATTAAAACTATATTATACTTCCGTTTTGACTAATATTGTAAGGTATTTTCACATATAGGGGACGGAATGCACTGACTGATAAATTTTTGGTGCATTTGTGCGATTTCATTTCAAATTTTTTTAAACTAC
Organism: Mytilus galloprovincialis; assembly: GCA_037788925.1. Classification (NCBI taxonomy): domain Eukaryota; kingdom Metazoa; phylum Mollusca; class Bivalvia; order Mytilida; family Mytilidae; genus Mytilus; species Mytilus galloprovincialis. Next base: position 47,584,403 of record CM075333.1, on the reverse strand, counting down.
AAAATAACACATCATATATGTATCTATAACTGAAAAGAAAGCATATAATGAATGTTACACCTGTCGAGTTTGATGTTAAAAGTTAATTAGCTCATAAGTATCACCTATATATAATTTATATTTATATATCTTTCAATGTTATTTAGTCGTACTAGTATTTTTGAAGGTTTAATTCTTACCTGAATACGATTTATTTTCCATCTTGTATATTTTGTATAAAAAGACTGCATTGACAGAACAGACTTAACGCTAGTATGGGTGTTTACAAATTAACTGGATTTAATTTTAAACTTATAAAAAGAAAACGGGACGTTCTGCTCTAATGAACCGTACAGACTTTATCACTGCATAAATATGTAATAGTATACAAAAGTTATATTGTTATGTAGTCATACTTTAACACTTTTATTACTATTTCGAACAAATAACTAGTGACCATCATTTAAATTTGAGAATACAATATGATAGATCTGAAACACGGATAAAACCTACTAAGATTTACTACAATAGAGAGATTCCCCTAACGGCGATCTTTGAGAACTGGGGACTAGTTTGTTTTGTAGCCTTCATTTCATCAATGTTTATGAGGTATGACGAACACATTAACACAATAATCATCTTAAGGATGTAGTCAGGTCAAGTTTAGGAATTTGTATCTCATATGTTCGGACTCCTTCGTTTCTTTTGCTACGATACAGTGTAAAATATTATGTCCTATGTCACGCTCTTGTTTTTTTCATAGAAGACTTCAATACCTCATAATAAAGTCATTACCAAAATTTTAAACTGATTATAGATATTCTTTTTCTTACGAATTGAGACCCAAATAATGCTGTTGCTAAAACATAAGGTAACCGTAGTATTTCGATACACCCTTTTCCCGCCATTAAAAATCGATATCTCAAAAAGGAATTCTATAGCCTATCACTATCTTTTGCTTATTTTGTTCTAGAGCTTTTCTGACTTCTTGAGCAACACGCAGAATGACTGCAATATAATATCTGTTCCGTTTTAATGCTTCTTGAGCTATCGCTTGTACACAATTCTCCTCATAACAAGGATATTAAATGCAGTAAAGTACAGTACAAGGCCATGGACCGGAATCAGTTATATATTTGTCAGACAATTGATACCCAAATAGACTGATGTTATTTTTTCATATTTAACTATACATTTTTAATAATGTGAATTGCAGATGGGGTATACTATTCTTATTTTCTTTCAAAAAGAGGGTAACTACGCTGAACAACTCACGTGCAATTTTAACAATATGTTGACAACATATTGTTAAAATTGCACGACATGATATAAACTGGTATCCCTTATTAATCAGGTCCGCAATTGTTTAAATTCAAAAACATTAATGACATACTCATATTAATATAACATTCATTTGTCATATATATGTACATGTATCTCTACAAAAGAGGTTTAACAATATTCCTTTAATTTCATAAATACAAAACTGTGCCAATGTATGTACTGTTTCAGAAAGCACTTCACTTCAAACGTACATTTATATTTTGTGAACTCGTCTATTTAGTAACATTTTTGAATTTTTGTGAAAAAGAAAAAATTCTAATAAGATAATGGAACATTCTGCTTATAAAATTATATCATGATAATTTAAAAAAATGTATAGAACAAACAATAAGAAGAAACTATTAAAATTATTAAAATTAAATCAAATAACATCTTTTTGGTCATTGCTAATGTACTGTATTTAAAGGAAATAGCATTTTTATCTTAACAATATCACTGGTTTGTAGTTCATTTGAAAGCATTTTATGTTTCATAATAATACCAAACTAATATTGTTTTACAAAATATGTTTTTATAACCTAAAAACTTATATCTCTGAAATGTTGCATGAAAACAGCTTTTAAATATGTCTGGTGTTGCTACTTTTAGACTGTTTTAATATATTTTAATATATAATAAAGTCTACAATTCAATCTTTCAAAACAATAAATTGAAATGTACAGTAGTACAATGCATACATTTGTACATGTAGCGCGGTGATCATCCTAGACAAAAATGTGGTATAAAAGTAAATATTCTGCATACATTTTTTAGAATGATACAATAATGTATGATAAAAAAAAACAAAGGAAGTGATTGTATCAAACAAGTCAATATTTGGATTATATAGTGGGTGAAAATATGCACTTTCTCCAATTAATGAAAATATTAAGATATTTTCTTTCGTTCACCTTGATATAATTTTCGACTATATAGTACTATATCATTCATCCGCTTTGCTTTTAGTTTCTCTGTCTATTTTTTTCTATTTTCAGTCAAAGTCTGGAACATACGGACTTGGAGCAACTTCCATAAGTTTCTGTAAAAATCGAGTGACTTTGTCTATAAAAGAATAAAATACAAGTTTATATATGCGGTACATATTCCCCATTTCTCAATTTTATTTTATTTTAGTATGTAAAGTATTAGAAGTCTGTTTCTCTGATAGTATATAGTGCGTAAAAATCAACCTACAAATGCTATGAGTAGACCTGAATTCCTCCCCAACCCGGGCAGGAACCTGTACTTTGTTCTGTTAGCATATATGTGGCAACACCACATAGCTTATCCCTCTTCTATAATCAATGGCTGATAAAAAATCAATTTTTATTTTAGATATAACAAAAGAAGATGTGGTATGATTGCCAATGAGACAACTGTCCACAAGAGACCAAAATGACACAGAAATTAACAACTATAGGTCATCGTACGGCTTTCGACAATGAGCAAAGCCCATACAGCATAGTCAGCTATAAAAGGCCCGAAATGACAATATAAAACAATTCAATAGATGTTTCCTTCTGGTAGATATTGTAAGAGGAAGACTAATCACAATACACGAAGTATTTTTAAGTATAATACTGTAGTATTTCATCACACTCATCTCAATGGTATAATTACTGGATGCTATTTACTTAAGCATACAATAGCTACACATTTTATGTTTAGATATGTGCTTTTTAAAGTTTATACCATAAAATTATTTTGAAAATATCAAAGTATCGACAAGCAGGTAGAAAATATCTGACAGATCTGAAAAGTATTTCCGCACGTTAGAAATCCTCGCTATGAAACCGATGATCAAATATGCAATAATTCTGGTAAATATTTGAAAGAAATAATTGAGGGACGAACGGACGGAAAAGCCTAATGCAATAAAGAGCCCTCTTTTCCAATTTAGTAATTTTATGCATTGATATACAGTTATGAAAACTAATGGTTCTTCATGCTGTTGATATTTGTTTTTTGGCAATGATTTCTAAAAAAAATGTTTTAGACTGTTAAAGGTTTCTTATTGAACAGTTGTTATACCACATCTCCTTAACTTTACATTGAAATTTTGGTTTTGTAATTTTCTCTTGTTCTTTCGATTACATATCTGTTTATTTCTGATAAACTTACAAATGAATGTAATTTTAATTAAGAATTAAGTGTTGTAGATTTGTTGTTCTTTGTAATATTCATTTGCTACTTTTTGGTCGTTTAGTTTATGGGTTTTCAGTCACTTATTAGTTTACTAGAAAATTCTGATAATAAGTGCAATGCTATCTTAAATCAGTTTAACATACGTACCAAATCGCCCTGTCATCAATTGGAAATGAACTAATGGAATATAAAACACAAGACCACCGACCATAAAAATAGCAGCATAAAGAAACTCTATTCTTGGATCTTGAATAATTGGTGCAATAACAAGGTAGATAGAACAGGCCAAAAATATCATTGGCAGCAATAAAAACACCTAAAAATAAAGTGTACTTTGTCATGAAATAGCTTGAGGACTTTTATATACAAGTAACGTGCATGATATTAAGGTCCTAAAAATACTGAGCTCCGTGGAAAATTCAAACGGAAAGTCCCTAATGAAATGGCAAAATTAAAATCTCAAACAATCAAACGAATGGATAAAAACTGTCATATTCCTGACTTGGTACAGGCTTTTTCTTATGTAAAAAATGGTGGATTCTCTTTGACCATGACAATGAGATTTAAACAATAGTTTAACATCAATTTTATATGTTTGTTGTTGGTGAGTAACCAGGTCATAAAGAATTCTCGCAATTGCTATAGATAATTGGAAACAAACGTGTTTGCATAGATTTCTAATATTTATTCTTTTGTTCTACAAAAATGTGTTTCCTGTTTGCTAAAACAAATATTATCTAAAAATTGCCTAAATTGTTGAGCACGTACCCAGAGCTTGGTTCTTAATTACGTCTCTTATAGGTGGAATTTGGTCTCTTTTTATATATAAATAACAACACACTGGACTATAAGGTGTGTAAATATTTAAACATAATACTCACTTTTATTGGTCTGTGAGCATCTTTCATTTTCAATCGTAAAATAAACAAACTAACGATGGCCAGTGCATAAAACAGCCATGCGGCAAAACTAAAGAAGTCGATCAATTGTCCAATATCACCGGGAATCAACATTAATAAGGATAAGATTGCCTGCAAAGGTAACGAGTATTGGTAAGTTCTCTCTGCATACCAAAAGTTCAGCTTTGCATTGGGAAAGTTATATAAAAAAAATGCACAAAAGATATCCATCTTCGCCGAGCAGGAGGAGTAAGGTCTATGAATGATTTTACATTCGCACAAATAGAGATACGTACATGTTTACAGTATTTAGGATATATATATACATGTAATATTTGGATAGTTATCATGATGTTATTTAAAGTAATGGTATACACAACCTAGTATATATCCAATTCCCAAGTCTGAATCAAATAGTGAAAGGTCTCCGAAAGGTGATCTTGCATTCCCTCTCTCTATATGACCCCTCAAAATAAAATTTCAAATTTATATTTGATATTTATAGAGAATGTGATTTAACGCCCAATTTCAAGCCGGGGCTTGTACATACATCCCGCACAATCAAACGGATCCAAGGTACTAGAATAGGAATAAGAATAAGAATATTTTATTATTCCAATCAAGGGCCCTTGATGGGCAGTATAACATGTACACATAACACAATACATCATGATTTGTAACAGAAAAACATTGTTATAAACTAAAATGAAACATTTAAAAAAAAGTTCAGACAGATGTTATTATCTTCATTCTATAAAATCATATATATTTAATTCCAGGCAGGATAAGTACTTTAGACGAGAAATATGACACGAAAAACCTCAAACTAACTTAAAGGAAGAAACATTAAAAAAAAGAAAGATAATTTACAATTGAGTTACAGTTGTTTCAGAATCAATTGTGAGCAAATCATCTCTCATTGCAGTCATGTAAAAGTTTGTTTTCAAATGGCATATGTTCTTTCTTTCCTCTAGTTCATGTACAAAATTAAGTATAGAAGTCATAAAGTATCAAAACTCAATATTCACACTGATCTGTGTCCACACTTGCTTAAATATTTATAAATAACTCGAAAAGTGATTGATATTTAGATTTTAGAAATTAACTTACTGTAAATATTAGGCAAGGCATTGGTGTATACCTTCGACAGTTTACATATGACAATATTTCTGGAAATTGTTCATCTCTGGCAACAGAGTATAGTGTTCTGAAATTTCATGATTACACACTGTAAAAATGGTGTTTAGATCCTAAACACAATTCTAAGCACATCTTTTGTGTACTTTTTTTTACGTGTTTAGATCTAAACGTGTCTCAGTACAATGTGTTTAGGATTGTGTTTAGAATCGTGTTAATCTTAGAAAAATATGTTTAATTTCTATACACTTTCATTTTTAAACGTGTTTAAATTCACGTCATGTTTAAATACACAAATGTATTATGTGCTTACTGAAAATGTGTTTAGAAATTAAACACAATCCTAAACACGTTTAGATCTAAACATGTATCACAAGTGTTTAAATTCTAAGCACGATTTTTACAGTGCAAATGTTTTGTGTTTTATGTCGACATACAACTTAAAAAAATAATCATTTTGACAATAACAACCATAGATTGGTGGATATGGAAATCATCGAATCTGGTCCATCCAACAACTATTTCACTGTATTTCCTATCAGTGAATGAACCTCAATTTATTTTGCCTCTGATATTTTTGGTAATTTTTTTAAAGAAATTTCTATTATTTTTTGTGAACATACAAAAAATGTGGTTTGATTGTATAAGACAAATCTTTACAAGAGACCAAATGAGTTCAACATTATTTTATATTTTCAATTCGTCACCAACCAAATTAGCCAACTGTTTGTATGCGCAATAATCCATTTCTCTTGCGGGAATTTACACAAAAGGGTCTAGCAAAAATATTTCAAATGTCAACTTATAGACCTAGAACGGCAGTTTTTTCCACACACGGAATACATCATTAATCAAATTCTTATTTATCTAAAACAGCCAGTTATTGACTATCAAAAATCATGACGTGTTGTTTTCCAATTGACATATTCCAGTTTCTAATTTTCAGTCCCATTGTTGTATTTTGAAACACTTACTTTAAAGTATGTAATTTTGCGGATTTCGAAGCACGGAAACGACATAGAAAATTACACCGAAAACAAAACACATTGTATTAAATTAAAAGAATACAAAAACCGAAAGTCTACAAAAAAATATCATTCGTAATAAAATATCCCCTATAAACTGCTTAACCAGCTAAAAATGTTGTTAAAACTGTCCTTTATTTCAGAATTGAAGGCCTCATTTAGTAACTTCATCGGGGTGTAAAAGCGTTGACCGAAGTACATTTTGTTAAACTGTGCTCACGGTCGAAGCTTTTACAACCCTATGAAGTAACAAAAAATGAGCATTCAATAATAATAATTACATTTTTTAGCTATGATTATGAAAACACGATTTCTATCCAGTTGTTCTTTAATTTACCTGTGCACTTTATTTGAATTGTGGGACCTTGTGTCATCTTCATTTAAGAATTGAATGCTTCTTTTTGTAACTTCATTGGGGTGTTAAAGCGTTGACCGAAGTACATTTTGTATACTAAAAATGTGCGCACGGTCAACGCTTTTACAACCCTATGAAGTTACAAAAAGAAGCATTCAATACTTAAAATTACATTTTTTAGCAATGATCATGAAAACACGAATTTTTATTTAATAAAACCTGTGCACTTTATTGTGGAACCACGTGTTATCATGAATGAAAAGTTTTATTGAGCAATGCAATTGCTTACGGAATAACACGTGATGTGCAGTTAGCCAATCAAAATAAAGTATCACAATGAAACATACATCTAATGCAATTATTGTGTAATGAATGTTAATTTCAGAATTTCGCGAAATCGCTGTTAGCCAATCAAAAAAAGTGTATCATATTGAAACATCATCTAATGCAACTACTAGACGATCTAAATACCGATATAATTTACCTGACCCCTGAAAATAAGGATCCATTTGCAGCACCAAATGTTGAACACAAAACAAATATTGGCATTATAATACCAGCAGATCCAAGTACTTCCTCTCCCCATGTCTGAAATTCAAAATGCTAATAATTAGCGTACACACATATACATACACGTATCGTTCATGAAAAGAGTACTTTAATTTAGATAACACTAAATATATATGAACATAATGGGGAAATTTGTTATTAGTATACTTCTAATTTTTATACATCATCTGATGTTCTATTGAGATTCGAAGAAATTTTACATTTAATGAATTTATAGATGTCTGTTTAGAGTCCAGTGACAAATCCGTGCATATTCAGGACGAGAACCATACTTTGTATTATAGACCGACAAGCGGGGTTGGATGTGGACGTGCTCGTCATATGGCGAAACCCTATACATATGCACTTTATTTATATGATTTTTACCACGTGTCGTGGCCCTTTTGATGAAATTACTGCCCATAGTTTAAAAAGTATATAAAATTTGAGGATTACAATAATTATTGCATACTAGTAACTCAATTATGATAGCAACATTACCACAGCAACAGCATCAGATTCCAACAAGCCATCTGTTCCCAACACAACCAGATATGAAATATTGGCTAACACATAGAGAACGGTCACTAACAGTACACCAAAGATGTTCGCTCGGGGTAGATTTCTACAATCCAGGAAAAATGTGTTTCAAAACAAAAAATACTCATATGATTTAGAGGTAACAATATTCCAATGTTAGCTCGGGTCGATTTCTACAATTAAGGAAAAATTTGTTTCAAAACAAAAAGTATTCATATGATTTAGAGGCAACCATATTTTACTAATGGTCAAAATTTAAATATACAAAACACGCGACAAAAGCATGAGCGAATCGTATAAATCTTTCACTTAAACATTTCTCATTAGCTTAGAAACAGATGCATATGTGCCAATTGATATTGGTAGAATACCGCCAATACGGATCCGCCGGGTCCATAATAAGTCTATAAACAAAATACTAACTAAGTAGTTCCTTCGCATTTATTATTTATCCTACGTTAATCAACATTTAAAAGTTAATGTTTGTTTTTATTTTAAACTTTTCAGTTTTGTGCAATGCAGCAATACAATGAACTTAGAAGAAAAACAACACTGTAATGTTTGTTATACTAAACAAAAATAATAGTACCTATGAATATAATATTATACAAAAAGTCATGTACATGATGTAACACTAACTCTATTTCTTATTTAAGAATTGAATGCTTCTTTTTGTAACTTCATTGGGGTGTAAAAACGTTGACCGAAGTACATTTTGTATAAAGCGCGGAAGCGCTTCATACTAAAAAATGTGCACACGCTCAACGCTTTTACAACCCTATAAAGTTACAAAAAGAAGCATTCAATACTTATAATTACATTTTTTTCAGCAATGATCATGAAAACACGAATTTTAATACTGTTTTATTTAATTCACCTGTGCACTTTATTGTGGGACCACGTGTTATCATGAATGAAAAGTTTTATTGGGCAATGCAATTGCTTACGGAATAACACGTGATGTGCAGTTAGCCAATCAGAATAAAGTATCATAATGAAATATACATCTAATGTAATTATTATTGACTGATCTTTCATACATCTTAACCAAGGCTACTGAGTAGGCTATTCCACTGAGTGTGCACGTGATATTTGTAGAATGTTAAAGAACAATGAATTTTCATTTTATTTTTTTAAATATATTTAGCCTTACACATATGGATTCTTTAGTTCCTCTGTGATGTAATTCAAATTATTCCTACAAAGAGAGATAACTCTAATGTATATAAGAAAAAATAACATAAACAACTACAAAAATGATGAAAATTTACTTAAAATATATTTTCTTTCAAAATACACCCATCAAAATCAGTATCTTGTTTCATTACGTTAATTTTGATCATAAAATAAAATTGAGAATGGAAATGGGTGAAATATGTCCAAGAGACATCAACAGCCGAAGGCCACCAATTGGTCTGCAACGCAGCGAGAAAATTTCGCATCCGGAGGTGGTCATCAGCTGGCCACTAAATGAAATAGTGTATTAATTCATTGAAAATGGACGCCACACTAAACTTCAAAAACATATAAATGAACTAAAACCAAAAAACATACAAGACTAGCAAAAGCAAGTAGCTCCTGATTTGAGACAGGCGCAAAAATGCGGCGGGGTTAAACATGTTTTGTGAGATCTCAACCCTCCACCTATACCTCTAGCCAATGTAGAATAAAGAAACACATAGCAATGTTCATTTCTATATTTTTTTCGGTAAATTTAATATTGTATGTAAGATTTATACATTAAATTACATGGGCTATGTTACATAATAATGTGTATGAATTTAAAGAAACAATTTAGTTGAACGTAATGAAACATTGGTGTTACAGACGACTAACTGTTTAAACCACAACTCCATCATCTCAACACATAAATGTTATCAAACATTGGTTGTCTCTCTGGTATCGTCTGAAATCATCTCATAAACATGTTTAACCCCGCCGCATTTTTGCGCCTGTCCCAAGTCAGGAGCCTCTGGCCTTTGTTAGTCTTGTATTTTTTTAATTTTAGTTTCTTGTGTACAATTCGGAAATTAGTATGGCGTTCATTATCACTGAACTAGTATATATTTGTTTAGGGGCCAGCTGAAGGACGCCTCCGGGTGCGGGAATGTCTCGCTACATTGAAGACCTGTTAGTGACCTTCTGCTGTTGTTTTTTCTATGGTCGGGTTGTTGTCTCTTTGACACATTCCCCATTTCCATTTTCAATTTTATTAAATTAATTCAACAAAAGCAATTTTCTTTAACAAAAATGCAAACTCATGTACGAAATAAGGATGCATAATTATACCATATGTGTATATCAATGTTTATAATGCAAGTTTTGAGTGTGTTTATCTCTTTCTAGTTCTTTAAGCAGTTGTCAGTGTTTTACACATTAACATCTCTTTTGAACTACCATTACAAAGAGAATGCAATTAGTGTTGACACAATGGAGTTCTTACCAACCATCGTAAGCCCATAATGCATCATAAAATGCCAAAGCAACACCAGACGCCGAACCGACAGTTCCATCAAACCCTGTCTTCATTGTAGCTGTATGTCCTGCAGTGAACAGATGAATATACAAATATGTTATAATTCAACAGTGATTTGAAACTCGAAGCTGTGATAAAACATACTCAAGGTGAGCACACAACCGCGTGAACCGATAAAGGTAGATCTCTAAAGATGTTGTTGAGTGTTATTGTTTTATTGATTTTTGTTTTGTTTTTTGCGATCTGTTTTTGTGTGTTTTTTGTGTTTTTTTTTTTTTGTTTTTTTTTTGCATTGATGGTTCCATTTTCTCATCTAAATGTCTTCGGTGATTGCATATTGTATGATAAGTCATCTTTAATTTGTTGAATTTGTTAACAACTTTGTCCATCTCGTGGTGAGTTAAGGATTTCGATATTCTTCCTTCTTTTTTTTAAATCAAATATGATGAGATTTTAAAAATATAGGATGTGGGATTACCGGCACACCTCCTTTCAGGCATACTGATTTTTCTACGTTTGAATGTTATGTTATGTTTACCTTGTCCTAGTTTAACAAGTCCCCCTATTACAATTATCACTAGGGCAATAAGCTTAGCCGCTGTGAAGATAACTTGAACGCTGGCACCTGCTCTTGTATCATAACAGTTGATGATGGTCAGCGTTACTGAAATGATGGCAAAATTATTTGTAAAACATGTTTAATAAAAAGAAAAAAGAAAGTAACATTTATATCGATCTTGTTAAATCGTAAAGCACAATCATGCTTGTCCGTTTTGTTCGATTGCTAATTAACATTCCCGCATTAAATTCGTAATTTTACTCAACAGAATGAATTGAAATCTCTTCAAAATTTAAACAAAAGAAAGGTATAATTGGTGTTATTCAGCATATTGAATGCTACAGTAGTTGGTTGCTTATAGTCCAGTGGCAAATATTTCACACATGTTCAGGACGAGAACAAATTAACAATAAATACAATAGGAAGATACTTAATAAAGTCCGTCCGGAATGAAGTTCGTGGAAATTTTGACCGCTACTGGAAAATAAGGGTAAAGTGGATATGGACAGATATTTTGCCATGCAACAGGTCACCTACGGACCATTCTAAGAGTTGCTGAACGGGTTCTTTACGTGCAGAGAGCATGACCTCTCTCTACACGAGGCATCGGAATTACGTCTCTATTCTGATCGGACGTGACTGCGTACAAATGTATATGTACATCCCGTACAGCCAAACGGACCCCTAATCCGGCAAGGGTTTCACAACCGGTCGGAAGAACACAAAAAGTTACACTACAGAAATTCCATAGTTACCCTTGAGGTAATGATTTATTATGCTCATTTTATTTTATTTTATTTTGCAAATAACACCAATCTATCTCTACGTGTGTTTTTGGCAACAGCCCCTCCTGAAAATGATAAATCTGATTAATATGGTCCTGTATAGGTTCAGTATACCTCATTTCTCATATTTTAGGGATTAAAAATTAAAATCAATACTTTTCCAATAACCTTTTTATTGCACGTGTAACCGTAAAGCATTATTCTTCTTACAAAATCATCCTTGTCTTCACCTGGACTCGAGCCCGGGACCTCTGTGGTACATGGCAGAGCGTATACCGACTGCATGGCGAATGAGCTAATGAAGAACTTCCTTAGCTAAATAAGTATCTACCACATTTACTAAGGGAAGCAATCCCGTTACACAAAGTTTATGCATGACTAGACCACCCTGGTTTGCTTTAATCAACCTCGCCATTTTCAAGTAATATTGCACTCGCAAACCAAAGATTGGAGACGTTCAACGGGGATGAACGATGAAATACGATATTATTTGTTTACTGAGCTCTTTTTATAGTTCTCTTACTAGTAAAATTTTTAAAACATATCTATCAGTTGTATATGTGCATGATAAAAAGCACTAAATGTCCTTAGACAAATTTAAAACAAAGTATCCTTTAATCTAGAAATGTAAACATTATATAACATCCAAGTGTAAATACAGTATTGTTATGTTTTATCTATATAACATTACTGAAGTGTTTACATTTCAGACGAGTGTGTACTTGATGTATTGTGTTTTGTCAACATCAATAAATTGTATTCTTATATTGTAAAATTATTTGCGACTGAACGTAAAACAAGTAACAACCAATCAATCAATAAGTAAACATATATCTTTGAACAGAGTAGTGAAGTCAAACTCGACTATTTTGCAAGTTTACAAATAATTTTAAATTGAAAAATCGATTTGGCAAATTATTTTTTTGGAATCAGAAAAACCGGAACAAAGATTTCAATAATTTGTTTTCTTTCTCCTGCCGTTCGTTTGATAGATTTAGAAGATATAAAGCATAACAGAAAGTGAACCAAAAGCCAAAACACAAACTGAAGCTTCTAAGATAATACGGACAAAAAATACCCCTCCAAAGACCACACATAAACTCATTCAGTTTTTCACAAACTCTGTTAATACCTCATTTCAAATTTCTTACTGGTCCCTTTTATAGTAAGCTAGGGACCTTCCACGACGGAGTGTAGGTACAACTGAATCGTTGCCATGCAAGTTTTGTCTTAAATTAGATCTCTTTTAAGAATAAGAATTCCATGCGAATGCAAACCAAGAAGAGGAACTTTCTCATAGTAATCACCAAGCTTCCCTTCGATGAATAGTACACAAAAAATATAGATGTAGTATAAAATTGGTTATAAAAATACATGCCTATTATGGTTGCGGCTATAACCTTAAGCGGCACTTCCGGTATTCCACAGTATGGGAAAAATGTTATGAAATATTGTGCAAATGTCAATGTAATGATAGCTACACTCGATGGTGTTAACACTATGATTTTAGTCCAAGCATAAAGAAAAGCAAGCACGCGTCCCATAGCCACTCCTATGTAGGCATATTCTCCTCCAGACTTCCTTATAATGCATCCTAATTCGGCATATGACAACGATCCTAATCAAATAAAGAAAGAACATGTTAAACTCCAATACTCAAGTCATAGCTTACTATCTATAGGTTTTATTGAGAAACTTAAACTTTGTTAAGAACTAAATAAGATACATTTGGTTTTCTTTTTCACTTTTTATAATAAACTTTAAATAAAAAATGAATTTGTTGAAATCGTCATTATTATGCCTTTGACTGTCGTATTTGTATTCATTTCGTTTGACTTTGAAAAGAAGAAAACCATTAAAAAAAAAGCAACGTCATCGACGGTAGCAAAACACAATGTTTATGCATGTGTTTGGTAACGGCAATTGTCGTTGTAGAAGACTCTATCTTTGTTGACTGTCTTGTATTGTTTGTTTATCTTTTGTAATGGTAGGATGCGTTTCCGTCTGGTTGAAATATAGACAACATCTTCAGTTTTTTAAATTGTTTTCAAGTGTTGACACAGATTTGTTTGGTCTGATGAACGAATTTTGTATTGATTATAATGACATTACTGCTGGTACGACACATATCATGAAACTTGAAATGTACAGACTACGCCTGGTCTCGCATACCAGAAATACATACGTGTATGGGTGTACGACCTATATATTTATCTGATTTTATAATTATATTCCAAGGTATGAATATAATAAAATCAAGATTTGTCAATGTAACGGGGTGATTTTAAAATAGGTCTATAGGGCCTTTTATAGCTGACTATGCGGTATGGGCTTTGCTCATTGTTGAAGGCCGTACGGTGACATATAGTTGTTAATTTCTGTGTCACTTTGGTCTCTTGTGGAGAGCTGCCTCATTGGTAATCATACCCATCTTCTTTTTTATACTAAAAGTACTTGTATTACTTGTTTTTGAGTATGATATACAATTGGTATTTCCTGAAAACGAACGACAGCGGATAACATATTTGTCTACAAAATATTAAAACGCAATCATGATAATGTAATATCATACATAACTGCATTCTATTGTGACTGGTTAAGGCCATTTTGCGTTTTCGCCCCGCATATTCGAAATCGCGATGTCGAGAACGCGAAATATTTATTTTTCAGATTTTGCGTTTTCGACTTAGCGTTTTCGCCTTCGCGATATCGCGTTTTCGGACTATATAATATGAATTGCCAAAACACGAAACGGCCTTAATCGGCCACCATACCATTCTCTTCAATGCGACCTATTTCAAATTTAATGCAATGTGCATGTAATAGCTGAATACTTATTAGAATACTCACCAAGCAGGGAAAGCATACCCCCTAGACCCCATACTATTAAACTTAGTCCGACGGAGCCAGTCTCTGTTAGAACACCTTTTGGAGAGATGAAGATCCCGGACCCTAAAGAAAGATAATATGTCTTTTCTTATATGAATTAAATCCCGGACCCTAAAGAAAGATAATATGTCTTTTCTTGTAAGAATTAAATTTCGTACCGAATAAAAAAACATAATAACATACAAAATTCAGTTTTCTAAAATGAATCCTGAGTCTTCCCTATATATATATATATATATATATATTCAGTACACTATTTAGAAGCTTATTTTTTCATAATTGTGAACATTGAAAAGAGCATAGATGTCGTTTCTTTTTCTAAGACAAGTAAGTGCCTGTGCTTTTAACATACATTTTGTACACCAGGTTTTTGGTAATCTCTTTTGATATATTTAACAATTTATCATTCCTTTTATGTGGTTTTTATGTAAAGGCATATGGGTTGACATCTGCATACTTTGATCTGTAGTAGATAGTTGTCACTTTGACAATCATACCACATCTTCTCATTGTTATTATTTATAGAGGCGTCTCTCTCCTTATTTTATAAACTTTTCTCGTGAATCTATATTTTTGTATTTTTTTCCCCCTTTTTCTCAATGTTTTATATAACGAATGTTTATATCACATATTCTTAAATTAAAAATATTAAAAACATCTGTTCATATACCGATGAAATACTACGTGTGGAGTCTTAATATACAAACCATATGTAATATTATCAGATTATTACATGGCATTTTTCATATCGCATGTATTATCAGCCCTAGGTTCAATATCAGCCCAAGAGCCGCATGGCTCGAGGGCTGATATTGACCGAGGGCTGATAATACATGCGATATGAAAAATGACATGTTATGATCTTTTTATCATATGCTTCAACAATGGAGAAGAATAACAGATTCATATATTGATCCTTTTACGTGGTTCCAAAATAGAAGTTCAAAGATTGAAAAGTTCACGGACGTCGGAACCCGGATTTAGTACATTCAATATGATATCTTTCTAGCATATGCCTCGACAGAGAAGAAAATATTTTAATATGGACGAATCAACAAAATAAATAATTCATCAATATACATAATGAACACTGTTAGGAAAAGTCAACTGTTTTTAAAGTAACTTTCTAAATCATGTTTGAAACTTTTAAAAATGCATTTTAATAATTAATATTTTAATTCTTTTTTATTATTATACACAATCATACTTTTCAGTATCCAAATAATTGTTTTGTATACTACTTCGTAATGATTTTCACTGAAAACGTAGCATTGAGGTGTATTTTCCGGAATTTGCCGAGCATCACCGGAATGCCATGCGATAACGTTACGGAAAGTTATGTGATAACAATCGAAGCATATGATAAACTTTTCATATCAGCTATTATCGTACAGCAAAAATCATATGTTATTTAGTCTAAGTATATGATAAATATAACTATACAGTCTTTCACGGCGATAACATACGAGAGTTTACTTTGTTTTCTACATTTTTTAAAGTCTTATCTCAAATTCATATGCATCATTTGTTTTCATGCTTTAATGCACAAAATGTACCTATAACAGTTCCTACGATAAAAGATGTTCCACTTATAAGACCAACAGTTTTCTTAAGAGTTACTGTGTTTTCTATCACCACACCACCATCAGCGTCACTTCTATCTACATCTCCATTTATAGGTCGCTTTCGAAGTTCATTCTCGTCATAAGGCTCTCCTAAAAAAATCATATTCTGTTATCATATATAATTAAAAAGAAGAGAATATGAAAATATGACCGCAACGTGTTACTTTCCACGAGCTTTTGGATTTAAAAAGACATTGGATACAAGTTTTTTTTTTTGAAGAATTATAGCCAAATTATACTTTGCGGCATTTGCCTATGAAAACTATATATAAAAACCAAAGAACAAGATCCGAACAATATAATGCCTTTAACAATGAGCAAAACACGTGCCGTATATATATATATATATATACTATAAAAGACCCATGGATGAAAAATATTTGAGACCTACTGCAAAAGTATATCTACTGACACATAATACGTGTTGTTTACGCTGCCTTCTACGTAACTGTAAAAGAATTTAAACCAAAAAAGGAACCTTTGTTGCATAGTCAATTGGTTTATACATTTTGACGGTTAATATCTTGTAAATTTAAATACATATAATAAAGAAAATGATACTTTCTTCATCTTTTCAATCGTAAACCAAACTGTTATTTAAAACTTCTGCATGCGTCGTATCAACGATTTAACAATCAAGATGCAAAGATTCAATGAATAAATTCGACAAGTGTCTATAAATTTTGAATTACATGCTTTCATGAAACCTGAGGAAAAGTGTATAGATATTACAACATGGTTTACTCATAACACAACTGTTAACAATATAATGACTGGAGTTGTAAATGTGATTAGTTGTTATTTTTCGGTTTTGGTGAAATTATTGTATAATTTGATCCACCCTGTATAATTTCGACTCCATAATGACAGTGTAAGCTACTTCGCGTTTAAAACTACCATATCATTTTCTGATATTTCATAATGGTTTTATTTTTTGTCTGATGTTCCCATACGGAAGCCGATAAGGGCCATTCAAAAAAAAAATTTATGTCGTAATTACGACATAGCATGTCGTAATTACGACATAGCATGTCGTAATTTCGACATAACATGTCGTTATAACGACATCGCTATGTCGTAATTTCGACATAATATGTCGTTATAACGACATCGCTATGTCGTAATTTCGACATAACATGTCGTTATAACGACATCTCTATGTCGTAATTTCGACATAATATGTCGTTATAACGACATCGCTTTGTCGTAATTTCGACATAACTTGTCGTAATAACGACATCACTATATATATCAAAGAATATGTACTATGATTGCCAAGACACTAAATGACACAGAAATTAACAACTATAGGTCATATCATAATGCCCCAATAACTAGAAAAGCCCCCGCATAATCAGCTATAAAAGAGGGACGAAAGATACCAGAGGGATAGCCCCCGAATTGCTGTGTGGCAGACAGTGTTATTAATTAATTATTAGCTCCCTTGGTAAAACTCCAAATTTCATATTTAATGTATTTCATTGTTAAATAATTTACATGAAGCTGAATAAGTATATATCTGTTAATTGCATAGCTTTTGCTATTTGAATTCATTGATTAAAGATATTTATTTATATTGTAAAGTTTAATATTTGTATCGTCGCAAAATCTTTGGTCACCTTCTTTGGTTACCTTCTGTGAGAAACTTATATATTTTATAGATCCTGATTGAAAGTAATACCGACCGTGCAAGGGCTGTATAGCCAGTCAAGGTCGTTAAAAACTTCCATTTGTTGTTGAAAGTAATAAGAAACCGACCGGGGACTAAGCCAACTGACCTAAAGTCCTATCAAGGCAAGCAAAGTCTAACACCTTTCGCGCACAACTCCGTGGTTTGTGGTAATGAGGGTGAAAGGACGTATCGATTGCTGTGTATTTACTGTCAAACGATGGGCACGATGTTCCTAAAACACGACGTTACACATAAAAAGCGGCGTCGAAGAGGGCTTTTGATTAATTTTTGCAAGTTTTATTCGTTTTTTTATATGTTGGTTGATTTATTTATTATATTACAAAATTTTTAAAATTTCTGATTCTGGTTCTGTTCGTTTTGTGATGTCATTTTATCATAAATTACCTCAAGTTGTGGAAATCTATTTAATAATGTTTACCCTTTAAGTTATTTCAACTAAAAATGCATTACTGTCGCAAGTAATGTGGGAAAGAAAGATGGGACAGAAGTAGATATAGGCAGATGTGGTACAGTTTTCCGTAAAAAAGATAATTTTTTTTAGATGTACGAAACTTTTATCATATGATGTTTAACTTTCAAGGTGCATATCATCTGTCATTGTAAAATTTCTAAATCTTAACTCAACCCCAATACAAATATATCTGACACTCTGCAAGTAAATCGAACATTTTTACCCTTGGTTAAATTTGAATAGAATTGTATTTTCCCTGGTACAAAGTTGTCGAAATAGACCCCTTCAATTACTTGAACCTTGGCTTGAGAATTATTTCCGCAAGTCATCTATAGTGTTTAGTTTCTGATATACATTTTAAAATATAGTAATCTACTCCTGGATCGTCCGCGAAAGCGGCTTAAATAATCCCGGGTTTTTAAAATTCGATGAAACGGTTTTCATCGCTGTTTGGGATTTGTCTTTCAATTACTAGTACCTCCATTTCATGCACAAGTTTATATTGACGAAAAGTTCCGGCTTCGCTAAAACAGGAATTAATTTCATCACGACAGTTATAACATGAATAGCAGGACAAATCGCGAAGTAAAACACTCCGTGAACTGGTATATAAGTCTTTTAATATTGGTGATTGCACCTTACTGAAATGACGACTTTAAATGATCTATGGAGTACTTCCACAATATAAATTTCAATTCGAATTTTACATTTAGAGGATTGTCTTGGTGTCTAAAATTTGTCTTTGCAAAATTTGGACGAAGTTCATGTAATGAGATGTTTTTCCCCATTTCACCATTCTTTTAAATAAATCGTTAAAAGCTATAAACGATTAATAAAAATTGCAAAATTTAACCTGTGTCGAACCTATGTCCCCGGGTGGAGTCTATAGCAACATGCGCTATTCTTTTTTTTCGGCAGCAATCATCAACCTGTTTTTCCAAATTTCACAACACGATTTGTTTTAATTATCATGAACATTTAATTGAAACTTTAGCACATGTAACGACGGAAATTAGCGTCTTTCGAACTTTCGACGTTTGGACAAATTGGCTACTGTTTTGTAATGTGTGGAAGCATTTTATTCCTTTAAGACCCAAACATGTAGTTAATAAGAAAAGAATCTTGTCATTTTTTACTCTTCGTGTATCTAACTTTTGTTTTGATTAATTATAAAAAATACGCGTTAACTGCTTTGAAAAATGAAATATCAACTTGGACAAAATGGCTACCGTTTGAAAAACGACTGTGTAGAGAAGATTTTATTGAATAAGCAATATTTGAACTCACGAACAATGAGGCAAATATTTGTACTTTTGTTAGATATTATTATTGTCTTACTATTTTTATTCATTTTCTGCTACTTACAAAATTCACTTTCAGTCGTTGAGATAACGAAAAACGTCGTTGGACATTTTTCTTATTCCCGCTTAATATAAAGCCACCAAATCAAATAAAATTTGGCAAAAATAACGTCTTTAACGCCACAAAGAACCGGCACATGTCGTTGTTCCTGCCAAGTATCAAGAAGATCAGAGAATAAGAAATAGGATCACTATACATAAGATTTAAAACAGTTTTTCATAAATGTAACGTTGGACATCCGGTTTTTTTCACATAGCTTTGCTAATATAATCATCAAATATACTAGATATTACTTAGTATATGATCAAGAGCTGTAAAAACATAATTTGAAACATATATTGAATTTGCTTTAATATTGGTTCGTGTTTTCTAACATTTTCATTTTGTTTTGCGGATGAAATTTCGAAGATTCCTGTTTTAAATCCTAGAGGTTGTAGAAACATCGTGTCCAACGTTTGTAAGTAGAAAGAGAGCAATGCATATATTTCAATTCACCCTTATTACACGAAGGCATGTAGTTGGGCGATGGTTTATAGGTCGGGTGTATGTCTGTTCTCATATAATTCCTCACATGTTAGTTCAATCAAGTAGAGAGTTTATCAGACATCAAATGGAAGTTTTTAACGACCTTGACTGGCTATACAGCCCTTGCACGGTTGGTAGATTATCAGACTAACTCTGTAACTCCTTCAATAGGATCTATAAATTATATAAGTTTCTCACAGAAGGTAACCAAAGAAGGTGACCAAAGATTTTTCAACGATACAAATATTAAACTTTGCAATATGAATAAATATCTTTAACAAATGAATTCAAAAAGCAAAAGCTATGCAATTAACAAATATATACTTATTAAGCATCATGTAAATTAATCAACAATGAAATACTTTAAATATGAAATTTGGAGTTTTACCAAGGGAGCTAATAATTAATTAATGTTAACACTGTCTGCCACACAGCATTTCGGGGCCTCTCCCTCTGGTATCTTTCGTCCCTCTTTTATAGCTGACTATGCGGGGGCTTTTCTAATTATTGGAGGCATTATGATAACATATAGTTGTTAATTTCTGTGTCATTTAGTCTCTTGGCAATGATAATACATATTCTTTAATATATATAGTGATGTCGTTATTACGACATAGCTATGTCGTTAAAACGACAAAGTGATGTCGTTATTACGACATGTTATGTCGAAATAACGACATAGCGATGTCGTTATAACGACATGTTATGTCGAAATTACGACATAGCGATGTCGTAATAACGACATGTTATGTCGAAATTACGACATGCTATGTCGTAATTACGACATAATTTTTTTTTTTTTGAATGGCCCTTATCGGCTTCCGTATTCCCACGGCATTTCTCGATTGTTTGTAATTTATGACAGCCTACATAAGGTGTTTCGATCAAATATCAGATAAGTGTCTATAAATTATATAAACAATAAAAACTTGTTCTGCACTACCATAAAGTGTTGGTTTTTAAAAGTTATCGAAAGTACGGTAAAATTTCTAATCAGATAACTTTGATTTTTTTCTATACATTAACTAGAATAAAAGAAAGCAACATTTTGTATACGCTAAATACCTTCTTTTCCATCTCAAATCAAGTTTGAAAATATGCAAGACCATTTAGAATAAGAACATCCACTTCTAACTATTAATACCAGTCATTATCTGAACTACTACCTTTCTGTTCCTTTTTAAAGCATTAATAAGTATACAAAGCAACTCTAGGTCATACATTATGATATATACGTCTTTATGAATAACCAAAAACCATAAAGTAAACCAAGTTATAACAAAAATGACAGAATATAATACAAACAATTCACACAAGAAACCGAACAGCCTGGTTAATATAATAACGTCATATAGGTATAAGTGATGGAGGTTTAAGTGATGGATTCATTTCATGGCGAAGTCAGTGTGACCAGGTAAAGTCTTTCTTTTTATTCTATGGTCGACCATGTTGCAATACTATCCCATGTACCCATGTGAATAGAAATATACAGTCAACGCATTTCGACTGCTCAAATAGAACGAGTGCAGTATAAATAAATATAACCCATTGCAACTCAGAAAAGAGAATAGACTCATACCATTATGTTAAACTGATTTAACCACTATAGGTATCCTGTCATATAAAAACTGGTAGAAGAACATTTTGCTGTTATTTATGTGACTTGCAGGCTGAGGCAGTATTAAAATAAAGTCCAAAATTTTGCAGAGCTGCTCAGTATCAGAGGTTGTTTGTGTCCTTTGCGATTCTATAAACTAATAATTATCTAATCTTTCTGAACATTTTTAAAATATGTAAACCTTTTAAAATTCTATCAACAGACCAAAAACTGCAATTTGAAAAGACGTTTGTCAATTTTGACATTAGAGTAGCGCCAATCGTCTCACTACATGTTGGAGCAGACACTGCTTATACCAGAGCACCTGATTTAATGCATGGCTTAAAAGGGTTAACGTTGGTGTAGTCCGGTCATTACGTGTACTAGAACACTGTTTATGGCAGGTGTTGTAAATTGTTGCTTTTTGTAATGTTTTTATTCATTTTAAAGTTTGAAAAATCTATTTCTTATTAAAGATTTTTATTGACAATCAGGCAGATTATGCAGATTCATGAGTTGTCTGAAGAATGTGTGGATAAACACTTCTTAAGTGACATTTGCATCTTTAAATAAAAGTCGTATAACAATTTGAAAATCTGGTATTGAACGGATACCATGTAATATTGCATTGAATTTGACTTGCATCTAGCATCATCTTTTGTATACTAGTATTATTGACATTTGAATTATATGATCTGATACATGTTAATGACATCATTCGTAAATATAGCTCAACATGCAGACTTCTTATACGTTCAGGTATTTCACATCCAATATTTTATGGAAAATATTCTTTATAAAGCACAAAAATGTCAGTATTCACCTCAGAAGCTAACAAAACCTTTAAATAGACTTATTAAGAAGGGATATAGTTACGATACTGTTGTCAGGTCATTAAAGATTGCATATTTTGGCGTTAATATTGATTCACTTATAGGGTTTTTGCATCGGAACTAAACACATTTATTCTTAATAAACAAGTTGTTGGCATGACACGGGTTATGTTCTTCTTATATATGTTATGATGGTATGATACTAAACCCCTCACGGGGAGGATTGTGCCTGATATTCATATGATGAAGACATAATTTTTCAATCAGTTTAATTGAGGTCCGGAGCTGGCATGTCAGTTAACTGCTAGTAGTCTGATGTTATTTATGTATTATTGTCATTTTGTTTATTTTCTTTGGTTGCATCTTCTGACATCAGACTCGGACTTCTCTTGAACTGAATTTTAATGTGCGTATTGTTATGCGTTTACTTTTCTGCATTGGCTAGAGGTATAGGGGAGGGTTGAGATCTCACAAACATGTTTGACCCCGCCGCATTTTTGCGCCTGTCCCAAGTCAGGAGCCTCTGGCCTTTGTTAGTCTTGTATCATTTTAACTTTTAGTTTCTTGTGTACAATTTGGAGTTTAGTATGGTGTTCATTATCACTGAACCAGTATAATTTGTTTAGGGGCCAGCTGAAGGACGCCTCCGGGTGCGAGAATTTCTCGTTGCATTGAAGACCTGTTGGTGACCTTCTGCTGTTGTCTGCTCTATGGTTGGGTTGTTGTCTCTTTGGCACATTCCCCATTTCCATTCTCAATTTTAATACATGTAAATTGTTATTTGGATATTTAATAATGTTTAATTAACATGCAGGTTATTAATGATATGTGTTGTATATATGATATACGACGAAGAAACAGCAACCAAACGAATTGAATAATTAAACAACATCTAAAGTTCAAAATACAGTCGTAAACATTCGACAGGTCAAGTTCTTAATGCCAACATAGACTTTCTAGACTGCAAAACCAAAGATATGAACAGATTTCACCGACAAGAATCCCGCAAACAGCAAACGTATACCCATAGTACCCTAACACATTTAAAAGTCTTTCGTGATCATCGGACTAAAACATTATTATTATTTGAAGTATTCACTAAGTAACGTTTTATGCATAGTATTATCGACTTACGAGTTCTCAGTGAAACAAATCGTATCTTTTGAACCTTTTTTTTTGTATGTATCTGTTAGTTTGATCTTATATGGTAACCTAAATGTACTTTGAACTAGAATATGTGTATTTATTGATTTGCAAATATTTGCCATGTTCAATATTAAAAGATTTATATATTATATGCCTTTTTTCTTTTTTGTTTGATAGTCACTTATATGTGTAAATTTGGCTACAAATTCCTCATACGTATATTAGTAGCTAGATGACCCCTCCCAGTCATTAATTTGAAATTGATCTTAATTTTTCTCTTTTTTCGGCTTTTATATCAAATTTAGTTTTATATCTTGAATAACCAGTAAATGCAATATGCACTGCAAGTTTTAAAAAAAAATCGTTATGTAGATCATTTGAAGAATGTAACCACAATTTAAAAAACTAATTTCAAAAGATGATTAAGGTATTTAATATAATTTGAAAGGAGAACATTATGATTACAGTATAATAAGCGTTTAAGGTATTTAATATAATTTGAAAGGAGAGCATTATGATTACAGTATAATAAGCGTTTAAGGTATTTAATATAATTTGAAAGGAGAACATTATGATTACAGTATAATAAGCGTTTAAGGTATTTAATATAATTTGAAAGGAGAACATTATGATTACAGTATAATAAGCGTTTAAGGTATTTAATACAATTTGAAAGGAGAACATTATGATTACAGTATAATAAGCGTTTAAGGTATTTAATATAATTTGAAAGGAGAACATTATGATTACAGTATAATAAGCGTTTAAGGTATTTGATATAATTTGAAAGGAGAACATTATGATTACAGTATAATAAGCGTTTAAGGTATTTAATATAATTTGAAAGGAGAACATTATGATTACAGTATAATAAGCGTTTAAGGTATTTAATATAATTTGAAAGGAGTACATTATGATTACAGTATAATAAGCAGAGAACGAAGTATGATTACAACCATGTATTCCCATTCAAAAGCATTGATCGTAAAAATAAAGGGGTTCCAACTCCCAGAACACCCCTGGATCCGACTCTGTAAATGAAGAGACAACCACTGAGAAGGTTCCTGACGCGGGCCAGACAAATACACGTGTGCATTGATGTGGAGAAGTGAAACTTTTTTGTTTTTATATTTGAATGCCCACTCTTTTTTTACTAAAAGAATTTTTTACTTTAAAGTATTCCCGATTTAACGTTTTACGCAGTCAAATATTTACTGATAAACGACCTGCTTACGAAACATATCTTTAAAGTGTAAACCCTTCTTATTAAAGCTCTTTTGCAGATAACCTACTTACATGTACATTGAACTACATGTTCTATATATAACAGCATGTATTGTCGTTGTAAATATTTACAAAGTTGTTAAGATTTCTACATTGTATAGTCCATTTTTGTTTTCCCGCGTATCACTTATTTATTTAAATTCCTCATACGTATATTAGTAGCTGGTGACCTTGCAATAGTCGTATTCAAGTATAGAAGTAAATGACCTTATTATTCTCTTATTTTATTTTTGTGGTTTCGAGATCAATCTATTTTCATATATAAGCAGTTAGTGACCTTATTATACTCGTTTTTATTTTTGCGGTTTCGAGATCAATTTTGTTCTATATTTATTTTCCTTTATTTCTATGGAGGTATTTGATATGCAATGCACGTTTAAAATAGATATATTAAACATAAAAAGGTAGTGAAATTGAACACACATTTGTTTTAATAAGGCACTTTCCTTCATGTACGTAGTTTTACTTAATAAATATTTACATTCACAAAGGAAGTGATGTACACAGGAATGCTCTCATTTTTCTGACAATCATCAAAATGATATGCGTTAGGTAGTTGGGGCATAGACGTATGGGTTTTATTTTGGCCGGTAAGACACATAGTATATCAACCGGCTGTGTAGGGCGGTTAAACACAAATGCACAGTCACGTTTTTGTCTGAAAAAGTAAATAACAAAAATATTAAACTCCAAGGAAATTTCAAAACAGAAACTTTAAATCCTTTTAAACACATCTAACCAATGGAAAATAACCGTCATATTCCTGACTTGGTACAGGCATTTCCATATAAAGAAAATGGTGGATTATACATGGTTATATAGCTAGCTAAACCGTCTATGACAGTCGCATATAGTTCTATTGTATTGTCAACAATGTGTAAACATAACAAACAGACATGAAGGTAAAAACGTCAAAATCGGGGTACATTTACATCAGTTAATTTTATTATAATCTTAACCACAACAAAACAAATAACTGTTTCAACATACTAAAAAACCTCAACATGACGTATAGAAAAATACATAAGCAAAAATGAGAGACAAGAACTCAATTGTGACATAGCACAATCGTGGGATGTATAAGTACCGATCCACGTCATAAGTATATAATTAAAAATGGATGAACAGTAAACTTTAGGTTAAAAATATTCAACACAAAAAAAAGGAGCTTTTAAACACGTAATTCAGATCACAAACAACGTCTGTACCTAGAATCTATGTATTGATTTTCAAGACCATCATGTTTCATTTGTGAAGCTGTTAGAAACATTTATCAACATGCTGTTGATATTAACCAATGCACTTTTAAAGAGACAGGACGAGCCTTTTTCTGACATAATCTTGGCTCATCAACGTTTTGCTCAGACACTGGTGACGTTTGATAAACCCGAGTAGCAGTAACAAGCTCTTGAATACCAAATGAGTTGGGAATGTATGTCCCATATAAGGTGAAGTCGGTATGTTCCTGCTAATTTTCAGACGTTTTCAAGAAAATCTAAGAAACAAGTTGATCATTTTGAAAGTGCCCATAGGCGTACATTTTGTACATTGCACCCATTGCATCAGAAAATTTAATATTAGTACAGTATACTATGAAATATTTAACACGTACCTAATCGTATTTTTTTTTTTTTTAATGATTTGGTTATTTTAGTAATGTGGTTATTTTAGTAATTTAGTTATTTTCGTAATCTGGTTATTTTAGTAATTTAGTTATTTTAGTAATTTGGTTATTTTAGTAATCTGGTTATTTTAGTAATTTGGTTATTTTAGTAATCTGGTTATTTTAGTAATCTGGTTATTTAGTTGCATGATTTTATAGGCACTGTGCTAGTCTTTCACTGCACGTTTGAAGTAAATATTGTTCTCTCTATTTTATCTCTATTTAGTCTAAAATAGAAAAACAATTGACAACTTCTAAAAGCGAGAGTAGACTGTTTTTCAGTTAAAATTTCAGTTTATATGTGTCAATACAATTGTGAAATGTTATCACGTTCTCCCAATCAAAAATCACTAAATGGGCCCTCTTTTTCAGAGCAATTTAAATTTATACATGTATGGATCGTCTTCCACCCCACAAATATGTGTGCTTAAATTATATTAATCTCCTGCCAATTCATAAATTGATAAAAATGTCTCTTCGTATTATTAAAATATTCATTCTGATAGTTTACATAAATAAATGAAGATTTTGACAGCAGAACATCTATACAAATAATTACAAAAATCTATTAGCCAACACCCAGTCTTCAGAACACAATAGACAGACGTCTTATTAATTATACCAGTGGCAAGTTTATTATGATCGTCCCGACACTATAAAAGTTTGAAATAATTTAACAGAAAGTTTCAAAAATCTACAAAGAACACCATACACGTAAATGAAAACCACTAGCGAGGTTGTTGGTTCGAGGAAGGAAGTGAAACAAAGGCGGGTTTACGTTATTGTTTTGTTGTTTTTTTTTTTTTTTTGTTTTTGTTTTTTTTTGTCCGGGGGAAGGTCCTCCCAATCTGCTTTTAATCTTAATCAGTAGACCAGCATTAGTGAAAACAAAAAATCCTAACTTACTCACATGATAGTAATGTTGAATACATGATTACATAGCATCATGTTAGGCAAAAAAATAGATTACTGTAAATTCATAAATTTTCATATGTATTTTGTATTGCCTATGTTGAAAATAGGCAAAAATGCTAAACTTTTGCAATTTCAAAATTTAGTGAAATATTGAATGCAAATAATGCTACCCCAATTTGAACCCCACTTTAAAGAATGAAGACAAAAATACATCCTATTAGAACTACCCGATCGGTAGTCTTGGGTGGGAAAGGTCACCCAGGTCAAACCAAGTACCTGAAAATAGGTACTTCTGCTTCTTCCCTAAACAGACAGCTTTTATGAGCTAGTTAAGATCAAAGACTGATTGGCGTGGAGTAAGAAGACTGTGTGTCAGCTTTGAAGGGTGACATTGGCTGCGGACTGCATCCTTGTAAATTAGCACGTCTAAAATCCTACTCAGCGTGTTGATCTTGTACAAAGGTTGGTTTATATTCATAAAGTAACTTGTTCTTCTCCTTAATATGTATTATATTTGCCACTGGACGTTAAACAGCGTTTTGTCATTCTCATCATTCCATTAGAATTCATGGATGAACAAAATAAGCATGGGGAGTTGTCTCATTGGCACTCAAACCACATATTCTTATATATCTGTAATAGAACTTTACTACTGTATACACGCACTTGCTTTTATTACAGAGGAAAATAAAACAATCAATTGTGGAATGAATTTAAAATTATTTTCATATTACAAATTAAATTTGTCAAAATGCCTACCTTTGTATCCTGCATTGTCCATTTTTATGAAGGAATAATAAATCGACAACTTTAACTTATTCTAAATGTTTGTCATTGTAAATAAGATCCGATTCACCTCTCAATATATCGATAGGTGATTCACTTTGAATGGTTGAAGGATGTATATTTGTTTCTTATTCAAATGCATTAACGGTTTACCTGTATAGGGAGAGATTGTTATTTTTACTCCCTTGTATAAATCAGTGTATAGACTATAGGAACGTGGAGACACACAGTACAATTAAGTACAATATTTGCATACATCGTTTATGTAAATATATACACCTGAAACTGTTATTTTTTATTGTATATATATATATGTTGAATATTTATGGACACAAATCAGTACTATGTACACTTTACAGTAGATTATGAGTTTATATACAAATGCGTTTAAATATTCAATAAACGAAGTGAATGAACCCTCCTTTTCCGAATTTAGTTTGCAAATGCTTTTTTGGTTTGAAATTTTTTTTTCCAAACTTCTTTTTCTGTTGATTTTCGATTTCATATGAGCCTTTTTTCAAAATTAAGTTCCTATGGATTGACCTGGACAGCGAAATATGACAATCTCTGGACTTCTCCTGTCCGGCAATATAACACTAGTCTGCCTCATTAACGCCTTCGTTTGGCAGTGCGAGATGTATAAATACGTAGCCACGTCCGGCAATATAACACTAGTCTGCCTCATTAACGCCTTCGTTTGGCAGTGCGAGCTGTATAAATACGCAGCCACGTCCGGCAATATAGCACACGACTCATTAACGCAGATGGCCAGATATAAGGCAAAATATATGTCGCTCACCAACCCAACATCACTAACCAGCGTCTATTTCCCATTGGTCATCACAGTAGACCTACCTTTCACAAACCAGCAATTATTTAAAAAAAAAATTGTTTTCGTCCAAAATATATTATCAACTATATGCCACTGAACATTGAGCAAATGACAATCAATCAATTAATCAACTAAAATTGAGTTTGACATGCCTTTTTGTATGCAATTGTTTAGTGAAGAGCAGCTACGGAACCGTAACTCTTATGGTCCTTTTTATTTATTTTTTTTATTTTGCGGACCCGCAAAAGTAAAAAAATAACATAAGGACATAAGAGCTACGGTTCCGCAGCTAAGTGAAGAAACGCCTTGAAAAATAGTACTTTATCTTTCCATCTTATTTAGTTTCTTGATGGTTTTTTGTTACAGGTGGTAACATGAAAACAAGTTTTTTTTCAATATTTTATTTAATTTAGTTGTTTCATGCTCAAAACACATTACTATTATTTTGATAGTAGGCCATTAACCAAAAATTTACTCTTAATTGAGTTATCTCCCTATCTTTTTGGTGATGTATTTTTCAATTTGTTCCAATTCGCTAGCAAAGCAGATACGGGAAATAGTTGCCATTGAAGGAGTATGTATGGTACGCCGTTAAACCTTGTCAAGCTTTCATTTGCAAAAAGCATGTATACACTCGAGAGTGAACAGTCTATTCGTTCTGTAAATAGTAATTTGAAGAGATGTTGCACTGTAAACAAAGATATTGATTTTTAAAATAACTGACTTTTATAGTACATGTACTGTAGATCTTCCATACCTACTGCCCGTATTACAGTATTGCAATTAATTAACGTCAATGAATAGTAGCGGAAGACGGATTTTACAACCAGCAGCAATCCAAAACACAAGTTATTTAACCAAAACTTTCAGGTTGCAATACAGTCTCAAATATTGTACGCAAACAATCAAATCCAATTTATTAATCGTTTCTGGTTTTAGATACGCTTAGAATAATCAAAGATCTGACATCAATAAAATAGAAAATCATGTATGTGAAGTTAGCAGCCGGTTCGTTATTCGATATTCGATGTTCAATATCCAACAGACTGCTAGCAGTCGGTTGGATATTAAAAATTTAGTTGAAAATCATAAAAACAGAAATACTAAATAACATTAAAGTATGATTTTAATAGTAAAGAGGACTGATAAGATACGTAGGAAATCGTTTCATGACTTCTTCTAACTGCCGTAAATTCTCGTTGTTCTCGAATGTAAACCCTTTTCTAACTGGCTTATTTGTCTTTATGAAATATAGACTTTTGTCAATAAAGGAACTTCAAAGATGTACTTTTATATATTATATTTCTTAAAACAAAAAGTAAAACCGATCACGTTAGAAACATTTTGAAATATAAATAGAAATATTTATGTAAAGCCCAAAAAAGAAATATATACTAGTGAAAAATCTACCTGAGACCGCTTAAATGAGGGTGAGACCCCCTGGTCTTTCAATGTCCACAAAATTCAATTAAATCATAGACTCTGTATATATAAAGGTTGCATCAGTCGGATTTTCTAGAAAAAATGTCAATTTCGATATTTACGGAGAGCATAGATAGTCACTTTTTAGCTAAAAATTGTCAAAATTTTAGGACAAAGAGCACCGGGCAATGGTGAGAGCCCCTGATCTCTCAATCTTTCTAATAGTAAGCAGACATTTAGTTAAAAGGTAGATACAAACGTGACTAAAAGGAAGAATGAGGATGAGACCCCCCTGGTCTTTCAATGTCCACAAAATTCAACTAAATCATAGACTCTGTAATTATATACAAGGTTGTATCCGACGGATTTTTCCAGAAAAATGTCATCTTCGATATCTACGGAGAGCATAGATGGTCACTTTTTAGCTAAAAATTGTCAAAATTTTAGGACAAAGGGCACAGGGCAATGGTGAGAGCCCCCTGATCTCTCAATCTTTCTAATAGTATGCAGACATTTAGTTAAAAGGTAGATACAAACGTGACTAAAAGGAATTAGGGTACACTTCCTGTCTTAAGTGTATACGGAGCGCCCACAGTGCTAGTTGGATATTCAAAATTTATAGTGAAAATCTACCTGAGACCGCTCAAACGAGGTTGAGACCCCTCTGGTCTTTCAATGTCCACAAAATTCAACTAAATCATAGACTCTGTATATATAAAGGTTGCATCAGTCGGATTTTCTAGAAAAATGTCAATTTCGATATCTACGGAGAGCATAGATTGTCACTTTTTAGCTAAAAATTGTCAAAATTTTAGGACAAAGGGCACAGGGCAATGGTGAGAGCCCCCTAATCTCTCAATCTTTCTAATAGTATGCAGACATTTAGTTAAAAGGTAGATACAAACGTGACTAAAAAAAATTTGGGTACACTTCCTGTCTTCAGTGTATACGGAGAGCCCAAAGTGCCAGTTGGATATTCAAAATGTATAGTGAAAATCTACCTGAGACCGCTTAAACAAGGGTGAGACCTCCCTGGTCTTTTAATGTCCATAAAATTCAACTAAATGGTCCGAGAACACAATTATTTCGTAGTGCATTTCTTTTAGAACATAAATGAAAATAAAAAAAATCCCACCTGCGCTTTCTCAAAGAAATTTTTACAGTGTGTTGTACTACTTTTGGGACAAATTATATCAAAGTTATAGAAAACTTCATCGGCTCTAACTCAAAATATGGACAATTCTATGTTTAGGGCGTCTTGAAATCTTTTGACAGCTTCAGAAGTGCTAATTTTTAACCTTTTTCAGCTGGACCAAATCACTACTTTCCTTAAAAATTCTGGACCCAAATTTTTTTACAGTGTAATTTCACCCCCCTACTTGCAATTTGAGGCATTAAACATGGAGAAATAAATTTGGAAGGGGTATAAAAATTAATGGCAAGTAACCCACTGTCAACACTAGGGACTATATTGTACATATATATAAAGGTTGCTTCAGACGGATTTTTCAGAAAAATGTCATCTTCGATATCTACGGAGAGCATAGATTGTCACTTTTTAGCTAAAAATTGTCAAAATTTTAGGACAAAGGGCACAGGGCAATGGTGAGAGCCCCTGATCTCTCAATCTTTCTAATATTATGCAGACATTTAGTTAATAGGTAGATACAAACGTGACTAAAAGGAGGGCGTATTGCATTTCCGCTAATTTTTCAAAGTCCCAATACTACGTTTCCGCAAATTTAAAGTATACGTTTCCGCAATTGGATTTATTACTTTTCCGGAAATTTACCTGGTAAATTGTAAATTATAAATATTTAAATATATAAAAGATAAATTTATTTATTTAACTTTTTTAATAAATGTGGGATCTGCTTATTGATGTGTGCACTACCCGGAGATTAAATCTCCTGCCCGAGGTAGTGCATATTGACTTTGAATGTGCAATGCATACTGCTATTACGAAAACATTTCCTGCTGCTACAATCAGTTGTTGCAGATTTCATTTAGGACAAAGTTGGTGGTGAAAAATTCAGTCGTTAGGTCTTAGTGCCGATTACAAAGACACAGATTCGATTTTGGTAAATGGCTAACACATTTCTTTGGCTCGGCTTACTTGTCAACTGACATGATCGAGGAGCTTTGTTGAATTAAAAGCCGTTGCTCCATCTGACGACAAATGCATGAAGTTTGCCGATTATATATTGGAATTTTACATAGATGGCATTTCCAGATTTCAACCAACCATTTGGACATCATCTCGGCTCCTGACCCTGAGGAAAAGAGAACAACAAATGGTGCCGAGTCTTTTCATGCCCACCTGAACGAGCAGTTTTACGCTAGCCATCCTAACATTTTTGTTTTTGTCGATGTGTTATTGAAACTGCAAACAACATCTTACATGAAGATGAGAACTCTAACTGTCAAAGCACCCGTTCGCAAATACGAAAAGGAAAAGATGGACTTCCTTCTTGAACAAAATTCAAAACTTGTAAACGGTCAATGTACTACTCTGGACTTTGTAAGACATGTTGGGTACACATATTCCGCCAGAACTGACTTATGAAATCTTATAAAGATACATCTGATTAGTGCTGACTTTTGAACATACGTTTGCATACATTTTAATGATGAATTTTACTTGCATGCTATGATGACCTTTAACTTAATAAATATTTATTTTGTATTATGGCTTTGCTTTCAATCAACAGGTATTCCTTAATTATTTGCGGAAAAGTAATAATTTATTTTTTCCGGAATAGTTAATTTTTTTCCGGAAAAGTAAGATATTTATTTGCGGAAACGTAAACTTTTTTTTCCGGAAACGTCATCTTTTTTTACCGGAAAAGTAATGCCAATTTGCGTATTATAAAGGTTGCATCAGTCGGATTTTCTAGAAAAATGTCATCTTCGATATCTACGGAGAGCATAGAATTTCACT
The DNA here is from genome assembly GCA_037788925.1 of Mytilus galloprovincialis. Classification (NCBI taxonomy): domain Eukaryota; kingdom Metazoa; phylum Mollusca; class Bivalvia; order Mytilida; family Mytilidae; genus Mytilus; species Mytilus galloprovincialis. The sequence goes on along the minus strand of CM075333.1, from coordinate 47,550,667 downwards.
TTGTAGCTAAAAATTGTCAAAATTTTAGGACAAAGGGCACAGGGCAATGGTGAGAGCCCCCTGATCTCTCAATCTTTCTAATAGTAGCAGACATTTAGTTAAAATGTAGATACAAACATGACTAAAAGGAATTTGGGTATTTAAATATGATTATAAAAATACGAACTTTAAAACATTTGAATGGCCACGCTTATGACTTTAAGTATTAGTTTATGCTTGTGTTGTAAAATGTTTAAATTTTTCAGATTTCTGTGAAGAGGATTGAGTGTCCTTTAAGCACCTGCCCTTGGTGACTCCTGCATATGAACAACAATACTATTTGCTCATATGCATCAGCCACGAGGAAGGACTTAACTCAAAGTTTTTTTTTTTTCTATAATGGATGTGATGCTGCTTCTGGTGCATGTTCAATAATCACTAAACATACAGGTTTTGATGTGTGACTACATGTATTATTAACTCAATTTATATTTCATGTTTTTTGTCAAATGTATTTCTATTTTTATTTTTGTTTATTGTCTATTGCAATTGTGTGATAAAAAAAAATCAATGTACTGATTATGCCCGTAATGGGTCAACTATTGGAAAGAAAATATATCTCATCTTATCTTATCTTATATCGATACCAATAAAGAAAATGGCTCCGAAAGCACAATATTCATAGGTTTAAAATCGATTTTAAAACCAAAGATACATGTATATAACGGATTTAACAAAATAATCTTTAGCGTGTACATTTGTATGCTTTCTGAAATAGAAAAATGCTCGGAAAAGTCAGTCTATATTATTTAACCTAACAAAAGTTCTCATCGATAATTTGTTAATTTATAAACACTTCCAGTAATTTGTTGCTGTTAGAACAACTAATATGTACACTTTATGCCGTTTGGAGCAAATACTGTACTATCTGTTCCAGTGGAAATGATATTCCATGATATGTGTTCCGTTTTGGAACTAAATTGAATATTATGAAAGAACTCCTATTTCATGGCATATTCTCAGTTGTGTGTCCTAATTTTTTTCTTCTTTAACGTTCGCATACAGTATATCAAACTATCAGAAGAACTGTTTTAATAGGAATGCATTGATTTTCTAGTTTTCTTTTGGATATCGATCAATTTAATTCAATAAATAGACACTGGCCAATAGAGGGCACTGAACTTTACATGCATTTTACGTACTTAGACTGTGGTCGCTTTGTATAGAGTTATTTACATGTTATGATTGTTCATACATTGAATAAATCTATTATTCAACTTTACACCACTACTTGACTCATTAAATATCGACCTAGACCTAATTAATAAAAACACCAATACCCTTACCACTAGCCAATGAAACAAGCGTGTTGAAAGTTATTTTTAATTATTGATATTTTCTCTGACAAAGCAATGAACAGTAGCATTGATCGGATTCTTCCATATCAGACTGGAGTTGTTGCTACTAAAGACACAAATGGTAAGGTTTAAATTGTTGTAAATTTATGTATTAATAATAAATCATACGTGCTTGACATTTAATTACATGTATAAGCATGTGGTTGACATTTAATTACATGTACATGTATGTGCAATCACGCCGTACGTGGTTTTGTGATTCACAATACACTATTTTCTATATTTAGTAAATATGATTATAATAATCCGACTAAAGTTGTATTGTCAACCAGAACGTACCGGTAGTTTAATTACCTTGGATAGAATTAAATCATGCATATGCATAATGCATATGCATAATGCATATGCATAATGCATATTATGTAATATATTTAAGCATAAAAATTAAAATGGATTCGAACTTTGCACGAAAATGATGCATGTACTAAAACTATCATACTTATTCCATAAATATATAACAGAAATACTTGATTATTCATATACCTTACATTTTCTGCAGTTGTGAATCATTTTGTCGATAAGTCACACATAAAATGCAATTGCACATTAATTACTGTTAAGTAGCTCGAATCTTACGACTAAATTTAGTCATAAGTTAAATTGACATGGTCCATAACATGAGAATATTTTTTTCTAACGAGATTTTGATTAGTTAAAGCATAGTCAGTAAGTGTCCATCACGGGTACTGGAGACTTGTAATGTTTTAAGAAGGTAAATATGCATAGGCAGTGGACGAAGGAACTTTCTTTTAAAAACTGGCATTTTGAGAACTACATTCATCGTTGAGTCAAATATTTGAACATTAATTTCATTAATTATACCCCGACTATAATTATTCAGAAAAATACCTTACAAGTGTTACCTTTAAACCGTTTTAGAGCATATAAAAGATGTAAGCAGATTCATTTAATAATCAAGCGTCTACGTAATGAATGTTTCGGCAAATACCACGAAAGCCCGACGGTGTGGAAAAACCCTTCCTCCGATGTAAAAAAATATACATTTAATTTAAAAAAAATTAAAAATTACGATATGAAGGTTTGAACGGTGTTTATAGAATAAAGAATTATGCACTAAAAGTGCACCATAAGTTACGAAAAAAAGCAAGAATGTAGAGAAAAAAAGTATTAAAAAAATACAAAACGGAGAATAATGGGGTGCTGAATCATAAGGAATCAAGATTAAAGATAAAAATAAGTAAAAAATACAGAAAATTATTTAATGATAAACAACGAAACGATGAACTCCCCTCCAGACACATATATATATCCATAAATCAAAACACAGGAAACATGTGCTTTGGAACAGGATATCGATAAAGTATTTGTCATTGTTTCCACATGACATAAACATGTCTATATCTATTCCAATATTCAATTGTATCAGTATTCCACAGACCTAATCCTTCCGCCCTTGTCTCGCCTATTTTTTCTGGAATATATAAACTCGTATACAATCCATTACGGTTTTTCTCATACTAAACCGGTTTTTTTTTAATTTTTGTATTGTCTTTTGGATTAACATGGTTTATTTTCTATCAATATCGCCAGACAGCACCTAAATTCTAACTTAGCCTTATTATGTTTAACAGTAGTCAAAATGCAAAAATAAAAAATTACTTCATCAGAAATCAAAGCTCAAATGAGTCAACACAAAATCAATTCATAAAACAGCAATAAAGACGACGAAACAGATCTGTAACATATATAGCCATTGGTACTCTTACACGTTTTACATTTATAACTATTTTTTCAATTTTATTCGCAGAATGTATTTGATAGATTAATGGTAACTATAAATCTTTCAGTTTGATTTATTTACAATTTGTTTTTTAGAACTTGAATCGATGAAGACCTTTTCATTTTGTATAGACATGCATCTTTTGTTTACAACAGTGTGTTTGTTCTTGAAAAATGTGGTATGAATCAAAATTGTATATCCATAGGAACACTACCCGAGTTGTACAAACAGTACACACATTACTCGCAATATTTTAGAAATGTGATCAGATAAAAGTCCACGTGAAAATCCTACTTCTAAAAGATAAGATAAAGCTACGAAATCATTTTTTATTTGTAATATTGGCCGCTGCACACAAATCCACGTTTAGCTTCAATAAAGTATAATCCACAAAATCAATAATGTTTAGCAAGTTTAATCAGAATTCCTCTGATTTTTTTTTTTTTTTTTTTTTGTGTGCAAACCATCAGACGATGATCAACAAATCCTTCAATGATCTTTAATGTATATAATTCTAAAAAATTGTCTCGATTTATCGCCTGACAGTTAATGACTCAGAAATAGAATCAATAAATTCAAACTTGCTTCTTTATGCATCTTTTATTTCTTATAGTGCAGGATGTGACTGGTGTAATGATGACTGTGTTTTCTCCTATGTAACCTTTTAAAATTCAAGATGATACATTATTATCCAATCTTTCGATCTGTTTCTGTTTCTGTTCTGTTTTCTTTTCTTTTTTTGTTTAAGAAAAGGCCTCTCCATATCCACTCTTCTGTTAAATGTGAATTTAGACAATTTATAAAGCAATCATTATCATCAAGTTTATACTAGGCTTTATTTTATTTAATTTTTTTCATATCAGGTATGCTTGTGTTACACAGTATCTACATTAGTGAGGTTGTACATGTACCAAACACCTTGAATAAAATTAATTTAGGTCGTTTAATTTTCACAAAATTTTGACAAAATATTTACTTTGACCCTCTGACAATTTATATAAAAGAACAAAAAAAAAAAAAAAACTTGGACCACACACTTAATTGGAAAAATTTATTGGGTAAACACTAATTTTGATCATAATCACTGAGAATCTTAATATTTCCTTATATTAATAGAACGTGATTAAAACATTCAGGTGATTTTTGAAGAGTTATCTCCCTGTAGTGTTATAAACTTTACCAATTCTATGTCCAATTTTGCATAGGAAAAAATATATTTTAATATTATACTATGAATATGAGTTTAATGGAAGGATACATAGGCCGTGAATAATGTTTCATTTTGATAACCCCTTATTTCGAAGTCGCCCTTTTCTAATTGTTCACTTACTAAGTAAAAATTGCCAGATGTAGTTGTGCTTTCAGTATGCTCATGCAACTTGTTTTGCAAAATCATTCACCACAGTGTGTCATACCTTAGAAGTGTGTTTGTCCCTTTGTAATGTTTAATTTCTTGTAGGGTTTAAGCATTCAGTGGGTTTATAAGTATTTTTTCATTAATTAGCACACCATAATTTGTATGTCCATTTTGCCCCTCCCCCTCCCTTGTTAGCGTGAAATAACTCAAATTCATTTTGGTCCTTTAATTAATTTGTTATATACAATGTAGCTTGGTGTCCATTTTCCCTATAATATGTTATCGTTAAATAGCTTGAGAGTCCTCCCAGTGGCATTACATGGAATCTTTATTTTATTTTTTTTTTTATTATTTTGTTTTCTCTGTTTTCGCTGATTGTAATTTATTTTGAAGGCTTGATTGGGTTGATGCCAATTCAGGGATATCATCCGTGTTCTGTAGTATTTTTCAAGTGATTTTTATAGACCGATAGTCACAAATAACTTCTAAATATCTTATATCAAATGATATAAAATGACAAATAACCGCTGCATTATTGATAATCTCGAAATATATCATAGAATCCCTATAATTACGCAGGCATTCTAAGGCTTATTTGATCAGGTGAACTTAGTGGTGGCCTTCGGCTGTTGTCTGCTCTTTTGTCGGGTTGTTGTCTCTTTGACACATTCTTATTTCCATTCTCAATTTTATTAATTAAGTAATAGTACATATGAATGTTGTGGTAAAATAGTAAATAAAACACATATCATAGGACGATCACCTGACGGGGTTGTCTGAATACGTGTTGTGTCAATAATTTCATACCAAATGCATTGTAGCATACAGTATTAATTTCATCTTTTGTAAAGAATGTATATTAGTTGGTACATTGTGGTACGTCAGGAAAATAAAATATAATGATTACCAAGCTCTGGAGGTTATTTGGTATGTTTTAGTAGTGAATATAACTACCAAAACTGCAAAACTGGGCATGCATACGCTGTTGTCTGTTCTATTGTCGGGTTGTTGTCTCTTTGACACATTCCCCATTTCCATTCTCAGTAGTATTAGCTATTCCTGATCTTTATTGTATCCGTAATTGAATAGTTTGGCATAGACATTAGACATTAGACATTAGACATTATTTTATTTTTCCAATCATGGGCCCTTGTCAGGCAAGATACAAAAACATCATAATACAATGATTATATAAACATTAGTGAAATACACAATAAGTAATACACAAATAATAAATTGATAATATGAGTAATGTAGGATATAATTATAGTAAGAGACATTGAGTGCAATGAGGCCGATTTAATATTAAAAGGATATGATATTAAGTTTATTTTAAAATACGGAAACTAAAAAATAGCAAAAATAGAACCGGGAATATAGTATCTCAATCTGCAGTAGTTCTCCTCATGACCAGTGCACAGTAGTGAGGGACTTCATCACAACAATGCAAAGGTCATCAAGGGGGGATCCTTCAGAACTAGCTACAGATACATGAGATTACTCCAATAGTGATTCTCCTCATGACTAATGCACAATAGCAAGGGTTAACATTGCTACTGGACAATATTCATCAAGGGACGGTGCTCTAGAACTCACTATGGAGAAAATATAAAGTTCAAATTACAAGTAGTAGAGGGAAATAAATCCCATTAAAACTTTTCATATTTCTTAATGAACATGCATAATTCTGATAATAAATTCTCAGCATATCATTGAAGATACACAAATCATTAGGAAACTAAAATTTCTTTCTTTCGCCAGTAATAGGTATAATGAACAAAGCTATATCTAATATATCAAACGCAACCCTTCTGTATCAATATAATTAAGTCAGTGTTTTGATGTATCAAGAAAAAATGTAAACAGGGTTATCAGAATAATCGGTGTTTTTAATGAGGGTCTGTCGGAACAGTCTTCATTTCTAAATTTTTAGGCCATTATCTGTACATTTTTGAAGCTCACTATTCTCCATGATTTGTGCCAATTGTGTCTTTTTCTATTTTTTGTTTGTTTGTTTCCCTATTACGAGAACCACAACTTCACTCTAGAATATTTTTACCATTCTCTGTACATTTTTGAATCTCACTGATTTCCATGATCTAATATTTTTGTCAATTTGTCTCCTTTCTTTATTGTTTGCATGTTTTCTCTGTTATGAAAACCACAACCAGACCCTTAACTTAAGAGTATTCGTCTTCTAGAAAACAATAGATTTGTAATAGATAAAATATTCATTAGGCTTTTACTCATTCTACGAGGAAACAAAAGCATATCGACAAATGCAAATACAATTTCTATATAACGTGCCTTGTTCTAAGATGATAAAGAGATGTTGCCAACACAAAAAAAAAATCCTTCAGAACAAAATCTTGTCTTTATTCAAAATGTTGTTGTTTGATCGATTGGCTGCTAACACAGGATAACGTTTTTCTATTGATTTTTCTCAACGTGTCTTACTGTATCTAATTTCAGCCATCACCTTGTCAAGCGCTATAATTTCCAAACATACTTTTGTAGCAGCTGGATTGTGCAAATATTGGATTTTTTTTTAAGACGAAAAATTCATGTCGCAAAGGGAAATTAATAATTAGAAAATATTAACGGTTTTGTGTGCATCATAAACGAAAACTGTATTTACTGTTTCGATATCGACAGTAATCGAAACCGAAGAAGAGCTTTTCGAGCCCCAAAATAAAAATTCAAAAGGTGAAATATATTCTGAACGTGTGTTACCATATTCAATGAGTAGTAATAAGTACGGCATAATGATATGAATAATTTGAAGCCAATAAATGAAAACATTATTATAGCTATAATCAACATTACTCGAGAGAATTGGAATTCTTGTTTTAGAACAAATACATATGACATGTAGTTTATATACTCTATCTAAGCTCTAGTCACACTGTTACGTTTCAAGAGCTACGTTTTACTATGTTTTGAAAGCGTAGCGAAACGGGAATATGCGTAACGAAGCGTATCCATGGTATCGAAACGCAGTGATACTTTGTTCAAAACGTGCTAACTACGTATCAAAACGTATCAATGCGTGGTTGAAACGTGGGTCTACATGCACGTACTATTACGTAGCAAACGTGATAAGTAAAACCTAACTTATAAAAATTCAACACGTAGTTGAAACGTAGTATTTTAAAACGTAGTAACACGTGACAGTGTGACTGGGGCTGTACAATTGAAATCCATCACAAAATGTTACCATACTAAATATAATAAATGTGGTAGTTGCAAAGTTTAGGTTTTTGAAAAGACTGAAAAGAAGCAGAGCAAACAAATAATCTAATGACGGGTTTGGCAGAGGGAGAGGTTGACAATGTATCCTTGTTCCTAATTCTCGTTTCGCCGATTATGCGTAACACATACTGGTGGTAAGGCAGCAACCATTTGATTTTCTGGGGGGGGGGGGGGGGGGGGGGGGGCTATGGTTTTTTTTGGAAAAAAAAGTTTGTTTCCAGGTTTTGGTGAAAAAAATAATTTGTTTTGGACCCTGAGTAAAAAAAATTGTTTGTTTCACCCTCAGCTGCCACTATATGTAATGCTAAAATTGAAAGAAAAAAATTGTCTTCGGTTTGTCGCTAAAAAAATAGATTGTTCTTCGCCGAAGGCGAAAAAAAAAGTTTGCACAGAAAAAAAAACCATAGCCCCCCCCCAGAAAATCAAATGGTTGCTGCCTAATGCTATTAGTGTATTCAAATGTAGAAAGACGCCTTCTATATTGAAACTAGCTAATAAGGAGATTTAGTGCTATCCTTGTGTGTCAAAGGTTTATATTGAAATACATAATCTACGGGACATTGGTCTTACTACAAAATATGGGACTTTTGATTTTCATTGTTTATTTTGATGATTATCTAATATGTTTTTTTTTTTTGTATCTTATTTGACATGGAGTATCACTATTTCCTACATTTGTCTATTCTGTGTGATAATGTATAGTTTTGATGTTGTGGCATCGCATACACCAAATGAATATTTCTAATTGCAGTGTCATCATAAACTTAGTGTTAAGAATCCTTTTAAACTGTCTCCCAAAAGTGGGACAAATGATACCAAAGGGACAGTCAAACTCATAAATCGAAAATAAACTGACAACGTTATGGCTAAAAATGAAAAAGACAAACAGACAAAATGCAAACCGTACTACACATGATACAACATAGAAAACTAAAAAATAAACAACACGAACCCCAGCAAAAACTAGGGGTGATCTCAGGTGCTCCGGAAGGGTAAGCAGATCCTGCTCCACATGTGGCACCCGTCGTGTTGCTTATGTAATAACAACTCCGGTAAATAGTCTAACTCGCTAGGTCACATTCATGAAAGGGAAGGAGATTGTAGTTACGACGTAAGGAACATATCGATTCCAAAGGTGATTTCGAAACTCATTTAAAAAATTGTTAAAAATGTATTAATAACGACGGTTCAATAAATAAACTATAGAACACAGTATTAACTTAAAATTCCATAAAATCCTAACTTAATTCGGTTGACTTCTATAATTAAACAAAATGTGTTATTAAGCATGTTTACTTTTTTCATAACATAATGGAAATGTAATAGAATTATAGAGTTTAATATCCTGGGATTTATATTTCAATCCAAGATAAATAACGGCCTAGCATGCAGGAATGGTTTTGATTTTTATTCCGATAATGAAACACAGTTTATTGCAACATTGATCTGATAATAAATGCATTCCTATGTTACGTAAAACTGCATTTAATATTGCATTTAAAGACACAAATTATCGGCAGCCTTAAGTACCATACTTAAGTGCCAGTCTTTGTAAGAATCAGGCAATTTAGGTAAAAATTAAAACATGATTAGAAAAAACCGACCGACCTAATCATGCTATTTTATACTAACCATCATCCTGAGTTAAAAAGTATTAGTCTTTCGTTTGTGTGTGTCTGGTAATATCAAATAACTTGGTTAGAAAATTGGTTAGAATAATAGCAAATTACAGAGTTATCTCCCCTTATTCATTAATTTCTAGTGTATTTCAACCAAATTGTATCTTCTATTACCAGAACAGAAAATGGAAATGAATGTTAATTTTGTGCATAACTACATATTATGAACTGAAATCAATGTCAAATTGGGTGGGTTTGTTTGGTCATGTTTTCACCACTGCCTGATTCTTAGGCAGACTGGCACTTAAAGACACAAATTATCGGCAGCCTTAAGTACCATACTAAACATCAAACAAATACAATATTGCCGTAAAGGGTGATATAACAGGCCGTGCTTAGTTGAAGAACTATAGTTTCAGAATCGAAATTGTCTCGGTTTTATATTGATGTCTTATACAATTTTATATACTTATGTCTAGTTGTAAATATTACATGTGACAAAACCCTTTGGTTGTAATTCCGGTATACGCACATGGTAACAAACGGTTGATTGGTTGTAGGTTGTTTACGTCCAATGGCAAATATTACTTGTAATGAAACAATTTTGATATATTTTAAGATTTCAAGCCTAAAAACTTAATCACTTTAGCTAACATAAATAAGATGTGGAATGAGTGCAAATGAAGCAACATTCCATCAAAGTTACAATTAATCACATTTTGTAAAAAGTAAACCATTATAGATCAAGTACGGCTTTTAATACGGAGCATTCGCTCACATCGAACAGCAGCTATAAAGGGCCCCCAAGTGAATTGTGTAAAACAATTCAAACAGGAAAACCAACAGTATAAAATAAATATATAAACAGAAACACTTTGAATTACACCAACAAACGTATATAAAGTGTAGGAGTCTGCTTAAACATTTACAGACAAAAACAAATGAGAGTCTTTAGCCAATTTATAGATGTCTTGGAAAAGATATTAACGTCACGGCTTAGCTTTTAAGTATGTAAATACTTTTCTGTCTCGATATCTAGACAACATAGTTGATACCTTTTGGGATATATGATTGCCATATTGCTAATTTCGTATGACAGACGCAAAGTTAAGTATTCATGTTGAAATTATTGTATATGGTTAATGTCTTTTTTGACATTTGTCAAGAACATAAAAACCCACCTCGATTGTCTCTTGGTAGCGTGCTTAAAATCGAGTAGGTTATCCGCTTAGTACGTATTTATATATATTTAGAAGAAAAGAAGCAAATTAAGCTCGAAGTCAGAATTATGTATGATCATGTATGGAAATTCCTTGTGATATCAGGTCAACATTTGGAGTATTACAAATACAACTTGTGTATTAGCTTACTAAAACACAAATCCGTTTTAATGGCAATGCGTTGAGAAATGTTACTATGTAAACCATATCTTTCTCAATTCTTTTTAAACGAATATCTGAAATACACTAATGGGAAAAAGCATTGAGAAAATGTTCCTGCTGCCTCTAGATCTGCATATACCTTTAGATCTGCATATACCTCTAGATCTGCATACACTTTTAGATCTGCATATACCTCTAGATCTGCATACACCTCTAGATCTGCATATACCTCTAGATCTGCATATATCTCTAGATCTGCATATATCTCTAGATCTGCATATACCTCTAGATCTGCATACACCTCTAGATCTGCATATACATGTACCTCTAGATCTGCATATACCTCTAGATCTGCATATACCTCTAGTTCTGCATACACCTCTAGATCTGCATACACCTCTAGATCTGCATATACCTCTAGTTGTGCATACACCTCTAGATCTTCATACACCTCTAGATCTGCATATACCTCTAGCTCTGCATATACCTCTAGATCTGCATATACCTCTAGATCTGCATACACCTCTAGATCTGCATACACCTCTAGATCTGCATATACCTCTAGATCTGCATATACCTCTAGATCTGCATATACCTCTAGATCTACATATACCTCTAGTTCTGCATACACCTCTAGATCTGCATATACCTCTAGATCTGCATATACCTCTAGATCTGCATATACCTCTAGTTTAGAATAATGCTTAAATATGTTTATATACCTAGTGCCTTTGCATAAGACACATTCCTAGACATCTATATTTCCAGTGCCTTTGCATAAGACACATTCCTAGACATCTATATTTCCCGCTATTATTTGTTATTTTTATTGGATATATTAACTCAAAAACAAGTGCTAAGACATGTCTTTTTTCATATAATTTAAATGTTTTGTACACTTATATTTTGTGATAATCATGATGTTTATGAAAATTTGGTTATTTCATTTTAAATAGATTAAAGCATGATGCGTGCGTCTCTAAGATAAGCAAGTACATAACTCTAAGGGAAATCGGATGTGCTTCTTATTGAACCTTCATTTCAAGATCGAAAAAACTGTAAATATAACAATTCGTAACAATTTATCATGCTGATAGTTAGTTTGATTATTTGAATATAGTCGTAACCAAGTTAAAGGAAAACATAATTCTGCTCGGTTGTTTTTCTACGCTTATTATTTTCAATGAATAAATGAAGCAAGATTGAGTTTTGATATTTCATCCGTAAAACAATGAATAATTAGACGGACATTCTAAACGAAAAAACACAAAATCGTTATCGTATGGAATATGTAATATTTGCATTTCATATACAAACGTATTTCTTTTGATTAGGAAGCGATTGCGAAATTGTACAAAAACATTGAATTGTGCACTAAATGAAATGTGTCGGTGTTCCGGACCATATGAGTATTTGGACCATACGCGTATGGTCATGACCATATGCGTATACTCATATGGATGGTCGAACCATATGAGAATAATACTCGTTTGGTTATTAACGGGCCGGACCATATGAGTTTTGGACCATATAGGTTTTTTTTTTTTAAATTACATTATAAAAGTTTCAATAATGCAAAAACTTTATGGTAAAAAAAACAATGATGGTTACATGACAATGTATTATTTTTATAATTCAAATATTACGTTAAAATCAAATAGTGATGCCATAGTTAGTTTTCACCGTTAATTACATTCTTGCATGTAGGATTGGGGTGACATTTACTTCCACACGGTATTATATTTTTTTTTTGCATTTGCAAGTCTTGGTTGTGCGTGCACGATCTTTTTCATTTATACTTTTTGTTTGCGGGTGAAAAGTTAGCCTTTTAGTAGCTGCGTACAGGGATACCGAGGTCTTCGGCCATTCCGATGTGTCTACGGTGTTTTTAAGAAGCTTTAGATCTCAAATATCGTAGCACGACTGCAATACCCCATACTCACAAGATAACTTGAATAGACTATGTTAATTTCCAATGACTTCTTGTGTAACAGTTCATTAAGAAATTTTTCGATTTTTTTTTTAAGTCGACATGTTGCCATTCACTCGTAATAACAAATCGGTAATGACCATCGGTATAAAATGTGTTTATTATAGTTTTGACAAGTAAGTAAAATTAACTGTGTGTAACTTCTAATTTTTATTGAGCTAATCGTTTTATAATAATATTATAATACAATAAGCTATATGATAGCGTCTTTTTAATGAACGGTCATTCCAAATGAACAGTTTAGAAGTATTAAAAGTATACTGTAACAGAACGTTAATTACCCCGACCATACGCGTATGGTCAGACCATATGAGTATATACCCATATGGTCATGACCATACGCGTATGGTCCAGATACTCACATGATCCGGAACATCTATATAAAGGCATGCAAAGCGCTAGCACTGGAAAAGTTAAAAGATCGAGTTGTAGAATCCTAAAAAACATAGCTGTTGCACTTCTAACATTTTTTTTTTTATATTCGAAATGATTATTTTGTCCATCAGCCTTATGATTTGGACCCACTAATTGAAACTATTATATCAGTCACGCCGAGGTTTCAGCCTGGACAATATTGTTCGTGCATTGGTTGAAATCCATACAGTATGCCCTAGTTGTATACATTTACGTCATATGTAATTAGACTTTAGTGGGTAGTTGAGTCATTAGCAACCATACCACATCTACTTATTTTTATAATTAATACATATCCTACCGTAGTCTAAAATCGTTCATCTTGTCAGTTCGTTAGGTATTTGTGTTTGAACTTAACACACGGGGAAAGTCCGCATTGACGTCACTACGCTACTTCCGGCGTAGAAAAACAATGTAGAATACGTTTTTTCTGCACTTTTGAATAAAAAAACATTTCTGAAGGTAAGTTTTCATTGTTGTTCTCAATTATTGCTAAAAAATGCCAAATTTCTAATGCCCGTTTCAATCCCGACTTCCGAATGTCTAAAAACATTCTAGAACTTCACAAAATCCCACTTCCGGCCTCCATTGCTTTGTGTACATTCAGTTCAGCGTCATCAATCTTGTGGCAGGCAATACAGGTCAAGCAAATCGTATTTTTAGGAATTTTAAAATGACATGCTCCTTACGTCTTTCGCGATTTTCCCGCGAAAAAGGCCCAACCAAAATGAAAGGAAAACTAATTGAAAAAACGATGCCCATGCCATAATTTTGTACAGGAATATAGAGTAGGTTAATGAAAAATAATTTACATTTATTTTTCATAGAATTTTCTTTTTATTCATTATAAAAAGATCGATATTCTGACCATCATGACTGTAGATAAATATTCATACAGAATTCTATTGATGTCAAAAGGGATGGCAAAAAAAAGAGTTTTCCTGTTGAATAAAACCCAAAATTATTGCAAACTATTTTGAAGCAATATCCCACAAAGAAATAACGTAATTGCCGTAGACTGGAAAATCCCCTGATTGACAGTAGAGCAATTTGATTGGGTAGAACGAATTGACATCACGTGATTTTGACGCCATTGAAATTTAAATGTAAACAAACAAGGTCAGAAGGTTCAGTATGGGAAAGCATCGTACATTTAGTTACTGACAAATAATTATGAGTTACCAAGCTTGACAATGCATGGTAATAAAAAATGAAAGCTAAGTGTACAGAAAAAATAAGAAAAAAATAGCCTTAGGATAACGACTTATCATTACACCTGGATATGTGTGGACATGTTGATCGAACTAATACACTATTTGATACACCTTTTACGGAATGTGGCAGTTAAAGACACGCCTCATAGGCAACATAAATACTAGTACGGTAATAAAATGTGCTGTAATTAAGGATTGTAAATAATCCGATGATACTGTAAAAGAGAGGCTGAATTGTTGTCTCCGATAACTATATCTATTTTTTTATAGAGTTCGTTATTTATATTTTAGCAAGCCATTATTCTCTTTTCTTCTCCTTTTGTCCATTATTTTTGTATTCTTCCAAACCCCATTTAGAACCTCTTAAAATAATCTAATGTTGAAAATTGTTTAATTTCCCAATGCCTAGTAGGATAGTCTGGTATGAAACAAAGACTTAAATAATCTCTAAACGAAACGCAGCATGTTATGTCATTGATTTGATATTAAAGCCTCGTTATGAATGTGTCAAGCAAAAGCTGCATGATTCGTATCAGTTTATATAAAAAAACGTGATTCAAGATTTTAATGTACTGGCAAAACAAAATAGATTTATTGAAGACCCATAATGATTGGTTGTCTTCGACTATTGTCTGCTCAGTGGTCGGGGTGTTGTCTCTTTGACACATTCCCCATTTCCATTCTCAATTTTATTATATCTGTGTGGATGATTATGTTTGCTTAATGTACAGCGACAAATATTTCAAAAGAGTAAAGGCATGAACGGACTGCACGGGTACTGAGCTAATGATACACTTGGGGACTGATAAGCCACCAGCAACAGTATCAGAGGCGGATTTAGGGGGGGGGGGGGGGGGCAGGGGGCCCGGGCCCCCCCTTTTTGGGAAAAAATTTGGTTGCTTATATAGGGAATCACTGAAGCGTGACTGGAGCGGGGCCCCCTCTTAGGTCAGTCAGTGGGCCCCCACTTATGAAAATTTCTGGATCCGCCACTGGGTATCGACCCAAACTGTGTACTAAGTTTCTCTTACTGTATTCAAATGTCATATTTTGATGCCAGGGCAGAAATTTTTAAGCGAAATTTAACGAATCAAAGTTATTCCTTAAGGATAGTGTTCAAAGATACATGTGTCTGGCAAAATACTTTTGGTTAAGTTCTGAACCAATAAAATTGTAAAATTAGTTAGATTCTACTCAGAATTATGATTATTATGAATATTAAAAATACACTTCGGTCACTAAAGTACTGAAATGTCATTTCTGACATAATAATATAAAAACATGTTGCATGTTACATGAAAAACTGACATATTACATCAAAATGACCATTTAACATATATGTAGTTGTCGGTAAAATGAGGAACAGGCTTCAAATATACACCTGACTTACATCAATGGATTATCACATGATGTGAAATATATTGTGTACAATGTGTTCAAACACGAGTATGTCTAAAAATTAATAACTGGGAAGTTAAAACTTAAATAATTATATAATTTGGCGGGACATTTTGTGTATTTCTTGAAGGTAAGCGATTTTAAGGCATTAAAGGTACACAAAAGTCATGTACAACAAATTCAATAATAATACTTTATTATATTTTTGTTTTGTTTTGACAGGCTTACAGAATGTGGTTTAGACATCGTTAATGAAATTTTTAGTATTTTAATACTTACTTTATATTTTTTTTAAATCAAAGGGACAAAATATACTTCTTCTTTGACACTATTCTAAAAATTGCAGAAATGCTAAATTGTCTTCGTTTCTCATTTTTCATTTATGGTTACGTAACAAAATGAAAAAATAAACAATTTCCATAGTGCAAATTCTACTTAATGTTTGCATATTGTTTCAATAAATCTTTTCAGTATAACACATCTGAAATGCTTCAGGCAGAGATCAAGTATGTCAAGAGAGCTTTTAAAATCGAAGATTGTTGTACTCTTTTTATTCTATTATCTAGACAATTTTTCGTACAAATACATATAATGTAATGCTCTTTCAGACGTGTCTTTGTCTTCTTTTGTTATGTTCTTCGAACGTAGTTCTTGCATAACAACATGAAGTATATTTTTAATTCAATTCAGTTGGCTTGGCAATTTTCGAGGTATTGATTAAAGAAACATTTCTTACAAAAGATCGGGAATTGAGAACTGAATATTGTGTGATTAATATTTATCAAGATACATGTTCTTTATTAATATTGATTCCTATATAATATATTAAAATAAATTCATTCATAATTTGTATTGCGATGCGAGTAGCAAATGCATACAATATACACGTGATTGAGAAATTTAGATAAATTGTCATTGGAAGTATTCGTCAAATATCGTGTGACCTTGTCCTAATTTTATAATAACTGTTGCAAAACAAATATACACATGCACTGCAGTTTATGACTGAGATATATTGTAAGTATTGTGCATGTTTTCTTCATATATATGAAAATAATGATAATAACACATGAAATCATAATGAATAAAGTAGAATTATAGTACTAAATAAAGGATACAATTATAACATTATGCCCTGCCAGTACATTTACAGTTCCCAGTGGCGGATCCAGCCATTTTAAAGGGGGGGGTCCCCAACCCAGAGTAAAGGGGGGGTTCCAACTATATGCTCCCATTCAAATGCATTGATCGGCCAAAAAAAGGGGGGGTTCCAACCACCGGACCCCTGTGAAATGTAACTGCACACATGGTTCCATGTGTGCAGTTACATTTCATATCTTAATATATTGGAACATCGATTAGGATACGACCATATCATATTTTAAGGAAATGTGAGGGGATTTGAAAATGAATTTTCTACGCCTGACAAGAGCTGTAAAACAAATAACCTTAATTGCAGAAGACAGGATAAAAATAAATATTCTGCACCATAAATGTGCAGTAAGCAATTGATTATAAGTGATGATACCGTTTTGCGCGGCTAAGCCGTGAAATGAAAAAAAGCAAGCGAAGTTACAGATGAAATTGAGTCAATACGCAAAAAATACCGCGGTACCTAACACTACAGGGAGATAACTCTGTAAAGTCAACTAAACGTTTTAATTACGTTGTGTTGTAAAAGGAATATAAAGCTTCTCAATGATCAAAATTGGTGTTTTGTCAAACTGCTATATAACCAGTGTAATTTTTCTGTCAAAACGGTTGGTTCAAAATTTTAGAAATTTTTATATTTTTGTTAAAGGGTCAAAGTAAATACTTTGACAAAATTTTATAAAAATCAAACGAGCCAAATTAATTTTAGTGAAAGTGTTGGATACCACCTTAAATATAGAACGGTCGTCCTTTATGACCAATACAACACTAATTGTGCATAAGACATAATATATATAGTGACGAGGAACGCTAGATGCATCAAATTGAGCGAACTACTTTAAATAGGATATATGTATGTAACAACTCGGAGATAGGTCCTTGAGTATTATGTATATACTATACTATTTACTATACATACAAAAATATAAATATTAATTAAATTAAACCTGTACAATATGTTTTGTTTAAAAAGGTATAAGCGCAAAGATATCTCCATGGCAGAATTGCTCAACTTCGTACTTTATTTGGCCTTTTTAACTTTTTTGGATTCGAGCGTCACTGATGAATCTTTTGTAGACGAAACGCGCGTCTGGCGTATATACAAAATTTAGTCCTGGTATCTATGATGAGTTTATTTATTAACAGTTATACTGTAGTTAGACAAAACATCGAATTTTGTCTTGAGTTCATTTTGATTGATCTTTGAGTTCAAATTTTAGGTTTTGCAACGTTTCTTTATAGAAATCGGATGGATTTGCGTATATATATTGGTACTAATATTCTTTATTGTTAAAAAAAAAATAATGTTTATGACATAGAAAAATAAAATATCATTTACAGTTTCTTGTCAGATAAATTAACTTTTTTTTAATTTATAAATTATGGCTTTTTTACACAATTACAGCGAACGGCTCTTTCTACTTTTCATGTTTCTCTAACTTTTGAAATTGATTTAGTAATCAGTTCTGCTATTATGCAAAGAAATGTCGGTTTCGTGTAATTAATTCAGCAATGAACATGGAACTATAATTACAACAAAGCTAGATATTTATTTCAGTTCCATGATCCAACACAGAGGGTCATGGCGGATCAATAGAAGATGTTTCCGTTTAAGTGAAAAATATAGCAGATTGGATGAGATTGTCTCTATATTTTGACAGTGATTAGTTTTAATTAGGACCAGTTCGATGGATATTATTGGCTTTTCAATATAATGTTGTTATGAAGTATAATAGTTAACTTCGGACCAACAAGTCAAATAGTAAGCATAAGTTAAGAGATAAAATGTTACATTGTACATCAAATCAATATCAATTTACAAAGACGTTATTTGAAAGAAGAGTTTGGATTTTTTATCACTAGAAGAGATATTTTAGAATGGAACGCTGTATGCCAGTCTATTATAAACTTTAAAACAATTCATGGTACTTAATTACATGTATTATTATTAAGCTAGGGTAACGCAAAAATGAAATATTTGCATATAAACTTTATTGTGGCCAAAATGTGTTTTTCGATTATTTATAAAAAAAAATCTGATTTATTTAAGTTTTTATCTTTTGTAGATGTGAGATAGACAATATTAGAATACTAGCTATTCCAGAAACACTCATATTATTATGATGAACGAGGATTCTAAAATGGAGAATGAGCAGAACAGCGAAAACGTATCGCATTCTGAGATGCGTGCGATTCTTTGGGGTCGACAGCTGTCTCGTTCTCAGAGTGATCCCCAGCGAGTAAGTGAATTCACTGAACATGGAACGGGTTTTGGAAAAATGAAAAGACCTACAAGTCTTAGCGACGAGTGGAAAGAACTACAGAAGATAAAAATGAACAAAAATCCCATTACTGAAACATTACTACCGCAAACTCAACATTTCCAAAGTAGACGATCAATTTGGAAAAATTTCTTGTCGTTATGTGGTGGACTTATGTTAGCTTTTATGTCTTTCTTGCCTCTTAGAAATATTCAAAGTAGTATTTACCCTATAGATAATCTGGGGACTATTTGTTTATCTTCAATGTATGCTGCTTTTATCGTTGGATGTACGATCTCACCATGGTTAGTTCAAAATGCCAGACCTAAAGGTTTGATATTATTGGCTGTAGCAAGTCACGTGTTCTATGTTGCAGCTAATTTGTACCCATCATATATGACACTTATTCCTGCCTCGGTTATTTTCGGCTTTTTACAAGCACCGTTGTGGTCTGTTCAAGAGCTACTTATTGGAAGCTATGGTTCCAGTTACTCAGCCATAACTGGAATCAGGGTAGATAAATCCATCAGACAATTTCAAAGCGTATTTGTCATATTTTGCCATTGTGCTCAGATTCTTGGAAACTTAATTGAATCGCTTGTTTTAAATTATGGTACTGTTGAAAATATGCATAGTTTGAATAAAACTCAATACAATCTGAACCATGTTAACTGTACAGAAAACTGCGTAGGCAAGTTTGGATATCATATGAAACGGCCAAATGAAATAGAAAAACCAGTAGACTACTTGGAAATTCTCAAATTTATTTATCTTGCTTTCTCATGCTTGGCCATGATCTTGATTGGTTTTTGTTTACGTAAACCTGACATCATATTGAATAAAAGAAAGATGAGTTTGCTTGAAAAGCTTGGAGATGTTCTCAGCTTCTTTAGAACTAAAAGTTGCGCAATGATAGGACTGTTGATGGTGTTTACTGGTATGCAGCAAGCTGTAGTTATCAGCGATGTCACTATGGTAAGCAACTTAAAATAATACGAGTTGTGGTAAATAATTACAACAAATGACGATATAGAATGTAATCTGCAATTTGACTTTGGTAGCTAACTCGACTTCAACTTCAGCTTTGTTACACATCAAAGTCCATACGGGACATCTGATAACAAGGACGATGTGGCCATTAGCATAAAAGAGTTGATGGTAGTTAAGCAGTTAAAAAAGTTGTAGAAACAACAATGTCACTATGGTAATGTACTGGTGAATATACAACCACAAGAAGTACTGTTACTAAAAACTTTCGAAATATAGATACACAAATCATGCACGTGACCATAACATATATATACAAAACGAAGTTGTGGTATGATTGCTAATGAGACAGCTATCAACCAAAATGCAAACTAAGGAAATGTAAGAAATCATAAGCAACAGTGTGGCCTTCAACATAAGGGGGGAAACCCATACAGTATAGTCATGTACGGATTCATGCAGCAAACTGTATTTATTCTAAAATGGCTTCACATATAATCATATATCTTCCAATTTAAAACACTGTTATATTATACACGAGATACACTTCTATTTGTAATTTATTTCATATCGGTTGAGAATAAGATTCTCTTATTGGATAAAAAGGGGTCACATGACATTCATTAATCTTCAGTAATAAATTCCATCGGTCATTAACAGAAGAAAACGGACCAGAAAACCGGTCGTTAACGAACTTTTACATGATAATGACCGGTGGGGCGTGGTTTCCGTCTGATAATGACCGTTGGGGCGTGGTTTCCGTCTGATAATGACCGTTGGGGCGTGGTTTCTCTGTTAATGACCGGTGGGGCGTGGTTTCTCTGTTTAGAGAGATGTACCTTTTATAAAACATGTTCCTGTTTTTAATATTATATTTCAGTTGTTGAATTGTTTATTATATTTTTTCGTTAATTATAAAATTAAAGAGAACTTGATTAAGTATTTATATACTGAAAAGTTGCACTAAAATGAATGGCAGTATTACTACGACTGGTCTTCACTCTTTGCCATAGATATCGTACAACTACTCGAGTTCGCTTTAGGCGTTTTGAATTTATGAGAATTTTCCAAAACATGGTTTCTCAATGAAATAAACGTAATAGTTCTTGAAAAACTGGTCATTATCGTGATACATGGACTGTCCGTAGGACAGTGGTATTGACTGCGACAGCGATAATGACCTCGCCTTCGGCTCAGTCATTATCACTATCTTAGTCAATACCACTGTACTGTGGGCAGTCCATATATCACGATAATGACCAGTTTTTCAAGAACTATTATATAAGTATACATGCATAACGCAATGTAATGTGTCTAACTGAATACGAAGTGACCGTCTACCATGGTTGAAGAAAACAAGGTCAATCGGAATACAATAAACTGTACAGATACTTGATATTGGTACTGTGTATACATTTTATAATTTATTTTTGATACAGGTATATGGTACAGAGAAGCTAGGACTGTCTATAGTAGGATATATGATGATGTGTTATGGGACCTGTCAACTTGCTACTCTTCTATTGCTCGAGAGAATGCAGAGAAGGTTCCGCCCTATTGTTTTCATTCTGAAAGGTTTGTCAATTCTTATTGTGTACACATTGTTTTAGAAACCGAACTTTTGGCTATCAAATATGTGTCTTTGACCGTTCCCAATGAAGGTACAAATCCAGAAAAGCAATTCGGACTCACCCAAATTATAGTGTTATTTTATTCTTTTCTTTCTTTGATTTCAAGGAAAAAGCGAAAATGGAAATTTGAATTTGTAGAGTTGATGTTTTCATCTGTATAATTAATTGGCATCATATAGAATAAAACAGCTGCGTTCCATTCGTCACAAAGTCGTCGGCCCTGAAATGGTTTGACACTACACCTGCTTAGTATTGGTTTACTTGAAGAGTTGTTGTATTGTTAGACACTTCTCATTTTATATTCATGTGGTTTTGTGTTATTTGCTCTATTGATATGCTATCAATACCTCAAGGTATAAATGTACAATTATAAATAAATTACGTAATTATGTATCTCATTGATAAAGAGTATTTAACAGAAAATTGACCTTATAGTATGATAACAATACAAGTACTTCATTCACTTATAAGACTATAAGAGGGTGTATGTACGCACTATTCATGTTGCCGACCGTGCAAGGGCTGTATAGCCAGTCAAGGTCGTTAAAAACTTCCATTTGTTGTATTCATGTTTAACCTCTGAAATACCAACTTTCCACAATAATGAAATTCTATTACTGGAAGCATAGTTCGCAAATTAGCAAATTGTTAAACAGTATACAAATGAGAAAAGGATACATTATGTCACATTGAACTATGTATTTTCATCGCAATATTTGGTTTAAAAATGGGACGGAAGATATTATAGGTATAATTGACATGTTTAAGAAAAACAATAGTCGCAAAGAAAACACTAACATGCCAGGAAGACGACTTACAAGACAAAACTCTAAAGATATAGAAACACAAACATCACTAACATGATTAAATACAGATGATATACGCTCAGGTGCTCTAAAAGGACCAACATTTGAAAACAAAAATAGTAGATACGTCAGTCGTGTTACTCAAGATATACAAACCGAGAAAAAGGCATCATGCAAACGCAGATTACGCTGATTAAGTTTATAATGACACACATACATTATCAAAAGTGTATATACTATAAAAAAAAAATCGGTACACAAACAGTTTCTTTTTCATTTAGGACAACAGATAGATAAGACCATCACTTACACATCGCAAAAGCGGATCCAGAACTTTTTCTAAGGGGGGGGGGGGCTCCAATCATGCTTCAATGATTCCCTGTATAATCAATCAAATTTTTCCCACGAAAGGGGGGGGGGGCGGGCCCCCAAGCCCCCCTCCCCATGATCCGCCTATGCATCAAACTAAATAATACAAAGAGAAATATGGAAAACTTTAAAATAAAGGTTATCATGGCAGTATTTATTATTTATAGTTCATACGATCGTTAAGTGCTATAAACGGTTTATTCTTTAAAGTGGGAAAATGCAATTAGAACTAGCGTACTCTTGTGTTGCTTTCTAACCGAATAGCCAAATAATAAAAGTAATCTTATCTATATTTTATTGCAGGTTTTCTTATTACACTGGGTCTGCTTATTTTATTGTATGTTTGGGAGCCACGTGACAACTCCGTTTTAACTATTTTCGGATTCATGGCACTCTGGGGAGCTACGGATGCTATATGGCAATCCCAAATTCAAAGTAAGTCAATTGGCATAATATGTGTAATGTCTACTTTTTTTTTTATTTTGCTGATTACATAATGTTTGGCAGACAGTAATTTATATTCGTCATTGACATTTAGCTAGATAGTCATATATGGAATTTGTTGTTAATACCGACATGTCTTGTATATTTGTTTATTTTGGAATAGATGCTCTCTGTAAATATATTCTGCTTTTAGTATACTTAGCTGTTGTACAAAGATTGAACATAGACATTCCCAGACATCTTCGTTCATACGCATAGTTGCAAGTAGAGTATATCACATCATATTGCATGTGACATACCCATTCTACAGGTCTGGAATATATTTTCATAAGTTATTAAAAAGGAATTGAAGTGAATTTCGTCTGATAATTGAAGTCGTTTGATTTCCTTTATCTGTTGTTTGGCTGCATAATTATCTTTCTGGATAAAAATAGGTATGTGACACGCGTTAATCAAACAGCAAACCTAACAGCACTAAACCAAGAGGTTAATACAAGGTTTCAAAATTAGGAAAGTATCTATATATATATGCAAAATGTCATGCTTTAAATCGGCTGGAGTCTTAACAGATGTAAAAATCGCTCGAGGCAATATTCCCTAAGTTAATTCCACGTTATACCCTTTGTCATAATGTATTTGAATCTGTACTTTAATTCACAGTATCCACATGGCGATACAGCGCACTTTGATGTCCTTACAGTTTTGTAGATTAATTCTATGCAATCACTACAACTATGAAGTAAGAACGTCTAAAAAAGGCAACAACAAAAAGTACCCCCCCCCCCCCCAAAAAAAAAAAAAACAAAACAAAACAAAAAACAAACAAAAAGGAACCGCTAGTTTGAAATATTTATCTTATAAATGTGTAACAAGGACGTCTTTAGAAAAAATCTATATTTTTATTGAAAGTAAAGCTAAAGTTTTTGGGAATACAGATGAATCCAGAAAGATCCTTAATTCAGTCCATGAATAACTTCATAGAAAACTGGAGATTGAACCATAAACCGAGAATGAACTTAGGTGCTCTCGAATGCCAACATGGCCGAACCAACAAGTGATAATCGATTGATTGTAAACCAATGGCAGTACTTTCGCATACTTCTATGCCTTTCTCTATTTGATTGATGTATTTGATCAAATACATGTCCACTAGTTGTAAGGAAAAATGTTTTGATGAACAAATATTTTATCACATCAGCTAAAATATATCATCATCCTTATCCATTTTTTACTATTCAGAAATAATTGAATTGTGTGATCTATCCATATAATAATTGACAAGTTGCCAGTTTAATTAATTGGAAACATATTCTCAGGTTTGAAATATAGATTTTTTTTGTCAAAAATATAAAAGATTGTGAAAGTCGCTTTCTTTGATATTGATTGATGGTATACCGACATATATTTGTTCAAGAACACATCGCTTCCATTTGTCTGGCATTTTGAAATGAATAAATCATGTTTCCATTGTCAATCTTGGATTAAGGTGATTTTAAGTCTGTTATATATTACAGGATATCAAATAAGTTTAGTTGTGGTCGTAGAAAAGCTGAATTGATTAATGGACTCAAAAGTCTATCGTCGCAATGAATAGGGGAACTTTTCATTAAATGTAAAAATCATTTGAAACAGTCAAATTTGCAATATTATATGTAATTGCATAGATAGTCAGATTATGCACAGCTTGTTTTGAGTTTTTGTTCTTTAAGATCGTAATATATTTGGTATTCTAACTGTTTTGATTTGAAACGCAAGTTCTGAGTCTTGTGAAGACAAAAAGTGCGTTTGTCGTACTTATCAAATCAAAAGACAAAGCCTGGTATCTTTGCAGAGTTTCTTTTCATTCGGTTCATGTAGTACGTTTTTTAGTTTTGCTTTACTATTACAAACTTTTTTTATTGTATGTCTTTTTCTTTTGTAACCAACAAATTATTTTGAGTTTAATGTTCAATGTTATCATGATGGTTATTGTCTATTAACGTCATGGAAAGTATGTTAGGGTTATTTTGGTGTCCAGTTACTACAGTATTGGAATTGTAATATATATTTAATTGCGTCATGTGTTGTTCATTTCCCTCATATACAACGAATAACAGTTGATGATTATACAATTTGAGTAATCCTGCTCAATAATTAACTTTTCAAAATCCAATTCTAGTTTCAATCAGTGAATAATGCAGTAAAATAACATATTTAGATTGTCTGGTTATATATGGCAATGAGACAAATAATTACGCTGTGAGAATTTAATAATACCAAATAATGATTTATTTATACGAAAGATAGTTTGTGAAGTGATTAGACCTATGTTAGATAAAACTTACTTAGCATTTCCTTTTATTTGAAAGCATGTGTACCAAGTTATTTTGAGTATCAGAAGCGCGATATTTTTGTCATTCGTTTATTCTAAACAACAATCGTCTCGCGGTATACAGCTGGAGCATATCACTAGTAGGAATTTTTTAAACCTTAGGAAGTGATTACTTGCTTTAACAAGAATGATTGTTATTTTCGGCGCCAACACTTATTGTTTAAGTCTTTTTAAGGATGCATAGTCTGAATGTTCATCTGTGTTGACAATCTTCAAATATTACGTTTTTTTTCTGCTTCATTTTCTGTGCATTTCGTATCTATCAGAGACCATTTGCATGCTTAAAGTTGTATAATGTATATTCTACGTTATTGTAGTATTGCCTCTTTGAAAGAGGACTTGGTCTACCAATAATTGGTATAACTGTTATTTTGTCAGCAATTACAATTGGTATTTGTATATTTTAATTAGGTTGGATCATGGAAGTTAAATTACTTCCATGATTGGATATTGACTATCTTGGAAATCAAGGTCACAGGCAACGCCTGTTATAACAGTGCATATAGCAAATGTATCATTTGGAGAGTTTGCTATCAACCAGCATTACGTGCATATATGTTTTAATTAGGTTGGATGGCCTTTTTCGAAGATCAACGTCACAAACAACACATTTAATAATTAATACCGTGTGTATAAAAGAGGTGCGATTTTGTGAGTTTGCTATTATACTGTATAATACTTTGAGTATTTTCTTTTTATTATTACTTTCTACTTTCTAATTGCAGATATTTTGATCACATCTACAACAAAGCGAGAATCAGCAGTTGTGTGTTTCCGAATATGTCAGGGATTTGGTTTGACCGTAGTATTTCTGTCCTCCCTTTGGTTGTCTTTACTTTACAAAGTGTGCATGGTTGGGGCAACTCTTGTTTTTGGAGTTATGGGATATATGCTGCTAGAAGTTACAAACAATCCAGTCACACCTCTAGATCCAGAACCATTTTCACTGTAAAAGTAGTGTAATTGTGTCAAATTTAATCTAATATTATATGAGGCTCTAGGTGGGACTGATACACTAGAGCATAACGGATCAATAAAACAGGAATATTTTATTCAAAAACTGAATAGTAAAATTGGCGAACAATTTTAAAGAATAGAGAAAAATAAGCAAACGCAATGAAGAATAGAGAAGAAAAGGCCACAACAATAAAGAAAACAGAATAATGGAGTGCTATATAAAGATTTAGGAGAATAATGGGTAAAAAATATCAAGAAGAGAGAAAACCGACCTGAAAATTTAAAGAATACAGAAATGAAAGACCTCATACACACCCTCTTCATGTATTATTAGTTGCAATATCATCGGCTGTTATATCCAATGTTTGAAACTAAAGTTACTGTGACGACATTGTGATACAATATGTTTAATTATGTGATTATTGTATTTTTCATCATTTCATACATACTAACTTCTTCTCTGGATCTTTACCCATATATTCGTATGTCGAACAGATCCACCACCAAAAATGTACCAAAAAAAATGTAAAGTAAACATTTATTTAATTAGCAATGTTGCTTGTTTTTGGGTCATATTTGTTTGTACTGTATTAACTTATATTACACGATTTAATTCATTGCACCAAAATAGTTTAAACCAGTGAAAGAGGTTACTTAAACGTAAATTTAAAGCAACGAACTTGTTTGATTCAACTATTTGTTGTATTTCTAATTGTTCATTGTAATCATGTTAAATATTTTATTAGACAGTAGTGCTATGTCATTTTAAATATATGTTTGATATTAATGAAATTTGAAAATATTCCTACATTTTTGTTATGATACTGTTACTTTGTCATACATACATTAATGTTTATTTGTGTCTAGAATAACAAGAAACAAATAAAAATAGTAAAAACAAATGAAAATTAAAATTTATTCCTTATTCAAAACCGACCAAAACGAATTGCTGTATTTATAAGATTTATTTTAAAACTAAAATTATAATGAAGGGTTTTTCCCCTTTTTTGGTAATAGATTTAATGTTAATAAATTTTTTTTCTAACTACATGAAACTCCTTGTATTGATTCATATTTTATGACAAGTAAATGTTAAAGGCTTCAACTGTCTATGTGGTGCTTTTATATTGATTTACATAGTGTTTAATTAGAACGCATATTAAAATATTTATAAGTACATGATAGTATGTCCATTAACTAGTTGTGCAGTTTTTGTTGCATTGTTTTAACTTAAAGTAATTGTTCAGCAACAAACAGCTACAAAACCGTCCTCAATATTCATATACTATATAATAGTCTACATGATAAATATGAATACTTTTAATAATGCATCATGAAACTCCATTGTCTCAAATTATTACCTACTTTCCATAATATTCAAAACAATCTTTGTGTAGACTCTGACACACTATGAAAATATTTGAAATATAGTAAAGGCCATAACCTGCAACTGAAGTTATCGACCAACCGTGCAATACCTTCATGGGTAGCCGATGGCGTTACCCATGTCAACTGAAAATATAATAATTCAAAGTTTCAAATTTGAGCCTTGCAACTATTGTGTCACATGTACTAACATATAGAATTACTGTAGATATTTATTTGCATCAATGTTTATTAATAAAAGACATAAGATCATTATTAACCAAAAGTGTACAAGCACTTTGTATACTGTCCCTTATTGAAACAAGTTTTGAAATGTCACATTTTTTGCATTCCAGCTTAAATTTTTACATGATTTTTTACTATGATTTTATAATTTTATCTTGTAATTTCTTGTTATCGCTTATAATGTACAAGTGAAATAAAATATTAGGAGAATTTTGTTTTCTTTTATAAACCGAAATACTTCAAAGCAATATTATTCTATATGTTTTAAAATTTAACCCAGAAACTTAAAAAAATCAAATACAACAAGAATGTGTCCATAGTACACGGATGCCCCAATCACACTATCATTTTCTATGTTCAATGAATCGTGAAATTGGGGTCAAAACTCTAATTTGGCATTAAAATTAGAAGGATCATGTCATAAGGAACATGTGTACTATGTTTCAAGTTGATAGGACTCCAACTTCATTAAAACTACCTTGACAAAAAACTTTAACCCGAAGCGGGACAGACGAACGAACAAACAGACGATCGGACCCACAGACTAGAACATCAAATGGCAAAAATGTAGACATGAAGAAAAGAAGACAGCCATATAAAAAAAATGTCAACTTTCTATTAGACAAAACAAGTTCAAATTTATAATCAAATCAAGACATGATTATCAAACATACATCTTCGTCAACAAATTTAAAGGCAAGTAAAGTAGCTAGGCTTATACGTCAAATATGAAAAAAAGGGTAAAGATCAGCTACTCGAGAAGTAAATATATTTAGCTATGCATGTAGTATGTGTTATATTACTTAGAAAATGATTGCATATTAATCAATGTAAACACTATCATAGAGTCGTGGACCAAAGTTGTGGTCAAATAATTTAATAGTAACTGTTATAATCACAAATCAGCAAAAAAGCCTCCATTTTCTTCAAACATCTCAAGCTTTTACAAAATGTTTCATTATGAAACAATGTAACCGTTGTAAAATTGAGAATGGAAATGGGGAATGTGTCAAAGAGACAACAACCCGACTAAATAGCAGATAACACACGAAGTCCACCAATGGGTCTTCAATGCAGTGAGAAACTCCCGCAACCGGAGGCCTTCTTCAGCTTGCCCCTAAACAAAATGTATACTAGTTCAGTGATAATGGACGTCATACTTAATTCTGAAATATACAGAAGAAACTAAAATAAAAATAAAACAAGACTAACAAAGGTCAGAGGCTCCTGACTTTGGACAGTCGCAAAAATGAGGCGGGGTTAAATATTTTTTTTTAGATCTCAACCCTCCCCTTATACCTCTAGCCAATGTAGAAAAAACGAACACACAAAAATACGCACAATAAAACTCAGTTCAAAAGAAATATGAGTCCGATGTCAGAATAGGTAACAAAACAAACAAAACAAAATGACAATGATACATAAATTAACAAAGGACAACTAGAAGTTACTGACATGCCAGCTCCAGACCTCAATTAAACTGACTGAAAAATTATGTCGTCATTAATATATGCATATAAAGTACGATCCCTACCTTTGGGGGTCTGGTATAATACCATCATAAAATATATGAGAAAAACATAACCTGTATCATGCCAACAACTGGTTTTAGAATAACTGTGTTTATTTCAAAGACCCTATAAGTGAATAAATATCAAAGCCAAAATATGCAATCTTTAATGACCTGACCACAGTAACGTAACTATATCCATTCTTAATCTAAGTCTGTTTAAAAGTACTAAAGTTTTGTTAGCTTTTGAGGTGAATGCCGACATTTTTGTACTTTGTAAAGAATATTACAATAAAAAATTGGATGTGAAATACCTGAACGTACAAGATGTCTGCATGTTGAATTAATTTACGAATGATGTCCTTGTACCGATGATAAAATTTAGTAAATGTTTTAACTAGTTTGTAATATTGAAAACCTGGTGTAATATCTTTTCGTATACCTAGATAGACAAGTCTTAAATTTGTTTACTCTCAAACTGTGTTAGGAAATGACGAATTCGATTGATTGATATAGAATAAACTTTTGATTTTGTCAGTTTTTAGCACTTTCGCCTTTTTTGATTGACATAAAAGTTTGGTATTTTTGTTAACCTTATTGGTTTCACATCTTTGTTAATAATGTAGATAGAATCAAAGCGATATACTATTCCATAAATTTTATTCAAAAATAAATTAACTATGCAATGGTACATATAAATAAATCATTTGGAAAACTATATGATAAAAAAAAAGGCAGTAATGTATGATCTCAATTGCAGCAGTATCAACTTTGAAATATCACAGAATCTACAAGTATATAATAAAATATGGCATTAAATAAGACTATAAAAATAGCTTTAAGCATATTAACAAGTTTAAAAGTCAGTTAAAATACAGACATAATACATCTTCCAGCCCTCTGAAAAATCATTCACTTAAATAACTTCTCTACACCGAACAATACTACTTTTACAGCATGCAGAAAATAATATACAGATAGATTATACATGTGCAATAATCTAAAATGTGAAGAACTTGTCTACTAGTTCATCTAAAACAATACCTTGGAAAATGAAAAAGGAAATACTAATAGAATAAATTTATAGCATATAATGAACTTTGCATTCTATACCAAGGTGGAATCAATTAGTTTTATTTCTTCACAAAATTAAATTTAATTTTCATCTTATGGATTTATTTTGAATTGAATTGAAACACACTATCAAGAGTATGAAAGTCTCAGACTCTTAAAGGGGCACTAGCTACGAGATATATAAAAAATCTAAAGTTTGATTTTTTTCTGTTCAATCAATAATGAAAGTGAAATAGTGAAATAACAATTCGATTTTTGCAGCCAAAAAGGTTCAATTTTGTCAAATTACGCCAAGAAACATTGATAATTAGTAATTCACTTGCAAGTGAATGAGTTGACCTCTTTAAATCCGTATTCATGTGAACTTCAATTTAACCCCTAGCTAGAGATTGACAACGCATGCATTGTATGTGTACTGGTTATTTAAAGAAAAAGAATGTCAACAATGAAAGTGAAACTACGGTAAATCATTTGATTACTAATTCGATGCACATAAAATCATTCTTATGCGGTTAAAAACAATGAGAAACATCTATTTTTAATCTATAAAATAAAATCAAACAGACCTATAAAAATCCAACTGCACGTGTTGGTTTAATCTATTCATATCTTTATTTATGTTTACATCGCTTATATGGTCATCTGAGGTCAAATCCATAAGTAATTAGATGGCGTCTGGACTAAAATACACACGAAACGAACCTAAATATTATCTACCACAGGCTCTGTAAACTGTTTATTTTAGACTTTTGATAGTTTGGATAAATGTTTTACAGTGTTATAAATCAAATATGAGAATTTGAGTCAAATCGGTGACCATGAATTTGACAGCTAGTGCCCCTTTAAAGGACATGTAGAATGAACAAGTAGAAATAAAAAAAAAAAATGGTAAATGACGTCTCTTTTTCATGCTGTGACATATTTCTCATATTACTCTTTATTGTTTATGCATATCCCAACTTCCGCTTCATTTCAACCTCAATCAACAGATTGAATTTCGAGTGAATGAAAATGACTGGATTACATATCTGTTTATTTGAAACTTGATACTTGACTGGGACCCTAAAGCTAGCTAGTTCCCATCAATGTCCAACAAGTGCTTTTCTATTTGATCTATCCATTCCCACTTCTTCCTCTTTTTGGTCTAACCAGTCTTCATACGTCTCACCATCCCTTGTTCTTCCGAGAGAACGCAAATATAGTCTAAAAGCACTAGGTCCTCTTTCAATTCTTCTTACTTCCTCTTGGGGTCTATGGATGTCTGTTTTCTTCTTTTCGAATTCTCGGTTCTCTAGCCATGTTTCGTATGACTGGCTTTTTTCTATCTCCGCACGTTTTCTGAAAAAAGGAAGTATACAATGCAACAGTACCAGAACAATTCCATACGACAACTAGTCATTTAAAATATTCTAAATGTATCTTGAATTAAAAGTATACAGAAATCAAAAAAGAAAAAAACCTGCATTTATCATCACCTAAATTTAAGAAAATACGTGTAATGTAGACAATTAAATGACAAACAAGTATCAGAAAATTATAAAATCGTATAATATAATCAAAATGAGGATGTTAATTTGATGTATGCCTTTTTGTGCTTCTTCGTTACATTTGTTGTTTTTATAGTGATTAAGATGATAACACAATGTTGACTGCTGTACCCCTATTTTTGACATTTTACCTATTGTGTCTGTTTGTTTTGTTCACGCATCGGTTACAATATAATGGAATTTGATGCGACTGTCATACAAGTGAGAGGTTTAGCTAGCTATAAAACCCGGTTCAATCCACCATTTTCTACATTTGAAAATGCCTGTACCAAGTCAGGAATATGACAGTTCTTGTCCATTCATTTTTGATGCGTTTTGTTATTTGATTTTGCCATGTGATTATGGACTTTCCGAATTGATTTTCCTCTAAGTTCAGTATTTTTGTGATTTTACTTTTTAAAATTGGTTATCTCCATATGTCTATTCACTACATGGAGATACATCATTTCATAAAAGATGCCATGAGACTTTTCACTCGATAATAAAAAAGATCTCCAAAAAGAAAACAAAAGAGCAAACAAAAAAACAATTTAGTTATTGAAAGCAGATTTGAAATACATCTTAAGCACATGATAAACACGCAATTCTATATATAAAAAAAAGTTATGGTTCAACAATATAGATGTTTGGGTTAACAGAAATGATATAAGTTTTATAACATGTTTTTCCGTTGATTTGAAGATAGCAAACTCACAGACTACTTTTTATCTAGCTAACAAGATCGTTTGCATGAATATATGTGATAAAAGCTATTCTAAGATATCGGGCATACTTTCGTGTACGCCATACACATGTTTTGTATACAAAAGACGTCATAAGTGATGCTCAAATAAAACAATGTTAAAATGACAAATCAAGACATGATTTCTGATTATAACCCTAATCTATAGCCGACAGTGACGTCAAAGACAAAGTTAAAATTGACGTTTGAGCATGGCGTGAGAAAACAAGCGTAGCGTTACTTTGTATGTTCGATAATATAACATTGAATTACATTTATACTAAAGACATGGACGTTTTAAAATGACTGATACACTCTGGAATTTTATTTTATAATCAAAAGAATGTTAGTTGCAAATTATAATTCTAATATGACGTTCTTCTTAATCTTTGGGTACACAAATAGAACATGGGCTGCACGTGATTGACGTCACAATTGAAATGTGAATTTTGAACAACGCCAGAACTCAAAATGGACATTTTCGTTGGTGTTGCTCGCTAGGGAATTAAATAAAAACATTCTAAAAGTAAGTTTAAATGTTTATGTTCATTTTATATTGATAATTGCTGATTTTCTATAACGTTTTTGGTTCATGAAATCAAAATGGCGACATTCCGAGCGTCTACTATAGGTCCACTTCGAAGTGAAAAAGTTCAAATATTCCTATTAGAATCGTTATAAATTTGCAGATGCTTCTTAGCTATGTAAGTTTAATTTCAATAAACTCATTTATCAAATAGGTATTTCAAAGAAAAATCAGCTTCATCTTAATTACACAACGGCGACAATAACATAAATAAGGATTACGTTATATATTTTCTAATATCCTTGTAAATAATTTTGTAAAATTACATGCTTCTTCCTTTCTTTAAAATTCAATCACCTAGTGTTTACAATAAAATTGAAAAGAAAAGAAAATTTTCATGGTCCTTTAAAGATGATTATACGGTATGAAGGTTACTCATTATTGAAGACCGTATGGTGACCGGTAGTTGTAAATGTTTGTGTCATTTTGGTATCTTGTTGAGAGATTTATCATGAGCAATCATACCACTACTTGTTATTCCTATATAAAACTTGTCCTTTGCACACCATTCGGTTTGAATGAATTTTATTACATATTGTGTAAACTGTGGTGGTTGGGGGTGGAGGGGGGAGTGAATGTCAGGATTAAGTGTTATATACACAAAATGAAATAAAAATTGAAACTGTTAGACAAACAAAAAATCAAGTATATAAATAAGCTTAAAAAAAGAAATATATGGTTAATAAAAGATGAAGTGTGTGAATCGGAAATTACTTACTCATCCAATTTTCTGTGAAGGCATGAAATATAGAAACAAAACATTTAGCATATAAAGTTTTTAAAGCTGACATTTTTTAACGGAGAACTATTGCATCTCTTAATGCTTTTTTAAAAGACTTCCCAAATTTAATGTTTAGAAGATAACAATTTTATTTTTGAAGACTTCTAGACATCAAGGGGCTCTTTGAAGATCAAAAATAAAGTTAAGTGGCGATACATTATCGATACTAGTAAACGTGTTTTTTATGACCCAACAATCAGAATAGAATCCCTTCAAATCTACAAATTATGTTTGTTTCCTAAACATTCTGAGAGTTTAAATGTAAAAAAGTACAAACAGTAAAATATAAAGGATATAATTTTGTTTCAAGTTTTTCAAAATTTGTGGTTATTACAGTCATAAATAGAGGTTACTAATCTCTAGATTAAAGACTATTTGTGACAGTTCAATAAAGATTAACGTTCCTGTTTGCAAAGCTGAAAATGCAATATAAATTTTAAGTCTACTTAATATTGAGCAAGGTTATGTTTGATTCAGTTTAATTCTGAATGACAAATAAACAACACAAAAACTACAGGAATTTATATAAAACTTGCTATAAAATGTTATTCAAGAAGTATGTATAAATTCTTTTTTTTGATCTATGATGAAACATTTGTATACTTTCAATAATTAGACGATAACATATAATATAATACAACAGCAAAAATATGAGGCACGACTTACCCGAGACCTTTTATTTTCTCTCTGAAGAAATAGTAAGCTCATCAATTTCAAAGAGGTAACAACTTGAATTGTGATTTAATGCCCACTTATTATAAAAACTCTATTAGTGTTCGTTTAACAAGGACTTGATGAGCAATAAACGTGAAAACATATCACATGGTAAAGTATGGTCAAAATGATCGTAAAAAAATCAGGGTGATCGGTTCGTTATTCTTGTTATTTCATAAATGACCTTTTTGTGTAATAATATTAAAGAAAAAGAAAACATAGAAGTTGATGAGAGAGGACAATGAAAACATAACAAGATATAGCTTGATAACAAATTTCCGAACATTTCATGCATTATGTGTTAGATGTATATTAAAAATTCAACAAAACGAGTTAACTTTGTAGTTCCTGTGAAAAACCTAAATTTCATAAGACATGCGGAAATGAATGAACATAAGGGGGTTAAGTAGTTTATACAGGGCATATGCATATCTCGACACGGGAATATGAAATAACATTGTAATAGCAAAATGGTTAAGGAAAAATAGAGAGAAAGAACTGCATGGGCATTCATTTTAACTGAAGTTCTTTATAATATCCCAAACAATCAATTTCGTTTGTCAACTAAACCTAACCATGATAACAGTTCATGAATAAGAACATGCAATATTTGATTTGAACCATACATTTATTTAAATACTAGTAGTTTATTTCTTTTTTATTATATTTACTGACGAAAATAACTTCCACTCCGAAAAAAAAAAAAAGATTTTAGAAACTTAAATACATTACCTTTCATTTTCCTCAGACTTTTCTTTTTCTTTCTTTGCCTTTATTACATCTAGTGATTTTTGTTCCCGTGCTTTCTTTTTTCCAATCCATTCATCATAAGAGAAAGGTTGTTTACTACAATTGATGAGAAAATGATAGTGCACCCTTGGAATTTAAAGAACAGTTTTAACATTGTTAATACTCAAGATAGCAATACACACGTAATAGTTAAAACAGTACATTGTATTCAACAAATCGTATACATCTGCCGCTATGATTTGTTTGAAATACGTAATTCTATTTTATCAGTTCACTAAATCATACCGTGTTTTCATATTTTAATTTCCAAACAACAGTATATCTTGGGTATTTAACAAACTGCTTCCTAAAAAGTTACGTCATGAACGTAGGTGAGATCTAATGTCATCAAGACGTACACTTGAGCTGTAAAGCTGAGCATTACAAATTAATATTTATTTACTTTTAAACGCCCTCATTGTATTTTACCACTACACTGTTTAACAAAATCTTTTTAAGACTGACTGCAAGTTGTGATGCATCATTAGCCTCTAATGCGTGTTTTCTATTCCCTATTCCCTTATGAAGGTTTAACACAATACGATATCAAAAAGTTCTGAAAATGGAAACCCAAGACCTTGACAGCACGATTTACTTTGTCAGTGTGAAATATCTAGTTCTTTATATATCGGGCGCCCAACTTTTCGAGAGAACAATGTGATGTGCTGAAAGCATGCGTTACTTAAAATCTTAACGTCTGTAAAAAGTTATTATCTAAACCTAATGATGTAAGATCTAGAGTCTTTGAGATGAAACATCAAACAAACTACTTTAAGTACAGAGTGCTAAACTTAATCTCAACTACAAACCCAATGTCTCGAGCGTGTGCACTTTAATATAAAATCATTTACGCATATTTCTCCTGTGACAACGATTTTGGAGATATTATACTACTGAAGGGTCCCAGGTTTTAATCATTCATCAAAGATACCAGTCTTAAAATTGTGTACACCAGACGCGCGGT
Organism: Mytilus galloprovincialis; assembly: GCA_037788925.1. Lineage (NCBI taxonomy): Eukaryota > Metazoa > Mollusca > Bivalvia > Mytilida > Mytilidae > Mytilus > Mytilus galloprovincialis. Next base: position 47,513,628 of record CM075333.1, on the reverse strand, counting down.
TCGTCTGCAAAAGGCTAATAATTGCATGACACACAAAAGTTAAATAGCCAAAATGAAGAACGGAGATCAACAGCACTGGGATCTCAAATTCCGGAAGTTTTCGCCAAATACAACTAAAGTAATTATATGTATAAATATTAACCCACATTTTTATATGGACAAATATTTTGGAAATATTATAATACCGAAGGGTTGTTCGTTCATTTCTGAAATGACTTCATTCTGGATCCTTAAAGGGGCACTAGCTGTCAAATTCATGGTCACCGATTTGATTCAAATTCTCATATTTGATTTATAACAATGTAAAACATTTATCCAAACTATCAAAAGTCTAAAATAAACAGTTTACAGAGCATGGGGTAGAAAATATATAGGTTCGTTTCGTCTGTATTTTAGTACAGACGCCATCTAATTACCTATCGATTTGACCTCAGATGACCATATAAGCGATGTAAACATAAATAAATATATGAATAGATTAAACCAACACGTGCAATTAGATTTTTTAGGTCTGTTTGATTTTATTTTATAGATTAAAAATAGATGTTTCTCAATGTTTTTAACCGTATAAGAATGATTTTATGTTCATCGAATTAATAATCAAATGATTTACCGTAGTTTCACTTTCATTGTTGACATTCTTTTTCTTTAAATAACCAGTACACGTACAATGCATGCGTTGTCAATCTCTAGCTAGGGGTTAAATTGAAGTTCACATGAATACGGATTTAAAGAGGTCGACTCATTCACTTGTAAGTGAATTACTAATTATCAATGTTTCTTGGCGTAATTTGACAAAATTGAACCTTTTTGGCTGCAAAAATCGAATTGTTATTTCACTATTTCACTTTCATTATTGATTGAACAGAAAAAAATCAAACTTTAGATTTTTTATATATCTCGTAGCTAGTGCCCCTTTAAGGCAAAATTAAACATATTAACTCGCAATTTACATAACAATTGTACTATTTTTCAATTTAAAAGGTGAGTTTATAATAACAATTCGGTTGTTATAGATATAAAAAACATAAACTATTTTATATCTTCATATCATAAAAAAAAAGTCAGAAAAAACATATTCTTTACACAGGTTTTTCAAAAACAGCAATTTAAAATCTAAGCTTATTTGATTGGTTTATTTATTTTTATATCAAACCATTTTTGCAATGATATATAGTTTAAAATATATTAAATGAAATCATAAACGGAAACGTGATGTTAATTAACAAAATGTCTTTTGCTATTAAGACCTAAAAAGTAGAGCGTTTTTTATCAATGAACACAGGACAACAAATCGACAAGCGTACTTGTACATACCTAAAAAAAGGAAGCATTCTACCATGTTCGGATTTTTCCAATGAACAAAAAATCATTGTACTTGTAGTAAAATCAAATCATTCATTTGTGGTTATTGTTCAATGAGAAAAGAATTTAATCAATCAAAATAACATTAAATTACATTCACATGATAAATTTTCTGAAAAGCGATTGCCAGCGTATGAACTATCAAACAAGTGATGCGTCTAAGCAGTATGTGTATCTCAATTCAGTAGATACATTTGATCTCACAACATCATTCCTCATTGTTACACATGTCATATTCTGTCAGATTAAAATCACCATTTGAAACATCAACTGATTCTTTCATATATATATTTGTTAAATATGATATATACATTGTAGTGACATTTACACTAGTTATCTCTCTGTGCACCCGTGTCAAGATAAACAAAAACTATGAAAGGGTTTAATCTCTTTAATAATGACATTTGCTATCGCCTCTTAAGAGTTAGATACGGGAGAACTCAATTGAGAGTATGCTTTATAATAAGCTTAAGGTATCACAGTGTATTCACTAAACCCAATTAGGAATTGATAGTATCCTGATCTAAGTTGACAAATCTAAGTACAACAATATTGACACCATGATCTTCTGTATTTCAAAATTGCCATTTTTAAACTTTCAATATTAAAAAAAAAATCAACTAATATATCTAGTTTTTAGATACATGTCCGCATATATACTTACAGTGTGAGAAACTCTTTTGAAATTGCCGATTAGGGCTACTTTTATGCATTTATACTTTGATGACATGTTAAGAAATATGGTATAATATTGTAACAAAAGTATTAAACACATATGAGGTTGTAGTATTTTGAAAACGTTAAAATACTATTGAAAATAGTCATAAAGTGAATCAATTTTGAGAAAGTTTGATAAAGCTCTTTTGAAGTATCATAAAATACGATTCATTCTTTTAATAATCTTAATCCAAATATATAATATAGAATACCATTGAATTAACTAAAAAGACAATCTGGCATATTGAAGTTATGTCAGGTGAAAGTAATTGCAACAAATTTGATTGAGGGGAAAATTGTGAAAAGGAAATGACAAAGGAGTAGGTTCAGTAAGACCCCTTTTTGGCCCCAAAATTAAGTAGTTTTGCAAAATTGTGAAAATGTAATCTTTTAGCTATTTTTTGAAAAGTAGAATGCTTCTGCTACATAAATATGTGCTGTTTTTGACAATAAAATGTACATATATCGTGTACTAGCATCATAAAGTCATGCTTAATTACTGAAATCTTCACAATTATAGCATTTTAGTTAAATTTTAGACGGTTTCCGTCTTAAATGAAAGTGGCCGCATTCGTGTTCATTCATAATAATGAAATGTAAGTTGTATTTGATGATAATACATAACATATATAAAGGTTGAGGATAAACACGGATGCGGCCACTTTCATTTTTGACGAAAACCATCTGAAAAGTGACGTTTTTTGGCATATTTGATAGATTTTTCATATTTAAGCTTCAATCGGAGCGTTTTTAATGACTGAATCAGTTAAAATCTTTTACATAACCTAATCGAATCAATTGAAATAGACACGTAAGTGTTTAAAAAGTGTCCTAAATATCTCGTTAGATGAAACTGAAATTTGGGGCCAAAATCGGCCCTTACCGGACCTACTCCTTTGTGAAACAAGTTCAGACAATAGAAAGTAGTAACATGTTGTACTAATATAGCTATACGTTAAGATGTCATTGCAACAGGTAATGGAATGTTCTTCAGTTGGTTACAAAAAAGGTTTTTTTCTCATTCTCATCTAATAACATTAACGGTACCAATTTTCCTGCACCAGATGCGCATTTCGACAATACATGTCTCTTCAGTGATGCTCGTGGCCAAAATATTTGAAATCCAAAGCTTATATAAAAGATGAAATTCTATAATCAAACGATACAATATTGACTACCAGTATCTCATAGATTGACTATGGAAGAAAATATTTTTATTTCAAATTTAATTCAAACAAATGTGCAATAAAAAAGTATGCATCCATGTGCATGCTATCATTCATGGTGCTACCATGTGAAATTGGACAAACAAATTACTATGGTGAGCTTCATCTTTCTGGATGATAAGATGTGAAATGGGAATAGTTTGGTGTTTTGGGAGATTAATATTGTTGTAGAGATCTTTAGATTCTGGGTTGCAACATGTTAAAAGTGTAAACCTAAATTGAAATAATGTGTCATGCAATATTTATAAAACTTTAGAACCAAATTTCCTTTGCATGCTACTTACTTTCTACTGGGTCTAGAATGTCTATGACTGAAATATATCATTCGAAAAAAATTACCTTTAAAAAAATGTCAAAGTTTATTCCATGTAAAATAATACTAGTTTAGTATATACTTCGATTTGTATTTAACTGACGCTAATGTCATAGTCCCTTTGTAAAAGAACTCATAAAAACTGAAGGCATGAACTTAGTTCATCTTTCATCTTCTATTCTATTCAACACATTTTTTTTAATTGTTTTAAATTTTACTTATCAGCTTAATTTGTTTCCGAAACAAAAGTATTTCATACCTTTGGAATAGTATATTTGTAAATGACTATAACATTTTTTAAATGTCATTGTCACCAAGAGCGTTTCTGGATTATTTTTTTTTCATGAATGCTAACACTAAAACATTTGATAGCAAGATGTAGAAGTTGATTCATATGCAGAAATGCTAGTGGCTTTACATTAACAAAATGGACGTCTTCAATATAAAATTTCCTAAAGAGAGCTGTAACCTTAGTTCTTAATCATTGCTAAAATCATCAACGTGGATTTTAAGAAAAGTGAGTTACAAGTCATGACAGTATCAAAGTATTCCTGAGCTGATGTTATCTTTGTGATTGACAACCAACAGAGCTGATGATATCCTTGTGATTGACAACCAACTGACAACCGCTGTAACTGTGTCTGTTCTTCTATTAATACAAACATAAAATACATACCCAGATCTAGGTTTAGTTCTTTCTTCTTTAATAACAGGCAGTCTCAATGAACCTGAAAACGATTTAAATCATAAGATTAAAATTCAAAATTGATAAAGAACTTCCTTTTAAATTGATAAATACTGATATACTATGTATAAAATCAGAAACACAACTTTGTTTTAACATATCAGTAGCGAGATGTCAGCTGTTAATTTCATCATACTGAACAGCTGTTTGTGCTTATTTCTATGTAAATTATAATAAAAGGTACAGGATTATAATTTGATACGCCAAACGCACGTTTCGTCTACATAAGACTCATCAGTAACATGAGTAACGCTCAATTCAGAAAAGTTATAAAAGTCAAACAAGAACAAAGTTAAAAAGCATTGAGGACTCAAAATTCCAAAATGTTAATTGTGCCAAATACGGCTAAGGTTATCTCATGTATACCATATAATATTTGAACTACACTGAAACTGACATGAACAAATTATTGTAATTTAAAAAAAAACATGTTATTTGAATAAAACTTACGAATATACATTGTTGGTTACTTGATTTTGGCAATAACATTTAAATACCCCTAGAAAAGTATTCAGATATTGATACTGGCTTTCCTTTTCTATTGTGGTTGCTTAATTTTGGCATTTTGTTTTATAATTACCAACATAATTTGTCATGAAATAAGCAAAATGGATGATTTTCAACCATGGACAGCTGACAAAGGTTTCTTGACAATGAATTAAAAAGTGTGTTTTTTAGGGGGAATGATCTCCCTCCTGGATATTACCAAGATACAAATATTTCAATTAGTAATGTGTCTATATCTAGCTACAATGGGGATAACAATAAGTAAAATAACAACATACTGCAATGAAAATAAAATAAAAAAAAAGACCCTTATCAATAGGCAAAATCAAAAGCTCAAATGCATAAAACGAATGGAATACAACTATCATATTCCTGACTAAGAATAGGCATATTCCCTTATGTAGACAATGATGAATTAAACCTGGTTCTAAACTATAAACCTAGCTTAACCTCTCACTTGTATGACAGTGGTATAAATTCTCATTATATTGACAATTATTATACTGATGAGTCTTATATAGACGAAACTCGCGTCTGGCGTAATAAATTATAATCCTGGTACCTTTGATAACTAATTATATAAGATATAGTAAAAGTCTTCATTTTGACAGTTACTGCAAAGTTACATGCATTGGATAATTTTAGATATATTTCAGAAACATTTAAAAAAAATATCATTGTTAGTTGTATCTATGCTTTAGTTATAGTTACCTTCTTCACCGTCTTCATCTTCTACAATTTCGTACTCTTCTTCTTGTGGTTCTCCGCTACCATATAATCTTTCCCTGGTTAATTCACGAGGGTGTGCTTTTCGTCTAGGGGAATTCATTCTAGTCCCTTCATACTCAGATGGAGGTAGAATGTTTGAAAAATAAAGCTGGCATTGGTTTCCCTTTAACCAAACTGGGAAAGCTGAATCGTTAAATTGATGAGCCATTCTTTCAGGTTCTGCGCTCTTTTTTGTTTGTTTTGCTCTCTGTTGCCATCGAAACAAAAATAAATGACGTTCACATGTTTTATCTTGGTTGTATTTTGCAGCAATTCCTAAAGCGTCGTTACCATCAACATCTCTTGCTCCGATGTCTGACCCTGTTTGCAAAAGAAATTACAAGCAATGGCTTATGAATGTTAATACAACAACGATCTACACATTTTCAAAGAAAAATATGAAACTTGGGGTTATAATCCTTTAATTCCCTAATCTACAATCAAATTTTAAACACATCAATAATCATGACATAACTTATTAATTGTCAATTGAATTTTATATATGTGTACATTGTACGTCTTTTAGCGATACTAGTGGCTTTCTTTAAGAACACATACCACTTTCTAAAAGGACGTCGACGATTTTTGATTGACCTTGAGCTGACGCAACATGGAGAGCCGTTCGACCAGCAGGTGTTGTAGCACTCAAACTTGCACCTGTAAGGAAAATGAAAAAAATATCATTAGCATTCCAGTTAAAAATATTCATCAATGCAGCTAAAAAGTGAAATGCAAATAAAAAAATTCTAGTGTATTCTTCTTTTGTGGCCGTTTTAAACTCGTGCAGATTGGTTGCTTCCACCGAAAAAGTAAAAAATGACTGTGTTATCGGAAACAGCGTGTGTTCTCACATATAATACTGTAGATTCAGCTACTAGTATTATATTTTGTGATTATGCACACAAATATCTGATTTTATGATTGATCAATTGACTAATTTGTGATAAGATAAATTACATTGAGCAAAAGCTGTCCCACCATTACCAGTAAACAAGGGATGAAACAATATTTACAATCAAGAAATACTAGTCCAAGATTCCTTTGATATCAGCAATCCTATATCAAGACAACCAAGACTGATTATGGCAACTATAGTTTCAAATTGCAGAATTACATACATGCCTGTCCAATATGAAGGTGATTGAAAGTTATAAAGAAATGGAAAGTTCACACTTTGAAAATATGTTATTTTATGTATTTTCAATGGCGTACAAATGTCATGAAATAGCTCAATATTGTGCTGAACGTGGCATTAAACACCAATCAATTAATAAATCAATCAATTTTTTCGTAAAAGTTTAGTGTGAATTCACATTACTATAAGACGTGTCACGGTACTTTTCTATCCCAGATTCATGTATTTGGTTTTGATGTTATATTGGTTATTCGTATCGGATTTTGTCTAATGCTTAGTCCATTGCTGTGTGTGTTACATTTTAATGTTGTGTCGTTGTTCTCCTCTTATATTTAATGCGTTTCCCTCAGTTTTAGTTTTTTATCCCGATTTTGTTTTTTGTCCATATATTTACGATTTTTGAACAGCGGTATACTACTGTTGCCTTTATTTAGTCCTCAACCGAACCTCTTTCAAGTCATTGTAAATAACTCGATGTAAGTCAAAGAGTAAAACTTCTTTGACCATGTCAGATTTCTATTTGTTTGCTGTGTTTGTGTTTGAGTTTTGCTTTTGTCTTTTGATGAAGTACTTTAATTTTTGAATTTTCCTCACAGTTCTGTATTTTTGTTATTTTAATTTTTGTTTCAAATACGATGAGATAAATATTCATGTATGGGATATGTGAACAACAAAGTCGACAGACTTTGGATAATATACTGGTAGTGATGAGAAATTGTCTACTAGTAAATAGAGTTCATGTCACTACCCTTTTCTAAATAATCTGTTTAAATGTTTCGACTGATGATTATTTTTGTAAATTGTAATGTATTCAAATGTTTATACACTATTGCACAGGTGGTGGGAGTTGGATTAGACCATTTTACACTAACATATGTTAAAATTATACCATAGCTTTTGTTGAAAGCCCCGGCATTAACCTCAAGAGACCGAAGGTCGAGTGAGGTTGCCGAGGGTTTCAACAAAAGCTATCATGGTATAATTTACAAACATCGAAAAACTATCCAAAAAATATGAAATATCTGTTTTAACCTATTGCAACTTTCAGTAAAAATATTCCCTTGATAGGGTCATTAAAACCCCGCCCACTTTCTAAAAATTACGGCTTAAAAAAGCCGCAAATATCAGTAAGACAAGATTGATCGACAGTAATGGAGCATCAAATATTGTTTCCAACGAAATATTTTTACAGAAAGAATAATATGATCGCTTATATATATATATATGTATGGGATGAAGAATTACCCTGACAGAAATATGTGAAGATTTGAATATATGAGAAAAGATCCAATTCTTGACAGTGATGATTACAGACCTTAACAGATTGCAGCAAAAAGGAAAATAATTTTACAAGGACAATTTTTTGAATGACTGTTTAAAGAATATTTTTTTTCGGACTATAATTATGCTGCATTGGAGATTTATAGGAATAAACTGCGTAGACGATTCCTAGTTGAAAATGAAATTGTTTTGCTGCTAACAAAAGTGAGTTAATGTTTATCAATCAACATTATTAAGTTGAAAATGTTTATACTTATCTTGTAAGATTTTGAATAAATCCCCCATTTAATTAATATCAAAAGCCAATACCATAATTGATATTTTATTTCTTAGTAGATTAAGAAAATGCTACGTAAATTGGCCTAAAAATTAGGGAGCGCCCGGGTGAAGAAAAAGCGCCCGGGGAAGAAAAAAACAGCGCCCAGGGAAAAGAAAAGGCGCCCAGGGAAATTTTATAGATATTGTATTGGCATGAGACAACTTTGTGTCGATAAAATAAGTTTAATGCACATTATTTTTTTTCTAATTTCAGACATTCAAGTACTTTGCAAATTCAGATAATAGACATTTGTAATAAAGCACAAAAACAAGTATGAATGTTTCAATTTTAACAATAATATATATGAATACTATTTCAACACAGATGGCAATGGATCGATCACAATTTATGCTAAAGATTTATAAAATGTAAGACATCAAAAGACATGTTTTTCAAAAACGATTTTAAAAATGAAAAATGCAAAATCAACAGTGGGTGCAGTTAAACGATTGTTAAAAATGAAAACAGACGTAGAATAAAGAAATATTAAAATTCCATAAGCGTACCTTTTGCATTGTCTGAACGAAAAGTTTAATTATTTTCTCTCTATTATTTATATAATTATATTACAAATCTCATCTATGTCATCGTAATAAAGCTGATGTGTATGTGTTTTCATCTGACTGGTCACGGAAAAAAAACCTTTGCATGAATAATTCACATTTTTGTCTGCGAGGAACATCTCAAAGTCTGCCAATTCTAGATCTTAGCATCGTACATACCCCCATTTATATTAAGGACAAAACAAGCAAATTGAATGTTTATTTTTTTTTGGCAGTGGCTATTTGACCGGCACCGGCTAAATAGCAAATTTGCTATTTGACCGGCACCGGCAAAATAGCAAATTTGCTATTTAGCCGGCACTGAATAAAACTTCATTGATGTAATAAGTAGAAAATAAAAAAGCTTAATAATAATTTAAAATCATTTTATCACAATATCAAGCATTAAAAATACAGTACAATAAAAAATAATAATATTGAAGATGTGTAAAATCTATGGTTTAAATATCCTGCCATGCTATAAAAATAGTGTTATGTAAAACTACACCGTACATCTTAAAAAAGATAATATTAAAAGTTGTTTCCTACGAATTTCAAAAGGACACATGATTTAACATTTGCTATTGTTACAAAACCAATTCTTTGCCTTTGGAAGTTGTTTTAATCTAGCACAAGATAAATGTTGCCACTCCAAACAGGAACTTCACATTACACTGGCTTCCTTTGAATCTGCATCATGTGTGCATATGTTGCATATGTAAGTAGGGTTCTTTTTCTTCTCTTTATAAACGCTCTTAATAGCTTCTCATGCATCTTTTTGACAATAATTAAATCAATGTTTACAATAGCCCATTTGCCAATTACCGATTTGATTCTATTATGACACACTTTTTAAGACTTTTGTTTGTTTGTTTCTCTGTCCTATATTTTCTCCTATTTATCTGTTTATTTATTGTAACCCTGTCGTGTCATATTAATGTTATAATTAACCACGTAATTAACACTGCCATTAAAGCGGGAGGTTTGGCATGCCACAAAACCAGGATCAACCCACCATTTTTTCATAAAATGCCCTGATTTCTTTGGAACTTTTCTTATGAAATGGCACACAATTGCTTTTTCGGGTACTCTTTTTTTTGAAGACCGATGACAGTTTGGGTCAAACCTTTTGGCCTTCCACGTTTCTTCCTATTTGGTGGAAGTAATATATGCGAAACACACAATCCACAAAGTTCAACTGGAATCCAATAGGTGTTCTTCTTGTTGAGCAGTATCTCGTTCTTCTTCTTACGAAACTAGTTTTCGTGATTTTTTGGAATATATGAACATTATCAGTATCATTTTCTTTATTGTCTGTAACATTTATATCTTCATCATGTAACAGAATTTGTGTCTACCTGTGTTTTGTGCTTTGAGAAATTTTTCTCACTCTTTTTGGTGTACATATGATAGAGCACACTGATGACTGGCAGTGGCGGATCCAGAAATTTTCATAAGTGGGGGCCCACTGACTGACCTAAGAGGGGGCCCGCCCCAGTCACGCTTCAATGATTCCCTATATAAGCAACAAATTTTTTTCCCAAAAAGGAAGGGGGGGCCCTGCCCCCCCCCCCCTAGATCTGCCTCTGACTGGTATCATCAAATAATCTATGTGATGTCCTGACTGTGTTAATCTTCCAACGATCTGACACTGCTTCAACATGCAAACAAATTTTCGTGATTAACTTCTCTTAGTTTGAGTATATGCCTACACGGGAGAAGCACACTTTGATCAAAGATACAAGAGTAACTTTTTGAATTGACCCTCATTTGGCCTTGGCTTGTTGTAGCTGTCCATATAATTTCTCTATCACCACTCTCTTTCTGCTCCAGTTTTACTTCAGACCTGAGTGAAAACTGTTTCAGGATATATGCCCAAGCATATGCATGGTGTCACCAACTCTTGATATTTATATTCAGGTGAATCATTCCGGAGAATGCTGAACAGTCCTCTTTTGAAATATACCACTTGTCTTGAGGTCTCGTTCTGTTCGCAAAGAATTTAAGGCGATCAGAAAGTGTTCAGCAAAATCTGGTAATGTGGAGTAGTGATGTAGTACAGATTTTTTATCAATATTTTTTAGTAAAAAATATATTTAGTAATGTATATACAAATGTGTTTTCATGCTTTTAATTAATATTATAAAGTTATAAATTATTTATTTATGAACATCTTCAATAATTTTTTTTATTGTACTATATTTTTAATGCTTGATATTATGATAAAATGATTTTAAACTATTATTGATATTTTTTAGTCTCTATTAATCACATCAATGAACAGTTTTATTCAGTGCCGGCTAAATAGCAAATTTGCTATTTTGCCGGTGCCGGTCAAATAGCCACTGCCTTTTTTTTTATTCAGGAAAACTTTTATTGTTATAACATATTGTTATGCTATTCTCCCGGGCGCATTTTCTTTTCTCCGGGCGCTGTTTCTTTCTGCCCCGGGTGCTTTTTCTTTATCCGGGCGCTCCCGGGCGCTTTTAGTAGGACAGAAATTTTAAGCTTCGTTTTGGGTAACTCGACGCTGTATACCGAATTATAACGGTCTTCATTTTTTTTTAAGTAAGAAAACTTATGTCGAGTCGTCAGCTGCAGTCTAATCTTATTTATTTCCATTTTTAACAGGTCGCCTTAACCATACATTTTCTATTCGGCCTAATAATAAGTTACATTATATAATTCAACCTTTAGAATAAAAAAATAATATTTGTTTTCCAGGCTTGAAGTCTCGTTAATAGAGAGATAGAAAGACACAAAAAATGTCGAAAGTTGACAATTGACAGGAATCTTGTAGAGCTGCAAGGACGCATGTCGGGAGAAGAAATTGAATCTTGCCAACACAGAATTAGAAGATGATTACCGATAAGTTACAAAACAGCTTTCGCTGGAAAGGCACCAAAGATGCCAGAAGGACAGTCAAACTCATAAATCCAAAATAAACTGACAAAGCCATGGCTAAAAACGAAAAAGACAAACAGACAAAAAATAGTACAAATAACACAACATAGAAAACTTAAGAATAAGCAACACGAACCCCACCAAAAAACTATAGTGGTGATCTCAGGTCCTCTTGGAGGGTTACAGCAGATCCTGGCACCCGCCGTGTTGCTCATGTTATAACAAATCTGGTAAATAGTCTAATTCGGTAGGTCACATTCATAAAAGGGAAGGGGATTGTACAGGGTTCTCACTAGGAATTTTTCATGGCGAGTACTGGGACTCATCACTTTTCGAAATGGTGAGTCCCAATAGATTTTGATGAGTCCAGGATGCAAGTATTTTTTTATGTCGTAATATATTGAAATATGACGAAATACAACTTAAACGACGATGCATGTTGGATTGGTAGTTTTGATTATATTGTTATAAATTATGTGATTCCCTATATAACCAACCAAAATTTTTCTGAAAAGGGGGGGGGTGGGGGGGGGGGGGGGGGGCTGGCCCCGTGTGCTCCCTACCCCCCCCCCCTAAATCCGCCTCTGCTAAGGTAAATATCTGATAGCATTTGTGAAACGGTTATTCCATAACTGTCAACCAACTTGTGATGGCGTACGTCGAATTTACAAAGGGATGATACCAACTAGTGATGGCGTATATCGAATTTACAAAGGGATGATTTCAACTTCACCATTTGGAACTCTTGGTTTAATATATCTTCCTTGTGAGCAGCATTTACTCTTTTTCAAGAAAATCATAATAGGAAATGCATGCACAGGAATATCCTAGTATAAGAAAAAATATACCAAAAAACATAAACTTTACATTGAGCAAATATAACATTGCATAACTGTTTCAAGGTCAGTCATTTGCATTACAGTCTTTCCGTTAGGTTGTTGTGTGATTATCGATAGTGTATGTTCCTATCTATAACATTGCATAAGTTTTTCAAGGTCAGTCATTTGCATCACAGTCTTTCCGTTAGGTTGTTGTGTGATTATAGATAGTGTATGTTCCTATCTATAACATATTGCATATAAAGTGTTTCAAGGTCAGTCATTTGCATCACAGTCTTTCTGTTGGGTTGTTGTGTGGCTACAGATAGTGTATGTTCCTATTATAACATTGCATATAAAGTGTTTCAAGGTCAGTCATTTGCATCACAGCCTTTCCGTTAGGTTGTTGTGTGATTATCGATAGTGTATGTTCCTATCTATAACATATTGCATATATTATAAAGTGTTTCAAGGTCAGTCATTTGCATCACAGCCTTTTCGTTAGGTTGTTGTGTGATTATCGATAGTGTATGTTCCTATCTATAACATTGCATAAGTTTTTCAAGGTCAGTCATTTGCATCACAGTCTTTCTGTTAGGTTGTTGTGTGATTATCGATAGTGTATGTTCCTATCTATAACATATTGCATATAAAGTGTTTCAAGGTCAGTCATTTGCATAACAGTCTTTCCGTTAGATTGTTGTGTGATTATTGATAGTTTATGTTCTTATCTATAACATTGCATAAGTGTTTCAAGGTCAGTCATTTTGTAATTAACAGTCTGAGAGCTTGCATAGACAAGAGTGTACACGCTGAAATGTCTAACCCTCTTTACTAACCATTGATATTATATTAGAAGTTCTTAATACAAATCTGTACTACGACTATCACTTTAACTTAAAATAATCCAAGAAAATGAAGTCAAAGGTTGGATGAACCAACTGGAAATTTTATGCATGTACACCTTACAATCATTCCATACACCAATTATGTTTTAAATATATGTGTATATGTAGTTGACCTATTGTATATCTAAGAAACAATTTTATTCATTAAAAGTAAACATTGATAAATGAACCATGAAAATGAGGTCCAGGTCCAATTTGACCTGCCAGACAGACATGTATACCTTGCAATCATTACATGTTTTAAAATAATAGTTGACCTTTTGCATATTAACCAGGAAAACATATGATTGACAAATGAACCATGAAAATGTGGTCGTGGTCAGATGATAATTACAAGACACACATATCCACCTTGCAATAATTCCATACACCTAATATAGTTGACATATTGCTAGGCAGCAACCATTTGATTTTCTGGGGGGGCTATGGTTTTTTTTGGGAAAAAAAGTTTGTTTCCAGTTTTTGGAGAAAAAAATAATTTGTTTTTGATTCTGAGAAAAAAAATTGTTTGTTTCACCCTCAGCTGCCACTATATGTAATGCTAAAATTGAAAGAAAAAAATTGTTTTCGACTTGTCGCGAAAAAAATAGACTGTTTTTCGCCGCAGGAGGAAAAAAAAATTTGTCCAGAAAAAAAAACCATAGCCCCCCCCCCCCAGAAAATCAAATGGTTGTTGCCCTAATATAAAAGTATTAGAAAAATATACCAAAAAACATAAATTAACATTGAGGAATGCATGAACCATAAAAATTGGGTCAAGGTCAAATAAAATATATATGCTACACATTTATACCGTAAAATATTTTCATACACCAAATATAGTTGATCTAATTTTAAATTATCATATAGTATAAAGAAAACAGACCAAAACACAAAAAACTTAACTTTAACCACAGAACTTGAAAATGAGGTCAAGGTCAGATGACACCTACCAGTTGGACATGAACACCTTACAATCATTCCATACACCAAATATAGTAGACCAATTGCTTATAGTATCTGAGATATAGACATGACCACAAAAACTTAACCTTGTTCACATAAATGAGGTCAAGGTCAAGTGAAAACTGTCTGACAGGCATGTTGGAGGACCTTGCAATGTACTCAAATAACACATATAGTTTTATTCCTATTACTCATAATAAGAGAGAAATAAGAAATACTAAAAATATTAACTTCTTTTTAAGAAGTCATGTGCACTGAATCATGAAAATGTGGTCAAAGAAAAGGACATATCACAGACAGAATCTTAATTACATAAGGCATTTTTACACAAGGTAAACAAAGTATGAAGGATCCAGTTTTTCTATCTTTTGAAATATTAATTATATAAGCTTTTTAGATGTTAGTTAACACCCCTTCTGTTGGATCTTTATGTCCAGCTTTCTGCGATAAATGTTGCAGGCTCGACAAAAACAATATAAGCTAGATGTAGGCTGAACCAGTTTTTTAAACCTCTCACTTGTATACAGCACTTATCAGTTAAATGCTCTTGAATTTGAAAATCCTAAATCAGACCTGATGTGCATGCATGTGTATTTATATATTTTTCATGTTGCCTGAAGTTGGCGGCAGTCTCATCAAAGCTCTTTGCATTTGCATATATTGGAACAATCTTACTTAATAACTGTCACAACTCCATTTTGTTTTACATCCTTTTTATCATGCATGTATAAACTTTATATTTCATTACTTAAATTTAGGACAAGAATATATCTAACCCTGTATCATGTAATATTATATAATTACAGATTTGGAGGATTTTACATATGATGCATGGCTTATATGAAATGTATTGCACCAATACAAGAATAAATAAAACTAAGCATACCAGCATCTATCAATCTTTTTACCAGTTTGTCATGGCCTCTGTGACTAGCTATAAATAAAGCAATGAATGCTCGTTCTTCAATCCATGGACGTCTCTGTTTCTTAGTCATATAATCAGACTGGGGCGTATGGTAGGTAGTGTTTGCTGTTACACCTAAACTGAATACCTACAGAAAGATTTTTAAAGTCTATGTAATTGAAATAACACAAAAAAAAATCACATTGTTAGCTAGCTTAGTGCGCAAAAATAGTTTGGTCACCTTAATTGTTCATAATTATAACACATTTTGAACAAATGTAAGAGGACGACCATTTGATATTCTGGGGGGGCCAGGAGGATTTGTTCTTGATCGGTTATTTATTTTTGCAAACTAAGAGGACAGATTATTCATTTTCTGCACTATTGAAGCAAGATTTTTCATTTTCATTAAAGCAAGGGACTGATTATTCATTTTCACAACTATGTTTTTGATATTCTAAAAACATACAATTTTTTAAATGTTTTGTTTATAAATAATACATTTAGTATAGTCAAGTCATTATGTAACATTTAATTAGATTAACCATCCCCCTCTACAGAAATGAATCTTTTAAATTCCCAACTGCATATACACATAGTATTAAGTTTAGTTATAACTAGGCACTTTTAAATGTTTTGGCAAACCTATGCCGAGCGGAGCAAGGCAAACATTTTTTTGAAGGGTTTTGGAGCCACTGAAGGCCGAAGAAGCTATAGAACAAATGATGCAAAATCATGCTTTCTGGGTGTTCGGAAGACCCTTTCATAATCTGAAAATGAAGTTTTGTTTTAATAATATTTTGACAATATTTTGGTCTCAAAGCAAAATGTATAAATTCAGTGTAAGACTGAAGTTTCTAGGGAAAACATCAAAAGACCAATGTGCATGATAAAGCAAAAATGGAATTCACATAGTTAAGCCTGTGGCTGCTGTTTTTTTTTTTTTAAACTCATGATCAAGTTCATAACAAAATAATTAAATTACAAAAGGAATGCAACACTAACAGAATACAGAAGGGCAATCAATGAACAAAAGACAAATAAATAAGAAACATTGATCCCGAAAAATCAGGGATATAAGTCTGAGGGAAAACAGAACTTTCTTCTTGCAAGGCCGTGAACACAATTTGATATGGAGACAAGCGTTTGGTTTTGAAATTTCCTACATGGAGTTACGGCCCTGTTAAAACTAGAGGCTCTAAAGAGCCTGTGTCGCTCACCTTGGTCTATGTGAATATTAAACAAATGAAGCAGATGGATTCATGACAAAATTGTGTTTTGGTGATGGTGATGTGTTTGTACGTCTTGCTTTACTGAACATTCTTGCTGCTTACAGTTATCTCTATCTATAATGAACTTGGCCCAGTAGTTTCAGTGGAAAATGTTAGTAAAAATTTACAAATTTTATAAAAATTGTTAAAAATTGACTATAAAGGACAATAACTCCTTAGGGGGTCAATTGACCATTTCAGTCATGTTGACTTATTTGTAAATCTTACTTTGCTGTACATTATTGCTGTTTAAAGTTTATCTCTATCTATAATAATATTCAAGATAATAACCAAAAACAGTAAAATTTCCTTAAAATTACCAATTTAGGGGCAGCAACCCAACAACGGGTTGTCCGATTCATCTGAAAATTTCAGGGCAGATATACTTTGACCTGATAAACAATTTTACACATGTCAGATTTGCTCTAAATGCTTTGGTTTTTGAGTTATAAGCCAAAAACTGCATTTTACCCCTATGTTCTATTTTTAGCCATGGCAGCTATCTTGGTCAACAGACACATTTTTTAAACTAGATACCCCAAAGATGATTGTGGCCAAGTTTGGATTAATTTGGCTCAGTAGTTTCAGAGGAGAAGATTTTTGTAAAAGATTACTAAGATTTACGAAAAATGGTTAAAAATTGACTATAAAGGGCAATAACTCCAAAAGGGGTCAACTGACCATTTCGGTCATGTTGACTTAATTGTAAATCTAACTTTGCTGAACATTATTGCTGTTAACAGTTTATCTCTATCTATAATAATATTCAAGATAATAACCAAAAACAGCAAACTTTCCTTAAAAATACCAATTCAGGGGCAGCAACCCAACATCAGGTTGTCCGATTCATCTGAAAATTTCAGGACAGATAGATCTTGACCTGATAAACACTTTTAACCCATGTCAGATTTGCTCTAAATGCTTTGGTTTTTGAGTTATAAGCCAAAAACTGCATTTTACCCCTATGTTCTATTTTTAGCCATGGCGGCCATCTTGGTTGGTTGGCCGGGTCACGCCACACATTTTTTAAACTAGATACCCCAATGATGATTGTGGCCAAGTTTGGTTTAATTTGGCCCAGTAGTTTCAGAGGAGAAGATTTTTGTAAAAGTTAACGACGACGGACGACGACGATGACGGACGACGGACGCCAAGTGATGGGAAAAGCTCACTTGGCCATTCGGGCCAGGTGAGCTAATAAAGGTGAGGTAAGGTTTCCTGAGACAATATACTTCAAGTTAAATGAAACCAATTTTCAGACATTTCAGGTATATTTAAATAATATTTATACTTTTGTTATTAAAAAATTTGGGAAGTGTTTCCTGAGTTTTTTTGGGAAAAAAGATGAATTTATGAAGAATCTGGTGCCATCTCATATACTTTCGATTAGACCTGCTGAGTTTTTTATTTTCTATACATTGCAAGTCAGGTAATTTATTTTCAAACTACCACAGAACAAACCATTTATTTTTGTGATTATCAAGGCTGAGTTATCTATTTTCAAAATCCTCCTGGCCCCCCCCCCCCCCCCCCCCCAGAATATCAAATGGTCGTCCCCTAAGCAGTGGCGGAACCAGCCATTTTAAAAAAGAGGGGTTCCCAACCCAGGACAAAGGGGGGTTCGAACTATATGTCCCCATTCAAATGCATTGATCGGAAAAAAAAAGGGGGGTTCCAACCCCCGGCACCCCCCTGGATCCGCTAATGGTAAGTTATATCTTTAATTGTTCTCTACTTTTCAAAGAACAAATTTCAAGCACTAGTTTATCCATCCCACCCCAGTTTGGCTCTTACTAAAAGAAATTAGCCATTGCTGCCAAACTGATCAGATAAAATGTTCCATTTGCTAAGTTTACAATAGTTTAATAAATAATTTCTTTTCTTAAGATTATATAACTAAATCAGAGCTAAGGAAATAAATGAATAGCATGTACAGTTGGTCTATATTTTAAGATCATGACATTATTGAGAAAAAAAATGACTGTAAATCAGGTACCTGAAAAGCATGAAACCGAATTAAAACTGAACCAAACAATATAAAATAGTATAAAAACAAAATACATTTTTTTGTAAGTAACACATGATTAAACAAAAGAAATTGAACATAAAAAAAACAATAATAATAAAACAAGAGACTTACTTGTTTGATCTAAAGGGAGATAAATGAGAAACATCTTTCCTTAAATCAGAGTTAAATGGTAAGACCAGATTTTGACTTTGACTTATCTCAATGTACATGTACCACTATGCAGAAATTACTTATCTACTTAAGTCACAGTTTGTGATAACAGCTCTTACGATTTTTATGAATAGTACAATGTATGTATAAATGTATGATGTTTGACTCATCATGCTCATAGATCTATACCCCTAAGAAGCAAAGGATAAGGGTACATATTTTTTTTCTCCAAAATTTTGCATTATTGCGTATAAATATATATAGCCTAGGTATTGTAGCTGTAGACAAATTGAAACTTAATAGAAAAAGGTAATTAGCAAGCAAGACAAGGTCTACAAATAAGTCAACCTTATAGATCTATGGAAATCATAAGTCGACTTGTTATTTATAAAGTTACTGCTCTTTAATGATGATTTTTCACATTTTTTGGAAATTTTGCTTAATATGTTGAAAACTATATATAACAGAGTGATAAAAATTGTTTTAAATAACAAAAAATGATCAGTACCACAATTTTTAGACCAATAAATAAGCTTCATGACCAAAATCAAATCTTCAGTTGATTTGAAATTGTAAAAATGTATTTTTTGCCGTTTGATGATATAATTTGAAAACTAAGCATTTTTTTTAATTATTTTGACTTAAATTGGTCTGTCCCTTGATAATGTACATGTAATACTTTGAATTGTCAATCAAATTTTATATGATCAGATGCATAGATAGTCTTGATAAATCAATAACAATGGATTATGTCTTTTGCTTACCCAGTCTATATCATTGGCAGTAACTGCTTCAATCAGCTCTTTCCATGTTGGCCAAACTCGTAGATGAAGAGTAGCCCCTGGTACAATATCACAACTTCTTATGTCCACACTGTCTTGTAGTTCACCTTAATCAACAATAAATGTTCATATAGATATATGATTCATTTCTACATCAGACAATTTTGAAATGTAACATTTGTAAATTGGGTTTCATATATAACTGCTAAATTATTGAACCAATCATAGGTCTTGAAAAATTACTACTACTAGAAGATATGTTATAATATTATTTAAAAAAAAAATTAACTTGATTAAATCATCTCAAAATGTTAATAATTATATTATTACAAAATTAACTTGTTTGTTAAAAAAAAAAAAAATCGGGAATATTTTGCGAAATTTCATTGTACTAATGAACTCAAAATCTATAACATTTTTTTTGTCACTTTTTATAATTCCCGCATTTATGAAGAACGCAGAAATCAACTGCCTTCTTTTAGTCTCGTTGTAATGAGATTTTGAGTTGATATGAATGAATGTTACCTGATGATCGCGTTTCTTTGTTTACATTGAACATGACGTCAAAACTTAAATAAAGTCACAAGTAAAATCCCTAACATTACAGAACCGAAAGCGGAAACGTTAGGGTCATGACGGTATTTCCGTTTTAAAAATCAAAATATGTTTGAATTTAAAAAAAAAATCATACAGACCTCGTCCCCTTTCACAGGTAATGCCTGCCTCATATTATTAGTCCTCTGATTACGGTAGAAAAATCAATAAAAAAAGAAATTTAAAAAAATCGGGAAATTTCCCGAATTTTTCATTCTACTAATGAACTCAAAATCTTGTAAAACTTTTTTTTTCAGATCAACTTCCTTTTCTGGTCTGCATCTGCACACAAATGTTTTCCGGTGGGTCTAGTTTGCATGAGACTTTTATTTATCAACATATCAACAAAGGAATTCAACACCCTTCATTTTTAATAATTGTTTGATATGAAAAATACGTCACCTGATAACAGCGTTTCTTTGTTTACATTGAATATGACGTCATAACTTAAATGACGACACAACTAAATCCCTAACAACAGAACCAATATCGGAAACGTTACGGTATTTCTGTTTCTTTTACCAACATGATTGAATTAAAAAAAAAAATAATACAGACTTCGTCCCCATTTACAGGTAATGCCTGCCTCATATTATTATTTTTTTTTTATATCAGGACATGCAGGACGATTAAAGATTTTGAGTAGGCAGCTTTTTTCTAGGTAGGAATGGTTATGGCAAAAAAAATAAAAAATCAAACATATAGGGTGAACAATAGTCAATATTTAGGGTTAACGTGGAGCAAATTTTCTCAATACGCGTTAGCAGCATGAAGGATCTGCTATATAATTTTTGAAAATTTATCAGTATTACCTTCATCCAAATAACTTATTCGTTGCAAATGAACCGGTATGCCAGTGGCAAACTCTACATATTTCTTTAAATCTGCAACTTTCATGTCTGCAGTGATGTTGTACAAAGGAAAAACTTCATCCGTAAACAATTTTATTCGCATATTGAACGAAGGATTAGATTTATCTTTATCCCGTCCACCAATTTTATCTCCTGCATCCCGGCGTGTGGCCTTAGGACGCATTGTTGCTTTAAAAAGGCTTTATTTTTGGGAAATTCGTAGACAACAACACAAAGAGCTGGAGGCCGCCATGTTGTTTACTAGTGACCATGGAATTTTATGACCCGCAGAAAGTAATAAAAATAGAACGTTGAATATATTAAAAAAAAAGAAAAATAATACGATTGTTTTCTTTAATCTTGCACGTGAATTTGTATTTAGAATTTTAAGAGATACTTAGTTTTTTATATAGATAAACAGATACGGAATGAATCTCATCAACTTCCGGTTTTCAGAAAGACTTTGGTGATCGGCAACATCATGATTAGATCGCTCTGCAGAAAGCTCCTGACACAAAAATCAATCGTATGCATTACAAAGAGATCTTCTAATATTTTTAGAATCGTGTGACTAAGGAAAATAGGGTCTTGCTCTTCTGACATTTAGACGTTTCATCTTTTTGAGTTGACCTTTCCCAGAAATAAATAATTTTTCTAATGTTAAAATAATTTATGTAAGATGCAGTTAATTAGTTTTGCATGTACATCTGGAGAAACCTGTTAATTTTTTGCATAGGCAGTGTCTGTGCATATCTGCATGCGGGGACGCATAGCCTAATTGAACTTTGTAGGCTACGCGCGGCGTATCCGCGACCGATTTGATAATGAACTGTCATATGGTATCGGGTCCGTTAGCCCTAACTACAAATTATCTTTATGAACTTATCTGTTTTTTGTAAATCATTTTTAAGTTATAAAATACATTGATAATACATTATTATAGTATTAATGAATGGGTGTTTTTATAATGGCCCTGTTATATGCCCAAGGTCTGTTATAATGGTCGAGGAAGTCATCCGAGGCCATTATTACTGACCCGAGGACATATAACAGAGCCATTATAAAAACACCCATTTCTTAATACATTTATTAACCAACTGAATAAAAGTGTATGTGTTAATATATCAAATATCCAAGATATTAAGTTGACAGAAGTTATGTGTTGAAAAACAGGAGGAACAGTGATCCCTATATATGGTTCTTTAATGTTGGTTGCTGGTTACTTAATTAAATAAAATACAAAAAAGTATTATACTCTTTACAACTTAATTTTATTAACTTTATTAAAAACCCTAATTGTGCTTTATACAGACAAACCGGGCATTAATACAGGGCCATTACAGAAAAACAGGGCCATTACAGAAAAACAGGGCCATTACAGAAAAACAGGGCCATTACAGAAAAAAACAGGGCCATTACAGAAAATATGTTATTTTTAATAACCAGTCATTTTTGGCAATAATGTACTTAGTTGGTTAATAATATGATATTATTACGTAAGTATTTCTGTATTGGCCTTGTTATTGGTCCGAGGCTTGCTGTATTGGCCTGAGGCGAAGCCGAAGGCCAATACAGCTGGCCGAGGACCAATAACAAGGCCAAGACAGAAATACACGTAATAATATCTTTATTAATTAACTACAGTGTAACAATATTTTTTAATCTCATTTCAAAAGAGAT
The DNA here is from genome assembly GCA_037788925.1 of Mytilus galloprovincialis. Classification (NCBI taxonomy): domain Eukaryota; kingdom Metazoa; phylum Mollusca; class Bivalvia; order Mytilida; family Mytilidae; genus Mytilus; species Mytilus galloprovincialis. The sequence goes on along the minus strand of CM075333.1, from coordinate 47,490,874 downwards.
AAATATTTTTACCTTGAAATGGAACTATCCAAATCTCAATTTGTTTCTTTTTATTAGATGCAATACATAATGATCTGGTGCTGTTTCCAGGTGTCTTCAGCATTTTCTCATCTGATGAATTTTTCTACCCTTTTCAGTCTCTATAAAGTGTTACAACTTAAATTTAGACGCAACACATAAATAGTAATTGGAAAGATACTGCCATTGCATGTGTTATGCAGAAACTATGTACAAATTATCGTGAAATTATGAGGTCGTCAAGAAATGAACTTTGTGATAATCTACTCCTTCCCCAAACCTGAAATAGTTCTATCGTCTGCTTTCAAAATACCTTTTAAATGAATGTGACCGTCTTTTGCCTGAAATGTATGCCATACTGACATTTTCAGCATGTTTAAGATAACTAAATGACAACTGCGTCTTCAAAACAACTGTTTACTTTCAGTTTGTGTTTATCGTGACTTTCGATGTAAAATCTAGAGACGTTCCGAAATCCTGCACTTATGTCTATATTGGCCGAGTTATTCTGTATTGGCCTAGTTTACACATTATATTGCATAGGCAGTTTTCATCATATTAAGTCCAATAACAGTGTAGTTAATTAATAATATTTAATAATCAATGTTCAAAAGTCACCAATATGTGATATTATTGTATAGTAATATAATATTTCCCACAGAACGTAACCAAAAGTTAGCGTGCAATAAATTTTAATATTGCACTAGTGCAATAAATCTTCAAAATTCATGACGTCATCAACGTTTAAATCTTAGTTTGAACCAATTTTTACTTTCAAATATTATATTGCTATACAATAAAAGGGTTATTGCATGAATATTAGGGAATATTGTCCCTCGTAGAACATATATTGCACTCGCAAGCTCGTGCAATATAAAATTCTGCTCGGGACAATATTCCCCAATATTCATGATAATATTAAAATTTCAAGTGGTTTTCGGTCATTACAAGTATTTTTCCGATAATAACAGTGTTATTCGGTCATTCGTGTTACCCTGTTCGCCCTGGGTCCGTTCGCCCTACTTTAAAAATATTAATATTCAGGGCATTGAAGATGGATAAACTTATTCAGATATTAATATGGTATATATATATTCTTGAAATTTATGAAAACATATGGAAATATTTAAAAGTTGATGGCCTTTTTAGGATTACTGTGACTTTGTGAACATAAATGTTTTCATATTCAAAGATATTTTTAAAGATAATTAGCCCAAAAAATATTACTGTGAACTATAAGAGTTAATAGAAGAATTATGCTTTCAAAATATATTTGGTTTTCATGTATCTTTACATTATCCATGAGGTTCTGCTATTTCAATATGCGACAGGTACCTTATATTTATTATAATTAACAAATATATGACCTAATATTGATACATGCAATTTTGATAAAATAAAATTGATTGAAAAGTGAAAATGTGTATTTACAAGGCCAACCTTAAAAATATGTTTGTTTGCTGTTTTCCGACTGTACCTTCAGACTGAAGGGTCGGTAGGTAGGAAAAATATTTTATTTTATCAGCCAAAATACAGTTTAAACTAGCAGTTACACTAAACCAAGTTTCTTGTGAAGAAAAAAAAAACATTTTAAAACAACAAACACTGTACATGCTGAAAACCAACATCATATGAACAGGCATTTTCAGATAAAAAACTTTTTAATCAAAACTGAAACTTTAACATAGTGTCTTTATCCAATTTATGACATAAAATATGATATTATTATTAAATACTGGAACACTTTTAAACAAGGAATGTCATTATGACTAGAACTGTTTTAAAGAAATATATTCAGACATGTATGCTTCTTGACTAGAATGTTTTCATGAGTAGAGTATTTTCATCAGAAAAATGTATATATTATAGATTTATAAGACAATTATTAAAGAGTGTATTTTTAATAAAAAAAAAATAACCATTGAATCTTCTTCAATTGAAAAAAAGGCAACTTGAAAAAAAAGTATTAAGACATCCGACTGTTTTCATATTTCTAACAATATTTAATTATATGTGATAAGGTTATATTTTTGCCAGGCTTTAATGAAAACCAAAGAAATCTAAAGTTTGGGGTGAAATCCATAACACCACATTAAAAGTAAATGGTCTGTACTGAAATGTTTTTAATGCATAAAAAAAATTGGCAGCATAGCTCCTAAGGACATGTTTTAATTGAATTCACACAGGCCACACAGTTTGGGTATATTTAATATTGTAAGAAAGAGAATACTTGCAATGAGTGGGGCAGCCTCCCCTTATCCTAAAGGAGCATACTCATTGCAATCGAAGATAGATTTAATATAGAGAGAGTATATTTATTTTTCAAGCTAACCATTCATTTTCTCTACATCTTTGTGTAGTTAGGGTTGCTTCTTATTGATTTGGCATGATCTATATCCATTAACATTTCAAATGAGCCCTTCCTCTGTACAGGCGTGTTTAAAGATATCCATGAAGATTTAAGTCACGGAGGAGTGGTTTCATCTTTGTCGTCTTCACAACGATTTGTAGAAAATATGCCATACTTCAAGCTGCTGTCGAATTATTTAACCACTGAAATTGGTTCCATAATTATTTTATATGATTACTACATATACTATATTTGTTGAAAAATTGAATATGCAAATAGTAATATACATGACAAATGCATGATATATATTGAAATCAATGGCACTTTTTTATTTCCAAAAATAAATGTTCTCTTCTTCCCGGAGATTGTTTTAGGAATAGCAAATGTTAGTTTACATGACATTAATTAATAAAATTCTTTTCTTTAAAATTTCAGACTCAAGTCAGACAGTTTCACAGAGCTTCACCATTATGTTCGGGTCAGCTGTTTGTTGTAAGTTGTAAAGCTAGTAATCATTGCCATGAATGTTTCTACATTTGTTGCAACATGTTTCACTGTATATATATATATATATATATGCACATCCATGTAGATTTGATTAAATCTAAAGGAAAAATAATCTCCCACACATGTACATTACCTTTTGGTAGCATGCTATAATTGCTTACCTTTGAAAGCAAAGGACTCAGAAGGTCATGGGTTTAATCTCTTTCTGAATAAGATTAAAAAGACTTTGAATTTGGTATTGCTGCTTTACATGTATGACAATTATGAGCAAAGATTCAAATCTGTTGACATATATCTGAAACCTATTCAGGGGTTTCATTATCTTTCATGTTGACTGGTACTTTCCACGTTTCTAGGTGGTACTTTTCAATATATTCCATGAATATCTTGTATAAAAATTCATACATTTAGGTGGTACTTGTCAATAGCATAGGAGGGTAAAAGTACCGGGTACCGCCTCCTAATGAATGGCCTGCCTATTAAAAACATATGAAGGAACACTACATTAAACTTGTCAGTCCAATACTAATGATCTTGGATGCTGCAATTCCCTGGGCGTTGCCTCAATTCACTACACATCTCCTCATGTCATTTTTATACCTTGGACTGATAACTTGGCCATTATGAAAATACTTATTTATTACCACTAAAATAAAACATTTCAGTAATGTCTGTCAGCATTATAAATTTCGCTTGCTTTATTTGAAATGCAAGTGATGAACTCTAAATACACAAAACAAAATTTTTAGCACTTTTTTTTCAGCTTTTTATGCGCCCAATTTTGACGGGACGTAGTATGGTATACAAATGTCCGGTGTCCGTCCGTCTGTCCGTCCGTCTGTCTGGCGTAAACATGTCGCACCGTAACTTGAGAACGACTTATCCAAATTTCATGAAACTTAATATAGTTGTTTCTTATGATGGTCAAATGATCTGTATACTTTTTGGTGAAAATTAGATTTAAACTTTTTGAGTTACGGCACTTTGTAACTAAAACAGGGGTGTGTTTTTTTTCACATGTCGCACCGTATCTCAAAAACGTTTCTTGATTATTGCTTAAAACTTTACACACTTCTTAGTTATATTAATCTTAATATCTGTATACTTTTTGGTGATGATTAAAAATTTCATTTTTGAGTTTTTGAGTATTTTGTAAAAAAGGGGGAGGGTTTTTTTACATGTCGCACCGTATCTCAAAAACGATTTATGATTATTGCTTAAAACTTTACACACTTCTTAGTTATATTAATCTTAATATCTGTATACTTTTTGGTGATGATTCAAAATTTCATTTTTGAGTTATTGAGTATTTTGTAAAAAAGGGGGAGGGGTTTTTTACATGTCGTGCCGTATCTCAAAAACGATTTATGATTATTGCTTAAAACTTTACACACTTCTTTGTTATATTAATCTAAAGATCTGTATACTTTTTGGTGATGACTCAAAATTTCATTTTTGAGTTATTGAGTATTTTGTAAAAAAGGGGAGGGTTTTTTTTACATGTCACGCCGTATCTCAAAAACAATTTATGATTATTGCTTGAAACTGTACACACTTCTTTGTTATACTAATTTAAAGATCTGTATACTTTTTGGTTTGATTCAATATTTTATTTTAGTGATATTTGTAAAAAAAAAACAGGGTGGGGGGGTTTCACATGTCCCGCCGTGTCTCAAAAACAATAAATGGTTATTGCTTAAAACTTCCTCAGAAACTATTTATGATTATTGCATAAAACTTCCACACAAGACGTCGGGCTTATCATGCGCTCATGGCGCAGCTGTTTATTTAATCCTCATTGATTGAAAACTAAAGACTGATAGAATATATCCTGACCAAAACATTGGTATATGAACTTATGAACTTATGAAATTAAGATTTAGTGTGTTAATTTGTAATGCCTTATGTATTTCCAGCATAGAGATACACCAGAAAACAATGCTGATACTCCATTTGCCTTTACACCTGAAAATATCAAGGTAAGTAATACAAAAGTTGGAATATAACAAAGGACAGATAATACCACGAACAAGAGAGAGAAAGACAGAAAAATAACATATAAAAAAAATGTATAGAAATTAAAAATTGATCAATACAATCCCATAACAAAAATGGTTTTGGTAAAGATTGGTAAAGATTGATTAATTCTTGTTCCATTAAAAGTCCCCTAAAACAAATTTGCAATCAGATTACACGTAAGTTCCTACTCAAATTTCGTCTTAGCTTGAAAAAGTAATTATCATATTCAACATTAATTTGTCTTTTCTGAGAAGGTACAACTACAAATGTATATGTACAAAATATATAATAGGTTATTATGCAGGGCAATGTACCAGATCATTGTTTTTGAAGTTTGAATTGTATTGAACACATTATTGGATGAGACGAACATTTTGATTTAAATAAAAGTGTGAATAGCATTGTTTCATTGATAAAAATGTTGAATGATACTGAATTTAAGACGTTCAGTCTAATCCACTATAAGAAAAGGGAGTTGTCTCCCCTACCCAATGAGTAATTTACAATTTATTTTGGACACAATACTTACTTATCAGAACAAACAAAATAGAAGGGCTATAAGGAGTTGATATTTTGTTATTTTTTGGAATTCAATGAGATACACACATTTAAAAAGTTCTAAAACATGCATTTCCCCAACCTTTCTAAATAAAGATTAAATGTCTTACCAACAATGATAATGAAGTAAAATCGTTTAAAAAAATTATTAAATAGTTTTATTTATTTTAAAAATTATCACAAAATGCATTTTAAATATTGACTGCTAAATAAGTGACATTCAATGCATACTTGAAAACTAAACAAAATGTAATGTTAGTATGTATAATATTTTTCAGAGATGTGAGTTGATTATAAAGAATTACCCAATTGGTCATCAAGCGGCAGCAGTTATTCCAATGCTAGACTTGGCCCAGAGACAACATGGTTTGTATTGGGCTAGAAATTCCTTTTTTATTGTTCCGATTGCCAATTCTACTACACTATCCAAAATATTTAAAATTATTAGTGTGACTTATCTCCCTTACCTCACTATGTGCTTTATTTTGTATATTTATCACTGAAATTTGAACTTTAATTTAAAATTGACATTGATGTATATTTTAAGGTTGATGTTATGTAAAAGTAAAAATAAGTTGTTTAGGAAAACATTTCACAATAAATACAGTTATAAACCTATACACTAGTGCAGGGCTTTTTCAGAAATAATCTTAATGTATATAAGAGAAGGATTTCAGAAAATTATTTTATGATTTTTGTTTCTTTTATAAAGATCAGTCATTTAATTCATTGAAGATACACAGAATAATATCAATTAAAATTTAGGCATATTACAATACAAAAAATTTATAGCAAAGCATTCCTTTATCACACATTTAATACTGGGACAGTAATTAATAAAAAAAAATATATAACCATTCTAAATATAAGATATGGTATGATTGCCAATAAGTCAACTCTCCACCAGAGACAATGACATAAAATTTAACAACTATAGGTCACACTACAGCCTTCAACAATGAGCAAAACATAATTATACTGTTCATTTAAAAATAAGTCAATTTACTAATGTAATAAGTCTATTGTTGTGCATGTATCTGTCACCATTTTTACAATTATTTTTTTTTCAGGATGGCTACCAATTTCAGCTATGCATGTGGTTGGTGATATGCTTAAAATGCCAAAAATGAGAGTTTATGAAGTTGCAACATTTTACACAATGTTCAACAGGTAAGAACAATGTTTAGGTACAACTGCAATAACGGACTAAATGTTTTGCCTGTTGTGTAATTATTGGAAATTATATTTATATATTAAAATCTCAAAAAGCGTCTTAAATCTTAAAAGTAATCTCTGTATTAATTTGTCTCAAATTATTTAAAAAAATACCAAAGTTTATTTTGAAAGTTCAATGATTAAGTCTTCATTATCACAACTCAATTGATCTTTAAAAAATGAAGGAAATGGAGGTTGACTGAAATTTTGACTTATTTGCGCCATGATTACATTATACGTTGTATATGGTGCAAAACACTATAAAACAAGCAACTGGTGTCTTTTTTCTTATATGACAAAAAACAACAAAATAAGTGAAGATTAAAAGTTGTTTTTATTTAAAATTCACAAATACAATAATTTACACCTTTTACCTGTTAATTACCTGAAAATGTAGGTAGCCTTATATAAGTTGCTAAAATAATTGCTTTTAAAACATTACAGTCTGTGCTTTCCTAAGCATTTTTCATGCACTAACTTTGTTTGTATCTTTTATAATAAAAAAGATACAGCAGTCTGCAAAGCAATATACTGTTCTAATGAATGAACACAAAAAAAAATACAGCAGCAGCAGCTATTTTTGTCGAGCCTGCAACTTTTGTTGCAGAAAGCTCGACATAGGGATAGTGATCCGGCGGCGGCGGCTACGGCGGCGGTGTTAGCTCACTTCTTAAAAGCTTTATATTTTAGAAGGTGGAAGACCTGGATGCTTCATACTTTGTATATAGATGCTTCATGTTACGAAGTTTCCGTCAGTCACATGTCCAATAACCTTGACCTCATTTTCATGGTTCAGTGACTACTTGAAAAAAAAGTTCAAATTTTTTGTAATGTTGAATTCTCTCTTATTATAAGTAATAGGATAACTATATTTGATATGTGCGTACCTTGCAAGGTCCTCATGTCTGTCAGACAGTTTTCACTTGACCTCGACCTCATTTCATGGATCAGTGAACAAGGTTAAGTTTTGGTGGTCAAGTCCATATCTCAGATACTATAAGCAATAGGGCTAGTATATTCAGTGTATGGAAGGACTGTAAGGTGTACATGTCCAACTGGCAGGTGTCATCTGACCTTGACCTCATTTTCATGGTTCAGTGGTTATAGTTAAATTTTTGTGTTTTGGTGTGTTTTTCTCATACTATATGTAATATGTCTACTATATTTGTTGTATGGAATGATTGTATGGTGTACATGTCTAGCGGGCAGATGTCATGTGACCTTGACCTCATTTTCATGGTTCAGTGGTCAAAGTTAAGTTTGTGAGTTTTGGTCTTTTTACCTAATACTATATGCCAAAGGTCAACTATATTTGGTGTATGGAAATATTTTATGATCTTTATGTCAGTCGCGAAGGTTTTATTTGACCGTGACCTCATTTTCACAGTTCATTGCACAGTGTTCAGTTTTTGTGTTTTGGTCTATTTTTCTTAAACTATAAGTAATGGGTCAACTATATATGTTGTATAGAAGCATTGCTAGCTGTACATGTCTGCCAGGCATGGTTCATCTGACTTTGACCTCATTTTCAAGGTTCATTGGTCTTTGTTGAGTTATCTTGGTTTATGTTAAGTTTATGTGACAGTTGTAATAAAGCTTAGCTTTATACTCAGGACTATCAACATAATATCAATGATTAGTATAGAAGGCGAGACATTTCAGCGTGTGCACTCTTGTTCTTTTTTTATGTGTAGGGTGGAAAAGGTTAAGCTCACAATCTACTTTCAAAAGAAGCATGCATTTTTGTTCAGGTACTTTTTTCTGTTGAACTAATAGGAGAAAAGAAGATAATATCATAATAAAAAAAGAACTAAATTACAGAATTGCTTAACAATAGTTTAGTTTAAGTACAGCTTATTTGAAAAAAGTAATAAGAAATTAAGGTCACCGATGCATTGAAAAATAAATTTCAATTTTAATGCCAAAAAATTGACATTTTTTTCATCAAAGGGAGATAATTTGGAGCTTTTTTAATGAAATAAACATTTTAAAAGTCATCTTGGGCCAATATGAATTTTGTACCATATCATAAAGTAACAACTAATAGTGTAATAAATAAAATTTGTAATAAAATTATTGCTGAATTTTTTTATACACTCGAGCATCCGTTAGTAGAGTTATCTCCCATTGTCCTCAGATCTTTTTATAAACTTTCATCAGTTAGACAGTAATGTTTTCCTTTTTTCAGGAACTATTTTGTTCTGCTTTGTTCAATTAGAGTATTCAATTGTCTTTTTTCATATTGTTTTTACATTTCTTAAAATTTTGATTTGATGGACATTTAAAATTTATGAGTTTTCTGATATTTTCAAAATGTTGCCTATTTGCAATTTGTAAGTGGACACATGTTTGAGGCCTTGTACAAATAGTTTACATGTCTTTGTTGAGTTCTGGAGATAAAAGGTTAAAATGTATTTAAGGCATAAATGGCATACATGAAATCAAATTTTACAAGCATACTTTGACTTGAACCAGAACTGGAAAACAGAAAAAAATTATGAAAGCATTGGACACCGCATTCTTTTTTCTGCCGAAAATAGAGAAAGAAGGTTGAAGCAAAAATAATTCTGTTACAAAGGAAAAATAAAATTTACATGTTATGGGTGAAAAAAAAGAGTTGTCCACCTTTCCCCTACATTTGTACAGGTTACAATGTACCAAATGAAATTACATAGGCGCAGCCATTTTATGAAGGGAACATGACATAGAGATAAAAATAGATGGCTCTCTGTGATTGGTTGTTATATCATTTATATTTTTTTATTCTGGAAAGCATTATTAATGAAGTTTTATGCAAGCACAAATTTGTCCTTAAATGTATATAATGAAGGGCCGGAAATATTTTTTTTATGTTGATCAAAATTAGGGGAAATTTTCTGCGAAATCGTAAGGTATCGTGAAAACCTCCAAAATTCACCAAGAAAAGCCATGGGACCATATATATTTGAGTGCGGTAAAATCACAAATAGATACCGAGCTTTAATTAGACAACAGCATTTTTTTCATAATTAGTTTATTAAAAACACTTTTTAAGGAGATAATTGCTAAAAATAGCATTGCCGGCAATGGGGCCACCATTTAGTACTTTATATTCTATAATGGTCTCAAAATATGTCAAAAATGGTATTTAAAGAAAGATTTAGACACCAAAAACGCTTTACTAGTGTTGTAATATGTGTGAATAATTCCGTTTTCATGCTATAGTCTGTTTCTTATTTGCATTCAAAATACGGGTAGGTACAGGATTACATCGCCTGGATGTGTCTTCTGTTCTTATCCAAAATTTGTCTTACAGGCTTGATAGTCATATATAGGCCTAACTTTTGACGATACTTGTTAGATCTTGTCACATCACATGACATAGAAATCTTCGATTTTAACCCTCCCCCTTTTTTGGTAAAAACGGCTCCTAGGGTATTTGCATACACTAAACGATTTCACATCATTCAAAACATTTCCCAGACTACTTGTATAGCTAATATAGGCCACCAGAAGCTGTTTTTTTACGAAAAGAAGCTAAAGTGTGCACACATATCCCATTTATAAAGCTATAGTCCGTTTCAAAATAGTGAATTTATTTCATATTGAACTGGTCCGAATTTTTAATTTGGTTTTCGGCACAGTGTCACTCAAATTAAATTCTCTGTTGATCAATATCAGAAGCACATGATTACTTCGAAAAGGCAATACTAGCAAAGAGACAAAATATTACACCTGCAACAAACAGTACCGTAATGTCTATAAAAATCAGTGTAATTTTTTACTAATTTTTAAACAGGGGTAGGGTCCAGAAATTAAATCCTGTGTATTATACAGTTTTCAATGAGATATTTTGCATAGTAGAATGAAGTCAAGCAATGTTCAAGTAGCTAATGGGGCAAAAAAAATCAAATTTCAGAAATTGTTTATTACCCTATAGGTTACAATGTACCAAATGAAATTACATGGGCGCAGTCATTTTATGAAGGGAACATGACATAGAGATAAAAATAGATGGCTCTCTGTGATTGGTTGTTATATCATTTATATTTTTTTATTCTGGAAAGCATTATTAATGAAGTTTTATGCAAGCACAAATTTGTCCTTAAATGTATATGATGAAGGGCCGGAAATATTTTTTTTAAGTTGATCAAAATTAGGGAAAATTTTCTGCGAAATCGTAAGGTATCGTGAAAACCTCCAAAATTCACCAAGAAAAGCCATGGGACCATATATATTTGAGTGCGGTAAAATCACAAATAGATACCGAGCTTTAATTAGACAACAGCAGTTTTTTTCATAATTAGTTTATTAAAAACGCCTTTTAAGGAGATAATTGCTAAAAATAGCATTGCCGGCAATGGGGCCACCATTTAGTACTTTATATTCTATTTGAATAGCCTGAAGGGGAGATAATTTAAAAATTTAAACAAAATTCAAAATTTCGAATGACTAACCTAAAGGCCACAGACCATAGTTAAATTCTCTATTAGTTCTTTATAATGTTTTGTTTCATTAAAAAAATGCACCTAATCTTTTTGTCCAATTTTTTGTGTGTGTAAAGTACAGTTCTAGTCAAAAAATATACCTAACATTCAGAAAGATTGCTCCGCTGTATTTTACAAATTTAGCCAATACACATCCATACCCCTATGGACAAGTCAAGAGATATTCCGAAAACTGTAAATCACCTTTTTGCACCTGGCCTAATCACTTATTCAATATCAAAATCAGTTAAAATAAAACATCCAAAAGTTTATTTCAGCTGTCTTCTTTCATTTCCACCCCAGAAAAACTAAGAAATGAGAAAGGGAAAGAAAAAGGATAAAGAAAAAATACACTATAATTAAAGGGAACTATATTTGTGGACAAAGAAAAGTGGGATCATTAATTGTTGTCTTGGGCCTAAACAAGTAAATATTACTTCAAGTATATAAAACAATACATTTAAGTAATAACCATGACTGATCAGTATAACTCTGATCAACTTTAATTAAACTGATGCAAATGATTAGCATGATAGTCAGTAGTTTCATACTTAAGATTTATGTGACTTTGAACTGCCCAAAATACTGGAATATGAAACTTTTTACAACAAAACAATCACTGTTGTTTTTTAAACACCAAATGACATTTTTATTTAGATTGTTAGGGAAGGACATATATTATATGTGCATTGTGAAATAGTTTACCCTAGTATTGCACCAAGTTCACACTTCTGAGGAAAAAAAAACCTTACATTTATAAGGCTCTAGTTTACACAATGAACAGTTTGATAAACCATGAAATGGGCCAATTATAGAAATTTTTGAAAAATTGTATTTCTATTTGCAGAAATATTTTTTTCAACACATTTCCAGGTGAAACCTAAAACCAGTTTATATAAGAGTATTTTTAGAACTTCTGTATAAAGCCAACAAATGCATTTAACTATCATGTCTAAAGCACTATAATAATCAGTTACTCAAACAAAGCTTATAAAATGTAAACAATTATATATTATAGTTTTGAAATGACTATAAAATTGAGAATGGAAATGCGGAACAACTCGACCATAGAGCAGACAATTAATATGTATATATAAAACTTAAACTTATAACATCTTTAAATCAATTATAATATTACAATTTCAGGAATCCTGTTGGTAAATACTTTGTACAGATCTGCACTACAACTCCATGTATGTTAGGAGGTATTGGATCAGATCTTATCTTAGAGGCAATTAAGAAGAATTTAGGTAATTTATAAGTGCCAATGTTATTTATAAATGCTAAAATATGAACTTTTAGTATTTTTGGTGATTTTTGTCGAGCCTGCAACTTTTGTTGCAGAAAGCTCGACATAGGGATAGTGATCCGGCGGCGGCTACGGCGGCGGCGGCGTTAGCTCACTTCTTAAAAGTTTTATATTTTAGAAGCTGGAAGATCTGGATGCTTCATACTTTGTATATAGATGCCTCATGTTATGAAGTTTCTGTCAGTCACATGTCCAATGTCCTTGACCTCATTTTCATGGTTCAGTGACTACTTGAAAAAAAAGTTCAGATTTTTTGTAATGTTGAATTCTCTCTTATTATACGTAATAGGATAACTATATTTGGTATGTGGGTACCTTGCAAGGTCCTCGTGCCCGTCAGACAGTTTTCACTTGACCTCGACCTCATTTCATGGATCAGTGAACAAGGTTAAGTTTTGGTGGTCAAGTCCATATCTCAGATACTATAAGCAATAGGGCTAGTATATTTGGTGTATGGAAAGACAGTAAGGTGTACATGTCCAACTGGCAGTTGTCATCTGACCTTGACCTCATTTTCATGGTTCAGTGGTTATAGTTAAGTTTTTGTGTTTTGGTCTGTTTTTCTTATACTTTATGCAATAGGTCTACTATATTTGTTGTATGGAATCATTGTAAGGTGTACATGTCTAGCAGGCAGATGTCATTTGACCCTGACCTCATTTTCATGGTTCAGTGGTTATAGTTAAGTTTTTGTGTTTGGTCTATTTTTCTTAAACTATAAGTAATAGGTCAACTATATTTAATGTATGGAAGCATTGTTAGCTGTACATGTCTCCCTGGCATGGTTCATTTGACCTTGACCTCATTTTCATGGTTCTTGGTCTTTGTTTAGCTATCTTGGTTACTGTTTAGTTTATGTGACAGTTGTAATAAAGCTTTATACTAAGGACTATCAACATAATATCAATGATTAGTAAAGAAGGCGAGACATTTCAGTGTGTGCACTCTTGTTATAATATTTCAACAAATTTTCAACTTCTCTCTTGGGGACTTCATACTTCTAAATTCTTACATCAGAACTCCAGATAATCGCTTTTTTACCATTTGATTTTTTATACGACCGCAAAATTTGAAAAATTTTTCGTCGTATATTGCTATCACGTTGGCGTCGGCGTCGGCGTCGTCGTCCGAATACTTTTAGTTTTCGCACTCTAACTTTAGTAAAAGTGAATAGAAATCAATGAAATTTTAACACAAGGTTTATGACCACAAAAGGAAGGTTGGGATTGATTTTGGGAGTTTTGGTCCCAACATTTTAGGAATTAGGGGCCAAAAAGGGCCCAAATATGCATTTTCTTGGTTTTCGCACTATAACTTTAGTTTAAGTGAATAGAAATCTATGAAATTTTGACACAAGGTTTATGACCACAAAAGGAAGGTTGGGATTGATTTTGGGAGTTTTGGTTCCAACAGTTTAGGAATTAAGGGCCAAAAAAGGGCCCAAATAAGCATTATTCTTGGTTTTCGCACAATAACTTTAGTATTAGTAAATAGAAATCTATGAAATTTAAATACAAGGTTTATGACCATAAAAGGAAGGTTGGGTTTGATTTTGGGAGTTTTGGTCCTAACAGTTTAGGAATAAGGGGCCCAAAGGGTCCAAAATTGAACTTTGTGTGATTTCATCAAAAATTGAATAATTGGGGTTCTTTGATATGCCGAATCTAACTATGTATGTAGATTCTTAATTTTTGGTCCCGTTTTCAAATTGGTCTACATTAAGGTCCAAAGGGTCCAAAATTAAACTTAGTTTGATTTTAACAAAAATTGAATCCTTGGGGTTCTTTGATATGCTGAATTTAAAAATGTACTTAGATTTTTAATTATTGGCCTAGTTTTCAAGTTGGTCCAAATGGGGGTCCAAAATTAAACTTTGTTTGATTTCATCAAAAATTGAATAAATGGGTTCTTTGATATGCCAAATCTAACTGTGTATGTAGATTCTTAATTTTTTGTCCAGTTTTCAAATTGGTCTACATTAAGGTCCAAAGGGTCCAAAATTAAACTAAGTTTGATTTTAACAAAAATTAAATTCTTGGGCTTATTTGATATGCTTTATCTAAATATGTACTTTGATTTTTGATTATGGGCCCAGTTTTCAAGTTGGTCCAAATCAGGATTCCATATCAAGTATTGTGCAATAGCAAGAAATTTTCAATTGCACAGTATTGCACAATAGCAAGAAATATCTAATTGCACAATATTGTGCAATAGCAATTAATTTTCAATTGGAGTTATCTTTCTTTGTATAGAATAGTAGTTGATAATATATGTTGGAAATTTGCCAGACATGACTATGATGTCATTTTCTATTTTTATTTGCCAATAACTTTATGTAAATAACTTCATTGGAAATTTGCCAGTATAAAATGTTGCTGATGAAGTTTTTTTTATTGTTTTATACAATAAACAATGTATATTCACTTTTACTACCAACCAATCTTTACCATTCAGTGATAACAAGCACTTTATTTTACATTTTAATATTTTATGATGTATTTAAAAGAGTAGTTATTGTTGCAAACTCCATTAGAAATTTGAATTGATATCAGTTTTGGAGAAAGGGAAACGGGGATGTGAAAAAAAGGGGGGGGGGTTTAAATTTTTCTCATTTCAGATTTCATAAATAAAAAGAAAATTTCTTCAAACATTTTTTTGAGAGGATTAATATTCAACAGCATAGTGAATTGCTCAAAGGCAAAAAAAAACTTTTAAGTTCATTAGACCACATTCATTCTGTGTCAGAAACCTATGCTGTGTCAACTATTTAATTTTAGATTTAAAAAAAGTTTGAAGAAGAAATCTTTAATTGATTTGTAAAATCTTGACATTTGTTTTGTGTAAAAAAAAACCATGTAATGTCAAAAATTTGATCACAATCCAAATTCAGAGCTGTATCACGCTTGAATGTTTTGTCCATACTTGCCCCAACTGTTCAGGGTTCGACCTCTGCGGTCGTATAAAGCTGCGCCCTGCGGAGCACCTGGTTATGATTTCAAATTATGACATTTGTATAATTTCAAATTTGTGCAAATTTCATGCAAATTTTATAAATGTTGTTAAATGTCAATATTTTCCCTTTGATAAAACAAATATTGTTGCTAATATACCTGGTATTACATTAAGAACCTACAAATAATAATGGAAAGCAAATATTGCCATTAATAGTATAAATCAATATAGGTATAATACCACCAATGATTTACCCCTATTAGTCTTAATTAAATTTGCACGTCTCAAAAAAATATGCAGAATTTATCTTTGTTTCAAATAAAGAAATAATTGGCATGAGTAAAGTTTTATCCTGTCCAGTACTATAGAAAAAATTTCACATTACATTTCATTGCATATATGAAAATAAACATCACTGGAAGTTAACCAAACAAATTTCCCCCCTTATTTAACCTGTTTACAAGCATTAGTAACCATGTTAGCTCAAGTTTCCAAAATATTCTATAGAAACCCATGATAAAAAAATAATGGTGCTCTAAAATACCCGAGACATGTTTATGACACAGAAGATGTTTTACTTCAATAAAATGTAGGATTAATTACCTACCACTGTCAAATTCATGGGAATTTTTTTTCAACCTTTTTTCCTATACAACCGGATGTGACATACCATGATTTGGTGGTATTACACCTATAGTATATATGTTTTCACTTTTTTGGCTTTGAGCAATTAACACACCGACACCTAAGTTACTCATGTTCTAAGCTACTGTAAAGTAAGAAATTATGGCGATGTTTTTTTATTATAGCAAAAAATGAGACAGGGTTATAATCACAATAATTTAAACTCGCATTTTGAATTTTTTTACATGAATTAGACAGTTTTTTTCTCAATATCACAAAAATTGAAATCACATTTTAGTCTAAAAAGACAAAATTGCAATAATTTCTGAAATTGCTGTAACTAAAATGTGCTTCCAATCCTAAAAGCTGAATACTTCACGGAGAATCAGTAAATTGCATATGGATACTTTTATGTTTTGTTTGTTTGATTTAAAAGAGGGGCGAAAGATACCAGAGGTAGAGTCAAACTCATAGATTGAAAATAAACTGACAACACCATGGCTAAAAAATAAAAAGACAAACAGACAAATAATAGTACAAAAAAACACAACATAGAAAACTTAAGACTAAGCAACACGAACCCCACCAAAAATATGGAGGTGATCTCAGAAGCTCCAAAAGGGTAAGCAGATCCTGCTCTGGTCGATCCATATGTGGCACCCGTAGTGTAAATAGACATAAATAATTATATATAACTCATGTAACTATGCTTTATTTTAAAAGCATGTTTAAGAATTAAAATTTTACTGATTTCAGGTATTAATGCTGGAGAAACAAGTAAAGACAATATGTTCACATTGATGGAAGTAGAATGTCTAGGTGCCTGTGTTAATGCTCCCATGGTGCAGATTAATGACAACTATTATGTAAGTTAGACAAGACACAAGTAGAATGTCTAGGTGCCTGTGTTAATGCTCCCATGGTGCAGATTAATGACAATTATTATGTAAGTTAGACAAGACACAAGTAGAATGTCTAGGTGCCTGTGTTAATGCTCCCATGGTACAAATTAATGACAATTATTATGTAAGTTAGACAAGACACAAGTAGAATGTCTAGGTGCCTGTGTTAATGCTCCCATGGTGCAGATTAATGATAATTATTATGTAAGTTACTGGTCGATGCCTCTGCTGGTGGACTATTAGTCCCCGAGGGTATCACCAGCCCAGTAGCCAGTACTTTGGTACTGGCATGAAAATATGGATTTTTTGTGTTATTAAAATTTGCTGTTACAGAATGATAGAAATGATTATAGATTAAGGAATGTATCTCCCTCATGCAAAGCTCTGATTCCTTTCACGGATTTGGCTCTTCTTTTTGGACCTTTTGGATTATAGCTCTTCATCTTTTATATACGCTTTGGATTTCAATTATTTTGGCCACGAGCATCACTGAAGAGACATGTATTGTCGAAATGCGCATCTGGTGCAAGAAAATTGGTACCGTTAATTTTATTAGATAAGACACAAGTAGAATGTCTAGGTGCCTGTGTTAATGCTCCCATGGTGCAAATTAATGACAATTATTATGTAAGTTAGACAAGACACAAGTAGAATGTCTAGGTGCCT
Source organism: Mytilus galloprovincialis (assembly GCA_037788925.1). NCBI lineage: Eukaryota > Metazoa > Mollusca > Bivalvia > Mytilida > Mytilidae > Mytilus > Mytilus galloprovincialis. The sequence goes on along the minus strand of CM075333.1, from coordinate 47,473,288 downwards.
GTGTTATTGCTCCCATGGTGCAAATTAATGACAATTATTATGTAAGTTAGACAAGACACAAGTAGAATGTCTAGGTGCATGTGTTAATGCTCCCATGGTGCAAATTAATGATAATTATTATGTAAGTTAGACAAGACACAAGTAGAATGTCTAGGTGCCTGTGTCAATGCTCCCATGGTGCAAATTAATGACAATTATGTAAGTTAGACAAGACACAAGTAGAATGTCTTGGTGCCTGTGTTAATGCTCCCATGGTGCAAATTAATGATAATTATTATGCAAGTTGGATAAGACACTAGTTTAAACACGTTTAGCTTGGTTGGAGGAAGTCACTTAGTGCAAAGGTTTGTCAAAGCATGCGACATAAGTTAATGGCAGTGGGAATTATATATTTTCTTGAAAAATTAAGTGAAGTTTACTGTTTTATTTATTTTCAGGGAAAAAAATGATTTAGATAAGCATTTTTCATTTAATAAAACAGCAATTTATTCTTGCACTAGTAACCAGATTCAATTTGTATATTATTTCAGTTACTATGAGAACACAGAATGCCTCCACTCTGTTGGCCATATTCCATATTTACTGTTCTGTCTTTTAGAAGCAAAGCCGTCTTTTTTTATTTTATTTAGGTATGCCCATTGTTTTAGCATTGAGAAATGATTTAGTGTTTTCTGGTTTCCCTAAGATACTACAATTATTTTTTTATTGGTCAGTTTGTTTACAGGGTTTTTATATATGTTTTCAGGAAGATTTAACTGTAGATGATATAAATGGTATATTAAATGATCTAAAAGCTGGAAAAGTTCCAAAGGCAGGGCCAAGGTATGTCACTAGAACACTTTATAACTTGTCTATATTTTGTCATTGCCCCTCGTCAATCTTAGTCAGCTTACTCATGTCTTCTCACTTTCAAATGAATTCTGCTGTGACTTCATTTATTTAAGGTTGGTGCAAAATAATATGTATTGAAGAAAACCTTCATTTTTGTTGATATTTAAATTTCCTTGATTTGCCAAAGACTGGCCTATAGAAAAGACAAGCCTATAAGAAAAGTATAATTTGTTAATATTAAAATGTGTGGTTCAACTGTTGATCAAACAAATATCTTCAACTAGTAACTTGACCTGGCTATCTGTTGATCTAATAAATATCTGAAATTATCAATTAGTAGCTACCTGTTGACCTATTAAATATTTTAAAGAAAAAAAATCAGTTGCTTGACCTGGGTTACGGTTGACATAACAGATATCTGAAAGAATCAATTAGTAGCTGAACTTGGGTACCTGTAGATCTAGTAATTACTTTAAAGAATAAATCATTAACATGACCTGGATACCTCTTGATTTAGCAAATAGTTAAAAGAATCCATCAGTAACGTGATCTGGGTTTCTTTTGATCTAGCAAATATCTAAAAGAATCTATCCGTTACCTGACCTGGGTACCTGTTGATCTAGCAAATAGTTAAAAGAATCAACCAGTAACTTGACCTGGCTACCTGTTGATCTAACAGATATCTAAAAGAATCAATCAGTAACTTGACCTGGGTACCTGTTGATTTAGCAAATGTCTAACAGAGTCATTCAGTGTAAATTCGACCTGGATATCCACTGATGTAAAATATATCTAAAAGAATCAATCAGCAACTTGACCTTGGTACCTGTTGATTTAACATATATCTAAAAGTAAAATATCTAAACGAATCAATCAGTAACTCGACCTGCATGGATATCTGTTTATCTAACATCTGTCATGCTACTTTTTGGCAAAATCACCAAGCTTCTTCTAGAAATTTATGGGATTATGAAATTTCTGCAAGTGAAATTTTCACCATAGGGAGTTCCCTTTGGAAATAAAATGCACACAGAAGTTGCCTCGTTAAAAGCAATGTTATTCAGTATTGACTATTCCATTAATAAATAAACAGTATTTTTTTTAAACGAATTCCATTTCAACTGATTGTTTTTGTTATTTTATGATACCTCGAAACTTTTAAACACTGTACCAACTGGATTATTTAGCCTGAACTGAATTGAGTAAATTTCACACTGTTCTTTTTTTTTTACAGAAGTGGCCAGAATAACAGATTTGCGTCAGAACCTAAAGGTGGCCTGACTTGCCTAAATACACCACCAACAGGACCAGGATTTGGTTGTAGGAGTGATTTATAATAGACCTATAATAAAATAGATTGTTAAATTTGTGTACAGTATTTTGAAATTAAAATGGTCAGCTGGTTATGTTCTTTTTTTTTTAATCAAATGTAGAAAATAACATATTGGTAACTTGACAACATTGAGGTTTGTTGATAAATTTAATAAATTTAAATGGAATTCATGAATATGAACAGCAATTTGTCTTTTGAATGAATTAAGAATTTTTAATTTTGTCTTTTGGTAATGTTTTCCAATGGTTATGTGTTCTTCAAATTTTGATATGTTGTTTCTCATGACAAAATACTTAGAGGTTGAGTATGATATTGAAATGTTTCACTTTTGCTGTAAAGCGCTATTGTCCTTGATTGATGGAAAATAACACTTTATATTGATTTTATGTGATTGCCTTAGAACACTAGCTGCAATTTTTGCTTTTAAGGAGTTATTACTTGTAATAGCTTGACTACTAACACTTAAAAATGTTCAAAACATATTAACATGATTAAGTTCCATAAGTATTTGTTAATTGTTTTTGGAAAAGACCTTCCATTTATCTTATAGTAACACTTATATCATATGTTCACATCATATTAAGTCCCCAAATTGTAGGTAATTTCATTAAGAAATTATAGCAAGGTTTCCAAATCAAGTTTGAGGGGAAAAGTAGACATGATCAGTGCACATGTGTACTATATATGTGATGTAGTAAAGAAAGTGTTATACATGTTATATGAACTGAGATGAAAAAATCCGGAAAAAAGGAAATGGTAGGATTGCCAATTAAACTCTCCACTGGAGACCAAACAACTTAAAAAGTATTAGCAGTAGACAATAAGCAAAACATATATCTCTTAGAAAGCTAATATAGGTCATGAAATTAATTGCGCTTATAAATAATTCTATCGCGAAAAACGAACTACCTCATTAATGTAGAAAACAAAAATCAAAACGAACATAATAGACAGTAAAAAAACAGCATGAACTAAATTACAGCAGAAGGATATGTAATTGACAATTAACAGGATTTAGTCACAAACATCACTATTTAAGAAAGCTTTATAACGATTATGTAAAAATAAACACAATATATTTTGTTGATCCCTTTGATGGAAAGCATGATTCAGAGGTTAGTTAAACAACACAAATTGATACAACAATGTCGGGATATAATATATATTGAATGATACCATCACGAATGTCATCACTAAAAGCATTTGTTCTACCTAAGAGCCTTTTATTGACATATACATACTATCTCACGAAAGGCAGCACATGCTGCTTTTTTAAAAAATTTTAAAAACAATATTAAGGTTAGTTTAGATCTAGGACCACGAATGATTTAGAAGGAAGATAGACACTAATGAACATAATTATATGACCACATTCAGTTAGATGATTTATATTTTTAATTGCTTTGTTTAACATGTTTAATGTGAATATAGTTACATAGAAAAGATACAAATTGCAAATCATATATGTTGCTGTTATCTTATCGATCAGTATATGCACTTAATAAGGACGACCATTTCAATGATTGATTCATTTTCATGTTAACGATGTTTGATTTGAAGCAATATATCAAAGATAAATGCATTAACTCAATAAAGACTGACAGAATGGTAGTACTTTATCACATCACAACACAAATTAACGCAACTGTGTAAAAGATGGATTTTATTAAAATTGTTGTCATTTTCTTCTATTGGACACAATTAAAATACTTGATAATTGGTCAAACATATGATGAAATTTCTAATCTTGAGAACCAACTTAAAAAATATTCACCTGACCTCAATCCGAGATTAAATCAAAAGGACCCAGTTGACGTTTCAATTATGGCGTATATCACTGCTATACTGGATTATAATGAAGTTTCCGGGATACTACAACCAGTAGTCTCTTACGTATTGACTTGGAAGGACGAAATCAGACGATGGAATAGCTCGGAATATGGAAATGTTACATCAATAAGTTTGCCGATTACAAACACTTGGATTCCCCAAATTAGCATTATTAATATGGTACGTCAAAAAAGTATATTTATGTATCATAATGAAGTTGAAATACGGAGATCTCTTGTCAACTATCAGGCAAACGGTTCCGCAGAGTTCCATGTAGGTGGTGTACAGGATTTGACTTGTTCGTCTGATATGACGTATTTCCCATTTGATTCACATGCATGTTCCATTCAACTTTTTCCAGAGAATGCAAATGGCAAAGTTATTCTTAAACCAGAAATGAATACTTTCGATCTTAGGTTCGCAGTATCAAATACCGAATGGAGCTTTACAGCAGATTCTGTAGATGGTGAAGTTGATCCAATGATTTCAATGGTTAGATTTAACATAACATTATCGAGGAATCCGAGTTTTCTATTCTTGAACCTAGTTCTTCCTATTGTACTCCTTAGTTTTGCAAATTTACTGGTGTTTTGTATTCCTGTAGCGTCTGGCGAACGTGGATCACTTGCGTTTACTATACTACTGACTTTTATCGTTTTTATAACTATGGTGACGGAAATACTACCAGCCTGCAAACTAATTTCATATTTCAATATTTTTCTTGAGGTTCAACTCTTTTGCAGCGTTTTGATTGCATTTTGTACAGTATGGAGCATTTATTTGCATCACAAATTCGCCGAAAATGATAAACAAGATATTTTCCTACATTTTTTACTGAAACTGAGTTGTGCATATAATAATTCATGTTATAAACAGCAAAGAAAAAACAAGAAAAACCTAGTTGTGCCTCCCAGAGGGTCAACGGGAAAACATTGCAATGAAACATGTGTCGACAAAACTCCTCAATTTCAAACGGAGCAGGAATTGCACGAAGATATCAAGAGTGTCGATATATATACCAAAGACAACCATCAATACTGTTTAAAATGTATAGATTCAATTTGTTTCGGTATATTCCTTACTATTCTCTGTATACAATTGAGTGTGTATGGTATAAAAGTCTTTTGTAAACCTTGATCAATGGATTTTATGATATCACGGACCAAAATATTTTTTTTCTTTCAATAGGGAACTATTTTTTAAATAGATATAGACCATCTTTATAGTACTACATGCAGTTCTAAGAAAGCGATATCACAAAAGAGGCGAGAACATAAAACGAACACTTAAACCTCTAAAGTCGAAAAAACGTATATCGCCCTTGTAAGAAAAAAAAAAAAAAAGAATATGAACGGTTCAACAACATAAAACGAAGAAAACTAAAGATCAGGTTTCACGAACTCCATCACTTAATATGTAACCATTTCCCCCCTGATATTGGCTAGTGAGTTTACAAAACTACTAAATGTTTATAAACCATCAGTGTATTTCATGATAAATGCAAAATGCAAAAAAAGCAGGCATTTCTAAATTTGTCAATGATTTACTGGGTATTTTTGATGATTACTGTCTACCATCTAAAGTAGGAAGTACACAACTTAATTGTTAAAAAGTAAAATAACAAAATGTATTCCGATGCTGCTGTTACTTCTTGCAACTAGTAATTCAGATTGAGTGCATGTTCGAATTAACTAGAGGAATATTGTAAATTTTTGTTTATTCGTCTTTATCTAAAGAAAATTTAAAATGTAAATGTTAACAAATGTTGTAAAATGATTCAAATTAACTTTTTGTTTTCATGATATATCCATAAAAATGTTACAATTAATAAAAAAAAAATCCTGTTTGTATTTGTATATACATATCACATCTAGTTTCAATTTCACAAAAATGAAAACATTGTCTTCATATATTGTCTTTTCTCTGAAATGAATCATATTTGAAACATTATCTATATTTCGTGAATTATTGCCACTAACACAATTGTCTGATTATCAACCTTTGTGTGCTCATATATTAAAATCATTTTCTACAGAAAAACATCGTCCATGTACTTATCTTCTATCTCATTCTAATCTATCATTCAGCTCTACCTTATATTCAATATTTTAAAAAGCTAACACAGAATATAATGAAAACTCTAAGAGTTAAGTGTTTCTACAGTCTTATTGTCCGACATATGACGCGCAAACTGACACAATAAAACGCAAATATTACTTTTCAGCAAATAATAAAGGATTTACCCTTTGAAAGAAAGCAGAGCCATAATAAAGAATTAAAGTTTATAAAGTTCAAGGTCTTCATAACATGCAAGTAAAACTCATCATTGAAATGTATGAAAACGTTTGTTCAAAGGACAGCATTAATCTGATATATCTTGATATGAGTTCAGAAGTCAGTTCTGGCAGAATATTTGTAGCCAAAACGTCGTACAAAGTACAAAGTCCACAGTAGTACATTCACCGTTTAGAAGATTTGTATTATGTTGGAAGTCCATCTTCTCCTTTTCATATTTCCGAATGGGTGTTTATACTGTTAGAGTACTCATCCTTATGTAAGATGTTGTTTGTAAGTTCAATAACACACCAACAAAGAAAAAATGTAAGGATGGCTAGCGTAAAACTACTACGCGTTCAGTTGGGCATCAAAAGACTCGGCACCATTCCTGGTTCTCTTTTTCTTAGGGTCAGGAGGTGATGCCAAAATGGTTGTTAGAAATCTGGAATCTTATTCTATGTAAAACTCCAATATATAATCGGCAAACTTTATGAATTGATTGTCAGATGGAGCATCGGCTATTAATTCAACAAACGATTCCTCCATCATGTCAGTTGGCAAGTCAGCAATCCGAATCTTTGTTTTTTTTTGTAATTGGCACTCAGACCTAACGACTAATTTTTTCCGCCACCAACTTTGTCCTAAATGAAATCTGCAACAACTGATTGTATCAGTAGGAAACGTTTTAGATTTAAGATCATAAAACTTTGTTCAGTGCTCGGAGCACAACAATCGTGCTCGAAAAATAAAAGCAAGCATTTTGATTGGTTGAATTTAGAGTATGAGTACAAATAACTGACTCAAAAGTTTTATGACCGCAAGGCCAGAACTTTTTCTTTATAAAAAAAAAAAAATAAATAATTTACCTTTCTTCCTAAGAAGATTCTGTATGAAGTCAGCCTCATGATGATAAAGATACAAGTCGACAAGAAGAGGGGCACAATTGGTTCCCTTAGGAATGCAGACAGTCTGTTGAAAAAATGTCCACCGAACGTAACAAATATTAAGAAATCAAGCATCTTGATAATGTCAGTTTCAGGGTTTTTTTTTTGTTTGATTAAGAGTATTCCTTTACAAAGTAGGATTGGTCCCTCCCTACAAATTGCGGAAACGTGTACTTTAGATTTACGGAAGCGTATTATTGGGACTTTGAAAAATTAGGAAAATACAATACGCCCGATTCTCTACCGCTCAATATGATTAGTATCAAAGGAGATTAAAGTACGTTTGGTGAAGATTAAAGAATTTGAACTTGAAAATTCTTTTAGATGTCAGACAGACAGTCTTTTGAAATAATGAAAACAATATAAATTATTTATCGAAAACTAAGGGTAAATACAAAAACATGTAATTCGACTTTTATGGAAGAGCTAGGTCGTACTACTCTGCATATTTATAATATATGCTGAATCAGACAGTTATTTCTACACCGAAAAATTTCATTCTGGTAATTTTACTTCTATATGTTTTAAACGAATACAAAGAGTACTAGAATCAAGAAAATAAAAAGATGTCGGTTGTCTATTTCACTATTTTGCTAATTGCCTTTTGATACTGTCTTCTTGTTATGTATGTATAAGACAGTTGTTTATAATTGGTTTACAATGTATTCATATATCCGTGTACAACACGGAAAAGAAAGAATACAACCTGAACATCATAAAAATGTTTAATAGGAAATGTAAAGGAAAAGTTGTGTAACTCTTTACAGACACGGATGGATTGAAGATCCCGATTTACATCAAAATATAACAATTTTGCTTGTTCTTGCGTTTGTTTGTACTGCACTCCTGTCACGTAGTGTTTACATTTTAAACGTTGACATATACACATGATAAAATGAGAGAATTAACTAGCCATAAAATCAGCTTCAACCCACCAGTTTCGAAAACAAGTCAGGAATATGGCAGTTGTTATAAGACAGTCTGTTAATATGTATGTTGGCGTTTACCATTGAGGTAATTCAGTGCTTTTTCTGTTAGTCCGATGTTTTCCTTTAATACATTTTATGGTTGATATGTGCTTTTCTGGGTTTTAGTCTGTTACTCGGATTTGTTTTTGCTAAATGGAAAAAAGGACTGTATATACATATTTGTCTGTCTCGAAGGTATTATTTGACTTTGACCTCGTTTTCATGGTTCATTGGCGAATCTTTAGTTTTCATAATCTTGTCTGTTTCTTAGATACTATCAACAATAGGTCAAATGTTTTAGTGTATTTAATAGACAATAACTGTTTAGTGTCTTTAAATATCAGCTGTATTTGTACGAGGCTAGGAAACAAGGTGTATGCGAGCTTTTAGCGAGCTACTACACCCGTTTCGAGCCGAGTACAAATACAGCTGATATTTAAAGACACTAAACAGTTATTGTCTTTATCCTGCAATTAATTCTGTATATTGTTTGTGTTTTGAAAGACACAAAAACTAACATATTTAGCATTTATTTTCGATTTGTAATCCCTTGAGGCCCGCGTAGTAATATCAAAATCAAACATTACGCTGAAGACGGGTTCGCAAAAAAGAATCTCGAATGGTCAACAATAATACATCGCTCAAGGTGAATAATTATCTATTTTAACATAACAACTAATTTCAACAGTTAAAATGAATAACAAAACATTGTCAAATTTGAAACAGAAGTCTACGAGTTGTCCTACGCTTCAGACTTGACATTCACTAAACATGCATGCTGAAATTGACATGGTTGATTTTGTAACACAATCATTCAATACACATTCTGAGGTCACACAGGTTCAAACAATACTCAGTCCGGCAGTGGGCGGAGCTTTAAGCGATATCTGTATAGTATACAGATACAGCATAGCGATATCTGTAGGGCTGTATCTGTATAGTAGGACAGCCAATTGCAGGATAAATGAATTTAAGCTGTACATGCATTTCCTGTTTGGTATATCTGACATTGACCTTATTTTCGTGGATCAAGTTCAGTGTATGTGGTAATTGGAGTAAAGCTTTATAGTTAGGACTATTAAGGTAAGCTTATGACTTCTTGAATTGGTATTGAAACATTAAAAAGTTAAAAAGTTAAAAGAAATAACAAAACGATTTCCGACAAGACTCACTTGTCTTACTGTTTGTACAAATTGTGAGTTTGGTTGAGAGTTCTTTCATTGGCGGTTACTCCACATCATTCTTTTTATATCTATTCTACCCCAAGACCTAAAGATGATTGCATTTGATGTGTCGTTTATTCAATTGACGCCCATTTTATGTACTTGTACACTGTCGATTACCTATGACAAATATGCATCAGATTTTTTCAACTGGTGTAATTCCAATTAAATCCTCAATCTCAATATTAAAATTTTCGTCCATTTCTATTAGTATTTTAATATTGATCTGAAACGTTTAAAAGCTTCATATGTATCAGTTTATTTCCATTTTTTATCCTACGGTGCATAAAAGCCTGCTGAAGGATATTTACTTAAGGACAGTATTACCACTGTCACCATTAAAACCATATGGAGTACTTAATGGCAATTTATTGACATATGCATACTATCTAGAGAAAGGCAACACATACTTCATGTACTTACATATAGATCTTTTCAGTTTTCGATTTAAAGTCTCTGTCTTAACTTGATTTTTTTTTTCAAATGAAAGTTTTTTTTTTCGTGTTACAACGATTAGATTTTTAGCACAAACAATTACGGTATTACAATTTACCCTGCGTAATCAAACTGTTAATTCTTTATCGTCGATGGGCTACCAAAATATTGTAAATTACCAATTTTATCTTTAAAAAACCAGGATTTAAATGTTTTGTTGTAATGCATGCTGCTTCATAAATGTAGTAAGTGAACCGTAATATATTTGTAAGCAGCAGTGAAATAAAAATTATGATATCTGTAAATTACGTAAAAACCAAACTTATTTTAACAGAAAAAAAATACATTACTTGATTCCCGAATCTATTACACCTTTCAATTTTACATAAAACATTTTGGGAGCTAACGTTCACTTTACAATCAATTGATATTTTGACCTTTTTATAATGTTTAAATTGGTCCAACTGTATGCTATTGTGGAGTATCAATGAGTGCCTTCCGCCAAGATGATTTGTGTGAAAAAGTAATGGTCAGATACGACATTTTTGGAAGCCCAGCGACAATATCAGTTATATCCCCGTGCACCCTTTTCTTGTTGTTATTCATTTATAACTGTTAAACGTAAATCACATGTTTACACAAACTTTAACCGAAATGATCGAGTAAAATAGCATTAAAAAGTTATTACCCTTTTCACATTTAACTTTCGTGATACGTCACTTTAACTCATCAACTGCTCTACCATACATATTGCAGACCTAAACTCTTTAAATTCAAATATTAAAACAATAAATAAAAACAATGACACTTATACTGGAAGTAATAATTGGATTCCAGAAATAAGCGCGAACAACATGGTTCGTCAAAAAACAATATTAATATATCATAATGATATGGAAATAAGAAAAGCATATGTTAGCTATAAATCAGACGGCTCCGCAGTTCTTTATTAGGTGGTGCGCAAGAACTTTCATGTTCTTCTGATGTGAAGTATTTTCCGTTTGATTCACACTCATGCTCTATTGAACTGACTACAACGCACGCATTCGACAACGTTATTATTACATCAGCAATAAAAACCATTGACTTGACATACGGTGTGCCGAACCCTAAATGGAGCATAACAGAAAATGTTGTACAAAGCAATGTTTATGTCTATACCTCCAAAGTAAGCTTTAACATTACATTATCAAGAAATTCGAGTTTTCTATTCTTGAACTTAGTTGTCCCTATTGTTCTCCTTAGTTTTGCCAATTTACTGGTGTTTTGTATTCCTGCTGCGTCTGGTGAACGTGGTTCATTGGCGTTTACTATTCTACTCACCGTCGTTGTTTTCATAACTCTAGTTACGGACATACTTCCAGCATGCAAACCAATTTCATATTTCAATATCTTTCTTGAAGTTCAACTCTTTTGCAGTGTTTTAATAACCTTTTGTGCAGTTTGGAGCATATCTTTGCATCATAAATTTGTGGAAAATGGTTCACAAGAACTTTGTCCACGATTCTTACTGCAAATGAGTTGTGCGTATCGTAATTTATGTTCTAAAAACCAACAGAAAGTAGACAACAAACGCATCCTGCCCCCTAGAGGGTTCACAGAAGAACATAGCAATGACACATGTTTAGACAAAAGTGATCAGTTGCAGAAGGAGCAACAACTATATGAAGATAAAAAGAATGAAAGTAAATTTAAAACGGACATCCAACAATACTGTTTGAAATTTATAGATTCAATTTGCTTTAGTCTATTCCTTATTATTCTGTGTATACAACTAATTGTTCATGGTATTGTTTTCTCGTATCGACCATAATCACAAATTGAATCCCAGGGGACCTATACAAATTTTTGAATTCCCAGACATCTAGCTTATAGATGCGAATGCATGTATATTTGTTTGATACATGTACATTAAATGCTGTATTGACTTTTAAAGTCAATACAGCAATTAATATACATATGTTGTTATTCATATAGATAAAACACTGCAAGACAACATCATGTAAATTTAACGTATACAAACATAATAGAGGAATGTCAAAGTACAAACACTAAAAACGAGATAGAAGTCATTTTTTTAAATTGTAAAGAAAAATCTATGTTATGTTTTTTTCTCGAGAAAATCTGTATTTATATAGCAAATTAAAAAAAAAATGAAAAAAAAAGATACTTATATATAAGTTATAAGTAACAAACTTAGATTAAGTAAAAATAAGCAGGTCTTTTGAGTTGCACTAAAATTTCAACCATAAGAACAGCTTTTATAACAACAATGTATTATCTGACCATCAACAAAAAAGAAAGTATAAAGCATAATGCCCTTCATAAATCAGTGACTAGTGCTACGGGTAGGCGATTGATTAATGAATTTTAAACTTTATATTTATGTATATATACAATTTTAAGCTTTTTTAAAACACATTGTATGCATTCTTCTTGTCTTCTATGCTTAAGTTACACATTGTTTGCATTCTTCTTGTCTTTTATGCTTAAGTTACACATTGTTTGCATTTTTCTTGTCTTTTATGCGTAAGTTACACATTGTATGCATTATTCTTGTCTTTTATGGTTAAGTTACACATTGTGTGCATTCCTCTTGTCTTTGATGCGTAAGTTACACATTGTATGCATTCTTCTTGTCTTTTATTTTAAGTTACTATGTTCCGCTTATTTTGTCACAAATAATATCTAATTAGATGATTTACAATGTTCATGTCAATAAAAATGAATTTGCTTTAATCAAATTTATTTACTCCCTCGTTTACTGCTCCGAAAATAAAATTGGTCTAACTATATATCGTAGAAGAAAAAAAACAAACATAGTATATGGTGGTGCGTTCGCTGCCAGATCGCATGGCAAAGGGGGTTATGTAAATATATATAAGTATAAATTACTCACCAGCGCGAAACAAAGATGATACAATTCCTTCTGTAAAAAAAAATGCGGACGTTCAAATTGCGGTATTTGTCAAAATATTATGGAAAAACAGTCACATGAATTTAAATTAGGAGAGATTTTCACTATTAAAAACTCTTTTATGTGTGCATTGAGCAATTTAATTTATGTCATCAAATGTAATGGGTGTAAAAAAGATTATATTGGACAAACAGGAAACACTTTATGGAAAAGATTTACTGTTCACCGTCAACAAATCCGACATAAAGAAATTAGGATGATTAACGTAAGTGAACACCTGGATTTATGCGCTAAAACAAATCACCCACATACTATGTTTTCCCATTTTATCAATGTGACGACCAATTCACCGAAAAAATGAAAATTAATAAAGAAAATATGTTTATACAAAAGCACTAACCAAGCCTAAACAGATAAGACGTTACTTTTGTTAGCGTCCCTTTAATGCACTGTTACAGACGTATTATCGTGACGTTAAGTTACCGTTGGTTACATTTGTCCATGATTATCACAAAGATGTGAAACCAGTTGGAGAAAAATGTAGAGAATTCAAGGACTTAAGACCATTTTGAAATTTAATTTCATTTATATGAGTATATATAAATTATACTAATGTCTATACAAATGGGTAAAGCTTCAGATGGTGTATATGTGCCAATTCATACTGTAAAAATATGCTTCAAGAAATAATGAAGAGACTTTTTGTTTTAACATGTTTAATAAGACCTCCCAGGAATAGCACAACGGCAGTTTAATGACAACAATCATATTTTAAAAACACCAGTGTTGAATATTTTGAAAAACTAATTGTCATATTTCTTGTTTTTAGCAGCAGCTTTCGAACATTTCTACGTTATCTGTTAGGAGCTGATTACACAACCGTCATCGAAAAATCTCCATAACTCCTGAATTTTTCAAAATCTTTCCAGTAGCATCAGTCTGTTGTAGTACATATACATGTATCTATATAATACGTCAGAATAATAAATGATAACGTTTAAGTAGAAAAACGTATCGGAAGAGCGTTTGATTGACTCCTTATAGTAAGTATACTTATAAAATCATGATACGATCAGATATCAGTATATATCGAAACTAACTTAGATCAGTATCAGTAACGTTCATCAGTACAAAATATTAATATAAAACCATACGTCTTCATGCACATAACTCATATACTAGAGAGGGTAGTTCTCTCTAAAGGAGTATAGTCCTCCTCAAAATATTTATATGTGACCATACCTTTTCATGCAAATTATCCATAAACTAGACAGTAGTCTTCTTTCAAGGAGTACAGTCCTCCTCGAAATATTTATATGTGACCGAACGTCTTCATGCAAGTTATCTATATACTAGAGAGTACAGTCATCTTGATAAGGACTACAGTTTTGCTTATTAACTATATGTGAACCATGGGTCTTAATGCAAATTATTCATATACTAGAGAGTACAGTCTTCTCTTTTGGAGTGCAGTCCCCCTTTAAATATCTCAATGAGTAACCCTGTGTCTTCATGCAAATTATTCATATACTAGAGAGTACAGTCCTCTCTTTTGGAGTTCAGTCCTCTTTTAAATATCTCAATGAGTTACCATGTGTCTTCATGAGAATTATTCATATTGCAGTCCTCCTTTAAAAATATATAAGTAACCATTTGTTTTCATGCAAATTATTCATATACTAGAGAGTACAGCCCTCTCTAAAGGAGTACAGTTCTCCTTAGAATATCTGTATCATTTAACCATTCGTCATTATGCAAGTTATTTATAACTTGGATAATACAATCGTCTCAAAAGGAGAGCAGTTCTTCTTCAAATATTTATACATCACCAAGCATCTTCATGCAAAATATCCATCTAAAAAGTACAGTCCTTTATTAAGAATTAAAGTTCTCCTTAAAATATTTATACATGTTATATGTACATATGTAACCATACGTTTTCAAACAAATAATCCATATACCAGAGAGTAAAATACTCCTCTAAATGTGCATATCAGTACGTAACAATGTTTTCATAAAATAAATCATTATATTATAGCGTCAATTCTGAAAACAATTACCCAAAAGGAAGCAAATGTACATTTCGGTACTTACAAAATACCTTTAGCTTTACAATAAATAAACAATATGCCATTTGGTTAGTAGTTTTGTTGATAAGATTAACTGGTCGTACAAACCAATTCAATTAAAAAGACCAACTTGACAAATGCATATGCAACAACGTCAGATGTCCGGTAAGGAAAAAAGGTAAATTTTAAGTATTTGGTAACTTAATTAATTCTCCAAGAAACCCCCAAATTAGTGAATTAATCCGGATGTATATAAACACGATGTTACCCGCTGGTCAAATTTAAGTCTTCGTTTTTCTATTTTTTTAAATGACGTTACTCTAAACTTAACCTAGATTTACTACTGCTTGACATAGCTGCATATAATATAATGACACTGTGAGGGGGTTCTGATAATTCAAAAATACGTTTGTTTGTTTATCGATGATTCTGTTAAACTGCATGGTCTATTGCTGATCTGATATTTTAAAACTGTTTGTTGTAAGAATGAATTTGCTATTTTTCAATTTATCTTTCCAACTTTTAAGTCTGATTTCAACCGAAACAATAGATTTTGGTTTATTCTGTATCAACATGATCACTTAGAATAAGTAAAGTATAATCAACTTTCTCAATAATTGTCTCAAGGGTTTGGAAACGTCCATGTGGTATGTTGTCCTCTCTAAAGCTGGACTGAAACGGGACAGTACTATGCAATGTGTTTTGGCAAGCTGTTGAACGATGCTCTGGGATCGGCGTTGAATGGGTTGACCGAGGCTTGATCCTCGTTATCAGCAATATCAGTAAAATTGAGAATGGAAATGGGGAATATGTCAAAGAGACAACAACCCGACCATAGAAAAAACAACAGCAGAAGGTCACCAACAGGTCTTCAATGTAGCGAGACATTCCTGCACCCGGAGGCGTCCTTCAGCTGGCAGTGTCCATATACTCTCTAACCATCTACCAACAGTGTTTATCTGCTTTCTTGAAGAGGGTCCTATAGCTATATGTAATGAAGTCAGCTTAAAGTTTTTCCTTTTTAATCATATATAATGGATATACGTTGTTTTTCTACAGCGATGAATATTTGTTGTGTTGAACTAAAGAATTGCACCAATAGCGTTGAACTCAGTAAATTCACCATACTTAGCTATAGAACCTGCTCATTCAGTATAAGGGTTACTGTTAAGATGAAAATGACTTTCTGTATCTGACATATCTAAGAATGCGTATAGCATACCAAACTAAACTAGTCTTTTTTTTTTATCTTGTAACGAACGTCGCATTGGTCAAATACAGCTCAAATCTACTTTATTTTCTGACTGTCAAAATCGTCCGTGCAGAAAGGAATCCAATGGGTAATACCCCATCTCATTTAAATATAGAAAGACCGTTATATACAAAACATAGGACCGTAAAGAAATGTATTAAAATGAATACATGACAAAACTATATTCTGTAATAAATTCATCCAGTTTATTGAATAAGATTTATCACATCATTTGTACATAAATGAGCAACATGCCGGGTGCTTTTTGTAGCACAGGATCTGATTATCCTTCCAAATTATCTATGATTACCCCTGTCTTTGATGGTGTTCGTGTTGCTTCATCTGTAGTTCTCTCAGTTGAATATTTATTAATCTAGTTTTTCTACTGTCGTTTTTTAGCGACGACATTTTCAGTTTTGTTTTGTTTTGTTTTAAGTTTATTTAAGTTTAAAACATATTTTGCCTCTGTTTTATAGGTTATAAAACAATCAAATAATTCGTTTCATACTTTAACATGTTTAAACTGTTTTATATTTTTTATTCATCAAACGGCGATTGATAATCATGTTGTGGATCTTAATTGAAGTCGATACGTTGGTATGGTTCATCATGTAGTTGAAGTCTGTTGAGCACGTTCTGTCAAAATTATATAGATTGAAAATAAAAACAATATTTATCAGAATTTTCCTCTTTTGAAAAAGTCAATTATGGGAATTGAAATAAAACAAACATTATATGTATAGTTTTGTAATTGCAAGATGTACACATAAGAGAGATACATTGTTGTTTTTAATTGCATGCGTTTGATTTCTTCGTCGAAATGTATCGTCACAATAAACCCTTTTTTCTTTTTCAAACACATACTTTTTAATTAAAGTTTGCGATTATGGCTCAGCATCAAAAGCCCAGTAGTCAACACTTCGGTGTTGACATCAATAATGTGGTTATTTTTTTTTTTTATCAATTTCCTGTTTACAAAACTTCTAATTTTTCGAAAAACTAAGGATTTTCTTATCCCACGCATATATTACCTTAGCCGTATTTGGCACAACTTATTGGAATCCTCAATGCTCTTCAACTTTGTACTTCTTTGGCATTATAAATATTTTGATATGAGCGTCACTGATGAGTCTTGTGTAGACGAATCGTACGTCTGGCGTACTGAATTATAATCCTGTTACCTCCGATAACTATCAGCAAAGTCCTGACTAGGACAAACTTAAGAACAAGGACAGGTTCTGGTCTAAGAATGCCACCAAATAATATGTTTCTTAAACCATAAAAATAAAACAGGAATAACAAA
Organism: Mytilus galloprovincialis; assembly: GCA_037788925.1. Taxonomy (NCBI): domain Eukaryota; kingdom Metazoa; phylum Mollusca; class Bivalvia; order Mytilida; family Mytilidae; genus Mytilus; species Mytilus galloprovincialis. The sequence goes on along the minus strand of CM075333.1, from coordinate 47,455,906 downwards.
AAACACCCTCTATAAAGTCTTCAATACATTTTTAAATGTCTTTATCTACAACATCGCTAGCAACATATAATTTGTTTTCATAAACAGAAGGTTGGCATAAAAAAAACCAGATATCTGTTTTATGTGACAAAAGTTTGTGTGCTATATTGATGATAGGCATACATGTATCTGTTATATGTGGCAAAAAGGATGTTTTACAGCTGGATGATATACATGTATATTTTGGCTTTAACATTGATTCACTGATAGGGTCTTTGCATCGGAACTAAACACATTTATTTCTAAAAAAAACAGTTGTTGGCATGACACGGGTTATGTTCTTCTCATATATTTTATGATAGTATGATACTAAACCCCTAACGGGAGGGATTGTACCTGATATTCATATGATGAAGACATAATCTTTCAATCAGTTTAATTGAGGTCTGGAGCTGGCATGTCAGTTAACTGCTAGTAGTCTGTTGTTATTTATGTATTATTGTCATTTTATTTATTTTCTTTTGTTACATCTTTTGACATCAGACTCGGACTTCTCTTGAACTGAATTTTAATGTGCGTATTGTTATTCTTTAACTTTTCTACATTGGCTAGAGGTATAGGGGGAGGGTTGAGATCTCATAAACATGTTTAACCCCGCCGCAATTTTGCGCCTGTCCCAAGTCAGGAGCCTCTGGCCTTTGTTAGTCTTGTATGATTTTAAATTTTAGTTTCTTGTGTATAATTCGGAGTTTAGTATGACGTCCATTATCACTGTACTATTATGCATATTTTAGGGGCCAGCTGAAGGACACCTACGGGTGCGGGAATTCTCGCTACATTGAAGACCCATTGGTTGCCTTCGTCTGTTGTTTGCTCTATGGTCGGGTGGTTGTCGCTTTGACATATTCACCATTTCCTTTCTCAATTTTATGCATTTATGTTTCTGATCTATGTGGCAAAAAACGTCTGTGTAACAGTTAGGTATGAAAGCTATTTGAAAAGTCATGTATCTGTTCTATGAGGTTTTGTAATAAATGCTCCTTATAAAGCTATTTTTTGGTTTTCTCAAAACAAAACAAAGTTATCACTTTTCTTCAGAATTCGTTATAATAACATTTTCTCTACAACTCTTTAACTTTCTTCCAGGCTATTTTTTTTTTAGATTAAGTGTAAATCAAATTCTTAACTGTTTTGTTTTAACTATTATCATTATTATTTTCTAGACGTAGTCGACATGAGATAATGCAATGAATTACGTTGACTATTGAACAAACAGTCAATATTGTTATGCACTGTCGTGATATGCAAAGAACTATATAACTTAAAATTATTGATGTTTATATTTGTTTTGCAATGTATTCATGAACACAGAAAGAATACAACATGGACATGCATTAAAAAAGTCATTATTTTAAAAAAAGGAAAGGTTTTGTAACTCTTAACAGGCATGCACGGAATAAAGACCCCGATTTATATCGAAAATTAAATACTATGGCGTGTTCTTGCGTTTGTTAATACTGCATTCCTGTCACGTAGTGTTGTCATTTTAAACTTTGCCATATAAGCTGAAGGTTTGACTAGCCATAAAATCAGGTTTAACCTACCATTGTTTCTGAAAATGTTTTGTACAAGGTTAGGAATATGGCAGTTGTTATAAGACAATCTGTTTATATTAACGGTGGCGTTTACTTTTGTGGTAATTCAGTGTTTCTTCTGTTGTTCCGTTGTTTTCCTTAAATTCATGCTATGGTTGATTTCTTTTCATGGGTTTCAGTTTGTTACCCGCATTTTTGTTTTGCTTAATCGAAAAAGGACTATTGTACATTTGTATATTTTAAGGATTGTAAGGTATACATTTGCAGATATCATCTGACCATGACTTCATTTTCATGGTTCAGTGTTCCAAGTTTGTTTTTTTTATGTTTGGTTAGTATTTCAAATAGTATATGCAATAGGTCACCTTTATTTGATGTATGGAAATAGTTTATGATATACATGTCAGTCTGGCAGGTTTTATTTGACCCTGACCCTGACCTCATTTTTATAGTTTATTGTTCGTTATTGTGTTTTTTGTGTGTTGGTCTGTTTTTCTTATACTACAATTTGTAAGCAATATGTCAACGATATTTGTTGCATGGAGGGACTGTAAAAGATGGGCGAAAGATACCAGAGGGACAGCCAAACTCATCGATAGAAAAAAAACTGAAAACGCCATGGCTAAAAATAAAAAGACAAACAGACAAATAATAGTACAGACGACACAACATAGAAAACTAAAGACAAAGCAACACGTAACCCACCAAAACTAGGGGTGATCTCAGATGCTTCGAAAGGGTCCTGCTCCACATGTGGCATCCGTCGTGTTGATTATGTTATTACAAATCCGGTAAATAGTCTCATTCGGTAGGTCACAGTCGTGAAAAGGGAAGGTGTAAGGTGTATACATGTATGCCTGTCTGGCAGTTATCATTAAAACTTTATCTCATTTTCATTGGTCATTGGTCAATGTTAAGTTTTCATAATTAAGTCTGTTTCTTATATAATATAAACTATAGGTTTTCAACTATTTTTAGTGTATTATATATTTGTAAGGTGTACATGTGTTTTACGTTTGGTGTATCTGACCTTGACCTTATTTTCTTCGACCATGTTGCGTTTATGTGGTACTCGGAGTAAAGCTTTATGTATAGGACTAATACTATTAACCTATGATTTTTGGAATAGGTATTGAAACATTAAAAAGTTGAAAAGTTAAAAACTTATATCACGAAACTATTTCCAACAAGACCCACTTTTCTCATTGTTTCTAACTGTTTGTACAAATTCTGACTTTGATTGAGAGATGTCTCATTTGCAGTTTCCATATTTCAATGTATGCCTATTTCATGTACTTATCCACTGTCGATTACCTATAACAAATATTAATCAATTTTTGTTCATGCGGTATTATTCAAATTAAATTCCCACAATCAGTATAACAATTATTCCTTCAATTCTATTAGTATTTTAATGTTACCCCGATACGTTTAAAAAGTTCATATGCATCAATGTTTTTCCTGTTTTTAATCCTACGGTAAATAAAACTATTGCTAAAGGATATTGACTAAAGTAACGTATTCCCACTGTCACCATGAAAATTATCTGGAGTACTTAATGGAAATTTATTGACATATGCATACTTTCTAGAGAAAGGCAACACATACTTCATGTACTTACATGTAGATCTTTTCAGTTTTCGGTTGAAAGTCTTTGTCTTGAATTTGATTAGGGTTTTTTTCCAGACGAAAGTTATCTTTTTTTTATCGCGTCACTACTATTAGATTTTTGGCACATAAAACAGGATAACGGTATTACAATTTACCCTATGTAATAAAGCTGTTAATTCTATATTGTTGTTGTACTTCCAAACTGTTGCAAATTACCAACCCCCCCCCACCCCCCAAAAAAAAAGATTTAAAATTTTTGTTAAAATGCATGCTTCCAAAATGTCGTATGTGAATCTGAATTTTTTTGTAAGTAGGAGTGAAAAAAAAACTATTATGTCTGTAGATTACGTAAACACTTTAACTCATTTTAGCAAAAATAAAGAAATATACAAGTACTTTATTCCCGAATCTATTACAAAACACCTTTGAAGTTTACATACACCATTTTGTGAGCAAACGTTACCTTAACAAGCAATTGAGATTTTGACTTTTCGAATGTTTTGGTTGGTCTAACTTTATGGTATTTTGGAGTATCAATGACTGCCTTCCGCCAAGAAGATTTGTGTGAAAAGGTTATTTTGCCAAAAAAACTCATATACGACATTTTGGAAGCTCAGCGACGATAAAATTTATCTCCCCGTACACTTTTGTTGTCGTTATTCATTCATAATCAGAAAAAGCATATCGTCGCTGGGCTTCTAAAATGTCGTATATGACTTTTTTGGCTAAAAATACTTTTTGACACCAATGGTCTGGGCGGGAGGAAATCTTTGGCATTACAAAATAGCATACAGTTAGACCAATCAAAATGTGTGAAATAAGACATATTACAAAATTGCAAATGTCAGTTTTTTGTAAAGTTTGCTTCCAAAATGTTTTATGAAAACTTGAAAATCGTTGTAGAATGGCTTTGGGAAAAAAATAATTGTACATTTCTTTATTTCTGTGAAAATAATTTAAGTTCTCTGATAATCCAGAAATGTCAAAGTTTTTATTTCACTGATATTTACAAAAATGTTCAAGTTCACATACGACATTTTGGAAGCATGCATTTTGCCAAAATTTTCAAAGCCTGTTTGTGAGATATTTTTTTCTTGAAAAATTTGTAATTTACAACATTTTAGAAGCCCAGCGACGATATCACATGTTTTTATAAACAGTTTTAACCGAAACCATCCGGTAAAATATAATAAAAGTTATTATCCTTGTCAAATTTAGCTTTCGTGATATGTCGATTTGACTCATCAACTGTTCTTCCATATATATTGCAGACCTAAACTCTTTAAATTCAAATATTAAAACAATAGAAAAAACAACCAAATGACACAAATACCGGAAGTAACTTATTTTCATATAGAAGGTCTATAAACTTTGTATTTTTTGGAATGAGGGAATGATAGTCTATCTTTCGACACAAAAAGATCTTATAACAATTTCATCGCATATTGCATGTGTCGCGTTTAGTTTGTTAATCAGTATATGCACTCAAAAGCAATGCAAATTTTAACACATAATATTTGATTTTTGTATGAAATGATGTTTTCATTTGGTTTGTGATGTAATAAAAATCTCCTGAAAAACAAACCAATCAGCTTTATAACGACTACTTTTAATCAGCGATGCAACTTTATCAGATTACAACGCAAGAAAAACTCAATTGGGGAAGGTGTTAAAATGGATATCATTAAAATTGCTGTAGTTTTATTCTACTGCGCATCATTGAGATCCCTGATCTATTGTAAAACATTTAATGACACTTCTAATCTTGCGAGACAACTGAAAAAGATTCCATCTGACGTTCATCCGAGATTAAACCAAGACGAATTCGTTAATATTTCCATATCGGCGTTTATTGCTTCAATATTGGACTATGACGAAGTTTCCGGAACACTGCAAGCAGTAATGTCTTACGTTTTAGCTTGGACGGACGAAATAAGAAGATGGAATAGCTCTGAATATGGTAATGTCCTTTCAATAAATTTACCGATAACTAACACTTGGATTCCAGAAATAAGCTTGAATAACATGGTTCGTCAAAAAACCATATTAATGTATCATAATGATATGGAAATAAGAAAAGCATATGTTCATTATAAATCAAACGGCTACGCAGTTTTTCATTTAGGTGGTGCGCAAGAACTTTCATGTTCGTCAGATGTGAAGTATTTCCCATTTGATTCACACGAGTGTTCCATTCAACTCATTACAACACACGCACTAGACAACGTTATTATTACATCAGCAATAAAAACCATTGACTTGACATACGGTGTGCCGAACCCTAAATGGAGCATAACAGAAAATGTTGTACAAAGCAATGTTTATGTCTATTCATCTAAAGTAAGCTTTAACATTACATTATCAAGAAATCCGAGTTTTTTATTCTTGAACTTAGTTGTTCCTATTGTTCTCCTTAGTGTTGTTAATTTACTTGTATTTTGTATTCCTGCTGCATCTGGTGAACGTGGTTCATTAGCATTTACTATTCTACTCACCTTCGTTGTTTTCATAACTCTAGTTACGGACATTCTTCCAGCATGCAAACCAATTTCATATTTCAATATCTTTCTTGAAGTTCAACTCTTTTGCAGTGTTTTAATAACATTTTGTGCAGTTTGGAGTATCTCTTTGCACCATAAATTTGTGGGAAATGATTCACAAGAAATTTGTCCACGATTCTTACTGCAAATGAGTTGTGCGTATCGTAATTTATGTTCTAAAAACCAACAGAAAGTCGACAACAAACGCATCCTGCCCCCTAGAGGATTCACAGAAGAACATAACAATGATACATGTTTAGACAAAAGCGATCAGTTACACAAGGAGCAGAAACTACATGAAGATGACAAGAATGAAAGTAAATTTACAACGGACATCCATCAATACTGTTTGAAATTTATAGATTCAATGTGCTTTAGTTTATTCCTTATTATTCTGTGTATACAACTAATTGTTCATGGTATTGTTTTCTTGTATCGACCATAATCACAAATTGAATTCCAGGGGACCTATACAAATTTTTGAACTCCCAGACATTTAGCTAATATATGCGAATACATTTACATTTGTTTGATACATGTTTATTAAATGCTGTATTGACTTTATGTTTTTATTCATATAGATAAAACAATGCAAGACAATATCATTTAAATTTAACGTATACAAACATAATAGAGGAATGTCAAAGTACAAACACTAAAAACGAAATAGAAGTTAAATTTTTAAATTATGAAGAAAAATCTCTGTAAAAAATGTTTTTTTTCCTCGAGAAAATCTGTATCTATATAGCAAATTGAAAAAAAAATGAAAAAAAAAGATATTTATATATAAGTTTTTAAATATATTACAAATTATAAGTAACAAACTTAGATTAAGTAAAAATAAGCAGGTCTTTTGTGTTGCACTTAAATTTCAATCATAAGAACAGCTTTTATAAGAAAAAAAATATATTATCTGACCATCAACAAAAAAGTATAAAGCATCATTTCCTTCATAAATCAGTGACTAGTGCTACGGTTAGGCGATTGATTAATGAATTTTAAACTTTATATTAAGCATATATACAATTTTAAGCTTTTTAAATACACATTGTATGCATTGTTCTTGACTATTATGCTTAAGTTACACATTGTATGCATTCTTCTTGTGTTTTATGCTTAAGATACTATGTTCGGATTATTTTGTCACAAATAATATCTAATTAGATGATTTACAATGTTCGTGTCAATAAAATTGAATTAACTTGAAGGTTGCTTTAATCAACTTTATTTACTCCCTCGTTTCACTACTCCAAAAATAAAATGTGTCTTAACTATATATCGTAGCAAAAAGCAAACACAGAATAAGGTGGTGCGTTCGCTACAAGATCGCATGGCAATGGCGTTATGTAAATATATATAAGTATATATAAATTATACTTATTTCTCTACAAATGGGTAAAGCTTCAGATGGTGTATATGTGCCAACTCAAACTGTAAAAATATGCATCAAGAACTGATGAAGAGACTTTTTGTTTTAATAAGACCTCCCAGGAACAGCACAACGGCAGTTTAATGTCAACAATTATATTCTAAAAACACCAGTGTTGAAATTTTTGAAAAAGTAATTGTCATATTTCTTTTTTTTTAGCAGCAGCTTTCAACCATTTCTACCTTATCTGTTAGGAGCTGATTACACAACCTTCATCGAAAAATCTCCATGATTCCTGAATTTTTCAAAATCAGTCGCATCAGTCTGTTATAGTACATACATCTATAAAATACGTCAGAATAATAAATGATAATGTGTAAGAATAAAAACGTTTCGGAAGAGCGTATGATTGATTCCTTATACTAAGTATACTTATAAAATCATAATACGATCAGATATCAGTATAGATCGAAACTAACTTTGACCAGTATCAGTACAGTTTATCAGTACAACATATTAATATAAAACCATACGTCTTCATGCACATAATTTACATAAAAGAGAGGATAGTTCTCTCTACAGACGTACAGTCCTCCTCAAAATATTCATATGTGACCATACGTTTTCATATAAATTATCCATAAACTAGAGAGTTGTCTTCTTTAAAGGAGTGTTTTTATGCAAATTATTTATATACTAGAGAGTGCAGTCCTCTCTTTTGGGGTTCAGTCCTCCTTTAGATATCTCTATGATTAACCATGTGTCTTCATGAGAATTATTCAAATTTCGAGAGAGTGCAGTCCTCTCTTTTGAAATGCAGTGCTCTTTTAAAAAGCTGTAAGTAACCATGCGTTGTTTACATGCAAAAGTTTTCCTTAAAATATTTATATGTACATATGTAACCATACGTTTTCAAACAAATAATCCATATACCAGAGAGTAAAATACTCCTTTAAATGTCCATATCAGTACGTAACAATGTTGTCATAAAATACATCATTATATTATAGCGTCAATTCTGAAAACTATTATTCAAAGGAAGCAAATGTACATTTCGGTACTTACAACGTACCTTTAGTTTAACAAGAGAATTGGTACCGTTAATTTTGTTACTACCACTGGGTCGATGCCTCTGATAGTGGATTATTAGTCCCCGAGGGTAGCCAGCCCAGTAGCCAGTACTTCGGTACTGGCATGAAAATACGGATTTTTTGTGTTATCAAAATTAGCTGTTACAAAATGATAGAAAATATTATAAATTAAGGAATGTATCTCCCTCATGCAAAGCTCTGATTCCTTTCATGGATTTGGCTATACTTTTTGGACCTTTTGGGTTATAGCTCTTCATCTTTTATATAAGCTTTGTATTTCAAATATTTTGGCCACGAGCATCACTGAAGAGACATGTATTGTCGAAATGCGCATCTGGTGCAAGAAAATTGGTACCGTTAATTTTATTACTACCACTGGGTCGATGCCTCTTCTGTTGGACTATTAATCCCCGAGGGTATCACCAGCCCAGTAGCCAGTACTTGGGTACTGGCATGAAAATACGATTTTTTTGTGTTATTAAAATTTGCTGTTACAAAATGATAGAAAATATTATAAATTAAGGAATGTATCTCCCTCATGCAAAGCTCTGATTCCTTTCACGGATTTGGCTATACTTTTTGGACCTTTTGGATTACAGCTCTTCATCTTTTATATAAGCTTTGGATTTCAAATATTTTGGCCACGAGCATCACTGAAGAGACATGTATTGTCGTAATGCGCATCTGGTGCAAGAAAATTGGTACCGTTAATTTTATTACTTCCACTGGGTCGATGCCTCTGATGGTGGACTATTATTTCCCGAGGGTATCACCAGCCCAGTAGCCAGTACTTCGGTACTGGCATGAAAATACGGATTTTTTGTGTTATCAAAATTTGCTGTTACAAAATGATAGAAAATATTATATATTAAGGAATGTATCTCCCTCATGCAAAGCTCTGATTCCTTTCATGGATTTGGCTATACTTTTTGGACCTTTTGGGTTATAGCTCTTCATCTTTTATATAAGCTTTGTATTTCAAATATTTTGGCCACGAGCATCACTGAAGAGACATGTATTGTCGAAATGCGCATCTGGTGCAAGAAAATTGGTACCGTTAATTTTATTACTTCCACTGGGTCGATGCCTCTTCTGTTGGACTATTAATCCCCGAGGGTATCACCAGCCCAGTAGCCAGTACTTCGGTACTGGCATGAAAATACGAATTTTTTGTGTTATTAAAATTTGCTGTATCTCCCTCATGCAAAGCTCTGATTCCTTTCACGGATTTGGCTATACTTTTTGGACCTTTTGGATTACAGCTCTTCATCTTTTATATAAGCTTTGGATTTCAAATATTTTGGCCACGAGCATCACTGAAGAGACATGTATTGTCGTAATGCGCATCTGGTGCAAGAAAATTGGTACCGTTAATTTTATTACTACCACTGGGTCGATGCCTCTGATGGTGGACTATTATTTCCCGAGGGTATCACCAGCTCAGTAGCCAGTACTTCGGTACTGGCATGAAAATATGGATTTTTTGTGTTATCAAAATTTGCTGTTACAAAATGATAGAAAATATTATATATTAAGGAATGTATCTCCCTCATGCAAAGCTCTGATTCCTTTCATGGATTTGGCTATACTTTTTGGACCTTTTGGGTTATAGCTCTTCATCTTTTATATAAGCTTTGTATTTCAAATATTTTGGCCACGAGCATCACTGAAGAGACATGTATTATCGAAATGCGCATCTGGTGCAAGAAAATTGGTACCGTTAATTTTATTACTACCACTGGGTCGATGCCTCTTCTGTTGGACTATTAATCCCCGAGGGTATCACCAGCCCAGTAGCCAGTACTTCGGTACTGGCATGAAAATACGAATTTTTTGTGTTATTAAAATTTGCTGTTACAAAATGATAGAAAATATTATAAATTAAGGAATGTATCTCCCTCATGCAGAGCTCTGATTCCTTTCACGGATTTGGCTATACTTTTTGGACCTTTTGGATTACAGCTCTTCATCTTTTATATAAGCTTTGGATTTCAAATATTTTGGCCACGAGCATCACTGAAGAGACATGTATTGTCGTAATGCGCATCTGGTGCAAGAAAATTGGTACCGTTAATTTTATTACTTCCACTGGGTCGATGTCTCTGCTGATGGATTATTAGTCCTCGAGGGTATCACCAGCCTAGTAGCCAGTACTTCGGTCCTGGCATGAAAATACGGATTTTTTGTGTTATTAAAATTTGCTGTTACAAAATGATAGAAAATATTATAAATTAAGGAATGTATCTCCCTCATGCAAAGCTCTGATTCCTTTCACGGATTTTGCTATACTTTTTGGACCTTTTGGATTATAGCTCTTCATCTTTTATATAAGCTTTGGATTTCAAATATTTTGGCCACGAGCATCAATGAAGAGACACGTATTGTCGAAATGCGCATCTGGTGCAAGAAATTTGGTACCGTTAATTTTATTACTACCACTGGGTCGATGCCTCTGCTGGTGGACTATTAGTCCCCGAGGGTATCACCAGGCCAGTAGCCAAAACTTCGGTACTGGCATGAAAATACGGATTTTTTGTGTTATTAAAATTTGCTTTTACAAAATGATAGAAAATATTATAAATTAAGGAATGTATCTCCCTCATGGAAAGCTCTGATTCCTTACACGGATTTGGCTATACTTTTTGGATTTGTGGATTATAGCTTTTCATCTTTTATATAAGCTTTGTATTTCAAATATTTTGGCCACGAGCATCACTGAAGAGACATGTCTTGTCTAAATGCGCATCTGGTGCAAGAAAATTGGTACCGTTAATTTTATTAACAATAAATAAACAATATGGTTAGCAGTTTTGTTGATAAGATTAACTGGTGGTACAAACCAATTCAAATCAAAAGACCAATTTGACAAATGCACATGCAACAACGTCAGGTGTTCGGTAAATAAAAAATGTAACTTTCAAGAATTTGGTAACTGAATTAATTCTCCAAGAAACACCCAAACTTAGTGAATTAATCCGGATGTATATACACATGATGTTACCTGCTGATCAAATTTAAGCCTTCGTTTTTCTATTTTTTTTTAACATGACGTTTCTCTAAAATTAGCCTAGATTTACTACTGCTTGACATAGCTGCAGATAATATAATGACACAGTGAGGGGGTTCTGATAATTAAAAAAAATACGTTTGTTTGTTTGTCGATGATTCTGTAAAACTGCATGGTCTATTGCTGATCTTATATCTTAAAATATATAACTGTCTGTTGTAAGAATAAATTTGCTATTTTTCAATGCATCTTTCCAAAAAAAAAAATGATTTTTAAGTCTGATTTCAACCGAAACAATAGGTTTCGGTTTATTCTGTAACAATATGATCACTTAAAATAAGTAAAGTATAATCAACTTACTCAATAATTGTATAAAGGGCTTGGAAACATCCAAGTGGTATCTTGTCTTTTGTCTTCTCTAAAGCTGGGCTGAAACGGGACAGTACTAGGCGATGTATTCTGGCAAGCTGTTGAACGATGCTTTGGGATCGGCGTTGAATGAGTTGTAGGAGGTTTGATCCTTGTTATCAGCAAAATCAGTGCCCTTTTACTCTCTGAAATCTACCAACCATGTTTACCTGCTTTCTTTAAGGAGGTCCTATAGCTATATGTTATGAATTCAGCTTTAAGTTTTTCCTTTTTAATCATATATAATGGAGATGCATAGTTTTTCTACAGCGACGAACATTTGTTGTGTTGAACTAAATAATTGCACCAACAGCGTTGAACTCAGTAAATTCACCATACGTAGCTATAGAACCTGCTCATCTAGTATAATGGTTACTGTTAGGATGAAAATGGATTTCTGTAGCTGACATATCCAAGATGGCGAATAGTATACCAATCTAAACTAAACTAGTCTTTGCTATCTTGTAACGAACGTTGCATTGGTCAAACACAGCTCAAATCTGCCTTATATTCTGACTGCCAAAATCGTCCGTGCAGAAAGGAATCCAATGGGTACTACCCCATCTCATCTAAATATAGAAAGATCGTTATATACAAAACATAGGATCGTAAAGAAATGTATTAAAATGAATACATGACAAAACTATATTCTGTAATAAATTCATCCAGTTTATTGAATAAGACTTATCACATCATTTGTACATCAATGAGCAACATGCCGGATGCTTTTTGTAGCACATGATCATCTGTGATTATCCCTGTGTTTGAAGGTGTTAGTGTTGCTTCATCTTTAGTTAGGGACGACATCAAAAGATCAATGTAAGATAAAAAACTTAATTCAAATAGTTTGGGGGTGGGGGGGTTGAACGGCTGCAAGATTTGGTTATCCGACATTGATTTTTACATATATCCATATGGGTCAATCAATTTTTCCCAAATTAAGTTAAGAGGGGGGTGGGGGGGGGGGGGGGGTCAGTGAAAAAACTATGTGAATTAAGTTTTTTATCCTTCATTGAACTTTTGATGTCATCCCTTATCTAAGTTGAATATTTATTAATCTAGTTTTTCTACTGTCGCTTTTAGCGGTGCAATTTTCATTTTATTTTTGTTTTGTTTTAAGTTTGAATATCCCTTTGATGTCTTTTGCCTCTGTTTTATAGGTTATAAAACAATCAAATAGTTCGTTTCATACTTTAAACTGTTTTATATGTTCTTTTTTCATCACATGGCGATTGTTAATCATGCTGTGGATCTTAATTGAAGTCGATACGTTGGTAAAGTTCATCATGTAGTTGAAGTCTGTTGAGCACGTTTTGTGAAAATTAGATTGAAAAAAACAATATTTACCAGAATTTTCCGCTTTTGAGAAAGTCAATTATGGGAATTGAAATAAAACAGACATTAAATGTATAGTTTTGTTATTGCAAGATGTACACACAAGATAGATACATTATTGTTTTATTATTGCATGCAGTTTGATTTCTTCGTCTAAATGTATCGTCACAATAAGACTTTTTTTTGTTTTTCAAACGCCTACTAAGTTCAAATTAAAGTTCATGTTGTTGTTCATAGTTATTTGATATGAAAAAGGGGAACGACAGACAAAATTAAGAAAAAGGTACTAAACATTTACAGTAATTCGGACATAAGGGGGACATCCCCCAAACCATCTGGTCCTGCCGTTTTTTCCTTAGTTCCCAAATGGAAGCTGTAAATTTATAAACACTTTAAAGATTCTTATTATTCCTGTGTTTCGCCTGATAATTCTGCTGTCAGTGTAAAAGCGTCATGTTGACTGACTGTACATTAACCGATACACTTAACGGTGGAAAAACGTTTTTGTGTATATGCTTTTATCTTGATCTTAAAGAATAACTCCTATACAAGTTTTATAACAATTCATGGAGGTTTACAAATTTATCATGTCAAAAGAGTTTAATTTGGTAATATTTAATTCATTAAAAAAAACCTTGTATAGAAATGAATATGTGGTATGATTGCCAATGAGACAACTCTTAACCACATACCAAAGTTCGAGTTGAACTTCGAGTTTGAGTCACATTTAAAGATAGAGTTCCGAATTACAATTCGACTTCAACTTTGAATTTGAGTCACCTTTTGATGTAGAGTTCGAGGTAAACCCTTATATGAGTCTCATTTAGATTACGATTAAGAGTTGAAATTCGAGTTATCTATTTTGAGTTCTATTTTTTTTTATTTATCGCAGATCAAGGGCTTTTGCTTGAGCTTTCAAAACGAGGGTTCAGGGGTTGCTGTAGGTATGCATACAAAAGATAAACAAATTTACAGCATAAAAAACACAACATAGAAATTGAAATAAAGTTAGATGTGTTGTGATTGTCAATGAGAAAATTATCCACAATAGTTAAAATGCAGGGAATGCAAGCAATCATAGGCAATCGAACAGCCTTCAACACATTGTATAGTCGGCCACATAAGACCACCACGTGAAAATGTGAAGCAATTTAAACGAGAAAACAAACGGTCTAACTTATAGTTAAACAATCTACGAAAAACAAATAATATACACATGAAACAACGGCAACCATTGAACTACAGGCTCCTGACTTGGGCAGGTATAGAAAGAGAGTGCACGTGGCGCAGTTTAACATGTATGTAAGCGCTAAACCCTAACCTAATTTAATGTATAATAGCACAGCATAAGAAGAAAATGTAAAGCGATTTTGAAAAATGCTCAACTCAATAGATCAGTTTGTCTGGGTAATATAAATCCATCAGCGTGATCTCAGGTGCTTCGGAAGAGTAAGCGGATTCTGCTCAACTTGTGGCACCCGTAGTGTTATTCGTGAATGTACAAACCCAGTGGTTTTGTTTTATTTGGTAGTTTACATTCGAGGAAAAGATGACGGGATTGTGGTTACGACAACTGGAACCTCTCAGTCGTCACCTTTGAAACAGATATTTCAAAAAGTTTTTTTTTTTCAATTAATGCGTGGTATATCCGAAACTGCAATTAATAAAAATAAGAGCTTAATATTCATATGTTCAAACAAATATACACGCTAAAGAATAACCCGGAGAATTCTTATTTTATAGAATTGATGCTTTGTCGCTTAGTCTCCCCATTTCCCTTTAACTTTAGTGCGAGTTGATTTAAAGTGTCTCATTTGTTGAGAATACAGTACAAGTCTTTTGATTTGTGTCGACATTAATGTAGCAACAGTGAGATACAATAAACCTATATCGTCGGCGTCTTCATCATTAAGATCGTTAGTTTTCTAGTTTGAATTGTTTTTATATTACCGAATTAAGTTATTTTGACATGATCAATTTGTAAACCTCCATGAATTGTTAAAAATTTGGTATAGGAATTATTCTTTAAGAACAGGATAAAGCAAGGTTCCTTGGAATCATTTACGAACTTATTATAATACTGCTTTCATTTGAGAACTAAGGCAAAACCGGCAAGTGGTTTTGGGATATCCCCCTTACGTCCGAATGACTGTAAATGTTATAGTACTTTTTTCTTAGTTTTGACTGTCGTTCAGATTTTTCATATCAGATAACTATGAACAACAACCTCAACTTTAATTTGAAATTTAACTTAATAGATAGTGGGCTCAACCAAAGCACATTACACAAATATGGAAATCGGTCTAAAAATAGAACATATTTTTTTTCCAAAATGGTCACGTGGTTTTACCTCGTAGAAGTAATGGGATAACCACATCAAAGAATGACATGACCACATCAAATAATGAAACAAACACATCATGTAACGTAAAATCAAATTTTGAAACATCATTACGTAATGTTAAAGCCATATAAAGAATTGACAAATCATCATTACGAAACAACAAAACCCCATCATGTAATGAAACAACTACATTACGATATGTCACACACTCATCAAGTAATGTTAAAACCACATTGACTAATGACATAACCACATTAAATAATGGTGAAACCACATCGAGTAATGACAGAACCATATTAAGTAATGACAAAACTATATCAAGTCAATACGACACCATATTATGTAATATCGAAATATCATATATAATGACTATTCCATATTGAGTTATATTAAAACATCATACGTAATGTCAACACCATATTATATAAAGACAAACTATCATTAAGTAATAATAGAACAAGATAACATAATATTAGAGTTCCACATCAGACAGCTGTGGCGTTCCATACTTCTTTAATATATTTTTTGATTCAGATTCATTATGTATGCTACAGATTCATTATGATCTGTAGCATACTTTAAAAATCAATAGTTACGATTATACCTGGATTACTGTGCAACACATTTAAGTAATCTAATGTTTTACGCACTATATTTATTAAGATTTTTATACTTCAATCGATGTTTGTGTACAATAAAAAAACCTTCCAATATTACATACTTAAGGATAACATCCCTACTGTCAACAATTGAACAATTTGAAACACTTTTTTGTATTGATATATTCATATCATCTATCATTAGTCTATAGAAAGGCATTACATACTTTGTATTGATGATACGATTTTATAAAACCTCTGAACAAAGAGATTCATATTTTCATCTGAAAGTGTGTATGTTGAAATAAATAACGAATTTCTCACACTCAATCACATTTTTGTATTTGTGAAAAAAGGAATGAAAATAATTTGAACATTTTACAAGGCAAAAACAAACACATTTGTCAACAAATGACCAACATTTGGAGAATGCTGTCGTGTAAAAAAACAATCCAATGGGATATCGATGTGCTTGCTTGTTTAGTTTTGTTTTATTCTGTATCAGCTTTTAGATAGCTCAGATCACTTCCAATATATCAAGTTTTAAATGCAATCTAGTTTCCTATAGACATTAATTATTTTTCCGATTGTCGTTTTATTAAAAAAAATCTTTTCATGGATAAATAATAACAAGAGTGCACACACTTTAGTTAAATGTCTCGCCTTCTTTGCTAATCATTGATTTTATGTTGATAGTCCTAAATGTAAAGCTTTATTAAAACTTAACATTAACCAAGAAAACCAAACATTGATCAATGAATCATGAAAATGATATCAAGGTCAGATAAACATGATAAACCATGCCAGGCAGACATGTACAGCTAACAAATCTTCCATACACCAAATATAGTTGACCTATAGCTTATGGTTTAAGAAAAACAGACCAAAAACACAAAAACTTAACACTGAGCAATGAACTGTGAGAATGAGGTCAAGGCCAAATAAAATCTGTGCGACTGACATATGATCATAAAATATTTACATACACCAAATATAGTTGGCCTATTGCTTATTGTATACATTGGTATAAGAAAAATAGACCAAAACTCAAAAACTTTACTTTGACCACTGAACCATGACAATAAGGTCAAGTTCAGATGACACTACAAGATAGACATGTACAATCATTCCATACACCAAATATAGTAGACCAATTGCATACAGTATAAGCAAACCAGACCAAAACACAAAAACTTAACTATAACAACTATAACCACTGAACCATGAAAATGAGGTCAAGGTCAGATGATACCTGCCAGTTGGACATGTACACCTTACAGTCCTTCCATACACCGAATATGCTAGACCTATTGCATATAGTATCTGAGATATGGACTTGACCAACGAAACTTAACCTTGTTCACTGATCCATGAAATGAGGTCGAGGTCAAGTAAAAACTGTCTCACGGGCATGGGGACCTTGCAAGGTATGCACATACCAAATCTAGTTATCCTACTACTTATAATAAGAGAGAACTTCACATTACAAAAAAAAATTTAACTTTTTTTTCAAGTAGTCACTGAGCCATGAAAATGAGGTCAAGGACATTGGACATGTGACTGATGGAAACTTCGTATCATGAGGCCTCCATAGACAAAGTATGAAGCATCCAGGTCTTCTATCTTCTAAAATATAAAGCTTTTAAGAAGTTAGATAACACCGCCGCCGCCGGATCACTATGCCTATGTCGAGCTTTCTGCAACTAAAGTCGCAGGCTCGACAATATCAAACTTTCTATGACGATCAAAGGGACTTTGCTGATCACATCACTTACATACTCAATTATGAAAATAGTTGACGAAATATTTGATTAAATAGTTCTCCTTTTCTTAAACCTTGCACAATGTAGGTCCTTCATCTATAGTCAGACTTTTGTTGATATGTATTATCTTAAAGGACAACTTATAAAACAAACCCGTTGATGTTTCCTTAGAGACGTTTATTACTGCAATACTGGACTACAGTGCAGTTTCCAGGATATTGTAAGCAGTTATGTTTGCATGTTGATACAGACTACCATTGTCTTATGTAAGTTATAATTAAAGTTGATTTCTGATTCGTGATTTTTCAGTCATGCCGACTAAGAAATTTTATATCGTTATGTTAGCAGTACAGATATCGTGTATAATTCGGCTTATAACATAACTTGATTTGAACTCTGCGAAACTGTTTCAGTGATATTTGACAAATAATTTCCTTATTTCCATTCCATTATCAATATATAAATATATTCTTATGACACACCATAACTTGATTGGAACTTTGCGAAACTGTTTGAGTGATAAATCAGTTCTTATTTTAGGAATCCAATTGATTGTAATCAGTAAATTACTGGACCTATATGTACATATTCTGAGTTATTACATCATCTGATGGTTTTGTTTACAAATATAGCATGCCAGGTCCTTTTGCTATTAACACAATTAATGTTATACGTGATTAAGAAATGTCTGGTCGCATCCGATACTGATACCAATAGTATATGTCTTAAGTAGTTTTGTTTGTTGTTGTCTCTTACCTTCTTTAAATCCCTCGTCTATTCCGAGAAACTGGAATGTTCTATATCAATATCACACTATAGTACAGGTTTTTTTTAACAAGTCTGTTTTCTTCTACCTCAATTCCAATATTAGTTTTTTTAATTAGTTAAAATAAAAGTTTATGGTAAGTATATTGTGTAAGAAACCCAAGACGTGTGGACTAGTCACAAATAAGATTTTGAGGCTAAAAAAGTCGTAGGTACTTAAATTAAGTCTCAGAGCCGCGTTGTTGCGTGTGTGGTCTAGTTATAAGATATTGTAAATGATATGTGGAATTATAGTCATTGTATGCTCTATGCTTAAGAAATAATTTATGGAAGCCATATATTTGTTGGAAATTTTTCACATGGCCTTGGCCGTGATATTCGAGTTTTATCCTGAGCGTTAGCGAGGGTTAAAATTAACGAATATCACGGCCCAGGCCATGCGTAAATTTACAACAAATCTATGGCTTCCATGAATTATTTCGATTCTAATAGGGAAAATACGGTCGTAAATAAACCGAAGCGATGGTGGATATGCCGTTTGTGTGACTGTTCTTTTTTACTCCCTGTTATAAATAAAGCTCAATCATTCTAATAAATCTTTAGCTTACATGGATTATTTAGTGAATAACCGCTAAACAAATATGTTTTTATTCTTTAAAATCTCAAACCCAATTTTTGCCATTTTTAATTTCCATGTTTTTCTCGTCAGCAAACGTCAAATCCAAAGTTGACATTTCGTGACTAAGGAGCGACCATGTTGACTTGCTGAAATCAGTTAATATGCGAATAATGCAATAGAATAAGAAATAAAACAAAACCTTCGAGACAAAATCTACCTCAAAAATCCATTTTATTTCAATATTATCCGAATTTCGATGGATCACGTAACGGAAAACATTCAACTCTAGTGTTTTCATGTGTATGACGTCATGTTTTGAAATGACTTAAATGTGCAAAAAACGTTAAAACAATTTTGCGGAATTTTATATAATTTTTGGTTTTGTTGATCTTTCTGAGGTCTTATGCATTAATTCATTTCATTATGCATCCGAATAAGAATAAAATTTCTTTAGTCTGTTTTTTAATTGCAATTATTAAAACAATAAAATCGGCAAAGCATTTGCAAATAGGTTCCAATACATGTGTGTTCACGTGGCAGGTATATTGTAACATGCATTATTATGTATATATCTGTGTCTGCGCTAAGTATAGTTTTATCGAGAATTTTATCACGGTGTTGTTTACAAAGCGAAAGAAGCACATCATATTAGAATAGGCAATTATAAATGTTTGTTATACTATGTTAAGTTTAGTTTGTCTTAAATGAAAGCAGTTGATTAAGATTTTTCACCCACTAGTTTATTTCACTTGACTGGGCGGAATTTAACAATTCGCCTTTAATAAATCAGTCTATCTATAGATAGGTGTTAAGGATAAACTCATTAATGAAGTGTCCAGTAATATTTTTGTAAAGTCCTTTGATGACACTAAAAGGTGATTATAAGAAATCAGTAATATTCATAACGGCAATCATCCTTATCACACTTATCTTCAAATAGACTGACCTTATGCTAATTAAAACGTAAGCTCCGCCCGATCACTTTAAATAACATTGGTAATACATGCGTTTCGAATTCAGCAAACTAATTATTTGGACCAATAACTTAAAAAGGGGAATTACAGACTTGTGATGGTCACATGCCTACGGAATATGGCGGGGTGAAACATGTGAACGGGATCACAGCTCTCCCCTAACGTGGGATAATAATGAAACAGCACAACATAAGAGCAAACTTTAAAAATGTGTTGGAAAAGGTTTGATTCGTCAGGATACAAATAGAAATGCATCTAACAAAAAACATAAAGTTAATAACCTGGCCAGGTACGACCTACCCCCAACAACAAAAGACACTAATTAGATGTAGAAAGATGTGGTATGAGTGCCAATGAGACAACAATTTTTTAAAACTAAACCACAATAAGTCAAAGTACGGTCTTAAACACGGAGTCTTGGCTCACACCGAACAGTAAGCTATAAAATACCTGAAAAATGACTAGACTAGTGTAAAACCATTAAAATGGGAAAACCAACGGTCTAATCTATTTAAACAACGAGACATACATAAATTGCAAGGACCCATATCATTCTGGAAGCGGTAAGGGTCAACAGTAATGTATTCCTACACAAGAAATGTTATGCTGTGTTTTAACTTTTATTTGTTTAATAGTAGACAAAAAGTCCCACAGTCATCAGAATAAAAAAAAAATGAGATCGGCTGTTCTTGGTTCTGTTTTCGTTTGTTGCCCATTGATACTGTCTCTTGTTGATTCAACCATCAGGCATACTAACATATATAGCCATGCAGTCGTTAAAGAATGTTCTAAAATATGGAAAGAAAGGGAAACAATGACATTATGTAATTCTAATTGCAAGTTTAAAAAGAAATTGATTTGCTACTATTTACAGAAATTAAATAATATGGTATGGAAATGGTTGAAACTGTGAAAGGGTAAATCGTTAACAATAATATGGACCTTTTAACAAACAAAATCAGATTTTTTAACTGTTTGTATGTTTCCTATAATGACCGGTAGACGATTGCGTTATTTTATGCGTTTAATGACAATACGGTCAATCTATGGACATCTGATGTTCTTTTCATTCCGATTACTTATAACAAAAATCAATTGATTCGATATTATTTTAATTATATTCTGAGTATTAGTACCACGATTATGTGGTCATCCCTTTTAGTATTCTAATTTTTGACCCGATAATAAACTCATCATAGATACCAGGATTAAAATTGTTTATTTACGCCAGATAAGTTAATGCGTGTATATGCATCATTGTTATCTTTATTTATTAAACCTCCTGGAATTAAAATTATCGATGAAAGATATTTACTAAAGAATGCTATTACAACTGTCATCACTCAAACCAATGAATTACTTAATGGCAATTTATTGACATATACACACTATTTAGAGAAAGGCAACACATATTTAGGACTTTCCACTATTCGATTGAAAGACTTGTTCAATTTTTGTTATGATTATCATTTGAAAGTGTTTCTATATTATTTTTCTTAAGTTTTTGCGACATTTTTTCTATTTTTTTAAATTTTGTAACTTATGAGGCGTTTAACAATTTGTTTATTCGACCGTCAGAAATATTTCTTTGCAAACAAAACGCGAGTTTGGTGTATTACACTTTTTATCCTGAAATTAATGGCAAACCTAACTTATATATTGTAACAACTAATATCATTATATTGCAGACTGCATGTGTTGCGTTTCATTTCTCATTCAGTGTACACACTTAGAGTGTGGGCAATTTTTAACTTATGTTTGATTTAGAATTCAACGATTTTTATGGTTTGCTATTAAGCAAACTATCTTCAAAGTCAAATCAACAAAGTTTTTAACGACTACGATAGTAATTAACCGTTATAAAGTCGCAACACAAAGAAGCAGGGCTGTGGAAGGTGTTGAAAATGGATTTTGTAAAAAATGTTTTCATTGTATTTTACATTGCACAATTTAAATCCATGATCTATTGTCAAAAATTTGATAATATATCCGAGCTGAAGAGACAACTGCAAAAGGTTGAACCTGACCTTCATCCTAGATTAAATCAAAACGAAATCGTTAATGTTTCAATATTTGCGTTTCTTTCTTCAATACTGGACTATGATGAAGTTTCTGGGACATTAAAAGTTGTTACATCTTACATGCTGACGTGGATGGACGAACTAAGACAATGGAACAGCTCCGAATATGGAAATGTAACGTCAGTAAATTTACCGATTACGAGCACCTGGATTCCAAAAATTAGTGTTGTTAACATGGTTCGTCATAATAGTATATTTATGTATCATAATGAAATGGAGATAAGGAAATCATATGTCAACTATAAATCAGACGGTATCGCAGTTTACCAAGTAAGTGGTGTACAAGACCTGTCCTGCTCGTCTAATGTAAAATATTTCCCTCTTGATTCACATGCATGTTCCATTCAATTAGGTACCACACAAGTATTCGATTACACTATTCTTAAACCGGTACTGAAAACGATTGATTTGACATACGGCGTATCAAACCCAAAATGGAGCATAACAGAAAACTTTGTAGAAAGCGATGTTAATGAGTATACATCAAAGATTAGCTTTAACATAACATTATCCAGAAATCCGAGTTTTTTATTCTTGAACTTAGTTGTCCCTATTGTTCTCCTTAGTTTTGCTAATTTACTGGTGTTTTGTATTCCAGCTGCGTCTGGTGAACGTGGTTCATTGGCGTTTACTATTCTACTCACCTTTGTTGTTTTCATAACTCTAGTTACGGACATACTTCCAGCATGCAAACCAATTTCATATTTCAATATCTTTCTTGAAGTTCAACTTTTTTGCAGTGTTTTAATAACATTTTGTGCAGTTTGGAGCATCACTTTGCATCACAAGTTTGCTGAAAATGATTCACAAGAAATTGTTCCACGATGGTTTCTGCAAATGAGTTGTGCGTATCGTAATTCATGTTCTAAATATCATCGAAAAGACCAGAAAAACCAAGTTGTGCCTTCCAAAAGGGTCATAAATGTAGCAGAAAAATGCAATAAAACATGTGTAGACAAAAACGTGTATTTGCAAAAGGACCCGGACCTGCATGAAGATATTAAGAGTGACAATAACTGTACAAAGGACAACCATCAATATTGTTTACAATATATTGACTTAATTTGTTTTAGACTTTTCCTTTTTATTCTGTGTATACAATTGATTGTTTATTGTATTATTTTCTCATATAAACCTTGAAAAAAATATGTTACCACAAAACGATAAAATGTTTTACATAATCAGATATTAAGCTAAATTGTCATAGATATCCCATTAAACTACTATTCCCCTGACTTAAAAAATATTAAAAAAGATTATCTCGGAAAATATATAATGAAAGTAAATTTCATTGAAATGAAACATTGAATCAAATTAGTTAATACAAACATACTTATATAAAAAAGAATACGAAAGTATACGTAATTTCATCAATCATAGATTACAAATTGATCTTAAAGTACTGATTAAAAAAGTTAGAAACCTGAAAATGTCAAGAGACATTAGTTTATGTCAGTCCTGCAATACCGATGAAAATGAGAAAGATTTCACTTGATTTGTTCCGGATCCTCAACTATTAGGACAGTTTTGTTTTTATATTGAAAACATATTTTAGGTCATACAAAATGACATGAAAGGTTGATCAATAATGTTCACTGACAATCAACCAAAACGAATGAAGAAAAGGGGACTGTTTTTTTTAATTTAACTCATAGCATTAATTACATGCATTACTCATGTTTATGATTGAAGCTTGTTTGATTACATTTTATGCATTTGTCTTTCCTTTTATACACATTTACTTTACAAGGTTATGTTAATTTTTATCACAAATCATAGCTGTTCTGTTGATTTAATTTTCAGTAAAATCAAACTAATATGAAAGTTGCATCAATTCTCTTAAAAAAGATACAGGACGAAAGACTTTTGCTGTAGTAAATTTTTTCAGTTTGGTGGCGTTCGTGTTGATCACTTTAATTTTAACTTTTCTATAATGTGTTTTTTTGTTTGTCTTTGCATCGTTTTTTGTTTTTTGGTCATTGCATTGCCAGTTTGTTTTGACTTTTGATTTTGAATTTCCATTGAGTGTTTTTACCCCTGTTTTATATATTATAAAGCTACGAAAAAAAAACTCGGATTTATTAAGTACCGGTTAACTACAAATTGAAACCTCAAACGAATTGACATTTTGCTATAGGTTTGTACGCAGACATTATTAAAACCAAATCAAATAACTTGTAATGAAAATTGATGAAATTGTTCGATGATAATAATGATAATAAATATTGCATTCGTTTCTTTTGTTTTTATGTCAACATGTAGCTGTAAGAAGTCTTTATTCTATCACTTACAACAATCTGATATAATAATTGTGTAAGTAGTATCAATGAAGTACTGCTTAAAGTATATTCTCAAAATCAATCTTTTCCCAATCTTTTATCAACACATTACGGAATCTAATTTTCACAATACAATCAATAAGATGTTTTATACGTAAATAGGTAGTCTTGTTTATAAAATAAAACTCTCAATTTAATTTATTGAAGAATGCTATCCCTATTATCATCACTTGAACCATCTTAATTACTTAATGGTTTTGTATTGACATAATCATACTATCTATTGATAGGCAGCAAATAATTCGAGTTTGCTAGGATTTTATGGAACCTTTGAACAGATTAAAATTAAAGTATTTTAGTTAGAATGAATAAAGAATTCTTCACAATGAATGGCATGTAAAATATTAAACAAGACAAATTAATAGATAGAAATAATCCGTTATTACCTTTTACATTTTTGAATTCAAAAGTCCACATGTCCATTAACAGTCAACGTTTGTAGAATGCGGTTGTGGGAAACACAAATCTGATTGGATGTGCTGTGTTAGTTTGGTTGTAGGTGAAAATGTCAATAATTGCGGTACAACAGTCACCACTACGTTATAATCTAAATCACTATAAAAATAAACAAATATGTCAACAAAGAAAAACAAAAATGCATAAAGACAAAGCTTTTGAGCAAAAAAGAAAGACAAGAATACAAAAAGCACAATAACACAATGACTGGATGTACAAGGACCGAGCCACGTATGATAGATATAAACAGTAAACACAATAATTTCCAGACAAATGAAAGAACACTATAACACGTTAACATGATGATAAACAAGGTCGGCACTCAGAATCTATACTACAAGACCATCATGTATTATTTGTAAAATGATACAGAATATTTATCAATGATGTATTGGTTTACTCCGATGAACCTTTTTTTTTAATAAGAACATAACTTCATGACATAAACCTGTTCATCAACTTTTTGCTCCGACACTGGTGACGTTTTAAAAAGTCTGAGTAGCAGCTGCACGCTCTTGAATACAGAATGAGTTGGGAAATAAATATTCTATATGCTGGTGAAATCGGTATATTGCGAATAAGATGTGGGGAATCGGTAATTTCAAAATCATAATCGTTTCGTTTGTCATGAATTCTTGTACTTGGATGACCGCTAATGTCAAATTCGAGGTTTAAGTCTAAAAACCGAAACAGAGGAAGTCATGTGTGTTGTTTCTTTAATATTCTAGATCTGGTGGGTATATATTGATGGAACCCAGTAAGAAAAGTTTCGATTGTTAATAGAAAGAATATCAGCAATATCAAGAATATATCTGAATGTGAAATTAAATCCGGCTTCTTTGATTTTCTTGTTTTTTTACAAGAGTCTGAAGAAACTCGGACTCATTCGAAAATAAGAAGATGTCGGCAAGGAGAGGCGCACAGTTTGTTTCCATAGGAAAGCCGACAATTTGTTGAAAAAGTTGAAAAAGGGTTTAACAAGTATATTGTCAATAAGAATCTCCAGCATACTCATCACTTGTTTCTCTGTGTAGCATGCTTACCTTTTTGTTCTACAGAACATGCCCTACGGTATCCCCCCCCCCAAAATGAAAAAATATTATAGCGTATTCTACCATTTTTTTGTTGAAATTTTTTCGACGATTTTTCAATTTCACATGGAGAATGGTGGTGTACAGGAATGAACAAAATCTAAAGTAGGAAAATTTTCAGAGAAGGATCGCGATTGGAATATATCCAGGAGTTTTTTTTTATTTAGAGTCAACAAATGATTATTACCACTACGTGAGTAAACATATTCAAAGTATATTTGAAGACCCTCTTTTACTGCGGACAGATTTTTTTGTCAATCGAATCATGGAAGTAATATTTAAAAGGAATAACATCGACTAATTAGCATGTATTAACGGCATGCAGAGCCCTGTGCTAAAGTCATATGATTTTATCCAATTATAGTCTCAGCGGTAAGACCCCTTTGGTTACTTACTATCTGTGATACCTAGGTTGTAAATTCTTATCAGTCACGTGATTTTATCGAGTCCGGTAATTATAAAGTACCTGTGTGAAATGCAGGTGGAAGATAGGTCCGCTGCTGTATGCCCTGAGGTAATCGGTGCCCTCAGGTAACCGGGGGAATTGGTCATCGATTATTTCGCACAAAAATATAGTTCCCTATGTAGATCAATCTTAATACCACATTTAATTGTAATGTGACTTCATACCAAAACCAATGTAATTAAATAATGTCTTCATTCTCATTATAGAACTTCATGGACATTGTATTGTTTATGTTATGAATGTGTTCATGTGAACTGAGTTCATTGGAGATGAATTGGTTGAATTTTAAGATGTTTTTTTTGGGGGGTGACCTCAGGTAACCCCCGTAATTAAGGAATAGTAAATACTATGCTATAATATATATATATATTTTATGCTGCAATAAACTATGTTTTTTCATTCTGAATGTAGAACTTCATGGACACTGCATAGCTTATGTCATATATTTGTTGAGATAAGAATTGAGTTAGATTGGTAATATTTCTTGGTTGTTTTTTTTTGTTTGTTTTTTTTGGGTGGGGGGGGGGGTTGCGGGGGGGGGGGGGGTTACCTTAGTTATCCATGTAATAAAAAAGTAATAGATACAGTGCTAGGGTATATTATTATTCTGTAATAAATTAATTTCTTCATTTTAAAATGTAGGACTTCATAGACGTTGTATTGTTTGTGTAATGTATTCTTTATGGGGAACTGAGTTAATTTGGAGTTACATGGATTATACTCGGGTTTATTTTTGGGGTACCCCCTGTAATGAAAGAATAATATATACAATGCTAGCGTATATTATTATGCTGTAATAAACTAATTTCTTCATTTTAAATGTAGGCACGGTGGGTATGGTTGTCCTGCGAGAGAACGTACTGTGCTGGTGATTTGGTCCTGACGGGTGCTGGTGGGTCCTGATTCTGTGCTGGTGGGTATGTTTACATTGTATCAGAACGGCAATAAAACGACTGTTTTGTTGCTTAATTTTTCTCTGATGTGTCATAAGTACCATGCAAAGTATATTACAACAATATTATATTGCAAAAGTCGTGCAAGTTCGTTAAACGGAATTGTCCTGACGCTGTGCTGGTGATAAGAAAAACGGTCCTGGTTCTGTGCTCCTATGTCCTGGTTCTGTGCTTTTATATTTTAGTTAAAAGTGGCATATATTCAAGAGCATTGATGCTGTACTGTTGTTGACTAATTAGCTGTTGTCTGCTTTCTTGAAATTGACATTTTTGTGAATCTGTTTACTGTTATTATGAGAGAAAAAATACCCCTATTTAAAAAAAAAAAAAAATGATATTTAACTGTAATCTTATTTATTGGCCTGTTAATGGAACCCTTCTTGCCCCCTTTTAAGATAAGAAAATATGTTTACGATTTTCGGGATTACGATCATTTTGCAAGATCACCAAAATACGTTGTAATTTATACAATACTTAATATAATGTAGATGATGTGGTATGTTTGTTGTCAATGGACACATTTCCATAAGAAACCAAAGGAAGTATGTGTTAACAACCATACGTCATCGTACGACCTTCAACAATAACCCATAAAATAAAAATGTGAAAGGTTTTGCATAAATATAGAACAAAGGACTTTCTGAGCGTTTGAATCATGTCTTTAGCAGCTTAAAACACATTTGTTTGTGAACAATTGAGTGTTGACTATAAGAATGACAATAGTATTGCGGGTTTGTTTGTTTGGTGTTTTTTTGGGGGGAGGGTGGGGGAGGGAGGGGGATAAGTTAGATATAGGTTACAGTGAAAGCTTGGAATAGTTTCCCGTAAAATTTTAAAGGTGGATTGTAAAAGAAAAATGTATCTTATATTAGCCTTGGTCACACCTTACCGGATAGCTCGAACGGACGCCTAACGGATAACTTTTTCTCAATCCGTTCATGTCCGTTGGACGTCCGTTCTTATCCGTTAGGCGTCCGTCCATATCCGTTGCATGTCCGTTAAGCGTCCGTTTTATCCGTTGACGTCCGTTCTGTCCGGTGGAAAATTTTGAGCATGTTCAAACTTTGAACGGACGTCCAACGGATAAAATGTCCGTTGAACGTCCGTTAGGCATCCGTTTTGTACGGTACTCGTCCGTTTTGTTTACCGTTACGTATCCGTTATGCATCCGTTGGAGATCCGGTAGACCAATTCACCAACGGATGTCTTCTGGACGCCTAACGGATAAAACAGATGTAAAACGGATATTAACGGAAGGATAACGGATAAAACGGATGACTACCGGATGTAAAATGGACAAATGCCAATTGAAATTTCTCATGGTTTATTGCCTTTAATTTTTAGATGGTTTATTGCCTTTAATTTTCAGATTATTTTGTTCATCCGTTTTATCCGTTACGCTTCCATAACGGTGTCTGTTTTATCCGGTACTCGTCCGTTGGATGTACGTTCGACGTCCATTCTGTCCGGTACGTATCCGTTTCACGTACGTTCAGTGTCCGTTGTGTGTCCGTTTGGCATTCGTTACATGTTCGTTAGTACACCAACGGACTCCCAACAGATACAAATTTTGTCAACGGATAACTTTTTTTTTATCCGTTAGGCGTCCGTTCGAGCTATCCGGTAAGGTGTGACCGAGGCTATAGCTATTAAGAATCACTTGCTGTAAGATTTTTCCAACATATTTTTTTTTTGTCTAAGCGGTTATCAGGTATTTGTTTTTCGAAAATTCGATAAAACACTAAAAAAAAATCACTATTTTATGAAAGGGCAAGCTAGAATATGTCAGAGAATGAAGACGAGATAACCTAGAAAACACTAAAAAACCTAAGATTTCTTAGCTTTTTCATTTCAAAATAAATATTTTTGATAAAGAATTACGGGGGAGGAAGTGAACAATGTGTCCTACTTTTCTATATTTAAATATTTTTCATGAATAAAAATCAAATGTGCCTTGATTATAATTGAAAATGAGTAAATGGAAAAAATACCCAACTAAAATACACTTTTATTTTAATATTGGTAATATCACTAAGCTTTTAATTTTGTGTGTCAAACACACCATCTCTGTAGTTATGACTCCTTACTAAGATATTTCACTTCATTCATTTTTTTTCTGCATTTTTTTTTATTGTGAATTCATAGAATTATTATATTAAAATGTAGCCTTAATTTATATTTAAAAAACATAAACACGCCTGGAAAGTAAAATGCGTACTCGGCTGTCTGTAATCGACCATTTTTAGACACCCCAGGCTCCTAAAAAACAAGCCGGGGTGGGGGTTCAAAGATGCAAATTAAGTACTTATATCAATATTTTATCTTTTCGTGTACGGTTTATGACAATGTCAATTACGAAATGTGCATATATCAAGGGGAAACTTCTTGCAAAGCATTATTATTTATTATAGTTCATTATTGTATTTAGTAGAAAAAAGAGAATTTAGTGAAAATAAAATCACTATTTTTGTAGAAAATTCACAGACCTTTGTACAGAGATTTTTGTTATGTTTACCATGGGATCAACACAAGGGTTCATTACCGAGTAAACAAATCAAAATGTCTATCTACCTTGCACATTTCAGAAAATTCGGATCAGATAACGAAACTAGGTCCAGCAACATTTATAAGCAATTTAAGATTTTGACCCTCACAGTTTCCATTCACCACAAATATTCTCGTTACAACGAATCATTTTAAATACAAAAATACCAGTTGCAGCCTTTCGTTTATCTATTAATATATGTATACGGATGAAGTTATGAAAGGCAGCAGGGTCATCAGGGTGAGGAGTCCATGTCATCTGAAATAAATGCTAAGCATAGATCTAGAAAGCGACAGATAATCATGACATTAACTTAAACTCTCTTCTTTTCGACTTTTTTCAAACAAATTGACACATAAAATGAATTATATAGTATTGTGGAATTTTTAACTTATTTTAGATACTATATATTGTTATCTGATATTGGACGAAAGATGTTGCCCTTTTATGTTATTATGTAATACAAGTTAAGATCATTTGAAAACACATATTAAACAGCCAAATGGATGCACAAGAGCTAAAATAGGAGTCATAGATCCTGTTGGCAACAATTATCTGCCCAATTTTATTGATTTTGTAACATTTGTTTCAAATATGACCAACTTCTTATCCAAAATCCCCAGCACCGTATCAGGACCCACCAGCACAATGACAGGACCCACCAGCACAGTATCAGGACATGCATAAATTGAGAAAATGCTAAATTTTAAGAAATTGCAATGTTTTTTCACAAAATTGTTTTGTCGTGTGGATTGCGGTGTAGAAAGCGGACTCTATGAGCATTTTTGTTTTATTTTTTCAGTTCGAGATTTTCTGAAAATGAGCATTTTTGTGTTACGCTTACTGAAACAGTTTAGAGGGTCAATTTTTTAATGGTTTATATATGAACCCATAAGAAACGAAATTGAAAAATCTCAACTGTTTTCTTCCATTTTTTATGAGTGAAAACGTCAAAAATCATCATTTTCGTCTTTGTTTACATTTTTTCATTGATCACCAGCACCCGTCAGGACCGAATCACCAGCACAGTACGTTCTCTCGCAGGACAACCATACCCACCGTGGTAGGACTTCATGGACATGATGAACATTGCATAGTTTATGTCATATGTTTGTTAAGATAACTTGAGCTTAATTGGTAATATTTATGGGTTTTTTTTCGGAGGGTTACCATATGTACCACTTGTAATGAATAAATAATAGATACAATGCTAGGATTTACAATTCTGTTATAAATCATTTTTTTTTCACTTTAAAATGTAGGACTTCATGGACGTTGTATTGTTTGTGTAATGTTTTTCTTCAGATGAACTTAGTTAATTTAATTAAAATGGGTTATATTTGTCTTTTAGTGAGAAGGTGACCTCATGTACCCCCTGTAATAAAAGATATATGGATACCATTCTAGAGTATATAATTATGCTGTAATATCTTACAACAGATTACATAAGTGCTTTATTAAACCAGTCTGCATACAATACATATTACCTAATTTCACCTTCATTCAACCAGTCTTTATATACTACACTGCATTAAGATTTGTTTTAAAAAGGTGACCTCAGGTAATCTGTCTATACAGACAGGTTAAATAAAGGTGACCTCAGGTAAACTGTTATGTATGAAGACTGGCTTAAGGGAGTTCGCTTCTCAGTTTCAAAGTAATTAACTTTTCAAAACACTAGTTTATATAGATAGGGGATTATTAAAGCAATCCAAAGAGCAAAAAAAATATATAGTTCGCCGTGCTTGTTTTTGAGATATATGCCATTGAAATTTTATAAATAAAGTCCTCAAGTAATCTGTAGTGTATTCAGATTTGTTTTATAAAGGTGACCTCAGGTAATCTGTATATGCAAATTCAATAAATAAAGGTGACCTCAGGTAATCTGTATATGCAGATTCAATAAATAAAGGTGATCTCGGGTAATCTGTATATGCAGATTCAATAAATAAAGGTGACCTCAGGTAATCTGTTGTGTACGAAGATTGGTAATATTTAGGGGATCTCATGTAATCTGTAGTGTATGAAGACTGGTTGAAAGAAGATGAAATCAGATCATCTGAAGTATATGAGGACTGATTTGATAAACCCCTGATGTTATCTGTTGTGATGAAAACTGGTAAAATAAAGTCCTCAAGTAAACTGTAGTCTATTTAGATTTGTTTTATAAAGGTGACCTCGGGTAATCTGTATATGCACATTTAATAAACAAAGGTGACCTCAGGTAATCTGTTGTGTATGAAGACTGGTTTTATTAAGGGGACCTCAGGTAATCTGTAGTGTATGAAGACTAGTTGAAAGAAGGTGAAATCAATATGAATACTGGTTTGATATACCCCTGATGTTATCTGATGTGAATGAAAACTGGTTAAGTAAAGTCCTCAAGTAAACTGTAGTGTATTCAGATTTGTTACATCAAGGTGACCTCAGGTAATCTGTTGTGTATGACGACTGGTTGTATTAAGAGGACCTGAGGTAATCTGTAGTATATGAAGACTGGTTTGATAAACCCCTGATGTTTTCCGTTGTGAATAAAAACTGGTAAAATAAAGTCCTCAAGTAAACTGTAGTGTATTTAGATTTGTTTTATGAAGGTGACCTCGGGTAATCTGTATATGCAGATTTAATAAATAAAGGTGACCTCAGGTAATCGGTTGTGTATGAAGACTGGTTTTATTAGGGGACCTCAGATAATCTGTTGTGTATGAAGACTGGTTTTATTAGGGGACCTCAGGTAATCTGTAGTGTATCAAGACTGGTTAAAAGAAGATGAAATCAGATAATCTGAAGCATATAAAGACTGGTTTGACAAACCCTGATGTTATCTGTTGTGAATGAAAACTGGTAAAATAAAGTCCTCAAGTAAACTGTAGTGTATTTAGATTTGTTTTATAAAGGTGACCTGAGGTAATATGTATATGCAGATTCAATAATTAAAGGTGACCTCAGTAATCTGTATATGCAGATTCAATAAATAAAGGTGACCTCAGGTAATCTGTATTTGCAGATTCAATAAATAAAGGTGACCTCAGGTAATCTCTTGTGTACGAATACTGGTAATATTTAGGGGACCTCAGGTAATCTGTAGTGTATGAAGACTGGTTGAAAGAAGTTGAAATCAGATTATCTGAAGTATATGAGTACTGGTTGAAAGAAGTTGAAATCAGATTATCTGAAGTATATGAGGACTGGTTTGATAAACCCCTGATGTTATCTGTTGTGATTAGGACGTCAAATGCATTTTGTGCATTACTATTAGTCTGATTATTGTTTTTGTCATTTGAAGGTGGTGCGTCCCTTATAATGTCAAATTGGACGTATTTGAGTCTCTTGTCAAAATCATGAACGACTCTTTATTTCTTCAGCAAAATCAGGCTCAAAAGTCACACCGTTAGCCATCTTATCAGACACAGAAATAGTCTGAGGTTACTCTGACGTCAAACGGCTGTTTTGCCAGACAAGCTGGGGCCTTGGCTTGTCTGGCAAAACAGCCGTTGGACGTCAGAGTAATCTGGGACTAACACAGAAACTGTCACTTCATCTAATTTATCTATGTTGTGACCATCATCTGTAGTTAAATCGTTCAACATGTCGTTCCATGTGCACCTTTTTGAAAAGCCGTATAATCTATTTACCACGATGGGTAACACCTTTGACGCGTCCTTGTACTTAATTCGTACAGAAGACGACAATGCGATCTTGTCGCCCATCTTTCAAGCAGACAATTTACCCTCGATACATACCGCTAAATTGATAGATAACTCCAGAGAGTTCCGGGAAGACTTCCGGTAATATCGAAACCAATGTCGGAATGGAAACAACTTTTTTTCGGGAATAAAAAAAAATCCGATTTTTTTGGGGCAAATAATTTTTTGACTCGGGGGCTTATTTTTGACCCGGTCGGGGCGAGGGGAAACAAACATGTTTTTTATTTTGGCCTTACATAAATTATTTCATATTCCAAGATATTTTTAAAGATAATTAGCCCCAAAAAATATTACTGTGAACTATAAGAGTTAATCATGTTAATAGAAGAATTATGCTTTCAAAATATATTTGGTTTTCATGTATCTTTACATTATCCATGAGGTTCTGCTATTTCAATATGCGGCAGGTACCTTATATTTATTATAATTAACAAATATCATGAATATGGACCATAATTTGGTATTCGGCCTTTGGTTTCTTTTTGTATCCTTTTTTATAAGTTCTAAAACTTTAACTTTTATTCTGTGGGCTGTGTTGGTGTTTGAATAGTATTAATGGAACAATTGAGTTTTTCAAGAAAAAATTAATACATTTTGATTCACTGTTTACGTGACAGGAAACCAATCTTTATTTTCTTTATTTTGCACAATATATTTCAAAAGACATAAATGAACACCATTACTAGTGTTACTCGCTTCATGTTAATATTTAAAATCTATTTTCAATGTTAAATTAAAGTTTTTTTTAAACGCGACAGGAACCCATAAGAAACCGAAAGCATTTTTTTAGTTTTATTTTATTGCAAAATCTGCTTAAAATAATCTGAACAGTATACTTTTTCTTAAAATCCATCTTAAATGTAACAGTATTATAAAACTCCTAAATATGTGCTTGTTTTGAAAACAATTAGTACAATTTATTCAGAAATTTTCATATTTTCTTCATTGATACAGGTTACCATAATCGTTGTATCTTGATGTTTTAGCCAAAAAAATGTATTTATATTTGGTTTTGAAATTCCAGTTATATACAATTTATTCCAAATCATTGGCAATGTAAAATTCTTTAAATCCAGTAAAGAAAAAAACTTTGAACTTGGAATTAAAATCTTTAAAATAGGCACCATGTGATATTTGTGACCTGTACACCATCTACATGTTTTCCACATTTTAACCTACTTTAGTGGGCTAAAATCAATAAAGTACTTCCTTTCAAGTCATGCATGGTAAAAGTTTACTTCTTCTTTGACAAGTTTATTGCATTTCTGAAAAGTGTTTGCAGAACATGAATAAAAAAAAAATAATTAAAAATTGTGACAAAGATACCAAATTTGTACATTCCAAGTGTAACGGTATATTAACATGTACAGTGTATTTTTTATTAAATTATCTTAATTCACCTAAAATATCCAGTAATATTTACTGCTGAAGCAAAATCAATCCAACGAGCATCCGCACAATTATAAGAGACGTAATTTCGATTGAATTTTCCAAGGACCCTTTACATCGTTATCCGGAAACGAAGTGTGTTATAACATCGTCAAATCTGAAATTGATTTTGTCAAGTCATTGGGCATTTATTTTCACACAAGATCGTATGTAACATTATGCACATAGGAAAAATAATAGACCCCTGGCGCAATCTCTTTGAAAATTGTATTTTCCTTTTTGTAACAAGACGAAACAAGTCTACAGATTATGTTTGCTAACATCCCGTTAGAAACAAAAACAATGTTTAGACCTAGTATTGCGTATATCCGGCCGTAAGGGCGTGATCACATGTTAGTCACATGTTTCACGTATGACCGGAAATGATTAGACAAAAACAATTTTAATAAAAAAAAAGGAAATAACTGGACTTCTGTTTCGTGTGAAATGTAACGCATAACGATCACGTCATTTTCTAACTTAATTATTACGAAGAACAAAACTAGAATGTAAATCATCTCTGATTTACCTGTTTGAACATCTCTCAAGAGTTCATATTTGCATATTGATATAAAGAATTCTGTTACAACACAAAGCAGATTACATCATCTAAAATTTGCGTTACGAAATCGGAAACGAAAGTAACGCCAGTGTTCTTACACCTGCTACAGAAATACTTATAGTTCTCTGCATTTTCTTCTGACTATTCTTATTGGTCGATGTTCTTTATTATTTGAAAGCAAAAGTTACGAATTTGCCGGTGACGATTATCTATAAATCAGTCAGCGTTACGCACTTCGGAAGCGAAAAGTAACGCGAGAAACGACACAAAAATACGGTCGTATAATCTTTGAAATTTGTTAATTTCAATTTTTTTTCTAGGGAAGAGTATCATACACTTGTATGTTGATAAAAATAAAGGCATCTTTAGATGTAGTTACAACTTTTCTTACAGTAATACACATTTTTATCACTTTTCTATCGTTATAGGAAACGAGCCCAATAGCAAATTATGGTCCATATATGAACTAATATTGATACATGCAGTTTTGATAAAATTGAATTGATTGAAAAATTAAAATGTGTATTACAAATTAATGTATTAAAGATTTAAACTGAATTTTCAGGTCTACTTTTTTTTGTATGTTCATGTCTTTAGAATATATAGGTTATTTCATTTCTATTAAAATTCTTGTTTTATTATGAAATCCTTTCATATTGTAATATTTTTCTTAACTGTTACCATGATTTCTGCTAAACTTCATGAACATGATCAGCATGATCAGATGATAAATGAAAAATGCAAAAAATAATAGGTGTAAATTTTACTTGTTTCTGAAAAGTCAGAGACAGTGCAGAAGGCCATGTCATATCGATGTGATAATTATTTTATATGATTACTACATATACTAGATTTGTTGAAAAATTGAATATGCAAATAGTAATATATATCTAAATCAATGACTCTTTTTTATTTCCAAAAATAAATGTTCTCTTCTTCCCAGAGATTGTTTTAGGAATGGAAAATGTTAGTTTATATGACATGAATTAATAAAATTCTTTTTTAAAATTTCAGACTCAAGTCAGACAGTTTCACAGAGCTTCACCATTATGTTCGGGTCAGCTGTTTGTTGTAAGTTGTAAAGCTAGTAATCATTGCCATGAATGTTTCTACATTTGTTGCAACATGTTACATTGTATTGCACATCCATGTAGATTTGATTAAATCTAAAGGAGAAATAATCTCCCACACATGTACATTACCTTTTGGAAGCATACTTTAATTGCTTACCTCAAGCAAAGGACTCAGGAGGTCATGGGTTTAATCTCTTGCTGAAAAAGATTAAAGACTTTGAATTTGGTATTGCTGATTTACATATATGACAATTATGAGCAAAGATTCAAATCTGTTGACATATATCTGAAACCTATTAAAAACATATGAAGTGTTCCTACATTAAACTTGTCAGTCCAGTACTAATGATCTTGGATGCTGCAATTCCCTAGGCGTTGCCTCATGCCACTACACACCTCCACATGTCATTTTTATGGACCTTGGACAGATAACTTGGCCATTATGAAAATACTTATTTATTATCACTAAAATAAAACATTTCAGTAATGTCTGTCAGCATTATAAACTTCGCTTGCTTTATTTGAAATGCAAGGGATGAACTCTAAATACACAAAACAAAATTTTTAGCACTTTTTTTAGCTTTTTTAATCCTCATTGATTGAAAACTAAAGACGGATAGAATATATCCTGACCAAGATATTGGTATGAACTAATGAAATTAAGATTTAGTGTGTTATTTTGTAATGCCTTATGTCATGTAAAATCAAATCAAATCAAATAATGTTATTGGTGTAAATTCCTCTACAGAAATGATACCAGCTGACATTTACAAAATACAAATACAAAAATAAACAAACAAAAAAAAATTTAAAAACTATTATATTTTCTCAATGATAAGAGATACATATTTTATATTTGCGTGGAGGTGTTATTCATACAATATAATTAATTCAAGCTATTACAATCAGCTTTAATACTATAAAAGCTCTTAACAACATTATGTTTGCTTTAAATGAATGTTCAAATCATACATATCGCTATATCATATATGTATCATGTATGTATTTCCAGCATAGAGATACACCAGAAAACAATGCTGATACTCCATTTGCCTTTACACTTGAAAATATCAAGGTAAGTAATACAAAAGTTGGAATATAACAAAGGACAGATAATACAACGAACAAGAGAGGGAAAGGCAGAAAAATGACATATGACATATAGAAAAGATGTATAGAAATTAAAAATTGATCAATACAATCCCATAACAAAAATGGTTTTGGTAAAGATTGGTAAAGATTGATTAAATCTTGTTCCATTAACAGTCCCCTAAAACAAATTTGCATTCAGATTACACATAAGTTCCTACTCAAATTTTGTCTTAGCTTGAAAAAGTAATTATCATATTCAACATTAATTTGTCTTTTCTGAGATGGTGCAACTATATGTACAAAATATATAATAGGTTTTTATGCAGGGCAATGTACCAGATCATTGTTTTTGAAGTTTGAATTGTATTGAACACATTATTGGATGAGACGGAACATTTTGATTTAAATAAAAGTGTGGATAGCATTGTTTCATTGATTTAAATGTCTAATCCACTATAAGAAAAGGGAGTTGTCTCCCCTTCTGAATGACCAATTTACAATTTATTTTGGACACAATACTTACTTATCAGAACAAACAAAATAGTAGGGCTATGAGGAGTTGATATTTTATTATTTTTTTGAATTCAATGAGATACACACATTTGAAAAGTTCTAAAACATGCATTTCCCCAACCTTTCTAAATAAAGATTAAATGTCTTACCAACAATGATAATGAAGTAAAATCGTAAAAAGATTTATTTGATTTATTTTAAAAATTATCACAAAATGCAATTTAAATATTGACCGCTCTAAATAAGTGACATTCAATGCATATTTTAAAACTAAACAAAATGTACTGTTAGTATGTATAATATTTTTCAGAGATGTGAGTTGATTATAAAGAATTACCCAATTGGTCATCAAGCAGCAGCAGTTATTCCAATGTTAGATTTGGCCCAGAGACAACATGGTTTGTATTGGGCTAGAAATTCCTTTTTTATTGTTCAGATTGCCTGTTACCATTCTACTACACTATCCAAAATATTTAAAATTGTTAGTGTGACTTATCTCCCTTACCTCACTATGTGCTTTATTTTGTATATTTATCACTGAAATTTGAACTTTTAATTTAAAATTGACATTGCTGTATATTTTAAGGTTGATAGGTTTACATAAAAGTAAAAATAAGTTGTTTAGGAAAACATTTCACAATAAATACAGTTATAAACCTCTACACCAGTGCAGAGCTTTTCCAGAAATATTCTTACATGTATCCGGTATATAGAGAAGGATTTCAGAAAATTATTTTATGATTTTTATACGCCCGTCAAAATTTTGACGGGACGTATTATGGTATACAAATGTCCGGTGTCCGTCAGTCTGTCTGTCCGTCTGTCTGTCCGTCCGTCTGTCCGTCCGTCTGTCTGTCCGTCTGTCCGTCTGTCTGTCCGGCGTAAACATGTCGCACCGTAACTTGAGAACGACTTATCCAAATTTCATGAAACTTAACATAGTTGTTTTTTATGATGGTCAAATGATCTGTATACTTTTTGGTGAAAATAAGATTAAAACTTTTTGAGTTACGGTACTTTGTAACTAAAACAGGGGTGTGTTTTTTTCACATGTCGCACCGTATCTCAAAAACGATTCTTAATTATGGCTTAAAACTTTAAACACTTCTTAGTTATATTAATCTTAATATCTGTATACTTTTTGTTAATGATTCAAAATTTTATTTTTGAGTTATTGAGTATTTTGTAAAAAAGGGGGAGGGTTTTTTTACATGTCGCACCATATCTCAAAAACGATTTATGATTATTGCTTAAAACTTTACACATGTCTTTGTCATATTAATCTGAAGATCTGTATACTTTTTGGTGATGATTCAAAATTTCATTTTCGTGAAATTTAGTTTTTTGTAAAAAAAAACAGGGTTGGGGATTTCACATGTCCCCGCCGTGTCTCAAAAACAATATATGGTTATTGCTTAAAACTTTCTCAGAAACTATTTATGATTATTGCATAAAACTTCCACACAAGACGTCGGGCGTATCATGCGCTCATGGCGCAGCTGTTTATTGTTTCTTTTATAAAGATCAGTCATTTAATTCATTGAAGATACACAGAATAGTATCAATTAAAATTGAAGCATATTGCAATACAAAAAATGTATAGCAAAGCATTCCTTTATCATATATTTAATACTGGGACAGTAATTAATAAAAAAAATATAACCATTCTAAATATAAGATATGGTATGATTGCCAATAAGCCAACTCTCCACCAGAGACAGACATAAAATTTAACAACTATAGGTCACCATACAGCCTTCAACAATGAGCAAAACATAATTATACTGTTCATTTAAAAATAAGTCCATTTACTAATGTAATAAGTCTATTGTTGTGCATGTATTATGTATCTTTCACCATTATTACAATTATTTTTTTTTCAGGATGGCTACCAATTTCAGCTATGCATATGGTTGGTGATATGCTTAAAATGCCAAAAATGAGAGTTTATGAAGTTGCAACATTTTACACAATGTTCAACAGGTAAGAACAATGTTTAGATACAACTGCAATAACGGACTAAATGTTTTGCCTGTTGTGTAATTATTGGAAGTTATATTTATATTTTTAAATCTCAAAAAGCATCTTAAATCTTAAAAGTAATCTCTGTATTGATTTGTCTCAAAATATTTCAAAAATTCCAAAATTTATTATGAAAGTCCAATGATTAAGTCTTCATTATCACAAGTCAATTGATCTTTAAAAAATTGGGGAAATGGAGGTTGACTGAAAATTTGAGGATGGAGCCACTTATTTGCGCCACGATTACATTATACGTTGTGTATGGTGCAAAACGCTATAAAAACAAACAACTGCTGTCTTCTTTCTAATATGACAGAAAAAAACAACAAAATAAATGAAGATTAAAAGTTGTTTTTATTTTAAAATTCAACACAGATACAATAATTTACACCTTTACCTGTTAATTACCTGAAAATGCAGGTAGCCTTATATAAGTTGCTAAAATAATTGCTTTTAAAACATTACAGTCTGTGCTTTCCTAAGCATTTTTCATATGCACTAACTTCGTTTGTATCTTCTATAATAAAAAAAGGTACAGCAGTCTGCAAAGCAATATACTGTTCTAATGAATGAACACAAAAACAAATACAGCAGCAGCAGCGATTTTTCTTTTTTATGTGTAGCGTCGAAAAGGTTAA
This sequence comes from Mytilus galloprovincialis, assembly GCA_037788925.1. Taxonomy (NCBI): domain Eukaryota; kingdom Metazoa; phylum Mollusca; class Bivalvia; order Mytilida; family Mytilidae; genus Mytilus; species Mytilus galloprovincialis. Next base: position 47,414,941 of record CM075333.1, on the reverse strand, counting down.
GCTCACAATCTGCCTTCAAAAGAAGCATGCATTTTTGTTAAGGTACTTTTTTCTGTTGATATGATAGGAGAAAAAAGATAATATCATAATAAAATAAGAACTAAATTACAGAATTGCTTAACAATAGTTTAGTTTAAAACAGCTTATTTGAAAAAAGTAATAAGAAATTAAGGTCACCAATGGGTTGAAAAATAAATTTCAATTTTAATGCAAAAAACTGACATTTATTCACCAAATGGAGATAATTTGGAGCTTTTTTAATGAAATAAACATTTGAAAAGTCATCTTGGGCCAACATGAATTTTGTACGATATCATAAAGTAACAACTAATAGTGTAATAAATAAAATTTGTAATACAAATTTTTTTTTAAATTTTTCTGAATTTTTTATACCCTCGAGCATCCGTTTGTAGAGTTATCTCCCATTGTCCTCAGATCTTTTTATAAACTTTCATCAGTCAGACAGTAATGTTTTCCTTTTTTCAGGAACTATTTTGTTCTGCTTTGTTCTATTAGAGTATTCAATTGCCTTTTTTTCATATTGTTTTTACATTTCATAAAATTTTGATTTGATGGACATTGAAAATTAATGAATTTTCTGATATTTTCAAAAAAAAATTGAGACCTTGTACAAATAATTAACATGCTAAGATAAAAGGTTAAAATGTATTTAAGGCATAAATGGCATACATGAAATCAAATTTTACAAGCATATTTTGACTTGAACAAGAACTGGAAAACGGATAAAAATTATGAAAGCATTGGACACCGCATTCTTTTTTCTGCAGAAAATAGAGAAAGAAGGTGGAAGCAAAAATGATTCTGTTACAAAGGATAAATAAAATTTACCTGTTTGGGTGAAAAAAAAGAGTTGTCCACCTTTCCCCTACATTTGTACTTGAATAGCCTTAAGAGGAGATAATTTAAAAATTTAAACAAAATTTAAAATTTTGAATGACTAACCTAAAGGCCACAGACCACAGTTAAATTCTCTATTAGTTCTTTATAATGTTTTGCTTCATTAAAAAAAATGCAGCTAATCTTTTTGTCCAATGTTTTGTGTGTGTAAAGTACAGTTCTAGTCCAAAAATATATCCAACATTCAGAAAGATTGCTCTGCTGTATTTTACAAATTTAGCCAATACACATCCATACCCCTATGGACAAGTCGAGAGATATTCGGAAAACTGTAAATATCACCTTTTTGCACCTGGCCTAATCACTCATTGCACAACAAAATCAGTTAAAATAAAACATCCAAAAAATTATTTCAGCTGTCTTCTTTCATTTCCCAGGAAAACTAAGAAATGTATGAGAAAGGGAAAGAAAAAAAATAAAGAAAAAATACACTATAATTAAAGGGAACTATATTCATGGACAACGAAAAGTGGGGTCATTAATTGTGGTCTTGGGCCTGTACTTGAATAGCTTTAAGGGGAGATAATTTAAAAATTTAAACAAAATTCAAAATTTTGAATGACTAACCTAAACAAGTAAATAATACTTCAAGTATATAAAACAATACATTTAAGTAATAACAATGACTGATCAGTATAACTCTGATCAACTTTAATTCAACTGATTCAAAAAATTAGCATGATAGTCAGTAGTTTCATACTTTAGATTTATGTGAATTTGAACTGTCTAAAATACAGGAATATGAAACTTTTTACAATAAAACAATCACTGTTGTTTTTTAAACACCAAATGACATTTTTATGTAGATTGTTGGGGAAGGACATAGTATATGTTCATTGTGAAACAGTTTACTCTAGAATTGCACCAAAATCACACCAACTGTTTCTGAGGATAATAAAACCTCACATTTATTAGGGTGCAGTTTACACCATAGCAGTTTTGATGAACCATAAAATATGCAAGCTATCAAAATTTTCTATTTGCTAAAATCTTTTTCATCAAACCATGTAAAACCTGAGACAAAGCTTTTAAATGCAAACAAGTTGTTTTTGAAAATATGGTGCAATGTATATATATTCCATTCTCAATGTTATATTTAACAAAAACTAACAATTGACACTGTGCGTCTTTAATTCAATTATGATATTACAATTTCAGGAACCCTGTTGGTAAATACTTTATACAGATCTGCACTACCACTCCATGTATGTTAGGAGGTATTGGATCAGATCTTATCTTAGAGGCAATTAAGAAGAATTTAGGTAATTAAGTGACAATGTTATTAATAAATGCTAAAATATGATCTGTTAGTATTTTTGATGATGCTTTTTAAGAATCTCTTTATGTACATGTAAAAATTGCTATTAAATTTCAATATTTATAAAATGTTTTGTGAATTCATTATTATTTGTATATTTTTTAGGTAAGGAAACCACCAATTTAAATGTTCAATGAATTACAAATGATATATAGTACGATAAAAAATATTCAGAAATTATTGCCATGTTTTTATTATAGCAAAAAATGCGACAGGTTTATAATCACAATAATTTAAACTCGCATTGTGAATTTTTTATATGAATTGAACAGGATTTTTCTCAATATCCAAAAATTAAAATCACATTTTAGTCTAAAACGACAAAATCACAATAATATCTGAATATACTGTAATTGATAGGTGCTTCCAATCCTAAAAGCTGAATACTTCACAGAGAATCAGTAAATTGCATATGGATACTTTTATGTTTTGTTTGTTTGATTTAAAAGAGGGGCGAAAGATACCAGAGGTAGAGTCAAACTCATAGATTGAAAATAAACTGACAACACCATGGCTAAAAAATAAAAAAGACAAACAGACAAATAATAGAACAAAAGACACAACATAGAAAACTTAAGACTAAGCAACATGAACCTCAACAAAAATTTGGAGGTGATCTCAGAAGCTCCAAAAGGGTTAGCAGATCCTGCTCTGGTCGATCCACATGTGGCACCCTTAGTGTAAATAGACATAAATAATTATATATAACTCATGTAACTATGAAATATTAAACATGTTTAAAAATAAGATTTGACTAATTTCAGGTATTAATGCTGGAGAAACAAGTAAAGACAATATGTTCACATTGATGGAAGTAGAATGTCTAGGTGCCTGTGTTAATGCTCCCATGGTGCAGATTAATGACAATTATTATGTAAGTTAGACAAGACACAAGTAGAATGTCTAGGTGCCTGTGTTAATGCTCCCATGGTGCAAATTAATGACAATTATTATGTAAGTTAGACAAGACACAAGTAGAATGTCTAGGTGCCTGTGTTAATGCTCCCATGGTGCAGATTAATGACAATTATTATGTAAGTTAGACAAGACACAAGTAGAATGTCTAGGTGCCTGTGTTAATGCTCCCATAGTGCAAATTAATGACAATTATTATGTAAGTTAGACAAGACACAAGTAGAATGTCTAGGTGCCTGTGTTAATGCTCCCATGGTGCAGATTAATGACAATTATTATGTAAGTTAGACAAGACACAAGTAGAATGTCTAGGTGCCTGTGTTAATACTCCCATGGTGCAAATTAATGACAATTATTATGTAAGTTAGATAAGACACAAGTAGAATGTCTAGGTGCCTATGTTAATGTTCCCATGGTGCAAATTAATGACAATTATTATGTAAGTTATATAAGACACAAGTAGAATGTCTAGGTGCCTGTGTTAATGCTCCCATGGTGCAGATTAATGACAATTATTATGTAAGTTAGACAAGACACAAGTAGAATGTCTAGGTGCCTGTGTTAATGCTCCCATGGTGCAGATTAATGACAATTATTATGTAAGTTATATAAGACACAAGTAGAATGTCTAGGTGCCTGTGTTAATGGTCCCATGGTGCAAATTAATGACAATTATTATGTAAGTTAGACAAGACACAAGTAGAATGTCTAGGTGCCTGTGTTAATGCTCCCATGGTGCAGATTAATGACAATTATTATGTAAGTTATATAAGACACAAGTAGAATGTCTAGGTGCCTGTGTTAATGCTCCCATGGTGCAGATTAATGACAATTATTATGTAAGTTAGACAAGGCACAAGTAGAATGTCTAGGTGCCTGTGTTAATGCTCCCATGGTGCAGATTAATGACAATTATTATGTAAGTTATATAAGACACAAGTAGAATGTCTAGGTGCCTGTGTTAATGCTCCCATGGTGCAGATTAATGACAATTATTATGTAAGTTATATAAGACACAAGTAGAATGTCTAGGTGCCTGTGTTAATGCTTCCATGGTGCAGATTAATGACAATTATTTTGTAAGTTATATAAGACACAAGTAGAATGTCTAGGTGCCTGTGTTAATGCTCCCATGGTGCAAATTAATGACAATTATTATGTAAGTTATATAAGACACAAGTAGAATGTCTAGGTGCCTGTGTTAATGCTCCCATGGTGCAAATTAATGACAATTATTATGTAAGTTAGATAAGACACAAGTAGAATGTCTAGGTGCCTATGTTAATGTTCCCATGGTGCAAATTAATGACAATTATTATGTAAGTTAGATAAGACACTAGTTTAAACATGTTTGGCTTGTTTGGAGAAAGTCACTTAGTCCAAAACTAGTTTAAAATTTGGTGGCAATGCAAAGGTTTGTCAAAGAATGCAGCATAAGTTAATAGCAGTGGGAATTATATATTTTCTTGAAAAATTAAGTTAAGTTTACTGTTTTATTAATTTTCAGGGAAAAACATGATTTAGATAAGCATCTTTCATTTAATAAAACAGCAATTTATTCTTCGCAAAAGTAAACAAATTCAATTTGTATTGTATTTCGGTTACTATGAGAACACAGAATGCCTCTGCTCTGTTGGCCCTATTCCATATTTACTGTTCTGTCTTTTAGAATCAAAGCCGTCTTTTTTTTAATTTTATTTAAATATGCCCAATGTTTTAGCATTGAGAAATGATTTAGTGTTTTCTCGTTTCCCTAAGATATACAATTATTTTTTTATTGGTCAGTTTGTTTACATGGTTTTCATATATGTTTTCAGGAAGATTTAACTGTAGATGATATAAATGGTATATTAAATGATATCAAAGCTGGAAAAGTTCCAAAGGCAGGGCCAAGGTATGTCACTAGTAGTAGACAGACTTGGGGTAATTGTAATTGTAATCGTTAATCAGCTGTAATTGATTACAATTTTTCAAGTAATCATTGTAATCATTAATCAGTTAAAAATCTGATTACATGTAATCTAATTTAATCAATTACTTTTCAAAATACCCCGTAATCCTGATTACTTTTTGATTACATTCTGATTGCAATGAAAAAAATCTAAAACTGTGTTTATGGTCAATAAATGAACCCTTTTTTATTCCAATTAAATAAATATGTAACCTATTGAAATAGTTTAGTTAACTTTATAAATCATGTTAATTGATTTGTATACTTCAGTAATAAATAAAGTATTGAAAAGTCATCATTAGCCTAAGAAGAGACATATTTACAATTATAAGTCTATGGCCTTGGTGAAATATATTGTACATATATTCACAATTTATAGAATAGATGTGCATATATTTATTTGATAATAACTGTTATATTTAAGTTATACTTTTCTTTAACTTTGAATTATAATGTTTTGTTAATATTGTGATTTTTGTCAACTTTGAATTGACAGGTAGGAAACCAATTAAGGTTTGTTTTTATTGCAATTACCAATTGAGTATAACTGTAGGACAATATAAATGTTAAAAGATTAATCAGACAAGTGGAAATTTATCTAATTAGCACAAATATTTTGTTTAAATAAGCAAATTTTTGTATGTAATTGGACTGGACATGTAAAATGCAATGATTTTAATACTTGTTTATGTTTACAATTTGATTACTCAATTCTATTAAAATTTAACATAGTTATTAACTGGTAACTTTATTTCTTCCATATTTTAACTTTCATAAACAGCACCTTGAAATACATATATAAAGTCTGGAAGAGGTCAGTAGGTAAACAGCAAACTCTTTATAAAGCTATATTCAATTGAAGCCAAAATAATTCAGAGATCAATGATGATAAAGTGTAATGGGTCATAAGTTAACTCATAAACAGTGAAAGAACATTCATGTATGGATGTAGTGAACTTGTGAAGAAATCATATTCTAAAATATCAAACAAAACCTTTCTAAAAAGGGTCTATATATATATATTAAACGTTCATTCATTCACATCATTTTAAATGTTGTTTTTTAAAATTCATTGTAATCAGATGTAATCATGATTACTTTGCCAATTTAATCAATAATTTAATCAGACACATTCAGAAATGATGTAATCATTAATTTAATTTAATCGTACACATGACAAAGTAATTGTAATTTAATCAATTTCATTGAAAGTAATCGGACCCATCTCTGGTAGTAGAACACTTTTAACTTGTATGGATTTTGCCATTGCCCCTCGTCAATCTAAGTCAGCTAACTCCTGTCTTCTCACTTTAAAATGAATTCTGCTGTGACTTATTTATTTAAGGTTGATGCAAAATTCTATGGATTGAGGAACACCTTCATTTTCATTGATATTTAGATTTCCTTGTTTTGCCAAAGACTGGCCTATAGAAAAGACAAGCCTATAGAAAATGTATAATGTGTAAATATTCAAATGTGTGGTTCAACTGTTGATGTAACAAATAACTTCAACCAGTAACTTGACCTGGTTACCTGTTGATCTAACAAATATCTAAAAGAATAAATGAGTAGCTGGACTTGGACACCTGTTGACCTAGAAAAACTTTTAAAGAATCAATCAGTAACTTGACCTGGGTACCGGTTGATCTGACACATATCTAAATGAATCAATCATTAACTTGACCTGGGTACTGGTTGATCTGACACATATCTAAAAGAATCAATCAGTTACTTGACCTGGGTACCTGTTGATCTAACATATATCTAAAAGTAAAATATCTAAAAGACTCAGTAAGTAACTCGACCTGGGTATCTGTTTATCTAACAAATATCTGTCATGTTACCTTTTGGCAGAATTACCAAGTTTCTTCTAGAAAATTATTGGATTATGAGATTTCTGCAAGTGAAATTCTCACCATAGGGTGTTCCCTGTGAAAATAAAATGCACACAGACAGAAATTACCCTGTTAAACACTTTTATTCAATATTGACTATTCCATTTATGAATAAACAGTATTGTTTTGAAACAAAGTGGTTAGGTTCCATTTCAACTGATTGTTTTCGTTATTTTATGATACCTAAACCTTTTAAACATTGTATTAACTGGAATATTCAGCCTGAGTTGAATTGAGTAAAATTAAATGGGAGTTCTTTTATTTTACAGAAGTGGGCAGAATAACAGATTTGCTTCAGAACCTAAAGGTGGCCTCACTTGTCTAAATACACCACCAACAGGACCAGGATTTGGTTTCAGAAGTGATTTATAATAGACCTATAATAAAATAGATTGTTGAATTTGTGTACAGTATTTTTTAAAATTAAAATGGTCAGCTGATAAAAACTATGTTTTTATTTGATTAAATGTAGAAAATAATAACCTATTGGTAACTTGACAACATTGAGGTCTGTTGATGAATTTAATTAATTCAAATAGAATTGATGAATATGTAGTCATTTGTCTTTTGAATGAATTATGAATTTTTTGATTTTGTCTTTTGATTATGTTTTTCAATGGTTATGTGGTTATTAAGAATACTAATACATATGTAGAAGATAGGGCCAAGTAGTGCTGCATCTGACTGATTCTGTGCAGCAAATTAAGAACCCTTCAATGAAGTTTTTTTTTTTTAAATTTTAACATATTAGTAATGGTGTCAAATTTGGAGTCAAGTTAAATATTTTCAATTTTGGCTTTTACTGTGTAGAAGGTATAGTTATATTGATTGAAAATTGGCAGTTAAAGTCTGATATACCATCTCAGAAAAATATTTGGTGTGATGTTCAAATTTTGATATGTTGTTTCTCATGACAAAATACTAAGAGGACATGTATGATATTGAGATGTTTCTCTTTTGCTGTAAAGAGCTTATGTCCTTGATTGATTGGAAAATTAACATTTTATGTCGATTCTATGTGATTGCATTAGAACACTAGCTGCAATTTTTGCTTTTAAGGCGTTATGACTTGTAATAGCTTTGACTATTAACACTTAAGTCTCATAAGTATTTGTTAATTGTTTTTGGAAAGATTGGAACTTGTTCTAAATCTTTCCTTAGGCACTGGCCTTCCTAACAACACGACAGGTTAGCTACTATTACTACATGTATTCATACTGAAATATAGTTCCGTATGGTTCTCATGTATGTGCACATAATATACATATAAACTGTAAACAAATGGGTATATTTTTGGAGTAGTTCATTAAAGAATGCTTGTCATTAAAGTGTGTTGATGGAAAGGCTTTTTTTTTTAAACATCTTGATAGGTAATTGAGTATCGATACAATACTATAATAGATGATTGACAACTGTCATTATCATTAACCATTCAGGGATAAGGTGGACCTTTAATTACAATGCCCCACCTCCTAAACTGTCAATTAAATTGACCACATTACTTATCAGCCTCAGTTTTACATAATTATACAGACCCTGTTACATCTATGCCTCAATATACATCCTAATAAACAAATATCAATGAAATTTGACCTCATAATTGAATACACAAATGTATATATTAGATGTTTGATATATAAGGATGATAGATTTATTTATTGCCTATTACTTTTGTTTTACATTACATACAGTGAATCTGTAAATTATGTCTGAAAGATAAATGATTAATTAAGGATTAACAAGATCTTTAAAAAATATGAAATATAAATATAAAAAGTATTCAAGTAAGGCCTATGATTTACTTGATAAATATCCAATAATCATCTGCAATTAATCAACAATTTAGGTTAGTTCACTTATATTTTTTTTTGTCAGTAGTTGGCTTGAAACAGTTTTAAAATTTTAAAACTTTTGATTATATCAAACATTTTTTATTAGTTTATTCCCCATCAATCATTATGTCTATTTTAGTCATTTGAATTTTTATAAGAAGTGAATATATATTTTTGCAATCAAGAAAAATTCTGCATTTCAATAAAATAAGTTTTTTAATTTGTTTACGTTGAAAAAGTACATTTTCATTGCCCTGTTCTGAAAAATTTAAATTGATCACAAGGCACTCTACAACTTTTAATCTTCAATGTCATATAACCTATGTTTTAACTTACAAAATGCCCCAAAACAACATTTTTAGATTATTTTTGTTGACACTGTGTTTAAAGTTCTTTAATAGCTTATGTCTTATAAGAGTAGTTGGTAACATTTACTAGAAGAACTTTCAGCAATAGTGCTTTATTTATGTTCTTTTGTCCCCACCATACCTTAATATGAAATTATCCAAACTACTCTTCCAATCTTTCCATGAGTGATATCCATCACTTTGATTGTTAAAGACCTTTCATATATTGAAAAGTGACACTTATAAATGTTCACATCATATTTAGTCCCAAAATTGTAGGTAATTTTATTGTCGACCCTTTAACTGATGTTGCAGAAAGCTCGACATAGGGATAGTAATCCGGCAATGGCGGCTATGGCGGCGGTTGCAGTGTTAGCTCACTTCTTAAAAGCTATATATTTTAGATGATGGAATACCTGGATGCTTCATATTTTTTATATAGATGCCTCATGTTACGAAGTTTACTGTTAGTCACATGTCCATTGTCCTTGACCTAATTTTTTATGGTTCAGTGACCACTTGAAAAAAAAGTTCAGATTTTTTGTAATGTTGAATTCTCTCTTACTATAAGTAATAGGATAACTATATTTGGTATTGCGCACCTTGCAAGGTCCTCATGCCCGTCAGACAGTTTTCACCTGACCTCAACCTCATTTCATGGATCAGTGAACAAGGATAATTTTTGGTGGTCAAATCCATATCTCAGATACTATAAGCAATAGGTCTTGTATATTCGGTGTTTGGAAGGACTGTAAGGTGTGCATGTTCAACTGGCAGTGTCATCTGACCTTGACCTCATTTTCATGGTTTAGTGGTTATAGTTAAGTTTTTGTGTTTTGGTCTGTTTTTCTCATACTTTATGCAATAGGTTTACTATATTTGTTGTATTGAATGATTGTAAGGTGTTCATGTCTAGCGGGCAGATGTCATCTGACCTTGACCTCATTTTCATGGTTCAAGGTTTAAGACTACAAAAGGAAGATTGATTTTGGGAGTTTTGGTTCCAACAGTTTAGAAATTAGGGGCCAAAAAAGGGCCCAAATAAGCATTATTCTTGGTTTTCGCACAATAACTTTAGTATTAGTAAATAGAAATCAATGAAATTTAAACACAAGGTTTATGACCACAAAAGGAAGGGTGGGATTGATTTTGGGAGTTGAGGTCCCAACAGTTTAGGAATAAGGGGTCCAAAGGGTCCAAAATTAAACTTAGTTTGATTTTAACAAAAATTGAATCCTTGGGCTTTTTTGATATGCTGAATCTAAACATGTACTTAGATTTTGATTATGGGCCCAGTTTTCAAGTTGTTTTAAATCAGGATCCAAAATAGTAGTTAAATCAACTTAAATCATTGTTTTATACAATATACAATGTATACTCACTTTTACTACCAACTGATAAATTAAAACAATCTTTACAATTCAGTGATAACAAGCACTTTATTTTACATTTTTAATATTTTATGATGTATTTAAATGAGTAGTTATTGTTGCAAACTCCATTAGAAATTTGAATTGAGATCAGTTTTGGAAAAAGGAAAAAAGGGATGTGAAAAAAAATGGGGGGGGGGGTAAATTTTTCTCATTTCAGATTTCATAAATAAAAAGATTTCTTCAAACTTTTTTTTGAGAAGATTAATATTCAACAGCATAGTGAATTGCTCAAAGGCAAACAAAACATTTTAAGGTGGCTCGGGACTATTCGACTGCGCATAATTTCACGCATGAATTACAAAAGTATTTGTCGTAACTTCGATATAATTTTTTTAAATATTTTGATAGATTAGAAATGTTAAATCATTGTAGTTATGTGAATTATAGAATAATTTCGTTATAATCCGTATTTGTTAAATGGTCAAAGTGACATTTCACCCATTTTCACCATTTTCCCGCCAAAATTTGGGTTTTAAGGCAAAATATATTTTTTTCCTTATCGGTGACCTACTTTTTTTATTTGCTCATTCTTTGAAGCTATATTTCAGCTTTTTATATTACAGTTTTGGATCAAGTGTCATAGAACGTTTTATTGATAATCCGATAAAATTATGTCAACACCTCTATTTTCCCTATCATTTCATTGAAAAATGGTCCCTTTTACATACCTGTTTAAATGTAAAATTTTGAGCTTAAATGGTCCGTGACCCCCTATTTTTTTTCGACCAATTTGATTTAATTTCTGTAAAGAATAAAATAACAAAAAATACGGCACTTCTGATAGAAACTTTTAATAGGACCCGAGCCACCTTAAGTTCATTAGACCACATTCATTCTGTGTCAGAAACCTATGCTGTGTCAACTATTTAATCACAATCCAAATTTAGAGCTGAATCCAGCTTGAATGTTGTGTCCATACTTGCCCCAACCGTTCAGGGTTCAACCTTTGCGGTCGTATAAAGCTGCACCCTGCGGAGCATCTGGTTTAGTTTTGGTCTTTTTATCGAATACTATATGTCATAGGTCAATTACATTTGGTGTATGGAAATATTTTATGATCTATATGTCAGTTGTGCAGGTTTATTTTACCTTGCCCTGGTTTCACGGTTCATTGCTCAGTGTTAAGTTTTTGTGCTTTCGTCTATTTTTCTTAAACTATTAGCAAAAGTAGTGAACTATATTTGTTGTACGGAAGCATTGTTAACTGTACATGTCTGCCTGGCATGGTTCATCTGACCTTGACCTTATTTTCATGGTTCATTGATCAATGTTTAGATTTCTTGGTTTATGTTAAGTAAGTTTATGTGACAGTCGTAATAAAGCTTTATATTTAGGTGTAGCAACATAATATCAATGATTAGTAAAGAAGGCGAAACATTTCAGTGCACTCTTGTTAAGAAATTATGGCAAGGTTTTCTAATCAAGGTTGGGGGAAGAGTATACATGATCACTGAACATGTGAACTATATATGTGATGTAAAAAATCAGAAAAAAAAAAGAAATGGTAGGATTGCCAATTAAACTCTCCAACGAAGACCAATAAACTGAAAAAGTAACAGCCATAGATCACCCGACACAAATCATCAATCAGCAAAACTCGTGGCAAGCTAAAAAAAAGATCCCGAAATTACACATCAATAATTCTATCGAGAAAACCAGCTACCTCATTTATGTGAAAACAATCAATGAAAACGAATATAGTATACAGTAACAAACAGCACTGACTAATTACATCAGAAGCATATATGTATACCTGACAGTTAACATGATTTAGTCGCATGCATCACTATTTAAGATAGCTTTATAACGATTTTGTAAAAATCCACAAAATACCTTTTGTTGATCCCCTATGATTGCAAGCATGATTCAGAGGTTAGTTGACTGACACAAATTGATACACCAATGTCGGGATATAATATATATTGAATGACACCATCACGATTGTCATCACTAAAAGCATTTGTACTACTTAAAAGCCTTTTATTGACATATGCATACTATCTAACGAGAGGCATCATATAATGCTTTTTAGAAATTTTGAAAACAATATTAAGTATAGTTTAGATATGGGACCACAAATCATTCAGAAGGAAGAAAGAAACTAACTAATACTATATATGATCACATTCAATTAAAAGATTTATATTAAGCATTGCATTGTTTTATATAAATTAGGGATGTCAAAAGATGTAAAATTTAATACTCGGATACTCGGTCGTGATACTAGAGTACTCGCGAGTACTCGGATAAATCTTAAACGTCTATTTAAAAGTTTAGATTTTAGGTGTGATGCAGTGTTTTTGTTATTACCATTCATAAACATATTAACGAAAGACAAATGTACCACAAACAAGCTTGATCCTCTGGATTTTGTATTAATTAAACAATGAATTACCGACCATTGTTTTTACTAGCAGTCTATCATAATAGCAATTATTTTTTGTGTACGTGTTCATGAACCAAATTCCAATAAAATCATAATATTTGTATATAAAGTCCGATCATAGCAGACAATATATGCTGTCGGTTTATTTTCGACTTTTGGGTTTGAATTTCGCTCTCATACTTTCGCCTATCTTTGAATTGTAAATTTAACAATTATAGTTAATTTTCAAAAACAGAGTTATTAAATTAATATAAATGTACATCTCATCACAATCACGTATATGGAAGTCTTGATTAACAAACAAAGGTAAGTTTTTACAGCTTGTGATGAGTTAATAATGACAATAATTAATCCATGAAAGTGTTGATCCGTGTACAAACACCGTTGAAACTGTCTCTAATCAGTTGCGTAGGGTTCATCGCAGGTCACTTTGAATTTCTTCTTGTTTAGAAATATGATCTGGTCAACAATTTCAGACGAAAGACTGTCTGACTTTCTATTTTTTGTTACAAGAAGGGCATATGAAAACATTCCCTCGGAAGGAAAGGAAGTTGCTAGTACTACTATAACAAATAGTCATGATCATCAGGATAAACATGTCTTTATGTTGTTAATAGTTTGTTTTTTTAGTATTACGAAGGGGACATTTCAACGGAAAAGGGAGTGGAAATGTGAAGAGAAATATCACAAGATGTATAACAGGCAAACGAGTATCCGAGTACTAAAACTGTACTCGAGTACTCGGCCTTCCGAGAGAGTACCCGAGTACTCGAGTACTCGTTGCCATCCCTAATATAAATATATATAGAAAAGATAAAAATTGCAGATCATATATGTTGCTGTTAACTTATAGATCAGTCTATGCACTTAAAAAGCCCGACAATTTCAATGATTGATTCATTTCCAAGTTATCAATGTTTGTTTTGTTTTGAAGCAATAACAATATCTCAAAATATAAATGCATTAACTCAATAAAGACTAACAGAATGGTGGTACTTTATCACATCACAACACAAATTAACGCAACTGTGTAAAAGATGGATTTTATTAAAAGAGTTCTCATTTTCTTCTATTGGATACTATTAAAATACTTGATAATTGGTCAAACATATGATGAAATTTCTAATCTTGAGAGCCAACTTAAAAAGTATTCACCTGACCTTAATCCGAGATTGAACCAAAAGGACCCAGTTGACGTTTCAATAATGGCGTATATCACTGCTATACTGGATTATAATGAAGTTTCCGGGATACTACAACCAGTAGTCTCTTACGTATTGACTTGGAAGGACGAAATCAGACGATGGAATAGCTCAGAATATGGAAATGTTACATCAATAAATTTGCCGATTACAAACACTTGGATTCCAAAAATTAGCATTATGAATATGGTACGTCAAAAAAGTATATTTATGTATCATAATGAAATTGAAATACGGAGATCTCTTGTCAACTACCAGGCAAACGGTTCCGCAGAGTTCCATGTAAATGGTGCACAGGATATAACTTGTTCGTCTGATATGAAGTATTTCCCATTTGATTCACATGCATGTTCCATTCAACTTTTTCCAGAGTACGCAAATGGCAACGTTGTTCTGAAACCAGAAATAAACACCTTCGATCTTAGGTATGCCGAATCAAATACCGAATGGAGCTTTACTGCAAATTCTGTAGATGGCAAAGTTGATCCAATGATTTCAATGGTTAGATTTAACATAACATTATCGAGGAATCCGAGTTTTCTATTCTTGAACCTAGTTCTTCCTATTGTACTCCTTAGTTTTGCAAATTTACTGGTGTTTTGTATTCCTGTAGCGTCTGGCGAACGTGGATCACTTGCGTTTACTATACTACTAACTTTTATCGTTTTTATAACTATGGTGACGGAAATACTACCAGCCTGCAAACCAATTTCATATTTCAATATTTTTCTTGAGGTTCAACTCTTTTGCAGCGTTTTGATTGCATTTTGTACAGTATGGAGCATTTCTTTGCATTACAAATTCGCCGAAAATGATACACAAGGTATTTTCCTACATTTTTTACTGAAACTGAGTTGTGCATATAATAATTCATGTTCTAAACAGCAACGAAAAGACAAGAAAAACCTAGTTGTGCCTCCCAGAGGGTCAACGGGAAAACTTTTCAATGAAACATGTGTCGACAAAACTCCACAATTGCAAATGGAGCAGGAATTGCACGAAGATATCAAGAGTGTCGATAAATATACCAAAGACAACCATCAATACTGTTTAAAATGTATAGATTCAATTTGTTTCGGTATATTCCTTACTATTCTCTGTATACAATTGAGTGTGTATGGTATAAAAGTCTTTTATAGACCTTGATCAATGGATTTTATGATATCACTGACCAAATTTTTTTTTTCTTTTAAAAGGGAACTATTTTTTGAATAGATATAGACCATCTTTATAGTACTACATGCGGTTCTAAGAAAGCGCTATCACAAAAGAGGCGAGAACACAAAACGAACACTTAAACCTTTAAAGTCGAAAAAAAAAACGTATATCGCCATAGTAAGAAAAAAAAAGAGGATTAACGAGTCAACAACATAAAACGAAGAAAACTAAAGATCAGGTATCACGAACTCCATCACTTAATATGTAACTATTTTTCCCTGATATTGGCTAGTGAGTTTACATAACTACTGAATATTTATAAACCATCAGTGTATTTCATGATAATGCAAAATGCAATAAAGTAAAATAACAAAATGTATTCCGATGCTGCTGTTACTTCTTGCAACTAGTCATTCAGATTGATTTCATGTTCGAATTAACTAGAACAATATTGTACATGTTTGTTTATTTGTGTTTATCTTAAGAAAGTTAAAAATGTAAATGTTAACAAATGTTGTAAAATGATTCAAATTAACTTTTTGTTTTGATGATATATCCATAAAAATGTTACAATTAATAAAAAAAATCCTGTTTGTATTTGTATATACATATCACATGCAGCTTCAATTTCACAAAAATGAAAACATTGTCTTAATATATTGTCTTTTCTCTGAAATGACTCATATTTGAAACATTATCTATATTGCGTGAATTATTGTCACTAACACAATTGTCTGATTATCAACCTTTGTATGCTCATATATTAAAATCATTTTTTACAGAAAAACATCGTCCATGTTGTACTTATCTTCTATCTCATTTTAATCTATCATTCAGCTCTACCTTATATTCAATATTTTAAAAAGCTAATACAGAATATAGTGAAAACTCTAAGAGTTAAGTGTTTCTACAGTCTTATTGTCCAACATATGACGCGCAAACTGACACAATAAAAAACAAATATTACTTTTCAGCAAATAATTAAAGAATATACCCTTTGAACGAAAGCAGAGCCATAATAAAGAATTAAAGTTTATAAAGTTCAAGGTCTTCATAACATGCAAGGAAAACTCATCATTGAAATGTATGAAAACGTTTGTTCAAAGGACAGCATTAATCTGATATATCTTGATATGAGTTCAGAAGTCAGTTTTGGCAGAATATTTGTAGCCAAAACGTCCACAGTAGTACATTCACCGTTTACAAGATTTGTATTATGTTAGAAGTCCATCTTCTCCTTTTCATTTTTCCGAACGGGTGTTTATACTGTTAGAGTACTAATCGTTATGTAAGATATTGTTTGTAAGTTCAATAACACACCAACAAAGAAAAAATGTAATGATGGCTAGCGTAAAACTACTACTCGTTCAGTTGGGCATCAAAAGACTCGGCACCATTCCTGGTTCTCTTTTTCTTAGGGTCAGGAGGTGATGCCAAAATAGTTGTTGGAAATCTGGAATCTTATTCTATATAAAACTCCAATATATAATCGACAAACTTTATGGATTTATCGTCAGATGAAGCATCGGCTATTAATTCAACAAACGATTCCTCCATCATGTCAGTTGGCAAGTCAGCAATCCGAATCTTTATTTTTTTGTAATTGGCACTCAGACCTAACGACTAATTTTTTCCGCCACCAACTTTGTCCTAAATGAAATCTGCAACAACTGATTGTAGCAGTAGGAAAAGTTTTAGATCTAAGATCATAAAACTTTGTTCAGTGCTCGGAGCACAACAATCATGCTCGAAACATAAAATCAAGCATTTTGATTGGTTCAATTTAGAGTATGAGTACAAATAACTAACTCAAAAGTTTTATGACCGCAAGGCCAGAACTTTGTCTTTATAAAAAATAAATAAATAATTTACCTTTCTTCCTAAGAAGTTTCTGTATGAAGTCAGCCTCATGATAATAAAGATACAAGTCGACAAGAAGAGGGGCACAATTGGTTCCCATAGGAATGCAGACAGTCTGTTGAAAAAATGTGCCCCGAACGTAACAAATATTAAGAAATCAAGCATCTTGATAATGTCAGTTTCAGGGATTTTTTTGTTTGAATGAGAGTGATCATTTACAAAGTAGGATTGGTCCTTCCCTACAAATTGCGGAAACGTGTACTTTAGATTTACGGAAACGTAGTATTGGGACTTTGACGAATTAGGAAAATGCAATACGCCCGATTCTCTACCCCTCAATATGATTAGTATCAAAGGAGATTAAAGTACGTTTGGTGAAGATTGAAGAATTTGAACTTGAAAATTCTTTCAGATGTCAGACAGACAGTCTTTTGGAATAATGAAAACAATATAAATTATTTATCGAAAACTAAGGGTAAATACAAAAACATGTAATTCGACTTTTATGGAAGAGCTAGGTCGTACTACTCCATTGCATAATAATAATATTTGCTGAATCAGACAGATATTTCTACACCGAAAAATTTCATTCTGGTAATTTTACTTCTATATGTTTTAAACGAATACAAAGAGTACTAGAATCAAGAAAATAAAAAGATGTCGGTTGTCTATTTCACTATTTTGCTCATTGCCTTTTGATACTGTCTTCTTGTTTTGTATGTATAAGACAGTTGTTTATAATTGGTTTACAATGTATTCATATATCCATGTACAACACGGAAAAGAAAGAATACAACCTGAACATCATAAAAATGTTTAATAGGAAATGTAAAGGAAAAGTTGTGTAACTCTTTACAGACATGGATGGATTGAAGATCCCGATTTACATCAAAATATAACAATTTTGCTTGTTCTTGCGTTTGTTTGTACTGCACTCCTGTCACGTAGTGTTTACATTTTAAACGTTGACATATACACATGATAAAATGAGAGAATTAACTAGCCATAAAATCAGCTTCAACCCATCATCTTTTCTTAAAGTTTCGAAAACAAGTCAGGAATATGGCAGTTGTTATAAGACAGTCTGTTAATATGTATGTTGGCGTTTACCATTGAGGTAATTCAGTGCTTTTTCTGTTAGTCCGATGTTTTCCTTTAATACATTTTATGGTTGATATGTGCTTTTTCTGGGTTTTAGTCTGTTACTCGGATTTGTTTTTGCTAAATCGAAAAAAGGACTGTATATTCATATTTGTCTGTCTCGAAGGTATCATTTGACTTTGACCTCGTTTTCATGGTTCATTGGCGAATCTTTAGTTTTCATAATCTTGTCTGTTTCTTAGATACTATCAACAATAGGTAAATGTTTTAGTGTATTTAATGAATTTAAGCTGTACATGCATTTCCTGTTTGGTATATCTGACATTGACCTTATTTTCGTGGATCAAGTTCAGTGTATGTGGTAATTGGAGTAAAGCTTTATTGTTAGGACTATTAACATAAGCTTATGACTTTTTGAATTGGTATTGAAACATTAAAAAGTTAAAAAGTTAAAAGAAATAACAAAACGATTTCCGACAAGACTCACTTGTCTTACTGTTTGTACAAATTGTGACTTTGATTGAGAGTTCTTTCATTGGCGGTCACTTCACATCATTCTTTGTATATCTATTCTACCTCAAGTTCGAAAGATGATTGCATTTTATGTGTCGTTTATTTAATTGATGCCCATTTTATGTAATTGTACACTGTCGATTACATGTACCTATGACAAATATGCATCAGATTTTTTCAAGTGGTGTAATTCCAATTAAATCCTCAATCTCAATATTAAAATTATTCGTCCATTTCTATTAGTATTTTAATATTGATCTGAAACGTTTAAAAGCTTCATATGTATCAATTTATTTCCTTTTTTATCCTACGGTGAATAAAAGCCTGCTAAAGGATATTTACTTAAGGACAGTATTACCACTGTCACCATTAAAACCATACGGAGTACTTTATGGCAATTTATTGACATATGCATACTATCTAGAGAAAAGCAACGCATACTTCATGTACTTACTTACATATATCTTTTCAGTTTTCGATTTAAAGTTTTTTTTTTCGTGTTACAACGATTAGATTTTTTGCACAAACAATAACGGTATTACAATTTACCCTGTGTAACCAAACTGTTAATTCTAAATCGTCGATGGGCTACCAAAATGTTGTAAATTACCTATTTTATCTAAAAAAAAAAACAGGATTTAAATTTTTTGTAGAAATGCATGCTTTCCTAAATGTAGTAAGTGAACCGTAATATATTTGTAAGTAGCAGTGAAATAAAAATTATGATGTCTTTAAATTACGTAAAAACCAAACTTATTTTAACAGAAAAAAAAGACATATACATTACTTGATTTCCGAATCTATTACAAAACACCTTTTAAATTTACATATAACATTTTGGGAGCTAACGTTCACTTTACAAGCAATTGGTTTTTTGACCTTTTTCTAATGTTTGAATTGGTTCAACTGTATGTTATTGTGGAGTATCAAGATGATTTGTGTGAAAAAGTAATTGTATCCAAACAAAGTCAGATACGACATTTTTGGAAGCCCAGCGACAATATCAGTTATATCCCCGTGCACCCTTTTCTTGTAGTTATTCATTTATAAATGTTAAACGTAAATCACATATTAACACAAACTTTAACCGAAACGATCGGGTAAAATATCATTAAAAAGTTATTACCCTTTTCACATTTAACTTTCGTGATATGTCAATTTAACTCATCGACTGCTCTACTATACATATTGCAGACCTAAACTCTTTAAATTCAAATATTAAAACAATAAATAAAAAACAATGATACACATACCGGAAGTAATATTTTTTTCATATAGAACGTCTACAAACTTTATATTTTTTGGAATGATAGAATTATAGTCTATCTTTCGACACAAAAAAAATCTTATAACAATTTAAATTGCATATTGCATGTGTCGCGTTTAGTTTGTTATTCAGTATATGTACTTAAGAGTAATGCACATTTTTAAACATATTTGATTTTTGTATAGAATAATGTTTTGGTTTTGTTTGTGATGTAATAAAAATCTACTGAAAAACAAACCAATCAGCTTAACGACGACTACTTTTAATAAGTGATGCCAGTTTATCAGACCAAAACACAAAAAAACCTCAATTGTAGATGGTTTTAGAATGGATATCATTAAAATTGCTGTCATTCTATTCTACTGCGCATCATTGATATCCCTGATCTATTGTAAAACATTTAATGACACTTCCTATCTTGCGGGACAACTGAAAAACATTCCGCCTGACGTTCTTCCGAGATTAAACCAAAACGAATTCGTTAATGTTTCCATAACGGCGTTTATTGCTTCAATATTGGACTATAACGAAGTCTCCGGGACACTGCAAGCAGTCGTGACTTACTATTTGACTTGGACAGACGAAATGAGAAGATGGAATAGCTCTGCATATGGGAATGTTAGTTCAATAAATTTACCGATAACAAGCACTTGGATTCCAGAAATAAGCGTGAACAACATGGTTCGTCAAAAAACAATTTTAATGTATCATAATGATATGGAAATACGAAAAGCATATGTTAGCTATAAATCAGACGGCTCCGCAGTTTTTTTATTAGGTGGTGCACAAAAACTTTCATGTTCTTCTGATGTGAAGTATTTTCCGTTTGATTCACACGCATGCTCTATTGAACTGACTACAACGCACGCATTCGACAACGTTATTATTACATCAGCAATAAAAACCATTGACTTGACATACGGTGTGCCGAACCCTAAATGGAGCATAACAGAAAATGTTGTACAAAGCAATGTTTATGTCTATTCATCTAAAGTAAGCTTTAACATTACATTATCAAGAAATCCGAGTTTTCTATTCTTGAACTTAGTTCTCCCTATTGTTCTCCTTAGTTTTGCCAATTTACTGGTGTTTTGTATTCCTGCTGCGTCTGGTGAACGTGGTTCATTGGCGTTTACTATTCTACTCACCTTCGTTGTTTTCATAACTCTAGTTACGGACATTCTTCCAGCATGCAAACCAATTTCATATTTCAATATCTTTCTTGAAGTTCAACTCTTTTGCAGTGTTTTAATAACATTTTGTGCAGTTTGGAGCATCTCTTTGCACCATAAATTTGTGGAATATGATTCACAAGAAATTTGTCCACGATTCTTACTGCAAATGAGTTGTGCGTATCGTTATTTATGTTCTAAAAACCAACGGAAAGTCGACAACAACCGCATCCTGTCCCCTAGAAGGTTCACAGAAGAACATAGCAATGACACATGTTTAGACAAAAGCGATCAGTTGGAAAAGGAGCAGCAACTACACGAAGATAACAAGAATGAAAGTAAATTTACTACGGACATCCAACAATACTGTTTGAAATTTATAGATTCAATTTGCTTTAGTCTATTCCTTGTTATTCTGTGTATACAACTAATTGTTCATGGTATTGTTTTCTCGTATCGACCATAATCACAAATTGAATCCCAGGGGACCTATACAAATTGCTGAATTCCCAAACATCTAGGTAATATATGCGAATACATGTATATTTGTTTGATTCATGTATACTAAATGCTGTATCGACTTTTTGTTTTTATTTATATGAATAAATCACTGCAAGACTACATCATGTCAAATTAACGTATACGAACATAATAGAGGAATGTCAAAGTACAAACACTAAAAACGAAATAAAAGTCAAATTTTTAAATTGTAAAGAAAAATCTATGTAATGTTTTTTCTCTCGAAATAATCTGTATCTATATAGCAAATTGGAAAAAAAAATGAAAAAAAAGATACTTATATATAAGTTTTTAAATATATTACAAATTATAAGTAACAAACTTAGATTAAGTGAAAATTAGCAGGTCTTTTGTGTTGCACTAAAATTGCAACCATAAGAACAGCTTTTATAAGATACAAAATATATGATCTGACCATCACCAAAAAGAAAGTATAAAGCATAACTTCCTTCATAAATCAGTGAGTAGTGCTACGGGTAGGCGATTGATTAATGAATTTTAAACTTTATATTAAGCATATATACAATTTTCAACTTTTTAAAAACATATTGTATGCATTCTTCTTGTCTTCTATGCTTAAGTGACATATTGTTTGCATTCTTCTTGTCTTTTATGTTTAAGTTACACATTGTATGCATTCCTCTGGTCTTTTATGCTTAAGCTACTATATTCCGATTATTTTGTCACAAACAATAACTAATTAAATAATTTAAATGTTCATGTCAATAAAATTTAATTAACTTGAAGATTGCGTTAATCAACTTTATTTACTCCCTCGTTTCATTGCTCCGAAAATACAATTTGTCTTAACTATATATCGTAGAATAAAACAAAGACAGTATAGGTTGGTGCGTTCGCTACAAGATCACATTGCAAAGGGGGTTATGTAAATATATATCTATATATAAATTATACTAGTTTCTATACAAATGGGTAAAGCTTCAGATGGTGTATATGTGCCAATTCATACTGTAAAAATATGCTTCAAGAACTGATGAAGAGATTTTTTGTTTTAATAAGACCTCCCAGGAATAGCACAACGGCATTTTAACAACGTTTAATGACAACAATTATATTTTAAAAACTAATTGTCATATTTCTTGTTTTTAGCAGCAGCTTTCGAACATTTCTACTTAATTTGTTAGGAGCTGATTACACAACCTTCAACGAAAAATCTCCATGATTCCTGAATTATTCAAAACCTTTCCAGTATCATCAGTCTGTTGTAGTACATATATCTATAAAAAAACGCCAGAATAATAAATGATAACGTTTAAGTAGAAACACGTTTCGGAAGAGGGTTTGATTGACTCCTTATACTAAGTATACTTATAAAATCATAATACGATCAGATATCAGTATAGATCGAAACTAACTTTGATCAGTATCAGTAAAGTTCATCAGTACAAAATCTTTATATGAAACCATACGTCCTTATGCACATAATTCATATACTAGAGAGGATAGTTCTATCTAAAGGAGTATAGTCCTCCTCAAAATATTTATATGTGACCATATGTTTTCATGAAAATTATCCATAAACTAGAGAGTTGTCTTCTGTAAGGAGTACAGACTGTCAGTCCTCCTCGAAATATTTATATGTGACCGAACGTCTTCATGCAGGTTATCTATATACTAGAGAGTACAGTCATCCTAATAAGGAGTACATTTCTGCTTAAAAATTATATGTGAACCATGCGTCTTAATGCAATTTAGTCATATACTAGAGAGTACAGTCCTTTCTTTTGGAGTGCAGTCCTCCTTTAAATATCTCTTTTTAAATTCTACTTAAAACATTTATATGTAACTACCCTTCTTCAGGCAAATTAGCCATACACTAGAGAGTACAATCCTCTCTACAGGAGTACAGTTATACTTAGAATATCTGTATTATTTAATCATTCGTCATTATGCAAGTTATTTATGTACTGGAGTTCTCCTTCAAATATTGATACATGACCAAGCGTCTTCATACAAAATATCCATCTAAACAAGAAAGTACAGTTCTTTATTAAGAATCAAAGTTCTCCTTAAAATATTTATATGTACATATGTAACCATACGTTTTCAAACAAATAATCCATATACCAGAGAGTAAAATACTCCTTTAAATGTTGATATCACTAAGTTACAATGTTTTCATAAAATAAATCATTATATTATAGCGTCAATTCTGAAAACTATTACCCCAAAGGAAGCACATTTCGGTACTTACAACGTATCTTTAGCTTAACAATAAATAAACAATATGGTTAGTAGTTTTGTTGATAAGATTAACTAGTGGTACAAACCAATTTAAATCAAAAGACAAATTTGACAAATGCACATGCAACAACGTCAGGTGTCCGATAAGGAAAAAATGTAAATTTCAAGTATTTGATAACTGAATTAATTCTCCAAGAAACCCCTAAATTAGTGAATTAATCCGGATATATATACACACGATGTTACCTGCTGGTCAAATTTTAGCCTTCGTTTTTCTATATTTTTTTTAACATGATGTTTCTCTAAAATTAACCTAGATTTACTACTGCTTGACATAGCTGCAGATAATATAATGACACAGTGAGGGGGGTTCTGATAATTCAAAAATACGTTTGTTTGGTTGTCGATGATTCTGTAAAACTGCATTGTCTATTGCTGATCTTATATTTTAAAATATATAACTGTCTGTTGTAAGAATAAATTTGCTATTTTTAAATGTATCTTTCCAAAAATAAATGGACTTTTAAGTCTGATTTCAACCGAACAATAGGTTTTGGTTTATTCTGTATCAACATGATCACTTAAAATAAGTAAAGTATAATAAACTTGCTCAATAATTGTCTCAAGGGTTTGGAAACGTCCATGTGGTATCTTGTCTTCTCTAAAGCTGGGCTGAAACGGGACAGTACTAGGCAATGTGTTCTGACAAGCTGTTGAACGATGCTCTGGGATCTGCGTTGAATGGGTTGACGGAGGTTTGATCCTCGTCATCAGCAATATCAGTGTTTATATACTCTCTACCCATCTACCAACCATGTTTGTCTGCTTTCTTTAAGGGGGTCCTATAGCTATATGTAATGAAGTCAGCTTTTAGTTTTTCCTTTTTAATCATATATGATGGAGATGTATAGTTTTTATACAGCGAAGAACATTTGTTGTGTTATACTAAAGAATTTCACCAACAGCGTTGAACTCAGTAAATTCACCATACGTAGCTATAGAACCAGCTCATCCAGTATAAGGGTTACTGTTAGGATGAAAATGGCTTTCTGTATCTGACATATCCAAGAATAGTATACCAAACTAAACTAGTCTGTGTTATCTTGTAACGAACGTCGCATTGGTCAAACACAGCTCAAATCTGCCTTATATTCTGACTGTCAAAATCGTCCGTGCAGAAAGGAATCCAATTGGTAATACCCCATCTCATTTAAATATAGAAAGACCGTTATATACAAAACATAGTACCGTAAAGAAATGTATTAAAATGAATACATGACAAAACTATATTCTGTAATAAATTCATCCAGTTTATTGAATAACACTTATCACATCATTTGTACATAAATGAGCAACATGCCGGGTGCTTTTTGTATCACAGGATCTGATTATCCTTCCAAATCATCTGTGATTACCCCTGTGTTTGATGGTGTTCGTGTTGCTTCATCTGTAGTTCTCTGAGTTGAATATTTATTAATCTAGTTTTTCTACTGTCGTTTTTTAGCGATGACATTTTCAATTTTGTTTTGTTTTGTTTTAAATTTGAATATCACTTTGATATATTTTGCCTCTGTTTTATAGGTTATAAAACAATCAAATAATTCGTTTCATACTTTAACAAGTTTAAACTGTTTTATATTTTTTATTCATCAAACGGCGATTGATAATCATGTTGTGGATCTTAATTGAAGTCGATACGTTGGTGTGGTTCATCATGTAGTTGAAGTCCGTTGAGCACGTTCTGTCAAAATTATATAGATTGAAAATAAAAACAATATTTATCAGAATTTTCCTCTTTTGAAAAAGTCAATTATGGGAATTGAAATAAAACAAACATTATATGTATAGTTTTGTAATTGCAAGATGTACACACAAGAGAGATACATTTTTGTTTTTAATTGCATGCGTTTGATTTCTTCGTCGAAATGTATCGTCACAATAAACCCTTTTTTCTTTTTCAAACGCATACTTTTTAATTAAAGTTTGCGATTGTGGCTCAGCATCAAAAGCCCAGTAGTCAACACTTCGGTGTTGACATCAATAATGCGGTTATTTTTTTTTATCAATTTCCTGTTTACAAAACTTCTAATTTTTCAAAAACCTAAGGATTTCCTATCCCACGCATATATTACCTTAGCCGTATTTGGCACCACTTATTGGAATCCTCAATACTCTTCAACTTTGTACTTCTTTGGCATTATAAATATTTTGATATGAGCGTCACTGATGAGTCTTGTGTAGACGAATCGTACGTCTGGCGTACTGAATTATAATCCTGTTACCTTCAATAACTATCAGCAAAGTCCTGACTAGGACAAACTTAAGAACAAGGACAGGTTCTGGTCTAAGAATGCCACCAAATAATATGTTTCTTAAACGATAAAAATAAAACAGGAATAACAAAAAACACCCTCTAAAAAGTCTTCAATACATTTCTTAATGTCTTTATCTACAACATCGCTAGCAACATATAATTTGTTTTCATAAACAGAAGGTTGGCATAAAAAAAAACAGATATCTGTTTTATGTGACAAAAGTTTGTGTGATATATTGATGATAGGCATACATGTATCTGTTATATGTGGCAAAAAGGATGTGTTACAGCTGGATGATATACATGTATGCATTTATGTTTCTGATCTATGTGGTAAAAAAAAGTCTGTGTAACAGTTAGGTATGAAAGCTATTTGAAAAGTCATGTATCTATTCTATGAGGTTTTGTAATAAATGCTACTTATAAAGCTATTTTTTGATTTTCTCAAAACAAAACAAAGTTATCACTTTTCTTCAGAATTCGTTATAATAACATTTTCTCTACAACTCTTCAACTTTCTTCCAGGCTATTTTTTTTTTTAGATTAAGTGTAAATCAAATTCTTAACTGTTTTGTTTTAACTATTATCATTATTATTTTCTAGACGTAGTCGACATGAGATAATGCAATGAATTACGTTGACTATTGAACAAACAGTCAATATTGTTATGCACTGTCGTGATATGCAAAGAACTATATAACTTAAAATTATTGATGTTTATATTTGTTTGCAATATATTCATGAACACGGAAACACAGAACAGAAAGAATACAACATGGACATGCATTAAAAAAGTCATTATTTTAAAAAAGGAAAGGTTTTGTAACTCTTAACAGGCATGCACGGAATAAAGACCCCGATTTATATCGAAAATTAAATACTATGGCGTGTTCTTGCGTTTATTAATACTGCATTCCTGTCACGTAGTGTTGTCATTTTAAACTTTGCCATATAAGCGGAAGGTTTGACTAGCCATAAAATCAGGTTTAACCTACCATTGTTTCTGAAAATGTTTTGTACCAGGTCAGGAATATGGCAGTTGTTATAAGACAATCTGTTTATATTAACGGTGGCGTTTACTTTTGTGGTAATTCAGTGTTTCTTCTGTTGTTCCGTTGTTTTCCTTAAATTCATGCTATGGTTGATTTCTTTTCATGGGTTTCAGTTTGTTACCCGCATTTTTGTTTTGCTTAATCGAAAAAGGACTATTGTACATTTGTATATTTTAAGGATTGTAAGGTATACATTTGCAGATATCATCTGACCATGACTTCATTTTCATGGTTCAGTGTTCCTAGTTTTTTTTTATGTTTGGTTAGTATTTCAAATAGTATATGCAATAGGTCACCTTTATTTGATGTATGGAAATAGTTTATGATATACATGTCAGTCTGGCAGGTTTTATTTGACCCTGACCCTGACCTCATTTTCATAGTTTATTGTTCGTTATTGTGTTTTTTGTGTGTTGGTCTGTTTTTCTTATACTACAATTTGTAAGCAATATGTCAACGATATTTGTTGCATGGAGGGACTGTAAAAGAGGGGCGAAGGATACCAGAGGGACAGCCAAACTCATCGATAGAAAAAAAAACTGAAAACGCCATGGCTAAAAATAAAAAGACAAACAGACAAATAATAGTACAGACGACACAACATAGAAAACTAAAGACAAAGCAACTCGTAACCCACCAAAACTAGGGGTAATCTCAGATGCTCCGAAAGGGTCCTGCTCCACATGTGGCATCCGTCGTGTTGATTATGTTATTACAAATCCGGTAAATAGTCTCATTCGGTAGGTCACAGTCGTGAAAAGGGAAGGTGTAAGGTGTATACATGTATGCCTGTCTGGCAGTTATCATTAAAACTTTATCTCATTTTCATTGGTCATTGGTCAATGTTAAGTTTTCATAATTAAGTCTGTTTCTTATATAATATAAACTATAGGTTTTCAACTATTTTTAGTGTATTATATAATTGTAAGGTGTACATGTGTTTTACGTTTGGTGTATCTGACCTTGACCTTATTTTCTTCGACCATGTTGCGTTTATGTGGTACTCGGTGTAAAGCTTTATGTATAGGACTAATACTATTAGCCTATGATTTTTTGAATTGGTATTGAAACATTAAAATGTTGAAAAGTTAAAAACTTATATCACGAAACTATTTCCAACAAGACCCACTTTTCTCATTGTTTCTAACTGTTTGTACAAATTCTGACTTTGATTGAGAGATGTCTCATTGGCAGTTTCCATATTTCAATGTATGCCTATTTCATGTACTTATACACTGTCGATTACCTATAACAAATATTAATCAATTTTTGTTCATGCGGTATTATTCAAATTAAATTCCCACAATCAGTATAACAATTATTCCTTCCATTCTATTATTATTTTAATGTTACCCCGATACGTTTAAAAAGTTCATATGCATCAATGTTTTTCCTGTTTTTAATCCTACGGTAAATAAAACTATTGCTAAAGGATATTGACTAAAGTAACGTATTCCCACTGTCACCATGAAAATTATCTGGAGTACTTAATGGAAATTTATTGACATATGCATACTTTCTAGAGAAAGGCAACACATACTTCATGTACTTACATGTAGATCTTTTCAGTTTTCGGTTGAAAGTCTTTGTCTTGAATTTGATTAGGGTTTTTTTCCAGACGAAAGTTATCTTTTTTTTATCGGGTCATTACTATTAGATTTTTGGCACATAAAACAGGATAACGGTATTACAATTTACCCTGTGTAATAAAGCTGTTAATTCTATATTGTTGTTGTACTTCCAAACTGTTGCAAATTACCAATCCCCCCCCCAAAAAAAAAAAAAGATTTAAAATTTTTGTTAAAATGCATGCTTCCAAAATGTCGTATGTGAATCTGAATTTTTTTGTAAGTAGGAGTGAAAAAAAACTATTATGTCTGTAGATTACGTAAACACTTTAACTCATTTTAGCAAAAATAAAGAAATATACAAGTACTTTATTCCCGAATCTATTACAAAACACTTTTGAAGTTTACATACACCATTTTGTGAGCAAACGTTACCTTAACAAGCAATTGAGATTTTGACTTTTCGAATGTTTTGGTTGGTCTAACTTTATGGTATTTTGGAGTATCAATGACTGCCTTCCGCCAAGAAGATTTGTGTGAAAAGGTTATTTTGCCAAAAAAACTCATATACGACATTTTGGAAGCTCAGCGACGATAAAATTTATCTCCCCGTACACTTTTGTTGTCGTAATTCATTCATAATCAGAAAAAGCATATCGTCGCTGGGCTTCTAAAATGTCGTATATGACTTTTTTGGCTAAACATACTTTTTGACACCAATGGTCTGGGCGGGAGGAAATCTTTGGTATTACAAAATATCATACAGTTAGACCAATCAAAATGTGTGAAATAAGACATATTACAAAATTGCAAATGTCAGTTTTTTGTAAAGTTTGCTTCCAAAATGTTTTATGAAAACTTGAAAATCGTTGTAGAATGGCTTTGGGAAAAAAATAATTGTACATTTCTTTATTTCTGTGAAAATAATTTAAGTTCTCTGATAATCCAGAAATGTCAAAGTTTTTATTTCACTGATATTTACAAAAATGTTCAAGTTCACATACGACATTTTGGAAGCATGCATTTTGCCAAAATTTTCAAAGCCTGTTTGTGAGATATTTTTTTCTTGAAAAATTTGTAATTTACAACATTTTAGAAGCCCAGCGACTATATCACATGTTTTTATAAACAGTTTTAACCGAAACCATCCGGTAAAATATAATGAAAGTTATTATCCTGTTCACAATTAACTTTCGTGATATGTCGATTTGACTCATCAACTGTTCTTCCATATATATTACAGACCTAAACTCTTTAAATTCAAATATTAAAACAATAGAAAAAACAACCAAATGACACAAATACCGGAAGTAACTTATTTTCATATAGAAGGTCTACAAACTTTATATTTTTTTGGAATGAGGGAATGATAGTCTATCTTTCGACACAAAAAGATCTTATAACAATTTCATCGCATATTGCATGTGTCGCGTTTAGTTTGTTAATCAGTATATGCACTCAAAAGCAATGCAAATGTTAACACATAATATTTGATTTTTGTATGAAATGATGTTTTCATTTGGTTTGTGATGTAATAAAAATCTCCTGAAAAACAAACCAATCAGCTTTATAACGACTACTTTTACTCAGCGATGCAACTTTATCAGATTACAACGCAAGAAAAACTCAATTGGGGAAGGTGTTAAAATGGATATCATTAAAATTGCTGTAGTTTATTCTACTGCGCATCATTGAGATCCCTGATCTATTGTAAAACATTTAATGACACTTCTAATCTTGCGAGACAACTGAAAAAGATTCCATCTGACGTTCATCCGAGATTAAACCAAGACGAATTCGTTAATATTTCCATATCGGCGTTTATTGCTTCAATATTGGACTATGACGAAGTTTCCGGAACACTGCAAGCAGTAATGTCTTACGTTTTAGCTTGGACGGACGAAATAAGAAGATGGAATAGCTCTGAATATGGTAATGTCCTTTCAATAAATTTACCGATAACTAACACTTGGATTCCAGAAATAAGCATGAATAACATGGTTCGTCAAAAAACCATATTAATGTATCATAATGATATGGAAATAAGAAAAGCATATGTTCATTATAAATCAAACGGCTACGCAGTTTTTCATTTAGGTGGTGCGCAAGAACTTTCATGTTCGTCAGATGTGAAGTATTTCCCATTTGATTCACACGAGTGTTCCATTCAACTCATTACAACACACGCATTCGACAACTTTCATATTTCAATATCTTTCTTGAAGTTCAACTCTTTTGCAGTGTTTTAATAACATTTTGTGCAGTTTGGAGCATCTCTTTGCACGATAAATTTGTCGAAAATGATTCACAAGAAATTTGTCCACGATTCTTACTGCAAATGAGTTGTGCGTATCGTAATTTATGTTCTAAAAACCAACGGAAAGTCGACAACAAACGCATCCTGCCCCCTAGAGGGTTCACAGAAGAACGTAGCAATGACACATGTTTAGACAAAAGCGACCAGTTGCAAAAGGAGCAGCAACTACATGAAGATAACAAGAATGAAAGTAAATTTACAATGGACATCCATCAATATTGTTTGAAATTTATAGATTCAATTTGCTTTAGTCTATTCCTTATTATTCTGTGTATACAATTAATTGTTCATGGTATTGTTTTCTCGTATCGACCATAATCACAAATTGAATACAAGTTTTTGAATTCCCAGACATTTAGCTAATATATGCGAATACATGTATATTTGTTTGATACATGTATATTAAATCCTGTATTGACTTTAGGTTTTTATTCATATAGATAAATCACTGTAAGACAACATCATGTAAATTTAACGTATACAAACATAATAGAGGAATGTCAAAGTACAAACACTAAAAACGAAATAGAAGTCAAATTTTTAAATTATAAAGAAAAATCTATGTAATGTTTTTTTTCTCGAGTAAAATCTGTATCTATATAGCAAATTGAAAAAAAAAAAAAAAAAAATGAAAAAACATATATCTATATATAAGTTTTTAAATATAATACAATTTATAGTTACAAACTTAGATTAAGTAAAAATAAGCAGGTCTTTTGTGTTGCACTAAAATTTCAACCATAAGAACAGCTTTTATAAGATAAAAAATATATTATCTGACCATCAACAAAAACGAAAGTATAAAGTATCATTTCCTTCATAAATCAGTGACTAGTGCTACGGGTAGGCGATTGATTAATGAATTTTAAACTTTATATTAAGCTTATATACAATTTTAAGCTTTTTGAATACACATTGTATGCATTCTTCTTGTCTTTTATGCTTAAGTTACACATTGTTTGCATTCTTCTTGTCTTTTATGCTTAAGTTACACATTGTATGCATTCTTCTTGTCTTTTATGCTTAAGTTACTATGTTCCGATTATTTTGTCACAAATAATATCTAATTAGATAATTTACAATGTTCATGTCAATAAAATTGAATTAACTTGAAAGTTGCGTTAATCAACTTTATTTACTCCCTCGTTTCACTGCTCCGAAAATAAAATGATTCTTAACTATATATCGTAGAAAAAAACAAACACAGTATAGGGTGGTGGGTTCGCTACAAGATTGAATGGCAAAGGGGGTTATGTAAATATATATAAGTATATATAAATTATACTAATTTCTCTACAAATGGGTAAAGCTTCAGATGGTGTATATGTGCCAATTCATACTGTAAAAATATTCTTCAAGAACTGATGAAGAGACTTTTTGTTTTAATAAGACCTCACAGGAATAGCACAACGGCAGTTTAATGACAACAATAATATTTTAAAAACATCAGTGTTGAAATTTTTGAAAAACTAATTGTCATATTTCTTGTTTTTAGCAGCAGCTTTCGAACATTTCTACTTTATCTGTTAGGAGCTGATTACACAACCTTCATCGACAAATCTCCATGATTCCTGAATTTTTCAAAATTTTTCCAGTAGCATCAGTCTGTTGTAGTACATATACATGTATCTATATAATACGTCAGAATAATAAATGATAACGTTTAAGTAGAAAAACGTTTCGGAAGAGCGTTTGATTTACTCCTTATACTAAGTATACTTATAAAATCATAACAGATCGAAACTAACTTTGATCAGTATCAGTAAAGTTCATCAGTACAAAATATCTTTTTTAAACCATACGTCTTCATGCACATAATTCATATACTAGAGAGGACAGTTCTCTCTAAAGGAGTATAGTCCTCCCCAAAATATTTATATGTGACCATACGTTTTCATTCAAATTATCCATAAACTAGAGAGTAGTTTTCTTTAAAGGAGTACAGTCCTCCTCGAAATATGTATATGTGACCGAACGTCTTCATGCTAGTTATCTATATACTAGAGAGTACAGTCCTCTCTTTTGGAGTTCAGTCCTCCTTTAAATATCTCTAGGAGTAACCATGTGTCTTCATTAGAATTATTCATATTTTAGAGAGTGCAGTCCTCTCCTTTGAAATGCAGTGCTCCTTTAAAAAGCTATAAGTAACCATGCGTCTACATGCAAATTATTCATATTCTAGAGAGTGCAGTCCTCTCTTTTGAAATGCAGTGCTTCTTTAAAAAGCTATAAGTAACAATGCGTCTACATGCAAATTATTCATATTCTGGAGAGTGCAGACCTTTCTTTTGAAATGCAGTGCTCCTTTAAAAAGCTATAAGTAACATGCGTCTACATGCAAATTATTCATATACCAGAGAGTGCAGTCTTCTCTAAAGTAGTACAATTCTACTTAAAAAATTAAGTGTAACTACCCTTCTTCATACAAATTATTCATATACTAGAGAGTATAGTCCACACTTAAGGAATGCAGTCCTCTTTTAAAAATCTATAAGTGACCATGCGTCTCCATGCAGATTAGCCATATACTACAGAGTACAGTCCTCTCTAAAGGAGTACAGGTCTCCTTTAAAAATCTATAAGTAACCATGCATCTTCATGCACATTAGCCATATACTAGAGAGTACAGTCCTCTCTAAAGGAGTACAGTTCTCCTTAGAATATTTGTATTATTTAACCATTCGTCATTATGCAAGTTATTCATATACTAGAGAATACAATCCTCTCAAAAGGAAAACAGTTCTCCTCAAATATTGATACATGACCAAACGTCTTCATGCAAAATATCCATCTAAAACAAGAAAGTACAGTCCTTTATTAAGAATTAAAGATCCCCGTAAAATATTTATATGTACATATGTAACCATACGTTTTCAAACAAATAATCCATATACAAGAGAGTAAAATACTCCTTTAAATGTCCATATCAGTACGTAACAATGTTTTCATAAAATAAATCATTATATTATAGCGTCAATTCTGAAAACTATTATTCAAAGGAAGCAAATGTACATTTCGGTACTTACAACGTACCTTTAGCTTAACAATAAATAAACAATATGGTCAGTAGTTTTGTTGATAAGATTAACTGGTGGTACAAACCAATTTAAATCAAAAGACCAATTTGACAAATGCACATGCAACAACGTCAAGGTGTCCGGTAAGGCAAAAATGTAAATTTCAAGTATTTGGTAACTGAATTAATTCTCCAAGAAACCCCTAAATTAATGAATTAATCCGGATGTATATACACACGATGTTACCTGCTGGTCAAATTTAAGCCTTCGTTTTTCTATATTCTTTTTAACATGACGTTTCTCTAAAATTAACCTAGATTTACTACTGCTTGACATAGCTGCAGATAATATAATGACACAGTGAGGGGGTTCTGATAATTCAAAAATACGTTTGTTTGTTTGTCGATGATTCTGTAAAACTGCATGGTCTATTGCTGATTTTATATTTTAAAATATATAACTGTCTGTTGTAAGAATAAATTTGCTATTTTTCAATGACTTTTAAGTCTGATTTCAACCGAAACAATAGGTTTTGGTTTATTCTGTATCAACATGATCACTTAGAATAAGTAAAGTATAATCAACTTGCTCAATAATTGTCTCAAGGGTTTGGAAACGTCCATGTGGTATCTTGTCTTCTCTAAAGCTGGGCTGAAACGGGTCAGTACTAGGCAATGTGTTCTGGCAAGCTGTTGAACGATGCTCTGGGATCGGCGTTGAATGGGTTGACGGAGGTTTGATCCTCGTTACTGTGAATTCATTTATTTTCGGGGGTACCAACTTTCGTGGATTGAGGAGAACTTGCATATTCGTGGTTATATAAATTCGCGGTTTTGGGAAAGTTTGCATACATTCCTTTAGAAAATTTGTATTTCGTTGATCATTTAAATTCGTGGTTCTCCTGTTCCCACGAAATCCACGAAAATTGGTATCCAACGAATATTAATGAATCCACAGTATCAGCAATATCAGTGTCTATATACTCTCTACCCATCTACCAACCATGTTTGTCTGCTTTCTTTAAGGGGTCCTATAGCTATATGTAATGAAGTCAGCTTTAAGTTTTTCCTTTTTAATCATTATGATGGAGATGCATAGTTTTTCTACAGCGAAGAACATTTGTTGTGTTGAACTAAAGAATTGCACCAACAGCGTTGAACTCAGTAAATTCACCATACGTAGCTTTAGAACCAGCTCATCTAGTATAAGGGTTACTGTTAGGATGAAAATGGCTTTCTGTATCTGACATATACAAGATGGCGAATAGTATACCAAACTAAACTAAACTAGTCTTTACTATCTTGTAACGAACGTCGCGTTGGTCAAACACAGTTCAAATCTACCTCATTTTCTGCCAAAATCGTCCGTGCAGAAAGGAATCAAATGGGTAATACCCCATCTCATTTAAATATAGAAAGACCGTTATATACAAAACAGAAGACCGTAAAGAAATGTATTAAAATGAATACATGACAAAACTATATTCTGTAATAAATACATCCAGTTTATTGAATAACACTTATCACATCATTTGTACATAAATGAGCAACATGCCGGGTGCTTTTTGTAGCACATGATCATCTGTGATTATCCCTGTGTTTGATGGTGTTCGTGTTGCTTCATCTTTAGTTCTCTAAGTTGAATATTTATTAATCTGGTTTTTCTACTGTCGTTTTTTAGCGATGACATTTTCAATTTTGTTTTGTTTTGTTTTAAGTTTGAATATCCCTTTGATGTCTTTTGCCTCTGTT
Source organism: Mytilus galloprovincialis (assembly GCA_037788925.1). Lineage (NCBI taxonomy): Eukaryota > Metazoa > Mollusca > Bivalvia > Mytilida > Mytilidae > Mytilus > Mytilus galloprovincialis. Next base: position 47,378,930 of record CM075333.1, on the reverse strand, counting down.
TTATAGGTTATAAAACAATCAAATAATTCGTTTCATACTTTAAACTGTTTTATATGTTTTTTTCATCAAACGGCGATTGTTAATCATGTTGTGGATCTCAATTGAAGTCGATACGTTGGTAAAATTGATCATGTAGTGGAAGTCCGTTGAGCACGTTCTATCAAAATTAGATTGAACAAAACAATATTAACCAGAATTTTCCTCTTTTGAAAAAGTCAATTATGGGAATTGAAATAAAACAGACATTATATGTATAGTTTGTAATTGCAAGATGTACACACAAGATAGATACATTGTTGTTTTGATTGCATGCAGTTTGATTTCTCCGGCCAAATGTATCGTCACAATAAGACTTTTTTTTCTTTTTTCAAACGCCTACTTTTTAATTAAATTTTGCGATTTATGGCTCAGCATCACCAGCCCAGTAGTCAACATTTCGGTGTTGACATGAATATCAATTATGTGGCCATTTTTATAGATTTCCTGTTTACAAAACTTTAAATTTTTCGAAAAACTAAGGATTTTCTTATCCCAGGCATAGATTACCTTAGCCGTATTTGGCACAACTTTTTGGAATTTTGGATCCTCAAAGCTCTTCATCTTTGTACTTGTTTGGCATTATAAATATTTTGATATGAGTGTCACTGATGAGTCTTGTGTAGACGAACGTCTGGCGTACTAAATTATAATCCTGGTACCTTTAATAACTATCAGCAAAGTCCTGACTAGGACAAACTAAAGAACAAAGACAGGTTCTGGTCCGAGAATGCCACCAAATAATATGTTTCTTAAACGATAAAAATAAAACAGGAATAACAAATAGCACCCTCTAAAAAGTCCTCAATACGTTATTCGATGTCTTTATCTACAACATAGCTAGTAACATATAATTTGTTTTCATAAACAGAAGGTTGGCATAAGAAAACAGATATCTTTTCTATGTGACAAAAGTTTGTGTGATATATTGGTGATATAGGCATACATGTATCTGTTATATGTGACAAAAAAGTATGTGTAACAGCTGGATGATATACATGTATGTATTTATGTTTCTGATCTATGTGGCAAAAAAAAGTCTGTGTAACAGGTAGGTATTAAAGGTATTTGAAAAGTCATGTATCTGTTCTATGAGGTTTCGTAATAAATGCTTTTTATAAAGCTATTTTTTTTATTTTCTCAAAACAAAACAAAAATATCACTTTTCTTCAGAACTCGTTATAATCATATTTTCTCTACAACTCTTCAACTTTCTTCCAGGCTATTTTTTTAAGATTAAGTGTAAATCAAATTCGTAACTGTTTTGTTTTAATTATTATCATTATTATTTTCTAGACGTAGTCGACATGAGATAATGCATTGAGTTACGTTGAAAGTTGAACAAACAGTCAATGTTGATATGCACTGTCGTGATATGCAAAGAACTATATAGCTTAAAATTATTGATGTCGACATCAAATTGAAAGTTTTCTAAAGTATAAAAGTTTGCGCTAAAACTAATTCAGTCAATTGTCATATTCATCATTAAGGATAAATCAGTACATATTATAGTAGTTACTTTTAAGTATTCACAAACAATAACTCTTGCTTAGACATTGATAGATTTGGTCGACAGTAACTAGAAATAGATTGCATTTATTGGATGTCATATAGCTGATAGAAGTACTACACTTTATAACTTCTTTATGGAACGCCACAGCTGTCTTATTTGGAACTCCGATATTACGTTGTGTTATTCTAATATTACTTACTGATAGTTTGCCTTTACATAATATGGTTTTGACATTACGTAATGATGTTTTGATATAACTCAATATGGAATAGTCATTACATAATGATATTTCGATATTACATGATATGGTTTCGTATTGACTTGATATAGTTTTGTCATTACTTACTAGATGTAGTTTCACCATTATTTAATGTGGTTATTTCATTACGTAATGTGGTTTTAACATTACTTCTTGTAATGTGTATGTGACATACCGTAATGTAGTTATTTCATTGCATGATGTGGTTTTGTTATTTCGTAATGATCATTTGTCAATTCTTTATATGGCTTTAACATTACGTAATGATCTTTCAAAACTTGGACGATTTTACACTACATGATGTGTTTGTTTCATTATTTGATGTGGTCATGTAATGACCAAATTTATCGTAATGATGAGTTGTCAATTCTTTATAGGACTTTAACATTACGTAATGATGTTTCAAAATTTGACGATTTTACACTACATGATGTGTTTGTTTCATTATTTGATGTGGTCATGTCATTCTTTGATATGGATATCCCATTACTACTACGCGGTAAAACCACGTGACCATTTTGGAAAAAAATATGTTCTATTTTTAGACCGATTTTCATATGTTGTTTGTGTAATGCGCTTTCTATGAGTACCGCTATTCACAATCTAATTAAAAACCGATCTCTCATTGCTCCTGTTTCTGATATGTCGCTTGGGAGATCTAACGAAACCGGCTTTGAGGTCACATGTGAGTGAACTAAAAGTTATGAATTTATAAAGATATGCAAATGAGTTGACGACCTATTAATAAGCCAATCAAAAAAGTTTATGAATTATTTTGACTGACGATTTCGTCGTAAATAAAATGAGTTACATCCCTTTGCCTTACGTTAAACTTCCAAGATCGTGGAAGACTCAATTTCATTGGTCGAAAAAGACACACCTACGAGTTCACTCACATGTGACCTCAAAGCGGGTTTCGTTAGATCTCCCACGCGACATATCAGAAACAGGAGCGATGAGAGATCGGTTTTTAATTAGATTGCGCTATTCATTACGTTAATTTCAAATTAAAGTTCATGTTGTTGTTCATAGTTATTTGATATGAAAAAAGGGGAACGACAGACAAAGTTAAAATAAAAGTACTTACATTTACAGTAATTCGGACATAAGGGGGACATCCCAAAACCATCTGGTCCTGCCGTTTTTTCCTTAGTTCCAAAATGGAAGCTGTAAATTTATAAACACATTAAAGATTCTTATTATTCCTATGTCTCGCCTGATAATTCTGCTGTCAGTGTAAAATCGTAATGTTGACTGAATGTACATTAACCGATACACTTAACGGTACAAAAATGTTTTTTTTTTCTGTATATGCTTTTATCTTGATATTTAAGAATAACTCCTTTACAAGTTTTATAACAATTCATGGAGGTTTACAAATTTGTCATGTCAAAATAGTTTAATTTGGTAATATTTAATGCATTAAAAAGACCTTGTATAGAAATAAAGAAATGTGGTATGATTGCTTATGAGAAAACTCTTAACCACATACCAAGTTTCGAGTTGAACTTCGAGTTTGAATCACATTTAAAGATAGAGTTCCGAATTACAGTTCGACTTCTACTTTGAATTTGAGTCACCTTTTGATGTAGAGTTCGAGGTAAACCCTTATATGAGTCTCATTTAGATTACGATTAAAAGTTGAAATTCGAGTTATCTAATATGAGTTCTATTTTTCATTGATCGAGGATCAAGGGCTTTTGCTTGAGCTTCCAAAAAGAGGGTTCAGGGGTTGTTATAGTTATATTTTGTCTTAGTCCGTTGCTATGTGTGTTACATTTGAATGTTGTGTCGTTGTTCTCCTCTTATATTTAATGCGTTTCACTCAGTTTAAGTTTGTTTCCCCGATTTTGTTTTTTGTCCATAGATTTACGATTTTTGAACAGCGGTATACTACTGTTGCCTTTATTTATAGGTATGTGTACAAAAGATAACCAAATTTACAGCATACAAAATACAACATAGAAATTGAAATTAAGTTAGATGTAGTGTGATTCATTTGTGATTGTCAATGAGAAAATTATCCACAATAGTTAAAATGCAAGCAATCATAGGCAATCGAACAGCCTTCAACACAGTGTATAGTCGGCCACATAAGACCACCACGTGAAAATGTGAAGCATTTCAAACGAGAAAACAAACGGTCTAATTTATACCTGAATAATCAACGGAAAACAAATATGACACACATTAAAACAACGGCAACCATTGAACTACAGGCTCCTGACTTGGGCAGGTATATAAAGAGAGTGCACGCGGCGCAGTTTAATATGTATGTAAGCGCTAAACCCTAACCTAATTTAATGTATAATAGCACAGTATAAGAAGAAAATGTAAAGCGATTTTGAATGGCTCAACTCAATAGATCAGTATGTCTGGGTAACATAAATCCATCAGCGTGATCTCGGGTACTTTGGAAGGGTAAGCGGATTCTGCTCAACTTGTGCCACTCGTCGTGTTATTCGTGAATGTACAAACCCAGTGATTTGGTTTTAGTTAGTAGTTTACATTCGAGGAAAAGATGAGGGGATTGTGGTTACGACAGCTGGAACCTCTCAGTCGTCACCTTTGAAACAGATATATTAAAAAGTTTTTTTTCAATTAGTGCGTGGTATATCAGAAATTGCAATTATTGAAAATAAGAGTTTAATATTCATATCTTCAAATGAACATACACGCTAAAGAATAACCCGGAAAATTCTTATTTTATAGAAGTGATGCCTTGTCGCTTAGTTCCCCCATTTCCCTTTACCTTTAGTGCGAGTTGATTTAAAGTGTCACATTTGTTGAGAATACAGTACAAGTCTTTTGATTTGTGTCGTACCCACGACATTAATGTAACGACAGTGATATACAACAAACCTATATGTTGTTGTCGGTAGTATCGGGTGCGTCTTCATCATTTAGATCGTTAGTTTTCTAGTTTGAATTTTTATATTTTTCATTTCGAGACCTTTTTAAGCTTACTATGTAGTATGAGTTTTGCTCATTCTTAAAGATCATACAGTGACACATGTATGTTAACTTCTACGTCATTTGGTATGTGGTATGTGGTTGAGAGTTGTCTCGTTAGCAATCATACCAATCTGTTTTTATTTCTATATAAGTTTTTTGTTTTGCATTGAATATTGCCGAATTAAAATATTTTGACATGATAAATTTGTAAACCTCCATGAATTGTTAAAAAACTGGCATTAGAGTTATTCTTTAGGATCAAGATAAAGCAGGGTTCCTTGGAATCATTTACGAACTTATTATAATATTGCTTCCATTTGAGAACTTAGGAAAAACCAGCAAGTGGTTTTGGGATATCCCCCTTATGTCCGAATTAATGTAAATGTTTTAATTACTTTTTTCTTAATTTTGTCTGTCGTTCCTCTTTTTCATATCAAATAACTATGAACAACAACTTGAACTTTAATTTGAACTTTAACTAAATGGATAGCGGGCTCAATCAAAGCGCATTACACAAACGACATATGGAAATCGGTTTAAAAATAGAACCTATTTTTTCTCCAAAATGGTCACGTGGTTTTACCTCGTAGTAGTAATCGGGTTAACCACATCAAAGAATGACATGACCACATCAAATAATGAAACGAACACATCATGTAGTGTAAAATCGTCAAATTTTGAAACATCATTACGTAATGTTAAAGCCATATAAAGAATTGACAAATCATCATTACGAAATAAAAAAACCCCATCATGTAACGAAACAACTACATTACGATATGTCACATACACATCAAGTAAGTTAAAACCACATCGAGTAATGACAGAACCATATTAAGTAATGACAAAACTATATCAAGTCAATACGACACCATATCATGTGATATCGAAATATCATATGTAATGACTATTCCATATTGAGTTATATCAAAACATCATTACGTAATGTCAACACCATATTATGTGAAGACAAACTATCACTAAATAATAATAGAACAACATAACGTAATATCAGAGTTCCACATAAGACAGCTGTGGCGTTCCATACTTTTTTAATACATTTTTTTCAGTATCATCAATTCATTATGATCTGTAGCATACTTTAAAAATCAATAGTTGCTATTATACCTGGATTACTTTGTCAACACATTTAAGTAATATAATGTTTAACACACTATATTTATTAAGATTTTTATACTTCAATCGATATTTCTGTTTGTGTACAATAAATAAACCTTCCAATGTTACATACCTAAGGATAACATCCCTATTGTCAACAATTGAACCATTCGAAAAACTTTTTTGCATTGACATATTCATATCATCTATCATTGGTCTATAGAAAGGCATTACATACTTTGTATTGATGATACGATTTTATAAAACCTCTGAACAAAGAGATACATATTTTCATCTAAAAGTGTGTATGTTGAAATAAATAACGAATTTCTCACACTCAATCACATTTTTGTATTTGGGAAAAAAGGAATGAAAATAATTTGAACATTTTACAAGGCAAAAACAAACAAAATGTCAACAAATGATCAACGTTTGGAGAATGCTGTCGTGTAAAAACAATCAAATGGTATATCGATGTGCTTGCTTGTAAAGTTTTGTTTTATTCTGTATCTGCTTCTAGATAGCTCAAATCACTTCCAATATACTAAATTTTAAAAGCAATCTAATTTCATATAGACATTTATTATTTTTCCGATTGTCGTTTTATTAAAAAAAAGTCTTTTCAGTGATAAATAATAATATCAACCTTTCTACGACGATCAAAGGGACTATGCTGATCACATCACTTACATACTTAATTATGAAAATAGTTGACGAAATATTTGATTAAATAGTTCCCCTTTTCTTAAACCTTGCACAATGTAGGTCCTTCATCTATAGTCAGACTTTTGTTGATATGTATTATCTTAAAGGACAACTTATAAAAAAAAACTCGTTTATGTTTCCTTAAAGACGTTCATTACTGCAATACTGTACTACAATGCAGTTTCCAGGATATTGTAAGCAGTTATGTTTGCATGTTGATGCAGACCACCATTGTCTTATGTAAGTTATAATTAAAGTTGATTTCTGATTTGTGATTTTTCAGTCATGCCGACTAACAAATTTTATATCGTTATGTTAGTAGTACAGATATGGTGTATAATCCGGCTTATAACATAACTTGATTGGAACCTTGCGAAACTGTTTGTCATGATTGATATTTGACAAATAATTTCCTTATTTCCATTCCATTATTAATATATAAATATATTCTTATGACACAGCATAACTTGATTGGAACTCTGCGAAACTGTTTGAGTGATATATGACAAATAATTTCCTTATTTCCATTCCATTATTAATATATGAATATATTCTTATGGCACACCATAACTTGATTGGAACTCTGCGAAACTGTTTGAGTGATATTTGACAAATAATTTCCTTATTTCCATTCCATTATTAATATATAAATATATTCTCATGACATAGCATAACTTGATTGGAACTCTGCGAAACTGTTTGAGTGATATTTGACAAATAATTTCCTTATTTCCATTCCATTATTAATATATAAATATATTCTTATGACACAGCATAACTTGATTGGAACTCTGCGAAACTGTTTGAGTGATATTTGACCAATAATTTCCTTATTTCCATTCCATTATTCATATATAAATATTCTTATGACACACCATAAGTTGATTGGAACTCTGCGAAACTGTTTGATTGATATTTGACAAATAATTTCCTTATTTCCATTCCATTATTAATATATGAATATATTCTTATGGCACACCATAACTTGATTGGAACTCTGCGAAACTGTTTGAGTTATATTTGAGTTCTGATTTTAGGAATCCAATTGATTGTAATCAGTAAATTACTGGACATTTATGTGCATATTCTGAGTTATTACATCATCTGATGGTGTTGTTAATAAATACAGCATGCCAGGCCCTTTTTCTATCAACATAATTAATGTTATAAGTGATTAATAAATTCCTGGTCGCATCCGATACCGATACCAATAGTATATGTCTTAAGTAGTTCTGTTTGTTGTTGTCTCTTACCTTCTGTAAATTTTCCTCTATTCCGAGAAACTGGAATGTTCTATATCAATATCACCCTATAGTACAGGGTTTTTTTAACAAGTCTGTTTTCTTCTACCTCAATTCCAATATTAGTTTTTTTTTTAATTAGTTAAAATAAAAGTTTATGGTAAGTCTATTGTAGTAAGAAACCCAAGACGTGTGGACAAGTTAAAAAAAGAAAGATTTTGAGGCTAAAAAAGTCATAGGTACTTAAATTAAGTCTCAGAGCCGCGTTATTGCGTGTGTGGTCTAGTTATGATATATTGTAAATGATATGTGGAATTATAGTCATTGTATGCTTTATGCTTAAGAAATAATTCATGGAAGTCATATATTTGTTGGAAATTTACACATGGCCTTGGCCGTGATATTCGAGTTTTATCCTGCGCGTTAGCGTTAGAATATCACGGCCCAGGCCATGCGTAAATTTACAACAAATTAATGACTCCAATGAATTATTTCGATTCTAATAGGGAATATACGGTCGTTAATCATTTGTAAATAAACCGAAGCGATGGTGGGTATGCCGTTTGTGTAGCTGTTCTTTTTCACTCCCTGTTGTAGATAAAGCTCAAACATTCTAATAAATCTTTAGCTTACATGGATTATTTAGTGAATAACCGCTAAAAATATATTTTTATTCTTTTAAATCTCAAACCCAATTTTTGCCATTTTTAATTTCCATGTTTTTCTCGTCAGCTACCGCAAATCCAAAGTTGACATTTCATGACTAAGGAGCCACCATGTTTACTTGCTGAAATAAGTAAATAACGCAATAGAATAAGAAATAAAACAAAACCCTCGAGACAAAACCTACCTCAAAAATCCATTTTAGTTCAATATTATCCGAATTTCGATGGATCACGTAACGGAAAACCTTCAACTCTACCGTTTTCATGTGTATGACGTCATGTTTTGAAATGACTTAAATGTGCCAAAAAACGTTAAAAACATTTCGCGGAATTTTATATAATTTTGGTTTTATTGATTTTTCTGAGGTCTTATGCATTAATTCTTTTTATTATGCATCCGAATAAGAATAAAATTTCTTTAGTGTTTTTTTAATTGCAATTATTAAAACAATAAAATCGGCAAAGCATTTGCAAATAGGTTCCAATACATGTGTGTTCACGTGGGAGGTATATTGTAACATGCATTATTATGTATATATCTGAGTCTTCGCTAAGTATAGATATATCGAGAATTTTATCACGGTGTTGTTTACAAAGCGAAAAAAGCACGTCATATTAGAATAAGCAATTATAAATGTTTGTTATACTATATTAAGTTTAGTTTGTCTTAAATGAAAGCAGTTGATTAAGACGTTTCACTCGATTTATTTCACTTGACTGGGCGGAATTTAACCAATTTGCCTATAATAAACCAGTCTATCTATAGATAGGTGTTAAGGATAAACTCATTAATGAAGTGTCCAGTAATATTTTTGTAAAGTCCTTTGATGACACTAACAGGTGATTAGAAATCAGTAATATTCATAACGGCAATCATCCTTATCACACTTATCTTCAAATAGACTGACCTTATGCTAATTAAAACGTAAGCTCCGCCCGATCACTTGAAATAACATTGGTAATACATGCATTTCGAATTCAGCAAACTAATTATTTGGACCAATAACTTAAAAAGGGGAAAAAAGACTTGTGATAGTCACATGCATACGGAATATGGCGGGGTTAAACATGTGAACGGGATCACAGCTCTCCCATAACCTGGGATAGTGATGAAACAGCACAACATAAGAGCAAATTTTAAAAATGTGTTGAAAAAGGTTTGATTCGTCAGGATACAAATAGAAATGCATCTAACAAAAACATAAAGTTAACCTGGCCAGGTACAACTGACCCCCAACAACAAAAGACACTTATTAGATGTAGAAAGATGTTGTATGAGTGCCAATGAGACAACAATTTTTTAAAACTAAACCACAATAAGTCAAAGTACGGTCTTAAACACGGAGCCTTGTCTCACATCGAACAGAAAGCCATAAAGGTAGAACCATTAAAATGGGAAAACCAACGGTCTAATCTATTTGAAAAACGAGACATACATAAATTGCAAGGACCCATTGCATTCTAGAAGCGGTTAAGGGCAACAGTAATGTATTCCTACACAAGAAATGTTATGCTGGGTTTTAACTTTTATTTGTTTAATAGTAGACAAAAAGTCCCAGAGTCATCAGAATAAAAAATGAGATCGGCTGTCCTTGGTTCTATTTTCGTTTGTTGCCCCTTGATACTGTTTCTTGTTAATGCAACCATCAGACATACTAACATATATAGCCATGCAGTCGTTAAAGATGGTTTTAAAATAAGGAAAAAAAGGAAACAATGATATTAGGTAAGTCTAATTGTAAGTTTAAAAAACATTGATTTGCGACTATTTACAGAAATTAGATAATATGGTATGGAAATGGTTGAAACTGTGAATGGGTAAATCGTAAACAATAATATGGACCTTTTAACAAACAAAATTAGATTTTTTAACTGTTTGTACGTTTCCTATAATGACCGGTAGACGATTGCGTTATTTTATGCGTTTAATGACAATACGGTCAATCTATGGACATCTGATGTTTATTTCATTCCGGTTATTTATAACAAAAGTGAATTGATTCGGTATTATTTCAATTATATTCTGAGTATTAATACCATTATGTGGTCACACCTTTTAGTATTCTAATTTTTTACCCGATAATGAACTCATCATAGATACCAGAATTAAAATTCTATATTTACGCCAGATAAGTTAATGCGTGCATATGCATCATTGTTATCCTTATTTATTAAACCTCCTGGAATTAAAATTATCGATGAAATATATTTACTAAAGAATGCTATTACAACTGTCATCACTCAAACCAATGAATTACTTAATGGCAATTTATTGACATATGCTCACTATTTAAAGAAAGGCAGCACATATTTAGGACTTTCCACTTTTCGATTGAAAGACTTGTTCAATTTTTGTTATGAATATCCTTTGAAAGTGTTTCTATGTTATTTATCTTAAGTTTTTGCGACATTTCATTTTTTTCCCTATTTTTGTAAACTTCGTTACTTATATGGCATTTACAAATTTGTTTATTCGACCGTCAGGAATATTTCTTTGCAAAGAAACGCGAGTTTGGTGTATTACACTTTTTATCCTGAAATTAATGGCAAACCTAACTTATAAATTGTAACAACTTATATCATTATATTGCAGACCGCATGTGTTGCGTTTCATTTCTCATTCAGTGTACACACTTAGAGTGTGGGCAATTTTTAACTTATGTTTGATTTAGAATTCAACGATTTTTATGGTTTGCTATTTAGCAAACTATCTTCAAAGTCAAATCAACAAAGTTTATAACGACTACGATAGTAATTAACCGTTATAAATTCGCAACACAAAGAAGCAGGGCTGTGGAAGGTGTTGAAAATGGATTTTGTAAAAAATGTTTTCATTGTATTTTACATTGCACAATTAAAATCCATGATCTATTGTCAAAAATTTGATAATATATCCGAGCTGAAGAGACAACTGCAAAAGGTTGAACCTGACCTTCATCCTAGATTAAATCAAAACGAAATTGTTAATGTTTCAATATTTGCGTTTCTTACTTCAATACTGGACTATGATGAAGTTTCTGGAACACTCCAAGTTGTAACATCTTTCATGCTGACGTGGATGGACGAAATCAGACAATGGAATAGCTCTGAATATGGGAATGTCACTTCAGTAAATTTACCGATTACGAGCACTTGGATTCCAAAAATTATCGTTGCAAATATGGTTCGTCATAATAGTATATTTATGTATCATAATGAAATGGAGATAAGGAAATCATATGTCAACTATAAATCAGACGGTTTCGCAGTTTACCAAGTAAGTGGTGTACAAGAGCTTTCCTGCTCGTCTAATGTAAAATATTTCCCTATAGATTCACATGCATGTTCAATTCAACTTACTACAACACAATTATTCGATTACACTATTCTTAAACCGGTAATGAAAACGATTGATTTGACATACGGTGTATCAAACCCCAAATGGAGCATAACAGAAAACTTCGTTGAAAGCGATGTTACTGAGTATACATCGAAGATTAGCTTTAACATAACATTATCCAGAAATCCGAGTTTTTTATTCTTGAACTTAGTTGTTCCTATTGTTCTCCTAAGTTTTGCTAATTTACTTGTGTTTTGTATTCCTGCTGCCTCTGGTGAACGTGGTTCGTTGGCGTTTACTATTCTACTCACCTTCGTTGTTTTCATAACTCTAGTTACGGACATACTTCCAGCATGCAAACCAATTTCATATTTCAATATCTTTCTTGAAGTTCAACTCTTTTGCAGTGTTTTAATAACATTTTGCGCAGTTTGGAGCATCACTTTGCATCACAAGTTTGCTGAAAATGATTCACAAGAAATTTTTCCACGATTGTTACTGCAAATGAGTTGTGCGTATCGTAATTCATGTTTTAAACATCATCGAAAATACAAGAAAAACCAAGTTGTGCCTTCAAGAAAAGTCATAAATGTAGCAGAAAAATGCAATAAAACATGTGTAGACAAAAACGTGAATTTGCAAAAGGACCCGGACTTGCATGAAGATATTAAGAGTGCCAATAACTGTACGAAGGACAACCATCAATACTGTTTACAATATATTGACTTAATTTGTTTTAGACTTTTCCTTTTTATTCTGTGTATACAATTGATTGTTTATTGTATTATTTTCTCATGTAAACCTTGAAAAAAAAAATATGTTCCCACAAAACGATAAAATGTTTTACATAATCAGATATTCAGCGAAATTGTCATAGATATACCATTAAACTACTATTCTCCTGACTCAAAAAATATAAAAAAAGATTATATCGGAAAATATATAATGAAAGTAAATTTCATTGAAATGAAACATTGAATCAAATTAGTTAATACAAACATACTTATATAAAAAGGAATACGAAAGTATACGTAATTTCACCAATCATAGATTACAAATTGATCTTAAAGTACTGATTAAAAAAGTTAGAAACCTGAAAATGTCAAGAGATATTAGTTTATGTCAGTTCTGCAATCCGATGAAAATGAGAAAGATTTCACTTGATTTGTTCCGGATCCTCAACTATTAGGACAGGTTTTTTTTATATTGAAAACTAATTTTAGGTCATACAAAATGACATGAAAGGTTGATCAATAATGTTCACCGACAATCAAACAAAACGAATGAAGAAAAGGGGACTGTTTTTTTTTAATTTAACTCATAGCATTAATTACATGCATTACTCATGTTTATGATTAAAGCTTGTTTGATTGCATTTTAATTATTTGTCTTTCCTTTGATACCTATTTACTTTACCAGGTTATGTTAATTTTTATCACATATCACAGCTGTTCTGTTGATTTAATTTTCAGTAAAATCAAACTAATATGAAAATTGCATCAATTCTCTTAAAAAAATACTGGACGAAAGACATTTGCTGTAGTAAATTTATTCAGTTTGGTGGCGTTCGTGTTGATCACTTTAATTTTAAGTTTTTTATAATGTGTTTTTTTTTTGTTGTCTTTGCATCGTCATTTGTTTTTTTGTCATGACATTGCCAGGTTGTTTTGACTTTTGATTTTGAATTTCCATTGAGTATTTTACCCCTGTTATGTCGTTTGTAAATTAGCTTTTTATTAACTGATAAAAATGTAGGTTAACTTGTTATCAAAAGTACCAGGATTATAATTTTATTCGCCAGACGCGCGTTTCGTCTACATAAGACTCATCAGTGACGCTCAGATCAAAATAGTTAAAAAAGCCAAATAAATACAAAGTTGAAGAGCATTGAGGACCCAAATTTCAAAAAAGTTGTGCCAAATACGGCTAAGGTAATCTACTCCTGGGGTAAGAAAATCCTTAGTTTTTTCGAAAAATTCAAAGTTTTGTAAACAGAAAATTTATAAAAATATTTTATTTTAAATAACTTTTTATTTAATTTGTATCTCTTTACGTCGGTCATTGAAATGAAAAGTTCATCATACAATTGTTTGCATATGAGTTCACTCTCGATTTTTCATATGAATCGTTTTGCAGTTTTTCATTATCATTCATCGCACACGAGTTATTTGTGGATTTATTTAGTACCGGTTAACTACGAATTGAAACCTCAAACGAATTGACATTTTGCTATAGGTTTGTACGCAGACATTATTAAAACCAAATCAAATAACTCGTAATGAAAATTGATGAAATTGTTCGATGATAACAATGATAATAAATATTGCATTCGTTTCTTTTGTTTTTATGTCAACATGTAGCTGTAAGAAGTCTTTATTCTATCACTTACAACAATCTGATATAATATTTGTTTAAGTAGTATTAATGAAGTACTGCTTAAAGTATATTCTCAAAATCAATCTTTTACCAATCTTTTATCAACACATTTACGGAATCTGATGATTTTCACAATACACTCAATAAGATGTTTTATACGTAAATAGGTAGTCTTGTTTATAAATAAAACTCTCAATTTAATTTATTGAAGAATGATAGCCCTATAATCATCACTTGAACCATCTTAATTACTTAATGGTTTTGTATTGACATACTCATACTATCTAAAGATAGGCATAAAATTGAGAATGGAAATGGGGAATGTGTCAAAGAGACAACAAACCCGACCATAAAGAAGACAACAGCAGAAGGTCACCAACAGGTCTTCAATGCAGCGAGAAATTCCCGCACCCGGAGGCGTCCTTCAGTTGGTCCCTAAATAAATATATATACTAGTTCAGTGATAATGAACGCAATACTAAACTCCAAATTGTACACAAGAAACTAAAGTTAAAAATAATACAAGACTAACAAAGGCCAGAGGATCCTGACTTGGGACAGGCGCAAAAATGCGGCGGGGTTAAACGTTTATGAGATCTCAACCCCCACCCCCCCCCTAATACATCTAGCCAATGCAGAAAAGTAAACGCACATTAAAATTTAGTTCAAGAAAAGTCCGAGTCTGATGCCAGAAGATGTAACAAAAGAAAATAAACAAAATGACAATAATACATAAATGACATCAGATAATTCGATTTTGCTAGGATTTTATTACACCTTTGAACGAATCAAAAAGGAAAGTATTTTAGTTAGAATAAATAAAAAAATTATCACAATGAATGATATGTTTAACCTTTTTTAATTCAAAAGTCCGAATGTAAAAAAAATACAGTCAACGTTTGTATAATGTTGTTGTGGGAAACACAAATCTAATTGGATGTGCTACGTTAGTTTGGTTGTAGGCGAAAATGTCAATCATAGGAGTATAGCAGCCAACATTCCGTTATAATCTAAATAATTTTAAAAACAAAAATATATGTCAACAATGAAAAAAAATGTACATATAGACAGAGCACATAATCAAAAACGAAAGACAAGAATACAAAAATGTTCAATACCACAAAAACACAATGACCGGATGTACAAGTACCGAGCCACGTCTAATGGATATTATCAAAAATAGACTGAACAGTTAATATATCTATTTCCAAACAACTAAAAGAACACTATCAAACGTAAACATGATGATAATCAACGTCGGTACAAAAATATATATACTTCAAGACCATCATGTATCATTTGTGAAGTTGATACGGAATATTTATCAACGAGGTATCATCCGATGAGCCATTTTTCGAAGAAAAGAAAAACCATTGCGTTATTTTACATAACCCTGGTTCATCAACTTTTTGCTACGACACTGGTGACTTTTTAAGCTATTGAATACCGAATGAGTTTGGAAATGAATATTAAAGATGCAGATGAAGCCGGTATATTGCTCCTAAGATGTGGGAAATTGATAATTTCAAAATTAATATCGTCTCGTTTGTTATGAATTCTTAGTAATTGGAGACCGCTAATGTCAAATTCGAGGTTAAAGTCTAAAAAATAGACGGAGGAATCCGTGTTTGTTGTTTCTTTAATATTCTAGATCTGGAGGGTATATATTAATGGAACCCAATGTTTAGATTGTTAATAGAAAGAAACTCATCAATATCATAAATATATCTGAATGTGAAATTAAATCTGGCTTCTCTGATCTTGTATTTTTGAAGAGTCTGAAGAAACTCCTGGTCATTCGAAAATAAGAAGATGTCGGCAAGGAAAGGCGCACAGTTCGTATCATTAGTAAGTCCGACAATTTGTTGAAAAGTCTACCTTCATGTTCAAAAGACATGTTGTCAATTAGAAACTCCAGCATACTGATCACTTGTTACTCTGTTTACTATTTTGTTCAACAGAATATGCTATACGGTATTCCCAAAAAATAAATGTATAGCGTATGCTACCATTTTCATGATGAAAAGCATTGTGGATTAGTTTTTCGGCGATTTTTCAATTTCACATTGGGAATGATGGTATACAGGATTGAAATAAACCAAGAGTAGAACTATTTTTAGAGAGGGATCGAGATAAGAAATTATCCAGAAGTTCTTTAGGGTTTATTAAAAATCAACACATGGTTAATACATGTACCACTACGCCAGGAAGCATATTCAAAGTATATTTAAAGACCCTCTTTTACAACGGACAGATTTGTTTGTCAATCGAATGAACATTTCATTCGTCAAACATGAAGGTGAGCCGTTGTTTGTATGGAATTTTGTGACGCTAAGGTGTCAAATACAAACAACGTTAGTCCTCTAATTTACTGTTCAATCCAATGTTCATTGACGCAAAAAAGGACTTATGATTCGCCAAAATCTCATCCGTGTCAAATGATCAGTTTTAGTATATGAGATTACCCGAGTGCTCATTCCTTTATCAGACACCCGTAGTAGTACGATTTCAAATACAAATACCATAGTATATGATCTTTGTCGGCAGGAACAACACTTTATCGTGATGAGATGATAGACATTTCACAGCTTCTTTGTCTCTGAAAAACGAACTTTAGTCGATCATTCTCTCAGTTTTCAACTTTTGAATTCGACATTTTATCAAACATCAGACCTGTTCTATGAAAAAAGACTCTAACAACAAATATCATGAAATATGAAGAAAAAGTTGGAACGGTTTTAATCGTATGTGTTAACACTATGTAACATGTAGTAGAGTTGCGCATGGACACTAAACAAATATGTAATGTCTTAATTATAAAAATAATTTAAACTCCTTTATTGTTAATTTGAACTGTTACTAGAAAGGAAATTGAAGGTTTAATCAAATTAACGGTACCAATTTTCCTGCACCAGATTGGCATTTCGACAATACATGTCTCTTCAGTGATGCTCGTGGCAAAAATATTCGAAACTAAAGCTTATATAAAAGATGAAGAGCTATAATTCTAAAGGTTCAAACAGTATAGCCAAATCCGTGAAAGGAATCAGAGCTTTAAATCTTTAGCGAAATAACTATAGGTCTGGTTTATTTAACCCATTTATTTAGCTCTATTAAGTGAAATCTATAGGAATTTAGGGTCAGCAATGCTCTTTACGTACCCACTAGTTTCTGACTGATTTATTCGAGCGTCATCGATGAGTCCTTAATAGTCGAAATGTCCAATTAGAGTACGATTCATAACCCTGGTATCGTTTTCATTATAAACATCTGAATTTGGTACAGGATATTAAAATTGCAAAATAAATTGAATGCATGTTGTCTTTTTTCCCCCATGAAAGTTCCCAACTAAACTTGTCTAAATTATAAAAGATACAATGTCTGACTGTCGGCATAATAAATAGACTAGCATTTTCATACTATTTTCTCAATATCAAAAGAACTATTGCAATGAAACATTGAAACATTGAAATGGAGCATGCAGGATCTACTTGAAGAATTCGAAGTGTTCATAGACACAAACTATTATAACTAGGTCACAATGTATTTATTGAATCAACTTATTAATTGTATAATTTTATATTATATACTCATTTGAATATATAATTATGTTATATAAATCCATTCTTTATGTACGTCATGTATACTAAGTCTTGTAAATGGCTTACATATCTAATTAGTGATTTTCAAAAAGCCTCATCAATATTGAAGGTGATCTTAACAGAAGTTTTTCGGAAATTTTACAAAAGCACTGAAACATATAAAACGATTAGTGATTTAACAATTTGGTAACCATTTCAAAGATTTTACAAAATACCAGCTTTCACAAATAAACTGTAAAAAAATGTACACTCGATATGATTGTAAGATACATTGAATTGTCAAGTTATTTACAATGTCTTCATGACGAAATATTTTTAATAATTTCAAAGGACTGAATAAACTGCCTTGACAGTTTGTTTTAATTCGGTTAGATACAAATATACACGTTCATTTATAACTACAAAGACAATGTTCGTTGGTATGTTCACATTTTAGTTTATAGCTTTACTGAAATTAGAATGTTCGGTTAGTCTTTGAAATTTTTGTTGGGTTGAAGCGTTTAATTTCGGTTCCAATTTAAATATCATGCATAAGAAACAATACTTGTTGTTTAAAGTGTGTTGTTTGTCATAGGTTAAGCCGTTATTGCTTTTACCATTGACTAATTTCAAAACGTCATTGAAGCTTCTTTCTAGTACTAGTACACTTTTATTTTATTGTTTGTAACAAATACCTAGAAAAAATAAAAATGATAAAGGTCATTTATATTTCATTATTCATCGAATACACAGTTAAATCTATTAAAGTTTAGAAGTTGAACTCTGCTTCGTCGGAACCTTTCCTCCAGTGCCCATGTATAATGTTGGTGTCCAGTCAGGGTTTGTGATTGCTTCTCTGTCTATATTAAACTTTGAAATATCATACATGGTTTTGCCATCTATTGCCATTTCACTTAGTATTTTTCCTAAAAGACTGGCAAATCTGAAGAAAGAAAAAAACATCAAATGTGTACACTTTCCATAGGGTCCGGTCTGTCCATATCACTTAGGCAATTAAATAAACGAAATATTGGACTGTACAATAACAACATCAATGATCAACAATTGACTCCTTCAAACTAAAATATAAACACAAAAGAACAAAATAACAAAACAATAACGAAAAGCACGGATGATTCAGATAGCCTGGCACTTGCGCAAGAGATGGTGATGTTAAACTAGTATTTTTCCATGTGCACAAACCTCCCCCGATATGTCGTAAGGGTTAAAAAAAAAGTACTGAAAAATGATGAAATATTACCGAGGTTAATAGCATGTGTTGTAATAATAGAACAATCTCTTAATATTCAAAATGTGTACCAGTTAAAGCCATCAATATCTTGTACATGATACAACACATGTACGCGCTACTTTTCTAAACGTTATAATTTGTATTTATGCATTGTACACGTTATAAAATGTACTACATTTTGGTACATGTTATAGTGCTGTGGTATTTGTATTTCAACTATTGAATTATTTTAAGCAATTTGTCTATGGTCTTTCCACAATTTATTAGTTGATCATTGTACAAAATGCCAGCTTATAGTTTGCTCATCCTGCAAGACCATCCTGTAACTTTGTTTCATTTATCACCCTTTATAATTTTGATATTGTATTATTGCGCATTATTACTCTTATTAAATATATTTAACGACCTGTTGTGTTTTTATGCAAGGAAAATAACGATTATTTTTTCCCCTTATAAATGTCCATATTTTCCTTCTTATTTTAATAATTCTACATAAACACATAGTATACCACGCACTTAAACGCATGACCAGCTCCACAGCAGACGATCACGTTATCCCATCCATTCTTAGAACAATCATCCACAACAAAATGGCGGTCCGGTGTCATAGTGTAGAGACATGTCTTAGTGTACATTATAGGTCCTAGGGACTACAAATATTTATTCATTTATAAAGATCTAACAATTTCAATTTGAAAATTACTATAAATTCTTCTTTTCGAATCATAAATATCCTTATTGTGCTCTTCGTAATATGTAATTACGAACATGATACTGTCCAAAAGCTTTTTCCAAAGTTGGAGTATTTGATATGATACATTGTGGTAGTCTTTTTCTTTATATTTACTGTTACATTATTGTACTTCTAGTTCATGAGTTCATATATTCATTTTAACTTCCATGGTATTTAAATATGTCGATATCTATATATTTGCATTGCACATGTTTTTCTATTGCTGTTAATATGATGTCTTTACAGTAAATCCATTGGATGTCAGATGTAGACTGATTGATATATTAGTCTTAGATAAATAATTTCTATAATAAATGTTTAATGGCTTCGAACTAGTTGTCAGAAACTGCGAGCACTCTCAGATCTGTACTATATGTGTCTTTTGTGGTTAGAGATGTATGTATACCCTGCCACGTCCGGTCTGTGTTTTTGGTTAAATATAATTCTGATTTGTATCGGTCTGATACTTAAGCCATTTGTAACTGATTTTTATAGTTTGGTCCTGTAATGTAACGCCACTAACTTATGTAATTAATGTATCATGTAAAGGGAGGGTTAAGCGCATAGAACCATGTTTCACCCCGCTACTTTCTTTATGTTCCTATCTAAAGTCAAGGGCCCGTTGTTTCATATTTGTTTATCATAAATTGATTTGTTTTAAATTAGTCCGTTCGTTTTCTATATCAAATTCTTATCTTTTTTTGTCATGTCGGGCCCTTTTGACCCTTAAGCAGACTATACGTTATAGATTTTTCTCATTAAGAAAGACCGTACGTCTATAATTGCTTACATTCACTTCATTTGAACTTGGATTGATAGTTGTTTCATTATCAATTACACCACATCTCCTTATACTTATATTATAAATAACTGATAAATTGACTTGTTTATGGGGAAATTTGCAAACATTTGTTTCTTAATATCATTAGGCCAATAAAATTGTCTCATCAGGTACACTCGTATATGAAGACAATATTACCCTTGGTATTGTTCTCTCCAGATGCTTTATGCACGCTTGTTCTCTTGTCTTGTCTGGTTCATAGTTCCGTGTGTCAACGGAAACAACTGGACCACCAGCATCTATCCCAATTTTGCTTCCTGAATTCCCATGCATTGGCATCCCATAAAAGTCGTACTTAGGTGAGTGATAAATCCATATCGGGTACCTTATAATAAATAAGAAAATACAAGATCAAAGGATATTGACACAGCTACTGTCCGATTTAAGATACACATAGCATAAGGTGTGAGAACAAAATTTTAATGATAGCCAACAAAAGGATAAATTTCACCACTAAATTTGTAAATGCAAAAACGTTTTTGTAAGTCAATTTCTCATCAATTTTTACATAATTCAATCTACAACAAGAACTCAACTTACGTTTATACATTTTTATAATGTTACTTCGTTTTCTGCATGGATCACACTTTGACGTCAAATAGAACCAACGAATCCACAAACAGGCCATACGACTTCAGTGCAATTTCGGCCTATTAATGTTCTCTTATATTCAAAATAAAATATATTTTCAACCTACTTTGCCTTTGTAAAATCCTTTACATTTGGTGTAGCAAAATATGTGACTTGTTCTTGTGTAACATAAACGGGTATATGAACACCAATAGATCCAAGAACATGGTTTATCCAAGCACCAGCAGTGACTATTAGACGACGACACTGAAATATTCCTTTTGATGTATGTACCTGGAAAGTATAAGTGATATATTTGACAAATTATACAAAACAATACGATTTAAATACAACACAAGAGGTTCTGCCTTATACTTACATTTTTTTTCTCAAGCAAATATAAGAAAATTAAAAAAACTTACACTACTGGATAACATCAAATGTAGAATTGTTTGAAATAAAAAAAATCATCGCTGGCAATTTAACATCTTTTGTTGATTGAGTGATATGTATTTGGTGTATTTTTTGCAACTTTGAACACTATTGGCTTTTTCATGGCGGCTATTTTTTATTTGGGTAAAGAGGTTTCTGATTAAATCTATAGATAAGAAAAGCTCTTCGTCCACACCAAAGTAAAGTGAAGTATTATTTTCACTGATGAGAAGTCGGTATGTTTTAATGATCCCACTTTCGTCATCATGTATCGCATGATCATTTTTAGCTCACCTGACCTGAAAGGTCAAGTGAGCTTTTCTCATCATCTTTGAAACTAATAAGACATTTAGGGCAAATCTTTCAAGACTTAAATGTCCATCAGAATAAGATCTATTCCCTCACAAATTTTCAGATGAATCCTACAACCCGTTGTTTGGTTGCTGCCCTAAAATTGGTAATTTTAAGGAAATTTTGCAGTTTTTGGTTATTATCTTGAATAGTATTATAGATAGAGATAAACTGTAAACAGAAATAATGTTCAGCAAAGTAAGATCTACAAATAAGTCAAACATGACCAAAATTGTCAGAGAACCCCTTAAGGAGTTATTGTCCTTTATAGTCAATATTGAACAACTTTTCGTCATTTTTGTAACTTGTACAAAAATCTTCTTTTCTAAAACTATGAGCCAAATTTAACCAAACTTGGCCACAATCATTACTAGGGTATCTATTTTAAAACTAGAGGCTCTAAAGGGCCTGTGTCGCTCACCCTGGTCTATGTGAATATTAAACAAAGGACACAGATGGATTCGTGACAAAATTGTATTTTGGTGATGATGATTTGTTTGTACATCTTACTTTACTAAATAGTTTTGCTGCTTACAATGATCTCTATTTATAATGAACTTGGCCCAGTAGTTTCAGTGGAAAATTGTTAAAAATTGACTATAAAGGACAATAACTCCTTAAGGGGTCAATTGACCATTTCGGTCATGTTGACTTATTTGTATATCTTACTTTGCTGAACATTATTGCTGTTTACAGTTTATCTTTATCTATAATAATATTCAAGATAATAACCAAAAACCGCAAAATTTCCTTAAAATTACCGATTCAGGTGCAGCAACCCAACAACAGGTTGTCCGATTCGTCTGAAAATTTCAGGGCAGATAGATCTTGAGCTGATTAACAGTTTTATTTCTTGTCAGATTTGCTCTAAATGCTTTGGTTTTTGAGTTATAAGCCAAAAACTGTATAATTTACCCCTATGTTCTATTTTTAGCCATTGCGGCCATTTAGGTTGGTTGGCCAAGTTACCGGACACATTTTTAAAACTAGATACCCCAATGATGATTGTGGCCAAGTTACGATTAATGTAGCCCAGTCGTTTCAGAGGAGAAGGTTTTTGTAAAAGTTAACGACGACGGACGACGACGGACGACGGACGCAAAGTGATGAGAAATACTCACTTGGCCCTTCGGGCCAGGTGAGCTAAAAAGTGTCTAATGACCCCGCCTACCAACCAAGATGGCCGACATCAGTAAATACAGTAACAGGTGAACGACACAGATTTTTGAGAGCCTGTCATGGGTATGTTATTGAAAATGACAGCATTTCAGAATTTTGATAAAGATATGTGGCATTAAATCTCAGCACTAATATGCTTGGCATTCATTAGAATTAACTCGCAGTTTAGTTTTTTTTTAGGAAAAAATAAAATTTAAATCATAATTTGGTTAACTGATTATCAAATAAAGAAATGTAAATAACAACACTGTTATGGTTTTAAAGTCAGGTTATTATGTATTTCCCGACTTCTAACTCAGCAGTTCAGAAAATGGATTAAAGATAGTCCCATGATAATTAAAACGTTAAAACTTCTGATACCTGCAGGTTTCCCTTTGATATAAAATGCATCGTTTTCGATGTACTAGTTTATTATCCGGTCTTATTAGTTGATTTGATAGCATTACATGATACTAAATGCAATTCAAGTTTTACATAATATAAATACTTCAGCAAAAATACAATTGTTCCAATGTATTAACCTTTTGAAAATTAACTACCACGTCCGATAAGAAAACAAATATTAAAAGCCACACATACAAATGTTATAGATATACATGTATTGTCAAATCGCTAACTACATAATTTTATGTTATTAGTATTAACATACCAGTAATCTTCCATTAGGCAACTTTTCAATTTTCTGGACAGGACAGTGTTCTAAAACAGTAGCTCCATTGGCTCTAGCAAGTTGAATATGAACAGAGTTTGCAAGAGCTGCATCTACGAGTCCAGCTATTGGTTGATAAATTGTATCGTATGTGTCATCTATTTCAAACTGTGGAAATTTAGCTCTCAGTTGGCTTCCCGTTAGTCTTTCAAAACTGACAAAATAAAGATTAAAATAATATGCTTTGAAAAATCTCATCATTTAGCACTTTTTTTGTCTCAGACACTTGGTTATTTGATTGCATTTGTTACTTGGAGTTTAACACCACTTTCAGGACTGTTGCGTTATTTCTTTGCGTTGGTCGTCAGTTTATGTAGGTGGAGGAAGCCTGTCCGAACCACCGACCTTCAGTGGAACACTGATAATCCTAACCTATTGATATTAGAATCGAGCAAAACTGCGACCGTCAGGATTCGAACTCACTAAATCAATGAGCAGAGTCTAGAGATACAGTAATTCATTTCTTAGATTCGGCCATCAAGATTCCGAGAAAATCAATACATGTATTTGGTAGTGTCTCTGCGGCAAGGTTCTTTGTCTTCTTTTATATGATGATAACAACGGACATGTTTATGTAACTAAGGTCTCAAAAGTAAGGTTAAAGGTTCGATACTCTCTCCAAATACGCACACTTGAGCTATTCGCATATTTAAATTAAAAAAAACACCAAACAATATAATAATTACTTGTATAAACGTTAAAAAATACCTGATATTATTTTCGGCCATTGCTTTAGCATAAGCGTCGATGACGTGAGACATTTCGTCTTTCCTGGTAAATTGCACTCCTCCTGTATTGTAGACTAACTGTAGACCGGCTTCCTTCTCTACTGCTTCCCATCTTTGTAAATTAAAATTAAGTAGGTAAATGAATCTAGAAAAGATTGACACCCCCTCCCCCTTTTCCCCCTAAAAAACACAACACCGTGGTTTTCTTCTATACACATCGCGTCTTGAAATTAATGGTCCAGACTTAATTTTTTTTGTTTATTCATCAACCGTGCTGTTGAGTGAAAATTTTCTATCAAATTGCCATGATATACGAGTGTCTTGATAGGGGTTTTAGAATAGAGAATAACGAAGTAACAGTGCAGAGGCTAACAGAGAGAAGTAATGAGATAATAATCGAGGGGGAGGGGGTGAATAGCGGGACCAAAAGAAATTAGAAATACTGACCTTAAAATAATTAAAAATTAAAAAAATCCATTATAAATATAAAAACAAATGTTACTTCTATGAAAAAAAAATATAACCCGATGGAACAACGACAGTCACTACGTTAAGGACCCAATCCAGACCCTCCCTTGGTTCATCAAACAAACCGATGTTTATCAATATACACTAAAAAGAAATAGAATGTACTCCATTCCCATTTTTGACAGGTCAGGGAACGACCAATTAACTTGGACTTATGTTTTTTCCCAAAAAAAATAAAAAAAAATATTCTGACCCGAATTTGATGGAGGAAAAAATGCTAGTCAAGTAGATTACAAACAAAATTATTATGAATGCAAATTCCCCCTTCCCCCCTACGTTTTACTGTTGAATACTGAAAAAAAAACACCTGCTTAATCGCGTCAAAAAACTAAATAAATGTGTGACTAAGAACCCCAGCCCCCCTCTCCCTTTGAAGTTAAACGGTTGCTCCATTACTTATATTATTTGGTTTACTTATATTATTTGGTTTACTTATATTATTTGGTTTACTTATATTATTTACTTATATTATTTGGTTATTTGATTGCATTTGTTACTTGGAGTTTAACACCACTTTCAGCACTGTTGCGTTATTTCTTTGCGTTGGTCGTCAGTTTATGTAGGTGGAGGAAGCCTGTCCGAACCACCGACCTTCAGTGGAACACTGATAATCCTAACCTATTGATATTAGAATCGAGCAAAACTGCGACCGTCAGGATTTTGATATTATTTTCGGCCATTGCTTTAGCAAATGCTTGGTCCGTTTCTGTGTGTGTTACGTTTCGGTGTTATGTCGTTGTTCTCCTCTTATATTTAATGCGTTTCCCTCGGTTTTAGTTTGTTACCCCGATTTTGTTTTTTGTCCCTGGATTTATGAGTTTTGAACAGCGGTATACTACTGTTGCCTTTATATATTAACATGCACGTCTATTTTGCGCATACAAATTGTTGGTTATAACGTACTTACGCTTTGTATGTATCTGGTGTAAGTTTAGTATATCTGTTATCGTGGTAGGCTAATCGTCTGTAAATAAAGATGATGAAAAATCACGAATTTTTACATTGCGCATCACTGTCGCAAACTAAACAATTTGATGATTAATAACATTTTGGTTTGCGTTTTCCTGATGAAATTACATGTTAACCAGGGAAAGCGTTATATATAAGTATTTTTACGCACCACATGTAAAAAAGATTTTGATTTACTTTTCAAAAGTATACTCAAGATCTAAGACAATCACAAATCAAACTATATATATGACAATTACACTCTGCGAATATTATTTCAAGATGGATTTCATTCACAATGTCAGGGTTCTTATCTAATATGATGAAAGTATATATAATTTTCCTTTTTTAGGCAATTCAAATGCCTAGTAAAACAGTTATTGGTTGAATATTAGTTTTAATAAAATATGTGTGCTTACAATATTTCATATGGCAGACAAAAAAAACAACAACAAAAAACAAAAAACTAAAGCATTCAATTAAATGAAAAACTAGTGAAGTTGCTGGTTGCCATACTTTGTTTTACTTTAATAATCAGTTCGGAAGTTCTCCCTCTATAGATTTTCTTTTTCTCATTTTATCTTTCTGTGACCGTTTATGGTTCAATATACGGAATGGAGTTTGCTAATTGTTGATAGCCGTACGAAGACCTATGGTGACTTATATTTACATTCTTCGGTCTCAGGTATAATATTGTTATCTCATTAACAATCATATCACATCTTCATACATTTATAATGGAAACCTTCACAATAAAATATTTACATGATCCTTGAGTGATCCTGTGAACCTCCATTATGATGTCCAAGTTCAAACTGTTCGAGACCGAGAACATCTATTTAAATCATACAATAGATATACATTATAGATATATTTTGCACAGTTTTAAGTAACGATGGTCCATGGCCGCTGCTGTGTATATTTACTGGTATATGTAATATATGCCAATGGCGGATCCAAGAGGTTGACGAGGGCGTATTTCCCCTTTGCATCGCCAAAAAAGGTTCATGTTTCGAACCATTTATGGAATCTTTTTAGCGTTAAAATCATCAACATAAAAAAATGCATCCCTCCAGTCAGCAGTTTTTATAGACTTTTTCTAGAATTACACCCTTTTAAAAAGTATGCATCCACACCATGATCTTTCATTAGACAAGTAGATAACATCAATCGGGTACACATCAATCGTCCAATAGGTTTAGTGTAAACACGGCATTTACAGTAAGAAGAAAAAAGTATGACCTTGTGAAATGCCAATATACAGGTATCCACATTTTGTAGACCCATGTATGGGCATATGTATATACACATCATATTTGATGTTGACATGCATGTTTTTGTTTTTTGGCTGTAAACATATTGGCCCTAACAGATATTAAACCGTAGTGGAGTAACACAGTTTTGCTGGAGACAAAAGGAAATATATTTACTATGATATATAACTGGGCTTACACGGTTCATACAAATATTTATGCATTGTCAGGGATAATATATTCCCGAATTCGTGGTTCACAAAACCATGGGCAAATCACCTCTATTACACTATAAGTTTAATCCGTCTAAAGTGATTTGTTTGGTTTGCCTTCAACAGGGTCGCTCTAATAAAAGCCGAGGATGTACATGTACCGATACACGCATAGATGTTATACCCAATTTTATCTGAGGTAAACTTTTCCTGCGGGAGATAGAACATTGCTCGCCATCACCTGAACTAGCGTATAAATTAAAAACTATGACTGATTATCAAAATGTTTACGTTATAATCGCCAAACAACAACTATATTGCCTTATTTGGTTATGTGTAACGTAGTATTGTACATCAATAACAAAAAATGTTTAAACAAATTCTAAAAGGGATTGCTTATATAGAAGTTTCTTGTCAAAAAGAAAGAGACACAATGAAAGAAAATTTTTTTTTATCCAGAGGACAATAGCTGCTAATATGACTCTTGTGTCCAAAATAAAACAAGAACCAAATTGAATGCTTTTTTATTTTATATTTACCCCTTATACATGTTATACTTAGTGCTTATTTTTTTCCCAAATTTAACATCAATTGATATCAAAACCAGTTGAAAACACGGAGGTTAAACATTATTCTGTTATCTCTGGACACCTATTCCCCGTTGTGAAATCGTTTTTCGAAAAATGGGTCAGAAAAAAAACCTTTATAATACTACAATAGATATGTCCTTTCAATAATTTTGACCGACATGACGGGTGGACATTTTTACTGTCAGTAACAAAATGGGAGCATTTTTGACACGGAAGAATTGTATCCTTGCACCATACATATCTACACCTATCTCACCATCTGTAGTTAACTTGTTACAAGTGTTCGTTGTAATGTGGCTAGCTATAATCCCGCTTCAATTGTTTGCACTTGTCCTAAGTCAGGAATCAGATGTTATCGTCTGTTTATGTGGTTCATAAGGTTTCTCGTTTCTCGTTTTTATATACATTAGACCGTTGAGTTTCCCGTCTTTAGGAATGGTTACACTAGTTATTTTTTGTTGTTGTTGTTGTTTGTTTTTTGGTTTTGTTTTTTGGTTTTGTTTTTTTTTTTGGGGGGGGGGCGCTTTATAGCTTACTGTTCGGTGTGAGCCAATGTTCCGTGTTGAATGCCGTACCTTGACCTATACTGGTTTACTTTTATAAAGTGTTACTTGGATGGAGAATTGTCGCATTGTCACGCATACCACATCGTCTTATAGCTATTAATTTAAGTAATAATTCATGGTAACATCAATTTCTAACGCATATACTATGAGATAAGAACATGCTTATCTGTACAGCATGCACATGCTAAACTACCGGACAGAAACGCCAAAGGAGCATTATAGATCGATTTATTCGTTACATGCCATTATGTGACATTCACCATTACACTGCTATATGCATAGTGTGATATGCATGTATATACTTAATGGATGTTTTAAGTGTCTATCACTTGAAATTGAATTGAAAATATATAGAAACGTACCTATACCGGCTTTTTTCGAGAGCCAATATAACGTCCCACTACCAACTCCACCACAGCCGACAACAATGTACTCAAAATAACTTCTTCCGTCCATGATATTAATTCTATTATTTACTTACAGACCTCACGAGATAAATAAACCTGACATACTTATTTAAAGATAAAATTGTCAAGGCTAAATAGTAATATACCTGTACAAAACCGTTCGTTCGTTTCAATGAATATACTGAATTATAATGAAAGCACACTAGATAAAAATAGATAATTAAGGACACCCGTTTGAATATGTATGCACCCTGTTTATATTTGTTAGGATGTACGTTATTGAATTGGTCTATGATGAAAAAAGTAATATCAATGGTAATATCAACGGTAATGGCTCTTCGGATTTAAACTTTTCAAAACATAACTTTTATTAATTCTAAACACTAGAAAACGTAAGTTTGAAGAACCATTTAGAAACAAAAAGTTATTTTCAAGCACAAAAATTGAAAATGATTTCATTTACAAAAAGAATAACCGTGTCTAAGGCTTGAAGTAATTGGTTATTTAATTTTACATTGTTTTTACTTCATTTTTTATGTGTCATAAAATTAATTATTGTGTTCAGTTTTTGTTGTTTTTATTTACAGCAACTAACAATTTCAACAAAAAGCTGTGTTGAAAAGTTTTCCAATTTAAATGCATTTCAGTCTGGTTTAGCACCATACTTAAATTCAAACAAAACGAAAGGATTTTAAAAACCAATGTGCACTTTCAGTACATTTGTGTAGATTCATGATATATCGCCATCTTGGATCGTACAATCCCGATACAAAATCGGTCTTTTTATTTGCTCAAATCTGCAAATTTTGAAACAGATTTGCAATTTAATAGCTAGAAATAGAAAGATGTGGTGTGAGTGCCAATGAGACAACTCTCCATCCAAATAACAATTTATAAAAGTAAACCATTATAGGTCAACGTACGGCATTCAACACGGAGCAACACCGAACAAAAAGCTATAAAGGGCCCCAAAATTACTATAACTTTTGTAAAACCATTCAAACGGGAAAACCAACGGTCTAATCTATATAAAAAGGGCAGTTTATCTTAATACAATGGTGATTAATTGTATTATCAAATTATTTAAGCAAAGATAAGATCTTGCGGTTTTTTTTCTTCAAATAAGCCATTTAAGGGGAGGTACAAAAACAAAAAATGTAATTCTTTTAGTAAACAAAATAAATTGGACTGCTAGGGAAATTTTTAATTTTTACTTGTAGCAAAAAAAAAATAAATTCGGAGACACCATTTGTTTTATTTTATTATCTTAAAACATATTATAAAACCCATCTTCTCACAATTTATTTCATAATTTTATCTGATAGATTTCTTTTTATGCACACAAATGTGTTTTTTTTAATGAACAATCTAACCAAATTCAGGCAATTTTCAACGACTCATAGCTTGGAAAATAGCTCGGTGATCCATTCTTGATATCATATTTTTGAACAACATCATAGTAAAATCTTCATTTTGGCAAAGTATAAGAAAATTCTATCTCAAGAAATATATATCGATGATCTACCTAAAACCTTTTCTTTTGAAAAGGCTTACTGTTTTGGGTTCGTTTGTTATCTTTCTTTTCGAATTAAATGTTTTGAATATTCCCTTGGCATCTTGAATTTAACATGAGAAAACAAAATTACATGAAAAAATAACATATGTAAAGGGGGCGTGGTGGAGGGAACACCACACACTTCTAAACTTTTCCGAAAACCATACATAATGTTTAGTTATAGGAATCTAGTGACATTAACTGTTTCACACAGTACAATAAAAGATCTAACGCATCTATCTTCTAAACTGTGTATACTGCAAATATTTCATAACATCAACAAACTTTGTGAAAAACCTCATTATATTTAGTATACATTGCAGAATCAGTGACAGAGTTTGTGTTTAGCAACAGAACAGTTCACTGTTATATAATAAACATGATATGAGTTCGAAATCAATCATTGAAAGCAATCTTTTTTCTATAAGGCAATTAGTTTTTGAATCTGACATATAAAGATGCCTCATTGGCAATCATACTGAATCTCCCAATTTTCATAAGTCTTCAAAACACTACACACGTCAGATAATCAATGGAGAAACAAGAATAACTAAAAACAGGACACAATATCGGAAGAATCAGTTCTCTCGCTACTTGCAACTGGCGTATTGTTCATGGCAAATAGTATATATACTCGAGGGTTGTTGATAAATTAAAGAAATGGGATGGAAGACCGAATTGTTATTATGACAAAGGAGACAGTTTTATCTTTCCTTTTTTAAGACACATCATAATGTTGTCCGTAAAAAAAAAAATTGAGAAAATTAATTCTGCTCTAAAAATAAGAACTCTGAACCCTCACTCTTGATTTAAAAGTGTTGGTTAATCAAGCTTGACGTGGACACTTCTGTATTTGTTGGATCATTTATAGAAGTTGTTCACTTTGAGTTATTTAATCAAAGTTCATAATTTTTTTCTTTAAAATAGTTGTTTATTTTTATGAGACAACAAGCTCACAATAAAAAAATCACATCCTAAGGTAAACAATTGACCGGAGGCTATATGATGTCAAGCTTAAATTTGCCTTACATCTGTAGCATAACGTGTTTGTTTACATAATTTGCACGATACATGTCTGTCTTATCGAATTTCTTGTGGTCGCTATCTTCAAATTGCAGACAAAATTAAAGAAATTGAGTATGTATTTACGCTATTTTAATGAGCACACTACAACTAAATAAAATATAATTTCTTTCTTCAAGACGAAAATGTTGAAGCATACATTTTACATTAAACTACTCTACAGTTGATTAAGATGCATCTGGTTTATTTTTTCAATCGGCACTACAATTTCCCATGTATTTTTTTAATTATCAGTAAGGATTTAAAATAAAGGAGAAAGTATCTATGATGGGGAAACAATTAAAAATAAATGGGGAATGTGTTCAGTGGACACAAATGCGTACTTTGCATATAACGTTATACAGGGACAGAACTAAAGAACGGCCAAAAAATGATGCTACCCATGCGAAATTCGAACTTGATCTACATGTTGTGGTAATAAGCATTGTGTAAACGTTTCATGACGGAAACTCATGTTGGGACGTATGGACGGACACACATAGGGACAAGGGTAAAACTTAATGTCCCCACCTCTACGGCGGGGCATAAAAAATCACTGTGCGTAATGTGTCGAATACAAATTTTGTATTGACATCCTATAGTCTTCAATTTAAATAAACGTAGAAAACAACATAGCATATATTTATTTTTATTTATATACATGTAAAAAACGAGACGTTACATTGATTTTTTATTAAAAAAAATATTTTCAAGATTAAAATTAGTGACCAGAATGAACTATCTATCAAATATTTACTAATTTGTAAACAATTCGGAAAACGTCATTTTCTGATTTCAAAAAAATAATATAAAAAAGAAGATGTGGTATGATTGTCAATGAGACCAACACTCCACAAGACACCAACTGACACAGAAATTAACAACTATAGATCAACGTACGGCCTTCAACAATGAGCAACGCCCATACTGTATAGTCAGCTATAAAAGGTTCCGAAATGACAATGTAAAACGATTCAAATGAGAAAAGTAACGACCTAATTTATAGACAAAAAATGAACGAAAATGAAATATGTAACACATAAACAAACGGCAGCCACTGAATTAAAGGCTCCTGACTTAGACAGGCATATGCATACAGAATGAGGTGGGGCTAATATACGTTTTTCAAAAATTTACCTGTATAGAGATGAAATTGAACACTATTATTAACAAAAGATTGCATTAAAATATTGAAAAGTTACACGTATGTCAATGCCACGTCTTCGCCAAAACGAAAGAGAACAATCAACTGTGGTGTTGGTAGTAGGAATGACTCAATTGTAGGTTGCAAATCATTTCAATGTCTCCAGAATGACTATTGCAAGGCTAAATACTCGTCTTAACGATACTGACAAGACACACGATCGTCCCCGAAGTGACATGCAACGTGACACGACGTTATGTCAAGACAGGCACATCCGCATTATTCATCCGGAATTGATTTGTAAACGCGTCACAAACAGCATGACAGAAATTGCAACAAAATATTTAACCATAATTTCGTAACCCATCGCGCCAAGTTGGTCTTAGAGCTCGTCATCCGTTTAAGGGACATATCCTTTTGTAGCTTCACAGAATGGCGCGATTTGAATGGACTCGGGTACGGATTCGATTGAATAAGGTAACATGTAGACAGGTTCTTTTAAACCAATCAATCGAAATTTAACTTGAACAGTAGAGCCAGGGTCTACCGAATACGCAATTAAACGATTTTCTGATACGTGCGTTCAGGACATAGGTCGTTTTAGGGCTAGCGCATTTATGGTTTGGTGTGGCACCGATCTATCAATTATAGATTGTAAACTAAATGCATCAAGGTATAGGGACATCAATTCTGGCTCAAATCGTTCTCTCGTTTCTCCGGACGCATCGTTTTAACCACGTTTTTCAGTATATATCTCCCAATTGATACGATATTTCCTGGCTCGTATTTCCTCTCATAATATCCTTGCTGCTCATAAAGAAGCTATCAAACCTATTGGTGAGGTTGAATTCATCCCTTCGTAAATTTTACGGATGCCATCAGCTGTTGGTTGGTCGTTATGGAATAACCGTTTCACAGATGATATCGGATATATTTCTTATGTCGTAACTACCATCCACTTCCCTTTTCACCACGAATGTAACCTACCGAATTATATTATTTAGTACCGGCTTTGTAATAACATGAGCAACACGACGGGTACCATATGTGGAGCAGGATCTGCTTACCCTTCCGGAGCACATGAGATCACCCTCATTTTTTGGTTGGGTTCGTGTTGCTTAGTTTTAAGTAATCTATGTTATGTCTTGTGTACTTTAATTTGTCTGATTTTTTTGTTTTTTTTAGCCATGGCGTTGTCAGTTTTTTTTCGATCTATGAGTTTGACTGACCCTCTAGTATCTTTCGCCACTCTGTTTCAGCAGGACAACGCCCGTTGTCACGTGACACAAATTTCGATGATTTTTTTTTTAGGATAACCACATTCGTGTGTTGTTATGGCCAGCAATGTCTCCAGATTTATCGGCACTCGAGTATCTGTGGGGCGAACTTGGACGACATTTCAGAAATATCTTAAATCAACCGGAATCGATCACCCAGCTCTAAATAGCACGTTTCAGGGAAAGGAACAAAATCCCTCAAGACTTTTTTTTGACATCTTATTGATTCAATGCGACGGAGGTATCAGGCGGCCTTAAATACAAAAGGTTCGCATACACCGTTTTGCCACTTTAACTTGTATTTCGAACTACCGGAAATATGCAATATTGTATCAAATAGAGAAAACTCGCGATCGTAATTATTTTCTTCAAAATGATGTTAGCTAACTGTTCCATTAACTTATTTTATTATAATACATATAAGTGTAATCTAGCCTAGTATATATATCTTTACAACATTAAATTTCCTTAGTTTCAAAATTCTAAATATCATACAGACATATCGCTTTGAAATATATTTTAATTGCATTTACAGTATTACAAAGTAGTGTGCGTTTCTTATCGTTATCCCAAAAGTTAATATATAGTTATTAGCAACAAACTGTTGTTTTGGGTTAATCAATTTTTTGTTTATAAATTCTGAATAATTGACAACATCGGTAAAAAACACTCTGTTTTACATGTAGCTATTTTCAGGCGTTAATAATCAACTTGGTCATCTCTTAAGGAAAATTTGAAAAATGAACACACTGACGAATATGAAAGTACATGGTATTACGCTTCGAAAACGTGAACTAGAAGTTGACATTTAGACATCTTGTAAAGGCCCAAGTGTGAAATTAGTTCAGAGAAAATTACCCAACAAAACTAATAAAAAATACTAAATTTTAAAACTGACGATCTACACTCTTAGATTAAAATCTTACATTAGTAATGTCAATAATATTTTTGCTTTGTTTACATTGATATTTTGTTTGTTTGTTCACAAACTGTATGATTTCCGACTTTTAAAGCGACCATTTAACTTCATACAAAAACGCTGGTCCATTCATAAAATTCGATACAATTAGAATATTTCTTCCTTTGTCAAAATAGATACCGACAGGGGTTCGAATCCTGCGTTCTCCTGCTAATAATCGACGCGCTTGCTTTCCATCTGATGAAAGTACGAAGATACTGCTATTTCCACATGATACAACATATACATTGGAATCGTTATCAACTGTTACTCCAGTAATTTTTTTCAAAATAGATTCGTCTTTGTATTCCCAAATCTTCTGTCCTGTGATTGTGTAGCATGTTACGGTACCTGATGCATTTTCTGCATGGTATATCAGGCCTTTTGATGTTGTCATATAGTTAAAGCTAGAAACCCCCTCGACTTTAACTACTGTGGTGGCAGTGCTTTCACTTTTGACGTCTGTGGTTTGAATACCACAATCTTTTTCAAAATATATAAATCTTCCTTTTTCATTTGTAATGCCGTTGCACTCATTAGACGTTTTTAACTGGCTTACAGTCTTTTTATTGGCGAGGTTGATGGTTTGTATATGATAAGGCACTGAACTAATGGTGACTGCGACCGTGTTGTCGTCAATACATGTTACATCTAAAGGGTTACGTGAAACAGGTATTTCATAAGCAAACGATCCATTTTTGTTGTGGATTAAAATCCGATCATTGGTTTTATCTACGAAGACAATTTTCCCAGAAGGCATGATAGTGCATCCCGTAATTATATTAATTCCCTTTTCTCCTATCGGTAAATCAATTTGCTTTAATAAAGTAAGATTGATGTCATTGATTGTTTTTGATATCGCCGGTACCATTTGTTGAGCTTGTTTTTCTCTTTCTGTCGTCATGGTAATGATTGGCGATTGTGTAATAACGGATATTTCTCCAATCTTTGTAATGGACATTATGTCAGGCAACTTGTTATCCATTTTCCAGTGTAAGTGTAGTTGATTTAAACTTTCATCTTTCATTAAAGACGTCATGAACTTCTCTTCTTTTTGAATTTTGGATTCAATCATTTTACCACCAAAAAAAGTCTGGAGATCAGTTGCAAAACGTCTAGTCGCAGCTATATTTTTTTGTAGCTCATCTATTGTTTTCCCATGGTCTGAAATTTTTTGCACACATCTGTTTATTTGTGACAATGCATTTTGTTCCGCAACTTGTATATCCTGTTGTATTTTCTGCTGAATTTTATCTAGATGTGAGTTTATCTTATCACGTATCTCTTTAATATCTGCCTGGAATGTCTGTCGCTGATGCTTTATTACCTCTAAATTCTGCCTCCGATCTTCTAATATTCTTTCTATGTTTTTCATCATTTCTTTTAAACTTTGTTCCATAATGTCAAATAATGCGGAACCTTTCGAGGTTTTGACAATTTCATCAATTACTAACAAATCACATTTCTTGTGATTTGTTGTGATGCAAGGCGGACAACACAGTTTTTCGTGTTGAGAACAGTAGAGCTGATATTTTTTGTCATGTTCTGGGCAGTATTGGTTTATAGTTGCTATTGTGGGTGGTATTTGTTTGTAATCATTCATTGAAATTACCTCATGATTTCTTGTACCTCTTGAGGCTCGATGATGTTTTTCACACGATGCGCATATCCCTTCGTTGCACTCAGGACACCAAACAGCAGCCTCGTTCACCGCGTCCTGGGCTTCACACACACCACAAAATGATCCACTGGCTGAAGCCATTCTAATCTGAAACAAAAATCACTGACTTTAAAACGAGTCAGGAGTATTTGAATTTACATAAGATGCAGTATGAGTACCAATGAGACAATTCTTCCCCAGTCGCAGCTTGTAAAAGAGGGACGAACGATACCAAAGGGATAGTCAAACTCATAAATCTAAAATAAACTGACAAAGCCATGGCTAAAAATGAAAAAGACAAACAGAAAAACAATAGTACAAATGACACAACATAGAAAACTCAAGAATAAACAACACGAACCCCACCAAAAACTAGGGGTGATCTCATGTGCTCCGGAAGGGTAAGCAGATCCTGCTCCATATATGGCACCCGTCGTGTTGCTAATCTGATTACAAATCCGGTAATTAGTATAATTCGGTAGGTCACATTCATGAAAGGGAAGGGGATTGTAGTTACGACGTGAGGAACATATCCGATATCATTTGTGAAACGTTTATTCCATAACGGTTAACCAACTCGTGATGGCGTCCGTAAAATTTACGAAGGGATGATTTCAACTTCACTATTTGAAACTCTTGGTTTAATAGCTTTCTTATAAGCAGCAACCCTCTATCAAGAAAATCATGATAGAAAATGCAAGCACGGGATTATCGTATCAATTGGGAGATATATACCTCGTATGCAGGTGCTGCTGGAATGTTGCTACTAAGAAATGGAAAGTTCACATTTGGAAAGCTGAAATCATCTCTTTTGTCGTAAAGTTTTGTTTTCAACCGACCCTCATTGTCAATTTCTAGATGTAAGTCAAGATATGAAGCCGACTTAACTGTATCTGTAGTATCCTTTATCTCTAGTTCGATGGGATATATGCGTTCCACATAGTCACCAAATTTTGAATTGTTTAGTGAAAGAACATCATCTATATAGCGGAAAGTAGAGTTAAAGGATATTGCTAACTTCTTATCTTTCTTCATAAGAAGTTCCTGCATGAAGTAGGCCTCATAACAATAAAGAAACAAGTCGGCAAGTAGAGGGGCACAGTTTGTTCCAATTGGAATGCCGACAGTCTGTTGAAAAACACGATATGTAAACACGAAAAGGTCAAAGTACGACCTTAAACGCAGAATCGTGGCTCACGTTGAACAGCAATCCATAAAGGACCCCTAATGATTATTGTAAAACAATTCAAACCACAGTCAAATTTATATTAAAAAACGGCAAACGGTAAACACTAAAGAAGTACATCAACAAACGAAAACAACTGAAAATCAGACTTCTGACGTTTTAAATCTATTTCTATTGATTTCCGGCATATCCAAAAAAAAAAACACTATTAGGACTATCATTCGGAGTCTGATACCAGGTTGAATAACTTTTTTTTTTTTTTTTTTTTTTTTTATCTTTTTTGCAATATTCCCTAAATCTACTTTTTTCTTTTTTCTTAATTTACAAAAATGACCCCTCCCCCCGCCCCACAAGCAAAAAATTAAACCAACAAAAAACAACACCTTACTAAAACAAACTAAAACAATGAATATCGTTATTGAGTGGAATAAATATTTAAAAGGAATAGGTGTACAGTTTCAGTCGTGTTGATGTATTTGTTTATCTTATTGTGCCGAATAGCTTTTCTATGTAATATTCATTTTTATCAATTATATAAGTTTCTGAAGCCAAAAAAAAAAAACCCAAAAAAAAACCAAAAAACCAAGTTGACTTGTTTGCAAATAATATTTTATCCATGTATTGTTGCTAACTGAAAAAAAGGATACAAAAGATACAGTTAACTGTCAACTGACTCAATTTTCAGAAAACGACATATGTAACAAACATAAACTTTTAGCTACCGTTTTACAAGCAGAGCCAAATACAATGAATCCCAACTATGTATTGGCTTCCGAAGCTACACAAAACACCTTACAAATATAGATTTATTTCGTCTTCGAGCCATTGTTAAACTACTTAATTGTCTTTTCTTCTTAACAGCACACTTGGTACAATTAAAAACCTGATAATAAATTGTTCAAATGAGGCCTTCGAAAATAGTGGAATTAATTACTTTTGGAGTGTCAAGAACTCGTTGGAAGTACTTGATAAATTGCATGCTTATATTGGTGATTTTGAATCTGTTCAAAGTTTTGATTTTTCTACCCTGTATACCACATTGCCTCATATTCAAATTAAGAAAAAAAATCACACACCTAATTAAATGGGCATCTAAAAAGTCAGAATGTGAATATATATGTTCAAACTCTTTTAGGTCAATTGTTAGTAGCAATAAACAAAAAAACTATGTCAATTAGACATGCTTTGATACTATATATCCCCTTGAATTTTTACTAGATAACATTTTTGTTCGCTTTGGGGATTCCGTATATCGTCAGATTATCGGAATTCCAATGGGGACTAACTGTGCACCACTTTTTGCGGACCTGTATTTGTATTGTTATAAGTTACAATTTATGACAAAAATGAGCAAAGACCCATCGAAACAACATCTGATAAACAAATTTATTAAGACTTTTAGATATTTGGATAACATTTTGGCTCTCAATAATGACGACTTCAGTATGTATATTAAAGAAATTTATCCCGTTGAACTTACTTTAAATAAAGCTAATACTAACAATGACCACTGCCCTTTCCTCGATCTTGATATCTATATCACTAATGAAAAGCTGAATACTAAAATTTATGATAAAAGAAATGATTTTTCATTTCCTGTCGTTAATTATCCATTTTTAGATGGTGACGTTCCCTTGTCACCATCTTACGGTGTTTTTATATCTCAACTTGAACGATTCGCTCGTGTATGTAACAATGTTTTAGATTTTAAAGAGAGAAATTTATGTATTACTGAAAAATTATGACACCAGGATATTCGATATCACAAACTAGTCAAAACATTTACTAAATTTTATCATCGGTATAAGGACATCATTCGTAAATATAGCTCAACATGCAGACTTCTTATACGATCAGGTATTTCACATCCAGTTTTTTTACGGAAATATTCTTGAAACAGCACAAAGGTGTCAATATTCACCTCAGAAACTAACAAAACCTTTGAATAGACTTTATTAAGAAGGGATATAGTTACGATACTGTTGTCAGGTCATTAAAGGTTGCATCTTTTGGCGTTAATATTGAGTCATTGATAGGGTCTTTGCATCGGAACTAAGCACATTTATTCAAAAAACAGTTGTTGGCATGACACGGGTTATGTTCTTCTCATATATTTTATGATGGTATGATACTAAACTCCTAACGGGAAAGATTGTGCCTGATGTTTATATGATGAAATCCTAATCTTTCAGTCAGTTTGATTGAAGTCTGCAGTTGGCATTTCAGTTAACTGCTAGTAGTCTGTTGTTATTTTTGTTTTTTTTCTTTGGTTATATCTTCTGACATCAGACTCGGACT
This sequence comes from Mytilus galloprovincialis, assembly GCA_037788925.1. NCBI lineage: Eukaryota > Metazoa > Mollusca > Bivalvia > Mytilida > Mytilidae > Mytilus > Mytilus galloprovincialis. Next base: position 47,338,722 of record CM075333.1, on the reverse strand, counting down.
TCTCTTGAACTGAATTTTAATGTGCGTATTGTTATGCGTTTACCTTTCTACATTGGATAGAGGTATAGGGGGAGGGTTGAGATCTCACAAACATGTTTAACCCCGCCGCATTTTTGCACCTGTCCCAAATTAGGAGCCTCTGGCCTTTGTTAGTCTTGTATTATTTTAATTTTTAGTTTCTTGTGTACAATTTGGAAATAAGTATGGCGTTCTTCATCACTGAACTAGTATATATTTGTTTAGGGGCCAGCTGAAGGACGCCTCTGGGTGTGCGAATTTCTCGCTACATTGAAGACCTGTTGGTGACCTTCTGCTGTTTGTTTTTTTCATTGGTTGGGTTGTTGTCTCTTTGACACATTCCCCATTTCCATTCTCAAGTTTATTAGTCAAGTCTGCCTCATATATTGACAAACATTTAGAATTGGACAATGCCGAAAGGTTGAAAAGAAAAAATATGACAAAAGAGATGATTTCAATTCCCAATTGTGGTTTCTTATCATGATTTATTTCCTTGATAACGATTTGCTGCTAACACAGCATTTTTTGAACCATGAACTTCAAGGTGAAGTTGAAATCATCCCTTCGTAATTTTTTTGAATGCCATCACCAGTTAATTGACCGTTATCCGTTTCATAGATGGTAAGATATCGTCAGAATGTACAGTCCCGTTGTCTTTTCTCGAATATGATTTACCAAATTAGTCCTTTTATCGGGTTTGTAATAACATAAATGATACGAAGGATGTCACATGTGGAGCAGGATTTGCGTACCCTTCCAGAGCACCTTAGATTAACCCAGTGTTTGTGGGGTTTGTGTTTCTAAGTCTTTATATCTTTTTATGTTGTGTATTGTGTACTTTATTTTTGTCTGTTTGTCTTTTTCTTTTTTAGCCATGACGTTGTCAGTTTTATTGTTATCTATGAGTTTGAATGTCCCTCTGTTATCTTACGGCACCCTTTGCTTTGAATAAGTGGTTCTGCCAAAAGTCAGGAACCTGATGATCAGTGAGTGTCGTTTGTTGGTGTGGTTTATAATGTTATCTCGCATCTCAATTTTATATAGTTAAGACAATTGATTTTCCTGTTTGAATGGTTTAACACTAATCATTTTTGGAGCCCTTTGTAGCTTGATCTCCATGGTGAGTCAATGCGCCTTGTTGATGGTCTTACTTCGACTCCTAGTTTTAATAGTTTATTAAATTACAAATTGTAATTTGGGTGAAAATTCCATTTATTGACACTCATACCTCATCCTCTTATATTTGATTAATGTAAACAATGGCTATTCAAGACCAATAACTACAATAGGGGGTCTAAGTATTTCTAATATAATCTTATCATTAGCCAGTCAACACTGAGGTTTTGAACCTCAACCCCACCCTGACGTGTGAACTCGACTCCAATCTTAGTTTACTAGGATTGTCATTTATCCTGTCGTAGGTCGGTGATTTTCTCCGTGCACTTAAGCTGTGTCCACAAATACTTACTGGTCACCAGCAAATAGACCAAAAGTGGTGCTTTAAAGTGGCGTTAAAGCACAAACAATATATCAATCAAACGTTAAAAGATGGATGTCAATGTGGTCCTTTAGAAGGTCATTTATGAAAAGGAATTCCATAGTACTTTGGTTTACTTTGCAATTCTCAAACAAAAGTCCTTAGCTTACGCATTAAGTCATGCATTAAGCCATGGAGAGCCATGGTGTAGTGGTTAGCGCATCGGAATAAACACAAGGGTTCCGGGTTCGATCCCCTTTTAAGGGAGAAAATTGCAGGGACTAAATCGACACAATATGCGAGTATAGTCTTTAGAAACTATACTAATGCCAGTAGAAGTCAGCACTGGCATCCGAAAAGTGGAAAGGGATCGATATAAGTTGCCATAACTTGTTAACCAATCCACTATAGATAAATATGTTTAAACCAACGCATTGATTTGAAGATACATAAAATAATAAAGTTTACCTTAAAATGTTTATTTCAACGTATTTTAATCCCTATCAAAACATGTCACGCCTTCTCACAGGGTCAAAGTATAAATGGATGTATAAATATGGAAAGCCACAACTACCTTATGATAACGATTATCATATCACTAAGAGTTGATAAACAACATGACGCAATTTTTCTTCTATACAATAACGACCTTTGCCTGTACATATTCTGAAATTACGTTTTCTTATGGAGCAGAGCTACGTTTTGATACTATTCTGACATTTTATTTTTTCAGGAAAATATGTTCTTATATACTATAAAGACATCTTGATGTATATACTTTTTATACTGATTTGGCATTTCATTATATACTATTATGTGATTTTGAATTATCATAAAGATACATATACTTAAAAGTCATCTTTATATAATACTGTCAAAATATTATGTTGTCACCTTACTATACTACAAGGTCATGTTAATAGTTTATCACGATACAAATGTATACTGATTAATCATGGCGATTAAACAAAGAGCAACTTTTCGTACTGCTTTGTTGTATTTTGTTGTATTGCTATATAAGGACGAGTGAGAAGTTTACAACAAAACCATCTTTGTATATGGTTCCCATCTTTTCATACTAGCATATCACCTCTGTATACTATTCTTACATATAACTTTATCATAGCAATACATCTTTTTATCATATGTATTTAGTAGTAAAAGCGGTAGTTTGAATATTTCATAAATAGCCTGCTGTTTAATCCATATCGCGCAACTTTGATGCACACCCTTTATCATACCCCTACTCTTTATCGCACCCTTTATCACACCCCTAGTTATTGTTTTTTTTTTACATTAACTCCGAATTAGTTTATACAAGCGTCTTAAGAATTTATGGTCAGTCGGGCGTGGCGTAATTTATTGAATGACGTCATTGTTTGGAATGCATTGTCACAAACGTCGAATTTTCATATTTTTGACATCCGAAATGAAACTATAAAATAGAACTTAATGAAATACCATACAAAACGCTCAAAAATTTCAATAAACAAACTATTTTTTAAACAACAGCACTCAAATTGTAAGGTTATCCAGGTGCTGCAGTTGAGTAATTAAGGAGTTCTTTTAAAGCTTTTAAAACAAAACAAAAGAAGAATTGAAGCCGGTTACCCGGGTGCTAGGGACCAGAAAGCAGTTCGTACTCCGCTGATGAAATATATGATAAAGCGTATTTTAAAAAACATGGCAAAATCCGTATCACATGCCGTATAACCCTAGACCAATATTATCCATGGGGCTTAAAAGCCCTCTGGCTGATATTGGTATCCGGGGATGATACGGCATATGATACGGGTTTTGCCATGTATTATTCTCTATATTCTATAGCGACGTATTATCACTATTTCATTTTCATATAATTAAATGACTGAAAATAAAAATCATATATTTTTTTAATGTTCTATATTTCGTAGCTAATGGCTCTTTAGGATAATTATTGAACCACTACATGTACACATAACCGTTGAGCCCTTAAGAAAACAGTAAAATGCTAGATATGCAACGTTTACTTTTTTGTAAATTTCGTATGTGTTAGATAAACATTGTATAACAGTTGTTACAGGATTTGATAAATTCAGAATCAGTAAATACTATTCACTTTCCAGTGTACGTCAATGAACATCCTTTTAATTACGGGTTTCTCTCGCATTTTTGCAGTTCGGTTGTAAAAGTCCTGTATCAAGCTTCCTGATCCCGAAATCCCGGGCTGAAAAACACGAAATCTCGAGGTCCCGAATTTAAATAAATTTAAATCCCGACATCCCGAAATTCGAAAAAAGAACTACCGGATCCCGAAAGGGTCAATCCCGAAATCCCGAGCTTAAAAACACCCGATCCTAGAGTCCCGATAAAGGTCCTATCCCCCTCTTTACTGTGGATTCATACTAAATCATTGAATAATCTACCTATAAAAGTAGCAAATAATCTTTTTGATTCTTTAGTAAAACCAATTATGACCTATAATTCAGAAGTAACATATTTGGATACATATATTTCTTTTCATCGAGCCAATAACAGAGCCTTATCTTCAGGAAAAGAAATTAATCAACTTGATTTTATAGACAAAACCCCAATTGAAAATATGCATCTTAAAGGAGAAGGTTCAGTAAGACCCTTTTTTGGCCCCAAAATATAGCAGTTTTACAAAGTTGTGAAACTGTAATCTTTAAGCTATTTATTGGAAAGTAGAATGCTTCTGCTACATAAATATAGGCTGTTTTTGACGATACCATGTACATATATCGTGTACTAACATCATAAAGTCGTGCTAAATTACTGAAATCTTCACAATTTTAGCATTTTAGTTAAATTTGAGACGGTTTTCGACTTAAAAACGTCACTTTTGAGATGGTTTTTGTCAAAAATGAAAGTGGCCGCATTCGTGTTCATCCATAATATTTAAATGTAAGTTGTATTTGATGATAATACATAACATATATAAAGGTTGAGGATGAACACGGATGCGGCCACTTTCATTTTTGACAAAAACCATCTCAAAAGTGACGTTTTTTGGCATATTTGATAGATTTTTCATATTAAAGCTTGAATCGGAGCGTTTTTAATGACAAAACCAGTTAAAATCTTTCACAAAAACTAATCAAATCAATTGAAATAGACATTTAAGTGTTTAAAAAGCGTCCAAAATCTTTTGTTAGATGAACCTGAAATTTGAGGCCAAAATCAGCCCTTACCGGACCTACTCCTTTTGTAAATCTACTCTAGGAATAAGAAAAAATGCATCCAATTTAGGAGCAAGAGCTGAATTAGGGAGATTGCCTATCGAATGTTTTATTAAAACACAAACCCTTTTATATTTAGCTAGACTATATAATAATAATATTAATCCATTGATAAAGGAAGCTTTTTCTCTAGCACAGTCTCTAGATTTGACAGGAACTTACTCATGGTATACATATGCAAAAAATATTGTTAAAGAGACTAATGTTGACCTTAATATTCTTTCTACTTGTAAGGACATAAAAGATGTAAATAAAATAAAAAACGATATAAAGTTAAAAATGAAAAATAGATATGAAGATTTAATTCAAAATAAATTTCAAAACATTGATGATAAAAGTAAATTTTTTCTTTATAAAAAAATTAAAAAAGATTACAAACTAGAATCTTATCTTAATGCATCTAATTTTCAGATAAGGAGATTAATCACTAAATTTAGAATAAGTGATCACTCCCTTTTGATTGAAAAGGGGAGATATTTTAAAATCCCAAGAGAGGAACGACTTTGCCATAAATGTAAAATTCTAGAGGATGAGAAACATCTTTTACTCTATTGTGAGTATAATAAAACTCTAAGAAATGATTTTTTTCATCACATATGTACTGAAAATAATAACTTTAATAATTTAAATGAAGAAGAAAAAAATCAATATTTACTAAATCCATCATCGCCTTTACAAACAAATAAGTTAGGATCCTTCTTGAAAAAGTCATTAGAACTGAGGGCAGGGGACTCTTAACAACTTGTTTGTTGTTAAAAAAAAATGATGCTGTTGTTATTGTGTATGTTTAATATGTATGTTTATTGTGTTTACTGTGTTAATATATGTTGGTCACAAACTGTAAAGTTTATATGACAATAAAATATTTGATTTGATTTGATTATTATTCGTTGGATATTCGTGTTTTTCATGGGTTTAGGTGACCCATGAATTTAGATGAAAGCAGCCGTTTGGAAGAAGTAAAATCCAAAATAGTAAACAAACCAAAATCAACTCACCAAAACAAAGATGGCGGCCTCCATTCGGCGTCCTTACTACCTGTTCCTGACCCACGGCAGAAATTATTCAAACGCTCACCAATCGCCTTCGGGCACCGAGCCGACCGTGCGAGGGCTGTATAGCCAGTCAAGGTCGTTAAAAACTTCCATATATATATTAGAATCCTCTGAGGACTGACTTTCAGTCCAACCAAGGTAAGCCGAATAAAAATTAAAAAAAAAGAAAAAAAAACCCAAGGCAAGTCGTGCTTTCCAACCATCGTTTAGGTTAGTGCATTAGCTACATGCCTCCTTGGTACGGGATAATTTGAAGTCATTGAATGCTCCACTTCTATTCAACTTTGGCTCTACATGATAAAAGTTGTACTTATTTGAATAAATTATATATTGTTTTCAGTTTTTGGTTTTCTTTACTAAGATATATTATAGCGCATCACATTTGGCATCCATCGTCTCCGTTACATCAGTTTACAAACTAGAATTAGCTGTGGTCCGCATCCCCGAATCTTCAGCAGAATTGTTCCTGCTACATTGGTAAGGGTATTAATTATCGAAAGTATTGCCGAATGAACTCAAACACTACTTTAATAATTCAAAACACATATCAAAGTTATAAAAGGATACATAAGCAATGCATATTACAGTTGCAATTCAAATGTTTGAAGTTCTTTTGACCTCGCAATTTTGTATGCAAAGTTGAAGTGAACATTTATACAAACAATTACCTCAATTAGACTAAATTGTCAGAAGATAACTTCGTGTTGCTTAGTCTTTAGTTTTCTATGTTGTTGGTTTTTTTTGGTACTTTTATTTGTCTGTTTGTCTTTTAATTTTTAGCCATGGCGTTGTCAGTTCATTTATGAGTTTGAATGTCCCTCCGGTATCTTTCGTTACTCTTTCATCTTTCACAGATTCCATAAATATAGAGTTTAGAGACACCTTAAATTCAACGTAATATTTCTTGAATCTCAATCAAAACACTCCAGATCCGCACATGCATTTTTGAGGAGCTAAACTGATTTTTTATATACTAGAAAAGGAGAGAAAACCTTTCATATACTAGTAGTTAACTGTTATTGGTTAGAAGAAATAACGATAGCAAGCAGAGTTCTAAATAAGAAACATAACTTAATTGACCGTTGACCTTGACTTCAATTTCCTATATAAGATCAGCAACTGCATGTTTCTACATGACTTATTTTGTATGAGTTGAAAAAAGAGGGACGAAAGATACCAAAGGGACAGTCAAACTCATAAATCTAAAACAAACTGACAACGCCATGGCTAAAAATGAAAAAGACAAACAGAAAAACAATAGTACACATGACACAACATAGAAAACTAAAGAATAAACAACACGAACCCCACCAAAAACTAGGGGTGATCTCAGGTGCTCCGGAAGGGTAAGCAGATCCTGCTCCACATGCGGCACCCGTCGTGTTGCTTATGTGATTACAAATCCGGTAAATAATCGACACATCACTTATGTCAATGTGAAAAGGCAAATAAGTTTAGTTCCAAATGCATCACTCTGTTTTGTATTTCCGTTTTAGCTCACTTGGTAAAAAAAAGTAAAATTACAAAAATACTGAACTCTGAGGAAATTTCAAAAGGGAAAGTCCATTTATCAAATGGCAAAGTCAAAATCTCAAACACATCAAAGGAATGGATAATAACGAGTCATCTGAGCTTTGTCCGCCGTCATTAACCTTATCAAATTATTTTTCTTAAAAACTACTGAACATATTTCAACTACACTTGTAGTGAATGATCGTTATCGTATCTAGTAGTCGGGTGGTGTTTTATCCGGGTCAGTCAAAACACATGATCCAAATTGCTAAACATGTTTAAAACGCAGTGATTTGCTTCAAAATATCAAAAACAATAGCTGTTGGAGAATTAATGGAAAGGGTTAAAAAAAAGATGAAGCCGAGATTTTTTTATTTCAAATATTTCAGCATAATCAGACACCCTTATTAGGATCAATCACCCCTAAAATACCAATTTGTATGATATTTCTTTGGTTTTGGTTATAATTACTAGTATCAAGTAAACTATCATAAAAAACAGAACTTGGTCAGAATTTGTAAAATATTTAGCCACGTTTTTGTCGTCTATGGTCTTTTAATTCTATTCATGACTTATCCAAGTCAATGACGGTTACCAATTAGGCTTTAAATCAAATAATTAATATTGGTTTTAAGAATAAAATGACACACGTTAAGCCTTGTTAGTTTATTGTTATAAAGGGAGTACATCCACGTTGTGGTTTGAATTTCTGTTTCAAACATCTGTAATTAAAAAAAAAGTAGTTTGTTGCATTTAGTAGATACAGTGAACAATGCGAACGAGAATGTTTTAAAACGTGTGCATCTATGTGTAAATTAATTCAAAATTGTATAATCCATTTTAATATGAAGAAGTTTTTTAACATTGATTAACGATAAGTTTATCTATTGCAAATTACTTTGGCTGTTAATACCACTTAAAAAAAAATGATCATATCTGTCATTCTAAAATAAATTTACACGTCGAGTATATTTTTGTTCAATCTAGAGAGCTACACTTTACCCAATTTAAACAAAACGTCTTGCATACACCAAAAGAAAACAATTCAACCGTGTTGTTTTCGTGTCGTATCGACATATTCCCAGAAGGTGTATATAACACGCATCAGAAAATGAACTTTTTTAAAATAGAGAAGACTAAAAAGGATTCTTACCCATTATACCAAATATTGCTGCATTTATGACATTTTATTCAGAATAGCATTTGAAATCCTAAATTTTTCGCATTTAGAACAGTTATTTTATATTATTAGTAATATATAAAAACATTTTGTACAAGAAAAAACAACCAAAAAAAAACCCACTCATCGGGAAACAAGCTCATTTATTTAATGTTTGCTATTTCCAATGTTTAACTGTAGTATTTCAGTACTCTTTTTGCATTTAGATCAGGTTTTTGTACACTTTTTTATAAGTGCAACTTTATAAACTGTATCTATATAGTGGTTTCATCAGCGTGATGACATCCAAGTTTTAATCAATGAAGTGTTTTCAGTTCATTGTATCAATATTCCTCAAGTCGTATTTAGTCAGTATATAACATATATGTTGTAATAATTACATTAGATGTATGTTTCATTACAATACGTTATTCTGATTGGCTAACTGCACATCCTTAAGCAGTTGTATCACTCAATAAAACTTCTCATTCATGATGACACGAGGTCCCACAATAAAGTGCACAGGTAAATAAAATAAAAACTTGATAAAAGGCGTGTTTTCATGATCCTATAGGTAAAAATGTAATTATAAGTATTGAATGCTTTTTTTTGTAACTTTATAGGGTTGTAAAAGCGTTGACCGTGCGCACATTTTAAGTATGAAGCGCTTCCGCGCTTCATACAAAATGTACTTCGGTCAACGCTTTTACACCCCAATAAATTTACAAAAAAGAGCATTCAATTCTTAAATGATGAAAATTAACAAAGTTTCAAGTAGAGCTCGTATAAGAAAAACATGTATAACTTTGTTTAGAGGATATTTGTTGATATAGTTTACATATTATATGATTGATTGACTGACAAGATATTACTAAATTGAAACATCAATTAGTACACGTGGTATATCAAAGTCGTAAACATCAATAAGTACACGTGGTATATTAAAGTCGTAAATATTTAACAAATCATATGTTGGAATATTTCGAGAGGATGTAGTGTATATAGTTATTGTGTAGAGATGTAGTACTTATTGTTTTTCAAAAAGTGAAATGTGAAAATGTATTTGTTCAAGAAAAATTTCATAATACTTATAGTCTGCTCTTTGTTGAATAATTATGGTAAGTAATAAATAACAACACTGTATGGCGTGTACAAAAGTGGCAAGTCTAATCTGTACGGTTTTTGTCACCTCGGTAAGAACCTAATTCATACATTTGTATGTGTAAAAAAAAGGTCATATACTTCCAAATACCCCGCCTCCTGGAACATTCTTAGTGAGAAGCAAATAGTTTGATGAGTTCAACTGTGCCGGGTATGGACAATCAGAAGCGATCAGTCAAGTGATTTCAACTGTGAGAAGTAAAACAAACATATTTAATCTATATTGCGATTACAACTGTGGGTGAGTACTACTATGGGAATAAAAAAGATAACAAAAAAAAAACCAAACAAACAGCAGCAATGTATATTCTCGGTTTACATGTGGCATTAACAATTAGTGGAAATTGTATTTTTAGTTCAACTGTTGTATATACAAACAGAGGCAACCGTACGGTGATTACAATAAATTATGATGGTATGTACAGTCAGAAGAAAATTTTAAGGTGATTACAATTTTCGTATATACATTGTATACAAACAGAAGCAAAGTGTACGCTGATTGCAATTATTGGATGTCCAAACAGAAGCAAACTGTACGTTGATTACATTAGTTGTATGTTCAAACATAATCAAACAGTACGGTGATTGCAAATAAGGTATGTACAAACACAGGCAAAGTGTACGGTTATTACATATACGATTAGTTCAAACAGGATCAAACTGTACCATGTGTACGGTTATGACAATAGAGGTATCTACAAATAGAAGAAAATTGTACGAGGTGTTTACACATATTAGATATCTACAAATAGAAGTAAATTGTACGATTTGTTTACACATAGTACAAATTATTGTGGTATGTATACAAACATGCAAACTTTGCATTCTTTTGAACTGTAATATAAACAAAAAGAGGCAAATTGTATCAGGTTCTGGCAAGTATATGACGTTGTACAAGGAAACAGTTTTTTCTGACTTTGTACTGGCATTTCTTATGTATTAAACAGTGTTTTAAACCTGGTTTTATATCTAGCTTAACCTCTCACTTGAATGTCAGATTATACCAATATTTTCATTTTATAACATTATAATTATTATTTTTTGGGGAGGACAACTTCAATCACTTTAAAATAACTTAGGACTCTTGTTTATATATATACAATGTTTCAAGTGTTAAAATCCTTTATGAAATATAGTTTTTTTAGGAAACCTATTTACCTTTTGGGTAAAGTTTACTCAAAATTAATTTTAATTTAAACGAAGTTTTACTGTGCGTATTGCTCTGTGTTTGTTTATTCTAGATTGGCTAGAGGTATAGAAGGGTTGATATCTCACAAAATATGTTGTACCCCGACGCATGTTTGCGCCTTTCTCTAGTCAGGAACATATGGCCTTTGTTAATCTTGTATGTTTTTTTTTTAATTTTAGTTCATCTATATGTTTTGGAGTTTAGTGTGGTGTCCATTTTCACTGAACTATTACATTTTGTGTTGGGGGACAGCTGAGGCCCGACTATGGTAGCGGGATTTTCTTGACGTGTAGAAAACACTATAAGTGGGCTTCAGTTGTTTCTACTTTGGTAGAGTTGTTTGTCTCTTTGTCACATTCCTCATTTCCATTCTTCATTTAAAGCTTTGTATAATGTAAAGAGAAAACTTTTTTTTTAAATGAAATTCGTGTAATTTAAATGTTTTTATTATGCACAAAAATACGGCAAAATATAATACGAAAATGATACATATCACGCATATGATTAATTTTATATTAAGTTCAATGATATTTCAGGTTTTGCAGTCAAACACAGAACAAAGCGAAATTTGCTTGCAATGAGCGACATGATATCTTTCACCACAGGGCGATATGGTTTGGACTTTAATAAATATGGCCATTTCTGTGGCAAGGGTGGTAAAGGTCAAATAATGGACAGCATTGATTGGTAAAGTACTTCCAAATACATGTATACATTTGTATTTTTTTTTTCAATTGTAAAATTAGTATGGCGTTCATTATCACTGAACTAGTATATATTTGTTTAGGGGCCAGCTGAAGGACGCCTCCGGGTGCGGGAATTTCTCGCTACATTGAAGACCTGTTGGTGACCTTCTGCTGTTGTTTTTTATTTGGTCGGGTTGTTGTCTCTTTGACACATTCCCCATTTCCATTCTCAATTTTATTACAATAATTGATTTTATGAAAAAATAACAATAATTGAAATATATTGTGTGAAAGATATTCATGTGGAAAATTGTTGGTTAATTATTTTTTTTGGAGACAATAAACGTTAACCTATCGAATTTATTTTTCAACTTTATTGTAAAATATATTTTTGTTAGTTAATACATATCAAGTGATTCTGACTTCAAATTGTCCTTGATACAAAAATATTGGTTCATCTAATTTTAGATATTACCAATACATTACAAATACAGTGCATGGTTTGCTCCTACAGGTACTTAACACAATACATGTATTAACTTTCTACATCAAAAAGAACATATCAGACATGTAAGAGGCAGTAACTTTTATTTTTGCTGAATAAATACTTTCTTCATTCAAAACGTTAGGCAAATCAAGAATTTGTATTTAGACTCCTTCAGTGATGTTATGTATTTCTATTTATTTTTTGTTTGTTTAGCTGAAGTCTTAAAATATTATGTTAACAATTAATCAAAATTCATCTTGCATATGTATCATTTTCATTTTTACCATACACCTTGATAGAATAAATTTAAAACTCATACATTTTTTGTTTATATCTCTAGGTGCTGCAACCTTCATGACAACTGTTACGGGAGATTACAGAATTATGGATGTCCTCATTTACTAATGAGTACATATGACTGGACTGTTGTAAATTATCAGATTGTATGTCGTAAGTAAAGTATTTTTATTAAATTAACCCTTCATAAAAAGACACTGATTTGGTATTATGGCCACTAATTGCAATTTATCTATTAAAAAACTTAACTCAAACTTTTCATCATAACTTGCATAGTTTTTGTAGATATTTGAAGTCGTTTTAGTAGGTGCATGAACTTTGTTTTTGAGATAAATTATCATTTTGATCAAAGTTTTTCGTGTTTCAGTCAACTACAATTACCATGCTAGTAGAAAATGCATTCTACCAGCAATTATCAATGCCTTCGTTGTCAACGCCAATCACATTTAAAGGCATTCTAAATGTTTATTTACAAAATACATGTTAGAAGAGGAAAATATGATATAATTTCAAGGCTAATAATGGTGTAAGTCAAATGTTTACTACTTTATATAGTCGATAGGCCTTAGGATGTACAATATAGAATGTATACTGATAGCAATATATGTATATTATTTCATATTTTATGTAAGAAATATCCGTAATACTTAACCTTAAATCATACATTGGAGGATAGTCTATATTAATTCTATGTATATCTTGTTCAGAAAGTTATCTACATCATCTTTATAGTTACCCAAAATAACTATTTTATAAATGTTCATAGTTAATATAAAATACATGGAATGCATTATCATTCTTCTGTCAATTTCCTGACCTTCATTGCATGTCTTTGTAGCTGCTGGGTCAATTTTCTTCTTTGAACAAGCAGAGTGAGCAGATTCACATCCTTTTTCGTGATGTGTACGCGGCCATAGACTTAGTCTAATTTTGGACCCTTTGGACTTTAATGTAGACCAATTTGAAAACGGGACCAAAAATTAGGAATCTACATACACAGTTAGATTTGGCATATCAAAGAACCCCAATTATTCAATGTTTGATGAAATCAAACAAAGTTTTGGACCAACTTGAAAACTGGGCCAATAATCAAAAATCTAAGTACATGTTTAGATTTAGCATATCAAAAAAAACCAAGAATTAAATTTTTGTTAAAATCAAACTTAGTTTAATTTTCGAACTTTTGGACCTTAATGTAGACCAATTTGAAAACGGGACCAGAAATTAAGAATCTACATACACAGTTAGATTTGGCATATTAAAGAACCCCAATTATTCAATTTTTGATAAAATCAAACAAAGTTCAATTTTATGCTTGAAAATTGACCCAGCAGTTACAATGAAATGCAAAGAAGGTCAGGGAATTGACAGAAGTATGATAATGCTTTTGTGGTCATAAACCTTGTGTCAAAATTTCATAGATTTCTATTTACTTAAACGTATGCAATAGTGCAAAAAACAAGAAAATGCTTATTTGGGCATTTTTTGGCCCCTAATTCCTAAAATGTGGTGACCAAAACTCCCAAAATCAATCTCAACCTTACTTATGTGGTCATAAACCTTGTGTTAAAATTTCATAGATTTCTATTCACTTTTACTAAAGTTAGAGTGCGAAAACTAAAAGTATTCGGACGACGACGACAACGACCACGACGCAGACGACGACGCCAACGTGATACCAATATACGACCAAAACATTTTCAATTTTTGCTGTCGTATAAAAATAACACAGAAATAAACAAGAATAGGTCACCGTTCGGCCTTCAACAATGAGCAAAGCCCATACCGCATAGTCAGCTATAAAAAGCCCCGAAATGACCATGTAAAACAATTTAAACGAGAAAACTAACGGCCTTATTTATGTACAAAAATTGAGCGAAAAACAAATATGTAACACATAAACAAACGACAACTACTGAATTAGAGGCTCCTGACTTGGGACAGGCACATACATACATAATGTGGCGGGGTTAAACATGTTAGTGGGATCCCAACCCTCCCCTCAACTGGGACAGGGGTATAACAGAACATAAGAACGCACTATAAAAATCAGTTGAAAAAGGCTTTACTCATCAGATGGACAAAAATACAAGTGGACGTGGCCAGGTACCAAAATGAAATATTTTTAGGTTTATTGAATGTGAATCACTATTTTGAAAGATATGCGAACAGGTACCAAAAGGACATTGAATCTCAAATGTTGAAAACAAACTGACAACACAATGGCTTAAAAAGTAAACCACCCATATACAAAACTAGGGACTGAGCAATATTAACCCCATCAAAATCCTTGTGTGATCTCATGTGCTCATGGAGGGTAGGCTAATCCTGCTCCACATGTGACACTTGTCAATGTACTCTTATAAAAGTAGCTTAATTGTTGTATAGCCTAATACTGCAATACATATATATTTGTTTTGATTTATATCAGCGTATGTTACCACATTGAAGACTAGCTCTGTTTTTAAGATACCAAAATCAACCTCTTATGAAAAAATAGAAGGTGAGTACAAATCATAGATATTTTTTATGAACATTTGCAAATAAATTTTGGTATATACACAAAGTTTTAACACATCAGGTTTAATAAACCATTTTCTGCATTAAGAAATAACTTTCTGTTTTTGAATTTTCAGTTGGAGGTCTGTATTTTTGTTATGTTACTTTTTACCAAAGATAATATTGAAACATTATCTCTAATTTTGCATTTTGTCATGGTTTTCTGTAAACAGTAGCTAGTTCACTTTTAAAACCATTGTTTGTTTAATCTTTTTTCACAAAAGTCTGAATAAACTTTTTCAGTCAGATATAATTCTTATACAATCTTTGTCAGTATCAAATCAAAGTAAATTGTCAAAATAATAAACAATCATCTTGACCTCTTGACCACTGGCTTGTGAGTTGATAGCTCTTAACTTTCATTATCTCCTGATTGTTCAACATTTTCTTTAAAATCTGTCCATCAACCATTATGTTCCATTGTTTTCAGGTCTGAACAAAAAATCATAGAAAAATTATTCAATCAAGTGTTTTTGTCACTGTTGACATTTGATGTTTCAATTAACAAAGATTTTATATACTTAATTTTAACACTTTGATTAGTAGTTTACCTTTAATAAATGTATTAATAAGAAATCTACAAAAAAATAATTAGTTTGCCTTCAGAATACCTATACAAGTAAAAATAAATCTGCATCTTATTCCAGGTCGAAGTTATTATAACTTTTGACCTTGAGTAATAGTAGTCTTAATAGAAGATATGAATTATTTTGCTTTAAGATATCTTACATGAGGATGAAGATGAGGAATAAATATCTTTATGCATTATTTGATTGCAGTTTCATATAAAACTTACCATTACTTAATATAAATTCAATCTTTCTGGCATAAACAATGTATTTCAAATATGACACTTGTTTTTTGTCACACATTTGTCATAGCCTTAATTCATAGAACCAAAACTAACAAGAAATTAAAATAAACTGTTGACACAGAGATATAACTTGCCAGTCTACAAAACATATTAAAAAAAAACAATCTTATTGACAGCAACATTTCAACAATTCAAAATCACTGGACCATGACCAAGGGGGCAAGGCCTTGAAAATACCACCAAACTGATGTGTTCTGATTTTTATGCAACTGTTTAGAAAATATAATTGATCTATCACAAGCTAGGCAACAAGGAATTGAAAAAGCTGTTAAATTGATTTGAACTAATAGTAAAGCAACTCTATTGAAACAAACATTGATCTATCACAAGTATTTACTCTCAACTAACTCATGCAGTAAACTTATCAGTTACTGACGCATTCTCCTCCATTGTTGCCACATTGACTCACAGAAAAGCAACACAAATGTCCTACTTTTATCGACTTTTGTTCCAGAGGAGACATTATGAAGATGTGGTATAATGCCAATGAGACAACTCTCCACAACAGACCTGATGACATGTAAATTAACATGGCATCATATCTATGATAGTTGCCAAATAAAACTAGCTTTATTACAAAAGTACTTGATAAGAAGTTAAACTATTTTCCACCTTTCAAGCAACCAAATAATGGCTATACTCATACTTCTTTTGTTATTTTTGATTATACGTTCATAATTTACATTTAATGTACTAATTAATGGTTTATATTTTCAGTGGACAAGGATTACTGTCACCAAGCAACTTGTGAATGTGACAAAAATTTGGCGTACTGCCTTGGACATAATAACATTTATTATAATAAGGAGCTTCAATCAAAATCCAAGTTATTACGGTTTATTCATAACGCAGCACACTTTTTGACAAAAGGTCGAATTTAATAATTTTGAAAGAATTCAATGTACTGTGTACTTATGTAAAGTTATTTTTCGAAATATTATATCAATAATACACACTTATTGTCAACTAATAAAGGATTTTATTCAATCATAGTTTAATAATTATTTACTGTTACTAAAAATCACTTCTTCTTAATTTATGAAATATGGAAACAAACTATTTAAGGGTTTTTCACATTACATCAAAACAAGTTTTTTTATACACAATTAAAATAATCTTAATTGCACTTTAAGGCCAGTAACAAATAACTAAGCATACAGTATTAAGCTAATTAAACATTTAATTAGTAATAAGTTATCCATCAAATCATGGTGTCCCTCTGCAATGAAGAGTAAAGACAGAAGTATAAAAGATCGCAACCATTGATATATTGATTGCTGTTAAAGGTCTTGAGACATCATGACATCATGGCAAATTAAACAATAAAAGTGCTTGTAAGCACTGAGGGTACAGATTGCTTCAATTTATCAGAAGGAAGTGATATTAAATATTGCATCGATGGTTGTAGTTGATTAAACAGTAGTTCTAGACAAAGGAAGATAACTCCAGTTTTTAAAGATAGCTTTAACAGTGACTTCATTTATATTTAAAAAAAAACAGATATTAAGATTACTAGAAGTTGCAAAAGTTATGTAATTTTCTTGACAAGTATATCATCATTTTGTGCCTTGAATTTCTGAGCATATATTTGATGAGTTACTTGAAATGATCATGGAAAGGATGTATAGAATGCTAAGATCAATGCACTATATTTTGTGTAGTAAAAAAAGGCAAAACAAGCATGCAACAGCCTACAAAACACTACACGGAAAACGTAAGACTGAGCAAAAGTGACTCCAAAAACTAGGGTTATCTTTAAAAGTGCTCAGCAAATTTTACCAAATATCTTTGGTTGAAACTGACACTCTGTATTTTGAAATCTTCCAAGTGCCTCCAACAACTGGTCACGTTCTTCTTTCTTCAACATATCTTTTGTTTCTGAATAGTAAATATAACTTTCACTTTTCTCAACAACTTCTTTATCGAAGAGTTCTGCCAAATGCTTATAACTGATCACTCAGCAATGTTAATGTTACCTAGAAGTAAATAATAATATTTTGAAGTAATTACATGTATTAATATTTACATTAGATGAATGTTTCATTATTATACATTATTGTAGCGATTTTAGTTTGACAGTATAATTATTATTATGTACGATATCTTTTTATTAATATATTTGGATTAAATTACATTTCTACAGGGCAATGGCCAGTATTTTTATTTATTTGAACGGTATCTATATTACTTAAATTCACCGCCCGGTATCTTAAGAACCTTCCGGTAGCCCATCTTTGGAACCGTCGGGGTACCGTCCGGAACCCCATCTTTGAAACTATCAAGGTACCGCCCGGTAGCCAATCTTTAGAACCGTTGAGGTACCGCCCGGTATCTTTAGAACCGCCCGGTACCCCATCTTTGGGACAGTCGGGGTACCGCCTGTAAATATGTATATAAGGGGATGCGAGCGAGATTAGAGTGTAATAGAAAGAGAATAGAGAGATTTGAGATTGTTAGTTAGAAGTGGTGAGAGTAATATTGTGTTAGTGAATTAGGATTATTGTTCAACTGTTTTATTATGTCAAACTGATATACATTTAACAGATTACATAGTGATTTGAATTGAAACTTTGTGTTGTGGTTTGTTTTCTTTGTGCCATTTGAATATGGATTTCACGTAATTTACGCTACCAAAATAACACATCGACAAACACGAATCCATACAAAAACGACAACGCTTAATTATTTTGATAGGCTAACAGTATCACAAAAAAGTGCACAGGTAAATAAAAGAAAAACTTGATAGTAATCGTGTTTTCGTGTGATCATAAAGGAAAAATGTAATTATAAGTATTGCATGCTTCTTTAAGTAATGTCATAGGATTGTAAAAGCTTTAATCATGCGTATACTTTTAGAATAAAGCGCTTCCGTGCTTCATACAAAATGTACTTTAGTGTCAGACTTATGATAAAATAATAAAATACATATATATTGAGAATAGAAACGGTGAATGTGTCAAAGAGACAACAACCCACCTTTGATAAACTATATTTATCCAAAATTTCTACTTTTCCCGTTATTTTAAGGGGCGTATTGTATGTACTGAGATTCCGCCAATTAAGACGCACCCCTTGATTGACTGCAAGGGTACAGCGGATCCATGTACACTCCCTAAGGATTAATGGAGATGTGTCCTTTACAATATTATCCCACCACCAGAACAATCCCCACCCAACACCGCCCAAGGGAGCGTGTAGGACACCGGGAAGTCTGTTATTATGGTGGAGGAAGCCGAAGTACTCGGAGAGAACCACCGGGCCACTCGGTGGAAACAGACAAACCAGAGAGATATCAGAAGATTGATCTCCAGATCAAAGTAGGGGACAACTTTGACCAACCGAGGCCCCCAAAGTACCCATTCTAGTTTAAACCCGGTCTGGGTACCAGAGATGTGTGTGAGAGGGTGAAAATTACCCTTCTGATGTACTGATATTTTTAGCACCCCGAGTGAGAATCGAACTCGGGACCTTCAGCACTGTAGCCATCGGTCTTAACCACTAGACCACGAACTCACATGTATTATGAGAGGGAAAAGAAACGACACAACTATAACTAAATATCTGTCTCTGAGGAATGCTCTCCTTATTCGGGAGCACATTGATCATGGATTTGTATAGTCTGTCTCACTATACAAAAACATTACTTTAATGTATTGGAATGTTTTAAATGTACGTACATGTACGGATGTTGCCTAGTCTTTTTTGATGTTGAATTATATTTTGTTATACCTGTACATGATCATACATGTACTCATTCACTCAGTAAAATTAAACAGTAGTGTACACTACAATGACCTGTTACATGTACCTTACTTTGTTAATTCCGCCCCTGTCAGTTCAGACTTATGCTATATACATAGATCAACATCCTATCCGAACTTCAACATATGATCACATATCGATAATCTAAATATTTACACTATTTAATTAAATTGCTAAAATATCTCAGGCTGCAAAACTAATTGCTCGTCTTCCCGCTCTCAAATGTCCCCTACAAAACAGTATACATAAAGTATGAAAATAATATCATTTAAAAGAGCATTTAAGATTGCACTTTTTACTTACAAACAGGTCTATCATAGAGGTATTCAAAATAATTTTTGAAATAAAATTTAAGAGAAGTTGATTTTCCATTTTTTTAAGTCTGAAAGTTACACTTTTATTGAAAAACGCCCATATATATGGTATTTTTTCCAATGATATAAAAAAAAAAGTTCCTATACAAAGGATAAGATATTACACAATGCAAGTTCCCAATGGATTTTTTTGTATATACTAAGTTCTTCGAAACAAATATTGTGGACAATGTTTTGACATTTTTCACCAGTATGAAACTTCGAATTGCCGGGAACTTTTGTTATCACAGTTCCCTATAATAGACATTCTGATTTCGTTTATGGTAGCAGAAAGGAAATACAAGTACTATATATACCATGGTTCTTACAAGTTAACATATTTAAACAAACGAATCCGAAGGATGAGTTTGTTTAAATATGTTTATGAGTAAAACAAATGGTATATAAAATTTGTAATTTATATAAATAGAAATGTCAGCTTTGAAGACCTTGAACTAATATTGGAAATTGATCACGTTACAGTTCTATCCAATGAAATGTAAGCTCGCGCAAGTCACGTTTGCGCCTCGTGTATAATCTGTGTATATTTCATTAAGAAAGCCCACATAATTTGCAGAAAGAGAAGAAAATGGCAGAACTTCCCGATTTATTAGATTTTGAGGAAAGCGAACTAATTATAATGGCAACTGAAATGGAAGACGATGCTCATTTATCATTAATTGCGGCCGAAATAGTGGAAGATATTCTATATCTCAAGTCGCGACCGAAATCGAAGATAATATCAAGTTAGCAGTCTGATCTCAAGAGATTGAGGCTGACTATTTTGACGATCTGGCTTACCCGAAACAATAGATCAACAGAACAAAATAGAAAGACACCATGGCTATTAGATAATTGAAGTTCTAGAAATATACATTATGTGACCAAAGTTCTATACATGACTTTTTGTAATAGAATATCCAAAAATAGTTCATGCTCAAAGGAAATCGATGGTATGATATATACATGTAGCAATCTTTTTGGTCTACGAATTTGAAATCAAATACTACTGTTCTAGTATTTCAAATCCTTTTTATAACATTCTTTAAAAGTTCGTAGGACTGATACTTATGCTTTCCCACAATACATTCTTCAAAAAATCTTAGGACTGATACTTATGCTTTCCCACAATAAAGACTATAAGAGAAGATCTGAGAGTACTTGTAGTTACTGACAGCTAGTTCAAAGTCAATGAAAACTAATTGAAAAAATCATGCATCTAAGACTAAGATTATATAACTTCATATTATATTCTATGTTTGTTGATGCTTTAATTGTACCTACTATGTACAAAATAAAATATGTAAATATTATATTTTTTTCATGTTTTTTTTTCCATATTTTATAAGTGACCTGAAATTAATTGCTACACACTATAAACACAAATCAATCACTATCAAAACACTTCCAGATTGTCCCACATTTAAACTTCCAAAATGTCCAAGATACATCTTCCCGATTGTCCCACACAATTTCATTACTTTTTTACCTGTAATTTAAAAAAGTGGCACAATCAGGAAGACACCTGTTTATCAGTTAACAATTAAGGCATGTTTATGATGCCATTGCCTCAAGGTAGATTCGCTGCATACCGCCATCTTGGAATACGTATTAGATAAAATACAAAGGTAACAAAGAAACAGTCCGGTAACAACCGTTGCCGGATAGTTTTTCTGCACGAGTAGTCAGGTCAAGGTCCGAGGCGCTAGCTTGACCTGACTACAAGTGCAGAAAAACTATTCGGCTGGTTATTACCGGTCTGTTTCTTTGTTACTTTTGTTTTTTATCTGACTTGTACGACGTTCCTAATTAGAAACTATTCCATTTTGAATTTGAAAGACCACCATATTTATAAAAGAAGATTTTTCTTTTTAAATTCAATATCGGTTTATGAACAACGATTTTTAAAAGTATTCAGTCTTTAATTAATTAGTATATTTGCATGTGCAGAAAAACTATTCGGCTGGTTGTTACCGACTTGTTTCTTTTGTAACTTCTTTCTATATGACTTGTACGACGATTCACACAAGAAACTATTGCATTTTTCATTTTAAAGAAAATCGTATATTAATAAAGATTTTTTTTTTAAATTCCATACCGGTTTTAAAGACTGGAATTTTTTTGATGTATTTTGTCTTTAATTAATTAATTCATTTCTTTGACTTGAGGTCTTTTCTTGTAAGATTTTTGAAAGATTTTATTTGAACACTCAGACACAGATACATGTGTAACATGAGGTCATACATAATAGCATTATATAAACATGACGAAGTAATTATGTGGTATCAATGGCATAGATATAGCATAAAGATAACAATAACATACAACTATGTTGGTTTTTTTTTTAACATTTTCAGAACATATTGGCAATGTTTTTGATAAATACAGAAAGTCGTTTATACAGTTGTACATTACATATTGAAGAAAGAAGACCTTCCATTTTTCAAATCTTTTAAAGTATTGTCCGAATAAAATGTATACTATCTTTAAATATATATATATATATATCGTGTAATCTCCACACCACTCCAAGAAACGAAGAAAAGATTTAACAAACAAAATAACACTCCCGTTCAAGAGGCGGATTTAGGGGAGGAGGGGACCCGCGCCCCCCTTTTTGGGGAGAAATTGGTTGCTTATATAGGGAATCACTGAAGCGTGACTGGAGCGGTCCCCCTCTTAGGTCAGTCAGTGGGCCCCCACTTATGAAAATTTTTGGATCCGCCACTGCGTTCATACAAATATAACAAGAACAACAAAAAAAAAAAAACAAAAACAAAAACAAACCTAAAACACATTTAAGAGTTTTAGGATGTATAATAATAAAATTAAAAAAAATCCGTCAAACGTAAAAAGAAATGCATATATATGAAAACAATGAAATAAAAACAAATAAAGCTAAAAACGATTATAACTGTTCTATAAGATATTAAATGAAAAGAAAATGAATTTTTGTCTTGTTTTTAATTTTTTGGTGGAAATCATAATGGTCAGTCTATTTTCGTGCTCATTGGAATTATTTAATATTCGAGTAGACCCAGAAATTTACCACGTAACACATTATATTGGCATTTACCCAATCTTGATTGTCGAAATGGGTGATAGTCTATTTGACGTGGAGACGGATTTCGCTTTATCACAGTTCAATTTAAGCAAGTTTCTTGAAGATGAAGATAAGAGGGGACATCTTCCGTACAGTTTAGATTTGGACGACACAGAAGATTTTAGTCTAACTTCTAAGCAAACCAACGAGAGATTCGGCAGACCAGCTACAACAGACGAGGTACAGCATACCATGCTAAAGAGTTTTCCGGCAAACACAGTAAAAAACACAAACTGGGGCATTAATACCTATGATGCATGGGGCAGATGGCGTAATGAATATGTTCGTACAAACGGATCATCTTCTAGTGAACAATATACTTTTGTGCCTCCTCTAAATTCGGAACTATCTGCTGAAGAATTGGATTTCTGGCTTACAAAGTTTGTTGTCGAGGTTAGTAAAATAAATGTTTCTATAACCCTTCCGCCTCCCCTTTTCCTTGATTTGAAGCCGTTTTGTAAACTATAGTATCTCTATTTCGTACATGGAACCTTGTTTCCTCAAAAGATCTTGAATCGAACAATGAAATTATTATATATATATATAAAGCAAATTAAAAGATATAACATTGTTGGGTTGATGTTTAGACGAGTTGGTCTAAACATCAACCCAACAATGTTTGATCTGTAAAGTTGCTTTCACAAATTTTTTGTTCTTCCCTCGCCGGGATTCGAACCCATGCTATTGAGATATCGTGACACCAAATCGCCTGCACTATAGCCGTCCCGCTAGACCGCACGACCATATATAATATATATAATATATATATATATATATATATAATCCTTTTATGAACGAACGAATGTGAGAGAAAAAAGGGGATGTCTTCTTTATTTTTATCAATTTATATATAATACATTTCATCAAAACAGAACGGAACGAATAGTTCTATTGAGATATTGATGTTTCTGGCAAGACAAGACAAGTTATATCAAATTATTAATTTGTTTTACAGCTAATTTCCCTAAGCATGTAGATCAAACCTTTGGTTAGCTTGCTTGCTTTGTTTGTATATTGAACAATCAAATTAGGATAACACCCAATTAAATTCAAATATAATGTATACAGGTGTATAAACTATGCCTATATATATTGTAGGAAGATGTTAATCTTATTTACAAAGCTTGTTTAAACAATTATACTATAGCAAAGCAAGCGAGCTAACCAAAGTTTTACTTAGCAATAATTAGGAAATCAGCTGTAACAAAATAATTTGATAAAATTTGTTTGTTATATCAAATTAATACTATGTTCAAATTGATAATTTGTTTATATCACATAAGAAAAAGTAAATTAGCATGGTTCTATGCTTCCGTAATATACATAAATATAATATGTTCATGATCATACGTATATATTACTTAACATTTCGTTTTACATTATAGGTTAAAAGACAAGATGGCACGGAGTACCCGGCAGACTCTTTGAGGTTACTGTGTACGGCACTGTGGAGACACCTCCGAGATACTTGTAGGCGGTATGATCTAAATCCATTTAATAAGGAAAACCCCAAGTTCGCCACCTTCCAGCATACGTTAGACGGGAAAATGAAAGATATTGAACGCGTTAATCCTCATGTTCCAAAAAGGGCTGAACCCATCACTGCAGAAGAGGAAAACAAACTTTGGATAGCTTTGTTTTGTATCTATGAAATTGATTCAAAGAGCCTCTCCTATGCAATTTATTTTTACAACTGTAAATTATTCGCCTTAAGAGCTGCTGACGAACATTCTGATTTAGAAGCAAATCAATATACATTCGGAAATAGTGAAGAAGGCTTTTATCTTCAGTTCCAGGGGAAAACTTCCAAAAATTGCCAAGGCGGCATCTTCCACAAAAAGGCTGAAAAAAAATGTCTCAGGCAGTATGAAAATACACTTAACTCACGATGTGTTGTAAAACTGTTCCAGTTCTACCTTTCCGTAATACCATCAGATGGGGCCTTCTACAGACGTCCCATTGCAGGAAAGACAGCATCAGGAAAACCCAAGTTTTCAAGGCAGAAGATTGGAATTCACACAATCCAGGCGTACATGAAAGACATGTGCAAACAGGCCGATGTAGGAGGCAGAAAAACAGGTCATTCCGGAAAGGTAATTTTTTTTTTTTCTCAATGTTCATTCTTAAACAGTTGAAGTTATTCGGGGGTATAAAAAAAGTTTGACAGAATCATTTTACAATAAGCCGAAATGTTGTAGATACCAGTCTAGTTTATCAAATTAAAAAAAAATTATGTCAATGGGCTTATATTCTCAGTCTAACGTTTAGTTTAAATGCATAGGCGGATGCCCCCTTTTTTGTGGGTGGTTGATTACATAGGGAATCACTGAAGCATGACTTGACCCCCACACACACCATCCTCTCTTAGGTCTGTCAGTAGGATCCGCCACGGAACCTTGTGTCCAAAATGAGAGAGAAAGAGAGAACATATTTCCAAGCATAAAAGAACTATTCGTTAATAAATTTAGGAGATGGCTACTAGTATTCAAAAGTTTAGAGTCTAAATCTTCGAGTTTGTTGTGCTAATCGATAAAACATTTAAAAGCTTTAGAGTTCTTCCATATATTTCTGTTCGTATATATACAGCTATAGATTGAAAAGATTTTTTATATGGTTTTAATTTCTCTTCAATATTTTAAAGATGAAATAATACGATTGCGTTCATTGTTATGAAATATCATTTTTATTTTTAGAATAGAATAGAATATTTTTATTCCCCAAATTACAGGGCCCATAAAGGGCATAAAATCAGATACAATTGATTTACATAGTTGGTAACAACAACAATAATAGAGGCATATACATATATATTTGGAATATAAGCATTGGTCAGAATCAAGCTAAAAACCACATATATATTGTGAATAAACGAATAATAAAATTACATTTATATATATATATGTATTTATTCTCAAATTATTTACTTAACTTATATCAAAGTGCATGTATGCTTATCCTAGACAACATCATTTTGGCATGCATATCATTTATATGTTGTGTTCTATTAATAAATTTCTCACCCATGTATGATGCAATTCGTTTGAAAAATAAAAACAAAGATGTGTTACAATTTTGTATTGTTACTTAAAGCTATGACGGGTTACTTGCACACCTATATACTTGTCTTTTTTGTGGTGAAAACTGGCCAAAGTGTCTTAAGATTAGGCCGAAATTGTTTGGTATTTTGGCAGGTTTTTATTTTTTTTGTTTTAGGAAAAAAAATACCCAAAACTAATCTAAATCTGAGACACCCCACATCTTTAAATTTGTGAACTTTTTTTCAGGTTACTACTGCAACAATGCTCTTTCGAGACAATTTTGATGAGCAACTAATAAAGGAGCGCACTGGTCATAAGAGTGACGCGGTCAGAACTTACAAACGAACCAGTGAAAACCAAGTTAAAAGGATTTCAGATGTACTACAGCCTCCCGCAGATATTAGTATTAGATAAAATACAAAGGTAACAAAGAAACAGTCCGGTAACAACCGTTGCCGGATAGTTTTTCTGCACGAGTAGTCAGGTCAAGGTCCGAGGCGCTAGCCGAGGACCTTGACCTGACTACAAGTGCAGAAAAACTATTCGGCTGGTTATTACCGGTCTGTTTCTTTGTTACTTTTGTTTTTTATCTGACTTGTACGACGTTCCTAATTAGAAACTATTCCATTTTGAATTTGAAAGACCACCATATTTATAAAAGAAGATTTTTCTTTTTAAATTCAATATCGGTTTATGAACAACGATTTTTAAAAGTATTCAGTCTTTAATTAATTAGTATATTTGCATGTGCAGAAAAACTATTCGGCTGGTTGTTACCGACTTGTTTCTTTTGTAACTTCTTTCTATATGACTTGTACGACGATTCACACAAGAAACTATTGCATTTTTCATTTTAAAGAAAATCGTATATTAATAAAGATTTTTTTTTTAAATTCCATACCGGTTTTAAAGACTGGAATTTTTTTTGATGTATTTTGTCTTTAATTAATTAATTCATTTCTTTGACTTGAGGTCTTTTCTTGTAAGATTTTTGAAAGATTTTATTTGAACACTCAGACACAGATACATGTGTAACATGAGGTCATACATAATAGCATTATATAAACATGACGAAGTAATTATGTGGTATCAATGGCATAGATATAGCATAAAGATAACAATAACATACAACTATGTTGGTTTTTTTTTAACATTTTCAGAACATATTGGCAATGTTTTTGATAAATACAGAAAGTCGTTTATACAGTTGTACATTACATATTGAAAGAAGACCTTCCATTTTTCAAATCTTTTAAAGTATTGTCCGAATAAAATGTATACTATCTTTAAATATATATATATATATCGTGTAATCTCCACACCACTCCAAGAAACGAAGAAAAGATTTAACAAACAAAATAACACTCCCGTTCAAGAGGCGGATTTAGGGGAGGAGGGGACCCGCGCCCCCCTTTTTGGGGAGAAATTGGTTGCTTATATAGGGAATCACTGAAGCGTGACTGGAGCGGTCCCCCTCTTAGGTCAGTCAGTGGGCCCCCACTTATGAAAATTTTTGGATCCGCTACTGCGTTCATACAAATATAACAAGAACAACAAAAAAAAAAAAACAAAAACAAAAACAAACCTAAAACACATTTAAGAGTTTTAGGATGTATAATAATAAAATTAAAAAAAATCCGTCAAACGTAAAAAGAAATGCATATATATGAAAACAATGAAATAAAAACAAATAAAGCTAAAAACGATTATAACTGTTCTATAAGATATTAAATGAAAAGAAAATGAATTTTTGTCTTGTTTTTAATTTTTTGGTGGAAATCATAATGGTCAGTCTATTTTCGTGCTCATTGGAATTATTTAATATTCGAGTAGACCCAGAAATTTACCACGTAACACATTATATTGGCATTTACCCAATCTTGATTGTCGAAATGGGTGATAGTCTATTTGACGTGGAGACGGATTTCGCTTTATCACAGTTCAATTTAAGCAAGTTTCTTGAAGATGAAGATAAGAGGGGACATCTTCCGTACAGTTTAGATTTGGACGACACAGAAGATTTTAGTCTAACTTCTAAGCAAACCAACAAGAGATTCGGCAGACCAGCTACAACAGACGAGGTACAGCATACCATGCTAAAGAGTTTTCCGGCAAACACAGTAAAAAACACAAACTGGGGCATTAATACCTATGATGCATGGGGCAGATGGCGTAATGAATATGTTCGTACAAACGGATCATCTTCTAGTGAACAATATACTTTTGTGCCTCCTCTAAATTCGGAACTATCTGCTGAAGAATTGGATTTCTGGCTTACAAAGTTTGTTGTCGAGGTTAGTAAAATAAATGTTTCTATAACCCTTCCGCCTCCCCTTTTCCTTGATTTGAAGCCGTTTTGTAAACTATAGTATCTCTATTTCGTACATGGAACCTTGTTTCCTCAAAAGATCTTGAATCGAACAATGAAATTATTATATATATATATAAAGCAAATTAAAAGATATAACATTGTTGGGTTGATGTTTAGACGAGTTGGTCTAAACATCAACCCAACAATGTTTGATCTGTAAAGTTGCTTTCACAAATTTTTTGTTCTTCCCTCGCCGGGATTCGAACCCATGCTATTGAGATATCGTGACACCAAATCGCCTGCACTATAGCCGTCCCGCTAGACCGCACGACCATATATAATATATATAATATATATATATATATATAATCCTTTTATGAACGAACGAATGTGAGAGAAAAAAGGGGATGTCTTCTTTATTTTTATCAATTTATATATAATACATTTCATCAAAACAGAACGGAACGAATAGTTCTATTGAGATATTGATGTTTCTGGCAAGACAAGACAAGTTATATCAAATTATTAATTTGTTTTACAGCTAATTTCCCTAAGCATGTAGATCAAACCTTTGGTTAGCTTGCTTGCTTTGTTTGTATATTGAACAATCAAATTAGGATAACACCCAATTAAATTCAAATATAATGTATACAGGTGTATAAACTATGCCTATATATATTGTAGGAAGATGTTAATCTTATTTACAAAGCTTGTTTAAACAATTATACTATAGCAAAGCAAGCGAGCTAACCAAAGTTTTACTTAGCAATAATTAGGAAATCAGCTGTAACAAAATAATTTGATAAAATTTGTTTGTTATATCAAATTAATACTATGTTCAAATTGATAATTTGTTTATATCACATAAGAAAAAGTAAATTAGCATGGTTCTATGCTTCCGTAGTATACATAAATATAATATGTTCATGATCATACGTATATATTACTTAACATTTCGTTTTACATTATAGGTTAAAAGACAAGATGGCACGGAGTACCCGGCAGACTCTTTGAGGTTACTGTGTACGGCACTGTGGAGACACCTCCGAGATACTTGTAGGCGGTATGATCTAAATCCATTTAATAAGGAAAACCCCAAGTTCGCCACCTTCCAGCATACGTTAGACGGGAAAATGAAAGATATTGAACGCGTTAATCCTCATGTTCCAAAAAGGGCTGAACCCATCACTGCAGAAGAGGAAAACAAACTTTGGATAGCTTTGTTTTGTAACTATGAAATTGATTCAAAGAGCCTCTCCTATGCAATTTATTTTTACAGCTGTAAATTATTCGCCTTAAGAGCTGCTGACGAACATTCTGATTTAGAAGCAAATCAATATACATTCGGAAATAGTGAAGAAGGCTTTTATCTTCAGTTCCAGGGGAAAACTTCCAAAAATTGCCAAGGCGGCATCTTCCACAAAAAGGCTGAAAAAAAATGTCTCAGGCAGTATGAAAATACACTTAACTCACGATGTGTTGTAAAACTGTTCCAGTTCTACCTTTCCGTAATACCATCAGATGGGGCCTTCTACAGACGTCCCATTGCAGGAAAGACAGCATCAGGAAAACCCAAGTTTTCAAGGCAGAAGATTGGAATTCACACAATCCAGGCGTACATGAAAGACATGTGCAAACAGGCCGATGTAGGAGGCAGAAAAACAGGTCATTCCGGAAAGGTAATTTTTTTTTTTCTCAATGTTCATTCTTAAACAGTTGAAGTTATTCGGGGGTATAAAAAAAGTTTGACAGAATCATTTTACAATAAGCCGAAATGTTGTAGATACCAGTCTAGTTTATCAAATTAAAAAAAAATTATGTCAATGGGCTTATATTCTCAGTCTAACGTTTAGTTTAAATGCATAGGCGGATGCCCCCTTTTTTGTGGGTGGTTGATTACATAGGGAATCACTGAAGCATGACTTGACCCCCACACACACCATCCTCTCTTAGGTCTGTCAGTAGGATCCGCCACGGAACCTTGTGTCCAAAATGAGAGAGAAAGAGAGAACATATTTCCAAGCATAAAAGAACTATTCGTTAATAAATTTAGGAGATGGCTACTAGTATTCAAAAGTTTAGAGTCTAAATCTTCGAGTTTGTTGTGCTAATCGATAAAACATTTAAAAGCTTTAGAGTTCTTCCATATATTTCTGTTCGTATATATACAGCTATAGATTGAAAAGATTTTTTATATGGTTTTAATTTCTCTTCAATATTTTAAAGATGAAATAATACGATTGCGTTCATTGTTATGAAATATCATTTTTATTTTTAGAATAGAATAGAATATTTTTATTCCCCAAATTACAGGGCCCATAAAGGGCATAAAATCAGATACAATTGATTTACATAGTTGGTAACAACAACAATAATAGAGGCATATACATATATATTTGGAATATAAGCATTGGTCAGAATCAAGCTAAAAACCACATATATATTGTGAATAAACGAATAATAAAATTACATTTATATATATATGTATTTATTCTCAAATTATTTACTTAACTTATATCAAAGTGCATGTATGCTTATCCTAGAAAACATCATTTTGGCATGCATATCATTTATATGTTGTGTTCTATTAATAAATTTCTCACCCATGTATGATGCAATTCGTTTGAAAAATAAAAACAAAGATGTGTTACAATTTTGTATTGTTACTTAAAGCTATGACGGGTTACTTGCACACCTATATACTTGTCTTTTTTGTGGTGAAAACTGGCCAAAGTGTCTTAAGATTAGGCCGAAATTGTTTGGTATTTTGGCAGGTTTTTATTTTTTTTGTTTTAGGAAAAAAAATACCCAAAACTAATCTAAATCTGAGACACCCCACATCTTTAAATTTGTGAACTTTTTTTCAGGTTACTACTGCAACAATGCTCTTTCGAGACAATTTTGATGAGCAACTAATAAAGGAGCGCACTGGTCATAAGAGTGACGCGGTCAGAACTTACAAACGAACCAGTGAAAACCAAGTTAAAAGGATTTCAGATGTACTACAGCCTCCCGCAGATATTACAACAGTTAAACCCACTGTTCAGAAAATGTCCGAACCTCCGATGCAAAGACCAGTTATTCAATCCAACAATGAGGGCAGTTACATAAAATTTTCAAAGGGAGACGTCTATCTTGAATTTAAATTGTAGTATTAAGCTGACCAACAAATATTGTGCAAATAATGATTATTAAAATATTAGGTTTCAGTGATTTTCTTTTGATGATAATGCCTGTTTATTTATGTTTAAAACCGTGTTCTGTCAGTGCAGTTTAAAATTAAAACATTTGATTTCCATTGGATATAACGTGGAATTCTAGATATTTTGCAGCATAAATGATTTGTTTTGTTTATTCGTTAGCTTGCTCGCACCGGTTGCTACTGCAATTACCACTGATTTTAATTAGATTTTTTTTTTTAAATATGAACGTCGGTACGAGCATTTCTATACTTTCAGCGTTATCCACAATACTAATCATGTAACCGACTGATCTTTTATCTTCAAAAGTGGGAGCTCGCCGCGATATAGCCTTTTTGTGCTAATGCGGCATAGAGCAACCAACAATCAATCAAAAGTGGGCATATTTATTCGGAATAAGAAAATTATATAGTTTTTTCACCTTTATCACCCAAATATTATTTTTCGAAATTAGAACTATGATATACGGAATACGGAAAATCAGAAATCAGAACATTACCACAAGATATTTTGCTCATAAAAATTGGGGTTCAGAATACTTTTTACGAGAAAAACACACAACACCCCTTTTTTAAGTGAAATGGTCAATTCTTTGTCAGTGTACTAATTTATATTGTAAAATACTGAACTCTTTTTTTAATAATAAAATTATTGATACCAACGAAAATGTTTTAAAATAAAATGTCAGGAAATTTTTCGGTGAAACAAAAAGTTAAAATCTTTAAAATTTAAAGTGCCCTTGAACTCACTGTCATGCACGAGTGATTCTATTCATAAAAAGTGTCCGTGTAACAACTAAAAAGAGTCCGTGTATCATATAAAAACAGTCCGTGTAACACCCGTTAATGTACTGTTTTTCTATAGCTCTGCGGGGGGCAAAGTCGTACAAACAATATTGCAGTACACACTCGGTCTAGATATTTGTCTAAATATGCAACTTTGAGACAGTTTGAAGTTTATTTTAAAGAATGTTTATGCATACAATGAAAAACACATAATTTATTGCTTTAACCCAAATGTTTAAACAAATTATTTGAGTGTTTTGCTCATCTTTTTTCCCCCCTGAACTAAGCCATTTAAGGGGAGATAACTCTTATGGTAATACATATATACTGGTATGATCGCGAACTTTTAATTTCTTGCTTGTAGCAAGAAAACAAATTCGGCGAAACAAATGACACATAATGTAAAGGCTTGACTAGTTTTACATTTTTGCAACTTCTAGGGCAATTCCTCTAGTCTCACAGTATATAGGCTCTCTTAGTACAGCTTTTCGAATATAACAGCATTCACAACTTGTACAAATTACACGCATGATTTGGTAAGTGCCAACGATATTGATTTTTGATTCATCGGGTAGGTTGTCACGTAGTGGCGGGACAAACACATTTTTTTTTAAATTGGTATTTCATGCTTCTTTTTTTTTATGCCGTTTGCGTCATTTAGGAATACTAGCCTAGATTGATCGGCTTAGATTAAGAATAATGAGTGCAGGTAGAATGACAAATCTTCCTGCTAGTAATTTAGTGAATCACCGTAGGTATAGTGTCCGGCTAGGATCGTGGTTTTTCGAGTGATTTGATCGGCTTTTTTCGAGTGTGACCACTTTTTTTCGAGTGAATATGATCAAAAATGTAAACAAACAGACTTCTTTTCTAACAAGACGTGATATAGAAGCTTGAGTTTGATAAACAAGGTTGTACATGAGATATAAAGATAGTATCATTCTGACATTGCTTATTGTTTAAAAAGTTAAATTTAGCCTTAAAATGATTTTATTCCAAAATACCGAATAAAGCCATTTTCTTACACATACCAATGCAAATGTCGACGGAAATCCATACATGGAATCTTTACATCCTTACATATACAGACACTTTACAAAAACAATTGTTATTGCATAGAAAACGACATTTTGAGAGTAAATTCAGTTTTTCATGTCCGGGTTTTTTCGAGAGCAGTCCGGGCTTTTTCGAGTGTGTCCTTTTTTTATCGAGTGATTATACACATTTCTTATAGCTAAAAATTTAATGTGTTTACGTTTAAAACTATAAAATAAAGGCTCAAATTAAGTACTTTCAAGGCACATGGTGTATCAACACTTGCATTTTATCATGAAACAAATTGAAGTATCGTTCATTTGTATATATTCTTTTTCTCACATCTTATAAATTGCATGTACAGTATATATCCGTAATATCAACAATCTAATGTGAGTGTTCCGGTAATATAAGTATTTGGACCTCATGGGATGACTATTACTGAACAGCAAAATGTCGACTTGGAAGATAACTTCCAAAAATGTCTTAATGAACTGTTAAACAAGTGTTCAACTGTTTTACTGACAAAAAAATCGATATGATAAAAAGTCTAATAATTGATACTAGAGACGGACAGAAAACATATACTAGTACACCCAACTTAGACAATTAATTGAAAGTCAATGGGTTTCAACTTGCAACTTGTGCTGTTTTG
The DNA here is from genome assembly GCA_037788925.1 of Mytilus galloprovincialis. NCBI lineage: Eukaryota > Metazoa > Mollusca > Bivalvia > Mytilida > Mytilidae > Mytilus > Mytilus galloprovincialis. The sequence continues at coordinate 47,304,767 of CM075333.1, read as the reverse complement.
GGTAGCTTTTGAACTTTAAAATTAATACATTTCATGTAACCGTCATTGTTATAGATAAGTTTATTGTATTATTGAATCGTTTCTAATGTATAAGAATGGAAATGAAGAATGTGTCAAAAAGACAACAACTCGACCATAGAACTGACAACAGCAGAAGGTCGCCAACAGGTCTTTAATGCAGCGAGAAATTCCCGCACCCGGAGGCGTCCTTCAGCTGGCCCCTAAACAAATATATATACTAGTTCAGTGATAATGAACGCCATACTAAACTCCGAATTGTACACAAGAAACTAAAATTAAAAATAATACAAGACTAACAAAGGCCAGAGGCTCCTGACTTGGGACAGGCGCAAAAATGCAGTGGGGTTAAAACATGTTTATGAGATCTCAACCCTTCCCCTATACCTCTAGCCATATAGAAAAGTAAACACATAACAATACGCACATTAAAATTCAGTTCAAGAGAAGTCCGAGTCTGATGTCAGAAGATGTAACCAAAGAAAGTTAAAAAAATAACAATAATACACAAATAACAACAAACTACTAGCAGTTAACTGACATGCCAGCTCCAGACTTCAATTAAATTGATTGAAAGTTTATGTCTTCATCATGTGAACATCAGGCACACTCCTTCCCGTTAGGGGTTTAGTATCATACCATCATAACATATATCAGAAGATATACCTATATGGTTCCAAATATGGTTTCCCCTTGGGCACTTTTTTTTTCGCCACCTCTTTCGCCACTTCATTACTTTTTTCGCCAAGTAACATAACTATATATATATATCTTTCGTTTAATTTTTTTGTTCTATCCCATCCCACCCCTAAACCTTAAGTTTTCCCGTTTGAATGGTATTGAACTAGTTATTTTAGGGCCCTTCATAGCTTCTTGTTCGTTGTGACCAAAGGCCCCGTGTTCAAGGCCGTACCTTGGCCTATAATGGTTTACCTTTATAAATTGTTATTTGAATGGAGAGTTGTCTCATCGGCACTTATACCACATCCTCCTATATCTATATCCGACCATACGCGTACAGTTTGACCATATGAAAATATGAATATGGTCGTAACCATACGCGTATGGTCCTAATACTCATATGATCCGGAACATAAGCATAGACAATTCGAATTAAGACGTACAGACATATATTGTATAAGATGAGATGTATGTTCTTAAAAGAGAATACATCTTAGATATTTCATGATTTATTTGTCTTGTATCTTGTATTATTTATTTAATTGTTTAAGAAATGGAAACCGAAAATGACAACTGTGAGGAGGAGTCTGATTATACAAATATAATAATCGGTCAGACAGCAACTAAACACCATGATAACTTCCTTTCAGTAAAAGAAAAGGGTCTAAAAAGTAGAGACATAAAAATGTTGTTCCTGGTGTCGTTCGAAGCACTGGACAATCTAGCCAGCTGGTGATAACATATGTATTTGTCCATCATTGCTAAAGGATCATATTTAGACTAATGAACTACATGTGTTCATTTCATTGTTGATTTTATCTGAAATTTTATTCAAATTTTGTGTTTAATGGCAATAAAAATGGAATGAATTATGTGTGTGCGTTTTGTATTTTTTTTTTTTTTGTTAACAACTTTCTATTATTAATCGCAGAAGTTCACCACAAGAAATATTATTAACTGTAAAATCAAAAGTAGGATGAAATAAAGTTAAAATGAATATGAGATCCCTGCATAATGTTCTAGACACCGTTTTGTTAAGGATCAAGTTATTTCTAAATGATCACTGTAAAATAGTTGTATAGCGCTCTCCAATTATATTTGCATTAAATTGAAAAAAGATTCATTTTGATATGTTTTTGATGACTTATTGGGAATATATGATATTGTCCTTCACTTAATTACAGTTATAAACTAGAAAAAAGTCATTTTTAAAGCCTGGAATACCTTCAATTTTCTGTAAAAAAAAAACCGGACCATTTGTCTAAAAACCCGGACGAATTCACAGTTGCTCTCGAAAAAAACCCGGACAATAACAAACACTGGATATTTATTTATTAAATACAAGGAAATTGAGCTTCATTGTTGATCAAAACATATATAGTATTCAATTTAAGATGGGTAATAATGTTAAAAACTGTTATAATTACGAAATATCCGTTAATTGAACTTATCGCATGTTTTATCACTCGAAATAGCCCGAACTACACTCGAAAAAAAAATGAACCAAATCACTCGAAAAACCACGATCCTAGCCGGACAATATACCTACCATGGAATAAGCACATTAATAATCCGGCTCTGTGTCGGTCTTGTACAAAGCACAGCTAGGTACGTACATTTGTACAAGAAGAAATTTTCAAAAACTATATATTAATTACATTTAATTAAGATGTATGTTTCATCTAAATACGTTTTTTTCTGATTGGCTACACTGAAATTTCGCGTATTATTCCTTAATCAATTTCATTACACAATAAAAACTTTCATTCATGATGACACGAGGTCCCACATAAAGTGCACAGGTAAATTAAATAAAAACTTGATAAAAATCGTGTTTTCATTATCCTAGCTAAAAATGTAATTATAAGTATTGAATGCTTCTTTTTGTAACTTCATAGGGTTGTAAAAACGTTGACCGTGGGCTCATTTTTAGAAGGAAGCGCTTCCTCGCTTCATACACAATGTACTTCGGTCAACGCTTTTCAACCCCAAATGAAGTTCCGGAAAGAAGCATTCAATTCTTAAATAAAATACACTATTCAGTACATATGCAAATATGTTTTTCCTTCAAAACTCGTCTCTTATCTGACACATAGGCAAGTTTAGATGTTAATGTCATATTCACATTCTACTCATAAATAGGCTTTTGATATTCCACTTGACATTATATATAAACAGCAATCAATGCCGAATCCATCATTTCTTTCAGTTGTCGAACTTACCATGGTTCTCTTCCACATCAAAGGTATATCGTATCGTGTAGCATCGGAGATAAGGCAGCTAGTTTTCCGTGATGATTGCGTGTTTTATATCGAAAATAGCAAGAAGCAATAATTAAGACTGCTAGCAACTGCAATAAAAATAGTGAAGCATAAAGCCAACTTGTTTCGGAGTTCGTTTTCAGTGGCTACGTTGTCTGCCCTTCGCCAACCCATGAAATGTTGGAAAAAACACGTAAATATAAAGTTGATGTTTATTTAGAAATGTTTAGGGACAACTGTATTACTAGTATATATGGAAAACTCACATTGATTTTGTGGAGGGAGGCAAATCATTAATCATATTGTAATGCCTTAATAGAAAACCATATACATGTATCACATACATGTATGTTTCGTTGTATTGAAATGAGCTAAAGTGCTATTGAATCCATAATTTTGATTGGCTGACAACAATTGTGAGGCACTCAAATATCAAATTGTCACGCATATCCGTATAAAACACAACAACATACGTAACAACATCCACTGCACGTACTACTTGTGATAATTTTTTATTAAACAATGCATGACGATAGACAAAATACGAAACGCTCATAGACCTCTTAATTTCATGGTTGTAATGAAATAAAAATGTAATTATAAGAATTGAATGCTTCTTTTTTTTAATATAATTTCATAGCTAGTAAAAGGGTTAAATGTGTGCACATTTTTAGAGTGAAAGCGCGAATATAAAGCCTCGGTCACACCTTACCGGATAGCACGAACGGACGCTTAACGGATAAAAATAAAAGTTGTCCGTTGACAAAATTGTTATCCGTTGGGAGTCCGTTGATGTACTGACCGAATAAAACGGACGTGTAACGGGTGCATAACGGACACACACCGCTGATATACAACGCACGAGAAACGGACACATTCCGGACAGAACGGATGTCGAACGTACATCTAACGGACGAGTACCGCATTAAACGGGCACCTAACGGAATCATACCGGATAAGACGGATGAACAAGATATACGGAAAAATCAGAAGCGACAATAATAATAGATGTAAATCGTATAAATATTCAAAATGTTTCTGTGTAACTGGTTTTGGTTTGTTCTTCAAAATTCCGCCAAAGGACAGTGTCTGGCCTGAATAAGAACTGCTTGATTGTGAAGACGTGCCTATACTCTAAGATTGATTATGAATAATAAGAATTCATGAACCTTAAGAAATCTGACATACCAATAATTGGCATTTCTGACGCGAAATTTTCAATTGGCATTGATCCGTTTCACATCCGTTCATCATCCGTTTTATCCGTTATACGTCCAGTAGAAGTCGTTTCTCAACTGTTCAACATCCGTTTTATCCGTTAAACGTCCGGTAGAAGTCCGTTTGTGAATTTACCTTCAAGACCTCCAACGGATGTATAACGGACACGTAACGGATACAAAACGGAAACGAAACGGACGAGTACCGTACAAAACGGACGCCTAACTGACGTTCAACGGACATTTTATCCGTTGGACGTCCGTTCAAAGTTTTGAACATGCTCAAAATTTCCCACCGGACAGAACGGACGTCGACGGATAAAACGTACGCTTAACGGACATGCAACGGATATGGACGGACGTCTAACGGGTAAGAGCGGACGTCTAACGGGTAAGAGCGGACGTCTATCGTGCATGAACGGATTGAAAAAAAAGTTATCCGTTAGGCGTCCGTTCGAGCTATCCGGTAGGGTGTGACCGAGGCTTAAAATAAGCTTCGGTAAACGCCTTTTCACTAAAATCAAACTTATCGAAAGAGACAATTAATTTTTAAGTGAAAGGTCTCTCAAAGTCACATTTACATTTTTATTAGACACACCATTACATAAATATAAGAAACATGTGGTATAATTGCCAGTGAGACAATTCGCCATCCAAGTCACAATTTGTAAAAGTAAACCGTTATAGATCAAAGTCTATAACTAGGAGCCTTAGTTCACACCAGGCAGCATGGATTCAACTGTCATTTCCCATGACCGCATCCTGTGCAGCAGCATAGAGTGTATCCAACACATTTCGACTGTGAACCATTGCAACCTTTCCTCTGACAAAAAGGTGGACACTTATCTATAGAAAAGCCACAGTCCATGAATGGTATACATTTACGATCTCGAGTTTCTGTTAAACCGCCACCTGTCAATATTAAAATAGCGATTTTATAAAGACCATTCATAAATCTACTAACACGTAAGTTAAGAATTGTTCCGAATGAACGGGTTTTTCTACAGGTCCTACGATAAATTAGTATTCCGATTGGATATCTTAACTTAAATTGTGTAATGTATTCGGGCCCAGCTTCCAAATAGTTATTGTATACAATTTCAACATAATTCAATTTCTTGAAATGAACAATGGGATGATAATATCAATAATTTTACCCCTAAATTTGCAAACAAAAAATTAAGATGATTCAAACTATTCAAAATGTTATTGACAAATGTACAAGTTGCTTTATATACCACTGTCCCAGGTTAGGGGGAGGTTCGGGATCCCGCTAACATGTTTAACCCCGCCACATTATTTATGAATGTGCCTGTCCCAAGTCAGGAGCCTGTAATTCAGTGGTTGTCGTTTGTTTATGTGTTACATATTTGTTTTTCGTTCATTTTTTTTATATAAATAAAGGCCTTTAGTTTTCTCGTTTGAATTGTTTTACATTGTCTTATCGGGGCCTTTTATAGCTGACTATGCGGTATGGGCTTTGCTCATTGTCGAAGGCCGTAAGGTGACCTATAGTTGTTAATTTCTGTGTCAATTTGGTGTTTTGTGGATAGTTGTCTCATTGGCAATCATACCACATCTTCTTTTTAAATCTGGAAAATAATTTTAGTCACGATAGAAAGGTCGCCCTTGATGTCACTATGCCATTTCGAAATTCGCTTATTTGACCTAATATGACAATTTCACGTACAGCTTGAATTTGTCGAAATATATATAAGACCAACTTATAATTGAAAAAATATATTACAGACATCGGCATCTTTCGAAGATAAATTCTGTAGCATGATCAGAAAACAATTTCCAATCTTCTTTTTTGAGAAATAGGTATTCTAGATTGAGATACATTCATACCATATTTACGTTGATTGACGTGTTCAGTTGTGGAAGCTTGATAGATGCCTTCTTTCACTAAAATTTAAAACTTTAAATTAATAAGAAAAACATTTTTTTTTTTAATTTGATGAATATAGATATAAATGCATGGCTGTTCTATTTTTTTTACTGTATTTTTCATTCGATCTCTAGTGGAGAGTTGTATCATAGGCGATACTACCACGTCTTCTTGTTTTCATATATAATTAATCCAAAGATTAAACCCAAAACTCGCCAATCTGCCCAAATATGTATAATCAAATGATTGATTGATAGATTGGTGTCTGTTTATTTACCAGGTTCAATCCACCATTTTCTACATTTGAAAATGCCTGTACCAGGTCAGGAATATATATGACAGTAGTAATTGTCCATTCGTTTGATGTGTTTTATCTTTTGATTTTGCCATTTGATTAGGGACTTTCCGTTTTGAATTTTCCTCGGAGTTAAGTATTTTTGTGATTTTGCTTTTTAATGTCAATTGACAAATAGTCCATGCATATCTTTTGCCAGAACAATAGGTGCAATAAATAGATTCTCAAAGGTGTTGACCAAGATAATGGTCAAGAATTTAGACTGTACGTAATACTTAGGCTTAGCTGAATAAGGACAAACATATTGCTTTACAACAGGCTACATACGAACACAACAAAAGGCTGTTTCATGGATGCATTAACGTTTAAGATAGCATGATTCTCAACTGCATGCAATTACGCAAGCCTCACATTTAACGGTCCTATTCCGACCTATCATGTGTGATTATGTATACATTCCGCAACTAATAACTCTTTTATGTAAGTAACAAAACGGTTTGCTAAACATACTATAAAAGCACGAATTGCTACGTGTTCGGTGCATCTTAAGAAAATATAAGGACCAATATATCGGCAAAATAATGCCGATCGCGAATCATGGTCACGAGAACGATTCTCTTACTAAGACTCAGAAATCAACCAATCAAAAGTTTTCTAAATTTATTGTTTCGAGTACAAATTTTGTAATCCAAGCACTGCGTATACGTTTTGTGGTATATCTGTTGTATTGAAAATATTGTGAATTTAAAATTTTGTTTTATGTTTGATATGACATTACCTGTAAAGCAGACAGAGAGTAAAATTACAGCAATCAATAACCTCATTTTAATAGCCTAAAAATATATAAAAATCAATGACAATAATATATATAATAATGTCCGCCATTTTGGATTTTACCGGAAGTGAGACATTTTTTTTCAAATGCCTCCCTATCTGAAATAAAAGAGTAATAGTCGAGGAAGGTCTATTCCAAAAATTTCATGCTTGTAGCAGGATGTGCACATTTTTTCAAAAAGCCGCCGTACTATAACTGTTAAGATATATATATATTATGTATATGGAATCGAGCATCAATGTAAAAAGAAAGCAACGATCGTCTCTGATGAAAAACAAAATCGAAATGTGAATGAATTATAAAATCAAATTAAATTTGGTATTGTGTTTATGTGTATAAACAATTTTTTGAATATTATAATTTAAAGAAAACAAAATAGAAACAATCACCGTTTCTGCACAAACATACAATAGAATAAAAACATAAATTTCATACAAAAATTGAGACACATAACAGGTGCTTCGAAAGATGTAGTATTTTCTTGCTCAAAAAAGGAAACCAGATAATTTCTTTTTTTTTTATTATTTTTTTTTATTTAGTATCAGTTTCAAGAACTAGCTTTTAAACTTTTTATGCAAGATATTTTTTCATTTTTTTATTTGTTACCCGATGAAAGAAAGAGGCACGCCATTTCAATTCAATACGGTTTAAAAAAATGTAAGGCAGCCATTACATATATTATTTTTTTTATGAGCGAAGAATTTCTAATAAAAATGTACACTCTTTTTTTAACTGACATTCATTGATATTCGCAATGATGAGTATTTCTCCGATATTACATGTTTTAGTAAGATAAAAAAAAATGTAATGTACTATTTTTGACTTTATACATTATATGTAAGATAATTTACAATACTTACTTGTTGTTAACTCAATCTTGTCACTGTTTGACGACAAAAGAGATTGCCCTTTTCTCCTTATCTAACACCATTTACGTCAATCATCAACATTCTGATGATGTAAATTACAATTTCATTTTGTCTAATGTCGTTTCCTTAACATGTCTTTTCCTTCCGTAAAATGTTAAAAAAAATATGCTGTAAAAATTTTCTGCACACCTTGTGATAAATATTTTTTTAAACATTAATCTAATTTGATCGAAATTAATAATAGGAAGAGTACGTATGTACCGTGTTAAATCATTGCATACATTTTCTACGTTCGTTTCGCTTCTTATTCCTTTTTTCCTAAGGCCGGGTAGAGGGGGTGAAATTCTGATAATTTGGTCAATATGAATCATAGAGTCAACTGTTTTATATGGAACGCCGACACTGTCTTATTATGACATTTCTCTTTGTATGATGTTCATTTGCCATTATATGATGTCATTTTACCCTTATATGATGTGCAAATGACATTATATGATGTGCACTTGTCCTTATATGATGTATAGTTGTCATTATATGATGTGAAGTTGTCCTTATATGATGTCCAAACAAATTTATATGAGGTGCAAACATCTTTATATCATGTCCACAATTCATTATATGATGTGCTTTCTCCATTATGTTATGTGATTGAGTCCTTATGTTATGTGATGCTTTCCTTATACGATGTAGAAACGGCATTATGTGATGTGTAATCCCCTTTATACGATATGCAATCACCTTTATATGATGACAATTTGACATTATCTGATGTGCAAATTATATTATATAATGTGTAAATTGTCTTATATGATGTGCAAATGGTCTTATATGATGTGAAAATTATCTTATATCATGTATAGATGTCTTTATGTTATGCGATGTGAACTTATCCTTATGTTATATGTTAACATCGTTATATGATGTGGTAATGTCATTATATTATGACAATGTAATATCATAGGGTGTGGTTCGGTTTACATCTTTATATGGTGTCAGAACATCATTATGATGATGTGCATTCATCGTCCTGATGGTCAATGAACATGATTACGATTAAAGCGATTACTCACTACGTCAGAACTGATTCCGATCTGCTTCTGCGGAGTAACAATTAATCAGGCTCAAATTTTTAGCTGTCGTTTGGAAAATGGTTGAGATTTAAAAAGAGATAAACCTTGGCATGATAGTACCTCGTTTCAAGATGTCAAAAATCACATCTGATATAAAAATGTCAAAATATATGAATTGCAACGTTTTGTTTTAATCGACTGGTCTAAAATAATAAACATACGGAGTCTGCAATAATGAACATACGGTCAAAATTATCAAATTTAAGAAATAATTCTTTTATTTCATGCTCTATGCTCATTTCAGCAAGGGAGGGCATTATATTTGTCAATTTCTGTACACCATAAAAAAAATTCTAAGAAGTTAAAAATACACGAATTTCCAGTATGGACATTGATGTAAATTTGCCTTGCTGATTATTTTAGCTGTTCGAGTTTCTCTTTATATACTCTCTCAAGATAGACACAAAAGAATGGAGAAAAATCGGACTTTGATAGGGTAATGGCTCATATAAGGGACCAGTCATATGTAACCCCAAAAAGGGGGATAGGAAAATTATAAAAGGGGTCTTTAATTTCATAATTTTTTTATGTAAAGGTGCATTCAATTTTATATAGTTATAGATTTGCGGTATAATGTTATGGCGATGTCTTCAAAATCCGTAGGCATCAATTTTAACACCTCGTTCCGCTCGCCTCAATTGTTATAACCTGAATCCTTAGTTTCAACAATTTCACTAGCAGAAAATTTTCATCTAAAAGCTAATATCGAACAATGGTGTGGTAAATACTAATGAGACCCTAACCGGCAAATCCAAATTAAGTTCGTGAGTTCGCAAAAACTACCACACTTAGAGTTCTAGATCCACTACTGACGCAATATTTTAAACTTATAATGCATTTAGAAACTTAATACGATTTTTTTGTTATTACGAACAAAAGTATTGAAAATGTGTGTATGTGAGTTTGTGTGTAATTGTCCGGTGGTGGCTTTTTTTGGGGGGGGGAGGGGGGCTGAAATTTGTAGGTCTTTGGTAAAGGAGGTATTCATTGACCTTCTTCAAGGTGTAGACTTGGAAAAAAAGAGAAATTCCACTGTTTCCTCACACGTCCCCACCCCCAATGAAAGAAAATTACCATAAGTATTACTTATTTATATATTTTAACTTTCCGATGTATTGTTACCAAAGAAATTTCTTCTTACGTAGCTTTCGTTTTTGACTGGTAACCGATTTATAAATATTTATGTCTCAGAAAAAAAAAATATCTCTATACATTAATATTACTTTCATGTGTAGATATGATTTATTTCTGAGACAAGTGCTGGTGACCATCCACAAGAATTTGCGGTCATCCGATGACCAATACTCCACTACTTTGATTATAACTGTTCTTGTCTATACCGGTTTTCAAGAAAAGGTTTCTCTATAGATAAGTTATCAAGATGATAGCCAATAAAAACAACAAAACTCTGAAGAGCCAAAATTGCCCAAAAAGGACCTTTACTATAGAGTATACTCAGACACATTGCACTATTTGTTATTTTTTTTTAAAATCTATTATAGTTTCCAGGATAAACGCAAAATATTAAAAGCCGCTGCCGAAAATCTTCACTTTGAAAAATTCAAAACACAACTCTCTATCTGTAAGAGAATAACAGGTCTCAGTAAACAATAAATAAATGCATTGTTTAAGTTCATTTAAACCAATCTGATTAGATTACAGGCATTGTGTGTTCAAGCTTTGCTTCCGCCGATCTGGAAACGCTCAATTCAAGACCATTGGGATTCTCTGGTTTTGTCGGATTGATCCACACCTTCAAATATATGAAGGCTGAAATTTCATTGGCTGATGTAATATTAACCAGGACATAAAGTAAAACGAAGTGTTATCAGATCCTTTTACCAAAGCTTAGACAGATGATCTGTACATTATATATATTAATCATTTGTAAGACACCGACTGTAGTGTGGGTAGGAGCACGTGTATTTCCATGATGGACTTTAATAATTAAAAAAAAAGGACATGGTTATTTTTTTCTTAATTTCATTATTGTTTTATTTTGGCCTGATTTTAAATGGAAACAATCTATTTCGCTTCCCTTCTGAAAATATTAAAATTTCTTTCAAGAAATTTGGAAATGTCCCCCCCCCCCCCTTCTCACCAAATAATGAGCGACTTCCCACAAAATCTTTTATATTGCGGGTTACTTTCGTGGTAGCATGTTCGTATAGATTGGGAGAGGTCATGGGTCGACCCCGGCCGGGTCAAATCCAAAGACTTTCAAATTAATATTTGCTGCTTCCCTGCTAAGCACGCGAAATTAAGGAATAAGAGCAAAAGCTGGCCGGCTCGGAATTTGTCCGGATAACTTAAGGTGACATGTCTTCCTTCGGAAAGTTACCTTGTGAACTAGCATGTTAAAAATCCGGCTCAGGTCTAGTACAAATAAGGGTTAATATTCATATCACACTTTACAGCTATTTTCCTAATGCATGTAGTTTAAAGGTTAGATTGGCTTGATTGCTTTGTTTTTATAACTGTTTGCTCATGCATTTTGATTAAGTTTTACATTTCTAATCAACAGAAAACATAATAAAAAGCTGAAAGCAAATGAAATACACCGAGTTGAAGTTTATTCCATATCTCCTTTAAACCATTTCGGATGAAAGAGATGGGCGCTCGCTGATCAGTCGAACTACTGTATCACTAGTCTGTCGACACTTAGGTGTGTGAGTCCGAATACCGCATGTGGCAGGTAAGCTCGACTCCTATCTTAATTGACAAGAATTTTCAGTTTTCCAAACGAAGGTCGGTTGATCTCTCTGGGAACTTCGGCTTCCTCCACCAATATAAACTCATCGCTACGAAAAAGCATGAAAGTGTTGAAAGTGGCGTTAAATATTAATTAATCAACAAATTAATCAATCAATCATCCATATCGGTATATATATGGCCTCTAAATCTATATCATTATTCTCATAAAGACAATGTATGACATCAGTACAAAGATAACAATAATAACTTTACAATATATACAAAACAAGAGAGAGAGAGGTTTCAAAAGTCTTTAGTCAGGAGGACAAACGCATGTGTTTATATTTTATTTTTTTTATAAATGAACAAACTTTAAGCTTCTTCAGGAATGGTTTTTGAGTACTGGACACAATATATTAAAAAAGTTACGATATATTTCTAATTCTTTTTTCCAGATCTTCTGGTATACATGTAGTTCTGTTAAGTCCTGTAATATTTTTACTCACTAAGAATTTTTTTTAGTCAATCAAAAGTAAAGTCAATAGAAAAGGTGATAAGTTTTCTCCTTGTCGAACACCATTGTCGTGGTCACCAAGCAAGCAATGTATTCCGAATTATAATTACTAGAAGATGCCAGCGAAATCGCGGAACAATTGGGCAAGTGTTGAAAGAATGAGTGTGGACACAGTAATAAGGTGGACACAGTAATAAGGTGGATACAGTAAAGATTTGGAAACGATTAATGCATTTAATTCTTTTTCTTTAAAGAGACGAAAACGAGGAACATAATGCAAAAGACGGGCATCAACCCATTCATCTCTGTTGGAAAATAAAAATATCAAATACCCTAAATTGAAAAAGTGTGGCAAAGTGTGATTTTCAGTGGGTTTTTTTTTTTTTTTTGCACTTTTAACTAAATAACCGTATGAACTACGTAAAATCCTTTGACATTACCGAAACGGATCAAAATGAGTACATAATGAAAAAAATCCCATCTAATCGGATGAAAAATAAAATCCAAAACACTTCACCAGGAATCAACCCCTCTGTATCTCAGAAACCGTTGACGCCACCCCAAATCCGTTGACATACTCAAGTTGCAGAATTTTATTAGCAATGAAAAAAATCTCAATGACAATAAGTTTAGAATAAACAGTTTATACAAATATGTGAACATTACCCAACCTGACCATTTCGCATTTCGCGGGCAACACGTTGACTTAGCATGCGATCTCCGAATTTGGATATTTTGGCTTTTTCTGTGGAAAAAAGATTGTTTCAAAGACAAATAAAGGAAGTACAAAACACTACATGTATACGTCATATCACAAATATTTCCGACTTTGTATTGTTTTGGAGGAGTAATACTACATTATACACCTTACCATTTATATTATTCAATAACATTTTATAAAACAAACCATCTCGCCATATTATGCATGAGTAGATAATTTTATAGCTATTGTTGTGAAATATTTTTAAAACTGACTGTGAGTTCAATGGTGTATTTTGCAATGAAAAGAACTAAGAAAATGTGGTATGAGAGCCAATGAGAAAACTCTCCATCCAAGTCATAATTTGTAAGAGTAAACAATCATACTAGGTTAAAGTACGACCTTCAACGCGTAGCCTTTGCTAAACCCAAATAGCAAGCTCTAAAGAGCCTCAAAATTTGTTTTATCATATTTTCGCCACAGCCGCAAATTTCTCCAATTAGCTCCTGTATTAATTGATCTTATAATAATCTCCCTCCGAAATGTTTGAAACGTTGATTTTGTTAAATTGCATTGTCTCATTTTTGTCGAGCCTTCGACTTTAGTCGAAAAAGCGAGACATAACGATCCTGCATTCCGTCGGCGTCGTCGGTGTCGTCGGCGGCGTCCACAAATATTCACTCTGTGGTTAAAGTTTTTGAAATTTTAATAACTTTCTTGAAATGTCCTGGATTTCTACCAAACTTGGACAGAAGCTTGTTTATGTTCATAAGATAGTATCCAGGAGTAAATTTTGTAAAAATAAAATTCCATTTTTTCCGTATTTTACTTATAAATGGACTTTATAGTTTTTTTTCTGCCAGGAACCATTACATTCACTCTGTGGTTAAAGTTTTTAAAATTTTAATAACTTTCTTAAACTATCCTGGATTTGTACCAAACTTGGATAGAAGCTTGTTTATGATCAGAAGATAGTATCCAGAAGTAAATTTTGTAAAAATAAAATTCCATTTTTCCGTATTTTACTTATAAATAGACTTAGTTTTTTTCTGCCAGGAAACATTACATTCACTCTGTGGTTAAAATTTTTAAAATTTTAATAACTTTCTTAAACTATCCTGGAATTGTACGAAACTTGGCCAGAAGCTTGTTTATGATCAGAAGATAGTATCCAGAAGCAAATTTTGTAAAACTAAAATTCCATTTTTCCCGTATTTTACTTATAAATGGACGTAGTTTTTCTTCCAGTTAACATTACATACAGTCTGCAGTTAAAGTTTTTAAACATTTTTAAGATTCTTAAACTAGCCTGGATTTTTACCAAACTTGGACAGAAGCTTCTGACAATCAAAGGAATAATTTTATTGATTTTTTTCATCATTTTTGTTGAGTGTGTGATTACCAGCAAAAGTAGGCGAGACACTGGGTTCCGCGGAACCCTTACAAATTTTTCCTATTAATTGCACTCTCGCTATTGATAGACACATATTTGAGCCGGGTTTTTAGTTTACAGAAGCAGATCGGAATCAGTTATGACGTAGACAGTAATCATTCTACTCGTATTCATGTTCATTGACCATAACGACGATGAAAGCACATCATATAATGACGTTTCGACATCATATAATGAAGTAAACCAAACCACATCATATAAGATTACAAGCACATAATATACTGACACAACCACATCATATAAAGATATTTGCACATAATATAATGGTAACTGCACATCATATAATGATATGTACACATCATATAAGTATATTTGCACATGATGTAAGTATATTTGCACATAATATAAGTACATTTGCAAATCATATAAGAATGTTTGCACATCATATAAGTACATTCGCACATCATATAAGTACATTTGCACATCATATAAGTATATAAGCACATCATATAAGTCTATATGCTCATCATATAAGTATGTTTGCACATCATATAATGATATTTGCACATCATATAATGATGTTTGCACGTCATATAATGATGTTTGCACATCATATAAAGGTGTTTACACATCATATAATGACAAGTGCACATCATATAAAGATATTTGCAAATCATATAAAGATGTTTGCACATCATATAATGACAAGTGCACATCATATAAAGGTAAATACACATCATATAATGAAAATGGTCATAACAAGACAGTGTTGGCGTTCCATAGTTTTATGGTTATTGATACCTTTTTGTATTTTTTTTTAAGTTATGTGATATTCTGGTTCTAGCGAACATGTTGTACCAAATTTACCTGTCACACTTATTTTGATTTGGACTGGTCATAGAACTTAATTGAATCGAATGTAGTTCGAGTGGATAGTTATATCTTCAGCATTACGTATTTACAAATTGAAATTAAACAGATATAGCTTGTTCTTGAGGGGTATTTGCTCGCGAAATTTTACATTCTCTCGACTGGTATTTTTCGCAAATACCCCTCCTTAACATGATATATCTGTTTATTATTCTAGAACACACCCGCGAAATCGTGGGCATTCAGAGCGTGGTCGAAAGTATGTAAAGTGTTGTAGGAAGATTTAATGACTTGAGAATTTCAGGAATATGTATTTGGGGACAGGAAAATGTCTTTTTTATTCCTTCTTATTTATTTCAAAAATTCCCATTTTTTTTTGTTTTCTATTAATTACAGTATGAACATATATTTAGTATATTATGAACATGCAAGTCAGGAGCCTGTAAATAGTGGTTGTCGTTTGTTGACGTGTTACATACTTGTTTTTCTTTCATATTTTGAACATAAATAAGGCCGTAAGTTTTCTTGTTTGAATTGTTTTACACTGTAATTTCGGGGCCTTTTATAGCTGATTGTGTGGTATTGGCTTTGCTCATTTTTGAAGGCCATTCGGTGACCTATAGTTGTTAATTTCTGTGTCATTTTTGTCTCTTGTGGAGAACTGTCTTTTTGGCAATCCTACCACATCTTCTTTTTTTTGTAATCAATGAAATTTTTTAAAAGATTTAATGACTGGAAAATTTCAGAAAAGGTATCAAAAGTCAATGGTACCTTGGGACAGGACACTTGTTTTCTAGCCCGGCTCATCCTTTTTTTCCCAAAATTTCCCCTTTTTTATTTTCTGTTAATTTTAATAACACATGGATAATTTTAGTGCTTAAATGTACATTATGTACATTCATTACAGTACTATAAATTGCATATTTGTTTTTCGTTTATATTTTTTACATATAGATAAGGCCGTTAGTTTTCTCGTTTTAATTGTTTTACATGGTCATTTCGGGGCCTTTTATAGCTGACTATGGGGTATGAGCTTTGCTCATTGTTGAGGGCCGTACGGTGACCTATAGTTGTTAATTTCTGTGTCAGTCTTGTCTCTTGTGGAGAGCTGTCTCTTTGACAAACATACCACATCTTCTTTTATTGAAATCAATACATTTTTGTAAAAGATTTAATGAATTTCAGAAAAGGTATCAAAAGTCATAGGTACATTGGGACATGACAGTTGTTTTTTAGCCCGGCTCCTCCTTTGGTTTCTATTAATTCTAATAACACATGGATAATTTTAGCGCTTATCTGTATAGTATGTACATTGGCCTTTTTAACTTTTTTTGGATTCGAGCGTCACTGATTAGTCTTTTATAGACGAAACGCGCGTCTGGCGTATATACAAAATTTTGTCCTGGTATCTATGATGAGTTTATTTACAACCACTGGGTCGATGCCACTGCTGGTGGAGATTTATTTCCCCGAGGGTATCACCAGTCCAGTAGGCAGTACTTTTTTTGTGCTGACATGAATTATCATTGATATGGTTATAATATTAATAAATTACCGGTCTACAAAACTTAAAAATTTTTTGAAACACTAAGGCATAGATTACCTTAGCTGTATTTTGCAAAACTTTTAGTAATTTTGGTCCTCAATGCTCTTCAACTTCGTACTTTATTTGGCCTTTTAAACTTTTTTGGATTGACTCACTGATGAGTCTTTTGTAGACGAAACGCGCGTCTGGCTTATATACAAAATTTTGTCCTGGTATCTATGATGAGTTTATTCATTACTATAAATAAAGTGTATTTGTTTTTTGCTTTCAATTCTCACTTTACTAATCGGGCCAGCGGTCATTGATATATTATAGAGACTCTATCAATTAATCAACTGTGTGACCGCAGTGGATAGTTAACTTGAAAATGATATCAGATAGAAATTACTCTTTATTCGTAGTAAATGTATGTTCAAAGTATAAAGAAAACGCAAACCGGAAGTCTAATCTGACTTAAAATTTCGTCCAATGTCGGAATAATATCCGGACGCCTTTTTCTCGTTTTTCTCCCAAAATAAATCAATCTGAATAATCATATGAATGGATGACAAATGCAACTATGCCACATACCTATAGGACATAGAGGCATGATGATTAATTTATTGTGGAAAGAAGAGAAGCGACACACAAAATGAGGTCTTCTCGTTTAATAGTATAGATTTCGATTCATGAGTTTGACTGTCCCTCTGGTATCTTTCGCCCTTTTTACAGTCTTGTGAACTCTCTCTCTCTCTCCTACTACTGAGATATCGTGGCACCAATCGACAACTCTGCGACAGATATTATCCATATCACACGCAGTGATGTTGATACAAGTTTGAAAATACATTCTTTATATAGAATTCGTCTAAACATCAGCTCAACAATGTTATATCTGTAAATTTGGAAAGACAATTTGTCGTACTTCCTTTCCTGGGATTCGTATTCATGCTAATGAGATATCATGGCACCAAGTCGCCTTTCACTGTGCCCGTCGCGCTAGACCACTTGACCACATAGGCTCTACAAAAATAAATATATATCTGATGACTGATTAATTATAATTTCTCTTTTCTTTCAAACTGCAATATTTACTTGACCATCTGTCTGAAAACACTGGACGAGTTCATGTTATTTTCATCTATGAATCAACACGAATGAAAGATTCAAGTTTGTTCTTTTCACACACATTTCGTTATTTTAAGAATGGTAACATTATTGAAGTAGCGCATGCTTCATAAAATTGAACAACATTAAGGATCATGCATTTTCATTCTTTGAACAAGATATCATATCAAACATTGTCGAAGAAAAACATTACAATATATTTAACGAACGTCTGTAAAGTAAAACAGATGTCTTTACAGAAAATACCATTTTTAGTCTTTTTAATCTTTTATCATTCCATATAATTCAATTGAAAACAGGGTGTGAATAGAGTCAAAATATTACTGATCTGTCTATTTTTGTATAAAAAAGTCAAGAATTTCATGTGGTGAAGTCGAAATCATTTCTTTGGATATATTACGGACGCCATCACGGAGTTGGTTAACCGTTACGGAATATTTGTTTCAATGATGGCGACGAATTTGTTATAGTCTTCCTAACAACAATTCCGCTCTCTTTTTCTCCGAATGTGAACTCCCACATTAGACTTACAAAAATGTATCACTGAATTTTAAATAACTTGCACAACACGACGGGTAAAATGTACCTTAATAGATAGCTTTCGGGTCGATCCGAACCCACGTCGATCCGGCCCAAGTCGATCCGTCCCACGTCGATCCGGCCCCACGTCGATCCGGCCCATATGTGAAGTCGATCCGGCCCCAATAAAAAATATATTTATAAGGAATAAAAATAAAGATATATATTAATTGTAATTCTTAAATATTCAAGATTATTGGGTATAATTATAATATTCAGTATATATACTACATTGGAGCTGAGACTACTATAACACATAGTAGTCTCAAATTGGAGGATGAAATGAAATTCATTCTCTATTACTCCAAAATCACAAAAAGTACAATTTCTTTCATTTCTATTAGTACCAACATAACGCCCAGTTTCAATACAAAGATTATGTGAAGACAAACGAATCCTTGTTATCCATTTACGTAACTTTGATTACTCAGGATTTGATTGAATAAAGTGATTACGAGTGGCATTACCTTAGTTCACAATCATCAGACAATTGTTGAATAAACAAACCAATTATAGACTAATGATTTGATTAAACACGTCATTATGATGAGTTAAATTCTATAGGGTCTATTGGACTGTAAATAATTATTTAGCTAGCCTATTCTGTGTGTGAACTAAATAAAATAAAATAAAAAATCGCAATGACATTCAAAGTTAAAGTTATCATGGAAAATAACTTCATATTTTAAAATATGTTGAAGCTGTTCACAAACAGACATCATAACACTCATTTTCGTATCGATTTAAAATAGTTCTTTAACTGGTACTCCAATACTTCACTTACCTTTTGTCATCCATCATCGAACACTTTTTGCAAATTCCATTTATACTGTTAAAATTTGTCACAAATTCCTCCAAAATCAATATAGTATATTTATATTTTATTATGGGGCCGGATCGACTTGGGGCCGGATCGACGTGGGCCGGATCGACTTGGGCCGGATCGACTTTGGGCCGGATCGACTTGGGGTCGGATCGGTTTGGGGCCGGAACGACCGGATACCAATAGATAAATATCTGATTACACCTCTAGAGCACATGAGATCGTTCCCAGATTTTGATAGGATTCGTGTTGCTCAGTGTTTTGGTAAAGACTATGTTAGTTCCAGTGTCATATGATATCTTGCATTACAAGTGTTCAAATCGTTACTCCTTACAAAACAAGTGCAGAAAGCTTAGTGTTCCCTTTTGTTTGACCTATCTCAAGGCCTATTATTCTACATAAAGATAAAAGATCAATCAACTCACCGAGAATCAAATTAATATACTTGGTAAAGTAAAGTAAATGAAAACTTTCCGAGGAAAATGACGTATTTTTAACACAATTGACATGATCGTTTCAGGTCAAAGTTACAATATGATATTAACTTCTTGGCCAATTAATATATTTTGATTAATAATTTACTTGTCTTTGTGTTTGCTCTTCAGGATATCTGTTCGTTTTAGAAACTATCTGCTAATTTATGTGAGAAGTTGGCCTAGAAATATTAGACCAATAAACATTAATTGTGAACGTAATACGTAATGACATTTTACATTTATTATAAAATAATCTCATAAAATAAAACAGAATTAGTATTATATAACATATTCAATAACATTTTTAATAAAGGCAACAGTAGTATACCGCTGTTCAATAGTCATATATATTAATGTCATTTATAACTTCGACAATGCACAAATAGTGCATTAAAGTTAAGAACAAAATATTGATCTCTACTCCAAGGTCAGTAAAACTTCTTCGTGTTCTGTTTACATATGGACGTTAAAAACAGCAGTACAATTCAAAATATTTAAGTTTATTAATAAACCATTTAAAACGTTGCAATTAAAGAGATAGAAAAAAAAAACCCCAACAACATTTGAATCTCATTGCATTATGAATCTTTAAACGTAGCTTTAAATAATAAGAAGCAAATGCATAAACTAAGATAGATAGATAGATATTTTTATTTTAAAGTACAATTTGTTACATAAATTATACATGAAATACAATACATAACCATTTTAAACATAAGTATTTAATTAACATGTATATCTATACCAACCAGCCTTTAAAGGCTTATGATGCACTGTCATTTATGTACGAAAAATTAAATGAATAAATTTCAAATCCATTAATCCTTACATTATATATGAGGCTTAATTCTTATTAAATGCAATGTAGTTTCAACATGTCAGTTGTATTTAATAATCAAATGAGAAAATAAAGATGAAAGTAACGTAATAATTTATATATATATACATGTATATAATAAATATAAAGGGAAAATGAGGTGGACGATAATAAAAAGACTTTCAACACTCATACGTCGACGAGACTTGTTGTATTCCTAAAACATCAGTAATATCTTAAAACAGACATGCAACAAAGTTAATTTTGTACTTTGAGGAAAATTATGTCATACAACATGTGAAAGTTATTTTTCTTGATTGAAAATAGTTAATCAGACTTGATTTTTTTAAATGGTTTTTTTAAGCGTAGAATCCAATCCTTATCGCATTATTCCTCAAAATCCTGTATTTATACGAATACAAATACATGGAACAGACTGATGATAAAGTATAGAATGTAGATATGATAAATATGCGTGAAGGAGTAGAGATGCACAGGTGGAAACGAACTACTAGGATATCAGAAAAAACTAACTGGAGAAACTCGATGAACAACGGAGAATTAAGAGGTATTGCGCATTTGTCAAGTAATTGTTTCATTCATAGAGTATAAATATAAAAGTGGTTAAATCCTAAGGGAATATTATTTAGGCGAATGTAATTTTATTTTTTTATCATAATCCTTGTTCATAAAATCAACGCAAACACCCCCTTTTTCCATGAATATTATGAACTTTACAGTAATCAATTTAAAAACGATTTCAACATAAATTATCAAATTATTTAACTTAAAATATGCATACAACGTCGTACAGAAGAGAGGATTCCAATTTAAAGCATAAGGTGTATCAATTATGAATGCGTTTGCCTTTAATAAAAATTGTTTAATGAAGTTTCTATTCTAAACGTTGATCAATGACCTTTTAAAAACTTACTTCCATGTCAAATGGGGATGAATTAATTTAACGCATGCATCTAAATGATAAATTCATAATCTACATGAACAATCAATCAACCTTACATCAACTTTTTTTTTCATATGAGATACCTTTTTTTACCACACTTTAATCATCACATGTATATGTACAAATACAGTGTATTTTAAGCTTCTAGTAGAGTCTGCGAGAGAGTTAAAAGAATAAAAAGCTACAACACAGTCATGTAAACAAACAACATGACCCCCTGTTATACTTGACTTTTTGTCGTTTCTATGAGCTTATGAAGGTTTTTCACGATAGTAGAGGGGCATTATGTTTTCTGGTCTGCGCGTCTGTCCGTTCGTTCGTTCGTTCGTCTGTTCGTCTATTCGTCCCGCTTCAGGTTAAAGTTTTTGGTCAAGTTTTGATCCCAATTTCACGGTCCACTAAACATATATAGAACATGATAGTTAAAGTTTTAGGTCCAGGTAGCTTTTGATGAAGTTGAAGTCCAATCAACTTGAAACTTAGTACATATGTTCCCTATGATATGATCTTTCTAATTTAAATGCTAAATTAAAGTTTTGACCCTAATTTCACGGTCCACTGAACATGGAAAATGATAGTGCGAGTGGGGCATCCGTGTACTATGGACACATTCTTGTATGAAAATGTTACTCAATATCATCATGGTAATCAAAAAGTATAATATAAATGTTTACGGGATGCACATGATGATATTGTTTCCCTCTGTGTATATATTGTTTCAACAACTAAACATGTATAAACAAATTAAAACAAAATGTTTGATTAAATGGAAAAATCAAATATATTTATAAGATTAAACTAAATCCAGTCTTTTTGTCGTTAAAGTTTAGGAAAAGTGAAGGATATAATATTAACTTTCATTGAAACAAGATTTGGGGATACACTTTGTATCGCCCGAAAGTATTGTGTGAGTTTAAAAAGAGATTATCATCTACATACGGTTAATACACTGATAAATTAACAATATTTAATTGTCGGAAATATAAAATCTGTTTGTACTGGCTACGAAGCAGGAGAAAACCTTGGCGAGCTTCGCTTTTCATCCTGTTTCTAAAGCTTATACAAATAAATTCTATCTTTTCCGACAATGTACATATAGTGTTGCTTTGTTTGGAATCACTCGCGTATTGTTCATTTGGCTAACAAAACCAATCCAGTAAAAGTTGATAAAACTATCATATATAATTGGCTAATGAAGTTTACACAAATTCTGCAAGAATTCTTACATTTTTTTTCGTAGTTCACATATACAAAAATGTAATATACCTTGAAACATGTATATGAACTTGAAGCGTATTCTAACTTTTCTGTTTTAAAACAAACAAGTCATGTTAAACTTTTTTTTATAATTTGTTTCTTTTTTTGTGTACGTTAGTCTAAAGAACAGTACGAGTAATATGCAACTGTCTTTTTCATAAAGTCTGTTTGTAGGCGTGGTATGAAAAGATATTTATGGTCTGATGACAGCAAGGAATACCATGCCCCATTGACATTTAGATAATTCTAAACAATATCACAGATAATCAAGTGCAATGCTATTTACACACTTGTGCATCAATAAAACGTTACAATATATGATTTATTTTTGAAAAGTTCACTTATCCTCATAAAAAATGTAATTGTTCCTGTTTACTGTAGTGAGAAATTATATAATCCGAAACAATGAATATAGTAATTCAACTTTAAGTCGCGGTCGGAAATATTATGGATGAGAGAACTCTATTACAACATGTAACATTCGAACTATCAATCAAACATGTAAACCAGGTATTTTACCTACAACAAAAATAAGTAATACGACAACGAATTTCACTGCTTTACAAATCCCTAGATTATTTCTTTTTCAAATGGAATTTTTCCTTGTACTTATAATGCATAATGTCTAAGTATTACAAGGATTTAAAACAATCATATTAAATAATAGTAATAGAAATTAGATCAATGTATTATATCAAACTAAAGCTAATGGAAACAAGAATAATCTAAATGAAATCTATACAAAGACTACGAAGTTCAATTGCAAAAAAAAAAAAAAAAAAATATATAAAATGTTCACCAACGCAAAGTAACATAGCATATTTTTTTCTGACGCTTTCAATTGTACAAAAACACCAAATTATTCCACAATAGTGATTTTACTTGTTTTGTGTATAAAGTTATATAATCCTTATCCGTGGTTGATGCAGATATTTTAAATAAGAGATCTTAAATGACAATGCCAGATATTTAATTATTTTCCATGCCATTCAACAATAAAGTAGACGAATAAATATCAATGAAACGAATTCTTTCAAAGTAATAGATCACATGTATTTGAGTAAACCAGAATCTATGACAAACTAGACGATTTTCGTTTTGAAATTATTAATTCCTACCTTAGCAGCAATATAATAGCTTCACCTGTTTATGTGATATACATTTCCCAACTCATTCGGTATTTAAGAGATTACAGCTGCTACTTAGACTGAATAAAAATTCACAAGTGTCTGCGAAAAAATGAGAACAAAACTTTTTATTTTCTTATGAGCTTTGTCTTTTGTCTTTGTGCCATATTTTATTTCTTGACATATTTGTTTGTTGTTTTTATAAATTAAGATTATAACACAATGTTCACTGCTGTCGCTCTATTTTTTTGACATTTTTACCTATAATGTCTGTTTGTTCCAACATTGACAATTTAATGGAATTTCATTCGGCCGTTATAGATATAGATATTTACTATCAAACCGGGTGTAATCCACCATTTCTACATAAGAACATACCTATATCAAACCGGGTGTAATCCACCATTTCTACATAAGAACATACCTATATCAAAGCCGGTAAATGATAGTTTTTATCCATTCGTTTGATGTACTTGAGCTTTTGATGTTGTCATTTACCTACGGACTTTCTGTTTAGAAGTTTCCTCGGAGTTCGGTTGTTTTGTTATATTACTTTTAATATTTGAAAATATCTAGAAAGCCGACCAATATTAAACATATTCAAGAACAACTGAACAAATATCTAGTCTGAAAATGATAGCAGCATCAATGTATTCTAAACTTTGCACAATGACTAGCTAGCCAACGAATATTGATCACAATATCGGAGTTTGAACAACAAACATTTTAGAAAATTTAGAACATCACCTACATCACCGTCATTTACTTTTAGAAGTGTTGATAGGATGACATTTGTAAAAATGTTTAAGCTACTTATTAATTTAAACACCAGACACACAATCGGTCTAAACAATACTCCGCAGTAGCTCCAGAATCAAAACAGACGAAACACTGAAATCGAAACGAATGTGGGGAGCATAGAAAAAGCAAATTTTCTAAATTTTATTCCAAATCTTGCTCAGTTCATTTAAGCCTAGGTGTAGACACACTATTGTTTTGTTGGTTAATTTGACATTTTGTAGACCACAATGAGAGTAAATAAACCAAACATATTTCATGACAGGATTATCGAACACTGGGCTGGGCTGGTGAAACCCTTTAACATAAAACTTTAACAAGTAATTGCATTGATCTAGTGGTTCTGTAAACCACTCAAGAATTATACGCGTTTGACAAACATGACACGCGTTTTGTGTATATCATATTCATCAGTTGCGCTTGAAGATCATACTCATTACGAAGTGTAACAGCATTAGTAACAAGCAAAACGATTATATTGAGCATAACTTAGTATTGTTGGTAATACACTCAGTTTCGTTAATCATGATCTTTATACATAGATGTACACATCTGTTTGGTTTGTTACACTAATTTTATTTTGCCTATATGTAACGCAATACGCCATTGGGAGAAAGAGAAAATGACGTAACTATGTTATATTTGTTGTTTTCATATCTTATGTATTTGCCAATTTTCGGCAGCAACGCACTGTAATGCCAATTTGGAACGTCAAAAAAATAACCATGTTTAGATTCGAAAAGAACGCGAAAATGTAACAGGAGGAATCCAGTTCAAGTTTGATGATGGACATTTACTTTTTACTCACTAAGAAATATAGATAACATGTTGTACATTGTTCTTTTCTTTTTGTATATATTTTTTCCGAAGGGTTGGATGTTAAGTGGCTGACGCGCTCTTGCGAACTGTCCTTTTTCTTTGTTAATTTAGGTTATCCTTTACATGTAATATTATCTATTCTATGCGATAAATGTTTCAAAGAAGTGGCATTACTCACGTTGATAAATTTCTTTCGTAAGATGTAGTGTGACCTTGTGATAGTATATTTATAACAAAGACATGCAAAAATATTAAATCAAAAGCTTTTCAAAAGGACGCTCATTAAAATCACCTAGAATAAACAATTAATATGCAGTGATATCGACCAAGTTGTAGGTAATATGATTAAAAAAGAATATATAACTGCTTGTAATGTACTTCGAGAATAGAAATTATGCACCACAATAACACTTTCATGTTTAACTTGAACTATTATAAACGAATGAAATATGAATCTATATAAAAAGAAATGTGGTATGATTGCCAAGTAGACAACAATCCACCAAAGTTCAAATGAAGTGGATGTAAGCAATTATGGGAAACCGTATGGCCTTCAACTATGAAAAAAAACATTACCGTAGCTATAAAAGGCCCCGAAATTAAAAAAATAAAAAATTCAATCGAAAAAGTTGCTTTTTTAGTCGTTGTATGTGCATAAGTTTTGATTTTGCGATTCGAAAAAGGACTTTTCAATTTAAATTTTCCTTGGGGTTATGTGTCATTTTTATTAATTTACGTATTAGTGTCCGGTCGTTTACGGTTATTTCAAGTTGTTAATTATTACATATAAAATATGATAACTGCATTATACCTAATTTTATCTACATTTTCAGATTTGTCACGTTTTAAATCTCACATGTAGTTCAATTTAATGTCAACATGATTAAACTAAACGTTTTAAACATTCAAACCAATCTTATTCAGTTGGAATCCCTTTTTGCACCAGTTTTGTATTGTTCTTTGTAGTTTTATTTCCTGTTTGTTGTAAATTTTTTTGTTTGGATTTGTTCTTAGACATTTGAATGTTCCACTATCAAAGGAATAATGGAAGGCAACAACAGATATGAGCTGCAAGCAACCCCATACCACAAAAGTACATCATCATGATCATTGTCGGCCATTTTGTTCGAAAAATTGAATTCTCATGGTTTCTTTTATTTACTTTGTTGATAACGTTAGCTTTGATTTTTGTCTGTTTTTATGGTCTTCCTTAATTTGAATTTATCTTGAAGTTACGTACTTTCATTAGATCTTTTCATGATGTTAAGGTGGCACCTAACACTTTCACTAAAATCAATTTGGTTCGTTTAATTTTCATAAAATTTTGACAAAGTATTTACTTTGACCCTTTGACAAAAATATAAAAATTTAAAAAAATTTAAACCAACCATTTTATCAGAAAAATTACACTGGTTATATAGCAGTTTGACAAACACTAGTTTTGATCATTGAGAGGCTTAATTTTCTCTGAACAACGCAACGTAATTAAAACGTTCAGCTGATTTTATAGAGTTATCTCCCTGTAGTGTTAGGTACCACCTTAATTTGATCTTTATTTGTTTTTCGAAATATAATAAAAATTTGAATATATACATGTATATAATATATAATCTAACATTGTTGGGTTGATGTTTAGACGAGTTGTATATAATATATATATATACATAAACACTCATAATTACCTCGCATTTGAAATTAAAATATATATATATTATAAAATTTGATGTCTTTAACAAAATAATGTCTGAATATCACAAATCTCAAACAAATTAGTTTAAATGATTTCTAATTTCCTATATTACGGAATCCTTAATGCACAAACAATTTTGAAAGTCGCACGGCATTATATAATGTTGAAATGTTTGTTAATTAATCTTTTATCATTCCCAGTGATAATGATCAATACTAATGGTATTTGTCATGAGCCACTTTGTTTTATTTACTGCTTTTATTAGATAAACATGTTTTAAATCGTTGATGCAGTCATTGGGTAATATAACACAAGAAAGCTACAAATGGCACTTTTCAATTTATCGACATATGTCAGACAGTATTTAGAATAGGCGTGGAATTTTAACAGAAAAGATTTAATTTCCTGATACGACCTTTCATTTGTCTTTTGTCATGCCACTGACATTATATGCTAAAGTCACAGAAAACCGATCTAAACATAAGGATACCTAGAGGGCAATCAGTATGCTGTATTTGGTCGAACTTATCTTTCTTATTCAAAATATGTTCATATTATGCGTTGCTGAGTTTCGAACCCAAGATTTTAAAATGGAAACAGGAATAAAAATTGTTGCAGAAGCAACAAGAGCTGAAATAAGTGGGGTAGCATCTAGAATTTTGTGTGCAGGCATGTGTTCAAGTTCAAATACGTGTTGTTCTTCAAGTTACGAGAATACGACATGTTATCTAGACTCCATCTGCAACCCTGTAACAGAAATATGTAATGATGCTGTGACGATTAGGAAAATTATTAATTGCCAACAAGGTATATTTGATAGTATTGCTCCTTTCTCATTCAATTTCAAAATTTACATTGTATATATGATGATCAGTTTAACTAAACAGGATCAACTATTTTTCTGTAAATTCAGATTATATTGCTAGGCGTTTAGTAATGCGAAAAGTATATATTGCCAATAAGGTATATTTGATGGTATTGCCCTCTTCTTATTTAATTTTGTTATTTACATTGTATATATAATGATCAGTTTACTAAACAGGATCAACTATTTTACTGTATATTCAGATTAGATTGCTAGGCGTTCAGTAATGCGAATAATGCGACTGGTTTGGTTTCGCAAGATTAACAAATTGCAATCTGATATCTGATCCCTATATTTGTATGAAGATTTTCATAAAATTGTAATAGTTAATCTAACTATCTTGGTCCTTTCATTAAAAATCACAACATTAATTGCACGAAATAATTTCTGACTTTACAGTTACTAATTTAATATTTTAGTTATCAGAATGCAATATCCGTATTTCTGTATTTCTCTACCACAAAGCAGTTCATTATCAACATTTTTGGGAAAATTATAATTTAATGTTCGTTTAAAAGTTTTCCCATTCTTATGAACAAAGGAACACGGAGTTTTGTTGCAAACGTATTTTTGCATTAATTGATTGATTTTTTGAATTAACACTTTTTAGACAGATAGGAGGAATTACATACATGAACTGTCAGAGGCTTGAAGCCCTAACAAAACACGGAAGATGCAATTATAACGTATATCAAGTCATGTTGCTGCTTTTTCAATTGTTCATTTTCTTTCCGTCTGATTATTGTTCATCTCAAACTAGTCGACAGATCTACGCATACTAGGGTACGTAGAGTCGATAACAATAGGTAGGCAACGTGCCTTATGCCGAAAGGTCGACAATCAGTACTTGATAATTCACTATGCGAAAACATTGTCATAGTAGAATACTATTTTTTAATTTGACTACTAGTATGTAAAATATATGTGCAAACGTATATCTTTAAATACTGTATTATGATTTTGTTGACCGTTATTTAATTTCTTTGTCACATATTCACACATATTCATCAGTCTGTCGTTATCAATAAGACACTCCTCTTTTCTTTGAGTATAACATAAAGGAATGATACATCACCCTATTTGTACTTTGCATAAATGATACTACAAATGCTATATTTGAATCTTGATATGCTGATGCATGGGTGCATTGATGACTCACGATCCTTAACGATTTGCCGTATACAGCTTACATTAGGTTATCCTTTTCTATGATAAAAATTAAAGGTTCACCATACCGTGAAAGTACTTGTATTCGTGGGTACACATTTTCGTGATTTGAGCAAAAGCTTTAGGTTCGAGGGTTCCTAAATTCGTGAAATTTAGTTATCTTAAGAAGAAAAATCCAGCGATGAATTTGAAGCCATCAAAAATGATGTTCTTGAAAAAAAATCAACTGTTGTTTTCATATTAGGTTTTGGGTCATTGCAAAATTAGGCGGTTATTTTTACTTTCTTATTCGTTTTTTTATTAATGACAACATTCATTAAGTATTTAATAAAGTAATTGCTTTTGGATATAAGCTATGATTACAAATTGTCTCGATTGAAGGATATTGCTAAGTAAACATTTGAAATGTTGCATACGCAAAATCAGACGTGATGACACGTATTAACCTGCGACCAACCGATAAACGATCATCAAAGGTGTCAGTTGGACCATAAACATTTTACTTGAAGAAAACGTATTCTTGAAAATTATTAACTATTTATATTGATTTGTGGGACATTGCAAAATAAGGTGGCCATTTTCTCTTACTTGTTCTTTTTTTATTTATGACAACAATCATTCAATACTTAATAAGAATTTTGCTCTCGGATATAAGCTATGCTTACAAATTGTCTCAATTGAAGAATATTGAAATGTAAACATTTTAAATGTTGCAGACGTGAAATCAAAAGTGATGACATTAATTAATCTGAGATTAACATATAAACGATCATCAAAGGTGTTACATTGTCCATACAAATGCCACATAAAGAGAATGGTTACATAAATAAGTCTCTAACAAATTTATTTTTATTCTTTTGAAATAAAAAAGGGCAGCCCAACATGATAATTTTGAACACTTCAATAAATTAAGTGGCATACAAACACCGGAAATCTGGCTCTCATCGATCAAAACTATAATTTGGGTTAGAATTTTATAGTTCGAAGTCTGTACCCCTGATTTTGACTTTTTAACCAATTTTGTCTGATTGTTTTTTTCACGCACCGTTGTCAATATAATATGATATATTGCGACTGTAGTACAAGTGAGTGGTTTAGCGCTATAAAACCATGTTCAATCCTCCATTTTCTACCAAGGAAAATGCCTGTACAAAGTCAGGAATATGACTGTTGTTATCAATTCGTGGTCCGTGTATATTTGCATCCATTATTCGGTGTGTAATTTGGTCACTTATGGAGAGTTGTCTCATTGACAATCCTACCTAATCTTTTTTTTTTATAAAGACCAGAGATTCCTGACTTGAATATACAATTCTTTATCTCAAATAAATCATGTATTTAATGAATAATAAAATCAGTTATTTCAGTTTCACTCCCTTTTTGGAATATTGGAATAGTGATTTTAACATGTTTCCTGTTTTATAACATATAATAACTTTGACAGCATGTATCCGTGTCAGTATGTTGATGATACACTTGATTGCATGTTCATGTTTTTGTCATGAGTACTACAGTACTGAAATATTATCAGACGTTGATTTTTCATTTGCCCAAGACCTTTTCATTTTGTTTTGAGGTTCATACCATAGCTTTTGTTATTATCAGTGAAAAGGCAACAAGTTTAAAGGAACATCGAATGCATCATCCAATTTAAAAGGACATTTTTCTACTTCTAATAATCAACCTATCTTGAAGCTGAGGTTCAAAATCTGTCCGAGCATTCCTGCCACCCCAAAGGTAAATATAGATAGTTGCACTAACCGCCGAAAGATATTTCTCCGTCAATAATTTCAACAGTAATATGTATGTTGTCTACACCCCCTATTTTACCTACTATTCAAGGAATGATATTTCTATTTCCACAAATTAATCATTACGTCAATTGTTAATATGTAATTCAAAACAGTAAATTAAGCATGTTTCGGATATCCTCTATTGAAATAATAATTATTAAATATGTTAATCACGAGTAAAAATCAAAGAATGAAGTTAATTTTTCATTGGCATTGTCGTACAATGAATATTGTGAATAGTAAGCATACCTTGCCTATTTACCTAAGAAATAAAAATTATAAATACGTTTTTTCACTTTCAATCAAGTTCTAATTCGGATTTTATCAAAGTTCCGAATAAAACAAATACCATCATTTCGAGGAAAAGGATTGTAAAACATTTTGAATGAATCGGGAGGACATGCACACAATTTGTTTACTCGGACACCTCTCGTCGATGCAGGGATAAAGTCATACTAATCTATATCGTTCACTGACTGGTTTGATTGGTTTGAAATATGTTGACAAAATTTAGTTGTAAGATTATACATGTAATACATGGTTTGTTTGTGTCAAAGTTCATTGCTAGTTGTGTATGGATTATTCTGGTGTTGTAATAGTTATACCCATGTTATTTTAGCAAAATTTATTTCATTTATGATTGCTTTATGATTCCACAGATGTGACAGATATTATGCTGACACGATCATGTACTTGCAGTTTATGATAGCAAGTAAAACCCCAATTGCAATTTATACAAATATCATGTATCTAAGATTTAAAATTCATTAATTATAAAAAAAATCTTGTTTTATCTCACTTTGCCCAGCAACATCACTGGCCTCCGATATTTATTTAATTTGTATACATGGTTATAAAATGCACATTAAAGTCTAAGATATAAAAAAAAGGGTAAAATACACGATTTGAATGCTGACAAAATTATTTGTGCTTTACATCACCAACATGCAGATAATGAATTTTGTAAGTCTATCAGAATATGCTCAATTTGACCCAAAGTGTTACCTAAACCTACGTTATATAAAAATAAAGAATACCTAGAAGTACATGTTTGTGGCTGTGTGTGTTTGTAATTGATTACGTATAGATTTTTGGTTGGTGCATTACAAAAAATTAACGAGACAATAATCATATGGATTAATATCGTTTTAGAACACATTTGTTGGATTTTGTTTTTCAAAGGTTTAAATACCGTTGCAACATATTAAATCCATTAACTACCTTTTCACAATATTTCTCACGAAAACTCTACCAAATGTTAATTGGTGATTTTCTGAAGGAGACAATATTGGTAAACTACAGAATACTATAAATTAGTTCACACACTACTTGTTTGGAAATTTCAAAGAAAATGTATATTTAGTTAAAAAAAAATAGAAAAAAACGTTTAATCTATTGATTAATAATTGAATATTAATAAACTTCAGTTTCCGGGTTGAATAACATGCATTAAATCTACAAAGTTTGTAGACATATATAGTTTTACTCGGAACAAAGAATACCAAATGAAGCTGATGGATTCATTATTATTTTATTAGATGGCTAGTTTCAAAGTTCAAATTAACTTTTCACTAGTTTAAATATATTTTTATGTATTGTGGATTGGGAAACAAGTTTTTCAACTTATATTAATCTCTTTCCACTTTGCGGATGCGAGTGCTGCCTTGTAGCGGCATTAGCCTACTCTTTTTCGAAATCTACAAGGGTGTCTTTTACGTGCAAGAGAAACTCTCTCTTTTAACACGGGTCAGCCATTTATTGTCCCCTTCCAACGGACTATCATCGTTTTCTCAAGACCATACTCGCAAATGGTACCAAGGGAGAGCCGAAAATTCAGTCCCTAAAACTTTAATCCCGGAACGGGAATCGAACCAGAAACCTTTATGTTAATAGTCGGATGCACTAACCACTACACCTCGGCTCTCTTTTCACTCAATGATTTACCAGACCCACACGTCAACAAAATGACCTTTTGATTATTTCAAAGTACAGCATTTGGAGATCAGTCTATAAATTACAAAAACAAAATCGTTTTATTTAGCGTTTTTCTTCATATCTATTGCTTCAAGACAATTTTGACAAACGTTGTAAAGGTTCACACTTCGTCAGGTTTATTGCAGATATGAGAATCAGTTTTTTAATGGATATAATTTGCATTTAAAGATGCTTAAAAAATAATGATCAAAGTCATAATCGATATGAAATTTATTCTTTGCCATTTAAAGTTATCAATTAGTCTAATAAAATATAATATTGCTTTTTTAAAATGGAACGATAATTTAATGTTACTATCAATATGCTAATTAAAAGAACTGTTAAGTGGTTGTCCTCATTTTTTTTTTTTGTTTTAAAAAAATTCGTAGATGTTATAAGACAAAAACACCAATTTATGGTTGTTTTATTGAATTATTTGCTTTGTTACTACAATAGAAATTGAACAAAACTGTTCTTTTTGTATCTAAAATTAACCCTTATAAATACATGTGCACTTGATAATCTGATTGTTAGATGTAAGTTTACTATGCAAGCACATACGATAATGGAATGCAGACTAAACGGCGCTCTATACGTGTGTCGGATATTGCTGAGCAAGGTATACTCAATACAAAAGTGAAGCATCACAAAAATCATTAAAACTTAATTCTAGAAGATAACATCTAAATAAAAAAGGGGAAAAGATACCAGAGGAACAGTAAAACTCATAAATCGAAAATAAACTGACAATGCCATGGCTGAAAATGAAAAAGACAGACAAATAATAGTACAAAAGAAACAACATAGAAAATTAACGACTAGGCAACAAGTTAAAAAAAACGATAGCGTACTAGTATATGATCAATTTCACATTTTTCTGCAATTTTTTAATACAACTGCATTCATGTTTATTGAAATAAAAGAAGAATGTGTCCCAGTACACGGATGCCCCATTTGCACTATCATTTTCTATGTTCATTGGACGTGAAAACGGGGAGAAATTTCTCATTTGGCATTAAAATTAGATAGATCATATAATAGGGAATCTGTGTACTAATTTTCAAGTTGAGTGGACTTCAACTTCATCAAAAACTACCTCGACCAAAAACATTAACCTGAAGCGGAACAGACGGACGAACGGAAGGACAAACGGACGACCGAACAGACCAACGAACGGCCGGACGCATAGACCAGAAAACATAAATCCCATAAATGGGAAAACAATGTTACTTTCAAACCCGGAAGAGACACTTGTATACTGATTTTTATGAATGATTAAGGGCAGATACATGTAATACGCCAGCTGTGTGACTGATCCAAGGAGACAGGAAAAAAATTACACATGACACTGAGAAGACACTTGTTTCTTGTATAACCATCAGATATGTGCCAGACTCCTATTCCTAAAGATAATCAGTAGATCTTTGTTAATGTTTAATGGCCTATACAAATAAGAAGATGTGGTTAAAATACTCATCATAGATAACAGTATGTATGATTGACATCGAAACAACTATCCACCAAAGTTCAAATGAAATGGGTGTAAGTAATTGTAGGCTATTTATATTGCCCGTAGCAGTGTGAACAAACTATACCATATAGTCGCAATCGGCTATACAAGGCTCTGATATCAAATAGTTATTAAAGGTACCAGGCTTATAATTTTGCACGCCAGACGCGCGTTTTTGTCTACATAGGACTCATCAGTGATGCTCATATCAAAATATTTATAAAGCCAAACAATACAAAGTTGAAGAGCATTGAGGATCCAAAATTCCAAAAAGTTGTGCCAAATACTGCTAAGGTAATCTATGCCTGGGATAAGACAATCCTTAGCTTTTCCAAAAATTCAAAGTTTTGTAAACAGGAAATTATAAGAAAACATATGAAACTATACAATTGAGAAAATAAACGGCCTTATTTATAACAAAACAGTACTTCTTTCAAATTCTTCAAATCGTTTCAAAATGACCAGGTTTGTTTTGAATATAAAATAAATTCGTGAATAATATTATAATTATAATCCTTTTGCAGAGAATGTAAATGGTTTTTGCAACGTTGCCTACAGAAGACAAGCATCACAATCAACGACATATATTGATCAGCCTCAGACGAGCGGATATTCGTGTAATGGAGTAGACGGATTGGAATCCACAGATTTCTATACAGGGTCATGTGTTCACACTATGATTGAATCTTCTCCATGGTGGCAGGTAGATCTAGGGGCAGTTTATACTGTCGAATTCATCAACATTTCTGCAAGAACTGATTTCCCAGGATATTTTCACTATGGTAAATATATACATATCCATTAATGCTTATACTCATCCAAGTATTTACAAATAACATAAAGGGTACACGTACATATCCTACTGTACCAGATGCAAGTATCGACAAATAATGTCGCTAAGGATGCTCCAGACCAAAATATTCAAACAATCCAAGTAAAAAGTTAAAAGTCTGGTGAAACCAAAAAAACGAAAAAAGTTTTAGCCGAATACGGAAGAGAATCGATTCTTTACTGATGTTTATGGTTATTTGATTCTTAATTAACCAAAACAGGATTAACAAAAGAAATGTATAAATGGGCACTCTACCCTACTCGCACGTTTACATCTAGATGTTCAATGAACCGCGAAATTTTGGTAAAACCCCTTTGTTTGCATATGAATGGTAAACAACTGTTAAGGAGAATTCTGGCAAATGGTCAAAAGTAAAATAACGAAATGTCGAACTCCGAGGAAAATTCAAATGGAAAGTCCCTAATCAAATGGCAAAATCAAACGATAAAACACATCAAACGAATGGACAACAACTGTCATATTTCTGACTTGGTACATGCGTTCTCATATGTAGAGAATGGTAGATTGAAACTGGTTTTATAGCGCTAAACCTCTCACTTGTATGACAGTCGCATCAAATTCCATTATATTTAACAGATATGATAGGTAAAATTGTCAAAATAGGGTTACAATCATCATCACCAAAATAACTGCATGGCAAGGTTCACGTCAACTCGAGAAGAGATGCGTGTTTGGTTTTAAAGAATGTTATGTCACACAGGAAGATATATAAAACAATTTTGTCCTTCAAAGTATTTTCAATATTATAATATCACATAATGAGATAATAATAGAACAATCACATAATGACATAATAATAGAACAATAACATGTATGGTGGGATGCTACAAATAACACTTTGGTATAAAATAATTTTGCAGTTCAAAGTGTTGTTAAATCATAATAGCACATTAAAATTATTGTATTTTGATAGGAAAAAAAAACCAAACGTTCACCAAACTGAAATCATATTAATTCACCTAAATGTTTTGATGATTCCGTTTTACAGGACTCTTCATCAATAATTAATGCAATATCACGAGGAACCACGTATGCCATGTCATTACACCCGATAGTTCCCGAATATACCATCAACCCAGTCTATAGTATTGTTTAAGCATTACAGCTCTTCTATAAAAGCATGCAATGCAAACCTTATATCAATTGCCTGCTATGTTTGTTTGGATGTTTTTAAACAAAAAATAGGAAAATGTCTGTTTCAGTCTGTTTATTATATACTGGACTTTGATTTGACAATAACCATTAGCTTCATTGCATGTCAATTTTTATTTTCTTCAATCAAATTCCAGTATATTGTAAAAACAGACAAACACCGCCTTCCTTTTGTTTGAAAACACCCAAGCAAACATGGCAAGCAAGTTGATTAATCTTTGAATGCTGTTATAGAAGAGCTGTAACTGGATTTAGATGATTTCTTATGATAGTATTGAACATTTGTGTTTCTGTAAATATATTGAATTTGAAAATTTCAACTCCTTTCCATACAATACATGTACATGTATGTAACGTCTATTTATGTTCTTTTTCGGTTCAATAAAGTAATGAAACTCTTACGCTCTTTATATTGTATTGCTACTGAAAAATTTGTATCATCAGTATATACGAGGAGCAAGAAATACCATAGGGACAGTCAAACTCATAGGTCGAAATCAAACTGACAACGCCATGGCTAAACAATAAAAAAGACAAACAGAAAATTATGAGTGCACAAGACACAAAATAGAAAACTAAAGACTAAGCAATACGAACCCGACCAAAAACTGTAACAGTAGCATCACCACATTACCTTGCTATATAAAAAAGTCTAGAGAAGTTGTTAACTAGTTTAAAACTGATGACAAACAATTAAACCAACATAACACTAAAAATCTCTGAAAATATACCGAGCGAAAAAGAGTGCCATACAATTTAATTACCGAGTTTTAAAACATAAATTCACAAAGTTGCTGAAATACATTTTTGATAAACTGTTTCATTTAAAACAACACGTTAATGTTGATTTTATTTAAAGAAACATTTTTTCAACTGTATTACAAACTATTTGGTTTTATACATAATTTGTCAGACTTGGAAAGTCTTTCTGTTTTTCTTTTTTTTATAGAAATGTTTAGCAACATACAAATAACAGTAGATGGACTTTCATGTGCATATTACGCAGGACCCCCTGCTTTGCCGGAAATATATGAACCTATAACAATAACTTGCGCGGCTAGTGCTACTGGACGTTACCTTAAAATAGAAAGACAGGTATCTGGAAATTTACAATTCTGCGAAGTCAGAGTCTTTGGTAAGAATTTTTCTTTTATCGCGAATAATGTATTTATAACCTCAGTTATACATATGTATAATAATTTTTAAAACATGTTTTATTACAACTCAATACACACTGAGACATATTTGTATTCTGATAAATCATCAACATTAGAGCTATGTATTACATTATATGTCAGACATTTTTCAGTTTTCATATTGCAAACTGATTTAGAAATTAAATGCTACAGTCGTTATATAGTTAGTGTGACAAATCTTGCTAGTAGTCGTAAAGAAAGACTTCAAACTTACTCTTGAACGGCTAATTAACTAATGTAACTAACATTTACTTATGTTATTGAATCTATTCCTTTATATTCTAATCTATTAGTTCACTTAGTAACGCTTCATGTACAAAATACACCTTCGTTGATAAGATTATTCATTTGCATGACAACTTGTATTGTTAAAAATTGTTGTACATCAATTCATAATATGTCATCACTGTTAATAAAATTGAGAATGGAAATGGGGAATGTGCCAAAGAGACAACAACCCGACCATAGAACAAACAAGAGCAGAAGGTCACCAACAGGTCGTCAATGCAGCGAGACATTCCCGCAACCTGAGGCGTCCTTCACCTGACACCCAAACAAATATATATATACTAGTGCAGTGATAATGGACATTAGACCGTTGGTTTTCCCGTTTGAATGGTTTTACACTATTAATTTTGGGCCCTTTACAGCTTGTTGTTCTGTGTGAGCCAAGTCTCCGTGTTGAAGGCCGTAAATTGACCTACAATGGTTTACTTTTATTAA
The DNA here is from genome assembly GCA_037788925.1 of Mytilus galloprovincialis. NCBI lineage: Eukaryota > Metazoa > Mollusca > Bivalvia > Mytilida > Mytilidae > Mytilus > Mytilus galloprovincialis. Next base: position 47,266,163 of record CM075333.1, on the reverse strand, counting down.
ATTGCTATTTGGAATGAGAGTTGTCTCATTGGTACTCACACCACATCTTCCTTTATCTATGTTTAATTTAAATCAAAGATAAGAATTCCAGACAAATTACTTAAAACGAAACGCCAATTAAATCAGTTAAATTATAATTTACAAATATTTATAAAAACTGAATAAAAAAACTGTTGCACAATATATTGATGATTTAGCAAACTATATGTATATAGTTTCTAATGCTTTGGCAAATTAAACCTTTTCTGAACCCATAATCATAAAAAATAAACCTAGGATTGACGATGATCTTAAAAATGTATTGGGTAAGTTAAAAATGTGTTTCCTACTATAGCTTGATGTTTTAGCCTACAGATGCAAGAGAAATTGACATTGTTTTTTATTTGTATGATGGAAAAATCAGGAAAATGGAAAGCCCTCGATTGGAATTTCGTTTTAAAAAATCAAATTAATTTAATAATCATCAGCGAAACTGAATCTAACACTATATCGCATTATTTACTCGTGGATTAACAGATTATCCAATCTCGCTGACCATATTATGTTAAGTCCTAGCCGAGGCTCTATCATTAAATTCGATAATTAGGAATCTAAATTGGATAAATCTGATGACAAACCGGTAATAATGTAAGAATCTTTAAGCATACATAAAAATACAAATGCACAAATCAGTATCTTTTAAACATATGCTGAATAAAAATGATAGACAATTTAAATGAATATGATAAGAAAGCTTGAGTGAATAAATTTTGTTTACTAACTAATCAACGAACTTATTCTGCAGTAAAGTAAACATTTGTTTACAAAAAACATTTTATACAGACTCATAGAAATAAGTTAAATAGAAATAGTATTACTGAACATGTCATTTGCTATGTATGATATGTTGTTCTTTGATGTTTATCATTGTGCCATCTTGTCCTTTACATTTAATATTATGTTATGAAGTATTAAATATTAAAACACAGTCTAAAGTAATCAAAATTTCAAAAAAATGTTTGCTTATAATAGTATTATTTGTATAGTTTGAAATTTATTTTGATGTAGTTGTAACTGCACACTACCGTTTAAAATAATACCCGACAATTTTGTTACACCTGTTTTGTCTCCCATTCCACCTATAGAAACCGGCTAGTGTAATCGCCGTAATCAATCATTATCAGCTGCAATCAATGTTATATTGTAATGAAATGATTTGCAATCAGTAATCATGTAATTTAATGGATTGCAACGCAAATATCAGGGCCAAACATGATCACATTTAGATTTCATTAACCTATTATCCATATGATTTCTTGTTGATTACGAATTTTCTATACGAAAATGATTTTTTAAAACCTGATATAAAAATCAGTTTGAATGAAAAAAAAATTATCATACTAGTTTTCAACTTGACTGATCATAGTTCAATATGATTTAGCATAGCTTATATATAACACGCGTTAAGCACGATAAGTGCATGTGTATAACCAAGTTTGGCATGTAGAGTGGACTTGTGTGTATTAATTTTTAAATAGTTCTTTACTGGAATTTACATTGATATCATTTCATTTTGATCTTTAGTCCCTTTGATACAAATTCTGCTTTGAATGCATTTTATGTTCGAATATCGCAGATATTAACTCTAATTTTAGTTTATACGATACATTGTTATAACTACCACAAAACTCAATAACATATAACATTTAGGGAATTTAATTCCAATTTTGACTGTGATGATAAATATAAATGAGCCCATTAAAATGTATTGGAAATATTATTTTGTTTACTAATTGTATGAATTTGCATTAACTGTGTTTTCCATAAATAATTTAAAATGTGCTTTCATGTAACAGTTATTGCAAACCATTCTATACATTATGAAAATAAACTCCTTATGTCTATATTGATATTACAATTAAGAAAATTATTTTTTCTTACCCGCGGTCAACTATTGATGGTTAACACATATTTAAGTAGTGATAAACACTTGAAAAAAAACATACTTTTGTACAAAGTAAAAAAAATAAATCCCCACTGAAAATAAACAATTTCATTAGTTTTTTCATTATTTAATATATTTTTTTGTGAATTTGAAATTTGTATTTTAATAATTTGTTTATTATTACAATGTTATATATTTTAAAGCAAAGAACGCCTTTGCATGTTATCAAATTTACACTTTACATAGTTCCTCGTTTTAACTTTTAATAAGAAGAGTAAATAGAATTTAAAAACCATTTGTTGTCTTTCCACATCAATTTTCTAAATTATTCAGAAAATGCTACGTCCGGTTTACTCAAAGCTACTATTGACTCCAAAAGTAGGTTTCTTCATACTGATTCAATTGATAATAGTTTCTATATATTTTTGCCTGAAATTAGGGAGACTATTGTCAACTTCCGGTTTTAAAATGTAACTTTTGGTCTTACATGATAGCATTATTTACACTGATTTAAAAAATATATGGTGTCTATATATTTTCGCTGTAATAATGCAGATATGAGATACATCCGTTCAATAAAGCTCACTTCCAGTCACAACTGATAGGTATATGGATGAAAATTTTAAATACATATAGTTTCTATGTACTTTTTCTATGAAATAACAGCAAAAATAACTACTTCCCGTTTACTCAATGTCACTTCCGGTTAATATTTTTTAAGTTGATATGTCAACCAACAGTTGCAAAAGACCCTATGGCTTCATCATGCATCAAATAATCAATTAAACTTAAAATAAATCATTAAAGGGACAATAACTCCTATATGATGTCGCATTACATTGTTTCAGACTAAATGTATCATATCTTCACAATGAGGCAAATATTTTGCACTAGTTCTTTCAAAAATATCTCTAAGATTGTTAGACGAGTTCTCGGAACAAGGAAAAGTCAAAATTTAGATCATAACCTTAACCTTTGACTTTGAATTCTTTTTTTTTTTAAACACAGGACCTCAAATATCCGTACCTTAGGTCTGTATTATTTACAATTCATGTGATACATTGACATATCCCTTATGTCAAATTCAAATGGGGAAATAACTGTCATATAGAGTCTACGAATTGATCCGGTTACATTTGACAAATCATCCTTAGGATACATCGGGCGATTTAGTAATATAAGTTTGTCGCTTTCTCTTACGGTTACATAATTTGTACAGAGAAGATATCGATACAATGAAAGGTCAAAATTTAGAACTTGACTTTGATCTTTGACCTTGAAATGTATTTTTATGAAGCTAGGACCTCAAGGATTAATTAAGAAATAATTCATGGGGGCTTGAATATATCGTAATTTTACCACGGGTTGGCCCTTTATGAAAAATATTTTACCCCTGAGCGATAGCGAGGGGTAAAATATCGGCATAAAGGGACAACCCGTGGTAAAATCTAGATATATTCAAGCCTCCATGAATTATTTCGATTCTGATAGGACACATACGGCAATTATTTTGGATCGAAGCGCTCTAGGTGTAGGCAAATATTTGCCGTTCCCATAAATAAACGCACTAATTAACTAGCGTAAAAGAACGGAGCAAACTGCATTAGTGACATGCTTAAACTATTCAAAATAATGTATTTAGACAGTTTTGGATGAATTTGAATGATAATTTATTTATATGTCTTATATGATGTACAATGAAGGGCTTTTGCCACATTTTAGCATCATTTGTGTATGTTTCCTTGTGATGATTTTCGGATTCACAAGCGTGTATTTTCCCGTACAATGCTTACATTCTAACGTCATTGTTCTATGACGTCGGGTATCTCATTCATAAAAAAAGCATATGACGTGGGAGTACAATCGGAACAGCGCTGGCAATATATTCATATTTTACCACGGGTGTGTACTCAAAGCGTTTGAAGGACGTCATGTTAGAATTGTAATTTAATAGATTATATTTAAAATCTCTCTTTGCTTCCTATAATATTGATCATAGGACAATTTTGAATCGAAAGATAGCGCTGTGGACACACGACTTTCATAAAGTACTTTTTAAATACAGTCGAACCTCGTTGTGTCGAAGTCGAAGGGACCAGACAAAAGTATTCGACTCATCCGAGGTTCGACTCATCCGAGGTCGAATGTGACGTCATATATTTAAAATGTATGAAATACAAATATGTGATTTCTGGAAACTAGATGCATGTTTATTAATCATTGTGCTTTTTCGATATGATAATAAATAATTGTGTATTTATGTTCCGTATTTTTTAAGATTCAAGACACAACATTCACAAATAAAATCAATACACAAATATTTACAAAGGTCAGTCACTATAAATTATGGAATCCCTCGCGAAAATATTTTCATAACTAATCTTTAAAGAATGTGAACAGTGTTCACAGATTAAAAAGACCGACTCATAATAATTAATGAAATATTTAATCCTTTTAATTATTGTTCTTATTTTAATGGTTAATTTAATCTCTGCTTGGGTCATTAAAATTCGTTTTGTTTTTATACCAAGTGAAATAGGTTCAGAACATTCAAGTTCCGCTTGGACAATCAACAAATGTGTTGATTAACGGTCATCATAAACATGTCATTTTAACTGTTTTACAAACAAGTATGTTTACACAGCTTTAATCACTTCTGGAATTTACAAAGCTTAAATCACTTATTGAAATGAATAGGTTAAACAAGAAAAACATCCGTTATGAATTTTATTTCTAAAGTTTTTATTTCTTTCCATTTTTTTTTTATTTTTAACTTCGAGACATCGGGGTCAATTTACATCAATTTTACATCGACGGGACTTAAGAATTACCTTGACTTAACCGAGAATTCGAATCATCCGAGTTCGACTCATCAGAGCTGAAAATGCATTGATCAACTGAGCTCGACACAATGAGGTTTGACTGTATTTTATACATGTTTCTAAATAGTCAAGCATTTTGGTGTAATTTTTGGCAATCTATAGCCTAAAAAAAAGAGTTCAATTAAGAAATGACTAGATTAAACATATCAGTAAGTTTACATCGTGCTATTCTTGGTTTTATTTATTTTGAGTTGTAATGTGCAGTATTTAACACGATTCCTGTTATCTTTATTCATCTATTCGGTATTTAACAATTATACAGTATATTTGCCTTCTGGTTAACATGTTTTCGTATTTGTTTTTATTAATACGATTACTGCATTTAATCTTCTATACGTAATTACGTCTGAAAGTCTTAATATGTTTATAGTTCCGAAGATTGAATCGAAAGTACAGAAATTTAAAGATTGACTAGTTACTGGTCTTCTACAGTTTTACCATTTAAAAGTTTTAACTAATATTATTGATATAAATATTTAGAATACATATTTCGGGTAAGGTCTAACTTTCGAATGCGAAAATACATTTTGGATAGAAGGAGGACGATAGACAGTTGAATTTGAGTGATTTATCAACTAAGTATTTACGTTTTGTTTTAAAGCGACCCGTTTCAGAACCAAACTGTTAAATGTTGTATGATGACTTTGAAATTAAAAGCCATCATCTGACCAACACGAACACTGAACTGGAAATTGTGAATTGTGTTATAGAAATCTGAAAAGTCCATTCATTTAATACGTAGTTCACTTCTAATAAAATTTGTCATTTTTTTTATTCAAATGTAATTATAACGTTACACGATTTTTAAAAACCAACGTCGAAACCACGACCTCATGTCATTTCTATATTATAAATATATATTTCAAAAGGCTATTAGCCTGATTGAGTCAGTGAATGGAACAATATATTAACTATTATTAGCTTTGCACTTATTATCTATTACAAAAAGTTTAATTCATTTCATTCATTTTCAATTGAATCAATTTACAAAATATTAATAAAAGTTAATTGATATTTTTGTATTTGATTACAGATAGATATTCTTGTTTTAAATATGTGCCTGACATTACTTATGAAAAGAAAGAGGTTCTTTTGTTCGTTATTGATTTCTGATGTCACCTGGTATGATGAAGCATCTTTCACAAAAAAAATCATGGACAATAGATCTAAATCAATCTTTGCCATTATAAGAGCTGATAACAACAACAGTATATTTAATTCGATCTTTAAAACAAAACACATTCAAATGTAGTTTAGATTACTGTATTTTCGATTTCAGCAAGTCTTACTTCTTGTCCAAATCCAGTAGAGGCATGGACCTGCAGGGATATTACAGGCATTTGTGAATAGGTGTAGTCTTGTGATTAATAAAAGTTACTGATTTGTTACATTGTACGATTGAATGTTCTGTGCACTGTTCGTTTGATTATTAATATATATTTATCGAATCTTGTCTATCTGTACTATTATTTAGGCAAATATGTTTGGTGACGTGTATAGATACAAAAGTACGAAGATGTGGTTTGATTGCCAATCTATGAGACAGCTCTCCACCATTTGACCAATGTCGTTGATGTTAACACTTACCGTAGGGTTTATTTTCGCCCGGTAGACATCATATAGTAATCGTCTATAAGAAACACTAACATTGGAAAAAATAGATGAAAGTAATATTATACCAATTTTAAGTAAACCAATTGCATTATTTGTTTCTTCATACTTGATAATACTTCATAATATGAAATCTTCATTAACGTACAATCTACAAATGTAATCATTTCAATTATGCATAATCATTGTATTTGTAATCTATAAACCTAAGCATGTTCTTATTTTAAATGATATTATCTTAAATAGAAGTCCAAAAAAGTATGAAATATATTTAACAATAATTAAACTCTAATTATAACACAACATTGACTTAATATTTATGATATTCTTTTAAACCCCATCATGTTTATATTGCATTTCGTTTCGACAATGTGAATAATTTCACCTGAATAAAGCTACATGTATGATATAACTGTGTTTATTATGAAGTTGAAAGTGTTATTATATTAAAATTAGAAGATGTGTTAAAATTGATTACGAAATATCCTAAATTACCTTATGACACAGAAGGCATGAATCTATATGCGACTGTACTGCCTTTACAAATTAGCAAAAACATACTGCATAACAATCTATAAAGTTCCCGAAATAATTAATGTTAAACAACTCACATGAGAAAAGTAACGTTTTGATTTATGTACAAACAGTAAAACAAATAGTTATCAAATGTACCATGATTATAATTTAATACGCCAGACGCGCGTTTCGTCTACATAAGACTTATCAGTGACGCTCAGATCAAAATAGTCAGAAAGCCAAACACGTACAACGTTGAAGAGCATTGAGGACCTAAAATTCCAAAAAGTTGTGCAAAATACAGCTAAGGTAATCTATTCCTGGGATAAGAAAATCCATATTTTTTCGAATAATAAAGTTTTGTAACAGGAAATTTATAAAAATGACCATATAGAGATGATATTCATGTCAACACCGAAGTGCTGACTACTGGGTTGGTGATACCCTCGGGAACGAAACGTCCACCAGCAGTGGCATCGGCCCAAACAAAGACACAAATGAAAAGTCAAATCTTTTAAACAATTTAACAATTTTAAAACATAATATCAAAAAATTGAATGGCATAAAAAATAATCATTAAACAATGTTGTATTTAACACATAACGCACCAGACCATTTTTCTTTTTTCACTAATTTATTCATTGTCTATGAAAACAATGTGCAAAGTCTATAAAAGGAAACTAATCATATAACTATCAATATATTGAATTACAAGGTTAATTACCGAATTGAAAAGAAGACTGTTGCCGATATCTGCTTGTGAATTTGGCTTGGGTGTTGTTATTAGGGTTTTCTACAATCGTATTTTTCCAATAACTCAGTGATCGAAACTGCGTCTCAGAGTGGTACAGTTTACGTTGGATGTTAAGTAATAATATGTAACAGAGATACCGAACTCCAATGCAAATTCAAATAGGGAAAGTCAATACAAAATCGCCAAACCAAAAGCAATCAATTAATGGAAGAAATAAAAACAACTGCGATATTCTTGACGTGGTACATGCATTTTCAGATGTCGATACAAACAGATTTCAAAGATTTGTATAAGTAAAACATAGTATCGTTTATCTTACAAATTATAAAATCATTCGCCTGTTATATTCTAAACTTATACACGTTATAGATACATTAAAAATTGCATTTTTGATACAAAAAAAAAGACTGGAGGAATATAGATATTAGTTAATAACTTTGTTGAACAAGGAATGGATCATACACTCTAAAAATGGCACTATGATTCAAACAAAACAAAAATTGATATACATTATAGAGATGTCCAACTATTTCTCTTATATTATAATATTTTTACATTCTATTTAGAATTTGGTGTGAACGTGTTCTTGCACCAAATAATCCACTATGTACATTTGTTGTTGTGTTCTTACCACATAATACAAAGTTTCGTGAGAATATTGAAAAACCTTTTTCTCTTCGAAGTTGAAACTAGTTATACCCCCGATACAGCTTAGTCTCCATGGAAGACACCTTCAATGTTATCTGACAAGATACAATACGGGTTGGTTGAGAACAAAATATTTCATCAGGCGTGTATCTTCACCTGGAGTACAAAGTTGATGCAAAAGAGGGACACACGATACCAGAAGGAGAGTCAAACTCATAGATAGAAAATAAACTGACAACGCCGTGGCTAAAATAAAAAGACAAACGGACAAATAACAGTACAGAAGACACAACATAGAAAACTAAAGACTAAGCAACACGAACCGCACCAAAAACTGGGGGTGATCTTAGGTGCTCTGGAAGGTCAAGCAGATCCTGCTATACATGTGGTACCCGCCAATATTCTAAGCCTCGCATTTCCATCAGGACTTCATTGATGAAATATTGCGAATTAATAAGAAGTTAACAAATCAAGAGTGGTAAAGTGGCAGTTATCACTTCGTAAGTTTGACAGACGCCACCACGAATTGGTTTACTATTATGAAATATCTGTGTCACTGATGACTACAGATATTTTCAACTTGACGTAAGCGTAATCCTTATATCTTTTTCTGGATTGTATCATCTTCGACATTTTCGATTATCTTCGTGTCTCTTGCTGTGTGATGTTCAGTAGGCCTTAGTTTTTATTGGATAGTTTTGGAGACTGATGTTCGTCTCATTTGTCGTTTTGTCATCTGTTATCGTTATTAGTTTATCAATGGTCCTTCCTGACTACATGTACTCCTTCAATAAAAAAATATATATAATTTGGACCAAAGCAATCTGGTTATACATGTTATATATAATAAATGTTATTTCCATTTTTGTGTTCGACGTAAATGGTATTCAATCCTAGGGCATGTGATTTGGTCATCAGCAGAACCAAAGATAGCGCAATGAAAAAGGTCAAGGTCATATTCTATGTTTTGCAAGTTGGAAAAGGGAACGAATTAACTGAGAATGGGATCTTAGAGAAAATGGTTCAAAAGTAGCAGTACTTTCACAGAAATGTTCATTAGCATTGACGACTAATCAAATTAATATAAAGATGACAATTACATTATTGAGGTATCTAAAACAGTACACCTGAATAGAAAATGTCTTCAAACCTTATTGAATTCATCGTAGCATCTAATTGAATCCTTTTGGCTTTATTAATTTATATTTATAGTCTTGCGTTTTTCTACCAAATATTGTCATTATAGTGTTCCGCTATTCACATGATAAACGACTGGCATACAAGTGAATGGCTATAAAACCAGGTTTAACCACAATGTATTTCGGAAAATATCCGTAATACTTCGGAATTCAGGATAGTGATAGCTTATTTCCGCTCGTGTCGTTTGTTGATAAAGGTCTTTTCATTTTTCTTAGACTTTCTAATTTTTAATTCATCTTGCATTTTGGATTTTTTTTATACTTTTTTATGTAGTTTTATTATCAGTCTCCATTATTATGTTTGTTGTGTGACGCATGCAATTAATCAATACCCTAACCATCTTTTGAAGGAACGCAAAATTTCAATCTAGTAATATTTTGTACTTGAACACATTTTTTTTCTTAAATTTTGCTTTCATTTATTGATTTGTGTATGGTTTATTATTTGTGCAACCATTGAAACTATCTTTTTATGCCCCACCTACGATAGTAGAGGGGCATTATGTTTTCTGATCTGTGCGTCCGCCCGTCCGTCCGTCTGTCTGTTGGTTCGTCCGTCTACCCCGCTTCAGGTTGAAGTTTTTGGTGTGGATAGTTTTTGATGAAGTTGAAGTCCAATCAACTTGAAACAGTTTTCGAAATAACAAAGCAAATTGCTGAATATTGCAGTTAAACGTCTATAACGAATTCATTCATTGTTTATATATTGTACCTTAATTTAGTCAGCTGTGTCGTAAGTATTTGATGTATGTTTGCACTATTCTGACTGCTTGGTCCCAAACATTGTCATATTTCTCATTTTATTTTTCACCAAATATTGTTCTTATAGCGTTCCGCTTTTAACATGAAAAACATGTGAATGGCTGTAAACCCTGGTTCAACCACAATTTATGTCGGGATTTATCTGTAACACTTCAGGATAATCCTAATTGATTTCATTTCGTGTCGATTGTTGATAAAGGCCTTTTTGTTTTGCTTGAAGACGTTCTTTTTTAAATTTTGCTTGCATTTATTGATTTGTGTATGGTTTATCAATTGTGCAGCCATTGAAACTTTTTTTTATAATTATATCAAGTCGTTTGCTGTATTACAACTCTCACAACCAGCTGTGCTGTATACGTATGTGCATGCCATTGTTAATGTAATGATAAGTGAGCAAACTGTTCCAGTGTATCAAAATGTGATCAGCCTTGTCATCATCTTCATCGTCATTGCTATCTTGGTCATTGTGTTTTCCTGTTTGATCTATGATTCCCAATTCTCTTACCCTTAACTATTTGACATTTTTTTCACCTAATAACTTGAACATAGATAACACATACTTACTTTTGTAGATCTTGTATTGCTGATATATTGTTCAGTTTCTATCAGAAACAGTTTTCGAAATAACAAAGCAAATTATTGAATATTCTAACATGACGTCCTTCAAACACCATGAGTACATACCCGTGGTAAAATATGAATATATTGCCTTGGCTGTTCCGATCGTACTCCCATGTCATATGCTTTTGCATGAATGAGTTACCCGACGTCATAGAACGATGACGTGAGAATTTAAACATTTTACGGGAAAATACACGCTTGTGAAACCGAAAATCATCACAACAAGAAAACGTTAACAAACGATGCTAAAATGTGGTATAAGCCATTTTTTTTTATACATATAATACATATAAGTAAATTATCATTTAAATTCATCCCAAACTATCCAAATACGTTATTGTAAATAGTTTGACATTTCACTAATTCGGTTTGCTCCGGTTTTTTTTACACCAATTTAATAGTGCGTTTATTTATTGAAACGGCAAATATGTGCCTACACCTAGAGCGCTTCGAGTCAAAAGAATTGCCGTATTTGTCCTATTAGAAGCGAAATAATTCATGGGGGCTTGAATATATCTAGATTTTTACACGGGTTGTCCCTTTATGCCGATATATTTTGCATAAAGGACCACCCGTGGTAAAATCATTAGTATCAGAAATACCGAACTCTGTGGAAAATATTTCTACATAATAATGATTAATGTTTTCACTAGAATATCTCCCTTTGAAATTAAAAAAAAAAACGTTAAGATAACCTTTGTTTGTAAACAACTACATGCGTGTCCATATTATGTATTATCTTAATTTGCGTAAATATGATCACAGCTAATATAGACTTTTAAAAGTACCCCAAGTTTGGTAGTGTCATTACTTGATTTTACTTTTCTCCTTAATATCCCAAGTATTTTTTGGTTTTCTAGATTTTACATGTATCATTACATGCATTACAACTTCATTACACATTTATCGACATGTGAAATCCTTTTCTTAGTTGACAAACACAGTTTCTGCTGTCATACAATTGGAATGTAATTTATATTTAATTTCTTTTAGGTGCATAAGAACTAGGTATTGAGGCAAAACGATAATTTTAAGTACAACATATAAGTTATTGGCAATAATAAATTTCTATACATATACTAACGCTTTTTTAAACTGTTAATATGCGGTGTGCATAATATTGATATTCTAACTACAAGCATGTATGCGTTGCTTATTATAAATAATGCATTATTCATGATTCTTCATAATGTATTTCATGTTTGCATGCTTTTGAATTTGTGAATTTGCCTGCAATAATAAAATAAGAGTTGACTTTATCTCCGCTCTTTTTGCTATTGATCAACTTCGTGCATACAGTTTAGTTGTAACGATATATTTTCCTTACCAACACTGAAATAGTGTTCTGTCAACGCCTAAGATTTAATAATTGTACTAGTATTTATCGAGTATGATTACCAGAATGCAACTCTTTCAATAATTTGATATTTTAGAGCAATAACACTATGAAACTAATAGAACATGAACTGGAAAGATAGTGTAATACAATTGAGAATGGAAACGGGGTATATATCCTCGAAACAACAACCCGATAGTTTATTCCGTTTTAATATACACTCACATACATAATAAGTACTTTGAAACACTAAATAGTGTCCAAGAATCTTACACAGTTCCCTTTTATTTTTTGTTCTTGATTTCATGTAAAATTGACAGGTTCGTTTTAATGAAACAAATACACAACTAAAATGGCAGTAAACGGTACCCAGTAAATGACATTATTTTGTTTATTCTATTAATCGTTCAGGTGTAAAGTATGTCTCATAAAAAGAATTTACATGAAATGTAGCACGTGAATATTGCTTTCGAACATTTTTCATTTGGTTGGAAAAGGCCACGGCTTAGCAAGCATTAAAATTTTGAAAAACAATGCATTATTGTATTGTCCAAATAAACAATAGAATGGGATACAAGTTAGATTATCTTAGAAAAGTCCTATCTAAATAAGTACAATGTTTAAAATTTGAAGATGACGTCGATAACACAATTCAATACAATAATTCTTAGTATATGTTTAAACAGTAACACATGGATACGGGTACGTTTTACGATGCAGCAATATTAATCAAAGGATTATGTTTGCATTTGTGCATAACTATGTATAATTTTTAAAAGGATTGTGTTTTGTTCTACAATTATTTCGTCTGTTCCAAATAGAATGTGTTCTACAGAAATTGCAGCTATGTGTTGGATATTTTGAAAGAGCTGATTTCTGAAACTTATGTTTCGAAAAAAATAATCAAACTTCTAATGGAAACCCATATTCACAACTTTGGTCAATTAATAATTTTGAATAAATCAGCATTTAAAGGACTACGACCTACATATATGGTTATCAATTTTTGTGTCATTCATTTGGTCTCTTGTGGAGAGTTGTCTCATTGGTAATCATACCACATCTTCTTTTTTTTTGTTTTTATACATCTGATATAGATACAAATATATGAAGGTGTCTTCTACGCACACACAGTTCCAACACATAGTAATAACCAGTTATATAATATTTAATGTAGATCCTAGCTCATGTAGCTGTAAAACAGTCTTGAATTGCTGAATACACAGTTGATTTATACACCATTCCTTAAAAGTAATTAAGATCAATGAAGTCGACTTTGAAAAAAATTTGAAACATTTTTGTTCTATTTTAAAGCTACTAGCCACAAGATTTATAAAAAATCTAATATTTGTTGTCCTCAATCAAATATGAAATGCTAATAGTGAAATAGTATTTAGCAGCAATTATGGTCAACATAAGAGGAAAAAAAAAACACATTGATTATGAATTATTCACTTGCAAGTGGATAATTCGATCTCATTGAATCCGTATTCATGTGTACTTCAATTTAACCCCTTAGCTTGAGACGGATAACATGTGAATTGTATGTGAAAAGATATTTAAAGGTAAAAAATGTCAACATTGAAAGTGAAACAAAGATAAAACATTTGATTGCTGATTCGATCCTCAAAAATTCATTCTTATACAGGTAAATTCAGGATATATCAAATAAAAGGGCAACATTTGATCGTTCTAGCCACTAAAAAACGTAATCTCTTCATGCTTAAATTTGCATTTTCCGTGACACATCACATAAAAGACTATGAGAAATGCATTTTATACAAAACTGTATCCGAAACATAGTTTGTGAATAAAAGCATGACTACTCCTATGGCTGAGACAGATTCGTTAGAGCATTGCTCTAAAAAAAATATTGGATTTCTATTTTCTTGAACATCCAGCAGTTTCAGGAAAGTCACAGTACAGATTAATTTTGTTCCAGTGCAATCCTTCAGGACAATCTTTTTTATAGGCGATACTATTAGCACAGTGTATGAAGGATGAACAGTCATTTGGATATGGCAAGTACCCGTGCACCATAGTATTACAGTCTGAAAAAAATAACATTTCACTGGTTTTGCAGTTTAGAAATATAGCTTTGCTAAATTATTGCAATCTAAAAAGATAACTTTTGTTTAATATCATGAGTATTGCAGTCAGAAAGTATGACTTTTCTTTATAATTGCAATGTGATATATAAATTTTCTTTAGTATAACAGTCCAAAAAATATACATTTTTATAGAACTGGAGTCTAAAGAATAACTTATCTATATTGCTGCAGTATGAAAATAATAATTTTTCTACTTTGTTTTTGTAATGCACAAATAACGTCTCACAAATATATATAGTATTGCAGTCTTTAAACGTACCATTTTCAATTGTATTGAAGTTATAGCAATGTATTATCTTCAAGGTAAGTACATGTTTTGACAAAAAAGTATATAGTTGATTTAAAAGGGTTGTGAAGCTCATTGATATATTAAAGCAACATGATTATTGAAAAAGTAATAAGGCCGTGTTCACATTGACCTAAACTCGGTGTTGTGTTAGTGTAACTCACACATAAACTAAACATGATTACGTTCCAATTGACAAAACTCAATGTTTACATGTAGTTCAAATCATCTTTGGTCTACATGCAGTCGATAGTTGATTTAGACCTTGTGTTGGTTAAGTGTACACAAAACTAAGCATTCAGAACTGTAATGTCCCCATGTACATGTATATGTAAAAAAGAAACGATTTTTATATAAAATTGATACTTATAACACTTATCAATAAAGTTCTTCACAGGAATATTTGTCTAAACTTGATATGTTTATTCGTTATAAAAACACTTTACGTAGCCTTAGTAACCCCTTATCAAGACTCATATCCATCATCATTGAAGAACACATAATTCATTTGAAAAGGTCTTCCCGAATCGACTGGACGTACACACTGACAGAAATATTTGCCACTGGGGTTTACTCAAACAACGATTTACTCATAAATGCATCACTGAAAAAGGGGTGAGGTTAATTGTTTGTTTGTGTATTATCTCAGATCTGTTAAAATACAATAAGAAATAAAAAACATCCCCCCTCCCATGCCAAAAACTCCTTGGAGAAAAAATATCATTTGAAACAAACAGAAAAGAGTAGAAATGTAGTGATCCTTAACATCGCAATTCTCTTTCTTTGTCTGTAAGCACGTTGATGCAGCTTACGTTTTTAATGTGTAATCGAGACATCTTTAAACTGGTGCAAATCATCCAAAATGACTTTCTTAAAGGAGCTACCACTTTACTTAAAAAAGGGAGGTGTCCGAGGCCGAATATTTTCTCGCGCGAAAGTTTATATATTTTTTTTTCGATGGTATTACCAATGTTATTTCAACTGATCGGGCGGAGCTTACGTTTTAATTTGCATAAGGACAGTCTATTTTAAGATGTGTGTGATAAGGATGATTGCCGTTATAATTATAACTGATTTCTAATCACCTATCAGTGTCATCAATGGAATTTACAAAAGAATAACTGGACACTTCATTGATGAGTTTATTCTAAAACACCTATCTATAGATTGATTGGTTTATTATGAGCGAATCGGTTGAACTCCGCCCAGTCAAGTGAAATAAGTTGAGTAATACCAATTCAATATTTAACACTTTTATATATGGGGAAACTTTGTATTCAGAATATTTGTTCATTCTAATCATCTGTATGACCCTATTGTTTTTAATCAAATTGTGGAAAAATCCATCCCCTTTTTTAAAGTCAAATGGTCGTTCACTAACTGCTACAAAAATTGTTCGAAAATTTGTATTCGGTTCTACGTAATTAACATTTAAATGACATATAGTTTACAAGTGTGAACAAATCTTATGTACAGGTAACTAAACAAGGTGTATAGATGTGAACAAATTTAATGTGAAACTAGTGTATATTGCAAAGCTCTAATTCCTTTCACGGATTTGGCTACACTTTTTGGACTTCGGTACTGGCATGAAAATACAGATTTTTGTGTTATTAAAATTTGTTGTTCCAAAATATTAGAATTTATTATAAATTAAGGAATGTATCTCCCTCATGCAGAGCTCTAATTCCTTTCACGGATTTGGCTACACTTTTTGGACCTTTTGGATTATAGCTCTTCATGTTTTATATAAGCTTTGGATTTCAAATATTTTGGCCACGAGCATCACTGAAGAGACATGTATTGTCGAAATGCGCATCTGGTGCAAGAAAATTGGTACCGTTAATTTTATTACTACCACTGGGTCGATGCCTCTGCTGGTGGACTATTAGTCCCAGAGGGTATCACCAGCCCAGTAGCCAGTACTTCGGTACTGCCATGAAAATACGGATTTTTGTGTTATTAAAATTTGCTGTTACAAAATATTAGAAATTATTATAAATTAAGGAATGTATCTCCCTCATGCAAAGCTCTAATTCCTTTCACGGATTTGGCTACACTTTTTGGACCTTTTGGATTATAGCTCTTCAACTTTTATATAAGCTTTGGATTTCAAATATTTTGGCCACGAGCATCACTGATGAGACATGTATTGTCGAAATGTGCATCTGGTGCAAGAAAATTGGTACCGTTAATTTTATTACATTGAACCAAATGTTCATGTCGTTTGGTGTGAACACGACCTAAGACTTAAATAGTCTGCACAAAGAGATCAATAAGGATATGAAATGATAAAATGCATAGTGAAGTTCGTGCATATAAGTTGTAAAAATGACTTTTTATCTATGTTTCATTTTCATTCATACCACACCTCCTCGTTTAAATCCACCAGAGTTGAAATGAACTAGTTTATATCTTATTGATATTAATAATGCATACAGCCAACATAATAGAGTCACTCATTTTATCTTATTACCTGGAAGATCTCCTCCTTGTGCCTCTGTACCAAGTGCCGCCTCTGTTTGTCCTAATAAAACAAAGATGGATGTTTAAATATAAAAGAGACAATTCAGTCATTTTTTCTGATCACTGGTCACTGATGTAACTAATCAAAATTGGAAATTCAAGTATGAAGTAATTCTTTCGCTTTGTAAACACCAACGTAGTACAATTTACGAAATATCTTACCGCAGTTATGACATTAGTCTTGCATTTTGACTGTACAAAAAAACGGAATGTTTTATTTTCTTACTATAAATATATTATCTTTTTGATATTATAATAATAATCTAATAGACAACTTTCGAGTTCGATGCATTTCCGTCAAAAAACTTTGGGTTCAGTTAACACGATTCGTATGTTTATAGGCATCGTCACTTCCGTACCCATTTTGAACAAGTGGTTAGAAAACTATGATGCTATATAGCACTATTATTCGGCAAATTGAATTATCATAATTGACCATCAGCACTGCTATTATTAGGGAATTGTGATTAAGTACCTACAATACTAATATTATTTCTATTTTATTCTGTACAATGACGGTCAATAAGACGCTTGATGGATAATAATAGTGCAGGGATACAGACAATGCTCTCTTTCTAGTAAATGAGGCCATAAAGACGTACATAACTGACGATTGTTTTCCGGTGAAGGACAAACTAGAAAGTGGCTTATTGACGGGGCTGTTAACGTATGTCTACGTTTTTCTCTTTTTTTATTTGAATTAAAAATAAACTCACATAATTATTCGACGACATCATTGGGACCCTAATTCAAGGATATTATATATTCAATATCTTCGTTGGGAATCATAGATGTCAATAAAGTGACTAATCACTCCAAACCTTGCATGAAATTCTTATTTTCTTTATATGTGTGGCCATCATTCCATTGGAAACACTGCTTAAAGTCTGAATATGCTATTTACATTGAGGTAAATTCATTTGCATTTTGATTGACTTTAATGAAGGGCAAATGTCTACCGCAGTTTTTATACTAAGTGTCATTAATTCAAAAGTGTATTTGCTACAAAAAAAATGAAACGGGATTTTGTTTTGACACCAAATTCCTCAATTAATGCTACAAAATCACTCAACAAAACACATATTCACCAAGCATTGTTATTTATTGCCTGCAAGTATCATAATTCCAGAGGAAAGCTATACCATCGGATAGCCGTTAGAATAGACATTTTTACAAATTCATTTTGGCTAGCAGGAGTAGTAACCACTGCCTACAAGCAACTTCTTACTTAAATCCGCTTGTATCGTTGCCAAATATGTGCACTCTTTATGCCAATTGCAATGCGTTAAATAGAGATTTTAAAATGCTAAACACTTATGCATAATTCAAGAAAGTACTTATTGTAAATTTCAAAGTGTCGTGTTCGTAACAGGAAGGAAGACAAATCACATAATAATTGAATATCACATAAACAACAGCTTACAGTAAAAAAAAAATGATTATGAATTATTCACTTGCAAATGGATAGTTCGACCTCATTGAATCAGTATTCATGTGAACGTCAATTTAACCTCTCAGCTTGAGTTTGCTTGATCTATTTATATCTATATTTATGTTTATATCGCTTATATGGTCATCGCATGACTTAAGAGGTCAACTCGACAATTAATTAGATGGCGTTTGAACTAAAATACACACGAATCGAAGCTACGTATTTTCATGCTCGTGCCAAGTTTATCATTTATTTTAGACTTTTAATAGTTTGGATAAATGTTTTACATTGTTGTAAATAAAATGTGAGAATTTGATTAAAATCGGTGAAAATGAATTTGACAGCTAGTGCCCCTTTAATAAATTATCCTTGATTGTTCAAGACATTAGAATGTTTATTGACATATATTAAAGCAAGTGCCTTGTTTTATTTCTAATCATGACTTTCCGTGGTCTACCTAACAAGAAATCTAAATATGTAATCTTAATTTTGCCCTTAATTGAAGTTTCGAACTTGTTCTATGTTTGTTTTATATTGCCAAAACTGATAATTTGATTTAACTTCGTAAATGGTTTTTTTATATTAATGTATTCATTTTTTATATTAATGTATTCATTGGTTTTGCTCAATTTCAGCTTACTGGTCAAACATATAAATGGTTGAATAATAGCAAAGTTCGGAAAGGTAACTAAAAAACTTAGAAACACGAGTCCCCCAAAATTCCAAGAAGTTGTGCCAATTACGGCTATGGTAATATATACCTGGGATAAAAAAATTCTTACTATTTTGTTAAACGTCACCAATACATGACAGAACACCACCATATAGGCCTTATTCATATTGTTTACTCTTAATTATATAACTCGTAGCAAAAGTATCTTGATATATTAGAAAACACCATTTATCATTGATATGTTCATAATTATAAATTAAATGTTAACAAGACAATAACAACCAAAATCAAGGAGTAAACAGAGACTTACAAAACCAAAAGACATTTACATCAACAGTTATAAATATTAAATAAGAAACAACACGAACTCTACTAAAAACCGGGAATGAAATCAGGTGCTCCGGAAGGGTAACCATTTCCTGCACCGTATACGGCACCCGTCGTGGTATTTCTTTGTTCAATTCAGTAATGATGGAAGGTGATAGGTTATTATGACTAAGGAAGAATATCAGATATGATGTCTGACACACTTTTGTCATAAAGGCCAATCAGCTCATGATGGCGACCGTAACATTTTTGAGTGATGACCGTAATTTGATTGATTCATAGCCCTGTCTTAGCAACTGAGAAAGCGGTATTCCTCGTTCAACAAAATCAACGTAGCTAGATCTAGATAGAGTATCTTATCAATTGAGGCACATATACTCCATATCCTGGTGTCGCTTGGATGTTACTACACAGAAATGGAAAGGTGACTATAGGAATATTAAAATCATCGCGTTTGTCATTTTACCTCTGAATTTTTGAAAAACTAAGGCTTTTCTACCTCAGGAAAAGATAACCTTAGCTGTATTTGACAAAACTTTTAGGAATCTTAGGTCTTCAATGCTCTTCAACTTCGTACTATATTTGGCCTTTAAATTTTATTTTGATTCAAGCGTCATTGATAAGTCTTTCCAAGACGAAACGCGCGTCTTGCGTTAATATAAAATTTTAATCCTGGTATCTATGATGAGTTTATTTATTATCTTTCATTTTTCCCGAGAAAAATCTGACCCGGTAATCAGAAATAAAAACACAGAAGAGATAAAAAAAAATGGGGGTAATGATTTATAAAAACCTACCGTGTTGGTGCGTCTTCGTCATGACAATCACGCCGTCAATCGGTTCTGTCTCTGCAACACATACACCGCTAAGTATGCAAATCATAGTCTCTTTACTGTAACTTGCAGAACAACAAGTAGTGCTAATAGCGCAAAGGCTTGCACACGATATAATGGAGTATGTGTTTATTGATTTGATTACTGCCGTACCAGAAACGTACCGCCTATCTCTATTAATGCTGAAATGCTGTGACGGTACTTGAAAATTTGTATTACAGTCCTCAAAATGTGCAATGACGACAATCATAATAAAAGTGAGCTTGTCAATTCCAAAACGCATTGCGTTCAGCTGAACTTAAAACTACTCAATTCATCAAATAAAAGTCGAAAAATTAAACTACATGTATACTAGTACCTGGGCCTAGACACATTTAAACTTTTTATCATACAAATCTCACACTGTTAGAATTGACAAAAGAAGAAGATATTAAAACACGTTTCTAATCTAGTGAAGAATTCGTTTGGATGCACACTAACAAATTGTTTAATTTAGAAATATTCAAAAATAAAAATGTTTGACATGAAGGTATAAATGATGCATGTTCAAATGAAGAGTTTCATTTAATTATTTATGATAGTTCAGTCTGGTAATTAGCAGTATGTATGGTGCAGAAATTAACAGTTCGATTTATGAATTTCACTTTTACAATTAAATGAGAATTGTTCAGCGATTTCAAATTTAAATAATTGCACAGTTGATGTTTACCAGCTTAAATGTTATAGCATCGATGATTTTTTAAATTCTGTATTTTAATTCCAAAATCTTTTGCATTTTATAGTTCACTTCAATTATATCTTTAGTCGATTTTTGAATCAATATGGATACCCTCTAGACCATGTACATGTACAATCGAGTCCGGTTTTGGGGTTTTGTCTGAAATTATTACTATGTTACAATTATTAAAATAAATAACAAATGCTTATATTATGCTGAGGAACAGTTTGTACAGAAAGAAGATGTGTTTTATAGCCAGTCGGTGTTTCTTCTTTTCATTTGTGTTTTCCATTGCTTTACTCTTACAGATGATGTGTTTGCCTCAGATTTGGTTTTAAACCCGGAATTGTGTCAGTTAAATCGATTTATGATTATTGAACAGTGGTATACTACTGTTGCCTTTATCTATAGTATTAAACTTAGAGACTATAAAATAAAAGAGAAATTTTCACTGGATAGTCGATTATGATAGATGCAAATCTTTTTAGGGCCTAAGCATATATTGCGGTGAAAAGAAATCGACATAAAGATAAGAGATTGATCTTCTTGAATCAAAAATTGTCATTTCTGCTAGTGGCAATTGTTTTTTTTTGGCATACATTTTTTTTAAATGCAAAATTCCTATCGGAAATAAAAAGTCGGGAACACCTTTTTTTTTATAATAAGTTGGGTTTGAATTGACTGTTTTATCATTTAAACGTCTACACCAACAACATTTCATGCACCATCTCGTTTCAGATTCTATTTTATATATATATATATATATATGATCCATTTGGATATAAGGACAGTAACGATTCGCAGTACTAAAACATAAAAAACTAGAGGCTCTAAAGAGCCTGTGTCGCTCATCTTGGTCTATGTGAATATTAAACAAAGGAAGCAGATGGATTCATGACAAAATTGTGTTTTGGTGGTGGTGATGTGTGTGTACATCTTACTTTACTGAACATTCTTGCTGCTTACAATTATCTCTATCTATAATGAACTTGGCCTAGTTGTTTCAGTGGAAAATGTTAGTAAAAATTTACAAATTTAGGGGGTCAATTGACCTTTTCAGTCAAGATGACTTATTTGTAAATCTTACTTTGCTGAACATTATAGCTGTTTACAGTTTATCTCTATCTATAATAATGTTCAAGATAATAACCCAAAACAGTAAAGTTTCCTTAAAATTACCAATTTAGGGGCAGCAACCCAACAACGGGTTGTCCGATTCATCTGAAAATTTCAGGGCAGATAGATCTTGACCTGATAAACAATATAACTCATGTCAGATTTGCTCTTAATGCTTTGGTTTTTGAGTTATAAACCAAAAACTGCATTTTACCCCTATGTTCTATTTTTAGTCATGGCGGCCATCGTGGTTGGATGGATGGGTCACTGGACACATTTGTTTAAACTAGATACCCCAATGATGATTGTGGCCAAGTTTGGTTAATTTGGCCCAGTAGTTTCAGAGAAGAAGATTTTTGTAAAAGATTACTAAGATTTATGAAACATGGGTTAAAAATTGACTATAAAGGGCAATAACTCCTAAAGGGGTCAACTGACCTTTTTGGTCATGTTGACTTATTTGTAAATCTTACTTTGCTGAACATTATTGCTGCTTATAGTTTATCTCTATCTATAATAATGTTCAAGATAATAACCAAAAACAGCAAAATTTCCTTAAAATTACCAATTCAGGGGCATCAACCCAACAACAGGTTGTCCGATTCATCTGAAATTTCAGGGCAGATAGATCTTGACCTGATAAACAATTTTACCATGTCAGATTTGCTCTAAATGCTTTGATTTTTGAGTAATAAGCCAAAAACTGCATTTAACCCCTATGTTCTATTTTTAGACGTGGCGGCCATCTTGGTTAGTTGGCCGGGTCACCGGATACATTTTTTAAACTAGATACCCCAATGATGATTGTGGCTAAGTTTGGTTTAATTTGGCCAAGTAGTTTCAGAGGAGAAGATTTTTGTTAAAGTTAACGACGCAGGACGTCGACGGACGCCGGACGCAAAGTGATTGGAAAAGCTCACTTGGCCCTTCGGGCCAGGTAAGCTAAAAATTGATCAAGCGAAAGACCCTTTTTATGAGACATAATGACACAGTAGAAGTGTTTGAATGATTATTTTCTGTTACTTTGTACTTGACGAAAGACTTAACAAATGAATCTTGAAATAAATATCCTTAAACAATTTAAACGTTTCTCAATATTTGTATATATTATCTACGGTAATTTGTCTTTAAGTTCTGACAATTTTTAGACTGTTTTTCCGTGAAATATTTAATTAAGATTTTTAATGGGTTTTTTTATCTTTCGAAAATTTACCCTGACAATAGATGCTATGATAATTTTAAGGGACGGTGCAATATTTATCAAGCAAAGGGGACCGGTGCAAATCGCAAAACCTGTTTGGAAAAAAGTATTGTCCCATGCTGATGTGATAGGAAAAAAAGTTATGTCCCATGTCCTCTATTCATTAAAAAAGTATGTGTCCCATGAATATCATGAATATATTGAGTGAATAAAAACACAATCTGTACCTTAAATAACGTAAAGCAACAATATTTATTGTGATATAAATGTTTTCGACAATCATTTTAATATTCTCACTAGTCTTGACCTTCAAATTTAGTTTTGACTGGTGTAAATCAGCCCATCTAACTACATTAAATATTGATCTTACAAAATTCAAGCTTATTAGGTAGTTTGATTTATTGCTGTGAAATGAAAGAATTTAATTTTACAATAGGTAAAAATAAAAATTATTTATATATAAATTCAGATAGGCATCTTTAATTTTTTTTATAACTTTTTCAAATCAACTTGGATTTTCATCAAACTATGCAGCTATCTTAGATATATATTAAGCTTACTGAATCCCATGTCATTTAGTTTTTTGTTATATTGCTGTAAAATTTAAGAATTAAGGTTATCTTGGTAAAAAAAAAAAGCTAGGATTTGCAATTAAGATAGGTATCTTTGATTTTTTTAATAACTTTTTCAGATCAACTTGGATTTGCATCAAACTATGCAGCTATCTTAGAGATATATTAAGCTTACTGAATCTTAGGTCATTTTGTTTTTTGTTGTATTGCTGTCAAATTTAAGAATTTGATAAATCTAGGTAAAAAAAGCTAGAATTTGCAGTTCGAACAGAATAGAGATAGTACACTTTACAATTTAATTGTTAAATTTGACAGCAATTCAACAAAAAACAAAATGACCTGGGATTCAGTAAGCTTAATATATATCTAAGATAGCTGCTTAGTTTGGTGATAATCCAAATTGATTTGAAAAAGTAATTAAAAAAATTAAAGTGTACTATCTGTATTTTGTTAGAACTGCAAATTCTACCTTTTTTTACCTAGATTAATTTAATTGTTAAAGGAGTAGGTCTGGTAAGGACCGATTTTGGCCTCAAATTTCAGGTTCATCTGACGAAAGATTTTGACCACTTTTTAAACACTTAAGTGTCTATTTCATTTGATTCAATTAGTTTATGTGAAAGATTTTAATTGATTTAGTCATTAAAAACGATCCGATTCAAGCTAAAATATGAAAAATCTACCAAATATGCCGAAAAATGTCACTTTTCAGATGGATTTTGTCAAAAATGAAAGTGGCCGCATCCGTGTTCATCCTCGACCTTTGTATATGTTATGTATTATCATCAAATACAACTTACATTTCAATATTAAGGATGAACACGAATGCGGCCACTTTCATTTTACACGGAAACCGTCTAAAATTTAAATAAAATGATTTCAGTAGTTTAGCATGACTTAATGGTGCTAGTACCCGATATATGTGCATTGTATTATCAAAAACAGCCCATATTTATGTAGCAAAAGCATTCTACTGTCCAATAAATAACTAAAAGTTTATATTTTAACAATTTTGTAAAACTGCTATAATTTTGGGCCAAAAAAGGTCTTACTGGAACTACTCCTTTGACAGCAATACAACAAAAAACAAAATGACCTGGGATTCAGTAAGCTTAATATATATCAAAGATAGTGCATAGTTTGATGAAAATCCAAGTTGATTTGAAAAAGTTATTAAAATAATTAAAGTGTACTATCTCTATTTTGTTCGAAATGCAAATTCTAGCTTTTTTACCTAGATTAATTTAATTCTTGAATTTGACAGCAATACAACAAAAAACTAAATGACATGGGATTCAGTAAGCTTAATATATATCTAAGATAGCTGCATAGTTTGATGAAAATCCAAGTTGATTTGAAAAAGTTATAAAAAAAATTAAAGATGCCTATCTGAATTTATATATTAATTTTTTTTTGCCTATTGTAAAATTAAATTCTTTCATTTCACAGCAATAAATCAAACTACCTAATAAGCTTGAATTTTGTAAGATCAATATTTAATTTAGTTAGATGGGCTGATTTACACCAGTCAAAACTAAAATTGTTTATCATATTCTGTTTCTGTTTGAATGTTTCTTGTGTGTATTTTTGGGCTAATTAAAAGAAAATGTTTACTACTTAAGCTTTTGAAAAAAGTGTATGTCCCATGCATTAAGATAATGAAAAATCATCAGGTCCCACTACTTTGCACGTTGAAAAAAGTACATGTCCCCTTACCATTTGCACCGGTCCCCCCTGCTTGATAAATAATGCACCGTTCCTAAGATGAGAAACAGGAATAAAGGTACATTACATAATGCGCTATAGCGGGTAAATACATTTGTGTTTTAGAACATAACTGAAATGTAAGAACGTTAATGCTGCTACAATGGATATGGATAAATCTATCGGGTTTTTACACAATGCTTCAGATCTCAATTTACAGGGCGTCATCCCTACAATGGCTTCAATTGCGTGATTATAAAAATAGATGGCGTAATTTCGAGACAAAATGTCAGAGGATGCGTGTGCACAGCTTTTCAAAATGCAGTCATTTTTTATATATTGGCGTGCTGTTACTTGCATACAGTGGATAAAATTAAGTCGGTTTAAGAGGAAGCAGTAATGACAAGTCAATAGTATTCGTTGCGCTGTCGTATAACCATTTATAAAACATGTTAAATGCGGCATATCACATTTCCTTGTAAAAGGTTTGGTCCCACCCGTACTTCTGGTGTATAACTCGATAACCATCATTTATATTCAATCTAATACATATAATGGTAAGTATACCATTAGTTTTCTGGTTTTAATTGTTTTCATTTGTTATTTAAGAACCTTATGTAGCTAACAATGCGGTATGGGCTTTGCTTGTTGTTAAAGGCCCTACGGTGACATATAGTTGTTTATCTCTGTTTCATTTTGTCTCGTTTGACAAGGTGTCTTAAATGCATTCATGCCACATCTTCATTTCAATGAGACATTTATCTTTAATAGCAATGAATTTAGAAATGATTACTTTTGCATTCAAGTAATATCACCTGTTAACACATAGCTGACAGTGGAATCGATTAAAAATGTAACTCCAAGTAAAACTTGTCATCCGGTTGTAGAGCTGACCCAGGTTAGACATCATTTCTAAAGCCAACAATAAAAGTAATGTGACTACCATATTTATTGATGTGTTTGCTCAAATGAAACGAATCGTTTTTCTTCAAAAAGTCACATAAAGTGAAATTATAACATGTTGACCGTTATAAATGCTGTGTATACATTTAAAAGTTCTTAAATTCGAATGGCTTTGATTTAACGTATTGAATTCGTGTACAAATCTTTATAATCCAGGTGATTATCCGTCGTGTCAACAAGGATTAACATTTCGTTCTAAACTTCTGAGGAACTTATTCTGACTTTAAATTAATATGTGATTAGGCTTGCGACACTATTAGTGACTATGCTGTACTATACAAATGTGCAACTTCGATCTGTCAAAATTTCTGATGAAGCGATCCAGTTAGTAATTAATAATTTATGTCCCTTTGTTCACATTTTTCGCGAACAATCTTATCTGTACATTTAACTAATAGATGATGATTTAAATTGTAAACTTTGAACGTAAGAACAACTAATAAAGATTTTGATTCGATCTAATATTTTTTTCTTCAGTGCTTATTGTTTTCAGAACACACATAAGTCGTGGATATAAAAATGCACTCAATAACGGTGATTAAAATTCAAGTTTGATAGAAATTGGTAGAGGTTCAAAACTTTTACGTTTCAATTATACATATATTTGTATAAATTTTGACATTAGTGATACGTCACAAAAGATATTATCAATGTATAATGTTTTTCTGTCATCTTGATTTGAGCTTTTGAACACGCCACTGACAGTATAAATTTAACATATTTTTTGGTTTCAGTTTGTGTCAAATAAAACATTTAACTGAAATTCAATAGTTAATACAGACAAATATTAGAGTTGTATGTTCCATCATACTTGCAATATTTGTATGAACTTTTACATTAATCCTTTTTCACAAATCCATTAACAATGCATGATCTTTTCCTGTCCTCTTGATTTCAGCTTTTGTACAGACAGTACAGACATTTCAGACAGTATAATATTGCCTTACAGTTTTGTTTCAGCTACCATTAATAATTTAACTAAAAGGGAATAATTTATCAAGTCAAATTCACAGAATAGGCAATTGCTCTGTAAAAAAAAACATAAATGTGTATACATTCGGTTCACATGCACGGCTGACATCAATGTTTGAGACAAAATCAAATAACAGAAAGACACAAACTACGATGTCTTCAAATGTCTTTCCATCGGAATTGAGTTCAAATGATGTTTTATCATGATGGCAGAACATTAGACTTGAAATATAAGTTTTTATTTTTAAGACACGTACTATTGTTTTTTTTTTCATGTTAAAAAAAATCAACAGCTTAACCATCGCCTAAATACACTTGGATACGAAAGGTCATCATTCTCGAATGTTACTAATCTATAACAAAAAACGCTTACTGTTTAAGTGAAAAATATTCCAGTGGATGATATAACAGACTGTTGATAAAATGTTGTATAGACAATGGTAATACATTAATTATACTAGGCCACCGAATGCTGAATGATTAGTTCAGTTTAGGTTGCCGAGTGGTCTAGCACGATGGACACAGTGCAGGCGATGTTGTCTCGATATTCCATAGCATGAGTACGAATTTTTGCGAGGGAATAACACATATTTCCTTCTACAAATTTGCAGATTTACATTGTTGTGCTGATATTTAGAGTATGTGTATAAAAATGTGTCTTCGTAGAGCTGTCACTTGTTTACATGTAACTTTTCTGATACTGGTTCATACGATCCGTTACGACATATATTTAGCAATTCTGCAATTAATTCGATCATCATGCCTTATATATCATGTAATGTACTACAACTCTGGATACTACTTTTTTTTTACATTTAATTAGGAGCTTTCCTTTTGGAATTTTCCTTGGAGTTCAGTATTTACGTGTATGTGATTTAACTTTTCTCAAGACCATCGAAAGCTGAATTTTTAGTTCAGTCAAGGTGGTCGAGTGGTCTAGAGCGATGGACATAGTGCAAGCGGTATTGTCTAGATATTCCAATGGCGATTCCTTTTTTTTAGTTATTTTCCATGGAAAATCCACTATATTATTTCAGTTGCACTTATGTTTCCATTTTGCAAGTTATCGAAATCATCAATAGGATTTGAAGCAAGAAACAACTTCTCAAAGAACATCATCTTCCATAAGGCAAACACAGTGACGAAAACCAAGCTTGAAATGAGAAATGGAACTCGGACACCAATGGTAAAATATCAAACAATACTAGGACAGACCTTTCCATTGAAGACATTCAAATCGAATGAAAGAAGAAAATGACATTCTTTAAGAAACCTAAATTTACGAGATACTGTATAACTTCATGGAGACATTGAAGCATCTGTTTTAATCGTTCTTTTCCCCTTTTTAGACTGACTTCCGAATCCGATATCAGAACAAATCAGATGACTGAGTAAAAACTGGTCACTTGATTCAACCAGGCATTGTGATGCAAGTGAATTAAATCAAATTTTTTAAAGGCAATAAATGTTTCATATTTGCTTGTGATATTAATAATATTTAGCCTTTTTTTATGATTTGAAAAAACTGTTCTTAAGAAAGGCATACAGCAACAACCCTTCTCAGACATGTGCGTTCAACCTTGGATTTGGTGTGTGTTCTTTGGGTCTTTGTGTTGCAAAGTAATAAAGCAGCAATTCGACGTTACTAATTCACAGCCATTATATTGCTAAAAACCCAAACACGATTATATATGATTTTAACTTTGAATAAATGACAGCTGAGATCAATGGAAACCTATTTGATCTCATTCAAACTAAGAGAATTATGATATTGTCAGTTCTTTAAAGCTCCCAATGGTTCAAATATTTAAAGAGGATGATTGGGAATAGTATTGAGGCAAAAGTTAACTTTTTATCACCATTATTGAGTGCATTTTTATACCCAAAGTTTACAATTTAAAGTATCATCCATTAGTTAATAATGTATGCATACTAATGATTATAAGTGTAACTATGCGTTGCTATTTATGAATTCAGCGTGTTTCATCATCCGTCGTGAAATATTTCAAGCAAGGTTGCTACTACTTCCAATAAATGTAAGAATTTTGAGTTAAATGACTAATGTTTTTTTCAATTTTTGGGTTTCTAAGAAATCTGTGGGAACTTGAGGTTACATTGTTACCAGAGTTTGTACATATGTCAACAAAGAGGTGAAAATTTGATTGGTTAACGTCCAGTGATGATTATTTTCTTATATGCAATGAAATGTTTTGTGAACATTTTGTCTATTGTACCGTACAGGATAGAACTTTACTTGTGCCAAGTATTTCTTTATTTGAGCCAAAGATAAATTTGGCACATTTTTTTTAAAACTCTAAACTAAAAAAAGTGTAGTTCTAGTTAGTCATTATTTACGTCGTACTTAACTCCGAAATATAACTACGTACACATATATCATGTATATAGCTAATTTGTAATCAATTGCCCCATTACATACATGAGAAATCACTTTATTAACAACAATTACGTGTTACTATCTAAGTGAAACACTTTAACAGTTTAAATTGATAATTGAAAGTCATAACAATATGAAAATAATAGCACAACTATTAATATATTCCTGTATGTGTCATTGGAAGATTGGAACCTACCTTGGCAGACAGTATGACTATTTTGAAACCAGTAACGCCTATTGTTCAAATATCTTGCACAGCTCCTAGTGACAATTTTTTCATGATAGATTTTGATCTCATTGACGACTAATTGTCACGATACATTTTAATGGAATCAATTTACAGGCCAGAAGACGACATGCGAAAAACATTATACTATAAATCACTAAGGGGTTATAAATGTTTCATAAAATATAGTACGCTATTATTGCTAAGAAAACTTTTGTCAATAGAGTGCCTATTTTGTATGAAGTGTCATGTCTTAGCAATAAGGATACTTTTATAGATATGTTAAGGAAGAATTTGAGTTAACTCGTCGTAAGTGCCATTTACCACTTGTTCATTATCTGTCATTTATCAACATTTGAGTTGTCTCTCTTTGTATAAGTTGCTTATATCTCAATGTTACAACATCCTTCATTTACGTCACCGTGTCTCTATGGGCATTAGGATCATTTTCGGACATACAAAAATTAAATAGAAAATTTCACAAGCAGGTGAAATTTTAGTTGATTTTATTTCCTTTAAAAATTGAAAGACAGAAAAATGATCAACATTGTCAAACTGCATACAATATTATTTAGTTTTATGAATGTGGAAACGACATAGTTTAGATTATTAACTGTGTACATGGTGTAATACTCAAGGTTTTAAAAAATAGAGTTCAAACAATACATTTGGTACACCAAATCAAGGATGAGGTCGAATATTCTAAATACGTCTTGAATGAAATACAATTACTTTGTATTGCTAATATAATGAAAACCATTACATTACATTACAGCGGAAAGTCGTAGTAGGATAGACGATATCAAATCTTGCAAGTTTTGTAAGTGTTTGACATATCTCCTTGTGATACTTCAAGAAATGCAACGGTCCACATGCATCATTACATAGCGTAAGAAGATATAATTGTGAAATTGCCATTTTAATAGTATGTTTTTGATAAATTGAAATAAATTTAGAATTAATATAACAATAAATGTCAATATAAAGTCATATAAAATAACATATTTGGATTTTTAAGGGAAACCGAACCAATTGCAGTGATATAAAGATATTACCTGTGTAACTATCATACATTTGTGTACGATCAGCAAGAACACATCGATAATGAAAGGATCATACCTGACGTTTGTAGCCAATGTCATTATGATCATCACAGTAGTAAAGGATTGTACAATTTACGAACAATTAAGATATACGACGGTGAAGAAAATTTGAACCAATTCTGTCTTCGTCAATTTCATATGCTTAATGATTCACGGTCAAATATATCAAACAACAGAACAATATTTGACCGTTTTGAACTCTACGTAACTTCATAACCTCATGATTTGTTCTTCGACCGTGAGTTAAATAAAGAAATGAAATTCAAAAATGTTCTATTTCATATTGATTTGATGAGATTGATGTCAATCTGCTCTTATGCTCTTTAGGTACATAAATCGCTCAAATAATAACAAAATAGGTCACCGATGAGTTAAAAATAGATGTTTCAATTATAATGCAAAAAAATGGCATTTTTGCACCAAAGGGAGATAATTTGGAGCTTTTTCAATGATATCTACATTCTAAAACAGGGACGAAAGATAACAAAGGGACAGTCAAACTCATAATCTAAAACAAACTGACAACGCCATGGTTAAAAAATAAAAAGACAAACAAAAAACAACACACACGACACAACATAGAAAACTAAAAAATAAACAACACGAACCCCACGAAAAAACTAGGGGTGATCTCAGGTGCTCCGGAAGGGTAAGCAGATCCTGCTCCACATGAGGCACCTGTCGTGTTGCTTATGTGATAACAAATCCGGTAAATAGTCTGATTTGGTAGGTCACATTCATGAAAGGGAAGGGGATTGTAGTTACGACGTAAGGAACATATCCGATATCATTTGTGAAACGGTTATTCCATAACGGTCAACCAACTCGTAATGGCGTCCGTAAAATTTACGAAGGGATGATTTCAACTTCACCATTTGGAACTCTCGGTTTAATAGCTTCCTTGTGAGCAGCAACCCTCTATTAAGAAAATCATGATATGAAATGCAAGCACGGGAATATCGTATCAATTGGGAGATATATACCCCGTATGCAGGTGCTACTGGAATGTTGCTACTTAGACATGGAAAGTTCACAATTGGAAAGCTGAAATCATCTCTTTTGTCGTAAAGTTTTGTTTTCAACCGACCGTCATTGTCAATTTCTAGATGTAAAGATATGAGGCCGACTTAACTGTATCTGTAGTGTCCTTTATCTCTAGCTCGATTGGATAGATGCGTTCCACATAGTCACCAAATTTTGAATAATTTAGTGAAAGAACATCATCTATAAAGCGAAAAGTAAAGTTAAAGGATATTGCTAACTTCTTATCTTTCTTCCTAAGAAGTTCCTGCATGAAGTCAGCCTCATAATAATAAAGAAACAAGTCGGCAAGTAGAGGGGCACAGTTTGTTCCCATTAGAATGCCGACAGTCCGTTGAAAAACACGTTCTCCGAACGTAACAAATATGTTGTCAATCAAGAAATCAAGTATCTTGATAATATCAGCTTCAGAGAATATTTTGTTCGAATCAGAGTGATCTTTACAAAGTAGGATTTACCCTCCCTAAGACAAGATACTTGTATCTACGTTGGCCATTCTTTTTTACGAAGCAAAGCAAAACCAACTCTTTCAATTTGTCTTTTAGTTTGGAATTTGAAATACTAGTGTACAGAGTAGAAAAGTCAAATGTTTTAATACTGTAACAAGATGAAAGAGAGTTAGATTGTATGTACTCTAAAAGATCTTTGGAATTTTAAGTATCCACATCTGATTCACGCCCCCTCTAGACTAGGCAGTTTCACAATAACTTTGAAGCCCGTCTTTGATTGCTGATAAAATAGATTTTAATAATTTAGAAAGAGGTTTCGTGGAGCACTTGGAAGACCCAGCAATATACCGTTGTTTGTAAGGACACTTTTGTAGTTTAGGTATCCAATACAGTGATGGCAGATCCAGTTCTTCATCTTTGATTGAAATTCCAAAGGAACACAGAACAGATCTAAAATTATCCAGGATTTCCTCTTTGGTAAGTGTCGTGAGGGTATATGTTGAGTTTCCAAGTGAATTGTCAATACCTAATTCGTTTATCAAGCAGTTAATTTAATGAGTTTTACATGCAAAAACGATCTTGTTCGGGGCTTTATCTGCAGGGACAACAACGTATTGTCACGGAGGTAGGATAGGTGTTTTGCAACATTTGGGTCTTTAAAGATTGAGGTAGCATGGCCATTGATAGACCCATTCAGTTTTTTAATTCTAATTTCTAAAAGTCATCTGGGGGCAACATGAATTGATTCTTTGTAACTAGTTTTGTACAATATGCTAAAGTTTCAACTACTAAAGGTAATAAATAACATTTGTAATGAAAAATAAATGTTTAATTTTTTTATGAAATTTTTATACTCTGGAATGTCCCTACTATCTCATACTAAAAATCATATAAAGCAGGTTATACTAATGTTTGTCTCAAGTAAATCATTAATGTATGCCTTTGTCGAAGAGATATTAAAATTGAGAATGGAAATGGGGAATGTGTCAAAGAGACAACAACCCGACCAAATAAAAAACAACAGCAGAGGGTCACCAACAGGTCTTCAATTTAGCGAGAAATTCCCGCACCCGGAGGCGTCCCTCAGCTGGCCCCTAAACAAATATATACTAGTCCAGTGATAATGAACGCCATACTAATTTCCAAATTGTACACAAGAAACTAAAATTAAAATAATACAAGACTTACAAAGGCCAGAGGCTCCTGACTTGGGACAGGCGCAAAAATGTGGCGGGGTTAAACATGTTTGTGAGATCTCAACCCTCCCCCTATACCTCTAACCAATGTAGAAAAGTAAACGCATAACAATACGCACATTAAAATTCAGTTCAAGAGAAGTCCGAGTCTGATGTCAGAAGATGTAACCAAAGAAAATAAATTGTATAGATTACCATAGTCGTACAGTCTGAAAACAATAAGATTTTTATGTAGTATTGCAGGCTAATAAAGTAATTTTAAGGCAGTCTGAAAACATACATTTTTATAGTATTGATGTTTGAAAAATACTTTTCTATGGTATTGGAAATTAAAGTTTCTACAGTATTGCAGTATCTGAAAATAAATAGAGACTGTATCTATTGACCACAGACAAATTTGTAAATATGCATGAGTCAGATTCGTTATTCCGATGCAGGATTCGTGTAGTTAAGACTGATTTGTAAGTTAAAGCATATAGTATAAGTTCTCAAAACATTTGGCTGAGGCAAACCAAATGTTAGAGAATGGAAAGTACCGATTTGGCAATAGTTTCATTTATAAAAATAATATCTCATGAACAATGAACAGTGAAGCCACCAAATTTCAATCTTAATCTGTGTTTGTAGTAATAAAAATTGTGTAAACGTTTAATAACATATGGTTTAGGAAAACTAATATTAGAGAACGAAAACAAAAACTTTCAGCAAGTTCCATGTTATAAAGGAACTGGACGGATGGACTAACACAGATAACACTAAAAAAACCACGACACCAAGCAGTGGGATAGAAATCTACCTTTCTGTAGTATTGCAGCTTGACAAATAGCTATTCTTTAGTAGTTCAGTTTGTTAAAGCTTTCATTAGTTCTGATCACGGATAAATAACGTTATATAGTCCGACAGCATGAAACAATAACCTTTCTTTAGTATTGCAGTCTGAAACAAGAACTTTTCTTAATTACAGCAGTCCTCAATAAAAACCTTTATAGTAATTCAGCCTGACTGAAAATAAATTTTCTTTAATATTGCAGTCTGAAAAAAAGCCACTTCGTATATAGTACTGCAGTCTGACAAGACAGAAACGATTCTAATAATTTGATCTGAATTATACTTTTTATATGTTATTGAACAAACTTTGATATGAATAAAAAGTATTTCTGTAGTATTGAAGTCTAAAACATTATCTTCTCTATAGTATTGCAGTCTGCCAAACGACTTTTTTTATTATGTTCGTGTGACAACCAAAATCTAGTAATTAAGTAAATTTCGTATAATATTGCAGTCTTTCAAGTTAACTTTTCTATGGTATAGTAGACTAAAACAAAATATGATATTGAAGTCTATGAAACATCTGCAGTTGATTTTAATAGCAGATGTTAATAGCTCATTCAACACTTCAAAGATGACAGCTGCAATTTTATTTAAAACTGTGGATTTATGTAAAAATTCTGGTTACAAATGCTATCATTCAACAGATTTCTAAAGTAACAAGATTGTAACTTCCTCAAATATGATTTTTAGTCTTTTTATATGACAAAGAGGTGTTAAAAACTTTTTAAAATCTATTCTTAACGAAAATACATATTTAGCATATTGTTCTAACTATTAAATCATTTGAGACATTAATATTGAATGGTATAGTGCTTGTAAAACACCATACTGTCCTGAATTTTGATTCAATTAATAAGGAATTATTTCAATATATTGAAAGATTATTTCAATTAGTTATTAAATGGTACTATCATGACTGTATATCTATTTTTTCTGTTGTCTTTGTTGTCTTTTAGCATTTATTGATGGTTATGTTTTGTTCACTTTTAGGCTAATCAGCCTAGAAAGTTTTCATAAATATGGTTTCCATGTCTATTGGTTTAAAAATGTACACTGCAATCGAGTTGCTCGAGGGTATAGGAAGAGGTCATCTGAAGTTTTGGCCAGAACACCTTTTTCGTCACATGCGAGAAGAACGCATGGCTAGTGCATAAATAGTGAAGCAATGAATATGGGATGCTGACCCGTTTTTCTTCTTACTATTTTTTGTGTTCGTTTAAACAAAGTTTGTCATGAAAAACCAGGTTAAAAATCCTGTCAACAGGAGTTATTCTTCCAATAAACATACATGTGGTCAAATAAATCAATTTGTTGATCTTTCATAATAACAAAATGCAATTTTATAAAAGGGTAAGAACATGAAGAAATTAGGAGAAATTCAATATTGATTCTTCAAGAGACAAGTGAATATACGAGATATTCGTTCCCTACTGTAAATCTAATTGATAATGGCAATGGGGAATGTGTCAAAGAGACAACAATCTGTGGGTTATCCGAATATTAATCTTTTTTCTGGGACTAACAGATGCAAGCATTATTCCCAGAACTAAATACATATACATCAAAAGGATTGTTATATACATACTTGGACATATTGCTATAATGTTGTTATATTAAAAGGGAAATTAATGTTCCAGGACAAATACAAATTGATTCTTCGATGATGCATACTGGGATTTCTGAATGCATGGCTATGCCCAATGTATAATTAATTATAATGGTCTGCAACTTTTATAAAGCGTCTATGCAAGGATTTCTACACAATTCCTCGGTCTTATAAAATATATCTCACAGAGACTAGTATAATAGATACATTCTATAATTTCCCAAGAAAAATATCAAAAGGGAAGTCAAACAAATAGTCATTTTTTTTAATGAGGGGGAAACAATGAAATACGACATTGACTTTTGAAAAAAAAAGTTCTGATAAAATTCAGCGTTTGAATATAGAGGAAAAAGACTACTGGGCTGGTGATACCCTCGGGGACGAAACGTCCACCAGCAGTGGCATCGACCCAGTGGTGTAAATAGTTATCAAAGGTACCAGGATTATAATTTAGTATTCATATGCTGGTAGTGCTAACACGGGGTGTGAGAGATGTTTTTTTTCGTTTCTCTAACTAAGTAAGGTCGTACTTGTGTCAGAAATGTGTCACTTGGAATTAATTCGACGAATATGAGATATATTAATCATTTTCACTGAAGAATAGATAAAAAAAAATAGCTAAGAAAAGAACTAAGTTTTGTCAGTGTTAAACTACATTTATTTGTAGTACATTTTTAATGTAACATGATCATGTACATGGTTTCAAGAGATCAAATATCAGTTTCAATCTGCAAATGGCAACATCAAAAGTACTTTATTTATATGATTTGTACCACAGAATTGTGGCTCTTTTAAACAAACTATACGATAAAAAGATTTATTCATGTACTTTTACATATTAAATTGGGTATCATCCCTTGATCTTTATCAGCCATCGGCGTACGTCTCGAGTTGATATTGGCGCGCAGAACGATACTCGGGACGATACGGAAAATGCCTTGTATGTATCTCTCTTATACATGTTGTAGCTGCGGTCATGATTAGGAAATATGTTCGTTATGTTGATAATTAAAGTATCACAAATTTTGCAAAAAGGTACACATTATAAATAGTAGTTGGTTGCAAATTCCTCTAATTTCAAAATCGAAAGCATACGCCTTTCCCATGACCAGAGGATCAAATGAAAACTAGACCGATTCATTATATGACTGAACAATTCCCAAATGACACCTCAATTTGAATATTTTTTAACTTAAATTACATACATGAACTTAAAGCAAAGTTGTGCTGAAATAAGAGCATCAGACTTATTTTTTTTTCGAGATAAAGCTGATATGATAGGGAAAGATACAGAAACCGAAAAGAAAATAAAATGATGGGGGTGACTTTAAAAAAGCTTACCCTGTTGCAATGTGTTCTTTATGATGTTCACACCGTTAATCGGTTCTGTTTCGGCATAACATACACCACTAAGTACACACATCATAGTGTCGTTACTGTAACTAGCAGAACAACAATCAGTACTTATAGTACAAAGATTTGCGCAAGATACCATGGAATCCATGTTTATTGATATGATCACTGACGTACTAGACACGTACCGCCTATCTTTTTCAATGACAAAATGGTGTGAACGTACTTGAAGAATTGTATTACATACTCCGAAAAGTGCAACAACAGCAAACATGAAAATATTGAGGTTGTCATATACAAGAGGCATTTCGTTCACCAATACAAGTTTGCAAATGCTTAATTATTTGAAAATTTAAAAAGCTAAACTACATGTATATCCGAGTCTTAACAGATTTGAACTATCGTCAGTTTAAGTTTCACACTGTAAGATTTATTAAAATTATTTCAATTGCCTACAAATGAATCATTAAAATATGAAACACATATATGCAGACTTTTAACAGGTTTAAAAGATCAAAGCTTAAAAGATAACTTTCTGTTAATTATTTATGAAAGTTCCATAATTATGTTAATTAACAGTTCGATACATAAATTTCACTTGAAGAATTACATAAAATATGTTTAGCGAAATGTAACTATCGAACGGTTGACATCATCTAACAAGTTTGAACGGTATTAAATCGAGATTTGTTGTGATTTGTATATTCTTGTCTTTTTATGCCAATAGATTTTATGATTTTTCCATAGTTCACCTCAATAATCTCTTCAGACGATGTTTATAACAATATGTGTGGTCTCATGACCACGTGCATCAAAGGTCGTCACCGTTTTGAGGTTGAAAGAGGATGAGAATGGTAAATGTTGAAAATATTATCTTTGCCACAATAAAACCAAAATCTTTTAATTTTAGACAAAAAAATCAAATTAAATCAAATTAAAATGACTAGTCGGAATCATTTGTTTTAGAATAAATTTAAGATATTATTTCACATTTCCAATACTTCGTGCTTTGTTTTAATGTAAGAGTTGTCTTATAAAAAGCATGAATTACTTTTTTGTTAAATTGTTTTAACTCACTGCTAGACTATAAGTGAAAAAGAATCTCTGTCGAAATCGCTGGTATTTATGCGTCACCTCTATACTATTATGATAATATCGGTTTACGGGGAACTAGTTATTACAAATCACTACAAAATCGGTACGCAGTTGAATAACCTTGAAATTTGGCACACCTTATTTTCATGGAAATTATATTAATCACGTTATTATTCTCAGTTTATTGACTCGAAAACTTTGGCATATTGTGAATGCAATACATCCGAGATATCTCCGTGTCGACAGTTACTTTGTGTTTGCTTAGTGATGCTCGCTTAGTCATCACAAGCTGCAAGTACTTCTTTTAGAACTAAGAAACTTCCTGAAACAATTACGTTCTAGATTAAATGTATGTTTTTTTTAAGGTATAGTTTAGACATATAATGACTGTCTCTCATTATGGACTTTCCATTTTGAATTTTCCTCGGAGTTCAGTATTTTTGTGATTTTACTTTTGAAAACTAAGACACATACATGAAATACTTTTTTAAAGTTTCACATATAAAATATAGACATATATAAAAAGTAATCAACAATTTATATATAAGCCAGTCTAAAAAGAGTTACAAGACACTGAATGAAAACACATATACATTAAAGAAATGTATATACAAGCATTCAAACTATTTGTTACATAAAAATATACAAAAGATAATTTGAGTAAAATATATTGACATAAAAGTAATATATAGACAATCATTAATCACATAAATATTCTTTTCATTTTTAATGACATATCATGGCAGATTTGAATTTGAAAGCTTGAATTAATATCAAAACTAAACATAGACAAAAATTAGACTATGAATTAATTGGTTTATTCATTTAGACGTTTGATACGAATCTTCTTTACGCATGTGTGAAATGCTAGAATATTTTCTCCTTTTGTGGGCCGTTGGAAGGGAGTGGTGAGTCACATGCATCGTATAAAATTTAGATCTATAAGCAAAATATACAAACATTATATAAACGTGATAACGCTACAAAAATCTGAATTATGGTAGTGAAATACATAGCAAATCCTTAGATTTTTGTAGCTATTTAGTACGTATCAAAACATACTAATACATACAAAACACAAACAGAATGATACACCGAGTGTCGGTATTTAAATTCTTTTATCATGCATGCAATGCGCTCTTAATTACGAGAAAGCGCTTTAATTAATATACCAACATTTTTGCTGTACTCGATAACATCAGCAATATTCCCTTAACGATTTGCGTTTTAATTAAGAAATAATTCTTTCATGCCATGCTCTATGCTCATTTTAACATGGGTAGGCATTATATTTGTTAATATCCTAATACCGAGCGTTAGCGTGGTATTAAATGTTTACAAATATAATGCCTACCCATGTTAAAATGAGCATAGAGCATGGCATGATAGAATTATTTCAATTCTAATAGGAATATTTTGAACTTTTGTACTTCGAAGCGGACCTATAGTAGACGCTCGAAATGTCACCATTTTGATTTGATGAACAAAAACGTTATAGAAAAATCAACAGTTTATCAATACAAAAATAACAGAAACATCTAAACTTTCTTTTAGAATGTTTTTATTTAATTTCCTAGCGAGCAACACCAACTAAAATGTCCATTTTGATCTCTGGCGTTGTTCAAAATTTATCTGATGTTGCAATTTCAATTGTGACGTCAATCATTTACAGCCCATGTTCTATTCGAATTAGAACATGGCTTTGTATCCAAAGCTAAAGAAGAATGTCATATTAGAATCAGTGATATGTTCATATGAATGATTTGTCTCACTATCACAATTGTTTATAAATATCTGCTTTCTTACACATGTTACAGAAGGGATTCAATCTTGTAAACATTGTAACAGCGGTGCGCTTTGATTAAATACAATTCTATTTGACATACAGGTAACCTTATCATTGTAAACTTTTTATATATATATATTTCGTTGGGCTTTCAATAGAATAAGTATATAACATCCAATGACCATGCTGAATATATATTCAAGACAGCATATGACAAAGATGCTTTGTTAGATTTTCAACGTGTTCGTTGGGATGACTTGTCAATATTCGTCGGTAGTGTGTCGATGTTAAAATCTCATAAGTTGAAATAAATCTGGAAGACAATTCGACCCTTTTTATTTCATCGATAAAACACCTTTAGATAAGTTACATCTACGTCAGTTATGTAAATATACACTTAGTATAAGAAAAACTTCATCAAATTTAGGTGGAAGAGATGATTTCGTGAGCCTTCCTCTTGAACTAAATATTAAATTTAAATTTATATTGAGTATTTTTAGATTATATTCTGATGACATTAATCCTCTTTTGAATTAATTCTTTATTTTGTCTCAAATCTAAGACTCTACATGAATTTATCTTGGTTCTCATATGTTAACCATGTATTAGAAGAAACTGGTATGGATATTTACACTTTAAAAAAATATTCCTTACAAAAGATAACAAAATTTAGAATAAGTGACCACATTGTATTCATAGAATATGGAAGATACCTTAAAATACCAAGAGAAGAAAGATTATGCAAGTATATATAACATAATTAACCGTTTACAATTTGAATTATTATTTGACTTTCAAAGCGATAGTATGTATAAAGGCACTGTATTTAAATGTTGACAACAAAATTTGATTTTTGGGGATTATCCCATACGATATTAAACAGAAGTTTCTATAACCTTAAGAACTCCGAACATCAGGACCATCTTGCGCGACGCTATTCGGATTTATGTTACTTTGGAACGTTTTTTTTAAACCATAGTGATTGAATTTTAAATTCACGTTAGAACTTATTTTTGGCGTAATTGTAAAATTGAAGATAAACATTTTATTAACAAAGACTAAAAGTGTAGCATGATACTTTGTGATTTGGCATTGTAATACAACATTATTCTTTTCCTTGGCCTTGCAGTTATATGTAGATTGTTTAGCGCCGAAAAGTCATATTTAATCCAGGCAAACCCCGCAAGAGATATAAATGTTATTAAGTGAACACCTCTTAATATCTCCCTGTGTGAAAGGAAATCATTGTTTTTAGTACTTCCCTTCAGTATAGAACTATGCAACTCTTTGCGTATACATAAATCTTATGTTCTGTATCTAGAGGCTTTATTTGTCTCTTTAACGTTTAAGAATTGAAATTTGCAGTTGCAAAAATTAACATAAGATTTTTAAAATTGAAATTTAATGAAATTGCTAATTCAAGCCGGAAATATGTAAAAGAAACAACAACCCGACCAAAGACCAATTGACATGATTGATCAATAGTTTCTCAGAAAGCTTTGTTTACAATTTGAATTTACGTTTTTTTGTTACTGGTAGTATCCTACAATCATGACCTATATATATGATATCGAAATTTAATATCACTAATTGTACATGACATAATACAACTTATTCAGTTGATTTTTAGTATTGTTTCACAAAATAAGTTCAACCAATGATGTAAAAAATTGTTTTTAGCAAAAGGATAAAAGGAGTACAAAGTTGTATCCTTTTGCTCAGTAGATTGTATGTAAACATTTAGTGACAATAAATATACAAAAGATCAACATATGAAAGAGAATTATATAAGGTCTTTAATATACAACAATTCTATGAAACTTCTAAATCTTCATATTATCATACATCCTCTCCTTTGATTTTTCCTGACCTGAAAATATATGTTAATTCAAATATTATGTCAGAACCACATATTGAACAGTAATCATTTATGTTTAATAATTCGCCACATTTAATGTAAATTTATGTCGTATATATATATATATATATATGTTATTATTTTGTACAAGTTATTACTTGTAAGATGCCATGAATGAATGAATGAATGAAAGAATGAATGAATGAATGAATGAATGAATGAATGAATGAATGAATGAATAAATAAATAAATAAATAAATGAATGAATGAATAAATGAATGAATGAATGAATGAATAAATAAATGAATGAATGAATGAATGAATAAATAGATACATAGTCATGTCAAAAGTTTTTTTAAATTGTTTACTGAACTGATCTGAGATAAACCTGTCATAATCTGTTCTACACGTTTGAACATGCATGTATATCTATTGAACATAGTCCATGGGTTATCTCGCGCTTACCTGAAACAGATCATTACATAAAAAAAATCATAACAAATATATTTTTATAGATACGTTGGAAATATGTCAATGACTTAAGTACAAAACAAGTTTTACCGCTTCCTTGTTCGTCTTTAATATTACCACTCTTTCTGTCGTCCATGGTTTCGTATACTTCCACATTAGCTAGCACTCCACATTCGTCACATGTATTAGTTTCCATACTATTGAACAGATATGTTTATATCATTTTAATATTGAAAAGAACTAAATTAGACCCGTAAAATAACGACAGGAAAATTAAT
Source organism: Mytilus galloprovincialis (assembly GCA_037788925.1). NCBI lineage: Eukaryota > Metazoa > Mollusca > Bivalvia > Mytilida > Mytilidae > Mytilus > Mytilus galloprovincialis. The sequence continues at coordinate 47,222,788 of CM075333.1, read as the reverse complement.
TAAAAACAAGCGTATTGTCGATATGGCGAAACATGTAGCCCAATTGTTATTTATATATATCAACAAACATTACATGGTTCGAGACGATGAAAAAGTGATAATCTGAAAATCTGTTAGTAGTTCACAGTATATCAAAACAGTATATATTTCAAATATCGAATAAATCCATCAAGAAGAAAGTCAGACATATGTAAATATAAAATTGCTATCTCAGTGTGAATACAAAACCATCAAAACATCGTCGAATGAATATAAATTTCCTTCGAGTTTTAAACATCTAACATTAATATAGAAGCTACTTTAATTGATACTTGTATAAATTGTCGTACATTTCATACGTAAAGGGTTGACATACAGCTGGTAGATCGTTATGCCATGTATGACATAAGAGGGAAAATGCTTATGGTGGTGGATTGAAATTTCGGTGACAGATTTTGTTTCGAAATTGTGTCATAATTTAAAAGGAACTAATCTCAAATAAAATGGAGTTAGTTATGGTTATGGTAATAGCTTTTCTTAAAACAAATATTAAGACGGAGCAATTTTTATGTTGTGAGCAACTTTTTTAATAATAAACATATTTAATTCATAATGATAAACACTGCTATCGGCCAAGTGATATCAAGAAATGAGAGAGCAAAATCAAATACCACAATCTAACGTGTTTTTACAATCTCAGCATGTTTGGTAAATAATGTTTCTGTTTTAGATTATAAGTATCTAAACTTGCTTGATCGTTAGTAAACTTAGTAAATAAGTTAGTAAACTTAGTAAATAAGTTAGTAAGTTAGTTAGTAAGTTAGTTAGTTAGTTAATTGGAAAGTTAGTTAGCTGTTAGTAAGTCAGATAGTTGGTAGTTAGTTGGTAGCTAGTGTGTTTGTTTGTGTGTTAAATAATTAAGAATTTAGTTGGTTAAATTAAACAATTCACATACTTAATATTCATCAAATGATTTATTTATATGTATTTGTTCATTTTTAGGTATATGATTTATGAATGTATAATTTTAACAGTTTATTTTAAATAGCAGCCACCAACAGTAAACACATGCACATTTTTGGACGTCATGTAATTGTATACCTTTCCGTCGGAAGGGCTGTTTCTGAAAAAGAAAGAAACGTGTATTTCACTTTGTACCATAACATGATTGCAACACTATTTACAAAGGTGTTGCCTCAAACAGTACCAGTATTGTTATCCTTTTTTTCTAAACACAAAGTTTACTAAAAACTGACTGCGGGAAAGAGAATAAACCAATACTGATGATTTTTTTACCATTTGTTTGAACAATCAGCTAATGTTTTGGTGGACGTTTCGTACCCGAGGATATCACCAGCCCAGTAGTCAGCACTTCGGTGACACGAATATTGATTAAATGGTCATTTTTAGAAATTAACTGCTTGCAAAAGTATGAATACGAAATACTAAGGATTTTCTTATTTCAGGCAAAAGTTTTCTAAGCCGTATTTGGCACAATATTTTGGAAATATTGGGTCCCCAACGCTCTTAAACTTTGCACTTGTTTGGCGTTTTAAATTATTCGATCTGAGTGTCACTGATGTGTCTTATGCTGACGAAATGCGCGTCTGGTGTATTAAATTATCAGCCTGGTACCTTTGATAACTGATTATGCCAAATCAATGGTAATGGCAATCCTATGTATTTCTAAAAGTAACACGGTGGCTGTCGATTTGACATGAGTTGTTGCTAACCCTTCCAGACCCTTGCTGCGCAGTATTCAAACTTATATGTACTGTTTTGGTACTATTGTTTTGTCATTCCGTCCTCTTTTTGTTGTGTTGTCTGTCTTTATTATACTATTGATTTTTATTACCCCATTGTATTTTGTCTCTCTTTACTTTGCATGTAGATGTTGGACCTTTCCTATCTTAATATAAAGTATTTGCTTACAGACGACGCTGAACATAAGCATCATATATAGATAAATAATTGGAAAACAACTTCCTACCAGGGTCTTTGATTTGATAAGTTGAGACCAACAGTACACTAAAGATGTGTGAGCACAGCTTTTCTCTTGGCCCCGTTTAGCATGTTTCAATGCTTTCCTCATTGTTAAAAGACAGTCGATCTAGTCAGTTCATTAACTCTTTAAAAAAAATTTAAATTTGAAAATAAAACTTATTTACTTGCTGCATATTGAAGTAGAAATATTTAAATATATTTCGAATTTGTTCGTAATATCTACTTAAATGTATAAATACTGATTACTTAATTATATTTAATAAAAGGGGGACGAAATATACCAGAGGGACAGTCAAACTCATAAATCGAATACAAACTAATAACGCCATGGCTAAAAATGAAAAAGACAAACAGACAAACAATAGCACACATGACACGAACCCCACCAAAAACTAGGGGTTATCTCAGGTGCTCCGGAAGGGTAAGCAGATCCTGCTCTACATGTGGCACCCGTCATGTTGCTTATGTGATAACAAATCCGGTAAATAGTCTAATTCGGTAGGTCACATTCATGAAAGGGAAGGGGATTGTAGTTGCAACGTAAGGAACATATCCGATAGCATTTGTGAAACGGTTATTCCATAACGGTCAATTTAGGTAATGCAAGCACGGGAATATCGTATCAATTGGGTGATATATACCCCATATGCAGGTCCTGCTGGAATGTTGCTACTAAGAAATGGAAAGTTCACAATTGAATAACTGAAATCATCTTTTTCGTCGTAAAGTTTTGTTTTCAACCGACCCTCATTGTCAATTTCTAGATGTAAGTCAAAATATGAGGCCGACTTAACTGAATCTGTAGTATCCTTTATTTCTAGTTCAATGGGATAGATGCGTTCAACATAGTCATCAAATTTTGAATTATTTAGTGAAAGAACATCATCTATATAGCGCAAAGTAGAGTTAAAGGATATTAGTAACTTCTTATCTTTCTTGTGAAGAAGTCAGTCTCATAATAATATAGAAACAAGTCGGCAAGAACAGGGGAACAATTTTTTCCCATTGGAATGCCGACAGTCTGTTAAAAAACACGTCCTCCGAATGTTACAAATATGTTGTCAATCAAGATCAAGCATCTTGATTATGTCAGTTTCAGAGAACTTTTTGTTTGATTCAGAGTGATCCTTTACAAAGTAGGATTTATCCCTCCCCAAGACAAGATACTTGTATCTACGTTGCTATAAGCTTATCATCTATCAAAAGTTGTATTTGGTAGCATTTTCTCAGTTTGAATGCTTAAGTGTGTGTTTATCTGAGGAAAAAGGGTCTTATGCATTACTATTACATAAAAGTCATGTTTGACCACTGCAGGATTTCGAAATTATTTTGATATTAATGCATTTGTTCATTATTAATGTAATATATTTTTGAATGATCAAACTACTCAGATTAAAATCAACCTTCTTACAACATAATCCAAATATTTAACGTGTGACCTGTCTATAACAAGAAATGAACCAAATGAAAATAAAAGAGGGCTGAAAGATATAAGATGGACAGTCAAACTCATAAATCGAAAACAAACTGACAACGCCATGGCAAAAAATGAAAAAGATAAATAGACAAATAAAAGTACACATGACACAGCATAGAAAACTAAAGAATAAGCAACACGAACCCAACCCTAGGGCTGATCGCAGGTGCTCCAGAAGGATAAGCAGATCCTGCTCCACATGAGGCACCCGTCGTGTTGCTTCTGTTATATCAAATCCGGTAAATTGTCTTATTCGGTAGGTCACATTCATGTAAGGGAAGGGGATTATAGTTATGACGTAAGGAACATATCCGATATCATTTGTGAAACGGTTATTCCATAACGGTCAACCAACTCGTGAAAGCGTCCGTAAAATTTACGATGGAATGATTACAACTCCACCACTTAGATCTCTTGGTTTAATAGCTTCCTTGTGAGCAGCAACCCTCTATCAAGATAATCGTAATAGGAAATGCAAGCACGGGAATATCGTATCAATGTTGTGATATATACCCCTTATGCAGGTGCTGCTGGAATGGTGCTACTTATAAATGGAAAATTCACAATTGGAACACAAATCAAATGATAAATATTCAACATAAACAACTGAAATACATTTAAAATTTTAGCTCCCATTTGGACATTTGATATGATTTGAATACTGATCAATACTAGTATCGTTTTATATGTGTTGCAAACATGAAATATTAAAATAATGTATTATAAAAGTTATCATAAAAAAAACCACGTGCATACCTGTAGGAGACTGCAACGTTGAGTATGCATCTGTAAATGTCGGATTGTTTCTCTGTATTATTGTATATTCGTCAGACCTTAAAATAATGAAATAAGACTTACAGTCCATAAAACAAACTAAAAAATATTATACGTGAGTAATTTCCTTATGGGTAAAACAAATGCACAACAGATGGTGTTTTATAAGCTTTGCAGAGTGATATATCTGTGAACTTGAACGAGTTCTTAATGTTTTAAAGGTGTCGGTATCATGTAAAATCAACATTTTATGTATTTTATAATTCCTGTTAAGGATTTACTTAGGTGAGGTTTAGATATTTGTGTCAGATGTTCGGACATCTTGGTTCATTTCCTTCAACACAGCTTAAACTATTTTGCCCCATAACACCCATTTTTATTTTTATAAAAAGAATTTAATAGCTCTTTAAATGTCATTTACCTAACTTTAAGAAGATACTTGATTTTTTTTTCAATTTGAGACCCAAATAATACCAATAAAGATATAAGCATGATAAGGTAAAAATCAGAGTCAGTCTTTTGCTGCCATTAAAAAAAAATATTTAAAGGGAGCTCCACAACCTATCAATACTTTTAACCTATTTAGTTCCTTAACTAATGCATTTCCGACTTAAAGTTTTTATTCTAAATTCTTGATTTTTTTTTATGTTCATCTAAGTACATTCCTACGTAAATTATTGCTAAGCAGATACTGGCTCACAAACTTACATTATACTATTTACATACATATGATAATTGCATGTAAATACAAATAGTCTCTACATTCGTCTGTCTTTTTCATTTTGTATGTATTTTTTTGTTAAACTTAATCATTAATAACTTTCAATCAAACTTCATAATTGTATTGCAAAGTATGAAAATATGTGGGAAGGAAGTCTATTTTAAAACTAACAATTTTAAAAAAAAAAATCATTCAGTAAGTTTGTTACATTGAGGAAATCGAGTATATTGCGTTAACTAAATACGTATCATATCAAGTAAAACTCGTGTTCTTTTATCCGGTATACATCATGTACATATGCTCTCATGTACCGATATGATTGGTGGATAAAAAAAATAATAAGGAATTGAAAAATGTAAAAAGCTGAATTTATTTTGTATAATAAATTTGAGAAACGCCTCTTCACATATCTTACATCGAGCGTAATATCTATAAACATCAGTATAATTTATACAAAAATAGTAAAAAAGGAAGATCACATCATTTAAAAAGGAAGTGTAACTATAAACCTATCCTTTGTTTTAATTGGGAAAAGAAATAAAAAGAACTGATAATAAGTACAAAACACTTTATAACATACATACAGAAGAAAATCCATAATTTTTAAGTGTAAGGTCAAAAACCTTGTAAACAGTTGCCTTTCGCATAATATATGATTTTTTTGTATTTTTGTGGAATTTTTGGATAGCGATTGAATGATTGATTGTTGGTACTGAATGCCACTCGCAACACTATTGGCTATATAGTGGCGGTTAGCTTAACTTGATATTGTCCATAATGTTTTAATGCAGTGGCAGTCTTAAAACAACGCCACATGTACACATCTTTTTCATGAACCCGATAAAAAAACCTCACCAAAGATCAACACAACACTCATCAGTGATGCTTGAATAAAAATATATAAAGGGAAAAAAAAAGTTTGAAGTTAAAGAGCATTTACACCAACACATGTACAATGATCGTTTTATCTGGAAGATTGCACTACTGAGTTTTGCATTTAAACAATTTATTCATTGAAGACATAAACTGTAATAAGAACATACAACAATAAATTGTTTTGATACAAGAGATCGGAAAAAAGGTTCAAGGTATTAATAAAGGGGAGATGTAATTGGTATGAACTTGATCTCATAGGTTTAATATTTAAATCTGCGATATGTGTTGTTTTCAATAATACATACTTTTCTGATTTAACATTCTTCCCTTTCAAGTCTGAAATGAATTAAAGAATGGAAGAATATATATTACTTTATACTTAAGCTTAACGTTCAACAGATCAAACAATCTGAATCAAAAATATCCTAATTCTGCCTGACAATCTATGTGTAAAATCGGACAAGAAATCAGTTTCATTTCTTTTTCTGGTACTCATCATGTTCAATGGTAGGTAAAAATAGGTTTATATGGCAAGCGCGATTATCTAAAAACCAGAAAAATAAAAATACATTCAAGGGGTCAATAAAATCCAATATCTTTCACAATGTTAGTTCGACTACTAATGATCATTTCATTTTGCAAATGAATAAAAAAGATAAAGATATCTTGTTTGAATTGTGTGTTGTCATGAAATACAAGGAAAGGTCCGTATACTTTAACCAATTATCTTCAATTAGTATCTGTATTTTTTTTCTCTTTCTTGGAATTAGAGCGAGATGTACTTAACAAATTCTTAAGTCTGTATCAGAATATCAAAATTTCCTATGGGTCCATTTTCTTTGTGATTCTCACATTTAGAATTTGTATGACTATTTGTGACTGGTAATTCATTTTTACAAAATGTCTGTATCGATACTAAAGAGTAAGGAGTAGATATAAACAAAACGGAACTCAGAAATGAAAGTGAGATGGTATCAAAATCATTGTATGGTTAAAAATCTAAGAAAATTCTTTTAACTATGTTTAGTGGTTTCGGAGAAAAGGCGAATACAAATGGAACTCCGCACCCCTAATAAAGCAGTAGCAAAGTATCTGCTTTAAAAGAGAAACCGGCGAACATAAAGATCCACAATAGCATTATATTTGATATTAAATTATTTGAGGTTTACGCGGACGGTGGAGATGCAAACAAAAAAATAAATATGTAATATACTGTACAGATTAGACGACGTACATATGTGGAGGTTTCAAACATTCTATGGAGCTGCTCTAGGCATATATGGAACAAAATAACGATCGAAAGAGCGGACGGAGGGATGAAGACTCCAAATAATTTCAAAATGGGAGTATTTAATGATATATGTGGAGATGCAAATTATTTATAATGATATTTTATTCCGAAATCAATGCAGCTTGCAAGATGCTTACATGTATATATTATAATAATACTTTTACAAGTAGCTACATGTATACTTTTAAAATATACGGTCTTCAGCAATATGCAAAACCATAGTTGTACAATGTTGTATTGTTCTTAAAACTGACTAAGTTGTAGTTTTTTTCTGATTTTTTTCTCATTTTGTCTTCCCGAAGTCTTACGTTATCGTTAAGGTTCTCGTCATTGTTGACAGTTATACGGTGATCTTACATTGACAATGTTCATATATTTGACTATTATAGTCTTATAAATGGTTGTCGCATTGGCACTCGTACTTATGTCCACACTATTTTTCTTTAAACATGATAACAGTTATGTACAATGTCTTAGGTTAAGGTTAAATGTTTTTATTCTCATATTATTTCAATTTATTGTTGAAGACACGCTGCACGTTGTTTTCCGTGTGTTGTTTGATTGCTGAATATTTAATGTATATTATTTGCCGTCAATGATAAGTTTAGCTGCTGGTGTTAAATATTTGTTAGTCTCGATTGGAAATTTTCTCAGCTTCCTAGATCTAATTTTTTTTTGAGTTATAGTTTAATGTTATCTTTTAGACACTCTGCTATTGTTAAAGTCATTAAGATGTTTTAATCTTTGTTTTTGCTGTAGTTTTCAGATTGCACAAACACTACACTTTTGAATATTTTAGTTACATACCACTTTTGCTGTATTTATTTCTTCTGTAGATACACACTAATAGAATAAATACTACCAGTAGAGGTGGAATACCGCATACGAGTCCAACCATGAGATGAGAAATTGAAGCCGAGTTTGGTGGTGCACGTGATGATAAAATAGGCTCAAATGAAATATATGAGTATATATGTCGCGGGATATTTTTCACATATGACTATATGATTAATTCGGTACGTTAGTGGTCCCTTATATGTATTCTATAATTATTTATACAAATAGTAACACATAGTATAAACATTTAGCAATAATACTAAAAGAATTTAATCTTAGAAACGAAAATATTTAAACCTTGCTTTTATATAGAATAACGACTAATTTGTGAAAAGCAGATAATAATAATCAATTAACACATTTGAAAAGAAAAAACAACAAAATAAAACACAAGCTAAGAAACAAACAAGGAAAACATCAAATACTACACAAATAAAAATAATAACCCCTTGATTCATGAGCTAACTAACCTTCTGTCTTGAATTCAAGTGATGTATTCCTTTGTCCTTGTAAGTTTTTTGACACAACAGTAACTTGATAAGACGTGTCTGGTCTCAGCTGATCCAATGGGTAGTATATCTTACTTCCAGTCCTAATGTCATTAATTTGCACATTCTTCACCTTCCATTTGTCATTATCTATAGTTTTAAACTGGACGGTAAAGGTTTGCTCAAGTCCTCCATTGAATCCAGCAATCCAGGATAGATTAACTGATCTAAATGTCTTGGTTTCGACAGAAAAATTTTGCGGTGCATCTGGCTTATCTAAATTTAAACATTTGTCAATTTTTATCTTTGGATTTATCATAGATATAAAAAAAAATGACGACATTAATACTGATTTGTCTTATGATTATTCTTTTTTCTCACAAATAAAGAAAACCTTTACATTAATCAAAATGCAAAGAATTTGTTTTATACGGAGGTACATGTACACATTTATACGACAAATGTTGTGTCTTACTATAGATAATTCCTTCACAAGTCATGTTCAGTTAATAATGATAAAAATTGTTCTTTCTCGTCGACTAATCGGCAGATTACTTGTCAAAGGACATTTATTGAACAATGAGTCAGCTAGCATTTCAAAAACAAAGAAATGAATCTCTTTATACAGTCGGTGTTTAAAATCATTATGAGAACAGGTAAAAAAAGACCTACAGAGTACATGCAGTTGGTAAATTTGAATTGTTTACCTCTGTTTCTATGCATGCGCTTTAAAAGTCCTATGAAAATGCATAATTCAGAGTTGCATCTAATAGTAGTATATAGTAGTTAATAATTTCGAACTTTTGAAAATTCCACCTGACAACCAATCAGACAAAAGTTTTAAGTTGGTCAAATTCATGAATAAACATCTAATGATAATCAATAGCTATTTGATTCGTTTGTCTTTTAAAATACAACTAGCACATACAGATCGTAATAGTAATGATAATTCTACTCATGCGTGACCGATTTAGTTAATATATGGTGCATTATACTTGTTATAAGCATGATAAGTGTAAAATGTATATCTAATAAGATAAACATGTATGCATGTATAAAATATGATTACCTTGCGGTTTCAAAGTTACATTTTCCACAATACATCCCAATTGGTTACATATTCTGATTCCATACACACCAAAGTCCTCTTCCGATCTGATATGTATTTTGGAATGAATTTTATGTCTGTAATCATATCTATCTTTCTCGATCTTCCAAGTGAAGCCAGTAACAAGTACCCACCTTACATTTGGTGCCGGGAATGATATAACATGCAATACTATATTTTCTACTGAACCAACTTTTGCTCCTACTGTGTCTGATTCTGCTGTCGCATTCCTAGGTTTACCTGCAACAAGTTTTAAATTCGACTTTTCATAATCTGAAGGACTATGGGTAATCTCATTGTTCGTACACGAAAGCAAAAATAACGATTTGTTAAATTTTCATTGTTAAGAACATTTTAAACCAAACACATCGTTTTGGTATACGTTTTTGAAAATATTTCCAAGAATGCATTAGATTCTGAAACGTGTTATTGTCATTACAATCACTCAGCGATATATTGTCTCTTAAAATGTTAAACTTCGTTATTTTACACTTTATTTTTCAAAGTTTTTGAAATCGTTAAAATGGATCGTCTTTCGAACTTTTTTTCTTTTCCCGCTTAATCTGTCTTAGACTACTTATTATGACAGGTACATCTCTCAAGTATAACTTAAATACATTACACCATATTAACATAGTTATAGTCCATTATAAGCTAAAAAGCTTTCGTTAGTTTTGCTAACTATTTGATTAAACACAAGGTACTCTTGTAATGCAAAGGATCTGTTCGATTTAAATATATTTATATTGTCTGTTCGTACTAAACATTAAAGCACACATTTGTTAAAGAATTTATGCAGCTACTCATATGAACAAATAAGTTCAAATAATGCAATGAAATTCAATTCGGTTTCCTTGGTCCATTACTAGAATAGAACATTCAGACACTGATTGCATTGAGGTTCATAGTTCTAATCCTTTTCAGTTTAGATATCATAATTGTTCTGTGATTTTATTGTTGTACTTTTTAAACGCATGGGACAAATAGGCTAGATAGGCAAATTTGAAGGTTGTGCTATACATGCTATATGAATATCGCTCAACCATTGATCATGAGTTGGTCCTTACGGTTGTCTTACTATTACTTGACAGTACTATTCCGCAATACTCAAAAACACCAGCTGTGTCTTGTCTGTACTTATGTATGGATCAGAATGATGGAAGATGACGGATCAGAAAGGTTCTGCAAAAATCTTGGCCACAGAAAATTTCAAACCAAAAGCTCCTCATCAGAAACTTACATGAATATAGACACTACAATGACGAGAAGACGCTGTGATAGATTTGTAATGTCCCATGGAAAGAATAGTGGATATTAGTAATCGGCACTTCACTGGACCACAGAAGGTAAACAAAAGAGAAGAAGACATTGAGTGAAAAAGAGTAAAACTGTATAGACAGATACAAGATAGTCAACAGCATCAGTCAAGGAGCACTCTACAGAAAACTGCCGATGAACAATTAAAGTGGAGAATCTGTGTTGATAACCTACAAACAAATGGCGTCTATGGTCTTAAGCTGGTAAATTGCATTAAACCGTATGTCTACGTTCTATGATATGTTTGATATGGGTGAGCTTTGTTGTACCGTTTGATATTTTTGATAGTTCGATTTATCCTTTTTATGAACACAACATGTTTTATTTTATTGTCCCATAGATCGAAATAAAAATATATTTAGAACACAGTTATATATAATATATTTTTTTTTACTTTTCGAATTCCAATTATGACTTAAAACGATAAGTTTGTCCAATACGTCATGTTTGTTTTAAATTCCGTTTAATAAACTGTTAATTATAATAGAAATGTGTATTCTATCATTTCTTTCTTTTCCAAGAGATGTCAGTATTTATAAAATATGTTTTTTACAGTGAAAATGATATAATATCAATATTTATGTTGGTGATGTATATATACTCCTGATACTCTACTTACAACGTATCTCTAAGGTTACCATTCGAGTATCTGCATATGGTATCCCATTACTAGCCTGTATTGAGAAATTTCCAGAATCCACACATTTAAGAGTAGGAAGGTTAGATGTGTAGTCAGTATACCCATTGCCCATCTTAATTGGTTGCATTTTGAACAAGGACGATTTAAAGATTATTTGCGGATCAGGATTACTTTCCACACGCAGTGTCATTTTCACATTTTCTTCTTCGTTGAAAATAAAAGTTCCAGGAGTGCGTAATCCATATCTCTGATTGTCAGAACTAAACCAGATATCAGTTATTTTCGGAGAATCTGAAATTATTTATACAATATTTCTAAAATAATATATATGTAAAGAACTATATTTCATCTTTGTGACATTATCTGGCATGATTGAAATAGTGAATTTAATTTGTTCAATATACATGATATAAATGATTTTACTGTTCATGCTTTACTAGCAATACAATCAAAACTTCCACAGACAATATAATTTAGTACACCAGACGCGAGTTTCGTCTACATAAGACTCAGTGACGCTCATATTAAAATAGTTATAAAACCAAACAAATACAAATCTGAAGAGCATTGAGGATTCAAAATTCCAAAAAGATGTGCCGAATACGGTTGACCTTCCAATTTTGTTTCCATATATGAAAATGCTTTGAGTGTTTTGAATTTACATCTTCTGATACGTGCGAAATTGATGAAAGTTATACCAAATATACGTACATCTAGAAAATGATAGTGCTTTTTGCATTTATAATATTTCTTTTTCATTTAATCGCAAGATAATTATTACAACAGTTTTGCAGAGCACCTGAGATCATCCCCCGTTTTTAGTGGGGTTGATGTTGCTCAGTCGTTGGGTTTTGTATGTTGTGTTGTGTAAACTTTTGTTTGTCATTTTTTTTTTTTTTTTACTTTTTTGACGCTATAGCATTTTCAGTTTATTAACAACTCAGGGGTTTGATATCTTTTGCCTCTCTTTTATATCATACCGTAGTCTAAAATCGGTCATCTTGTTATTTCGTTCGATATTTGTTTTTTAACTTAACACACGAGGAAACTATGCATTGACGTGTCTACGCTACTTCCAGCGTAGAAAATCAGTGAAGAATACGTTTTATCTATTCTTTTGACTAAAAAAGATGTCTAAAGGTACGTTTTCATTGTTATTCTCAAGTATTGCTCAAACATGCCAAATTTCTAATGGCCGTTTCAATCCCGACTTCCGAATATGAAAAAAACATTCTTGAACTTCCAAAAATCCCACTTCCGGCCTTCAATGTTTTGTGTACATTCCATTCAGTGTCATCAATCTAGAGGCAGGCAATACAGGTCAAGCAAATCGTATTTTTAGAAATCTCAAAATGACAAGCTCCTGACGTCTTTCGCGATTTTCCCGCGAAAAAAAAACATCCAAAATGAAAGGAAAACTATATGAAAAAAACGATGTCCATGCCATAGTTTTGTTCAGCAGTATAGAGTATGTTACTAAAAAAAATTAACATTAATTTTTCTTAGAAAACAAAATTGATTCATTATAAAAAGATCGAGTAAATTTTCAAAATATCGGCAAACAGGAAGTGGCTGTACTGGAGTTTTTATTACTAGGAAAAAGCTACAACTTATCATTATCCAAGTAGAGATAAAATATAAAGTTATCTCATCCGATAGAGGCAAAGTAAATTTGACGAAAACTTTCATTGTACATTTATTGTTGTTAAATCTGAAAATATCGCCAAACAGCTACAACTTAACATAATGTGGTTGCAGACTGAATATAACGTAACGCTCTTCAAAGAATCCAAGAAAAGTTGAGGGAAGTTTACTAACCAGGCCCTTTCATACCGACGGAAGGACAGGCAGACGGAGTTGAGCGGTAATTAGACCTGCTTTCAAAGGAACTAAATATTATTCCTATATACACATGCACATTCATGGATCTACAATATTTTGATTGCACTAGATCATGTTTTTATCAGACTATTTATTGCGTCTTTACTCTTAATCCATTGGATGTTGGAAGTGTACTGATTGATAATTAAGTTTAGATGCATAATTTTTTTAAATTAATTTTTAGTAGGTCTGAACTAGCTGTAAGTAACTGCGAGTACTCTCAGATCTGTACTTTGTGTCTTTTTATTGTTAAGATATACAGTGATATACAAGTACCCTGCCACGTCCACTCTGTGTTAGATGTTAGTTGTATTTTTATTTGTATCCAACTGATGAGTTAAGCCTTTTCCAAGTGATTTTGATAGTCCGTTCTTATGCTGTACTGTTACAGCACTGTCCCAGGTTATGGGGAGGATTGGGATCCCGCTAACATGTTTAACTCCGCCACATTATGTGTGTATGTGCCATTCCAAAGTCAGGAGCCTGTAATTCAATGGTTGTCGTTTGTTGACATGTTACACATTTGTTGTTCGTTTATTTTTTGTACATACATTTAGCCGTTAGTTTTCTCGTTTGAATTGTTTTACATTTGTCATTTTGGGGCCCTTTTACAGCTGACCATGCGATTTGCTATTTTTTTAATGCCGTACGGTGACCTATAGTTGTTAATTTCTGTGTCCTTTGTTAACTTGTCGAGTGTTGTCTCATTGGTAATCATACCACATCTTCTTTTTTTATATGGCATCGACGCAGGTAAATAAAATGAAGTAAAAGACATAGTTCTTGGTAGTATTGTAAGATTGTATTAATTTCTCTCCCTATCCATTTTTTGACACGATCTTGTCATTCATAACCATATCAATAAAATCCTAGTTTCAATATTTACTTAACATGTTTCGAATTGGTTAGCCATACCAATACTATATCATGTGATGAATAAGCTAGTAATGATTGTCCAAAATAAAATTAAGTACATCTGGTAAAATTATTGACTATGAAATAATTTGTTTTTGATTTAATGTACTACTGGTTGCAATTGTTATTTCCAATTGAGAATTTTAGGGTTAATTTATTCCCTGGTCACAGCCTATAAGTTGAAAAACTAGTTAAACAATGGGACTTGTTCAGTTATGATCTGTAGCGTCAATGATACTAACAGACGCAATGTCAAAGTTTTTTTAGTGTCGAGCAGAACTATTTAGGTTTATAAGTTACGATTAATGTGTACTCTTTGCTAACTGAATAGATAACGAGTCATAAGTCATTTTGAATCATTACATATAAAGTTATGAGTATAAAATCTACGAACCTTTAGTTATATTATAGCTGAAATCAATCTTTAAAGTTATCAAATTCGTAACATCCTTTAAATAAGCCACGTAATGTTGATGACAGCTTGTTTAACTTCGAATAATTGTGAATTTTCATCTTGATCTATTTCTACACTAGCTATCTAGCTATCTAGTGATTGCATTTAGGTTATAGATTACGACAAGAAAAACCTTAAAATATGCAATATCTGATATATATACCGTCAAAAAAATATTGTTTTTTATAGAGATTTGCAAAATTTAGTATCCTATTTTACCGACAACACTAAAGTGGGATATTCCTTTCTATTGCGTTCAGGTTTTAATACGCCCTACAGCTCATGTAGAATGTGAAATAAAACTCACTAAGGAATCTATATATAAACCTTTTAAAAAATATTATCCATACACAATAAAAAAATATTACTGTACCTGCATGAAGTAAGACACAAATGTATTGTTACCATCCGATAACGGTGTATGACAAATACAAGACACATTGTTACTAATTTATTGTAACACTTAGTTTATGGAAAAGGGGGAGGGGTATATTTTTTTTCTATTTGTAATGTCATTTCTATCGCAGAAAAGTGGTTATTTTTTTAACAATTTTAATTGAATCGAATGAAAAATTCAGAAAGATTGTTTTTTGAAAAGCAATACATTTTATTAACAGATAATCAGGATATAATTATATACCCTCCACACCGACCCTTTTCTGAGTTACGTTAATGTTATTCAATAGAATATAAGATCATCTTATTAGTTGATCATTTGATAGAGTAAAAGGTATACATAAATTTAAAAAAGTTAAGAACTGACACGAAGACGAATATAAATACATGTAGGTCACAGTATGATTTCCTATTCAGAGGTTATCGTCCTGAACATGCATGAACTATTTGCCACTGGACGTTAAGCAAGCAACCAAAAATCAATCAACCTATTCAGCGTGACTCAATAAAATTTTAAAATTTAACACACGAATATGTTTAATCTTGCTTTTTATTTATGAAAGTCTATTATATTAAAATTCATCTCACATATATGATAAGGTTTCTTTATTGTAGCGATAAATTAACGAACCTTCACGTTATTTGTTTCTAAAATTAAAATGCGGGCAATGAAGGTTCCCTTTACATCTATCATCGATTGAACTTTAGAAAATGAATTTCCAAATCGGCAACAAAAAACTATCAGACGAATAAAATTTTGAAGTAAATTATAGATTGCAATTTTATCAAGGAAAATAATGACTTCACACAGGTCATTATTTTATGCCTTTGGGCATATTTCATTGAAACATGGTATCGTCCGGGTTGATTCTGAAGAAGAATGACCTGTCGTTCTGAAAGAAAATAACTCCATATATATGTTTATGACCAGATAAATCAGGTGCTGAAGTATTATTGTAACTAATACTTACACTGTACATTCACTGATATATCTTGTGTCTTGTGTACATAACCTGTAGAATGATCCACCCGGCAACGGTAGGTTCCGTTTTGACTTCTGTGTATGGCTGGAACCTTTACCCCCCAGCCTTGGCTTGTAATGTATTCGTTTGGAACGGGGTTGAATCCTCCTGTCCATTTTTGTTTCCAATTGTATATACATGCAGGATTGCAGGTTGCAATACAATATATAGGGCCAAATGCAGTTCCTTCTGTTACATTTATAATTGGTATTGCAGGTTCCACTATAAGATGGTCAGGACCATCTACAACACAATAACACATGTACAAATTCCTAGTTAGAAATTATAAAAAACTATTTCATTTGGTGCACAAATTATGAAAGATTATTTCAAAAAGGCAATTAAAAAACACTAAAGAGGACAACACAACCACCATGAAAATTTAAACAAAACTGATATAGATAATTCAACGATTGCAACGGTTTTTTATTGCACGTTGTTGTCAATTTTTCTGAGCTGATGAGTTTTTTAGATGTCACCCCAGTACCGTTCGTCTCCTTTAAAAAAAAAAGGTATACGGTTTGAGCAACCGGAACATAGCCATAATAAGCAGTTAATTGTAAAGCTAAAGATCTAGATGTTAAATTATTTTCCGCTATTCTTGATCAGATTTAAAAGTTGAGCTTCATAAATGACATTAAAAATATGAATCTTAAATTGATACTATAAATCAGAAGACAACTCTTCTATGAAAAGATAAATGGGTGTAATTGGGCGAAATATTTTAACCCTGTATCGTAGGGGAAAACCCAAGGAGTCCGAATATCCGACAAAATTCATTAACCTGACATAACTGTTCGTTGTGAGCCAATGGTCCGTGTTGAAGACCGTACTTTTACTAATAAATGTTTAACTTGGATGGACATTTGACCCATTGGTAATCATACCACATCCTCTTATATCTAACAACTAAATCCGTACCTATGCAGTTTAGTTGAAATTTCATTTATGCAATGAATTCCTGCTGCACTTCAACACAGTAAAACAATAATGCTGATTGATCATGTTTGAAGACAATTTTGTCATGTGTACTATTGTCTGTTTGTTCTTTTCATTTTTAGCCGTGGCGTGGTCAGTTTATGTTCGATTTATGAGTTTGACGTACCTCTGGTATCTTGGTTAAAAGGTGTTCCATAATTAGAAGTTCATACGCAAAGAACATGCAGTAAAGAAGAAGGAGAAGCTACTACTTTAACAGGTAAAATGAAGAATACTATTAGAGTTTTCCTAATTTATCAGTAACTTGAATGATTTATCTATCAAATTTTCTCATTTATAAAAATATTGGAAATGACATGACGTCATTTTCTGATTTCAAACAAATAACCATTTTTTTTTTAAATTTACCTGTATAGAGTTGGAATCGAGTTGTCCTTTTTGTCATTTATTGTGTCGAACACGATTGTTAACAAAAAGTCATATTAAAAAATTGAAAAAGTTACACGTAAAACAATGCCCCGTCTACGTCAAAATGAGAGAGAACGAACTATTGGGGTGTTGGCAGCAGGAATGACTCAAGTGCAGGCTGCAAATCATTTTAATGTGTCTAGAATGACTATTGCAAGGCTTAAGACTCGTCCTAGAGATACTGGCAGAATAAATGATCGCCCCCGTAGTTGCAGGCCACGTGAAACGACGTTACGTCAAGACAGACACATCCGAATCATTCATCTCCGGAATCGATTTGTAAACGCGTCACAAACTGCACGACAAACCCACGGAAGACATAACAACAGAATATCTGCTCAAACAGTTCGTAACCGATTGCGTCAAGTTGGTCTAAGAGCTTGTCGTCCATTGAAGGGACCTATCCTTACGTAGCGTCACAGGATGGCGCGACTTCAATGGACACGGGTACGGATTCGATTGAATAGGCAAACATGGTAACATGTTCTTTTTACCGATTAATCTAAATTCAACTTGAAATTTAGCGACGGCAGAGCCAGGGTCTACCGGAGACGCAATGAACGTTTTTCTGATGCGTGTGTGCAGAAAACAGATCGGTTTGGTGGTGGCGGAATCGTGCATATGGTATGGGGCGGAATTACCTACCGGGAACGCACCGAGCTCAAAATCATCGTTGGTAACCTAAATGCAACAAGGTATAGGGACAACATTATGGCTCCAGTTGTTCTCCCGTTTCCCCGAAGACATCGTTTAAACAACGTTTTTCAGCAGGACAACGCCCGTTGTCACGTGGCACACATTTCGATGACCTTTTTGGAGAATAACCATTTTCGTGTAATGCCTTGGCCAGCAATGTCTCCAGATTTTTCACCAATTGAACATCTTTGGGACGAACTTGGACGACGTATCAGAAATAGCCAAAATCCAACGGAAACGCTAGCCAAGCTCCGAACATCACTTTTCAGGGAATGGAACAACATTCCTCAAGATTTTATTCGACGTCTTATTGATTCCATGCGACGGAGGTGTCAGGCGGTCATAAATGCAAGAGGTGGTCATACAAGGTATTGACATGCTAAACCGAATTCTGTGAAATGATCTTATAAGCATGTAACGTTTCTTTTTTTGCCTAGAATAGATATCAGGATAAAAATTGTATTATAAACCTCCCCGGATAGTGTCTTAGCAGAAAGTTGATGAACCAGGGGTACGTCAAAGAACGTCTCGTCCTTTTTAAAAAAAAAAAATCTCATCGGGAGGTACTAAGACCTTGTTAATAAATATTCCATATCAACTTCACAAATAATACATGATGGTCTTGTTGTATAGATTCAGTGTACTGACACTGTTTATCATCTTAATAACGTGTGATGTTGTTCTTTTATTTGTCTTTGTTATATTATTAATATGACTTTTGCTGTTTGGTCTGTTTTCGGTAATACCCATTTGACATGTCCTGGTATTTATACATCCCGTCAATGTGTTTGTATTATCTTTCTTTTTTGCTGGTGTGCTTAGCACTTGTGCCTTTTCGTGTATCCTTCGTGTAGATGACGTGGCTCTGTGCCGCTAACCACCCAGTCATTATGTTTTTGTTCTATTGAATGCAATTTTCTTAATGTGCTGTTATGAGTCGAAAATACTTTGAACCACAAATTTACTTTATATCAATGTGTTGTTTGTAATATCTTTCATTTTTGATGGTTTGCTTTGTTCGTGCTACTTTTTGTGTTTTTTGGTACATATGACGTAGTTTGGTACTTTTAGCATCCCAAAATATATGTTAGTATCTTTATGTTAATGTTTTATGATAATAGTGAAAAAACTTTGAACGAGAAAATTGTTTATTTCTCTTCCTTTGTGATGTTACATTCATTAGCATCAAATGCGCGACTCTCTTCTCGAGGTGAGATCGACCTCGCTATGCAGTCTTTAAATACATATATAAGAAGCAATGCATGTGGTTGTTAAATTTCATATTTCCTTTTTTTTGTGTATCTTTCTTATAGATTTGTTCGTTTCTGTTCTGATTGAGACTGTGACAAGGTGATATTGGCTGTATCCCTATTTTGACAATAAAACCTATCATGTCTGTTTTGTTAACGCATCGTTATAAATATAATGGAATATGATGCCACTATCATACAAGTAAGAGGTATAGCGCTAGAAAAACAGGTTTAATCCACCATTTTCTACATTCAAGAATGGCTGTATCAAGTCAGGAATATGACAATTGTTGTCCAGTCGTTTGATTTGTTTCATCATTTGATTTTGCTATTGATTAGAGACTTTCGGTTTTGAATTTTCTTCGGAGTATTTTTGTTAGTGTACTTTTTATATACAGGACGTATGCAAATTTATAGTGTAGCACACTGAAGTGGTATCAGTTGATACTTTACTCATACTTACAATATGGATCTAATGTAACAGTATTACTCATGTTCGATGATCTGCCGAGATCATCAGTTGCCTGACATTTTATAGTTGTTCCTTTGTCCGACTTTGTAAGTTTGTTCATCTGTAACTTATTGTCATCAGTAGCTCCTCTTGTGTTCCCATTAAATTGATATGACAGGTATGAAGTTGTATACTCTTCAGGCCACCGCTGTATCGTTGAAAAACAGGTAAAGGTAATGTTATCACCAACAAAAGGATGCTCAGGTTGAAGGGTTACCGTTGTATTTATTGGTTTACCTAAAATTGTTTTAAAAAATACATTCTACGTTTTTCATTTATGTTTTACATATTTAGTTTAAACAAATATTTGTGTTTAACATTCTTTTTTAACATGTATTTATGATTAACATTCGTTTTTAAACATAAAGTAACATATTTGCTACTGGTCTTAAAGCAACCAATCATTGTTTAGTTGTGAATACGTCTGGTTTGTTTTCGGCTGAATTCCTGTCAAATACTGTCAAGTCTGGGCCTTTTATATTTACAGACAGTATAATGGTTTACTTTTACATATTGTGACATGGATGGAGATTTGTTTCATTCTTATATCTGTATGCTATATTAGTTTTTTTCTGACAGCTGTGTTATGGGTTTTTATCTATGGTTTTTATTCTTATATATGTGTTTGAACCAATAAGGCAATGGCGTAGCTAGGTCATTTTAACGTGTACGCCCGAACCTTGTTGAGGGGCCTGAAGGCCCAAGCGGATCCAGGACAAAGAACCTGTTGGTAGTAGATTAGCGGGGGTGAAGCCTCTGGAAGTTTATGCGTTATCGAGAATGACATATTACCATTCCTGTCAATGAAAACTCATCAATAACAACATTCTGTAGATTAAAAATTGTTTCTTTTTGATGTATTTATTCATTGTGTTTATTTAGAGTTTAATGACGGTCATTGGCTTATACCAGTTACTTTCAAATATGATTTAAGCCTTAGGTGGCCGTGGGGTAAAGCACTCAATCAACGAAAACATATTTTCATGTGCAAACCTCGTAAATGAGTTGTTCAGGTGAAATATTAAAATTTGTAAAGGGTTCTCTATGGAACCCTGGTTCTCTCCTGGGATTTCTACAAGCGAAAAATAATTTATCAGTCCATTACAGGATTTAAACAAATCAAATATTTTCATTAGATATTTTGTCTTGGTCAGGAATATTAATTTCTGCACAAGTTTCATGACAAACTATGGAGGTTTATAAATTTATCACGAAAATTAACTCATCATAGATACCAGCTTTGAAATTTTGTACATGCGCAAGACGCTCGTATCGTCTACAAAGGACACATCAATGTCGCTCGAAACAAACGTGACAAAAATTCCAGATCGTCTGATTTAAATTGCGTAAAGATATTAAAGTCTGTCTGAAAAATTCCAGATCGTCTGATTTAAATTGCGTAAAGATATTAAATAGTTATCAAAGGTACCAGGATTATAATTTAGTACGCCAGACGCGCGTTTCGTCTACATAAGACTCATCAGTGACGCTCATATCAAAATATTTATAAAGCCAAACAAGTACAAAGTTGAAGAGCAAATTCCCAAAGGTGGTGCCAAAGTCTGTCATTATAACAGTTACACGGAAAATTGAACGAAAAAAAGTTTGCTTCTGAAATTAACCATAAAAAAAACCTTCAATAAAGTTTCATTAAATTCGACGAATGTTTAACAAAGTAATTGACATGTAACACATTTTAACTTCAGACTGTAAATGCAAAAAGAAATTTCTTTTATCCATAAATTACGGGAAAACTCATCATATATAATTTCGTCATTATACTCTGGATACTCTTTTGACCATCAACAGTTTTTGTCCAGCTACCGTAAAATTTTACGAAGGTTAATATCTTAAAACTTTAACAACACACTGAACCTAAATGTACATAGTTATAATATTGGCACCGCTGACGAAATTTAGGATCGAAATGTCTCGCTTTTGCGACATAAACGGCAATGGCTCGACAAAAAATGAAAACCGCATATCGAATCTTAGCACATAATGAATTGCTTTAAAAAAAGAAAAGAAAAGTGAGTATGGAATTCACAGTATATTAAGACTTTGACAGAAAATGAACAAATATATCATATGATAAAAATGTTCGTCTCTTTTATTCGCAATTACAAGCCATTGAAGAAAGACATAGAAGATTGATGTACTATTCTTTAATTCTTTTAATTTTATTGAGATGATTTTTTTTTGCCAAATTCAGGTGTACGCCCGGGCGTTTTGACGTAAACGTAGCTACGCGCATGTAAGGAATTGATTCCAAACCATACCAACACGCAACCATGAGACTAATAAAGATGGACAAAATTAAAAGGCAAATAGCATTGATTTAGTTGTCTAAAAAATAAAACCGAAATACGCATTTGATGAATGGAATTTGGTATATATTGAATATGATAATGTTTATATCATACCTGTTACAATTAATAAACAGCACGTGTCTACTTTTCCACCATATTTTGCACTGTACAGACCAGCATCTGTAGTATTCACACGGATAACTGTTATGTTTATGTCTTTCACGTTCTGTGTCATCTTGTCAAATATATATTTCCGGTCTTTTGAATTAGGTATGATAGAGCCGCCTTGTACAGCATATATCATATATTCCGTGCTTGGCGCCCGTACACTGAAAAAGTCAGTCAAACTAGTCGTCCATGACAAAGTAACATTTTGATTGATGTCAGCAGTGAAAATTTTGTCTGAAAATATAATTTAATGACAAAATCTAAAATAAACATTATTTATTTTAGCGGATCTGTGAATGCGTGGAACATATCTATTAATTAAAAATAAATGTTACAATATTTTATAAAACCTAGTGCTGAATTTCAAAGCTGCTAATGTGTTTACCATCAAACAAGAACATCAAATCTTGTATTCAAGATTGCAATAATTATACGTTATTGCCAAAAGTTGCATAGTTAACCATTGAGGGGGCTCCTGGGTATAAATCAAATTTTTTTTCTAATATAGGATTTCGCTATATTTATTTTAAATGAACTTTATCATATACTTAAAAGAAATATGAAATAAAAAAAATGGTGTCACCGTTCATTTAAGCTCACAATCTGCCTCCGGAAAAAGCATACATTTTTGTTAATGTCCTTTTTTCTGTTGAACTAATAGGAGAAATAGAGGTAATATCGAAATAAAAAAATAACCTAATTACAGAAATTGCTTAAATTTTACAATTATTTAGTTTATGTACAGCTTATATCATGTATATGAAAACAATAATAAAAAATATAGGTCACCGATGAGTTAAAAAGGATATATCAAATTTAATGCCAAAAAATGGCATTTTTGCACCAAAGGGAGATTATTTGGAGCTTTTTCAATGATATAAACATTTTAAAAGTCATCTGGGGCCAAACTGAATCGATTGTTTGGGTTGATTTTTATACAATATCATAAAGTAATAACTAATAGTGTAATAAATAAAATTTGTAATGAAAGAAATAGTCGGGCCTATGATTTCAAAAGATCCTGAATTTATAGTTTCTGTGAAGTTTGGTTAAAGTAAGGTCCTCATATGATTATGCACGATTCTTCATTTAAATTGTTCGGCGATTTTTAATTCATATGAAATTTGAGAAGGACAGGCACGTGTTACCTGTACCCAAAAGTAGGATTGTGTTTTCAATAAGATTTTTTGGGAAGAAAAAAATGTATGTTAGATCAAGGAATTGTATATTTAAATTTAAATATACAATTCCTTGATTAAATACAACAGAAAAAGGGGGATACCCAAACCCTGGTGTCTTAATCCCAGTCCAGGCATATCAGTGTCATCAGTATTTTCATAGATCTGCGTTGTAGTATAACTAAAAAAATAATGCATCCAAGCAAGTTTTATATAGTATTTTTTCCGAATGCGTTTTGCCTATATCAGGTAAATGGGGGTAAATTATCAATTTCTCTTTAATTTCAGGCTTATTCATCACAGTTAACATGTATACGCTCGAATCACTCCTATAGACATTTGTATATAAAAGCAATCACATTCTCTCTGGTTTTCTCTATGACATCTTTAAATATGAATCACGATCTCCAATTCTCAACACGTCCATTGCATATACGCGTGAGTGTATAAATCAGCCACCGCGTGAGTTATCCGACACCTCATCCGGGACACTTTCCCCGTCACATGATACATTTATTGATATTGAATATTTGCGCATCTGCAGACGGATGGCCGGACGAATAGAGATTTTTAACTATTCGTCCGGCTAGCCGGACGAATAGACACTCCGAAAGAATAAAGGTTCAATTTTTTACTGAAATTTTTATACCCACGAGCCACCTGAAATAATCAGTCAAGATTAATTTACCCTACTCAGGTAAAGGAAGAAAATGTTTAAGTACCGTGATTGCATATATTATGATTAAAACGTAATTTTTGTACGACATACATTTTAAAAAACATTCAAGGCTTCTGATTTTTAATAAAGGAGTAGGTCCGATAAGGATCGATTTTGGCCTCAAATTTCAGGTTCATCAGACGAAAGATTTTGACCACTTTTTAAACACTTAAGTGTCTATTTCATTTGAATCAGTTAGTTTATGTGACAATTTTTAACTTATTTAGTCATAAAAAACGATCCGATTCAAGCTCAAATATGAAAAATCTACCAAATATGCCAAAAAATGTCAATTTTGTCAAAAATAAAAGTGACCGCATCCGTGTTCATCCTCAACCTTTATATATGTCATGTATTATCATAAAATACAACTAACATTTCAATACTAAGGATGAACACGAATGCGGCCACTTTCTTTTTACACGAAACCCGTCTAAAATTTAACTAAAATGCTAGAATAGTGAAGATTTCAGTATTTTAGCATGACTTAATGGTGCTAGTACCCGATATATGTGCATTGTATTGTCAAAAAACAGCCCATATTTATATAGCAGAAGCATTCTACTGTCCAATAAATAACTAAACGGTTACATTTTTACAATTTTGTAAAACTGCTATATTTTGGGGCCAAAAAGGGGTCTTACTGAACCTACTCCTTTGAATTTTAATAACTAATCCTAAAGCAAATATCAATGGGAAAATGAACATCACACTATTTGACTTCATGTTTAACCCCCTCCTTATTTTTAGATTATTTTTTTTTTTGTTTTATTTTTATAAAAAACAGGTGATAATGTCAAATATGAGGAAAATCTAGACTGAATCATTTCCCGCCAAATTTTCAATTCGGATAATATCGCAAAAAAAACAAGACAAAAACCTGTCAATTTTAACCCCTGTGTTGAATGACTCGGTATTTTCTAATTGTAAGATTCTTTTAATCATATGCATTTGATTTGTATGAAATTCAATGTTTTTCATTGGATGATTTAAGGGAATACGATACACTAGCAGGTGCAGATAATAGCGTTTTCAAAACTTTTCGTGTTGTTTTCGCGACGTTGGTACAATGTAACCAGAATGTTGTAAATTCGCGATGTTTCTAATAAGAACGTTAACACTTCGCGGAATAGTCACTGACGTCATAACTTCGGTTGCGCGAAGTTAAAAAAAAAGTACCTGATTAAATAGCGGCCATGCCGTTTCAAAAAGATGGAGAAATCCGCCGAAGAGCAGGAAGATCAAAGGAAATACTGGAGATGAACAAAAATTAATCAAATACAACTTTGCAGCACGAAATTGAAGAAATAGTAATAGACACAGAAGAGAGTACTGACAGTGTAACATGGAAAGACGAAAGAAGAATACACCGGATTTTTTGTGTTATTAAAATTTGCTGTTACAAAATGTTAGAAATTATTATAAATTAGGAATGTATCTCCCTCATGCAAAGCTCTGATTCCTTTCACGGATTTGGCTATAGTTTTTGGACCTTTTGGATTATAGCTCTTCATCTTTTATATAAGCTTTGGATTTCAAATATTTTGGCCACGAGCATCACTGAAGAGACATGTATTGTCGAAATGCGCATCTGGTGCAGGAAAATTGGTACCGTTAATGTTATTATCGCTAATCCCGGCTGACCTGGCGCTTGGACTTTTGACGCACACAACAATCACTTTTCCATTGTGGCGTCAGATATTTTGCTTTATGACGTCAAAATATAACGGGAACCTGTGTGAATTCCAGTAATGGCGGACAAATAGCGATAAGGTGTATTACGGAGCTATTAGTCTGGAAAAAGCACTGAATAACTGTCAAAACTGCACGGCCCAGCTGAATCTGCTAAACGCAGAGAAAGACAAATTGCAAGGATGTGGGACGACTATCTTTCTATTCGTTGCTTAGACTGTAACATGCTGCATAATAATTTAACAAATAAGACACATTACGGAACAATAGGACCTGCTATTTTTTACATCAAAGCTGTAATAGCTGATTATGACTATTGCTACATGTAGCTGCTTAACGTTCAGCGGCAAATATTTAATTGCATATTTATGACATCAACTTGATCTTAATGAAACTAGAAGAAATGAGAAAATGTATGAACCCGTGATTAATTAGAATTTTTTAACAAAATCTAGGGCGCGTATGGTGGCTGAATTGAGTCTGGTGTTTGAAGATTTGAAATCCATACACAAAAGTCATTACTACCGTGGTGTACAGCAAGTCTTCACTGAAGAACGTATAAATGGCAGTCCAAGAGTAACAGACAAAACAACTAACCTTAACAAATTTGTGCAATATTTTTCTTGACGAGAATAGTTATTTTTATTCATTGATAATGAAGTCTATAATAATATTTTGAATTGAAAAAAATCAGAATCAAAATATTTTGTGTCTTTATTTTTTATTTTTCTTGTATAATAGCATTTGGCAGACTCCAAATTGTATGGAGAATTGTCATTGTACGGCCAAATTGAACCGACGATCAATAAAATAAAACAATAAAAAAACGGCTGCATGTGCGAGACTCTCGTGGGTAGTTCAGGTCGTTATAACATCCCTATTCGTTAATAAAATGATAAATAAAGAGAGTGTCTCATACTGCATGTTCTGGACTTGAAATCGGTACGTACATAAAAAAAAATCCCCTAGTTAAATTGATATTTTAAAAATATATAATATCATGTGTATGCAGAAAAACTGTCAACTAAAAGTCAGTTACCAAGTTTTAAAAATTATATATTGGTGTCATTTTTGGTTTGATTTTACACACATTGGTACCAATAGATGCATAAATGTCACAGGTTAGTTTGTTTAATTGGTTGATTTTTTTGTAAGTGTACTACATGTATATCAAAATGGATGTAATAGTCAGAACAAAGCAAAAAACGACCGTTCACATGATGTTAACCGTTTGAGTTGTTTCGTATTTGTCATTTAGGGACTTTACATACCGGATTTTGTGGTATTGGTTTTACTCATTGTTGAAGGCCGTCCGATTTCCTATAGTCGTTAATTTCTATGTCATTTGGTCTCTGGTTGAAATTTGCCTCTTTGGTAATCATACCATGTCTTCTTTTTTTTATAAGTATAAATTACCCCTATTGTACTTCAACATATTGAGAGATAAAATTAAGTGTCGGCAAATGTTCAATAACTGCAGACAGACAGACCAGAAAGTGCACACACGTTAAAACTCGTCGCTGTCATGTTGATAAGCAAATATGAAGTCATTCAGTAAGGTTGTTTCTGAGAAAAGTAACACACATATTGTTATACGATCGGACAGAAAAACAAACGAAGTGTTTGCAATATAGCTCTACTTCTAGACAAACAAGTAAGTCAATAATCATACATATAAGTCGTATAAAATGTAATGTATAAAAAAGGAGAAGTGGTATGATTGTCAATGAGACAACTATCCACAAAAGACCAAAATGACACAGACATTAACAACTATAGGTCACCGTACGGCCTTCAACAATGAGCAAAGCCCATACCGCATAGTCAGCTATAAAAGGCCCCGATATGACAATGTAAAACAATTCAAACGAGAAAACTAACGGTCTTATTTGTATAAAAAAAACTGAACGAAAAACAAATATGAAGACCCATTGGTTGCCTACGGCTGTTGTTTGCTCTATGGTCGGGTGGTTGTCGCTTTGACATATTCACCATTTCCTTTCTCAATTTTAACACATAAACAAACGACAACCTCCTGACTTTGGACAGGCACATATATAAATAATGTGGCGGGGTTAGACATGTTAGCGGGATCCCAACCCTCCCCCTAACCTGGGACAGTCATACAGTGGTATAACAGTTCAACATAAGAACGAACTATAAAAATCAATTGAAAAAGGCTTAACTCATCAGATGGACAAAAATACAAGTGGACATATTGATAAAGACATCATTCAATATCGTTCTCTAATACAGGTTGCTATACTTCCTATGAAATGATAAACTACAACTTCATTTTCAGTCGATTGAGGCAATAAGGACATGAAATTGCATGAAACAGCTCCAAATTAAAAAAACAAAAAGTACTCTCTGTAATTTAAATTTTAAAGCTGACAATACGGTACCGGTTTTCACATTGTTGAAGGTTATATGGTTGTCAATTAATGGTACCACCCACTTAATTTATAGTTGGTTCATATTTTGCAATGGCAGGGCCTTTGACATAATGTTGTCTACCCTCTTTCCGTACATGAAGCAATTTTTAACTAATGTCGGACGGAGATGCACCTTTATACTTCTATCAGTTTTTTTTGTTTTTTGCCGTACATCTGACGAAGTAATCTGCTAGAATCCTTTTTTTATCTTATTTTTTTATTATGAAAAAGGTCCTGTCCAAATTTCGTTTCGTACATTTTTATCACAAATGTTTTGCCATTTTCGGAGTAACCATCTTATGAATTTTTTGATATACAGTATCAACGCTTAATGGAAAAAAAAAACTGCATATACTTGATAGCATAGTCGTGTACGGCGGGAATTATTACACGACGTTGCTGCAATTAAAACTTATTATAATGTAATTTAGCGCCATATTGACAAGCGTCGTGAAAAAATCAAGGTATGTGGCTTTTATCAAAAAAAAAAATAAAAGCACATGGACCCTTTTTTCTTTTGCAATCAATCAAGTACTGTGTCAAGATCACTCCACCAAAATTTCAAGAAAAAAATCAACGATCAAATTTTCTGCACTTCCGAATAGTCACAAAAAAATGATCAATTTCTTAATTTCGAATATAGCAATCTAAATTAATAATGTGGTTTAACCTTAAACTTGTTTCAGCATGTTGATACCATAGATCAAGGGAACATTTTACAAAAAAAAACGGTTATTTCTTTTCGTTCAAAAGTATTGTTACTTTGAATTTCTTTAAAAGTCCATAGTTATAAAATTTCAGGGATTTTATTCCAAATATGCAAATTTCGAACCAAATTATCACAAAAAGAAAGTCATGAAGGTACTTTTGTCTTTGAATATTTTAAAAGTACACATTTAAATTGACTTCTAGCAAAATTTCAAGAAAAAATCAACGAGGGATCTCTACTGTATCATTTGCCCTTAACAGTTTTATCTGTTTATTATATTCTATGATAAATCGGAGTGCATCCTTGATCATCCTTGTGGATCGTTTCTTTTGTTGACTAGTATATATTCCTCATGGAAATGGCTAAACATTGTTGACATATTTAGTTTGTTTTTATAGTGGAATTTATAACAGAATGTTCACTGCTGCACGTCTATATTTTGTTTACATGTATATCTGTTTGCATTGTTCACACACTGAGTGTTATAACGTTGCAATCATTGTTTTCCCCGGAAAAAAATCGTCAATTATGCGGCCTTTGTGACGTCATTTACCAGATAGTGCACTATAAATATTTATCAAGCGTCTCCTAATGATCCTCAGTGTGCAGTTTAAACTAAAAAAAAATATTTCTTTTGTATGTACTTAATCACAGTTTCCTAATGACAGCAGTACTGAAAGACAATTATAAGAATTCAATTTCCCGAATAATTCGTGCTATTAAAGCTTTATAGTTTTCCAATAACTCGCTCAATATTGGAACGGAAGTGACAATGCCCCTAAACGCACGGATGATGTTTACTAAAACCAAAGTTTTTGACAGAAATGCATCGAACTCGAAAGTTGTCTATTCACCTGACGCATTGGAAATGAACAACATGACGTTGCTGCATTGTTATGTAAATAGTAATTTTGTTTCAGTGAGTGTCTGTATTATTTTAAATATCCTAAAGAAAGAAAGAAATATTTGCTGTACCTTTGTCTATTTGTAAATTGTAAAATAGGTACATGGTAAAGATTGTTAGAAATTTTCATTTAAATTTCAATACAACTGCGATTTGCAAATATCAAATAGTTATCCTAAAATTAGACTTCAACAGGTTCAATTTTTATTTATATATAATGGAAGCTCAACAAATCATTCCAAGCAACAAACTAAAACATTTTTCTTTGGCAATATGTTTCAACGATTTACAACAGTTTTTTGCCCAAGAAAAATGATAATTGGCATAATCTCAATCTGTGATGAACTTGAATTTGAGCTGAAAATATGTACATCAATGTTAATGTTAAGATGTGCGAGTAACACGGTTTCATGAGAATAGAGAGCTTGTAAAAACCATGTTAAATATTTTTTTTCTGGTAAACTTTGTAGCTGAAACTCATCATTTACAATCAAAATTGCGAATATTTCTAAAAACACTTGAAAAGCTCAAAAATAAATTACAAATAATTCCTTTACACGGTAGAAGAGAAAATGGACGAACGTTTTCCGTGTTCAATAAGTTTTGAAGAATTTCAAACTAATGGCAAACAAAATGTGGCTGCTGAAATTGCTTACACGGTACAACTCAACATTTTGAAATTCCAGAAAAATATAAAATCCTCCCCTTCCATCGAATTCAAGAAAAACTGGGCAAAAGTTTTCTATCCAAAGTCTTCCGGAGCACGGATGGACAAAATGGAGCGTTTTATATAATTTTGCCGTAGGTGACGTATGTAATAAGCTCGCATAATGATGAACATGTATAACTACATTGTATGTACATGATTGTGCTAAGATTAAAAGTATCCAATACAAAGTGACCGCCACGAAATAGCACATTATGGTTCCGAAAATGATGCTACATCCTGTCTGTACTTTTTACTTATATTTTTGTATCACACAAGGTAATGCGTCTCTCGGTGGCTATATGACTTTAATACACTTAATCCGTTTGAAGTCTTCTGATTGATACTTAAGTCTGGGAGAACACAGTGTATTTATTGCTTATAATTTGCTTTGAACTAGCGTTTAGTATATGCGTGTACTCTCATTGATTGTTCTTATGTTTTACAATTTCACCACTGTCTCTTGTAACAAAATTGTTAAACCCCGCCACCTTCTGTATGTGCCTGTCCCAAGTTAATAGTCTGTAGTTCAGTACATGGTTGTTTTACACGTTGGCTTTTGTCTGTTATATTTGCTTTTTTCGTAAATTGTTTTGTTATAAATACGACCGTTACTTATTTCCTGTGAATTGTTGCGCATTATATAATTTCCGTTTCTTCATTGTTAAAGGAAGAACGGTGGCATATATTTCATTAGATCCACTTCAATTGAACTGTGGTGGATAGTTGTTTTATTTGCAATCATACCACTTCTCCTTATCATATTTTAATTATTTTGACCCAAAACTTTAACTTCATACGGTTCGAACGAACGGTCGGACAGAAGGAGGCAAATACTGCAATACAAAATTCCTCACAACAATAGTATGTAGGGCTTACACATCTCATGTAATAATAGGATATAATAGAGAGTTTCAGCAAGGCAGACGTGTAATTGTACGTGTATGGATAGACGGGAAATTTTCTGATGCTGTATGTAATACGTCATCGAAACCAAGAGTTCAACTTCAGGTACAGAATGGCGCACTGTATTTTTTTTAGATTTTTTAATCCAAGATCTATTTTCTATCACTAGTATGTACGTGTATAATCATTTTGCAAATAAACTGAATGAAAAAGGCACTAGACCAGATCTCAGTCATGTTTCACCTCGGCCTTTTTTATATATAATTTCAAATTACGACTGACTATAAACGGTGACAATGTATAAACCTTTTTTGTTTATCAAATAGAATAATGGTCTGATTTTATTCTTATGGAATATGTGCGATATTGAATTAGCCATTCACCTTGCAATGTTTTACACATTATGTTGATTTAAAAAAAAAAATATATATATATATTATCTATTTTGTACAAAGTGGAATCAGTTCATCAATTTTATATATAAAAATCATCTGCGATACGACTCCCTCTACTGTAAAATGAAAAATGTCAATAACCGAAATATTTAAAATAAATGCTGAATACATCCAAAGTATTGTTGGCCACACTCTTAATAACATAACCCCTATTTCCATTTTACTCCTTACAAAATGCATAATCGAACTAGTTCATGGACAAAAGTAATACTTATGTTATTCTTTAGGAAAAGATAACTTACTTGTCATCCAAAACTTTTGTGTGGTGAATTCTGAATGCGGACCAATAAATTGTATTCTGACATAATATTCTGAACACAACTTCAAGTTGGCGACCTCAAAGCTTGATTCTGGAAGCTTTATTTCTTTATATCTATATGATCTACTCAAATATATATCGGCTCCTGTGGAATCTTGAATATTAATTCGAGACCAAGTTGCCCTTTCAATATTGGTAGGTATTGTCCATGATATTTTAGCTGTACTACCGAAAACATGTATTCTGACATCTTTTGGTGGATCTGGCTTACCTGAAATCCAATGAAATATAGCAAAAATATGACTTTAATTCAAGCTTTCATACCGATAAGACATTTTATAAAACGTATAATAAATATTCGTTTGACAAAATAAAAGCAAAATCTTCATTCAAATACATAAACCTGATTTTTTCGAACATATGTATACACTTGTAGCGTTCTCTACGTCATATAACAATTAAAAAACTCCACTCAGATAGGAGCCTGTTTATCAAAGCTGTCCTATGATTTGTTTTCCACGTGGAAAATATGAATAGAGTGGTGTCATACATTTTGGTTACATACACCCAGGAATGCCCATTTCGTGTTTTTTGTTTTTTTTTTTTGTGTTTGCGTTCATTTTTTCCAGACCAGATTTTAAATTTCTTCATAGGTGTATTAAACATCTTTAAAATTTGTAAGAGCTGTGCTATATATCTAACTTGTAAATCAAGGAATTTTGAAAGTTCGAATAATTGTGTAATAGTGTATCTGATAACATCGGAGATCTTTTTCATCTGTGTCGAATGACCTGTTTTTAACCGTTTGAATTTTTCACATTGTGTCATGTACGACTTTTTGGTATGTTACTAAACCATTTTTGGTGACGATCATTAATAATTCTTAGAGGGTACTTCTGATCATCCAAAAGAGATACTTATTACTTATCTACCCACTCCCCTTTTTCACCATAATCAAATGACTGTTTCCTACATAATTTTACTTTTATGATACAGATGACTTTTTTGTATGATATACCAAACAACATAAAACAAAGTAGTGGTGTCAACGGTTAATCGGTTAACCGGTTGTTAACCGTCGGAGGGACCAAATATCGAATACCAAAATCTCTAACCGG
The DNA here is from genome assembly GCA_037788925.1 of Mytilus galloprovincialis. Lineage (NCBI taxonomy): Eukaryota > Metazoa > Mollusca > Bivalvia > Mytilida > Mytilidae > Mytilus > Mytilus galloprovincialis. Next base: position 47,189,187 of record CM075333.1, on the reverse strand, counting down.
TTAATCGATAATAAAAATGAAGACTAGCATTTTAATTTTTTTTTTTCGAAAAGTGAAACATTTTTTGTCATTGTTAATTTGGCGATCTAAGCTGATTTATATGTACAAATTTGATTTCTGTGGCTCATAACAAAAAAAGCGAAAATAATAATTAACCGTACAATAAGAACAATTATAATTAGATCAATTTTCTTTTCATGCTGATGTTATCATGCTCCATTTTGTCGCATTTCAGTGCTGCACATTGATAGGAAAACGTCAAAGATAAAATAGCCAAAGGGAAAAAAGTAAAATAAAAATAGCATACAACTACCCCCCCCTCTTTAAAAAAAAAGAAAAATATAGCCCCTGGTCTTTATGTATATGATAACATGTACTGCATACCTTGCTAAGTAAAAATTCTTATAGTCCTCTTGCATGTTGAGAATCAATCAATCACATTTGCCTTACGACACCATAAAATCATGCTTTTACTTCCTGGATATATAATATAAATTTAAATTTTCACCTCAACGACTGGATTCATATGATAGTTGAATCATTCAAGTATCATATGAATCCAGACTTTGAGGTGAAAATCTAAATTTATGTTATGTGTGATCGTAAATCTTGACTTGTAATGTTTAATCAGTTTCAGTGTTGATATCACTTAAAAGTTTATGGAATGTAACTAAGGATTTGATTGATGCAGAATTCTAAAACGGGAGCCGCCAATGAGACAGCGACAGAAGTACCAAAAGCTATCTAATTAAACATGTGAAAATTGGTTTGGGTTAAAGTGTTTCTTCTTTGATTGGTCCAATTGCAATTCTTTCGTGAACCGAATTTTAAATATTTGGAAGCCCATTTGAGAAAATGCTGCATGATTTTTTATTTCCATACCTATGCTGTAAACTTCTACGTCATTTGGTGTCTGGTGATGAGTAGTCTCATTTGTAATGATTCCAAATCGTCTAATTCTTAATCAACTTCTTGTAGGTCCCTCAATATACATGTATCTCGTGTCGGATTTAAAAATAACCTAATCGTTGACCGTAAAACTACTTTAAGGAATACACGATGAAGAAACTTGTGAATTCATGATATCAACTTTTTGAAAGCATTCCGTTTTTCATTCTTTTCAGAGTATTATTGAAAATGCTGTCATATCTGAGTACGTTACAAGTAGCCCAAAGCTTTTATATATGACAAAACTTCATCATTTAAAGTACCAATTGCTATCCATTAGAATGCATCTAAAAAACCTCTGCAAAATTCAACTTAGTAAGTATACTTTTAATTTACTCACCATTCGCCAGCATTAACACAGAAATACAAACAACGCTAAAAATGAAGAAAATGTGAATTGACTCCATTGGGTCCTTCTTTATAATAAACAACAACCGACTTTTGCAGAATGCAATGTACATGTAACTTTGATGTAGCCGGAAATCGTCTCTTTTTACGACAGGAAAAAGTAATCGTTCTTAAAATCGCTTTTCCGATTCCAAAACAAGTACTGAAACGTTTACTGGGTAAGAGGAACTTCCTTATTGTTTTCATTTAAGGTGAGGAGTACGTAAATGAACGCCTCTAGCGGAAAACGGGAAAATAGGCGTTTGTTGCTATGGGAGTTATCTCCCGTACACAATAAAAAAATATTTTCAAGATGTCGGAATATAGTTTGCTTCGTCGGAATAATGGTCAATTTGGTGGAAGAGTATTGAATGCATTTCATCAAAAATATAGCAAAAATTGAAGAATGTAAAATGAAATATCTTGTAACAGTTAAACAGTGCTTTCCTTCCATGAAAATGAGAGAAACTTGGCATGCCGTGATGGCCGAAGAGCAACTGAGTTGGGTTTACTAATACTAGCTGACCAACTTAAAGCTTGCATATAAATTATGTTTCTACAAAACTGTTTAAAGTACAAAGAATGGGTCTCGTGACAATTTTGTTTATACATTGGGGTAATTCGCCGTTTCAGAATCTAATGCATCTAATGCATCCTGGGTAATATTTTCAAAAGTGTACACCAAAACGTCCTGATTGGTTAAAAATGTCATAAACAATAAAAATTCAACCAATGACGTGGCGTTATTTTCATTTTGGGGTACGAACAATGAAATTACCCATGATTCTTTAGATTCTGAAACTGCTAATTGTCCATACATGAACTTACTATACGCCGGTAATCGGCAAAGATCAGAGACTTAAAAAATCGGGAATGTTGATATGTGACGTAAAAACGAAATGTAGTATATTGATACATGTGATAAGAATATCCTAAACACGTACATGCATTACACACGTAAACTCCCACAATAACAAATTAAAGCTTACACTATATATTGTCATTTTTAACCGGAATTTTGTGTCAAAAATGTCGGTTATTGATTTGGGGATGTACGGCGGGCGGCCGGGCGGCAACCAAATGTTGTCCGTGCATTTACTCATGAAGCGTTCAACCAAACCTTTTAAAATTTTAATATGTTGTTACTGACAACAAAATGGAGGTCAAGTTCAATAATGGCGATTTTGACTTTTACCGTTCAGGAGTTAAGGTTCTTGAAAGTTTAAAAAATGTCGTGTCCGTGCATTTACTCATGAACCAGTCAACCAAACCTTTTAAAATTTTAATATGTTGTTACTGACAACAAAATGGAGGTCAAGTTCAATAATGACGATTTTGACTTTTACCGTTCAGGAGTTACGGTTCTTGAAAGTTTAAAAAATGTTGTGTCCGTGCATTTACTCATGAACCGTTCAACCAAACCTTTTAAAATTTCCTATTAGGAGTTTTGGTCCTTGTAATATTGATAAATGCCAGAACACAAATAAATGTTAAAGAATCCGGTTTACTGTCATTTTGACAGCTCTTGTATTTATTGAAATTCCAAAGCAAACTTTGTCACGGACTTACATTCAGTCATTTGTATTCAAAGAAATAAATTTTCCCAAAACAACTGTCAACGTGAGTGTAACGGCTAGGACGTATTCAATCCTCGACACAAAAAAAAAGAGGTTAATACTAATATTTTTTAATTTGATATTCCTGTTATAACTGTTATATAACCATTTTCTCATATAAATATATAAACATAAATCGTTCTTTACAGTGCTTTCTTTCACGTCCGCGATATGGTCTATAAATAGAATTTGAAAATGAACGTACTAGTGCTATTAAAAACAAATATTTTATATTTAGTAAAAATAAATATTGAAAAGCAAGAGTTTAATTGCTTGACATGAAATTTGTAAAATATAATGTCGGAAATTACATCAGACGGGTAAGCAAGAGAAAGTGACAATAAACTTGAACGAGAATCGTAATGACTAATGGACCTAATCAGGCTAATGGTGATGGGACCTTCCGCATGAACAAACGGGAACTCCGAAGTAAAACTGTCTTTCAAAATGAACGAAAATTTAAAAGAAATGAATACACGTTGCTTTTCAGTCAATTTGAATTGAATGGAACATTGTGAATTACAAGCTTCCAGCATGAAAAAGCGGCAAGGGAAAAATATAGATCCGCTGATTGAAAATTACGGCTTTACCGCCACTTCAAAAATAAAATAATTTAATTTAGCAAATCATACTGAAGATTTAGAAATTTCTGCTTGCATCAATCAATTCATTTTTAATTGTGCAAAATTTCGGAATTACAGTAATTTCGATTTCAGTTGATACTGTCCATACATGTGCAAATGCTGCTATAAAAATTTAGAATTAGAGTTTTGCTTTACGTATTTCTTCTCAATTTTCGCAAAACTTGCAAAAAAATCTAAAGTACGAACAGGAATATTGTTGGCATAAATTACGAGGTCCATAATGCTGTTGGCGATTTCCAATCTCTGCAACATCTAATACATACGTCAAAATCCCTCGAAGACGGTTCTTCAAAATCACACGCGGCTTTTCTATTCAGTATATTGTTAGCTTGATCTTTACAGCTCACAAAATCTAGACTGGATACATTTATCTGAACGTCATATAAAGTGTGTTCAAAGTCTATGTTGAACAATTTATAACAACACATAGTTGAGTGGGGGGTAGAGCAGATTGGTATCCCGAGAAAACATTGTCAACCGCGGCGAAGCCGAATAACAAAAAAACCAAAAGATAAATAAGTTGGAATGTATATACATTTCTTTTTAGATATTCACATCTATGCACTGTCCGCAATATAATAACAGAACAAAACCAACGATGGAGAAAAAAGTAGGGATAATATGCAACAAACTTTGAAATATTCTTTTTGTTGGTCTTTTGCATATAATCTACATTTATCCCACATCTCCTTTCGTGTCATATTAAACACACTACTTAAGTTTGCAAATGACCAGTACTTTTGGATCGAAGTATGTGTTCATGTTTATGTTATGTTCTCGTGTCATTGAACCATAATTTTATATATTTTATATGCATGACCTCCTGCAACTATCGGAGGATTAAAAGTTAAATGTTGTGAATTTTTTATGCACACGCCGTAGCGGAGGTGGCATAGGTTTTAACACTTGTCCGTCTGTCCGTCCATCTTACCGTCCAAAATTGGTTTCCGTTTTCTAACTTTTATTAGTTTGCCTCAAACAAATGTTAGAAGACTTATACACAATGCTGATTACCAAAACAAATCACAGATCTAGTTTAAATTTTGGTGACATCAATTTTAAAGTTTTTTAGTAATATCACTTTATAACATCATATATGCAAGCGGGTGCATCATCTGTGTCCCATGGACACATTTCCCCATGTATTTACCATTGTTTGTCTTTTGGCCATTTTTCTTTTTTTCACATGACATTGTCAGTATGTTTTCGGCTTATAAGTTTCAATATCCCGCTGCGCGGTATATTTCGCCTCCAATATTGTGAAGCAGCCAAATTGTGGTCGAATATGTGAACATTGAATGTATCTCGTCATTCGGAGAATCTGTTTTTATGATAGATCTTTTATCGTTTCTGTTCAATAAGTTTATAAACATATGTCCTTTAACAATGTGTTTTTAATCATTCCAGAAATACGTTATAAATACTTAGGACCTCGTATAATCACTGAGAAAACAATAATAGGTAATCAATATTTTTTCCAGGCAGGATAATATGGTCTATAGCGCATTTGAATAACCGAACAAATTGTAATGAGGCAGTCGTCGTCTTTACAATTCTGCTGAAATAGCCTTGACGTTGCGTAATCCTTTCGGCGACGTCATGATTTTTCTCTCTTTTCCCGTCAACAACACCCTTTCAACGGCTGATATATGAAAGAGGAGTTCGGTAACCACATGAAAATTATATATCAAAAGAAAGGAAAATAATACCTTAAAAACATTTGATTTTTATAGAAAAATCGTAGGATTGGTTTAAACTGCAGAATAAATAAAGCTTGAAATTTCTTATTTTTGGTTCAAATTTGACGTTATGTCTATGTACTTTATGTTGTTTCCTTACCATTTTCAAAAGCCTGGAACTCGGAAATTAGATCGGTGACCAACTTAATTTTTTCGATTTTTCATTATCTTTTAAGTTCTACGTGCATACAATTTCTTTAAAAAATCGCAGGACAAGCCATTTACGTACCTGTTACCTTAAGAAGGAGGTATTTAGAAATAATTAAAAAATCTAAATTATCACTGTATTTTTTTTATTTGACCTAAAATTCTAACCTATTTTCAGAATTTCTTAAGATTTACTTCTAAATCAAAGTGCAACGAATCATTCACGTGTACAGTCCTCGTGTAGGGGGTCTACATGCAAAATGCACGAACGTCACATTTTCATAAAATAATAATTAAAACTGTGTCGAAAACTCCACAAATATGCTCATTAAATTTGTAAATGTCCTCTCAAAAGCTTTTTAGGGTCTCTCCACCATCTAACGATATTGGTCTCGTCTTCCAACTTTAGTTTTGGAGTTGTGACTAGCTCAGCAATAAAAACACGTCTTACGTTACGACATTAAGGTGGTACCCAACACTTTCACTAAAATTAATTTCGCTCGTTTAATTTTCATAAAATTTTGACAAAGTATTTACTTTGACCCTTTGACAAAAATATAAAAATTTCATAAAATTTTAACCAACCATTTTGTCAGAAATATTACACTGGTTATATAATTTGACAAACACTAATTTTGATCATTGAGCAGCTTAATATTCCCTTAACAACACAACGTAATTAAAACGTTAAGCTGATTTTACAGAGTTACCTCCCTGTAGTGTTAGGTACCACCTTAAATACAAGAGAGAGAGTAAAACAAAAAGGCGTTTCTGGCCATCACTCAGTCTGGTTCAATTCCGTAAAACATATATACATGAATGACACATATATAACAGAGGCGGATTTTGGAAGGAAAAATTTTGGTTGGTTATATAGGGAATCACTTAAGGGGGGCTCTTAGGCAGTCAGTAGGCCCCACATAGGAAAATTTCTGGATCCGCCACTGTATAAAACATATATATCTTAATATATAACATCCCCCGGCAGAAAGAAAATTCCCAATGAATTTTTGCATATGTGAAATTCAGATTCACAATCAAATAGGAATACAGTCATGATCCATATTACCAATATATCTTCTAACTTTCATAATATTCGAAATTCGCCAACTTTTAATATACATGTATATCTTAACGAACAAGTAACTGGTATGGATAACTTTGTGGAATAAGCATCTTGTAACATATTGCGGAGTACTACATGTATAGAAAAATCTTGTTCGTCATAAACGTGACCGTAAATATCTTATGATATAAAATACTATGAAATCACCAGAAACCTTACTCTTATTTTTTAAATAAATGCTAAACGTGATAAAATATGCACACATTCAAAGAGTCTCACACAAAACTACAACAAGACCAGCTCATTATCGGCCTAGCCAAGATCAGATGTGCATTTCATATTGGGTCAATGTTATAGGCTTGTAAAGACAAGAAGATAAACTTTACATAAGTAATACATCTTTGAACTGAAGAAGAGAATGTAGGGCTTCACAATGAATATCAAATATCATGTATAGGTGTTACCGTTTTGAAAAAAAAACTCTAAAATACACGCTGAAAATGGGCAAAATTTCACGTTATGTTGTTTCATTTAAAATTTCGCTGTTTTTATCAATTGATAGTTAATAAGTGAACTTAATTTGAACTACATTATTGGTTCATTGCTATAGACAATTTATTCATCTTTCTTTTACTGTTTGTTGCAACAAAAAATCTTCAGTGGTTACAAAGTTGTGATAAAAAGTTGAATACTATGCGCTTGTTATGAAATTTTGTACTTTTGTGTTTAGCTTGCTCAGTGTAATGATAAAAGAGAAAAATAAATCAAATTTATGCTATTATGTGTTTTGTTTTCTCTTCTAGTATATACATTATCAAAAACTACCTCATTTATCAAAATTGCAGTACCCTAGCTGGAGATATATGCCATCAAAGTTGGATATACAAATAAAGTGAAAAAATGTCTTGTCCGTAGACATGCATTCCCTAGTAAACTGGAAGCACAATTACATTAATGTTGCATTGCTAAGTTCCTGTTCTTTTGTAGATATGAAAACACTACTAACATTTTTTTCTACCATCTATTAATAGAAGAAAAAAATCAATTCTCTTGTCACAAACTTCATTCTGTATTCAAAAAAACAGAATTACTACTCAATGCCGTCTCATATACCATATACCACAAATACTTCGTATTGGTCTCATATACCATATACCACAAATACTTCGTATTGATGAAATTGTAAATGACATACTGCTAAACAGTATGAAGAAAACAATAAACTCATAAATAAAGTGCAAAGCCACACGACAACGCCGCTGCTCAGTTTATTAAAGATATGAAACAATTCATATAACTTGTATACACAATACAACATTTCAACAATATAATTTATAATTTTTCCAAACATAAAAAACTACCCTCCAGTCCTATCAATCATATAATTACGATAAAAAAGGGGAACTTATAAATAAAAATTTACCAACTTACTTAAGAATTAAACTTTAGATAAATGTGTGTTGACGGTTCGGCGCTGTCGTGCTGAATGACCAAAACCCCCGTTTTGGCGGGAAAAATGACCGTGCGATAAGCACGACACCTACATACATCATGAACAAACAAGAGAAAATAATTTCACTCTTATTCACTACGTTCAAACGAAAGAAATTATATTTCTCTTGTCACAAACTTCATTCTGTATTCAAAAAAAAAACAGAATTACTACTCAATGCCGTCTCATATACCATATACCACAAATACTTCGTATTGGTCTCATATACCATATACCACAAATACTTCGTATTGATGAAATTGTAAATGACATACTGCTAAACAGTATGAAGAAAACAATAAACTCATAAATAAAGTGCAAAGCCACACGACAACGCCGCTGCTGAACCAAAGAAAGGGACAATATGTAAAAAAGGACTAATAATATAATTTTGAAAAAAAAATATACTAAAGACCCAAATTTTGTGAAACTAACATTCTGTCCGAAAACGAGTCCTTAACGTAACCGTCTTTTGCTGTCTTCGACCTCCAACGTCCATGCATTTTGAAAAGTCTATCAGAAATACCAAAATTACAAGCTGCAGAAGCTCCACCAGACCTTAGACTGTGAAGGCCAAAAGATTTTATATTTGGCACAATCGGAGAAAATGCTTCTATAAATAGCTCTCGCATTCTTGTATAAGAAAGAGGTTTGTTTTCTTTTCGGAACACATAATTTTCCTTGGTTTTTGTCAAATTACGAAATACGAAAACATCAGTATCAAGTGCATTATTGCTCCATTCTAAAAAACTCTCCAAGTTCTTCACAGGACATAATTTATTCCCGGTTCTCGCAATGATTATTCGATCACCATCTCTGTAAATATCCGTTTTACTTTTCTGTATGAATACTGACATATGACTTAGAAAAAATTGAATATCACAGGTTTTCAAATTCAGCAATTCAGAAACACGTAAAAAACCAGAATAAGATAACAAACAAGCAGAAATAGTACGCTGGTTGTAAAGATTATTTTCACAATATAACCTGTCGAACATCTGTGAAAGCATATCTGGAGTGATCGGTTCTTTCGTTTTAATCGGAACAGATAGACGTCTCTTAGCTCCTTCAAGAATATTTTTCACTAAATCAGAATCTGTAGGAGAAATAACACCAATAATTTTATGTGCCCATCTAATACTATAAAACGCTTGATTGATAGGACTGGGCGTACGATTTTGTTGCACTAAACATGCTAAATATATAGCCACATGTATTGGTTTGGCCGGTAAAATAAATTCACTAGATATTCCATTAGATAAAGCCCATTTTTTCCATCTCAAAAAACCATAATAATAATTTTGAACGGTGTTGTTAGATTTACTTTCGGTTAACAGATCAGGAAGTAAATGAATTTTCTCAATCAAAGTATCAGGTAATTCCAACAGATCGCTTTGGAAAGCCTGCAAAAACATATGTAAAAATAAAAATCACATTAAAACATAATGTACAAAGCACATACAATTTGTATATAAACAATTTCACAATCTAATGTTCATATAACTCGTCTCGCATTTCACTTAAGATTAAACCACCACCACAGCCCCTCAGGCCTACTGTAACATTACCGCCACCAACTCAAGAACTTTTATATTAGTTGTTAAAAAGGTTCAAAATCAAGTCTCAAAGCCAACACCCTGAAGGGTAAATCAATATTTCCAAATACTGATTTATTCCCTTTACCAGAAGTATAGCATTTCTTGTTAGTAGGTAAATCTATACAGCCTTTCACCTTTTTAATGAACCCTTCACCCGTAGGACATAGCATCGGCCAAAAGCTTGCCGACTTCCATAAAGGTAAAACAAGTGTCCCATGAGCAAAACATTGCCTCATGTAACTTATTACTTTAGACACTAAACATACAGGTGGTACAAACCAACCATTGGCACCTTGCCAGTTAATAGTGAATGCATCGATACCCATCGAGTTCACCGTCCAATAACGGGAATAAAATACCGTTAACTTATGATTGTCATCATTTGCAAACCAGTCTATCTCATGAGGTCCCCATAGGGAATCTACATACATAAATAACTGTTCGTCAATACCCCAATCGTCATAATCAATAATACGACTGATGAAATCCGCTTTCTCATTCAAGGTTCTAGGAACCCGAACTACATCGATAGATATATTATGTATCAAACAATTCTCAAAAATGCACATAGCAATATCCTGTAACTCAGGTTTCATACTACCTTTTTCCACAATAGTTACTACATTCTGGTTATCACTGAACCATTTAATTCGTTTATCTTTTAATACATTGATCATAGATAATAGAATATTTCTAACAGCATTTAGCTCTTTCCACGTAGAACTCTTTGAAGCCTCACATTCGGACCACATACCATGTGCTATATTAAAAGGTGTTTCTACAACATAGCCACCATATCCTGTATTGCTTGCATCACTATAAACTACAGATTGACATGACACATCTGAAGAAAACTTTTTAACATTTACGTGTTCTAAATTTTCTCTCCAAAATTTAATTTGTATCAAGCTTTCTGTTGATAAAACAATACAACTATTCCACGAAGTCATACTTAAAATATCAATGCTTAAATGTTTAGACATGATATAAGCAACGTTACCAATGACGTATGACATGGACACTATTTGTCCCACTAAAGAAGCAACCAATCGTGCATGGACTTTGCCATGTTTAGATACATAATATTCAACGTCAGCAATAGTTTTTAAAACCTTTTGAACTCTTTCGTTCGGAATGGTTATAGTGCCACGGTTTGTGTCAATTGAATAACCCAAAAATACCAAAAGTTTCATAGGTGACCATTTAGATTTTTCATTTTTAGGAACAAATCCCCTCTGAATTAAATCTTGTCTCACTTGATTGGACATAGTTTTGCAAGTTTCTTCGTCCGTATGAGTGCCTAAACCATCATCTAGGTACATTAAAACTTGTTTACCTTCACCCCTCCACTTTTTTATAAGTGGTCTTGTGATCTTAGTAAATATATAACATGCTGACGAAAGTCCAAACGGGAGAACCAAAAACTTATACCATTTTTCGGTGTTTTCATGCCTCCAGGAAAACCCTAAAAATTCTGTATGTGGCATAAAAATATTAACATGGTGATATGCACACAATATTAAACTGGAAACAAAAAGAATTGTTTGTGATAAACTGCATGGCTATGCGAACATCTTCAAATTTTACACTTGATTTCCAAAGATGTTTGTTAACATGACGGAGGTCTAAAATAAGGCGTTTTTTCCTACCGTCCGACGCTGAAACTGTAAGAGGATTTACAACACGAGGTTGAAATTCACATTCCTCAATCAAACCCCTTATAAGAAGATCATGTATAGCTTCGGTAACAAACTCGCTATGGATGATTGCCGATCGATTGTTTTTTAAGCATATAGAAGGAGGGGTACTGTAAAAAGGAATTTTGTAACCATTCAAAATAGTATCTAAAATATAATCATAACAACCAATATTTTTCCAAAAAGAATAGTGACTTTTAAGCCTGTCCTTCACAATAATATGTGCCTGTCCCTGTTCATACTCGTAGTAATCATTAGTGAGATTATCCGAGTCACTTATCGAAGATACTTTAGTTGTATTATTTTCAATTAAATAATCTATGCTACAATTATACTCATCTTTTATAAAGTCTGTACTATTTCGATTTTGGCTGGATAGGTCTGGGATTGAAGGGACACTGGCTTCTCCAGTGCTGGAACGATCCACAACCATAACATGCTCCTTGTCTATTTTGTCGTTGATATCCGCTCGTGCTGGGTTGATTTTGATACAAGGCTTGACCATTGTACCATGACTGGGGTTCACGAAAGGGCTGATTTTTTGTTTGGAATGTATCAACAAATTGAGAAGGAGTACTGGGAGCAGAATAATTAGCCTTCTTAGAAGCAGACTTTTTTCCTTTTGCATTACGTTTACGTATCGCCCTACTCTCAGCTTTATTAATTTTGCTCTCATCGTCGGAGTTACTGGCCACTGGATTACTTTCATATTGCCTAACAGTCTCCCAACCCCCTTCACTACTATCGGCAATCTTAACAAGTTTATTTCGTCTTTTAATCTTGTCAATTACTTCAGTAATAGTTTCCCGTGCGTAGTTGGTCTTTGAATTATCAATGGCCCAAATAGCTTGTGTCAGGTCTTCTAAAAATTCAGTATTTAGTAGAAATTGAACCTTATTTCCCTCATATTTCCAAATATATTGAGATTCAGTTTTTAACTTTTTAACCTGGGAAGCAACTGCAACGGTAGACCCGTGAACTTCATGTTTTAATTCGGAAATGTCTTTCCTAAGTTTTTCGTTAAATTCACCCTGGGTTTTAACAGCTTTCATAACGTCTCTAAGAGACACCTCCTGTTCTGGGGTTTCCATCTCTTCAGGGTCCGACATTACAAAAAGTTTACCAACTTACTTAAGAATTAAACTTTAGATAAATGTGTGTTGACGGTTCGGCGCTGTCGTGCTGAATGACCAAAACCCCCGTTTTGGCGGGAAAAATGACCGTGCGATAAGCACGACACCTACATACATCATGAATAAACAAGAGAAAATAATTTCACTCTTATTCACTACGTTCAAACGAAAGAAATTATATAAATATGTCAGAATGTCTTGTCCGTAGACACATGTCTTGTCCGTAGACATGTCTTTTTATCAATATTGCTTGGCTTTATGGGTCTTAATTAGTCCTATGTGTTGTTTAAACTTAGAAATATCTTATTTTTAATAAACAAATGGTAATTTAAGTGTTCTCAATTTTTGTAAAATTACTTTACAGGAGTGGATTTAAAAAGTGTCAGATTATCAGTCATAAAAAGCATACCTTATTTTACTTCAATATTGTTTATTCCAGTTGCTGCATACCTTAAAAGATTAACTAAATCAAATGAAGAAAAAGTATTTCTCTCTCTCTAACTTTATCTTTTGCATTTCAGTATTGACAGTAGATGAGGAAGTGTCTACGGACAAGACACTTGTACATAACAAGTATTAAATTCAATTATTTGTCTGCTATGGAACTTAAATCTTATTTATAGGTGATGAAAGTTATCTATTCAAATTAAAACTCAGTATTTTCAACATAGATATAGTCACAATTAATTCTAACAGATTTTTTTTTAACTGAAATTGTCTTGTCCGTAGACATTGTTATGATATTGTAATTATTATGTTTATTTATGTTGGCCTAATTTGTGTTGTATGGCCTGATAGTTGTTTACCAAATAATCTTATAATTGTGCAGTTTAGGAATCACTGGAACAATCACAGAATGATTGGAACTTTCTAGAATGATCCTTATAAAAGATGCGTAATTTAAACTTCTACGTTATTCCAGAAACTTCCGTTGTAACTTTCCAGGATTTTCCACAATGTTCCATTATAGAGTGTTCCAGAATTTTCCATGACAACACTATATATACAGACACTAAAGTTAAACTCTCATAATTAAACTTGGACATAGACATTGATAGACATTAGTATTCACAGCATTTGGATTGACACTTTTATTCTACAAACAACATCATACTGGATTGTGACATTAGTAGTGAACGTAATATTCAAATTGGATTCCGAAAGATTTCCGGATACAGATAAAGATAACAGATTGGACTCATATTTTGACAGTTAAGTTAACAGTAATATTTGTGTAATACCTTTTGTAAACTTTTGTATATTAAATATTGTTAAATTTTACTATTGATTTGTGTCTTTTGTTGGCTACAATTTAAAGGCGATTTCTGGCCGTAACAGAAATTGGGGGCTCGTCCTGGGATCTTAAAAATATTTTATTCAAAATTTGTTTAATATTTGTATTATAACTAGCCAACAAAATTCTACAAAATGGCATTTGATGCTGGTAAATTTTTGAAAACGCCAGACCTGGAGGGGTTTGATAATTTAAAGAAAGAGGAATTAGTGTTGCTTGCTAAACATCTGAAATTAGATTTTAAAGTATCTATGAGAAAACAAATTATAAAAAATTTGGTTATAGACAAATTAGTTGACGCAGAAATTTTAGGTGAAGAGGCTCTTGAACTTAAGGTCGAAAATATTGACGCCTTTAAATTTAAACAGCTTGAATTAGAACATGAACTCAAATTAAAAGAACTTGAGATAAGAAAAGAAGATGAATTTAAATTAAAAGAAGATGAACTTAAATTAAAACAAGATGAATTAAAGTTAAAACAGGCAGAACTTGAAATGAGGGAAAGACTAGAGATGGAGAAACTAAAACTTGAAATGGTCAAAGAAGAAAGCAACACTAAAGTCCAGTCAAAATCAGAATATTTTGATGCAGCAAAAAATATACGTTTGGTTCCCAGATTTTGTGAAAAAACAGTCGATAAATATTTTCCACAGTTTGAGAAAATTGCTCATAATTTGAATTGGCCAAAGCCATATTGGACTACAATGCTACAAAGTGTTTTGGAGGGTAAGGCCGCTGAAATATACTCCGCACTTCCATCAGAAAAAAGTTCCGATTATGACACGGTGAAACAGGAAGTTTTGAAAGCTTATGAGCTAGTACCAGAAGCATATAGACAGAAATTTAGATCTTATAAAAAGTTTGATTCGCAAACCTATGTGGAATTTGCTCGGGAAAAAGAAGATCTATTTGATAAATGGCTTACGTCAAAGAAAACAGATAACAATTTTGATAACCTTAGACAATTGATGTTATTAGAAGAGTTCAAACAATGTGTTCATTTAGACTTAAAAACACATTTAGACGACAAAACTGTTGAGTCAATACATGATGCAGCTGTTATTTCAGATAATTATACCCTTTCACATAAAAGAAGTTTCAAGGGTCAAAATGTTAATACTCCAAGTGGAAATTACAAAAACCAAAGCACTGAGCGTACTGATAGTAAGCCTGTTCCACAGAATAAGAGTCAGTCCAGTTATAATATGTCTAGTCCAAAATTTGATACTTTTGAGAAGAAGTCACTGACTTGTGCTTATTGTAAGAAGATTGGTCACCTGATGGCTGATTGTTTTAGACTCCAGAAGAAGAATGAACGAGATAATAAGCCGAAGACCAGTGGTTGTACGACACCTTATATTACCAGTACATTGGAATGCCCTGCGCGTCAGGCTTTTAAGTCCAGTTTTTGTGATTACATGGAGGAATACAAACCCTTTATGTCTGATGGGTTTGTTTCTATTGTTGATGATACCACTCTTCAGCCTATTAAGATTTTACGGGACACTGGAGCTTCTCAGACTTTATTGTTAGAAGGTGTGTTGCCTTTGTCCGAGAATACTTCTGTTGGTGCCTCCGTTTTGTTACAAGGTGTAGAGTTAGGTTGTATAGATGTTCCTCTCCATCGTATTTATCTGAAGTCAGATTTAATAACTGGACCAGTCGTTGTAGGTGTTCGTCCTAATCTCCCTGTTGAGGGTGTTACATTATTGCTAGGAAATGATCTAGCTAGGAACAAAGTGGTTGCTGAACCAATTGTTACCAGTGAACCGGTGGTGGATGTTAAATCACCTGAAGATGATGCTGAATTGTATCCAGCTTGTGTTGTTACTAGGGCGATGGCTAGAAAACAAATAAATCAGAATTTGCAAGAAGACAAGTTTGATTACATGGACCTTTCTGACACTTTTATAGCTGACATTGAAGGTCCTGGTAGCTCAGAAAAGGCCATTACAAGACCACCTAGTGTTAACAAGAATGTTATTATGCCATGGCCAGATGTAAACAGCCATTCATTAGACCGAAATAATTTACTCGAAGAACAACATAAAGACCCTGAGGTTCTTCAGCTCAACCAGCGGGCTCAACCACAGGAGGAAGCAGACAAAGTGGCCGAATGCTTTTACCATCAGGACGGCATTTTAATGAGGAAGTGGAGGCCTCCTGATGCTACCCCAGAAGAGGAATGGAGAGTGGTATATCAAGTGGTGGTGCCTAAAGTATATAGGCAAGAAATTATTGGTCTTGCTCATGACACCCCCTTGGCTGGACACTTAGGTATAAGAAAGACTTGCCTTAAAATCTTGCAGCATTTTTACTGGCCTAAACTTAGAAATGATGTTGCAGAATACTGCAAATCATGCCATATATGCCAGGTTGTTGGTAAGCCTAACCAGAAAATACCACCAGCACCACTACTGCCTATTCCAGCCTTTGACGAACCTTTCAGCAGAATTCTAATTGACTGCGTTGGACCTTTACCAAAGACCAAGACTGGAAATGCATATTTATTGACAATCATGTGTACATCTACCCGCTTTCCTGAAGCTATTCCACTCAGAAATATCAAGACACCTACTATCGTCAAAGCTTTAATCAAATTTTTCACATTAGTAGGACTTCCTAAGTCTATACAGTCCGACCAGGGATCAAATTTCATGTCAGGTTTATTTCAGCAAGTCGTATACCAGTTAGGGATTGCTCAGTACAGATCAAGTGCTTATCATCCAGAATCTCAAGGTGCCTTAGAATGTTTTCATCAAACATTGAAGAACATGATTAGAACTTTTTGTTTTCAATTTGACAGAGACTGGGATGATGGAGTTCACTTTCTACTTTTTGCGGTTCGAGAGGCTGTTCAAGAATCCCTTGGATTTAGTCCCTTTGAATTGGTATTTGGCCATACTGTAAGGGGACCGTTAAAATTGATTAAGGAAAAATGGCTAACTGAACATACTGACTTGAATCTTTTAGACTATGTATCTAGATTTAAAGAAAAATTGTATACTGCTTGTCAAATTGCTCAGAAAAACTTAAAAAATGTACAGAACAAGATGAAAATATGGTATGATAAAGATGCCAGGGACAGAGTTTTTGAGCCTGGTGATAGGGTACTTGTATTTTTGCCAGTCCCTGGACATCCTTTACAGGCTAAATATTGTGGTCCTTATACAATAGAGAGTAAAATCAATGATTTGAATTATATTGTAAAAACTCCAGGTCGGCGTAAACAAAACAGAGTGTGTCATATTAATATGTTAAAACCATATTTTGAGCGTACTAATGAATGTGAGAGTAAACCAGTTGCCACTTTAGCCATGGTTAAATTTGAGAACAATCATGGCAAACCAGATGTAATTGAACCACCTTTTAGCTCTAAAACTATGGAAGAGACAGTTAGATTGAAAAATTCAGAAATTTTATCAAATTTAGACTCAAAACTTGCACATCTGTCTTTTGATCGTAGAGAAGAAATAAAAACTTTGGTATTTTCTTTTAAAAATCTTTTTCCAAATGTGCCAAACAAAACCACTGCTGTTTGTCATGATGTTGATGTAGGAGATGCTTCTCCAATTAAGCAACATCCTTACAGGCTCAATCCACTCAAACTTGAAGTTATGAGAAAAGAAATTAAATATATGCTTGACAATGATATTATTGAGCCGAGTAACAGTGAATGGAGCTCTCCTTGTCTCCTTGTGCCAAAACCAGATAAAACCTTTCGTTTCGTGACTGATTTCAGAAAAGTAAATTCAGTCTCAAAATCTGATTCCTATCCGATTCCAAGGATAGACGATTGTATTGACAACATTGGTCAAGCAAAATTTGTGAGCAAATTTGATTTGTTGAAAGGTTATTGGCAAGTTCCACTGACACAGAGAGCTCGTGAAATATCAGCTTTTGTTACACCAGATGGCTTATTTCAATATACTGTAATGCCATTTGGCATGAAAAGTGCTCCAGCTACATTTCAAAGAATGATCAATAATGTTATAAAAGATTTAGACTGTTGTTATGCTTATATTGATGATCTTATTGTATGTAGTGATAGCTGGGAACAGCATTTAACACATTTGTATGATACTTTTGATAGATTGTCATATTCAAATTTGACTGTTAATCTTGGTAAAAGTGAATTTTGTCAGGCCACTGTTGATTATTTAGGGCATACAGTTGGCCAAGGTCAAGTAAAACCTATTATGGCTAAAGTGGAAGGTATTTCCAAATTTCCACCTCCTACAAATAGAAAACAACTTATGAGATATTTAGGCATGATAGGATTTTACAGGAAATTCTGTTCAAATTTTGCTACTGTTGTTTAACCATTGACTCATCTTTTACGAAAAGATTCTAAATTTATCTGGAGTGAAAATTGTCAAAAAGCTTTTGAAAATAGCAAATCACTTTTAATTAATAGTCCAGTTCTGATTACTCCAGACTTTGAAAAACAATTTAAACTTGCCGTTGATGCAAGCGATGTAGGAATAGGAGCTGTTTTATATCAAGAGACAGATGATAATGTTGAAAAACCTATATCATATTTTTCTAAGAAATTAGATAAACATCAGAAAAATTATTCAACTATTGAAAAAGAGTGTTTTGCAATGTTGTCAGCACTTCAACATTTTGATGTATATTTGAATCCCACTGTATATCCTATTCTTGTTTATACTGATCATAATCCTCTCACCTTCATGCATAAAATGAGAAACAAAAATCAGAGGTTGACTAGGTGGAGTTTATTGTTACAGGAATATGATGTAATTGTAAAACATATTAAGGGTAAAGATAATGTAATAGCTGATGCTTTATCTAGAGCTTATTAAATCACTTTGTATATATAATGTATTTTTGTTCATATTATTCATGATAAGTTTTTGTTACACTAAAACTTCTTTTAAGGGGGGAGGTGTTATGATATTGTAATTATTATGTTTATTTATGTTGGCCTAATTTGTGTTGTATGGCCTGATAGTTGTTTACCAAATAATCTTATAATTGTGCAGTTTAGGAATCACTGGAACAATCACAGAATGATTGGAACTTTCTAGAATGATCCTTATAAAAGATGCGTAATTTAAACTTCTACGTTATTCCAGAAACTTCCGTTGTAACTTTCCAGGATTTTCCACAATGTTCCATTATAGAGTGTTCCAGAATTTTCCATGACAACACTATATATACAGACACTAAAGTTAAACTCTCATAATTAAACTTGGACATAGACATTGATAGACATTAGTATTCACAGCATTTGGATTGACACTTTTATTCTACAAACAACATCATACTGGATTGTGACATTAGTAGTGAACGTAATATTCAAATTGGATTCCGAAAGATTTCCGGATACAGATAAAGATAACAGATTGGACTCATATTTTGACAGTTAAGTTAACAGTAATATTTGTGTAATACCTTTTGTAAACTTTTGTATATTAAATATTGTTAAATTTTACTATTGATTTGTGTCTTTTGTTGGCTACAATTTAAAGGCGATTTCTGGCCGTAACAACATTACCACAATATATTTGTATCCAATTTCCTTGAGTTCAGCCTAATTTGATAGGTAAAATGTATGTTATTTTTTCAAGAGAACACATTCAACTATGTCAAAATTGAGTTTTAATAATAGTTTAATTGTTTTAAACAGTCAGATATATGGATTTCAGTTAAAAGAATGTGTCTTCATTTTGGCTTAATCAATAAATTATTGAGATATGTAAAGAATTATGGGTACATTTTTATATTTTCCAAAATTAAAAAACACCGCTTAAAACTTAATTAGTAACTTTTAATCTTAACTTTAACAATCATCTTTGAAAGCATTTAATTGAATATCAATAAAATGTCTTGTCCGTAGACATTATCAAAATGTATTTGTTTCCATTTTCCTCAAAGTTAAGCATCATTTGATAGATAAACCTGATAAAATGTATGGTTTTTTTTCAAGATAACACTTTCAGCTATATCAAAATTAGGTTTTAATAATGCATTTCATTAAATATGAATACAATGTCTTGTCCGTAGACAAAACATATAAATTGTATTGCTAAGTTTGATTGTTTATTGTAAGAATATGCATCAAGTTATTTTAATGTTCTATACACCAAAAGAAAGGGTTCTTTTGGAAGTTTTGTTATTTATAGATAATTTTAGATACAGTTTTATCAGATAAGATTAATGATCAAAGAAAGCTACTGTTGTTTGAAATAACTGTGAGTCAAACATGTTTTTGTTATTTTTTTTTCAATTAAAATGTTTGATATTCAATAGTTCTAAACATATTTTGTTGTCTTTGTCATTGACCAAAAATCTGTCACTGGTGACCATGTCTTGAAGGCAACCATTAAAGAAAATTATACAGTTTTTAAACACCATTTATTTAATAAAAATATTAAATATTTCTTTCAAAAACTGCATGTAATTATATAAATGCTTCCAGTGTTAGCCTAACGATGGCAATTTTTCATAATTTAAACCATTTTTGAACCAAAATATCAAAAGAGTTTTTCCCTGAGGTGATACTCATTTTTGACTTCATGTGAAACACAAAATGCACATCTGATTGTGGCTAGGCCGTATACTCTCATGCACTCTGAATTTCTCAGTAACCATACTACTCACAGCAATACTACTCACGTACATGTATTAAGCTACACTCGGTTAAAAAGTTATTGTCCGTTTTGTTCATGGCTACAATAAAACCAGATGTGAGGTATACAAAAATAAACAAAAGCCGTGATCCACAAAACAAAACAAACGATGTCTAGAGGTCATACGGTCTTTAACAATATAAAAAAGTTTTTTTTATACAATTGACACAGTTTGCTTACATCCACTTCATTTGAGCTTAGGTGGATAGCTTTATCATTGACAATCATATAAAAAGATGATGTGGTATGATTTCCAATGAGACAACTATCCATAAGATACCAAATGACACAGAAATTAACAACTATAGTTCACCATGCGACTTTCAACAATGAGCAAAGCCCATAACGCATACCAAATCTCCTTATTTATTATAAAGTGTCTGGTTACTAGTACTAAAACTAGTTTAATTTTCCTCAATTGTAAGATCACGGAAGAAGACGTAACACCGAATATGTACTCCCCATGAGGAATACGACGGACGTTACATGTTTGATTACCCTTTCAACGCACTTGAGATCTACCCAATTGTTTGTTTGAATGAAGTATTAGTAGAATGTTTGTCTTCTGTGCGTGTTTCTGTTTTGTCATGATTTTTTAAGTCATAAATAAATCTCTTTTAAGTGATAACAAAGGCAAAACAAATCCCGTTTTTTGCTCAAATATAAAAAAAAACAAGTCCATATCCATATGCTCTTTAAAACATAATATCAAAAAGGTATAATTTTCAGTAACATAAATTTGCATGTGTGCCTAGTGGTTAAATCTCCAGAATTTATTCTAAATTCTGTTTAATAGTAAGCAAACAAACCTTGATTATATTAGAAAATATTGAAATACAAGTCAGTACCTGTACAAACAGGTCAAGCATGCAATATCTTTATTTTTATTTGCTACCCTAACATGCTTTCAAAATAAGCAAAAACTGAAACATCTTCATGTATTTTGATTGATTTTTTTTCAATTCTCCCTCTTCAAAATCCTTGATTAGGTAGGCCCTGGAAAAATTATATATTTTTTCACACAATCATGTTTGTTGATTTCATCTACTAGATTGAGTATGAAAACTGTTTCTAAAATATATATCGCTTGCGCAATAGTATACCATGATAATGAAAGCAAACTTTTAAAAATAAAAATCGTTTTATATCTTTTATGTGTTCCGCGATTGCATGATAGTAGCATTAAAATTTGAAAAGGAAACAAAGATGAAAAAACACTTAAAGTTTACAAACGGAAAGCTGACAACTTATTATATCAAGCACTTACGAGACTGATCTCTTATCTTCAGCTTATTTTCGGAAATCGATATTTGATATTTTCTTTCCTTAAATCTACTTCCTTCTTTCGCGTAACAAAATTTATTCGATCACAACTATTATAGTAATTATACGGATCGTTTTACCGATATGTGACTTTGAATATTCTTAAAAAATTAAGTACAAGAAGAAATAATTTACAAGTATGATCTATAAAAACACGCTATTCCAAAATGTTGTTCCTATGAAGATCGGTTGAAGTAATCTTAACCCACATATGCCAGTATTTATATAGAAATGATTCATTTTGTTAACTTTACAATGTACTAAATTTCGCATTAAACAACCTTATTATAAAAGGTTACCAACTCAACACTGTCATCAGATCTTTGAATAATGTTTATATTGGTACAGAATTAAAATTGATTTTTGTTATCAGTAAATTAAAAGCAAACTACATATTATTATTATATACATATGCACTTTCATTAATGGACCTCCTGCCTTGATCAAGGTCTTTAAATCCATTGGATGTTTGATGTGTACTGATTGATAATTTAGTCTTAGCTGCATGATTTTTTTATATTAGTTGTTATCATGGTTATTTGCAGAGAACTAGATGTCAGTAACTGCGAGTACTCTCAGATAGTAGTTTGTGTCTTTTTGTGGTTGGGATGTACAAGTACCCGGTAAATTCCACGTGTTTTTGTTATTTTATTTCTATTTGTATCCATCTTATAAGTTAAGACCATTTCAACAGATTTTTATAGTTTGTAAAATGGTGTACTGTTACACCACTATCCAGGTAATGGAGATACTTGGGATCATTCTTACTTACATGTTAAACCGCACCACATTCTGTATGTATTTGCCTGCCCATGTCAAGAGCCTGTAACTCAGTGGAATTGTTGTTTGTTGCTGTGTTACATAATTATTTGTTTTCGCTACCAGAGAGTAAAAAAACGGAGATGTGTTTTTTTCTTAAAGGAATCGTATCTGACGTCCAGTAAAAATAAGAACGTTTAATCCAATGCCTCGTGTACGGAGAAATTTCTGCTCATTTCAGGTTGAGAAACCTTTGCAACAACTGTTTAAGAAACTCAGTAGATGGACTGCTACATAGCGAAATGTCTGTCATTGTCCAATATACATTTTTAACTCTTATTGTTTCGGTGGCATTCAAAATTCCCCCCAACAATTACCGCGGGCGGCCTCAACTACAGGACCTTCCTTTTACATTTATTGTTTATGTGTTCTCGTCCTAAATATGCATGACATATTTGCCACTGAACAGTAAGCAATTCAAATTAATCAATCAATCAAAGCACTCGCCGTGCTCAATAAGACAATTAACATTTGAGGGTTTTGATAATGCACGAGTATATAACGATAAGGATATGTAGTTTGACTGTCAGAAGACAATTAACTATACACCACAGACCAAATAACACTGATGTAAGTAAAATGTTAAATAACATAAATACCAAACTTTACGGAAAAATTTAAAACGGAAAGTCACTTATCAAACAAAAAGTTCTCTGAAACACATTATCAAGATGCTTGATTTCTTGATTGATAAAATATGTGTAACGTTTGAAGGACGAGTTTTCAACAGACTGTTGGCATTCCAATGTGAACCAATTGTGCCCTCTTCTTGCCAACTTTTTTCTTTATTATTATGAAGCTGACTTCATACAGGAACTAAGGAAGAAATATAAGAAGTTAGCAATATCCTTTAACTTTACTTTCTGCTATATAGGTGATGTTCTCTCACTAAATAATTCAAAATTTGGTGATTATGTTGAACGCATCTATCCCATCGAACTAGAAATAAAGGATACAACAGATACAGTTAAGTCTGCCTCATATCTTGACTTACATCTAGAAATTGACCATGAGGGTCGGTTGAAAACAAAACTTTACGACATAAGAGATGGTTTTAACTTTCCAATTGTGAACTTTCCATGGCTAAGTAGCAACCTTCCAGCAGCACCTGCTTACGGGGTGGGGTATATATCTACCAATTGATACAATATTCCCGTGCTTGTATTTCCTATCACGATTTTCATGATAGAAGGTTTCTGCTTAAAAAGAAGCTATTAAACCAAGCGTTTCAAATGGTGAAGTTGAAATCATTTCTTCGAAAATTGTGTTGACGCCATTACAAGTTGGTTGACAATTTTCCGGATTTGTTATAACATGAGCAACACTACGAGTGCCACACGTGGAGCATAATCTGCTTACCCTTCCGGAGTACCTGAGATCACCCCCAGTTTTTTGTGGGGTTTGTGTTGCTTATTCCTTGTTTTTTTTATGTTGTGTCATGTGCACTATTGTTTGTCTGATTGTCTTTTTCATTTTAACCATGACGTTGTCAGTTTTTGTTTGATTTATGAGTTTGACTATTCCTCTGGTATCTTTCGCCCCTCTTTTATCATTTTCATGATAATCTCTATGTCTAAATACATATTAAACGGGACACCCCTCTTGAGTTCGTTTCTATGTGGTGGTGTTTCATCTGCATCTTTTTGTTCAAGAGGGTAGAGGGGATAATACAATAAATAAGTCAGAAATAATCTTAACCATTATTGCAGAACACAAATGATGAAACGAAAGACAAAATTCTACAAAATATATATAAAACTAAACGCAAAAATACGTTTGCATGCAAAACGAACAAATTAAAAAATATTATCACACAATCGTTCATTCAACGCCTTTCACATATTTACGATTGAACAGTCAGTTGTGTTTGATAATTATATCAGTTTAAAGTGCAATTGTATGTTAGTTTTAATTGCTACAAACAAATAAAATATTAAAATGAAGGACAATTAAAAGTGTTACAGTTTTGAATTAAAGTGGTGTAATGTTAAAAGTAAAATAACTAAAATACACAACTCCAAGGAAAATTCAAAACGGGAAGTCCCTTTTCAAATTGCAAAATTAAAATCTCAAATACATCAAATGAATAGAAAACAACTGTCATATTCATGACTTGGTTCGGGCATTTCCTCGTGTAGAAAATGGTGAATTAAACCTGGTTTTATAGCCAGCAAAATCTATCACTTGTAAGACAGTCGACTAAAATCCCATTATATCGACAACAAATGTAATCAAAACAAACAGACATGATAGGTAAAAATGTTAAAAATATGGGTACAGCAGTCAACATTGTGTTATAATCTTAATCAATATAAAACAGACAAATATGTTAACAGAGAAAAAGACAAAGCACATCAGCATACATAAAAGACCAGAATACAAATGAATGACCATAGATTAGGATTATAATTAAATTGTAACTGAAAGGAATATAACTGTAGCATTGGAAATATTCCTTCAAACTTAAGACAGATGTAAATTAATAAAAATAATTTTGTTATAGAACATTCTGTTTAAACGATTCAAAAGAATTTATTTTGGTGGTAGATAATAAATGACGTATATCTAGATTCGGTCCGGGTCATTGACTTGAAACGGAAAAGAAAAACATTTCCTAATCGAGTTTGAAGAATTAACATTCTTTTAATAAAATAGTTTTTGAATTGATCTGATAATAATAACATTACATATATGTTTCATAATGAAATTAACCTTCATGTTTAAATCAAATGTAACATTCATGATGACATGAGCTTCCTCAATATACTGCATATGTACATAAAAGGAAAGAAAATGACAGAATTGTGTTTCATTATCCAAGCAAAACAATGTGAATGCTTTTTCTGTTAATTTTTTTATAAGGTTGTAGTAGCATTGACCATGCGCACATTTATAGAATGAAGAGCAACTACGCTTTCTACAAAATGTACTTAGGTAAACGCTTTACCCAATTAAATGTATAAAAAGAAGCATTCCATGCTTAATTAGATTTTATTGATTGAGTTCCAGTAAATTTGAAGTTTATTGGACTTATTTCTTGAATTTGACATCAATCGAATTTGGAATTTTCGCAGAATTCCTAAACCTATGCAAAATGCACAATGTAAAAAAGGATTTTTAATCAGGACATGAAAGCTACATATACAACAGAATAACAAATTTAAATAATTGATAACCACAATTACAAAATAAAATGTAAATGATGAAAAAAATTACCATCTCTCTCTCGTTCTCTCAAAAATGAGCAACACACTGTTTTATTGCTGTTTGTTTATGGTTGCGAACTCATATACAGGCAATCTGATCATCTAAAAGAGGAACTTCGGGTATTTATAGTCAGATTGGTTTCACGTTTTGTAATACTTTGTGTAGGAGTCTGGATTGGGATGTTGTCATCTATGCATTCTTTAGTTGTAAGGCCATTAATATCTCCACTTTTACATGTTTTATATGTTGCTGTCAATTATTCCGCAACTTTGTATATATTAGTATCCCATTATTCTTTTTTTCTGTAAACCCCATCCAGATCCCCTTGCATTTTTGTGAATATACAAGTGATACACTGAAAACATATTTCTATAATTAAACATGTTTAAAATAATAATAGAGTAAGGGGTTACAAAGGTCATTCATCTGAACCATCTGGTAATGGATCAGCCTTCCTTGTGAAATCTATGTCAACATAGTTTGTCCTGTTTTCTGATCCAATGATACGACGTCGATCTTTTGGCTTCCTGGTGAAGGATACTTCTATATATGTCAAACCATCCTGGTTTTTGCTCTTAAAAATAAAATTTGAAATTACCTATCTATTAAATACTTAGGGTCCTTGATAATGTTGTCTGTTGATACTTAAAAATTGTTAAATATTCTACTTCATTTGTCTTATTCATAAGTGCATACTTCACATAACACTTCCTTCTTTTTTAGTTAAAACTATATCTTATTTTAATAGGTAAAGAAAATAATATACTGTGAAAAATGTCATTAAGGCTGCTAGAGTTTCTACATTTTCAACAAAAAATGTATTAAATAAAGGCAACAGTAGTATACCGCTGTTCAAAACTCATAAATCCAGGGACAAAAAACAAAATCGGGGTAACAAACTAAAACCGAGGGAAACGCATTAAATATAAGAGGAGAACAACGACATAACACCGAAACGTAACACACACAGAAACGGACCAAGCATCAGACAAAACACCACGAGAATAACAAATATAACAAGAAAACCAAATACATGAATTTGAGATAGACAAGTACCGTGCCACGTCTGATCTCAATATCTCAAAAATAAGAGAAAACACAAACGACTCAACGTTAAAATGCAACACACACAGAAACGAACAATAATATAACAATGGCCATCTTCCTGACTTGGTACAGGACACTTTAGTAAAAGATTTCAGGATCAATGTACTTGCAAAGTTCTATATAAAAACTTGGGGACACGGATCTTATTTTTTCATTGAACATTGAACACATTGAAATAAAAGAAATCACAATTATAATAAAATATAAGTTTTATCGGTGAAATGTTTTTTTTTCGATAAAACATTAAACGAAACGTTGATTTGGTTAAACACTTCCGAAATATTTAATGAAAATAAGGGGTCGCAGGTCTCTTCTCTTGAAAACAACAGAATTTGTTCTTTTAAATCAATATAAATATTTGCCCTAGATTTTATAGGATTTTTTTCTGAAAATCTTAAATACACTTAACATCACTAAAACTTTTTGAAAGTTTGAAACATATATTTAGTTAAACATACCCGTCCAGATGGTTTTGTTTTCAACGGTTGGTGTATCAGCAAATCTGCACTGCCTTGATTGAAATGTACATTGTCATTCTCTGTGTAATGTATCTCTAAAAGAATAATAACAAAAATTTAATGTTAATTATATTTGCATGATAAGTAGAAAGTATGTGTAGCCTGACACTGAGAACTCAATCAAACAAGAATAGGTTATCGAAAGTATTCATGGTTGGGTTTCATTTTGACGAATTAAAATCTTGATCAAGCATTCTTAAAACTGATATAAGAGTACATTAAGTAAATACATTCGGTAGTATTCACTTGCATACCCTTCGGAGCACCCAGGTGTTTTATGGGGTTCGTGTTGCTAAGTTTTTAACATTTTATTTGTGTTCTGTATATTGTAGTTTGTCATTTGGTCTTGTTTGTTTTGCCATTGTGCTGCAGTTCTTTTGTTAGTTTCGGAGTTCAGTGTGGCGTCCATTTTGCCGAACGAATATACAATATTGTCTAGGGGCCAACTACACCCCGCCTCTGGACGTGTTGAAGACCTACTGATAGTCTTGGGCTGTTTTCTGATCTCTCGTCGGGTTTTGTCTCTTTTACACATTGGAATTTTCCCGCTTCCATTCTCTATTCTAATAGTAATTAAAAAAAAAAAAAACAATAATTGACCTCACTTTTGACTGTGAACAGTCACACATATGCACACCAAAATGTAAATAACTTACTTTTATTTGATTTGTCCACAATTGCATATTCATCATTTTCTTTTTCAATTTCATCTTCTGAAATATATTAAAATAGTAAATTGAATCTATATGCCTACCCCTCCCTCCCCCCCCCAAAAAAAAAATCAAAATCAAAAAGGAGAAAGTCGACATGAAAACATTTAATATGACATTTGGGATCATTCGCATGTAAAAAGTAAAATCACAAAAATACTGAACTCAGAGGAAAATCCAATCGGAAAGTCAATAATCACATGGCAAAATCAAATGACAAAACACATAAAAAACGAATGGACAAGAACTGTCATATTCCTGACATGGTACAGGCGTTTTCAAATGTAGAAAATGGTGGATTAAACCTGGTAATAGATTTGGGATGATTTTGGACTGGTATACAGGACTTTCCGTTTTGAATTTTCTTTGGAGTTCGATATCTTTGTTATTTTACTTTGTATGTAAAAAAGAAGATGTGGTATGATTGCCAATGAGACAAATATCCACAAAAGACCAAAATGACACAGACATTAACAACTATAGGTCACCGCATGGCCTTCAACAATGAGCAAAGCCCATATCGCATAGTCAGCTATAAAAGGTCAATAATGTCATAGAAATAAGTTTATTTGAAAAATTGAAGAAAAAAATGTGCTGCATTATATAAACGTAAGACTTTAAACTTTAAAAGACTACTACTGAAGCCTGGTGTTAACGGAACTCAAAATCGTTGACAATATGATATAATTGTATGCAACTTTCAATTGCGTGAGAGGTTAAGCTAGCTATAAAACCAAGTTTTATCCAGCATTTTCTACATACGAAATTGGGGTTTCGGAAATTTTGTAATTTTACTATTTTGTACTCACAATAATTATTCAATGTTCACATGCTTTTATTTCATAATCTAATAACGTCTTTGAAGAACTGTTATGTCCGATAAAACCATGGTCAAATACAAATCATTAAAATAATCAAAGAAAGTAATCGTACCCATTACATTATAAGCTTTCCATAGAAAGGAATAAAGTGAAAGTTATGTTAAAAAACCTCTTCAAACATACCAAGTTTTGTACGCCTGACGCGCGTTTCTTCTACACATGACTCACATGTAGCACTCGGATGAAAAGAGTTTCAAAATCAAATAAACAACAAAGTAACCAAAAAAAATGAATATTTATGATAGTGACTTACCTTTATAATGTACCTTTTTAGATTTGGATTTAGGTTTAACAACAGAAGCATATTCGGCATTCGCAGGTGCATTAGAATCCTCGTTTTCGTTTTCTACAGGAGAAAGAATAATAAAAAAACAATGGTCCTCATTTTAAATTACATAAAGTTATAATATGGTACAGGTAGAATCGACTATTTCAGAGA
This sequence comes from Mytilus galloprovincialis, assembly GCA_037788925.1. NCBI lineage: Eukaryota > Metazoa > Mollusca > Bivalvia > Mytilida > Mytilidae > Mytilus > Mytilus galloprovincialis. The sequence continues at coordinate 47,159,766 of CM075333.1, read as the reverse complement.
TGAAGACAAAAGGCTATCTCTAGAAATAAATTTTACACACCAAAACGTTAAACATATTTAGTTGCAGTGGTTTTTTTCATCATTTACTCTAATCTGCTTTATATTCATTATGTTCTTAAAACAAATCTGTAAAATTTCAAATTCGCGTTGTTAAGTTCAAATTTTTAACAATACAATTTCTTCTTAGTTTGAAAAGAAGGACCCGTCTGTACCTGATGTTAAATATATCAAAAAAATCTCGGGTGCATGTAGCTTAAGATCTAGCTAGAGAAGACCAAATTGTCTGGGTTTGTTTCTCTCTCATCTTTTATTGAATAAAACAAAATATTCAAAATAACTTGTATTTGTTAATACAATTACATGTTATTACATGTTATTATCTGTATTTATTTTTAAAACGACGAAAGTATTTAATAGTTACGGTTACAGTAGTAGAACATATTTTTAATTGACTGTCCAATTACTTGTATTCAACATAAGGTATAGGAAGATGTGGTGTGAGTGCCAATGAGACAACTCTCCATCCAAATAACAATTTATAAAAGTAAACCATTATAGGTCAATGTACGGCCTTCAACACGGAGCCTTGATTAACCTTGATTTTGATTTGATTTTTAATAATATATCCTTTTTCCGTGTTTTTCGCAATGACTTTGTTTAAAAAAACGAGTTTTTCATTTACCTCACTACTCCACTATGCTTTATTGTCTTGAGGTAACGTACATAAGCATGTAATTCTATTATTTCACACCGTTTGTAAGCACCCCGGCAAAACGCAATTTGCCTATTTAGAATTGTTATGTATGCTTATTTTATTTTTGGTTTATGCTTTAAACCATGTAGATAAACATTTACGCTCCGGCAACCCTACTTCAGTGTAGTGTCGACCGATACGGTATGCACAGCTGCAATATACTAGTACTGTTTGAAAATTTCAAAATATATAAATTGATATTTACCCGGGTTTCTCCGTTTGATTTTCTGTTGTATCTTATCAACTGCTGCGTACAACACATTGCTTTCCGTTGATTCTAAAACAATATTTTAAGACATTTGTGTTCATAACTGTTTTTAATATAACCAAATTATAGACATACAAGAGACCAGAACACGTAGACGTAGTAAATGAACAGAACTGGAGGATATTATTGTTACTTGACAGGTTAGACGAGAGTCCCATCAGGTAGCAACAAGTAAAAACTAGAGGTTGTGTTAGCTAAACTAACATAAAAAAAACGTCCCTTTCAAAGTCCATGCTTTTGCAAGGTAAACCCCAATTTTATTGAGATAAAAACAAAAAAGAGTGGCACAATACAATAATATGGTTTCGATCGTGAGAATGTTTACATAAATTCTAATAGTGAGAATGTTAAAAAAAAATGTTATAAGCGATTTAGGAAGAGAGCGAATATAAAAAGGGAAAACCCTAATATATACAACAATGACATTTGTAACGAAAACTCTAGAAATGATTCAAATCTATACTATTAAACGGTAAGACCTCATCTTGTGGGTCGCTTCTCTTTCTTCCACAATAAATTCATCCTCATGCCTCTGTATCCTATGGGTACCATGTATAATCGCATTTGTCATGTATTCTTATGATCATTCAGTTTGGGTTATTTTGGAAGAAAAACGAAAAAATGCGTCAGGATTTTAAGTCCGACTAGACTTCCGGTTTGCGTTTTCTGTACTTTGAATATACAAATACTATGAATAAAGTGTATTTGCTATAATAATCTGCTATCATTTTCAAGTTTACTATCCACGGCGGGCACAGAGTTTATTAAATAGAGAGGGTCTATATAAATGTATAATATGTCAATGACCGCAGTATTCTGTATACTACATACATATACTATGAATAAATTGTATTTGCTATAATTTACTATAAATTCAAATGGTTTACTAGGGGGTTGAGGTGGTCTTTACTATTCACGACGGTATATGATATATCAGTGACCGTTTATAGTAATTATAGTATATATATATATATGTATGTTCATAGTATAACGTAAGGGTACCCAAATTGCACCGAGTACCCAAATTGCACCTATTTAGAAAAAATAGCAACGGAAATCTTACAAGATTTCCTAGAGACTAAACAATTGTATTTTTATGATTTGATACTATGCACGTCTTTCAACATAGGTAAACATATTTAGATATACACAAAACGTGCAAAGTATTTATCAACAGATGGACTGTTTACTGAAAAAGCAAAATGTACGAAAACGTCACCATGCGACGTCATCAAAACGTCATCTTTTTAAAATTAGCAAATACAATATATTATAAGTATCCATTTCGTAAAATATAAAGAGTAAGCATGGACTAATATCCAATTGTTCAAAATATTTGAAGAAATTAAACAAAAGCTCGGTTATTAGACTTTTGACGATGTGAATTTAAGCATGGATGCAATTTGGGTACTCCTCATTACAGAATCATGGATAGTTTGGAGGTTGATTTAAACCCATTTTTGTATGACTCAATATGGATTCAAAATTAAATCGGTGTACCTATACAATAAAGAAGGGTAGGGCTACAAAATAAACACAGTATGGACATTTTTTTCTTGATCATAAAAAAACGTAGGTGAAAAAACTGTCAAAATAGGTGCAATTTGGGTACCGTCACGTTACAGAAAACAGAATGAATGCAAATCGGTATTTGGAAAAAAGGGGGAGGGCAAAAAATTGTGCCCAGTCCCCAAGTACCTTTGACTTATGATACCTGTCCTGAAATTCTCCAGTTATAATTTTTACAGTTTACATAATTACGTTCTCTTTCCCTGAGATGTGTTTCGGGTGTGTTCTAGTAAATATAGAAAATAAGAGGTACATAAGACAATTATGTCATGAATGATCAACGAAAGTTTGAATGTGATTCATTCACTGCTCTAGGAGGAGTTGTGGATGGGGGATGTTTACCCCATAATATAAAAAAGAAAATGTGCTATGATTGCCAATGAGACAGCTATTCACATGAGCAAGTGCCACATGCATTAGCAACTATAGGTCATCGGACGGTAGTCAACAATGAGCAAAGGCATATTGCGTATTGTATAGCACTGTGATATAATGAGTATTCCGCCCAAAAAATCATCATGGCTCCACTTGAAAACATATTTTATATATTGCTCAACAGTTCTACAATCTTTTATACTGCACAAACTTATTCATGCTCAAATGTTTAGTTTAACAAGTCTAAAACGTTTTATTGATATCCGCATTGATTTGACAAGAATCACCAATAGGTCACCATATGAAAGCAATTTAAATATATGCTAGCTCAATAATAGAAGCAAACATTTTTTTTTTAATTCATATTTTCTATTTTTTACAGACCGATTTTAGAAAACGATGGATGATACTTAAAAAAACTAATTAAATTCTACCCTTGTTTTATTTTGGTAACGGTAAGAATATCCCTTTACTTTATTTATAAATTAAATATAGTATATTTTGTTTGACATACCACTTGTGCTGCCTCTATTTCTTCTGATGCAAAACACATATAGAGAAGTAACTACTATAAGTATAAGTGCAATACCACACCCAATACCAATAAATATAGGAGTCATGGAAGCTGATTTTAATGGCGATTTAACGGTAGGTTCCACTAAAAAATAGAAGAAAAGGGGAATAAATCATGTTTATTCTAAAAACAAATGTCATAATGAAATATTTAATTGAATGTATGCCTTGTTGATAAGCATTATGATAACAAGATAGATTTGCTATGAAATGATTCCCTGAAATTCATAACATGCAATCCATAAAGTTACGATATACATAAAAGGAAAATGTGTACAAGAAAGTATAATTGCCAATGAAACATTTATCCACCAAAGTTCGAATGAAATAGATTCGAGCAACTTTAAGTCACCATAGACCTTCAACAATTAGCTAAACCCACATTGTAAAGTCAGCAATAAATGGTCCAGACATGACAAAATGTTTAAACAATTCAAACATTAAAACGTTTAATCCCGCTGTAAATGTTTGCACCAGTCCTAAGTCAGGAATCTGGTGAACAGTATTTGTCGTTTGTTCGTGTAATTTTTACGTGTTTCACGTTTCTCTTTTTTTATATAGATTAGACCATTGGTTTTCCCGTTTGAATGGTTTTACACTAGTAATTTTGGGGCCCTTTATAGCTTGTTGTGCGGTTTGAGCCATGGCTCCGTGTTGAAGGCCGGACATTGACCAATAATGGTTTACTTTTATAAATTGTTACTTGGATGGAGAGTTGTTGCATTAGCACTCATACCACATCTTCCTATATCTATGAAAACAACAAATAAAAAACAATTGGACAGACAACAACAAACGACAACCACTGAATTACAGGCTCCTGACTTATACAGGCACGTGGTTAATGATGTTTGTGAGTTCTACATTAACAATGGAAGTATTGAACTGAAGAAAGAGAACTATCAGTTATTGAAAGCTTTTTTTAAACCAATTACAACTAATATATAAACAAAGAAATATTATCACAGACGTAAGTATCAATCTGTACACATTAAACAAATTTTAAATTTAAATTTAAAAAAAAAATCATTTACTTGACATATTGGCGTACATCAATAGCCAAGTGTATTATCCGAATATTCTTCAAGTTATCTGAGTAATTGTGGTGGCCTCTAATTCTGAGTTTGAAGCATCTTTATTTATGCGATTGCTAAATAGCACGACTTGTAATATGATATAAATGCTATGTTGAGGCAGCAGTTGATATGTTCAGGTTTTTTTTTTATTTCATATATTTTAAAACAGATTATTAGCCTAATCTTATTCCAATGTTATTTCTCATGATCACAGTATTAGCTGAGACTAGCAAATTATATAATATAAAATAAGGTAAAAATGAGATAAAGCGGCATGTTCACCAACGATACAGCTAGGCAACATTGACCCAACAACAACAAAAAACGTGAATGAAAACTTGAAGTCACTTATAATTAATGGACTTCTGGATAGTAAGATTCTAATTGTCAAACTACTATAACTTGCAAACAATTGTACAGATAGACCAAATGCCTCATTTATGTTAATAAACGAGAAACAAATATATCAGACAGCAGGTAAAATCAACAATATAGACTGAATAACAGGCTCCTGATGTGGGACAGACACATACTGAATGTTTCAAGATTGAATGTTTGTGTGCGCAACCGCTTAACCTGGGATATATTTGTCAAAATAGATCAAGTATTAAACTTACTGTAAAATTCTAATTGAGAGGGCTTTGCCCATTAGCTCAGACAAAAGACTCTACAAAATATATTAATGATACAATCATGTCACCTTTTCACCGAATTAGACTTGTTATCGGGTTTATCATTGTGTACATGTACCCGGATATTCGAGTATTTTTGTGTTGTACCGAGTATTGAATATAAAAAAAATATCAAACATTGTCAAAACTACCAGGCTTGTAATTTGAAACATCAGACGCGCGTTTTGTCTACATAAGACTCATCACTGACGATCTGATCAAAATAGTTCGAAATCAAAAACAAGTACAAAGTTGAAGAGCGTTGAGGACCATTTAACAAAATGATTCTTGACAAATCATTAGAAAGTAAAACACCGCACAAAGAAACACGAAACTTAAGAAAATTAAAAAAAATATATAAATCTAGTTGGTTAGCTTACCTTCCGTTTTAAATTCAAGTGATGCATTCCTTTGTCCTTGTAAGTTTGTTGACACAACAACTACTTGATATGACGTGTCTGGTTTCAGTTGATCTAATGTGTAGTATACCGTACTACCCGTTTTAATGTCATTATTTTCTACATTCTTCGTGTTCCATGTAACATCATCTGTTGCTTTAAACTGAACCGAAAAGGTTTGCTCGTGTCCGCCATTAAATCCAGCAATCCAGGATATATTTACTGATCGAAATGTTGTTGATACGACAGATACATTTTGCGGTGCTTCTGGCTTATCTGAAATTAAATATTATTCAAGTCTTACCTCTGGATTTATCTTTTGTAAACATAAACCATCAGTTTTACATACTACTATACATTGAAACATGATTGTAACTTAAATAGAATATATGCGTGCATTGTGTTTATTCTACTCATCATAGATAGTTTCAAAATCAAGACTTATGCTCGATTTATATGCATACTGAATAATCCAATTTTTTTACCACCATGAATGGAAATGGGGGATGTGTCAAAGAGACAACAACCCGACCAAATAAAAAACAACAGCAGAGGGTCACCAACAGCAGAGGGTCACCAACAGGCATTTATAATGAATTATCTAAAAAAAATTACGACTGTTTTTTCGTCTATGTATGCTCGAGAAAAAAAGTTATAGTCGTCATTAATGTAGTAAGTTTTTTTTTACTTTTTACGGTGCACAGGTTTTCATTAAATTAAAAGTCGGTGCTTTTGGTTACGTTCATTTTGCTAAATTTGTAGTTTGTTTGGGATGCATTCGCGACATTCTGATCGTTTATTATGTTGAGCTTCTTCATGTAAATACTAGAAATAAACTTATACTTCAACTCGTGTTATTGATATGGTATGTTTTAAGCTTTGTCAGCACAAATAAGATTGTTACATATAAAAGAAAATATAAAATAGTGTTATAACTTATAGGGTAGACAAAATATACCAATTACATTCAAACTCAAAAACAAACTAGCAATGCCATGACAAAAAGCGAAAAGGGAAACAACAATACACATAACGTTTATTAGCATGGTTCAGACTATAACGTTAATTAGAAAGATTAAGACTAAACAACATGAACCCCACAAAAAAAAGGGAAAATTCTGTTGATCTCATAAAATGTATAGATTTCAATCTTTGTGTAACCACAAGTATTTGACAATAAGAAACGTTACTTTCAAAACCTTCAGAAGAACTAAGAATAAAAGTTCAGGTAAAACTTTATTAATGTCATGTAACTAAATTGCAACATTCTAAGAAATATTCACATGTATTTTCAAACGTTTCTGGATAAATTTTTCTAAGACATGTCACTACAAAAACCTTTGTAGCGTTTACCTAAATTTAACAAATGTTGACACAGAAATTTAACTCTTTTTCTCAATATTTGTTTACAAACGTCAATGAAGGCAATGCTTCCATTTTTTAAACATAAACAAGACACCTTTAAATGAAAAAAATGTAAAGATTTTAATTAATGAAGAGGTACATGTAAGACCAAAATAGTTATTTTTTGACGTTTTTTTGTACTATAATAATAGTAAAGCTGTTTGTTTTCACCGACGAATCGACATCACTTGCCGCTAGACACCAATCAATCAACAGTGCATAAGAGTTCGATGAGAACGAACAATTATTATCAATATTACTGTTAACTAAACATATCTTTGTAAAGAGGTAGTAGAAGAATGATTTACAACAGTAGAAGTAAAAGTAATTGTTTGTTTGTTTGTGATATGTTGATTGGTGCATTGAAATCAGAAAATGAATTTCCAGTCAAACGACTTGTTCTTGCTTCTTTTATGTCTTTTACTGTTCATGCTAATCCCTCAACTGCAGATTGTTACCTTAAATTTTGTTTTCAAAACGGATTTTGGTGTTTTAAACAACCGTAAACAACTGCTGCATGACATGTAATGAATAACAATCGTAAGTAAGATTATGCATTCTCTGCATTTGGATGCGAGTTAGTTAACTATGCTCTTGTCAAATAGAAATTAAATTAATACATAAATATACAATTACATGTACCTTGTGGTTTCAGAGTAATATTTTCCACAATACATCCCAATTGGTTACATATTCTGATTCCATACACACCAAAGTCTCTTTCCGATCCGATACGTATTTTGGAATGAATTTTATGTCTGTAATCATATCTATCTTTCTGAACTTTCCAAATGGAGCCAGTCCTACTTACCCACTTCACAGTAGGTGCTGGGAATGATATTACTTGCAATACTATATTTTCTACTGTATCAATTTTTGCACCGATTGTTCTCGATTCTGGTGGGACGTTTCTAGGTTTACCTGAAACACAATTCAATGACTTATAGCGACATAAATTCATAAATTATACCAGCAAGATTAGCCACTTTGTTTTTTCAAAGTTCTGAAATCTATTGAACGGCAAGTCTATATAACTTGTCTATATGTTCCATCTATCTATACTCGGGCACAGGACGTTTGCGCTTTTTTATCTGTAAAACGATAGGACATCTGCGCTTCAAATACTATGGACATTTGCGCTTTTAGTTTAGAATCACCTGTATTAAATTGACCGGACATTTGCGATTTTTACCTAAAGTCGACTACCTGTAATCTTAAAGACCAGATTCAAGCTAGCAGCCACTCGCTAGCAGCCACTACGCTAGCAGTCAGTTTTTGGATATGTCTATGAACCCAAAACTTGCATAAGATTCAAACGTACTTAAATTTGTTTTTATTGATATATAACTAATATATTATCAGTTTTTAATATATAATAAATCAGTCGGAGAACTATTCGATGATTTAAAAAATATCTAGTCCTGTTCATCAATTTAAACAATAGTAATCGATGTCAATATACCAAACAGCGTGCTCCCCGCTTTTAATTTTAATAGTCAACAGTTTGAGTGTACATAGAATCGTAAATATGTAATACAATTATTGAAATGCTTACAAAATTGCTTGTAACAGGGAATTGACATTTAAATCATAAATTAATGTTGTGATATTGTGTCAAATAGCTTTCCATATTCTCGACATGCTGTCAAATAGTTCCTGAAAAGTTATTATTGTTCTGCATGACAAGAAAAGAAAGTTGTACTCGTGCATTAATATTTTATTAATGAGTCAAATCTGGTTTAACGAAACATTCTATTTTTGAAGCAGTGGATATCGCTGACTTTCGATTAGACGAAAGGTTTACTTTTTTTTACACAAAGCATGGTGGGCAAGGAAATTATTTATTATCTATTAATTGGTTTTTTTAAATCCTTATGCACAGACGTTGAATTTTGGTCAAGTAGGCACTTGGTTCAAACCTTGCCGGTCCCAAGCCCGGATAAAAGAGGAGGGAAGTCATAAATATGAAAAATTGCAAAAGCGCAAATGTCCTATGTAAAAAACGCAAATGTCAATTTTTGAAAAGCACAAATGTTCTGTTTTGAAGCGCAAGTGTCCAGAAAAAAAAGCGCAAATGTCCTATGAAAAAGCACAAACGTCCCATGCCGCTATACTCAATATGCCATGTATATCACCAGATTATGATTTTAATTTATTATACCATATTTACATATTGACAACTGTCAGTTATGCTTTTGATTTGAATAAAAACAAGGCACTCTTTTTTGAAGGTGCTTTTGGAAGAAATGAATGAAAGGCAACCAAGCGTTTCATCATTGAAACATTTTTTAACAAATACAAGAATAATGTTTTTCTCTGATGTTATAAAGGCATAATATAGTATATCGTCAACAATAGTCTGTGTTTTCTTTAAATTTAACAGGATAAATATATATTGATAAGGGTGGTATATTAAGAAATAATTCATGGAAGCCATAGATGGTTTGAAATTTACACATGGCCTGGGCCGTGATATTCGAATTTTATCCAAAGTTGACATTTCGTAACTAAGAAGCCGCCATGTTGACTTGCTGAAATTAGTAAATATGCAAATAAAGCAATAGAATGGAAAATAAAACAAAAGCTACCTCAAAAATCAGTCTTAATACAATATCATACGAAATTCTTTGGTTCACGTAACAGAAACCTTTCAACTATAGCGGTTTCATTTGTATGACGTCATGTTTTGAAATGACTTAAATGCGCCAAAAAAAATGATAGACTTTCGCGGAGTTTTATTTTATTTTTATTTTGTTGATTTCTTGGAGCTCTTGTGCATTACTTCTTTTTATTATGCATCCGAATAAAAATAACAGATATTGTCTTTTTTAAATTGCACTTTTTAAAACAATAAAATCGGCAAAGGATTCTGTAAATAGGTTCCAATACATGTAGATTTACGTGGGAAGTATATTGTAACAGCCATTATTATGTACAACTCTGAATCTGCGCCTAGTATAGATATATCGAGAATTTTATCACAGTGTTGTTTACCCCAGGAGTAGATTACCTTAGCCGTATTTGGCACAACTTTTGGGAATTTTGGGTGCTCAATGCTCTTCAACTTTGTATTTGTTTGGCTTTTTAACTATTTTGATCTGAGCGTCACTGATGAGTCTTATGTAGACGAAACGCGCGTCTGGCGTATAAAATTATAATCCTGGTACTTTTGATAACTATTTACACCACTGGGTCGATGCCACTGCTGGTGGACATTTCGTCCCCGAGGGTATCACCAGCCCAGTAGTCAGCACTTCGGTGTTGACATGAATATCAATTATATGGTCATTTTTATAAATTTTCTGTTTACAAAACTTTTGAATTTTTCGAAAAATTAAGGATTTTCTTACCCCAGGAGTAGATTACCTTAGCCGTATTTGGCACAACTTTTGGGAACTTTGGGTCCTCAATCCTCTTCAACTTTGTATTTGTTTGGCTTTTTAACTATTTTGATCTGAGCGTCACTGATGAGTCTTATGTAGACAAAACGCGCGTCTGGCGTATAAAATTATAATCCTGGTACTTTTGATAACTAATTACAAAAAGAAAGAAGCACGTCATATTATAATAGTTCATGTAAAAGAGAAGAGCTAGTAAACCGAACCCTATACAGATGGGTTTTATTTAACTTTGATTACTTAAGTATTTAATGCATGTAATGTGAATATATTAATAAATGTATGATATTATCAAAATATGATAAAAAAATATTTACAGTAAATCTGTATCCTTCTTATAAAAATATCAGACCTTGAAAAAATAAAGAATATGGAAATATAATAAAATTGAGAATGGAAATGGGGAATGTGTCAAAGAGACAACAACCCGACCAAATAAAAAACAACAGCAGAGGGTCACCAACAGATCTTCTATGTAGCGAGAAATTCCCGCACCCGGAGGCGTCCTTCAGCTGGCCCCTAAACAAATATATATTAGTCCAGTGATAATGAACGCCATACTAATTTCCAAATTGTACACAAGAAACTAAAATTAAAATAATACAAGACTAACAAAGGCCAGAGGCTCCTGACTTGGGACAGGCGCAAAAATGCGGCGGGGTTAAACATGTTTGTGAGATCTCAACCCTCCCCCTATACCTCTAACCAATGTAGAAAAGTAAACGCATAACAATACGCACATTAAAATTTAGTTCAAGAGAAGTCCGAGTCTGATGTCAGAAGATGTAACCAAAGAAAATAAACAAAATGACAATAATACATAAATAACAACAGACTACTAGCAGTTAACTGACATGCCAGCTCCAGACTTCAATTAAACTGACTGAAAGATTATGATTTCATCATATGAACATCAGGCACAATCCTTCCCGTTACGGGTTTAGTATCATACCATCATAACATATAATAGAAAAACATAACCCGTGTCATGCCAACAACTGTTTTTAGAATAAATGTGTTTAGTTCCGATGCAAAGACCTTATCAGTGACTCAATATTAACGCCAAAATATGCAATCTTTAATGACTTGACAACAGTATCGTAATTATATCCCTTCTTAATAAGTCTATTCAAAGGTTTTGTAAGAATATTTAGTTTATAAATTCTATTGTTCTGGGATTGTATTACGAATTGGCGCATGGTCTAAAGAGGCAAAGTGGGAGTTATTTTGCAGAATCAAACTGGCTCATCATGGATCAGAATTTGTTTGTTATTAGTTGTCTTAAATTGCATATTTTTCATTAATTAAAACATCGCAATAATTTCAAAAACTTACAGTAATATCATGTCTTTCTTTTACAAGACGTGTATTGTAATTAAATTATTACTTCGGGATAATGTAATTCAAATGTTCATGTTGGAGATGAAGATACTCCTATAACAACTTTACTTACACTGTATCTTTAAATTGACTATGCTGGTATCTCCATATGGTATCCCATTACTAGCCAATATTGAGAAGTTTCCAGAATCTTCACATTTAAGAGAAAGAAGGTTACATGTGTAATCAGTATACTCATTGACTTTATTGATTTGTTGAATTGTCAACAAGGAAGATCTAAATATTATTTTCGAATCAGGATTACTTTCCACACGCAGTGTCATTTTCGCATTTTCTTCTTCATTGAAACTAAAAGTTGCAGGAGTACGTACTCTTTTTCTCTGATTACCACTACTAAACCAAATATCAGTTATTTTCGGAGAATCTGAAATATATTAGACAATACTTTACAGTAATATGACTGAAATGAATTAAATTTCACCTTGGTACTGACATGATTAAATTAATGAATGTATCTTGGTAAGTTATACTGAAATTTTAATCTGACTTTAATTACATTAAAGAAGAAACTCACTCAGAAAGGTGGCCATTTTGTTTCGATTCTGTTTAATCCTTTTAACATTTTGATTTTGGAACTGCTCACTTCGAGCGTATCTGACGAGTGTACGTCAAATTACACGAAGAAAATAAATTATTTAACATTCTAGATGCACTACAATCGTCGCCGGATGATATAACAGTTTCTGAATTAAGCAACTATGCTTTCATTTGAAGACATGATGGTATTCGTCACTTTTATTCAAAACGAAACGTCCGATGATAATCAATTATCCCATCAATAATTCATATATAGCAGAAAAGAAATAACTAGATGTGTCAAAGCGACACGTCTCAAAAAGTTGAAAACTCTGCAATTTCAATAACACATGTGGACACAAAAAAGTAAACATGATAGTGGTCTCCCATATCTAAAAATCAGCTTAAAATCTGCAGGCGTATAGAAAAAGTCCGAAAAACTGTGATCTTCAAAAATTTAACATAGTCCAAAGCCCGTAATTTCGGAAAAAATTAGCCAAGCGTAACAAAACTTAAACTTGACCTGTAACACATCTTGGTTAATCTCGCATGCCAAAAATCATCCCAATATCTGAAAGCATTTAGAAAATAAGTCCGTATAACTGTGATTTTCAACAATTTAACAAAGTCCAAAGCCCGTAATTTCGGCAAAAATTAGCGGAGCAGAACGAAACTTAAACTTGATCTGTAACTCATGGTTAACTCACAAACCAAAAATCATCTCAATATGTGAAGGGATGTAGAAATAAACTCCGTATAATGGTTTGTTACGGAATGACGGAATTTCGGAATTTCGGACAAGGGTTAAACTATATGGCACCGACAACTTCGTTGCGGGGCCATAATAAAAACAGAAAAACAGAAGACTCATTCCATCTCCAAGTCACACTTTTGAAATATCAGGGGTCGATTTCACAAAAAAACTTACGATTAAGATTTATCGTAAGTATACTGATTTGTTCATGACTTAAGACAAATCTTACATGTCTTAGTGGTAAGTGTTTTTGTGAAATCGACTCCAGGTACGTTTTTGTTGAAAATTAATCATGTTAATGTAAAAGAAACACCCTGGCTATATCGGTCATATTTTAAGTTTGCAAACAGGGATGCCATTACGTATACAGCAGGTTTATTTTGAAATACACATTGAAAATCATCCAGCAAACTGAAAAGCAATTTTGTTGATAAAAAGTAGTTTTTTTTTCATTTTGAACAACTTAGCATCTCTTTTGAAAGTAGTGCTGATGTGTTTGATTGTTCAATGCAGTCTCCTCATAGGTAAGACATGGGAATTCATCAAATGCTCTATTTGTGCAAAATACTGTCGCATATTGTATCCAATCTTCCCTAGATTGAAATGATCAATTTCTCATAAATCAGGATATGGATATTTTTATTTTGATATATACGTTATATGAAATAGAAACACAATTATGTCATCATGTCACTCATCAACTACTTTATCCCTATTTGTAGAAGGTAATTTTATTTACAATGTAGTTTTTAAGATAGTTTATACATTTATTTGTCTTTCCTTTTCTTTTTTCTTTTTGGACACGATCTTGTCACACTTTATTGAATTAATCAAATTCTTACTTTGCCAATATACTATCTTCACATGTTTTTTGACGAATTGGCGTATATATTAAATAAATGATTGCAATTGAAATTCCTAATAAATTGTGGTTATATAGCGTCAATGATAATGATCGACGCCATTCTAATGTGTATAGGGTCAAGCAGTTAAGATTTTATAAGTTAAGATCAAAGTGTCCCTTTTCTTACTGAGTAAGAATCCTAAGTCATTCATCATGAATCATGAATATTCAACTTTTTACGCAACATAACAATCTAGTGAATGCATGTATATATGTTCATGACCAGGTAAAACATTTGATGAAGTATCATTGTAGCTAATTCAAACATTTTAATTTTCATTTTTTGAATTTTTTGAATAAGATAACATATACTTGCAAAGCTTACTCTAAATATACAAATACAGAAAGGTCTTTTTCTTTTTTGTTGGTGGTAATGTACTTGTTTAAAAGGTTTAGCAAGAAAATGGTGAACATGAGGCATGAGTAGATATTTCAAATAAACTCTTTGCCATACAAACGTTCAAATTCAGTAATCCCTGACTTTTAACTAGCACGTTTAATTTCTAGATGCATCGAATTTTTTACATGAAATTACTGGAATATAATGTAAACTTAACAAGTAACAATGTTGTCGGCATAAAGTTGTCCATTTCTATTGTTTTAACCATTTTAAGCGTCTTATAATTTCAATAGTGAACGTGAATACTTACACTGCACATTCACTAATATATCTTTGGTCCTGTGTTCATTATCCGTAGAATGATTTATCCGGCAACGGTAGGTTCCGGTTTGACTCCTCTTTATTGCCAAGACCGTTACACCCCGGCCTTGTTTTGAAATGTATTCGTTAGGAACGAGGTTGAATCTACCTGTCCAATTTTGTTTCCATCTGTATATACATCTAGGATTGCAAGTTGCAATACAATATATTGGGCCTAATTTAGTTCCTTCTGTAACATTTATATTTGTAATTGCAGGTTCCAATACAACATTTTCAGGACCATCTACAAAATTAAAACACAAATATATATACATCTAGTAACAACTTACAAAACCAATGTCCATTGGCTCAAAAATGATAAATATGAATTTAAGGATTTAACCAAACGGCATAAGAACAGACGACACTGCGGACATATAACTGCATAAACAAAACACAAAATATTCAATTAGAATATTAAAACTTTTTGCCATGGCGGTGTCAGTTTTTCTCAGCTCATGAGTTTTAAATATCTCCTTAGTATCTTCCGCCTCGTTTTTTAAAAGAAAACTACAGAATGAGCGACAGAAACGTAGCCATAACCGACATTAATGTCTGGTGCTTAGCATTGTCAATCATGTTAGGCTATTCTTACTGAAGATTAAATAATCGGGCTCTTTAACTGTTTCTAAATAACAAGCTTTTTAAAATATGAAAATAAGAAGATTGATCATGATTGCCAATGAGACAACTAGCCATCAAAGACCACGTGACGTAAACATTAGCAACTATAGGTCACGAAAAGGACTTCAACAAAGAAACCAAGCACATACCGCAAAGTAAGCTATAAAAGACCCCTTTTAGAAAACTGTTATAAAAGAAAAGCGAAGGATACCAAAGGGATATTCATACTCATAGGTCGAGAATAAATTGACAATCAAATGGCTTAAAAAAGAAAAAGACAAACAACATAGAAAACCAATGACTGAGCAACACGAACCACACCAAAACTGGAGGAGGAGGAGGGGGCTTCTATCTCAGTTAAATCAATAGTTCATCTATACCGGAACTAACCAATCAAACAATGATAAGGATCTTATTGTTACCAGTTATACATTTTTTTACTATAATAACTTATGAGACTCTAATATAAACCATAACGGTAACTCACTAAAGACACTCTTGTAAATTACTAGTAAAGCACACCGACGCTGTTGAAACTTATAAATTATCAAACTTACAGTATGGGTCTAATATTACACTATCACTCATTAAAGATCTTTTTCCAAGTTCATCTGTTGCCCGGCATGATATGATCGTTCCTTTATCCAACTTTGTAATGTTGTTCAGTGATAATCTATTGTTGTTGGATTCTCCTCTTTTATTCCCAATAAAGTTATATGACAGATGTGAAGGTAAATACCCAGGCCAACGTTGAACCACTGACTTACAGGTAAAGGTAATGTTATTACCAAGAAATGGATGCTTAGGTTGAATGGTTAAAGTTGGTTTAATTGGTTTTTCTAAAAAAAAGATATTGAAGAACAATTCGAAATAAATATGTATTCTTTTATAAAGTAGTATGTTGTAAATTTATGTTGTAAAATATTCTAACTAAACGGTTTTTTATTTCATTACATTGACTTTAATTTCACTGTGATGAATTTCTACTGAATACATGCACTTTATAGTTTTCATAATAGTTTGTTCTTAGCAAATTGTAATACATCAGTAAATTAAAATTCGTATTGAAATATGTGACATAGTATATAGGTCCGAAACTCATTTTTTTTTGAATTGGCAAATGTAAAATGCATGCACTTAACATTCGCATGGCTTCTTTTATGCATTTCCCTGTATTGGATAGAAAATACAATGGCACTGGCCTATTTTTTTTTTTTTTTTTTTTTGTATACAAATAACACATCCCTTTTAATACATAATTTTGTTTATTCTATTCAGAGAACTAATTTATAATTCCGTTCTTCATTAAACCAAAATACATATCGGGTTGAAGTGCAAGAAAAGGCATATAAGCATTAAAACCATATGTACATGTTAAATGTAGGGGTATCTCTTTAACTGTGGTGAACAAACTATTCAACCAGTGCAAATTAATTTAATTATGTATATGAACACTTTACACGAAACATAAACGAAATATTACAGGCTATGGAATATTGTTTCTTTTTTTTCTGACAGCTGTTTTATTGTTTTCTTAATAATATATATTTGTTTTTAAATTACCCAATAAGGAATCGATTTTAATCCCTACCAACAGTCAATCATGAGACCGGCGAAGATGGGTAAAAAATCAAAAGGCAAATAGCATCGATTTAAAAAAAATTAAATAAACTGCATACTTATATAAGATAATAATTGTTGAAGTTTAAAGAAAATACTACATATATATTTATATATAATCATTAAATGATATGAGTAAAAATTATCCTTAATACGGATATATCAGCATTTGCAATACTGATGACGTTCATATTGCTTTTCGAGCAGGGTTGATACGGGAAAAAATTGTAAAGGTTCCATGGAACCCAGTGTCTCGACTACTTTTGCTATTAACAAAGATGAGGAAAAAAATTTAAAAAAATAGTCTTCTTGATACTATCTTTTGATGGTCACGAGTGTAAGAAGCTTCTGTCCAAGTTTGTTAAAAATCCAGGATAGTTTATGAATCTAATGAATGTTTTAAAAAAATTAACTGCATACTGTATGAATGTTAACTGGAAGAAAAACTAAGTCCATTTATAAGTTAAATACGGATACACAGGTACAAAATTTTAACAAAATTTCCTTCTAGATATTAGCTAATGATTATAAACAAGTTTCTGTCCAAGTTTGGTACAAATCCAAAAAACCTTTAACCACAGAGTAAATGTGTTGTTTCCTGGCAGAAAATCTAAGTCAATTTAAAAGTAAAATACGGAAAAGATGGAATTTTCTTTTTACATAATTTACTTCTGGATACAATTTTATAATCATTAACAAGTCTCTGTGAAAGTTTGGTACGAACCCAGGATAGTTAAGAAAGTTATTAAAATTTTAAAAACTTTAACCACAGAGTGAATGTAATGTTTCCGACAGAAAAACTAAGTCCATTTATAAGTAAAGTACAGAAAAAAATGGAATTTTATTTTTACAAAATTTACTTCTGGATACTATGTTATGATCATAAACAAGCTTCTGTCCAAGTTTGGTAGAAATCCAGTATAGTTTAAGAAAGTTTTGAAAGTTTCAAAAACTTTAACCATAGAGTGAATATTTGTGGACGCCACCGACGGAATGGAGGATCGCTATGTCTCGCTTTTTCGACTTAATACGGAAACAAATTGTAAAATTTATGGTTATGAAAAAGCGTATTAACATCGAAGGCTCGACAAAAACAGGTTCAATACGGATAAAAGCTTTATTGGCCAATGGGATATTACGGAACGTTCACTTCTGGTTTCAATTTTCTTATGCCATTACTTAATTTTGGGGGTATCGTTACGCATAAAAACATTTGAATCATATGTTTTACATTTAATCATAAAATAAGAAGGTTAAATAATGCGCAATGTTTTGTAATGTCTTGAAGTCTTGAAACGGAAATAATTCACAGCCTTTTCGGGTACGACTTTCAATTATTTACACTGTTGCATTTCAGTTAATCAATCATCAGCTTTAGAACGCAGACGATCCCAGAGGAAGACTAGTTAAACTGTCTGCTTTATACTTCCCAGCTACTTTATATTTGCTGAATAAAATTAATTATAATAGCATATTATTAGTACTCGGACGAGAAATCAGAAATTAAATCTGGCAATGTTGACAAAACATGCATGACGACGTAAAAGCGGAAAGACAAGTTTAGATATGAAAATTAAATGATTTCTTTATCTTCTTCACGGTGAGTTTCCTATTCTATTCTTATTAAAATAATATAAATCATTTAATAAAAGTGTTATGAACTTGCTGTTTCTGTGTTGGTCCTGCTATAGATTCTAGATCAGCTGTATTGGCCTTCGACTCTTCGAGTCTCGGGTTCAATACAACATCGAATCTATAACAGGGCCAATACAGAAACAGCAAGTCAATAACACTATATTAATTAAGGGCTTCTCTTGTAATCATATGATTGTTTGATTCTAAGTATTTAACAATCATTAATTGTGCACTAAAAACAATTTAGATTACACCTCCAAAGAAAAGTGTTCATGACAACATAATGCTGCAAAATTTTTGGTTATGATATTTTATCCGCTGTTTTTAAAATCCTTTTTCCTCTAAATTCTATCATTAATAATTTCAATTCACCGATTCCACGTAATGATAGGTTCACACTACTGATCAGATCGACTCGATGTTCCCGATTGTCCAAATTCCCACGTCAAAGTGTAACCAACTTCTTAATCGGGCCTAAGTACGACTTCTACCCCAGCGCTATCCGACTGTTAACGACTTTAACTTGACCATTCACGCCTTCTTTATGACTCCATCCAGACTCCAACCCGACCACTAATTCAATACATATTCGATTATTCCGACAAATTCATGATTTCTACACGATCTTTACTCGAATAGCTAGACCAAATTATGTATACTCGATCTCAGCCCGATCTCGACCAGACCAGATCGACCTGATCGTATAGGGGTCGTAGAGATAGTCGGGTATGTAAAATGTCAGTTTAAGAAAACGCCTGATTTTTTCATTCCCAACCACAGCGAAGGGGTATTAAGTTTTTCCCTTATCCGTTCGTACGTACGTACGTCCCAAAAATAAGTTTCTGTTCTCTTAACTTTACTTTGCGTCAATTAAAATGTACCATACAACACAGATCAAGTGCTAGTTTGGATGGCGTATATTTAACCATTCTTGGGTAATGCCTCTTTTTGATAACGTTATATGCAAGCGGGGGTATTATATGTGTCATATGGACATATTCTTCATTTATTTGGTTAGATTTAGTACCATGACAAAGTAATTCATAAAAGGTCTGAGTCATATCATACATTTAAGATCTCTATATGGAAATAAAAGCAGTTTGATTTGTGAGCAAGGTTATTAGAGTTCTAGAGAGACATGTTAATATTATCATGTAAATAGACTTTTATTTAAAGATAGTCGATTGTTTTGAGAACATTACATTCATTTATTATGGTAGCAATTAGTTGTTCAAAATTGAAACCAAAATACACATTTTGATGAAAGGAATTTAACATACATTGAATATAATGAACAAAATTAATGTTAATATCATACTTGTTACAATTAACAAACAACACCCGTACACATGTCTACCATATTCTGCTGTGTACAGCCCAGCATCAGATATATTCACACGGATAACTGTGATGCTTATGACATTTACATCTTGTGTCATTTTGTCAAATATATATTTCTCGTCTTTCAAATTAGAAAGGAGAACGCCACTTTGTACTTCATATATAACTGGCGTCCTTACGGGTGGCAGGACACTGAAAAATTGTTTCAACCGGGTCGTCCATGATAAAGAAGCATTTTGATTGATGTCAGCAGTAAAATTGTTGTCTGAAAATATAATTTAAACGGCAATATGGTAAATGAACATTAAAAGCGGACATATGGAACATATCTATCAAACTAAATCAATGTCACAATGAATCATATAACTTTGACTCCTTCTGAAATTCCATTTTATAATCATTGTTTTGACTAAAATAGAATAATTAAGCTGCTGATTTGTTTACCCTCAATCAAGAGCACAGGGGTAAGCTGATAAACGTTACTCGATTCACGGTCATCCCAAGATGTCGGATGAAGAATTAGGTCAGTATCTGCATTGTCTGTTAAAGTTTGTCTATATCATTTTCTTTACAAAGCACACATTGGTATGATGTAAATTTATAAAAGATTCACACGGAAATCACAAATAACTACCGAGAAATATAGAAATATACATGAAACAGAAAATTCGCATTGAAAAAATCGCTAAGATGACCGTAAATCATCTGCTGGTGATCCGATGGATAAATCTGTTGTTGAGTTGTCACTGGTTCAGACGTACTTATAAATAAAATTATTTATGTGACTTACATTAATTTTTAGGATCCTTTGCTATAGACATTTCAGCTGATCTGTAACTATTCCATCTTCATGCCTTACATATCATGTACTGTATTACGATGCTAAATTCAAACTGACAAGGAAAGGTATCACTCGGCCACCGAAAGCTTTAATTGTGTGAAGCCCAGGTGTATAAGGTATATAAGGTATATAACGGGTATTTCTAAGAATTTACGGTCAACCTTTAAACGTTACAGTCATTCTTTACAAATTACAGTCATCTGTTTACCAATCACGGTCATCCTTGTTATTTGTTACAGTCATCTTGAAAATATTTTGATGATGATTTACGGTCATCTTAGCGATTTTTTTTTTCAAATCGAATTTCCTGTTTCATTCACATTTCTCGGTAATTGTTTGTGATTTTCGTGTGAATATTTAATAAATTTACACCATATCAATGTATGCTTTGTAAAGAAAATAATATAGAAACACTTTAACAGACAATGCAGATAGTGACCTAATTTTTCATCCGACATCTTGGAATGACCGTGAATCGAGTTACGGTCATCAGCTTTGCCCCAGTGATTACTAGTCGACCCTATTACTAACGTTTAAGGAATATTTCCTAATATATGGAATCAAAAGTTCATTTCTTTAATTCATAAAAAGTTTAATTAGCTTCAAACTACAGTATCCCGAAACTATTAAACAAAGTTATCTATATGAGAATTACAAAATCTGTCAATGAACTTTTTTAAACAGTACTAGTGAAAACCAAATTGGATTTAAAGAAGAATCCCGTACCTCAGATCGCATCTTCCCCTTATATTCTATAATAGAACATAAGAAAAATAAGAAGCAGACAGTGTTTGCTGCCTTCGCTACTCAGGTAGACTTTAAAAACAGTTTTGAGAAATGGATTATTTTATGTATGACAATAATAGAATGAATTTAACACAGAGAGTTACACAGTCCTTTATAAGTAAATCTTTATATACTAGTTAATCTGGTAAAATTTCTCCGAGATGCTAATATAGATACCATTGTAATTGGAGACACCACAATAAAATACGTCTTCTGATTGGCTGAAAGATTTTTGTCGACATAATTTGTCATGTGACCGTGACGTAATCAATGCTTGTTCATGGTTTACTCCTTTACAGTAATATAGAACTTAAATGTAAGGAATGGCTGATATTTATTCTGTCTATTTGAAATAACCTAGAAAATGTAGACGACACTTTTAAATAACGTGACCTGCTGCGCCGGTTATTTAGTGTGCATCACATGTTTTATGTTATTCTTCATAGACAGAAAACTATTTGTCATATTCCTTAAAATCATATAACTTTCTTATGAGTCATTAAAAAAAAAACATGCAAATTTCGATGAAGGAATATTAAAGAAAAAGATGTCATTGTTTAAAACATTTAAATTTGTCTCTCTATTCTATAGTATGGTAGCAACTATATTCAGAAATATGCAATGGGAAAAATGAAGAGTTCCTTCAATTTTAACAGTTTAAGGTCCTCCTTTGACAGAATCTTGTCAATGGTGTTACCAATTTAAAACATGCATTTGGGTACTGAATATTATTGTTAAATAGCAAACAACTGTCCCAAGGTTTCAATTACTACTTATTGACATTATTCACATGCATAGCTATGCATACTGTTTGAACATAAATTTCAAAATACATTGTTGTATAAAAAGTGCAATCACCAAAATACTGAACTTAGAGGAAAACCTAATCGGAAAGTCCATAATCACATGGCAAAATCAAATAACAAAACACATCAAAAACGAATGGACAAGAACTGTCATATTCCTATCTTGGTACAGACATTTTCAAAATGTAGAAAATGGTGTATTAAACCTGGTTTTATAGCGCTAACCCACTTACTTTGATGACAGTCTCATCAAGTTCCGTTAAATTTGTAGGACTCTAAAGTGCGATGGGGACGCTAAAGTACCATGGTCACGCTAAAGTGCGATGGTATACGCTAAAGTGCGATGTCTCCAATCGCTAAAGTGCGATGGTCCGCGAAAGTATAGACGTAAGAATTGTACTTGGATTATGACGTTAACAGTTGTTTATACAAATCAAAAATGAATATGCCGGAAGATAAATTAAAAATATTTGATTGACAAGTCTTAATTTCAGACCTAATCGTGCTTCGTCGGCTGAAACAACTGTGTTTATTTATTTCGGATGCTGTAAAAAGAAAGTGTGTCCTGCAGTCGACCATTTTACTATATAGATAAAAAATAGAATTACGCATAGGTATCGTGTATACTGCTTCTATTGGTAGAAAACGGTCCCCGTTAAAATAATATCGATTTTATTGAAAAGAAACGTCAGTAAAATAAAGGTTCGTGCTTTTAAGCGTAAATTATAAATTGTCGGCTAAAAACCTAGTTTGTACAGTGTAGGAAAATATAACATGTGTTTTTCACGGAAAATGAAAAAGCTCGACGAATGTCGCTTTTTCTCGCATTTTAAATTAAAGCTTAACGCCTTATACAAATTTTACGTATTCCGACAATGTGGTCGATCTTCTGAATTTACAAAACTATCACTTAAGCCTACCGGTAAATCACAAAGTCATCACATATGTTATACCTTAACATACCGAATTTGTTACAACACGAGCAACACGACGGATGCTACATGTGGTGCAGGATCTGCTTAACCTTCCGGAGCACCTGAGATTACCCCCAGTTTTTGATTGGGTTCATGTTGCTTATTCTTTAGTTTTCTATGTTGTGCCATGTGTACTTTTGTTTGTCCATTTGTCTTTTTTAATTTTTAGCCATGGCGTTAATGTTGTCAGTTTATTTTTGATTTATAAGTTTGACTGTTCCTCTTGTATCTTTCTTCCTTCTTTTAGCATACTAGCTTTTGCAAAAAGACTTTCTTTTTTATCTATGTACATTTAAAGCCGTCGAACCTTATAATATTGGTCCATCGCACTTAAGCGTGATATACCATTGCACTTTAGCAAACAAACAACCATCGCACTTTAGCGTGATACACCATCGTACTTTAGCGTAGACCAACGCACTTTAGCGTGACCATCGCACTTTAGAGTACCATCGCACTTTAGAGTCATACATATTTACAATGATGCGTTAAATAAACAGACATAATAAATAAAATAGTCAAAATATGGGTACAGCAGTCATCATCGTGTAACAATTTTAAAAGGAACAATTTAACAGAACACAAAAACATCTATCTTAAAACACATTCATTGATTGGCGTGTCTGACCTCAGAAAATGTTATATGTCACATAAATTTGTCGTTCAATGTATATACAAACAATTTTAAAATTTCACATAGGCAATGTTAGCATACAGGGTTAAACAAAATAAAAGTTATGTAAGAATCAATTTCAGAAACAGACCAAGATTCAAAGTTGTCCAACAGTTATATAGAATTTATAAGAATCCACAAATAGTTAATTCCAGAAATATATTATAATGACATAAAATAGAACAATATCATACTCACGGGATTTTTTAAAAGGTACATTATCACGTTATAAGTACTAAAGAAATACAAAAAGTCGCATATACAAAACACACCAGCAAAAAATGAAAGACAATACAAACACATCGACGGGATGTATAAGCCACGTCAAACGGATATCACATAAAACAATCCAACAGCAAAAGTAATATTAATAATAGAACAAAGACAAATGAAAAAAACAATAAAAACGTTGTTAAGATGATAAACAACATCAGTACGCAAAATCTATACATCAAGACCATCATGTATTAGCTGTGAAGTTGACACGGAATATTTATCAACAAGGTCTTGGTACCTTCCGATGATTTTTTTTAGAAAAAGGACAAGACGTTCTTTGACATACCCCTGGTTCATCAACTTTCTAGTATAAAAGTTAGCTGTCCTAATTATTTTTTTATATTAGAAAATACCCGTAAACTGAATATATGTAAAATGTTGAAGACTGAGTGATTAGATAATGCCTATCCTCCGTATACGACCTTAAAACACTTTCATTTGTTAATAAAAAAAAAAATAATATTGCATTTTTATAAAGTAACACCACTGACCCTTTAGTAACTCCAATGACACAAAAGTATCACCATTGACATCACATTTCAAATTTTACTTTTATTAAATACGGAACACAAAACAAAGAACACCGAGCAAAGGAAAAAGAAGAAAATATAATTCTTAGGCTAAACAATCTCATATTATATAACATGACATTAATAACTAAAAATGTCAATAGTGTTACTAAATAGTGTCATTGGTGTTACCAGCATACATCAATTTTGGAAAAGTTTGTACATGTAATACTTGATATTTTTGAAACATTGTTAAGAACATATTTTTTTACATAAATAATATGATATTTCGCTGGTTAAACATGAAAGAAACATACAAAAGTGCTGATTGTCATAATATATTCAGTGGTGTTGCTAAACTGGTCAATGGTGTTATTTTATCAAAGTGGTCTCACCATTGGCAGTAACACCAATGATTTACAGATGTATTTTTAGATTTAGTTACAAAATAAGGGCTCCATTCCCCTATTTTATATGTTGTTCCTGGTGCATGTTTCAACAATCAATATATTTCAACATAAACGTTTGTTTGATTTAGCATAACATGCTAAAAGGTAACATTGCTAAGGGAGAAACTATTGTAAATGCTAAAATCTTGTGAAAGATAACTCTTACTCTACAAATTTGTCTTTTGGTTACACCCTTTACCTTAAAAATGAGACTTTTCCTTTTGGTGATTTTTTTTTATCATAAAACCAACATACATCTCCCAAATCATTAAAAACTGTTTGTATCAAAATGCAATAAAAAGTAATCAATCCTAATAACAAATGATATGTATAATAGTCCTATTTCAGGTTTGAAAGGATTTATAGTAACACAAATAACAGTTAATTCTTGCTATATCCAAGGGTTTAAGAAAACATTAAGGATGTTTTTACTTTGAGTTTGAACTTTAGTGCCATATATAAAAAATAATTATGTATAATTCAATGTGTATTCTGAAGCCATTAAGGGAACCGCGCTGAAGTACGTCCATTATTCATAGTAAGGGACGTCTAAAAAATAGATAAATCCGCGATCTTGTGTTAGTAATCCATGATATCGGCCTCCAATCCTTGATCTCGGTTTTCCAATTGGGTATCTCTGATTCCATATTCGTGATCTCGAATTGTCATTCCGTGATTTCGGATTAATAATTGGTTATCTTGGTTCCAAAGACGTGATCATGTGTCATGTTTGTTGGGATTAATAGGGCGATATCTTTTTGCGCCAAAAAGTAACTCATTTGCGCCACAACTTAATTGCGCCAGTACTTCTTTTGCGCCACCTTTTTGATAGTTGAACATGATTATAAAACACTACTTAGATAAAATGATCACCGATCTTTTTGTAGTTTTTTTTTCAATGTATTCGGAATCATCTGATTTTATCTACATGCAAAAACATAATTTTTCCAATATTCCAATTTAAAATCTTAAAAATTCATTGTAACTTTTTTTTATACCTTTTGCATGTTCAGTAAGAAAAATTATGAATGTTGAATATATAAAATATCTAGAAGGAAAACCGTATTCTGGGAATATTTTTAATGTCTTGTATCTTTAAGAGGTAAAAAAAATTCTCTCAATTTATAACAGAATAAGTCACTTTTAAAAAGCTAGTTGTTTTTTATCAGTAGTCAATCTGTTATTATAGTATCAAAAATAGTACTAATAATGTCCGAATAACGGGTCATATACCCTTCGTAAATGCATTTTAGATGTTCAGTGAAATACAGTATAGAGACAATGATATTTTAAGATTTTTAAGATATTTCGACCTTCAGTCATATATTTATTACAGTTCAGATAACTCTTTTGTAGTCAAAATTACGTTATTTTAGTGACAAATCACCTTCCAAAATGAATCTGAACACTAAGATTGACCTAATAGAAAAGAAAGGATATAGGATATCCATCCATTACACAAACGAGGGTCTGAGTTGTTTTTGTAGATTTGAGAATGATGAACAAAATGTGCCGAATAAAGGACAAAAGATTTAAAGAAAAGAAAAAAATAGACAACTACAATACATTTGTCTCCATTATAATGTAATACTTTTAACATGAATGATATCATGCTTTGGTTTTGTTTTTATTTTGACAAAACTTTCCAAATTAAAACTTCAATTCTATGAAATGTTGTTGACTCTTTTGGTTCATACAGGTCGTAGTCATAGCAAAATCATGACTTCATAGAAATACTCCCAGTGGAGTTTTTAACATTGGACGTTTTAGCGATTCGTTTTTGCTTCGAATTGAGCAGCTAGCCAGTAAAGGTAGCGTTAGGTATACAGATTTATTTATTTTGCGTATTGATTTGGGAACACGACATTTTGAGATTCAAAATGGCTTTTCCTTGTCGAATTGATGAATACCAAACGTCATTCCGAAACAAAGAGATATTATACTTAGACTTAAGAGTGGTGCATTTCCTTCTTTTTTTTCTTTTCACTTATCCAATACAGAATCATTATGTGCAACATGGAATATGACCCACCCTCAAAAAGCTATGTTTTTCCATTTAATATCTATTGAATGTCATTACTACAAAAATTAAATGTACGTAAACAAATAACCTATATTTCTATAAAATATGAAATAACGACAGAAACCGAAACTAAGAACAACATGAACCATATTTAAAATAATTGAAACCATTACTCCTGATAATATAGACTATGTGCGACATTGACTTTGCAATACACCTTATGTCATCTTTTAATGTCCATGAGTGAATGAACCTGTATTATTTGGGAAAATATCAATCAGCTCACAATAGTTATTCAGTCAACAGTTCAAATAATTGTTAGACACAGTCTCGATAATATAACTACCACCTTCCCCTAAATAAGAACAATACAAAGAAAATGATGCATCACCTATTTCATAGAAAACAACAATAATTATGTTATTCCTAAAGTAAAAGAACTTACTTGTCATCCAAAACTTGTGTGTGGTGATTTCTGAATACGGACTTAAAAATTGTAGTTTGACACTATATTCTGAACACAACTTTAAGTTGGCGATCTCAAACTTGGATTCTGGAAATTTTATATCTTTATATGTACTATATGATCCTTTCAAATATATATTCAAATTGGCTCCTGTGGAATCTTTAATAATAATCCGAGAATAAGTCGCCCTTTCAATGTTTGAAGGAATTGTCCATGATATTTTAGCTGTACTACCAATAACACCTATTCTGACATCTTTTGGTGGATCTGGCTTACCTGAAATACAATTAAAATATTAGAAGTAGGACTTTAACTCAAGCGTCCATACTGATAAGACATTTTATTTAAGAATTGAATGCTTCTTTTTGTAAATTTATTGGGGTGTAAAAGCGTTGACCGAAGTACATTTTGTATGCAGCGCGGAAGCGCTTCATTCTAAAAATGTACGCACGGCCAACGCTTTTACAACCCTATAAAGTTACAAAAAGAAGCATTCAATACTTATAATTACATTTTTTAGCTATGAACATGAAAACACGAATTTTATATATTTTATTATTTAATTCACCTGTGCACTTTATTGTTGGAGCACGTGTTATCATGAGTGAAAAGTTGTATTGAGCAATGCAACTGCTTACGGAATAACACGTGATGTGCAGTTAGCCAATCAGAATAAAATATTATAATGAAACATACATCTAATGTAATTATAAGCGTATACTAAATATTCTTTTGACAAATTAAATGCAAAATCTTCATTCAATAACATATACCTAATTTTTTCGCGCATATAACAATAAAAACTGAAACTCCACTCAGATAGGGCCTGTTTATCAAAGCTGTTCTATGATTTGTTTTCCACGTGCAACATATGAATAGACTGGTGTCGTACATTTGGTTATAACACCCATTGTCAATTTCGTGGTTTTTTTTGTGTTTGCGTTCATTTTTTTTATTGACAAGATTTGAAATTTCTTTATAGGTGACAACCGTAGTAAAAAATTCATTGGGATCCTGCATTTCCCTGAATTTTAGTCCAAGGTCTTTTAATAATGGACTTAAACGCTACTCGGTTTCGATGCATTAAAAATCTTAATTTGTAAGAGTTGTGCTATATATCTAACTTGAAAATCAAGGAATTTTGAAAGTTCGAAAAATTGTATAAAAGAGGGACAAAAGATACCAGAGGGAGAATCAACTCATAGATTGAAAGAAAAAAAACTGACAACGCCATGGCTAAAAAGAAAACAAAACAGACAAATAATAGTACAGAAGACACAACATAGAAAACTAAAGACTAAGCAACACGAACTCCGTCAAATACGCATTTACTTCCTGGAAATATCATACAAGTATCATCTGAATCCAGTCGTTGAGGTGAAAAATTTTAATTTATATTTTGTGGAATCGTAAATCTTGACTCGTAATGTTTAAATGAGTTTCGTTGGTCATACCACTAAAGTCTTAAAAATTTAAGGAATGTAACTAAGAACTTGATTGGTGCAGAATCCTAAAACGGGAGCCGGTATGTATTATGCTAATGAGACAGCATCCAAGCGACAAAATATAACAAAAGATATTTAATTAAACATCTGAAAAGTAGTTTGGGTTAAAGTGTTTCTTTTTTGGTCTAATTGCCATTCTTTCGTAAACCGAATATTTATATATGTGGAATTTCAATAGAGAAAATGCTGCAAGATTTTTTAATTCTATATCTATGCTGTAAAAGAGGGACGAAAGATACCAGATACGCATAAATCGAAAATAACCTGACAACGCCATGACTAAAAATGAAAAAGGACAAACAAACAAACAATAGTACACATACCACAACATAGAAAACTAAAGAATAAACAACACCAACCCCACCAAAAACTAGGGGTGATCTAAGATGCTCCGGAAGGGTAAGCAGATCCTGCTCCACATGTGGCACCCCTCGTGTTGCTTATGAGATGACAAATCCGGTAAATAGTCTAATTCGGTAAGTCACATCCATGAAAGGGAAGGGGATTGTAGTTACGACGTAAGGAACATATCCGATATCATTTGTTAAACGGTTATTCCATAACGGTCAACTGTAAACTTCTACG
Organism: Mytilus galloprovincialis; assembly: GCA_037788925.1. Lineage (NCBI taxonomy): Eukaryota > Metazoa > Mollusca > Bivalvia > Mytilida > Mytilidae > Mytilus > Mytilus galloprovincialis. The sequence goes on along the minus strand of CM075333.1, from coordinate 47,129,892 downwards.
TCATTTGGTGTCAGGTGACGAGTTGTCTCATTTGCAATAATACCAAATCTTCTTACTTTCTATCAACTATTTGTAGGTCCCTCAATATATATCTTGTCGGATTTAACAATAAACGTTATCGTTGACCGTACACCCATCTTCAGGTATACATGATAAATAAACTAGTGAATTCTTTTAAAGCAGTTCCGTTTTTCGTTCTTCTCAGAGTATTAATGAAAAATACTGTCATATCTGAATACGTTACAAGTAGCCCACAGCTTTCATATATATAATATACATATGTCAACACTTTTCAATCATTCAGAGTACCAGTTGCTATCCCTTGTAATGCATCTTAAGAATCTCTGTAAAATTCAACTTAGTAATTATACTTTTAATTTACTCACCAGTCGCCAGCATGACAAAAATACAAACAACGGTAGAAGTTAAGAAAAAGTTAATTAACTCCATTTTGGGTTCTTATTAATAATAAACAACGACAGACTTTCGCGGAATAGATGTAACTTTGTTGTAGCCGGAAATCGTCTCTTTTGACGACCGGAAAAAGTAATCATTTATAAAATCGCTTTTCCGATTCTAAAATAAGTACCGAAACGTTTACTTGGTAAGGATTACTTCCTTATTTTTAGCATTTAAGGAGGAGGTATTTAGAAATTATTTAAAAGTTTAAATTATCCCTGTAAAATATTTATTTGACCTAAAATCCTAACTTACTTTCAGAATTTTCCTAAGATTTACTTCTAAATCAAACTAACATTATCATGGCTTCCGTGAATTATTTCTTAAGTATTTATTTATTTCTTATAATTTATTGATTGATTAGTTGGTATTTAACGTCACTTTCAACAAGAGAGAACCACCGACCTTGCTTATGAAAACTGACAATCTTAATAAAAATTAGGAGGTGTGGTATCATTGTCAATGGGACAACTGTCCACTAAAGTTCAAATAAAGTGAATGTAATTATATGCGACAAAACAATTTACGGAAAACAGATACTAGTATGACAGACATGAGCCAACGACAACCACTAAACTATAGGCTCCTAAACTGGAGACAGGAACATAAAGAATGTAGCGGGGTTAAACATGTTTGTGGGGGCTCAATCATAATACTAACCTTGGACAGTGGTGTAATAGCACAACATAAGAAAAAACTACATGTATAAACATTAGTTGAAAAGGCTTAACTTATCAGATCTATACAAAGAACAAACAGACAAACACATGTGTGCGATTTGCTAATCAAAATAAATGTGAAAAACAACATACAGTGGAGATCACTTCTAACCTCTCATTAGAACTGTCAGGAGAACTGTCATAGAACTGTTCTAACCTGTCCTAGAACAGTTCTACCTAGAAAAGTTCTACCCTAGAACTGTTTTAAGTAGAACTGTCAGAATCAGTTCTATGTAGAACTGACAGGATCAGTTCTAGGGTAGAATTATTGAAAAAATTAATTCTATCTGAACGATTGATATAAACAGTTTATTGAAATTATTTTTCGTTTGTTTCAGATAATTCATTTTAATTAAAACTGCGTTTTACTATATTAAATCTAGAGTTGTTTCTCTTTTCACTAAACAAGAATTACTATTCTAATCAAAGTAAAATATCGAAACACGTTTAAAAGAAACCAATCTAGACCTTGAACTGTTTACATTTAAAAAAAAAAAAGGAACATGCTTTTGATGTGGGGAAAGAAAGAAAAACATAAGATAACAAAAAAAAAGAGCTCTGAGGAAAATTCAAAACGAAAAGTCCCTAATAAAATGGTAAAATCAAGGCTCAGAAAGATACATTGTAACAACTGTCATATTCTAAATTTGGAACAGCTATTTTCATTTGTAGAAAATGGTGGATTAAACCTGGTTTTATAGCTAGCTAAACCTCTCACTTGTATGACAGTCGCATAATATTCCATTATATTGACAAAAATGTATGAAAAAAAACAGACATAATAAAATGTCAAAAATAGTAGAACAGCAGTCAACATTGTGTTATAATCTTAATCACTATAAAACAAACAAATATATATAAACAAGGAAAAGACAAAAAAAAAACCAATATTTTCAATTATATATATAGTAATTAAACATGCAAATTTGATTGCTCCGATATTCTTCTTATTAAAAGTATGTCTTGTTCTGTTGGGTGATTGCTTTTCAACATAGAAATCGTATGACAAATTATGCCTTTTTATTATTATCTATTTCTTTATTCTGAAAAATCTTGTACAATTTGACAATTATTACATTCGAAAATAATATTTCTCTTTTAACAGATATGCAAATAAACATTGTAATTCCTTTTCGAGATAGACGAGTAAAATATATATTAATTTAAAAGTTGAATTTGAAGAGTTGCAGCATTTGTAGAAAAGTTTTATCTGTTTAACAACCATTTGCAGAATGTATGCTAATTTGAAAGGAGGAGGTCCAGTGAGACCCGTTTTCGGCCCAATATATAGCAGTTTTACAAAATTGTTAAAATGTAAACTTTTAGATATTTTTTGGAAAGTAGAATACTTCTGCTACATAAATATAGGCGGTTGTTTTACAATACAATGCATATGTATCGGTACATTTTTTGTTTTGTATTAGCATCATTAAGTCGTGCTAAATTACTGAAATCTTCACAATTCTAGCATTTTAGTATTTTTAGTTTTAGACGGTTTCCGTCTTAAATGGAAGCGGCCGCATTTGTTTTCATTCTTAATGTTTAACTGTTTAAATGTAAGTTGTATTTGATGAGAATACATAACATATAAAGGTTGAGAGTGAACACGGATGCGGCCACTTTCATTCTTGACAAAAACCATCTGAAAAGTGACATATAATGTCATATTTGATAGATTTTTCATATTTAATCTTTAAGCTGAAAAAGTATTAGTTAAGGATCAAAATAAGCTAAAAATATTGATAGGTCATGGAGCTCCTTTTCGAGCTATTTGATTTATAAAATATGGCGGGTAAAGGCTGACTCGGACTTTTACCTAACATTTGCATTCATTTTTTTGGTATTATTTTAGTCTCAAATCAAAAGAAAGAAAATCAAGAATCTGCTTAAATTTTGTCAAATGACCTTTTATGAGCTATTAAGTCTTATGTTAAAAGATAAATAGGTGTTATGGGGGAAAATATTTTACCTTGTATCGCATGGAAAAACACCAAGGAGTCCGAAAATTTTGCACGCATTCCAAAACCTCACCTAATAGTGGAGCGTCGGAGAGGAAAATTTTAGAAATTTAAGTTACCTAAATACCTCATGGAATTTTAACACCTCTCTGGAAAGCTGAAATCGTGTAGATTTTGAAAATATGTGTCGTAAATATAAAATCTGGTACAAATATACCGAAAATTAAGGTCAAAGGTCATCACTTAAAAAATTTCTATATTCATCAAGAGAAACAATACCATGATATTTTTCAAAATTAATAATCTATTCAATAAATTATATGAGTAGTATTATGTGGAAATGCGTTAGTTCATACAAAATCTTTTTTCATATTTGCACATGACGTCAGAACAACGGTTAATTTAACTTTTTTGAAGGTAGGTCGTGGTATACAAATTATGAAGCCTAATAAAAAAAAACAGTAACAGAATAACCTTGATATTTGACATCGACAAATAGCATTTCTTGAATATTTTAGGATAACAGTTTTCCATAGAGTATCCGAAATGCATATTTGATAAATCAAACAAAATGTGCAGTCATGTTAAATTTACCTTCAGTTTTCAAGGATTCGACATGTCACTTAGTTTTCTTAAAATGATTTCCAACTATCTCAATACAAGATACCTTTTCATATAATATAGTTATTGGAGTGATATATTACTCAATAAGTGCAAGCGTGTTGTAAAACATATTGAAAAATTGCGACATGACCGTTTTGGTATCGATGATGAGTTTATTTTCATACCAGTTGAAACGTTGAAAAAACTATAGCAAAGTTACCAAATATTACAACAAGACCTATTTTCTTGTTATTTCATCCGTGTCATCAGCTATGTCGACTGATTCTGCCTGGACATTGTTACAACTACCTAAATTTTGACAAAAACATAAATCAGTGCAAGGAGGACCCCGGTCTTTGCAAACACATGTTGTCTGGCATGCTTGGTCCCCCTTACACGAACAAACTAGATCTGGCAGAAAGTCGGAAGCCGTCTGTCCCTGAAAGAAAACTGACTTAAACTTGTCATTTTGCGCAGTTTTCCAACCAAAAGCATATGGGGAGCCAATAATTTGGGTTGACTAAATTTCAAATTGGAACAAGTTGTTCGGTACAATATCTAGACAATTCATGTGGCAAGACAGATCCCTCTCTGCATATCATTCTATGAATAACCCACAACATATCTGGAGTCTGACCGATTGGATATGTGCAAGTGTTTTTAATAGTTCAGGTGCATTTTAACGTCGGGATGGTTCGCCCCGTATTTTTGGTTTTGTAACGGGTAAGCATTGCATCCGCGAGGATATTCAAATAGACTTAAGATTTGTCCTGTTTCCGTTCAAACCGTTGTCTGATACTAAATCCGAGTGTTCCATGTAGAACTGAATTTTGGAATATAGCACGCGCCATCGAGTGAAATGTGTTTTTACCGTCAATCGTTTCGGTATTAATGTCAACACTGTCCACACCTTCTGGGATTAAGGAAACACAGTTAGCTATACCGAACGGGACACAACAAACACCTTGTATTTTTGTTAGTAAAGCATTCGCTACACTCAGTCTAGTCAAAAACCTCCGAACCTCGTCATACTTGACGCAGAAACCATGTGCATTTGGATTTTCAATCAAAGACTTCGATCCGAACTCTTGATACAACTGTACTACAAGACCAAGACTAAATGAAGTAACTGTTTTTACAATTTGACACCAGGCGATCTGCGAGAGCAGCTATTTTCTTCGAATGGCATGCAATATATCCATCGATACTGAAGAAAATGAAAAGACTTTTTATCAAGAAGCCAAGTAACAAAAAAGTAATCAAACAGGGGGGCAACATTGCTTCTGACATTTACAACGATACTTCGTCATTTGAAGGATAATGATAAGATATATATATTGAGGCTGCTTCATAAAGTATATGCAATATCGGTTTGTTTGTTAGTTTTTGTGGAGCTCCATGTACTTAAGTCGGCTTTTATCTCAAGCATTTCAATTCTACTTCGATGTTATTCGCTGCTTCAACAGCGTATCCAATGGAAATATCGCAAGCAAATACAATGCTAGATTTACCTTGTCCTTGTTGAGCAAAAAACATAAAGGCATACCTATAGTGCTTTTCAAGTTAAGCCTTAAGTTTAGAGGAATTACAGTATGTCTTACTTACTTTATCAGGTACAAAAGACTGGTACATTGTCAAAAGTGGTGACAATATAAGAGACTTGTTGTCACGAATAAGGTCTCTGTCCATAATTTCAAATACTCTTTCAAATACCAAATCATACGCAGATATATCGGTGGTTTTTGGTCTATATGCCAAGTATGTGGTCAGACATGTGCGTGATACACTACATTATTAAGCAAATTATCTTGCTCTATTCGATTAATCATTTCAGCGGTGCATGCTCTAACAGCAGCATCTTTGAAATTGACTAACCTTTAAGCAGATGAAATTGTATAATGTGTTCACCCTTTTTTGAGACAATAATACACTTTGATGTATTGTGCTCAATATTTTCAGGCACCAAAGAATTAGATAAATCGAGAGTGTATATCTGGTGTTTCCTTTTCAGCTGAAAAACATGATACTGATTTTAAATTCTGCTTACTTGTGTAACATGACATATGATACCTAAATACGGGTAATGCTGTTTCATTGCAGAATTCATTCAAATAACTGAACAAATCATCATGTCTCTTTGCTGCAGCATTTATCAGACTTTTTCTTCCAGATTCTGTTGGTGTTATTTAAATTTCTTCAACAACAGAATTGCAAATAATGCATTTTTCAACACCAACATCTACTCTCCTTTTTTGGGCATCTGGTGGGATAAGTTTTAACGAGACTGTTAAATTTTCCATTTGATTGAATAAAAAACAAATCAAACACACCTGAAAACCAAACGAACCCTACAATGACATTAACTTTCCCAGTTAAATTCAACAAAAATGAATAAACAACAATACCAAACAACATAAATTAATCACCAGGCTTCAGAAATTATAAAATCAACAAGAAATATGCTTGAAAATGACTACAAATATTCTTCGCTCAATCGCTGAATGTGGGACTATAACTAGAAACCACAACAATGTCGGTTAATCTGTGACAAATATACGGACTTGAAATCTGGATAAAAAGCAGATATTTAGCCAAATATCTATTTTATAATACTAGGAATTAACTTCAAACAGTAAATCGGATCGATTGAAGTATTATAAGGCGGCTTTAATGCTGTGCCTTTAAAATACACATAAACTGCACGTGCAAATAATGCTAGGTGAAAAACGATGATTTTTTTTTTCAGTGTTATTTTCAGCCATTTTCAAATGCATTCTGCTTTGCATATATGACTATTTAGAAATGCCCTTATATTGTATGAAGTTCACAAATTATTTTTTAAGGACGGGTTTGTTATGAAATTTGTCTTCCGAATTAGCAGTAGGGTATTTGATTCAAATTTGGTAACGTCAGTTAAGGCTATTTTTAACGTCATTTGTACCACATTTTATATTTACGACAAACATTTCTATAAAGCTGAATAATCGATAGACAATTTACGACCATTAAGTTCCATGAGGTATTTAGGTAATTTAAAATCGTTAACTAAGCGACTTTTTCAACATTCGCCGCTCCACTATAAGTACATCCTTAAGAGTTTTAAAAGTGTCAAAAATATTTCGTCAAATAAACTTGAAATTAGAGGCAAAAATCAGCCCTTACCCGACCTACTCCTTTGTGTAGTTTGTTTATTTATATGTAAAAATTTGTAAAGTATATGTTTTTGATCTCCATGTATGAATAAGATGAGATAAATTTATAAGTGACCCTGAGATTTTGACTTATATCATTATACTTTTAACTTCCCCCATGATGCTTTTGTCTTTCATCGTGATGCTTTTAATCTCTAGCATATGATGTTTTTGACTTAAGTTGCGATGCTTTGAAATTCCATCGCGATGCTTTAACTTTCATCATGATGCTTTTAACTTCCAAGTATCAACAAGTATCATGATTGTGTTGACAAGTATTATGTTGCTTTCGGCAAGTAGCATGATGATACTTGTTAAAACTATCATGACGGAAGTATCGTTGTACGACTTTGCCCCCCGCAGAGCTATAGAAAAACAGTACATTAACGGGTGTTACACGGACTCTTTTTAGACGATACACGGACTCTTTTTAGTTGTTACACGGACACTTTTTATGAATAGAATCACTCGTGCATGATCACTGAGTTCATGGGCACTTTAACTTTCAATTAGATTTGAACTTGTTGGTTCACCGACTTATTTCCTGTCTTTTTATTGAACAAAATATTTACTTTAGCATCAATATCTATTTTCAAACATTTCCAGTAAAATACTATTCATATCAGTACACTAAGGGATTAGACATTTAACTTTAAAAAAAAAGGGGGGGGTATGGTTTTTTAATAAAAAAAAAAAAGATATTTTGATCACAAACTTTATCAGAAAAAAATTATTATGGTCAAGCAGATGACAAATTAATGATTTGCATGATTCCTGATTTTCCGAATACCGTAGATAGTGCTAATTTAAACAAAAACATTTGGGTGATGACGTTGAAAAGTAAATAGTTAATTAATATACTAAAAAAAAAAAGCACATAACGCCCCCTTTAAGGAGCAAAATATTCGGTCAATAAACGTTTTTTTCAATATATGGATATGAACAGAATTTTGGACAATGCTGAAAGTAAAGAAATGATGATACATTACTGACGTGTATATTTCAATAAAAATATGACAGGAAATAAGTAAATAAAAATCAAATCTTATCAAAAGATAAAATCCCTATCAACTCACCAATGCATGATTGATCCTATAAACAAAAAGTGTTCGTGTAATACACGTCCAAATAAGTAGCAAATCTAGAAGAAAATCATTCAACTTATGTCATCAATTTTGGGCGGTAAGCTGCGATTGGATCATATAGTAACACGTGTTTATTCCAGATCAACACTTGCATATCTAGAGACGAGCATGAATTTAAAAAAAATTAGTATACGCCTTAATATATTTAATATTAAGACAAAATTTATTTTTTCATAAACATTTCATTTACTAATGAAGATCTAAGAAATTCATTCTTTTGATACATCTATATTGTTATCGAATTTATATCGGTGGCGGATCCAGGTCCAAATCCAGGACAAAACAGGGGGTCCAACTTTGTGTCCCCATTTAAATGCATTGACCAAAAAAGGGTTGTTCCAACCCCCGGGACCCCGACCACTGAATATTAAATTAATGTATTTGGCAACAAACGTATTTTTTTAGGGGGGGTGGGGGGGGATGGAATGGCACATCCTGCACATTTTTCATCAGAAATAAAGATTACAGCCTGTTTATCTTAAAATGGATTAGCCACCCCCCCCCCTTCCCCGCTTTCCGTTTCATCCATAAAGATCAAACGTAATCCTACTTACCACTAAAATATTTCTTTAATCATTGTTAATATATTACTTTTTTACGAAGTAGCCTTTTAAAAAGTCTGAAATTGTGTACAACATTCATCTTTTACTTGAAATGGCCTTTTTTTTTATCAAATAATTAGATTCCTGATTTTTTTCTTTAAAAAAAATCTCGGTTGAAGGGAAATGAAAAATGTTTATACTATAACTTACATTTACTGCTTTATGGCTATCTAAAGTATCTAAAATGTTTAGTCTTGCAAAATGTATTATTACTTTCTTGAAACGTCGTACAAGTCAGATAAAAAACAAAAGTAACAAAGGTAACAGGCCGGTAACAACCAGCCGAATAGTTTTTCTGCACTTGTAGTCAGGTCAAGGTCCTCGGCTATCGCCTCGGACCTTGACCTGACTACTCGTGCAGAAAAACTATCCGGCAACGGTTGTTACCGGCCTGTTTCTTTGTTACCTTTGTATTTTATCTAATACTTATTTTGACATGAGCGGCAACTCATATGTACATGATATGCAATGACACGGCAACTCGTCAACCTCATGCTAATATTGTCTAACATAGAATTCCAGTCAAACAGGTTGTCGGACTGTCTTTACGTCAATCTTTCTCTGTGACTGAAAAGGAAAGCATAAGAACGACAATTATTTGTTTTCAGTGTAGTCATTTTGGGTCATAAATTCATACACCTTATCCCTTTTTTATTATCATTTATTTAATTAATTGAACCGGATAGATTTTATCATCTGTATGTACATTTGTATACAGTAGAATACTTTTTCATGTCTTTGGGTTACTGTTCCATTGTAGTAAATATATAGAAATAAGAATTAAGATGTGGTATAAGTGCCAATGAGACAACTCTCCATCCAAGTCACAATTTGTAAAAGTAAATCATTATAGGTCAAAGTACGGTCTTCGCCCTTCATATGCATGATATACAATTATACAGCAACTAGTCAACCTCATTCTAATAATGCCTAGCATAGAATTCCAGTCAAACAGGATGTTGAACTGTCTTCACGTCAATCGTTCTCTTTAACTGTAAAAAAAAGACCATAAGAACGACAATTAGTTGCTTTCAGTGTAGTCATTGTGTGTCATAAATTCATACACCCTATGCTTTTTTATTTATATGTAAGATAAAAAGCATTTGAATTAATTGAACTATTCAGAGCCCGATTGGATGTCATACAAGTGCGAGGTTTAGCTGACTATAAAATCAGGTTTAATCCACCATTTTCTACACAAGAACATGTCTGTACTAAATAAGGAATATGACAGTTGTTATCTTTTTGAGCCCTCGATTTTGCCATTTGATTATGGACTTTTCCTCGGAGTTCGGTATTTTTGTTGTTTTACTTTTTTCTTACTTTCCCCACAACAACAGTGTGTTCCGTCTTTAAATGTAAACCGTTTAGGGTCTAAATTGGTTTCTTTTAAACGTTAATCGATATTTTACTTTGTTAAGGATATTATTTTGTCTTAGTGAAAAGAGAAACAACTCTAGTTTTAATTTAGTAAAAAGCAGTTTGAATTAAGATAAATCGAATAAAATAATTTCAATAAACAGTTCAAACATTCAGATAGATTTGGATTTGTCAATACGCTATGTTGTATTTCAGTTATTTTGAGCAAATCGCACACATTTGTCTTTCTGTCTGTCGGTCTTTTTCTTTATATCGATCTGATGAGTTAAGCCTTTTTCAACAAATGTTTTTATATATATAGTTTCTTCTTGTGGTGTGCTGTTACAACACTGTTCCAGGTTAGAATGATGATTGAGCGCTCACAAAAACGTTTAGCCTCGCTATATTCTTTATGTACCTGTTCTCAGTTTAGGAGCCTGTAGTTCAGTGGTTGTCGTTGGCTCATGTCTGTCATATTTGTTTTTCGTAAATTGTTTTGTTTTAAATTAGGTCATTATTTTTCTCATTTGAATTGTTTTATCATATTTTTCATGTCGGGGACTTTGATAGCCGACCAAACTGTATGAGTTTTTCTCGTTTTGAAGGCCGTACGGTCGCATACAATTACATTCACTTTATTTTACTTTAGTGGATAGTCGTTCCATTGACAATCATACCACATCTTCTTATTTTTTATATAGGATTGTCAGTTTTCCTAAAAAAGGTCTTTGGTTCTCTCTGTGCATTCCGGCTTCCTTCACCAATGAAAGTTAACAGCCACGAAATAGCACAATAGCACAATAGTGCTTAGCGTGACGTTAAACACCAAATAATCAATCAATCAATTATAAGAAAGAAAGCAATATTTAAGAAATAGTTCATGGAAGTCATACTAATGGCAGTTGGATTTAGAAGTAACCTGAATGTGTTCAAGTTTTCCGTGATTGTCATGGAAAATTCATATAGTCAAAGCGGTCGCCGTAGGCATAAAATCAAAAAAGGATCGTAATGACAGAAAGGAAATCCAGAAATTAACATGAACAGATTTAATCTACAAGATCTGATAGTTGTTTTCTATTCATATGATGTGTTTAATCTTTTGATTTTGTAATTTGATAAGGGACTTTTCGATTTGAATTTTCCTATGTATTTTTTGTTACTTTGCTTTTTTCCCCCCGAATTATTCACTGACTAATCCCATAGTGAAGGATAATAAAATGCAGTCGTCATACTACCTCCAGGGCACCGTGATAGCCATATCGACATACACATGCATGAAATAGTTGCCACTGTATGTTAAGCAAGCATAAACCAACTAACCGTAGCCATATTGTTTGGTTTAATTGCCTTATGTATAGTATTAAACGTATAGATATTTCAGATTATCGTACGTTAGAATCAATTCATGAAAAATATTAACATGCAAAGAAAATCAGTAAAGAAATAAGCAAGAACAACACAAACATTCCAATATCAACTGTTGTTCTTCAAAGTATATTTCAAACTGCAGCGTCAAAGGCATTCTTTATAATGATCTATAATGTTAAAAGTCAAATGCTCTAGAATTTTAATAAAGCAAAATAAGATAAACGTTTTGTCATTGTCTTAGGTATACACGAACATTTCGAACACTATCATATAACATCAAATTAATCTTTATCAATATTTCTTTTAACACAAGACGAATGTTTGCAAAATATTTGATGAAAACAACATTTTACATTGATAGATGGTCTTACTGTAATCAGGGCAGCAGTCCTTTTGCGCCAATTACTGTTTTTCAAGGGTATCGTTTGCGCCAAATTTTGTTTTCCAAATGTATCAATTGCGCCAATATTTGGAATTTAGAATATTTTGGCGCAAACGGATCTCTCCCGTAATAAGCCCCACGTAACATCCTCGAAAATAGAGTTAAATCATGAAACGAAATTCACTTTTAAAGAATAGAAATTAATTGCTGTTCATAAATTTTGGTAAGAGAAATAACAAGAAAACAATTTATCAATGTCTTTTCTTTTCTGTTCTCTTTTTATATTTTGTGCTTTTTTCTTGTTTTTGACAAGACTTAAGCATGATTGTATTTCAATTTGTGGTATTTGCTTCACGTTTAAAACTTTCTTGGTGGTTGGAGAATTTGTAATCACACGAATCTAGAAAAGTGTATGTATTTTAAAATATAAAATGATGTATTTAATATTAAAATATTACGTTGAACAACTATCATATTCAATTTCTTATTTCGATGGTTTTTAAATTGTTATGCGGTTGATTTGTCCATTGAAAACGGAGCTTCATTGAGATTACACCTTATTACTTTATGAAGTGTTTCAATCTAATTCCCTACATGAACATCGTTTAGCTTTTCATTAACATATATCTCTATACAGCTTTTCAATTTCGTTTTATTACTTAAATTTAATATGTAAGTTATTTTCTTTGTAATCATATCCGTAAAATGAATTTGTAATCAGATTTATTCAATTATTAAGGCTTTTTTGAGATTTGTAATGTTAACCCCATAAAAGATATATTTATTTAATAGAGAGTAAACGACAATGTCTGATATGATGGTTTTTTCCATTTATGTTGATTTTCGCAGTTGGAGTCGTCTCTTCTTCAATTTCACTAGCAAAAACTTCATAATTTTAAGTCTTGTAAACAAGCGTCACACTGGTACAATCTTATTCTTTTGAACGTTTATTTGTTGTGATCTTATTCAAATGAACGTTTATTTCAACTCTGCAGCGGGATATGTCGTCAAACAAATAGTATGGTCTGTGATCACCAGTATAAGAAAACATTCATCATGTTCCAATGTAGAAGTAAGCTGGGCTGGAAACTTTGATATATATGATATTATTTAAATTATAAATGTTAAAAATATAACGTTTTCTAAAACACGTCCATCTTTTCGTTGGAAATCAGTAAACACCGTTTATTACCTACTGTGATTCAGTATTCGCATGTCATAAAGGCAAATAGTCGCTCAATCTTTTTGTCAAGTTCTCAAGTTCCTCTATTAACAATGCGACTTTACAGAGAAAATAATTTGTTATATGCTTATATACCATACTTGTATGTCTTATTACAAGATCAATGTACTAATCTACCATCAAAGTATGTTGTTTTTCTTTACGAATATCGCTTTAAAGCCGTAGTATATCAATCATTGGAATATAAGTATGTGTTCATGTTGCTGCAAACAAAAATGAACAGTTACAATGTCACACCTGTCGAAAACAATATTATGGAATTTTTGCCCGAACTTAATACCACAATATTTCTAAAATGATATAGGTCCAATCATAAAATGTAGAAAACATAGGAGAGCTATACAAATTGTTTATTTATCTATTCTCAAACCGTTAAACATACTTTTGTTTCGGACTACTGCCCTCTTCTGTCTCATGGGCTTTTTCAATATCTACTGTGTTTTAAAACAATGTAACAATTTTTTTATTAACATTTCATTTCAAAGTGGATTGAGCTAAGTTCGTTTTTTAACTCTCATTTAAAACAAAAAATCAAACATAACACATCTCGTTCATGTTTGAATTCAAAAGATATTTGAAAAGAACAATTCTACAAAACTTAAATATATATGTATTGAACAATGAAAACAGGACCTATAGATTACGTACCCTCACACAAGGATTGACTGGGATGTAGAAATATGATTTTCCTTTTACTTTCTTCCAACCCGCAGTAAAACGACAAAGTTGATAAATTCGCAACACGTTCGATCAGAAAGGGGCCGCGTTAATTCGATGCCTTATGAAGGGACAAGCTGGTCAAAACAATCTATAACATTTCCTGTTGCTTTTTTTTTCTCATCCTATCTTCCTCCCTTCGTAGTTCTCTGAAATATGGTGTATGTTGCCTTCATTTGTATTCTCATTTATTTTGGAGATTTGAACATTGGTTAACTACTGTTAAATTTATAACACATATGAAACTACAAGTCCAGTTTTCGCATGAAATCAGTATAATATTGTTTGGACTAAAGCTGTCCATACTTGTCGTCGTTGTAAAAAGATCATAAGATGTAAATAATGCAGAAGTCAATTGATAAAATTTGTTTTTTGATATAGGTACAAGTATACAACCATCTATTCAGGGTACATGTAATACATAATTTACCCAAGTCAGTTTCTATAAAAAGCCCTAGTTTTGGTAAAGGAAACTTAAGGACCGAGAATGACTATAAAACCCCTTCTGAATGTTGAATCTTATAATGACACTTTGTATGAAATTATAAGTCATAGTGTGCCTCTTTTTCAGATCATAAAAACTGTGTTTCAATGTTTGGAATTAGTACTCTCATGTGTTCAATGAAAGGCATGGTAATTTCTTCGGCACGGGTAAAATGTATTGTTTTGACACAGATTGTCTGTCCCGTATGTTAAACGTAAAGTGACCATCTTCCTGTAAATGCATATGTCTCATTTGCAACTTGAAAGTAAACAAAAAGTCATGAGTCATGACTTTCGACATTTTGTTGTATGCACTGCATTTACCGTTCTACAAATCAGATGTTTGTGTCTTCAAATGTTACTGGTAATCGATATCTTAGAATTTTGGATAGCAATTATAAGAGAGCATATTAGGTAGGGCCTTCTATAGTTGACTTTGTGGAATGGGTTTTGCTTGTTGTTGAAGGCCGTACGGTTGCCTAAAGATGCTATCTTCAACTTTTTTTGGTCTCTACTGTTGTATCATTAGCAAGAATACCACATATCCTTATTTCTATATTGGACATAAAAATCCTCTTGAATTAAGTGAATTGAGGAAAATTAGAATTAATTGATTACAATTTATTCTGCTTTTTTAATTTTTGAACTCATGGTCAGAAATCAAGTCATTAGCATATTTATCATGGTGTCAACAGCTTCAGCCAAATAAGATGTAAAAGCAAAATCTCGGAGAAGGACATTTCCCAAGTCTAAAGCAGTAGTACATTGCAAAATATATTAAACAAACCTTTTATCTCGGATTAAAAAAACTAAGGGTTCCTTGTATATCTGATATTCTTAGATGAGATGCCATTCTATTATTAGTTATCAGTGTGAAAAATTTCTTAATCCGTCAAGAAAACTTGACATGACATTTTAAGGAAAATTACTCGAAAAAACATACAGTGTTTTAAGCTTATAAAATTGAAAATATACTGACACGATCTTTATATTCTATTGCCCCTTCAAACATCTTAGATCACACCCGGTATATAGTTGGGTTCGTGTTTCTCGGTCTTTGTTTAATATGTTTTGTTTTGTAAACTGTTGTTTGTCTATTCATCGTGTTTCGTTTTTCGCCATTGCGTTTTCAGTTTTATTTCGAATTGGAGTTTGAATGTCCCTTTGATGAACGATATCATGAAGTACAAATACATATAACTTTTCTTTCGTTTTCTATTATTCTATTGTTGTGTGCGTTAAACATTGTCACAGAAAGTGACGAGTCTGGTAAATGACCTAGTACGATTGTTAGAGTATTAATGATTTCTGGTCTGTGAATCTGTTCGTCCGTTTTTCAGTCCAGTTTCAGGTTAACGTTTGTTGTCAATGCAATTTGACATAACCTTGTGGTAACAGTTTTACTTGAACCTTTTCTTACATGTTTATTTGAATGCTATTGTTTTAAAATATACTATGCCAAATAAGGGATGGAACTAGATAGTTCAGTTCACTAAAGATCAAACTGGGATAGTGAGCGCGTGGCATGGTGTCCGCTGGACGTATACTTATTTTTGTCTATCAGTTTTGTATATACTCAACCTTAATTTTGACATCATTGGAAACATAAATCAAAAGTTATAAACATATACGTCTAAGTTGTATTTTTTTTGTAGTTCAAACTAATAATAAATATAGATAATTTGTACAAATTAAAAAAAATTATAGACGCTAAAATTGAAACATTCTGTAAAACATTTGAGTATACTGTATTTATTACTTTGATTGAGGACGAGCTTTAATGATGTTTGTAAAAACAGAAGTTATGCTTTAATCAGCTAATATGGTAAAGAGAAATTCTATGTCGAAAGTATTTTTTTTCTATTCCACTGGTGATAGCCAAGACATCTGCCCTGGTGATAGATCATTCTAACATACGTTGTCTTTCTATGTTTAAGTTAAAATTCCCTTGTCATATCAAATTGAAACTTTAAAACGATCTCTATATACTTGTAACCATGCGGTAATATTTCATTACCGTCTGCTGAGAGTCGTTCGGAACACACTGAGAGCAGAAGATAGTTTGGCGCCGCTATCAGTCGTCTGCATGTTAAGCTGAACAAAACACGCGTTTGTCCCCTTTAAAATGTCTAAAATACATATGACTACAGCTAAACAATCGATTAAATAGATTTAGTTAATGCTATTTGACGACGAATACGAAACCTAAGCACCACCCTCCGTGTATACGCTGATCAACACCTCTTGTAAATTAGCATATTTATTACTTTACGAATCATTAATTACAAAAATGAACATAAATTGAGGATGGCGTGCTAATATTAAATGACATACGCTCATAGATTTGCTTTATAAATGTATTGCTGGGGAATAATGAAAACGCGTATAAATTAATTTCGCATCATTTCATATTAAGTAAAGAAAGATCAAAGGTCATAGCTACTTGCATAACCAATACAGCTCCATTAACCTTAAGCGTAAACATTGCGGCCTCAGTTAATAGATCTCGAATGGTTACAGACAGGTTCATATTTTGGACACTAATTAAATTATGATATATCATTTGACCAGTAAAACACATATTAATAAAAGCATTATATCATTTATAATTATTAAGTTGTGTTCATTAGTTGTGGTCCTAGCTTGAATTACAATTGTCTTTTTCGTTACAATGTAGCCTATATATATATACCAGATACTTTTAATTTCCGCAATTTTACATGCATAACCATTACCATTTCCTTCGTAGATGAATGTTGCTTACATTAATGAGGGAATAGTTAACCACTGGTCCTGAATTTGAAGGTAATCTCGTCGATGAGGTTCGCTAACCCAATCTTGATATCAGGCCCGTAGCCAGGAATTTCCAAGGGGGGTTATTTGGACTCACAAACTCGACTTTAACAGTCACAATTCGAATAGAACATTGACTTTAACAGTGCTTATTTGTTTTCAAGGGGTGGTTCATCCGAACCCCCTGGCTACGGATATGGACATGGTTGACTATCATGGAATATTGGTAAAACAGGAGACCATGGATATGTTCCTAATGTCACAGAAACATCCCGAACACCTCATTTTTCGGTTTAATGATTGTGCACTATTTTGTGTCATTTTATCATCTCAAGGAATTGTGTTTTCAGTTTTTCATCAAGAATCTATTCGGAACCGTCATAAGTGTTACCAAAATTAAAATCTTTAAACGACCAAATGTTTCTGGAATTAAAACTTCATAATCATATCAACCCTATAGATAAAACCATGATAACTATAAGAGCACAAATAACACCCAGAACAAACCTGTTGTTCAGTGGTTGTCGTTTTGTGTGGTTCATACGTGTTTCTCGTTTTTCATATATGTAGATTAGATCGCTAGTTTTGATCTTTGAATTGTTTTACATTTGCCATTTTGGGGTCTTTCATATCTTGCTGTTCGGTATGAGTCGAGGCTCCGTGTTGAAGACCGTCTTTTGACCTTAAATGGTTTACTTTTCAGAAATTGTGACTTGGATGGATTGTTGTCTCATTGGCACGTATACTATATCTTCTTATTTATATCAAAATCATGATGCAAATCTTGTAACATTTAGTTATTTTAAATTAAGCAAACATATATGGAGCTGCCACAAAAATATTACAATTGCAATATTTTCTGTGTAGTCTAAGAGTCTAATGCATGCTGATTTTGTAAGCATCCATGTAAGTTTGATAATTGGTTTTAAAGATTAACATAAATGATATATTCAAAGACGTCATATAATCGCAAACATTTACAGCTAAACAATAGCTACAAATTAATCTGTTTAATTTGGAAATGAAAAAAAAACCTTCACATGAATATAGATCGAGTATTACACTACAACTTGAGTACAAGATTGTAGGTGTTAATTTGATATTTAATAATAACAATTGTGAGGAAGACATGCACATTGAAACTAATTAAAGATACAAAATTATATTGATTAGAACATTTTTATATTACCAAATTTGGTTCGACATCCTGGTACTTGATTAAGCAAGAGCAACGTAAATAAGTAAATTCAAGATTTTAATCGGTATGATTTTTTCTCTACATGACTAAATCATCAGAAAGCAGTAAACTTTTCCCTCAAATTGTTACGTTTATATATTTGATTTTACTTATTTTGGTCGCTCGTAATTGACAGAGTATCAGGATATATTATAGTCTTCTCGAAATAGCTGGAAGAAATAAAGAAACAAAATTATAAGATTCATATACAAATACCTGTACAGATAATAATTTGCGAACTTTTAACAAAATTCAAACAAACACCATGCACATGCAGATATTAACATTTGTTAAAGCTATTCCACATAGCGAGAAAGGGTGTTTAAAGTGACAACTGCTACTTTCGGTCAAGCTGATTAACCAACTCTTTTTGTCATGTTTGCAATTGTTGAAATATATTAGATGTCACAACCTGACGGCCAATCTTGAGCAAATGTATACCACCAAACTAACTGACTTCAATTTCAACTTCAATAGACAATTGTGTTAGAGTCTGTTATGCGGTATACAGTTTGCTCATTGTTGAATGCAGTACGGTGTCCTATAGTTATTAGCTTCTATGTCATTTGGTTTCTGTAGGAGATGCACGATTCTCGAATAAAGACAGTAACCATTAGAAGGCAGAGATACGCAATATAAACAACATAAATTCAAATTGTAAAATTGTGTTATTGCCAACTTAAAGCAATAGTAGTTTCCCGATGTTCAAATCTCATAATCGATTAAGAAGACAAAATGAAAGTTACAAACTTAAATAGGGAATCGCATGAACTTCAAAAATGAGCCTATTTCCGCATATAGGGTGAGCATCTCCTGTCAAGCGTGCACCAAAGGCAGTGAATGAGCAATCTCAAATAGAAATCATGAAGAAAATTTGGGATGACCGCCACTGAAACAACTCTCCTTTCAAGTAACAATTCGTAAAAGTAAACCATTATAGATCAAATTATGGCATTCAACACTTAAACTTTGTTAAAAATAACTTTTTGATATACAAAAATGTAATCTTAAAAAAATTATATATGATGTCAACAACTTGTTTTAGCAACAAAACAAATATAATGACATTTCATACTGACTTTCATTATATTTATCTACAATTATACATATAAAAATAAGGAGATGTGGTTTGATTGTCAATACGACAACTATTAAGAAAAGTTCAAATGAATAAGATGTAAGCAATTATAGGCAACCGTATGGCCTTCAACCATGAGAAAAACCAATACCTTGTGGTCGGCTATAAAAGACACTCACATGAAAAATATGAAACAATTCAAAAAGAAAAACTAACGGCGTAAATTCATAAAATTTATATTACGAAAAGCAAATATGAACCAACGACAACCACTGAACTACATGCTCCTTATTTGGAACATAAATATATCATACTTAAATTGTAATAATACAAGAAAACAGTTAATTTTTAAGAAGCGAATGGCATAAATACCCTGTTCTTACCAGGGACAGTGGTGTAAAAGCATAACATAAGAACAGACTTTTTTTTTTTTTTTTTATAAAAATCAGTTTAAAAGA
Source organism: Mytilus galloprovincialis (assembly GCA_037788925.1). Taxonomy (NCBI): domain Eukaryota; kingdom Metazoa; phylum Mollusca; class Bivalvia; order Mytilida; family Mytilidae; genus Mytilus; species Mytilus galloprovincialis. The sequence goes on along the minus strand of CM075333.1, from coordinate 47,110,097 downwards.
TCGATGCGTGTTCACAGTTTTTCTCTTTGTGACATTCTCAAGGTTATTATATTTTTTGTTCTTCGATTTCTGCCTTTTAATTGTTTCCATCTAAGCCTCACACACAAAATTAACAAAACTATTCAAACCAGATTCTAAGTAAGACAAAACGGCGATAGAGCATACATTGTACCAATAGACAAATAAACGTTCAATTCCTGTTTCTTCTACCCTAACAAAACCACTTCTTCCGATGTGCTTGTGCGATCAGTGGTATGTATTATATTGCAGCTAAGTACCTTTTAATTCTGTCAATAAACCCTAAATGTATAGTAATTTATATTTCAAAAAAGTATTTAAAGCTACATGATTATATGAAATATATTTGGAAACTACTTTAAAATGTCAATTGAGTTTTCTAAATTTTTAAAAGATGTAAAGTTAATTAAATGCTGTACACTATAATCACCATATTCAATTTCATCTACTTTTGTTTAATTGTAAACGAACAGACGTATCAAAAATACAACTTCGTCAAATAGTCTCCGTAGTATTGTCCTGCGATGCATGCCTGCGGGTAGAAAAATCCTTTTTGAATTATTAAATATGATTTCTTTTCTTTTTACTTAAAATATCAGTTATTTTTTGTAAATCTTGCCTCTCATATTACTTGAAATGTTCATTTGTGATCTTTCATTCATAGCAAATATCAATTTATTTTCTAAATAGTATTAAAGGTTTCGACAAGCACTTCATTTTAACACAAAATACTGCTAACTTAAGTAGTTAAGTGGATTACGGGTTTCTTATTCATTAACACACAGAAGACGCTAAAGAATTTGTTTTCAATTTACAAACTATCTAATTGAAGTTTTCTACCCGTATGATTCTAAACTAAAAAAATTACATGTCTTTCACAATCTGATAAACACAACAAAAACCGCCGGCGTCTTAGACTGGAGTCTAAGCACAACGTGTTTCAAGACCTCCTACTGGTCTAACACAAAGTGGGTGAAATAAACTTTCACTTCTGAATTAAAGTTTTTATATCTGCTAACATCTTTGCCTCAGTGCACATCAATGCGCATATCATGGGATTCAATTCTTGATAGTGTTACGGGGGGAGTCAAAAGCCAAACGCAGTCATCAAAACTCATTGTCATTTACAATGAATTCAATCTGTTAGTATGCTTTCATAAAAGCTAGTTAATTCTGCATCAACAATTTAGCTCGTATAATTAATTTGTATATTGTGTCGATTTAATACTTCATGAACAGGTAGTAACATTGTTAAATCAAACACACTCGAATGTACTCTAAAAAGTTCGATTCATTTTAGTGATTCGCCAGAAAGGTAGGATAAGGCTAAAAAAAATGTGTGTCCCTTGAACATAACAATATCACAAAAGTTATCCAAAAAAGAATATACCCAATAATAAGAAACACATGGGGAAAGGGGTCAAAAGACGAGTCTTCATAACACAACGCGGAAAACTGAAGAATGAGCTCAACGAACACCACCAAATCTGGGTGATTTCATGCGCAACACCGTTTGTGTTGCTCATAGTGTTTAAGACAAATCAGTTAAGGCTTCCATCGACTGACGTTCAAGGAAGATAGTCAAACAGTTTGGCCGCAAGGTCTTTTATACAAAAATCGTGTTGATTGCATGGCGTTACCTTTTGAAGTGAGACTCGCATACAATGTATCTGTAATGAAAGCATCTTCTTCGGCTTAATAGTGATAATCAAAATTTGTCATTGTTGCTTAGTGTTAAGTTTTCTATGTTGTGTCTTCTGTACTATTATTTGTCTGTTTGTCTTTTTTTAATTTTTAGCCATGGCGTTGTCAGTTTATTTTCCATCTATGAGTTTGACTGTCACTCTGGTATTTTTTGTCCCTCTTTTCTGTTCACACACTGACAAGACTGCATTACCGACTTCATTTATATATACGTGATTAGCAACGAAAATATATGTAGCTTCGTTATAGATAACTGGGGCTTCCCTTCCTATAACGTCGGTCACACCTTACCGGATAGGTCGAACGGACGCCTAACGGATAACTTTTTTTTCAATCCGTTCATGTCCGTTAAACGTTCGTTCTTATCCGTTAGACGTCCGTCCATATCCGTTACATGTCCGTTAAGCGTACGTTTTATCCGTCGACGTCCGTTCTGTCCGGTGGAAAATTTTGAGCATGTTCAAAACTTTGAACGGACGTCCAACGGATAAAATGTCCGTTGAACGTCCGTTAGGCGTCCGTTTTGTACGGTACTCGTCCGTTTTGGTGTCCGTTTTGTATCCGTTACGTGTCTGTTATACATCCGTTGGAGGTCTGAAAGATAATTTTACCAACGGACATTTAACGGATAAAACGGATGTTGAACGAATGAGAAACGGACTTCTACCGGACGTATAACGGATAAAACGGATGATGAACGGATCTGAAACGGATAAATGCCAATTGAAAATTTCGCGTCAGAAATGCCAATTATTGGTATGTCAGATTTCTTAAGGGTTCATGAATTCTTATTATTCATAATCGATCTTAGAGTATAGGCACGTCTTCACAATCAAGCAGTTCTTATTCAGTCCAGACACTGCCCTTTGGTGGAATTTTTGAAGAACAAACCAAAACCAGTTACACAGAAACATTTTGAATATTTATTCGATTTACATGTATTATTATTGTCGCCTTTGATTTATCCGTATATCTTGTTCATCCGTTTTATTCGGTACGCTTCCGTTAGGTGTCCGTTTTATGCGGTACTCGTCCGTTGGATGTACGTTCGACATCCGTTCTGTCCGGTACGTGTCCGCTTTTCGTACGTTGCATATCCGGTGTGTGTCCGTTATCATGCATTGGAACTGTAACGGTAAATACAGGTATATGACACAAGACAAATAACTGATACAAATAGTTATATTAGAATGAAAGTCTGGATAATAAATCAAAGTTGGAAATATCCAATTTCAAATAGATGAAAAGTTGCATAAGAACATAGTTTAGATCCGTTACTGTTACGAGGAACTAGGCGTTACATTTTGTAACAAGAAGCTTTTCCATAGAAACACCCGAAAATTTGACAATGACCTCCTTGTGACAAGAGACCTTTACAAAACTTCAATTTTAAAACACAATGTTGTGCTCTGTTTTCAAGGGCCAACTCGACACCATGATCAATGGCGTAACATCGATATTCAACATCTAATTACATGTAACTAAATAATAAAAACATGTTACACTTTAAGAATTAAAGAAAATTTATAAATTGATTTATGTAGCAAGAATACAATACAAAAATCTTAAGCTGTTTGATATACGATGTCGTTCGTACAATGTCGAGACACGCGAAGTGGATCAATTTCACGAACGATTGATACCGCTGTCAATTTCATAGCTACCCGTTGTCTATTTTTGTCATCTGATATTGAATTCGATCCATTTTGGGCGATGTAACTTTGACGATTTACTGCTAAATATTCGGATTGTTTGTACATAATTTAGTTCGAAGAGACATGTTGTAACTACATTTTTCTTATGATAATACTTCGGAGTTTAGTCAAGAAACATGGCAGCCTCTGCGGTTTCCAACTCCGAGTTTTTTAGAAACAGACAAAAACGGTGGATAGCACTGTGACTGAGGGTACTAATTACGTGAGCTGTTGTCATTGTTTTCAAAATAATTTAAAACTACTTTGCTATTAATTTTAAAATCAATACATTCCAATCGGAAATTTATAATGACTTCTGAAATTTATGATGACAAGTCGAATGAAAAGTCTGTGACGGTTACGGAAGTTGTAAGAGTAAACTTAGCTTTATCGCAAGAAAGAATAAAATCAGTTAAGGCTGCCATCGACTGACGTTCAAGGAAGATAGTCAAACAGTTTGGCCACAAGGTCTTTTATACAAAAATCGTGTTGATTGGCGTTACTTTTTGAAGTGAGACTCGCATACAATGTATCTGTAATGACTGCATCTTCTTCGGCTTAATAGTGATAATCAAAATTTTTCATTGTTGCTTAGTGTTAAGTTTTCTAAACTTAGCTTTATCGCAAGAAAGAATAAAAATGTTACTCTATTTATTTCACAATAATGGTTGTAAGACTCTTTTCTGTGTTAACTGTAATCCATGTCTACAAATTTTAAAAATTGAAATATAAAGTTAAAACACATTTTACAATATGCAATTGCATTTCTACCCTGGGAGTTTGTTATAAAATTTAAGGACCTTCTTGTGACATAGACCCCAAATTCTTTTTCAATGGTTTACTTGGAATTTTTCTAATTGACGTTTTCGCTGTATTCAGTTATTTTTGATAGGAAAAAAAGACAGACAATAAAGTCCAGATGTGATCTAACATACAACGAATAATGTATGCGAAATTAAATAAACAAATCTAATTTGCATTCCTGAATTTTGAAAGACAAGTTTGTCAATGCTTTGGTTTTCAGCAGTTTCAAAACTTTGTTTATGAATACACTGTCACACAGCTACTTTTGCATAGGTACAGTTAAACTATTTCTGTACTAAAATTTGTAGTACTGGAAATCTACTTTTAATATTCAGTATTATTTTGTTACTCTAAAATTATTGTAATATTTAGGTACCTGTATGTTACAGAACTTTATTTGTACTTCAAATTTAGGTACTACAGAGTTTTGGTTACTACCGTTACATTCTCGGCATTTTGAAAGTTTTTCTATTTCAAATCTCTTAAAGTATGATTTTCAAACATGGAATATTGTATTATTTTTGTACCAAAATATTTAGTACAAATCAAGAAAAATATTACAACAGTTTTAAAGTAAAGAAATAGTACTAAATATTAAAAGTAAATTTCCAGTACTGCATTGTTTTAGTACAGAAATAGTACCTAGCTGTGTAGCCATTTGTTTGTTTTTGACATGATGGTGTCTGTCTTTCTTCGGCTTGTGATTTTGTCCCCTTAGTATCTTCCTTTTCCTCGTTTTGTCTGTCGTAGACGACACTCCTTATCATGCTTATCAATCTAGCGCAATAATATATCTCTGTGCTATCTATTTGAATAGTACGTGTCGTCTTCTCCATGAACATTTGTCATCTCTTTCGGGTAAATCCTTTGATTTTCTGGAGCAGGATTTTGAATTTGAAAAACTTGGCTGTGTAAGAACTGAAACATATAACTTGGCAAAGGAACAGAAATAAACATGCGGAGCAACAAATGAAAATAAATTTACAGTGCAGATAAAACTCCTGTTCCCCTCACAATAAATACAAAATAGTATAATTTTCTCACATAGAAGATGATATACATAATTATGTATATCTTACGATGTATTTGTCGTGTTTAACTAGAGTAGGACACACAAGATTACGATATACTCTCTTAAGATATGTGTTACAATATCTTCAAAATGATTTAGTGCACGGCAAAGAAATTAAATATGGATCAAACATGACTTAGAATTAAATAATTCATCCATACGTGTTGAACATGTATCCATTTTGCTCAAAACAGCACGTTAAAATAAATTAACAGGTTGTTCATGTCAAAGGCTATGAATAAAAGAAAGAATTCGAAATATATTGCTAAAATGTTTGGTCGGATTTATGTCCTTTAAAATGATTGCACCCACCTGGTTAAACATTAAAATGTGTGTCCAAATGTCCGGACTGGTCATCTAACACGTGTTAACTCATTGTAATTCGCAAACAGTGGACATTGGCTTGCATAATGTAAATGATCTTTACCGAATACCACCGTGAAGAAGAATCTATCTTGTATTCTATGCAATTAGATTGTAGTTACTTGTTGAAGTTTTAAATTAACACTCGTTTTGAAGTTTGTGATGGCATTGTGGGATTTCAAGTATATACTACAAAAATGTCAAATATGTTAAATTGGTATTTTTCGGGGGTACAAAATAATTAAGATTAAGATGATCTCAAAGATCGTTCAATCGATAGATGTGTTGATGACATTAAATTGACAACTAAAGATATCACACTTTTAGGCATACGCAAATGCAAGTAATTAAAATTAATCATTTATTTAATCTAAACTCTGTATGATGCAATCTTTCAAATTGATTCTTATGTCGAGTTTTAGAACTTGTGATATCTAGTACTAGTACTAGTACTTGTATATATGTTCCAGACCCTATGAGTATTTGGACCGTATGCCTATACTCGTACGGTCGACCATACCGAAAATAATACATGTACGGTCGGACCGTACACGGTCTAATACGAGCTGGGTCATACATGTATTTGGAGCCTATGGGTTTATTTTAGACAAACATTTAATTTAACAAAATACTGTTATTGAGAATTACAAATTAATATTATTCAGTATTTAATTGTCTATCTAAATCCTATTTTGGCACTCTCACCCCGGGTGACACTTGCTACCACAAGACACATTAGATTTCTTACATTTACATGTTTTGTTCATGCCTGTTCCTTTGCATTTGTATTTCTTGCTTGCAAGAGAAAAGCCTGCTTGTTTTGCGGCAGCATGCAAAGAAATTCTTGACTGTGCAGTTTCAATTTTGCTCGTCCGAGGTAAACATTTCTATATTACCCAAAACCGTGCATAACAAGAGTTCAATATGCCAAATTCACATGATAGTTTGTAAAAACTTGCATCTTTACCAATAATATCATCAACCCTACATCCCCATGCTTTTCTCATAGTAACAAAGCTACCCTTTTCAATCGCTGCATTAGTTTTCGACACTTTTTTTTAAATTATTTTTCTCATTGTATTTTGAATAGATTTTTTATATTTTTTTTCATGTATCTGACCATGATTACTTCCATGATCTGACGTATTATGTTGTGACATACAGGAGATTAACTTTTAAATATAGTGAGAGAAAAAAACGTTTTTATTCCAATTACAATTTAACTTTTTATATTAATTTAATTTTTTAGTTATGTTGATCTGTAATATACTTTTGTATATAATAAACTTGACTAACTTCTTATAATCAGGCAGACTGTTTGAAGATTAGAGAAAAAAGGGGTGAAAATTAAATGTTTACAGAATAACAGACCCCCCCCCATCCAGACCCTCATACTAAAATCAATTACAATATTCTGGCACTGTGTTGAGAATTATGTGATGTTACTTCTGTTAAAAGGTGAAGATATATTACAACCATTAATCCAATATAAACAGCCAACATCATGGGAAAAAAAACGACAAACTTTGCTACTTAAGTCTGAGCAACACTAAACCCACTTAAAACTGGAGCGAGTCTGATTTAACTTCTGCTGCGACGTTAACATGGTCGATAAATGCATTCAATTAATGATCTCGATGAGGCAACGAAAGGAGAAGGTCCGGTAAGGGCAGATTTTGGCCTCAAATTTCAGGTTAATCTAACGAAATATTTTGGACACTTTTTAAACACTTAAGTGTCTATTTCAATTGATTCAATTAGTTTATGTGAAAGATTTTAACTGATTAAGTTCTTAAAAACGATCCTCATTAAGCTTAAATATGAAAAATCTATCAAATATGCAAAAAATCGTCACTTTTCAGATGGTTTTTGTCAAAAATGAAAGTGGCCGCATCCGTGTTCATCCTCAACCTTTATATACGTTATATATTATCGTCAAATACAACTTACATTTCAATATTATGAATGAACACGAATGCGGCCACTTTCATTTAAGACGGAAACCGTCTAAAATTTAACGAAAATGCTTAAATTGTGAAGAATACAGTAATTTAGCATGACTTAATGATGTTAGTACCAGATACATATGTGCATTGTATTGTCAAAAACAGCCCATATTTGTGTAGCAGAAGCATTCCACTTTCCAATAAATAATTAAAAGATTACATTTTCATAATTTTGTAAAACTCCTATATTTTGGGGCCAAAAAGGGGTCTTACCGAACCTACTCCTTTCTTCTTTCCATAATCGAACCCGGCAACTCATTTCACACTACTGTGGATTCAGTATTATTCGTTGGATACCAATTTTCGTGTTTTTCGTTGATACAGATGAACCACGAAATTCAATCTAAATGTTCAAAGAATAAAAAACGTTCGATTGCGTTATGTACAGACTTTAAAAAAACACACACAAACTAAATAATATCCATGCACGAAACTGCAAGATTTCCTTAATCCACGAAAATAGATGAATTCCACTATATCTGCCAAAATGATTTTACAGTTCATTTGTAAGTACCTTGTGTTATATTAAGGCATATAGGAAAAAAGTGCCTGTGGGTGTTTGGTAGCATTTTAAAATACATTCAATAGGAAGTTAACAAGTTGATTATGATCTATAAAACTTTATTTCATAAGGATTGGAGGTCCATGTAAAATGGTCCTTTACATGTAGATAGTTTTATGACTCGAGGGATTTTCCTATGATAAATATTATGGAGGCTATGTCAAATAAACTCATCATAGATAACAGGACTAAATTTAGTATATACGCCAGACGCGCGTTTCGTCTACAAACTCATCAGTGACGCACGAATCCAAAAAAAGTTAAAAAGGCCAAATAAAGTACGAAGTTGAAGAGCATTGAGGACCAAAATTCCTAAAAGTTTTGCCAAATACAGCTTAGGTAATCTATGCCTGAGAGTCGGTTGATAGCTAAAGTGATCTTGTAGCGTAGTACCCCAATGATCAGTTGGTTATTCCACACAACATGCTTAACGTTTATATACAGTAAGAATGAAAACAGCACGTTATCGGTTTCGTGCGTTTGAAGGATTTACCTTCATCAGGAATGCTAACAGACAAATATTTGACAACCCAGGATATATAAGAACCAAATGATTGTATCATGCTTTGTTTAGTATCTTTTTGGTGTGTCTTATATTTTGAATTGTAGGTCATCCGACTTATTTGATTCCTTGTTTTGTTAATTCTTAGAATGAAATTCAAAACAGTGTGGCTGTGGCCATTGATTGACACATTAAATTCATCCATTGACTGGGACAATTTACGTGAACGTTTGTCTATAAAGACCACTGTTCACGACGTACCTACGATAGACATTTAAACTGTGGGGTCACCAAAGGTTTCTTAACGCCTTTAATTATAAAATAATTGGAAAAATTAATCAGGAATAACCTTTATGTTTTGATTTATATAATTGATATAAATCAAAACATCGTGTTATTTCTGATTAATTTTTCGAATTACTTTATTAAGGTGTTGAGAACCTTTGGTGACCCCATAATTTAAGTGTCTTTAAAAAGTACATAGTGAGCAGTGGTCGTTACATACAAACGTTCACCTAAATTGTCCCAGTCAATGGATGAATTTAATGTGTCAATCAATGGCCACAACCACACTGTTTTTAATTTCATTCTATATCGATTGTCACAAATCTGGTTTTTCTCATGATCTGGAAATATTAGTTGTAATTGATATATTAATAATGTGATATGATATCATTTCCAATGAGGCAACTGTCAATCAAAGACCAAAGGACAAACAAAGACCACGAGAAACAAAATATACCGTATAGTAGGAAAACCACCAGGATAAGAACGTTTGAAACAATTCAAAAGAGACAGCAACCATCTGATTTAGCCTTTGTTGTATGTGGTACTAACAATGAATTATTAAAAATGAGTTGTTTAAGAGTTCAAAAGCGTTTATTTAACAGATCAGTTTTATCAGCATTGATCTCACCGATATATATAAATATGTTATATTGCATCCATGGTGGAACTCTAGCATGCTTTACTTAACAAATAGTTTTGCTTGGAACCATACATACACGTACGTGTATTACGATTATTACCTAGGAACAGATATTATATTTCTAAACTTCGATGTTCTTTCTAGTATTTACCTTTTGAGCGTTCGATGGTCAATGATTCCGCGAGAAAAAAAATATGATGTACTTTAAGTAATGAGTCGAGTATACGTTATGTTTCATACATTATAAGAATAAATAAATGTGGTATGATTCCATCTCCATCAGATGTTAACTATGTCTTGTAAAAATGCTGATACTACTGCTTTTAAATCAAAATTCATACTATATTTATGTTTATAATTATTATACTAAGCACTAAAATTATTGTTTCCATGGCATATGTGGAACGAGCTGATGTAAACTAGCCGTAAGATTATACCGAGGCGGATAACCCATATCAGCCGTATGTGCCGTCACGTGGTCGAGCTATATTTATATTTATAATTATTATACTAAGCACTAAAATGATTGTTTCCATGGCATATGTGGAACGAGCTGATCTAAACTAGCCGTAAGATTACACCGAGGTGGATAACCCATATCAGTCGTATGCATTTTCAGGACAAACTAATTTCAATAAATTCTGCTGAGTGATGACGTCTTTACACTAAATCCATTGGATGTCGGACGTGTACTGATTGATAATTTAGTCTTACATTCATGATATTGTTTTTGTTGTATTAGTTGTAACTGGCTTGTAACTAGCTGTCAGCAATTGCGAGTACTCTTATGCTTATACTTATTGTTTTTTTGTTGTTGGGATGTACAAGTACCTGGCGACGTTCACTTTGTGTTTTTGTTAGATGTATTTCTATTTGTATCCATCTGATGAATTAAGCCTTTTTCAACTGAATTTTATAGTTCGTTCTTATGCTATACTGTTACACTACTGTCCCAGGTTGTGGATGGTTGGGATCCCGCTAACATGTTTATCCCCGTCAAATTCTGTACGTGTCTGTTCCAAGTCAAGAGCCTGTAATTCAGTGGTTGTCGTTTTGTTGCTGTGTAAATACAAATGTGTGCTTCGTTCATTATTTTGTGCGTAAATCAGGCTTTTAGATTTTTCGTTTAATTTTTTTTACATTTGACATATCGGGCTTTTTTTTTATATTGCTGACTATATATGCGGTATGGGCCTTGTTCTTTGTTGTAAGAGCTCAATGCTCTTTAACTTTGTACTTGTTTGGCGTTTTAACTGTTTTGATATGAGCGTCACTGATGAGTCTTATGTAGACGAAACGCGCGTCTGGCGTATTTAACTATAATCCCGGTACCTTTGATAACTATTTTGAAAGGTCGTACGATGACCTATAGTTGTTAATCTCTGGGTCATTTGGTCTCTTGTGATGAGTTCTCACTGGCAATCATACCACATAGTCTTTGTATTTTATCTTAAGTTAGACTTATACAGTATCAAATGTTGTATATTTGTTTGTCACTGTATTGGTATAGATGGGTTGCTGACTAGGTGACTTTTCTGAATTATGCTTTTTCATTCATTAATTCAGCTAAATCATTTGCAAAATGTCTGTTTTATTACAAAAATATTAATACATAATCAAAAAATATATAATATCAAAGTACAAAAATATAAACAAAGATCTTAAATTATTATCTGAAAGAGCATTTTGATATGTGTCTGAAGTTTTTAATCCAATATACTGGAAGCACTTTTACACGTGACTCGTTATGGGTACTTCGAGATTGTCGAGCAATCCTGTGACATAATGTGCTTAACCATTACACATGATAACATATATTCACAAATAAATAATTAGTACACATGATTATGCACTTATTTGCATAATTGAAATCAAACCAATTCAATATTAAGACCTATTAAGGGGTCATGATGAATCATTGTCCGAGTCACTCGGTGATACAACTGTTTCGATCCTTGCTCTCGGTCCAGTTTGATTTGATTGTGATTTCAGTCCATTGATTGTGTATTTGACATTTTGTGAAATATCTATCGAACTCGGTCGCATATTTGTTCTTTCTGGCAAAGTACTGTTAGTGGCGATATTGTCCGAAGTCCGAGAATGAGTTTGATGATGATGCCCAGAAGTATTTGCTTTGTTCGAGTCTTTATTCATGATCTCTTCAATAGACCAAATTTTGGGTTTTGTATTAGTCGCATTTGAATTACTTTGTCCTACGTTAACTGTCGGACATTCGTTTCGCGTCGCTGGTGACGAATTTGTTAGCCTGTTTTCACACCGGTAAGACGGAACGGTATAAGTGGCGGTTTCTGAATGTACGCTTATTCGACTTCCTGTTCCGATTGATCTGCTGTCTTCTAATTCGATTTCTGCGTCTGAAATATCAGAAATGTCTGAGGTGACTTTTATATCAATGTCTTCGTCATCTGAATCATTTCCAGAACAGCTTATTGATGACATCTTCGATTTATCTACAAATATAAAAAAACAGAAATTATAACAATTATTGGTTATAAATATTGGGATGGTTGTTATAATGAGCCGCGTTAACATATGAACTTGTCGCGACGAGAATATGTCCTACAATCATGAATGTATCAAAATATGAAGCAGTATCAAATCAGGCTTAAAATAAAAAAAAAAAAAACCTGTATACAATGTATGTAACATATTTGTCTTATAGACAGACAGAAGAAAATCCCAGACAAATATGTTACATACATTGAATCATTTTGGAAAATATTTTTTTCTGTGAAAGATTGAGGAATAGTTTCGTGTTTAGTATATTCAAGCCGATCAAATACAATTTTCTTATGTTTCATGGCCATATATTGGGCGGAGGCAATGTACTCTTACTAACGTTATATATTTTAAAACTTTGCTTTGTGGTTGTAATTTAATAATCCAAAGGTCCGACCGATAAATCAAATTCTTAAAGCCAATAAATTTTACTTTTTGACAAGGCATCTGTTTATCCATATTAAAACGCTCTATAATCATGTTCATAATTCATACCCTGTTATTACTGTAATAATATGAAAATTTGAATATCATACATAATATAAATTATTAGTCTAGATAAACGTAGAATGTATCTCCATTCTACAATTTAGAATTTATTAGTTTAATGGTAGCATTATTTGTTAAGGATGATAAAATTTGACGAAATCTGACAGTTTACATCTTTAAACTGTAATTGAAGACTTGACAGTTGAATGAAAACACTTCTCGTAATTTATCGCGGTATTTAATTCCAGATCATTAATCAACGTCTCTAAAACGTTTATATTATAGGTGAAAAATAAAATATGTTATCACTACATTAAATCACTCAGGAACTTCATTACCATTTCTAATAAGGGTAATCCTACCCGAGTCTTGTCGGATAGGGACATGATAACATCTCCGGCAAAATACGGGCGAACAAACAAATCTGAGATGTGTGATATTTAATTTCGTGTAGGTAGAATGAAGCTTTTTCATTAAGTTGGATCATCGAATCGTTTTCCTTTAAAAAGGACAAGATATCAAAGATAAAGGTGACAATGTCGTGTTCCGCCTCGTTTTCATATAACAAGGAAAAGGAGATTTGTCACGGATGAATGCCTGTGTATGCTAGGTTGATTATTCATTTATTACATTTATTAAAATCAATAGATTGTCAAAAGAGTTAAAATTTTATAAAGATTTCAATTTACCAAAACAGCCAACCAGGGAGAACCTGCTGTGTAATTTATTCAAAAAAAGAGCGGGTTGTAAAATGGCAAAAACGTATGTTTTCGGATAGCCATGTTAAATTTCAAGAAACAAAATTTTCTTTATCATTTCTTGAATAAATTATTAAACAAAAGAAAAGATATGTTTCAAAACATCTGACAAGACTTTCTGTTAGAGTGTATCCTTTTTTTTAATAGAAATTCACAATAGTATTAATGTGGATAACATGATAGCACTAGTTTATCATATAATTATAAGTAAAATAAATAAACAGGAAATAAAAATTGAAAACAAAAATCTCTTTTTGAAAATGTATCATTTTCTTTTTGAAAATAAATATGATATCCATATGAAATTTTATATAACGTTTTTATTATTACAATATTTTTTTGAAACAAAAAGTATTGCATTCGTTGACCACTGTTAGCAAGTGTCTTTAGACCAAACCTGGGGCCTGTTTATCGAAACTGTCCTAAGTTCCGTCCTAAGAATTTCTTAGGACAGAATTTAGGATAAAGTTAGGACCGACTTACGACACGTCTCAGCATGCACATCGAAGCTATCTTAGGAATATCTTAGCTAGGACGTCCTAACCGATGTCCTAAGTATTGGCGGAAAAAAATCAATATTTTTTGTTTTTTTTAAATATGATTAATTAGAAACTAGTTTTAGATTAAACGTAATAAATATTTGTACATTTAATCTGTGTAAAACAAAACAGAAGAAAAAAAATAACTACAAATTATCAAACTAATTGTATACAAGATATAATTATAATCGGTAAAAATCATTACATGTTTTTGAGTGAGTTGAATTCGAGGTGTCACGGTTTTATTCTTCAACAGTTGAAAGGCAAATCTCGTGCATTTTTCAAATAAATACGGAGACTTTCAACTAATTTACTACTGCTAAAAAATAATACGTGTGAAAATGAGCAAAAGACGAAATTAGAATATATCCTAAAGTTAGGACCATCCTAAGACCCTCTTAAGACACCTAAATTGGTATCCTAAAGTTAGGACAATTCCTAGGATTTTCCTAAGTTGAGACATGTTTGATAAACCCATTTAGGACTAAGATGTGTCCTAAGTTGGTCTTAGGACACGTCCTAATCCTAAGAGAGCTTCGATAAACAGGCCCCTGGTTTATTTATTAACATAACATTTTAGTTCAGAAAATTTAATATTCTTTAACTAAATAGATTCATTATATTTTTCTAGTTTTGTTTAAAAGGTTTAAATTCAAAATGACAAAAATACTAAAATATACGGTACTCTTATATATGATTCGATATATTTATATAACAGTTTAAACAAGCAGATGCATGTTTTTTGTCAAAGAACATCGATCAGAAACATTATCTTGATGAAATTTTACTAACAATTTATTTCCATCTTTCAATATTCTACCTATATTTTAAAAAAAATCTGATTAAAATGCAAGATGTCAAAATTAATCGTTATTAATTTGCATCAAATCATTACGTCTATCCAAGGTTAGTTTGGTAATGAACCCTTAACGTGGGATAGGTGTTATGCAAAATTTACAACTTCATGAAAAAAAGAAATACGAAACGAATTTTAAATTATAAATACGGACATGGTGTTCCTGTGGTGTTACTTGACACCTTTAAGCGACAATTATTAATAGCAGAACAAGAAACCTCAATAGTATACAATGTAAATTCTTTAAGTGACAACACTGATATAAAAGATTTAAATCTTAAATAATATCAAATATTAATGTGTGTCGCCTTATTATATTCGCAAAATACATTAACATTTTTAAATAATGTTTTATAATAAAATACACAATGACTTGAGAAAATTAGAATATTCAATTTATGTAAGTCTATAACCTTTTGAGATGTTTATCTTATAATTTGTTGTAACTTTATAGTTTCGGAGATTAATGCTACTCATAAAATTTTGCCGATGTTTCAAGTATTGAAATAAAAAGGGGCTTGAACGACTTAAACAAAGCCGATCTGTTGTCGAGATAAGATCGCTTGTCAAATTTGAATACCTTTCACCATCAACTAAGAAATAGATGCCGACTAAAAACGTATACCGTATTACAAATTTAAAAACTATATATGACAGAGTTAAATATGTCAAGGGAATTTGATGATCGACGGTCGAGTTTTATGTTTCCTGTAAAGCGGCGTTTTTCATTTGCTGTATCGTGTTAAATTTTTGTTGATCAACAGTAAATTCGACATAAAACTCTGATTTCTACTGTCGGAGACTTTGTGGTCCAATTAGGAGCAATTATGGAAATTTGCTGTTTGCAAATTGTCACAAGTTGGCAGATTTTCCATATCTGTCTTCAATTTTTATAATCGCATATCCAATCTTGTCCGATATGTTATTTATATGTTAATAATGATCTTGACTTTTCTTATCGTATTTTATTTCATTTTTATTTGAAATATATTTTCAATTTAATTGGTCAGTTATCCCGAAAAGGTCATCCGATTGGAAGTAAATACTGACCTTCATTTTCATTGGTTCTTTCTTCGCCATCTGTTTCAAAATCACTGTCATCTAAATCTCTATCTTTTCCGTTCCATCCCGTTTTACTTTCTTTTTTAAGCCGCCGTCTGGCGTTTGCAAACCAGGTTGAAACCTGAGTTAGTGTCATTTTTGTAATAATTGCAAGCATGATCTTTTCGCCTTTTGTGGGATATGGGTTTTTACGATGCTCGTATAACCATGCTTTGAGCGCACTTGTTGTTTCTCTGGTGGCGTTCTTTCTTCTTGCAGCGTTGTTAAGATCAAGACCACCGTAGCTGTAATACAAATAAATCCAAAAATTAGCAAAATAGTTTTGTTTTGTTGTTTATTTTTTTATTATCATTCTCTTATTTGTTCGTTTAATTAATTTATGATTTATTATAAAAGAACAAATACGTGTCAATAGCATTAGTTTTCTTAGGTGTTGTCTCTTGAAAATAGTCATACTACACTGAGAGTGAGAAAATGCATTTTCACTTGGGAATTCTGATAAATGAAACTACGTCAGTTTGGTATCTGGCGAAGAGATGTCTCATTTCCTATCATACCATTTATTCTTTTTTTATTATTATTTTTTTAATCAAAACCCTTTTTAAAATTTCGACACCCGTTTGACATGAATAAAAAAAAAATTGCATAAATATTCAAAGACATTCTCATTGAGTAAAATAAGCGTTACTGATGTTGGGTTCGACTGTATCCGATAAGGTTCATTGCAAATACGACTTGTGTCCTAACTGAAAAAAATCCTTATAGTTCTCTTGGGGTCGATAAACAACAAGGACTTGCACAATGCATAACATTTTAAGTATCTTGCTTTTGTGATTTTTTTTTATAACAACATGTTCCCTTTTCTTTCTTTCTCAATTTTGAGAATTGTCCATAAAATCTATAGAAAGTTACAAATCGCTATTAAACTTTTAAAATCGTTTACAAAATTTCAATAATTTAAATTTCCGACATCAAATAAAATAAAAAAAAAATATTCTGTTCATTAATTAAATTGTGTCAGTAATAATGATCGGTTACAGACAAATTAAGAGAAACCTACACACCAATATAGTCAAAGACGGACTAGGTTTATTATTCAAAAATAAATTGCAGTCACGGTCGTCTACGTAGTATGATTTTTTAACATCAAAACAGTTATAGCATTTGCTGTATTATTTTGATATAACAGTACTTATTAAGTAAAAGGAGATCGTGTTATCGTGAGGCACTGCGAAAAACAGGACATATATATATATTGGCGTTCTTGTCACATAGTTACATGCAGCAACATAAAATTAACATTCATATCACACATGTCAATGCAGGAACATGAAATGAACATTCTTAAAACACACGTCAATGCAGCAACATGAAATGAACATTCTTATCAAACATGGCAATGCAGCAACATAAAATTTAAAAGAACATTCTTATCACTCATGTCAACGCAGCAACAAAAATGAACATTCGTCAATGTAGCAACATGAAATGAACATTCTTATCACACATGTCCATGTAGCAACATGAAATGAACATTCTTATCACACATGTCCATGTAGCAACATGAAATGAACATTCTTATCACACATGTCCATGTAGCAACATGAAATGAACATTCTTATATATATAATATCACACATGACAATGCAGCAACATGAAATGAACATTCTTATAAAATATACCAATTGGCAGACGACAAATAGACGTTGATATCGTAGCAAAAAAATACAAAAAATAACAGATACATTAAGGGACTTTCTGTCTCATATAGCCAAACATATCAAATTGATTATATAATTAAATATATGTATTTGTAGTTTTTAACATATTTTTTTCAAATTGTTTGTGTCAATTCAACCTATTCATGCAATTTGTTTCAAATGTTCGTTTGACACAGAAGTTGCTCTTATTTACCAAATTATTGACATCATAATAATATAGGGTTATTGCATGAATATTGGGGAATATTGTCCCGAGTAGAATTTTATATTGCACGAGCTTGCGAGTGCAATATATGTTCTACGAGGGACAATATTCCCCAATATTCATGCAATAACCCTTTTATTGTATAGCAATATAATATTTAAAAGTAAAAATTGGTTTAAACTAAGATTTTGTCGTTGACGACGTCATGAATTTTGAAGATTTATTGCACTAGTGCAATATTAGAATTTATTGCACGCTAACTTTTGGTTACGTTCTGTGGGAAATATTATATTGCTATACAATAAATAAGAATATTATTAAAACAAAAAGCGTCTCAGAGACTGTTTGATAACAAAACTTTAAGAAATTATATTTACTTACAATGAAGCATATGGATGGCAAGCTAGCATTGGATCAAATGGATACATAACTTGAGATTGTCCTGGTATCCCTTTCCATTCCGGGGAACCTGTCAAATGACCCGGTGGACTTCCCTAAAAAAAGACAACAATAGGTTACGATGTACATGCACATGTGTATTCCGACAAAAGATTATTTAGTTGTAGCCATTATATGTGGAAATCAAAGGCTGGTTAAGCAGCAAAGAGCAATGAGTGCAGAAAGATTGAACAAAAGGCAGACATATCTTTTAATTTTTAAATCGAGCTTTGATATTATTCTTGACGTTTATCTGATATTTTTAAACATGCATTGTAATATATATGTTATGTTAAGTGTTGTTGTGTTGCTGTCTCGTTGCTCAAAACTTTTTAAAACTGATATCGATAACTGAAAACTTTGATATCAAAATAAACTGAAAAATGACAACTGAAAAAATCGTTGTGCTATCTTAAATGTTCACCTTAAATAACCTTACTAAACTCGTAAATCATATCAGCTATTAGGGACATGGTGTAGATTACAAATTATGTCCAAGGTGAAAATATCATGCATTTTGTCACTTTGTAATTAAAGAAACGCGACACCTACCATTGGATAGAAAGCTGATGGCTCTACACCAAGTCCATTTTGTGTTAATGGGCCTTGACCATACAGGGACTCTGGTAATCCATTCATTCTTGGTAAAAAGTGTAATAACGGAAGACCGGATTCGTGTAACAGTGCTCTAGCTTGTTCCATGGTAGATGGCGCCGTCGGTGAATGCGAGGATTTTGTTGATAACATTACCTGAAAATCAAAAGAGATATAAATATGAAAAAGATTATTTTTTGGTATTTCCACTGGGATGTTTCCCATTGAAGAGAAAAGGAGAAGGATCATGTATAAAAAGAACAAAACTGTAATTTTATTTATTTCGTTAATTTGAAGAAAAAATACCTTCAATATTACAAGTACTATAGTAACTATCGAAACAGGTTTACTTCACCGCTACGAAAAGCAGGTTGAACAAATCTGAAATGTGGCACTCGCTTTTTGTTAACTCCATCGACTGATGATATTAGATGTATTTCCGTTCTAATCGAGAATTTTAGTTTTCGATTTGTAATACAGTTCATTGCAAGAAGATGTACCAATGAAAACTTTAAATTGACATCGAAGACGGAAACACATCACAAAAACAATTTAGTGACAATCAACAAAACACTGCAAATTTAACAACTTGAATCAAACCAAAACAGGGGATTGAACTGGGTTAATTTGTTGATAAATTCCTGTCATTACCAATACACAGTTTTTCTTTTCAACCTGAGTATGTGCATACTAAGCTTTATTTTTCATTCGATTGACCAGAAGAAGTGAAAAGAAACAGTGCATGTCATTCTAAAACAAGAAAAATGTTAAACGTAACCACTTTGTTATAAAAAATATACAGAAGCATTTCAGATTTGATTTTAACCTTATTTACGCAATTTTTAAAATAATTCTTTATTGTAGCAATAGTAGCATCAATATGTTACATGACTTTATGTTGTAATTTATATGAAAAGATTATTTGAAAAGATGTTACATGTACATATGCAGTAAACTGATAAAAAAAAAAATCTGCCATAAAGAATCAATTATTTGCAGATGACACGTTTTGTATTCTTCCTATCTTTTTAATCTTTTCGTGATTTTAATTATTTCATTATCGATATTAACATTTTTATTTAAAAAAAAATATGTAATTTGAAATTGTATTGCCGCATCTAAAATATAAAATCCTATTGAAATCCGATAATCACAATTGAGCTTTAAGACCGACATGAGATCCAAATGAAATTTTTATGTTATATTTATTTATCATCTAATTTGTTTTGTTAACGGCATTGATTTATTAATTTTAGCATCAATTAACACTGTATGAAATCATATGTTTACATGCAGACGTTCTGTGTGTATTGCTGTGCATTCAATTGCTTCATGTACTACATGGGCGGGTATAATTTTTCCAATTGATTTTGTATTGTAGTTTAAGATTTTATCTGCGCTATCAATTGTAAAATCATGTCTAATGTTCCGTTCCATGCGTTATGCAACAATATTAGTATGAAATTTGTATAAAAAGATATATGGCGTTTTGATCGAATATCATTGGTTTCCCTAGATTTATTGCAGAAAATTAAAGATAACTATTTTATCATCATTTTATTGCTGCAAATTGCGTCGCTTATCGGGAGTCATTGCTCGATGTTTTTTGTTTAATCGAAAATTAACACTGTAAAATTATTACTGTTTATGGGAAGCAAATTAGTAGCATAATAATATAATGAAATTGAAATATAACTTTCATTGTACCTAAATTTAAGCGATTTTCAAACTAAATAAAGGAAAAATATAATAGAAACGTGTAATAAACACATTAAAATATTCCTGCTCATTGTAAAATTACAGAAATTATTAAACATGAAATTGAAAAAGACCCTTCATAGTGACTAAATTAAAAAGAAAAAGTTTTTAAACTAAAAAAGAGAACACTATTATGCAAGTATGTTTTTTTCAAAATTCAGAGATATTAATGAAAAGATATTCGAGAATAACTCTGTATTATTTTTGGTTTTTATTTACAAAAATGAATGAATAAATAAAAGGGTTAGGACGTCAGTCGGCCAAAGACAGAAAACAGAACAAAATGGTCGAAACGAACAAAAGGTAAAACTAATAGACAAAGGTATACTAAGAACTGTCTGAGCAACACACATCCTGTACAAATATTAAATAAAATTAATAAATGAAAAGGAAAGAAAAGGAAAGAAAGAAAAATCCCAATTAGCTTTAAAATATCAATTACAATTTTAAATATCAGTAAATTAGATTTTGTGGTTTATACCGAAATTGAAGAGTTTATCATATTCTCCTAATAAGTTTAGTTCCTCAATTGTAAAAAAGTTTCAACAATGTTAAATTTTCATAGTTATTTCTTTAAAATAGATTAAACGGCGAAAGGAAAATATTTATACGTGTTATATACCCTTGATGTTTATAAAAACCGTTGTGTTAATCCACAAATATGTACTCGCACTTTTTTAAAGTTTTAAAATCTTTGATCATCTTAAAACGAAAACATGAACGTATTGTAAGAAAATAAACGGAAATTAAAATTAGTTGTCAATGTTATTCGATAATTATATCTACTTTACAACTAATTGTCTGAAAAAGCGATTGTTCTCTTTTTCTTTATTATGCGCGGTTTTTTATTTTACATTTTGAGAAAATACTAAATTAGCTTACTTTTTAACAAAGACTTTTAAGTATGTCCCCAATGTTTATCATATTTGATGTCGAAATTAAATATTATATAGAAATATAAGAAGATGTGGTATGAGTAACGATGAGACAACTCTCCATCCAATATAAATGTTCCTTAACAGTAAATTCGAAACTTAAAATATTTTAAATTCTTCATTTAAGACGGAAAATTATTCAAATGACAATTGAAGAATTACAATGTACCATTACCTTGACTGGGCACTTGTCCGTCACTTTCCTTTTCATTAATAAGTCTTATTTTGAATTTATACGTTTAAATACAAATTCGAATTTATTATGTACATGAATTCAATGCTAAATCCAGAATATTAACTTGTGTTTGCAGTCAGGGCCTAAAAAGGCTTTATTAAGCAATCTTAAGAATGCAAAAACGAAATTTAAATCCGTTAAAAAGTCATGCTTGATACATATGTCATATAATTCTTGATGTTTTTTTATATTGAAAAAGTGCTCTCTTTTTTTTTTTTTTTTTTAAGTTTCTGGATATATGAAGATATAAAATAATTTGTTATAATTTATTTTAACTCTTTTCGTTCGGTAAAATAAACAGCAATAGACGTTTTTAAAACAACGATGTCAGTCGAAGTCCACTGCCTTATTTTTTCACAGTCAAAGATTGAATGTCTTTGTTTTATTTGAATAAAATAACTACAAATATGTTATATTATTTTTGTCTAAATCTCATACCCTAATTTCGAAGAAGCTTAGCATTAAAATTATTTGTTAGTTTCTGACGTTTTGTTTATAGTTATATATGTTTTACTTTGAAGTTTCTGTACATTTCGCAATCCTGCTTACATCTGCAATATTCAAAGGTACTAGTTGTTTTAAGTGTATATGTAAATCACAGTTTTCTTAAACGGGCTTAAGCGCCGGTTTCGTACCTCTTTTCAAGTGTGTGAGTAAATCGAGATGCAGAATAGGTGTAAAGTATAATTAATTGTCACATATCAAGACACTTTTCGTACCAAAATCATGCACAGATGTATTTGTATTACTTTGCATGGTAAAATAGTAATAATTCAGAAACAAACAAACAAAAATATATTATTTTATGAAATATTATATACATATATGTTGTTGTCAAATCTTAATGACAACATCTTAATCCTTGTATAAAAGAGAGAGAGCGGGAGAGATAAACTAATCACAATGTAAACTTATCCCTTAAAAGCATATATATTGCAAAGTCTATTTTTAAATCATATAGTAGCAATGTTTATGTCAATACAGAGTGAAGTAATGAAGTTTTCAACTTGAGAGAATTGAAAAATAAAATTATAAGTTGGGAGTTTACACTCATTCAAACAATTCTTAATGGTGTGAATATTTTACATCAATAGAACAAGTTAAACGTTCAAAATCGAAAAGTTACTTATGAAGTTTGTAAATGTTTCTTAAAGTTTAAGTTTTCTTAATAGTTAATTACCTGTGATCCTGGCAATGCTGCTGCACCTGCATGCGTATACTGGTGTGCAAAGGCCATGCTTAGTAAGTCCAATCAACCAAACACAATTGTCATCAACATGAAACAATAACGCACGGATAAAAGTTAGTATAACGTTTTATGAAATTGATAATCGGTCCTCTCTCCGCATGAACTCTGAAGAGATAGTACTTTGTTTTATCACGAAGGTTAAAAGTACCCGACTAATTTTGGGTATTGGGTTTGTCTCAGATAAGCAAGATTATGTCAACTGCCGATTGGGTATTTAAAAAGATAAATGAAGGGTGTTCACACTATCTCTTCTTTGATAAAATCTTTGGTGCGAAAGAGATGACAACTTTTATCTCCGCCCCTTTTACGTTTCGGGTACATCAAGATTTATGACTTTTTGTCGATTTTAGGCGTGAGTTACGGTACAGCTAATAACCAACGTTGATTCGTCAGTTCCGATTCACGAATCTACCGTAATGTATCGTAAACAGCTGGGATTATCCATTTAAAATTAAAAAGTGTCTGACATATAATTAATCAATTAAACCTAATACCTGATTGATAAATAAGTGATTGAAAGAGTTGTAAATTTCTTTTATTAATGTCAATAACCTAATTATTGGAATGATCATTCGGAACAGTAAAATGCCCTAGGGTCTCAGGTGTCACCGGTAAACCTGAATTAAAGGATATGTAAGGCAATCCGGGTAGATGTTGTAAAACTGACCAGAGATGGCCAGTTATATCAGATACCATGTAATGTACATTGTTAAACAATACTTTAATCACATGTCAATTTCATATTTATGATTAATGTGGATTAAATAACTGTTCTTGGTACATGTTTCAATTTAAATTTTTTATCAGCAGAATCAAGATGGAAATAGCTGATTACCATATTGGGACATGCTGATCTATTGTCTGATTAAAATTGAATTTTAAAATTAATTGAAATGATTTCAATTTTTTTGTTTTCAACATATGACAGGATAATAAAACAAAAATGTCAACATATTTACTGACAGATTTTTAATTTTTCAATTTCACTTGAAGCAGAAAAAACTAAAATATGGTCCATAAACATGTATTAAATTTTAATTTACTGGACAAAAATATAAATCTGTGACAGCTTAATAATAGATATATTTAAAAAAAAATATACAAATTTACAACACATATTTTATTTCCAAATTATATATAAATAGACAATTTCTCATTAAAATAGATACACCGTTAAAACAGCAAACACAAATATAATATACAATACAGAATTTAATTCAAATAACTCAAAATTTTAGTTTTCAATACATTGAATAAATATGACAGAATGAAAGAATGAATACAGCTAATTATTAAAACACACTAAAATAAGAATATGTTTCATTTTTTTTTTTTTATAACAAGTGTGGAAAGTAACTTTAATGTTGTTTTTTCCACGTTGTTTTTCCATTAACTTTGTCTAAAAATTATATACAGTATTGTTTTATTTATTTTCCATCCCTCACTAAACAGATTACAAATTTCACTCTTTTAGACAAATAGTTCTTTTTAAAAGCTATTTACTAATTCTCCTAGTTTCAACTACTTGTAACAATAAAAAAAATAACCCACTTAATTTCAAGCCATGCAGCCTTTTACATATTTTCAGCTGCATCATTGGACTATGTTTTTAATTCTTTTTGTTTGTCAAAATTCAAAACTGTTCTAAAATTGTTTTGTATACATTTTTTGAATATCAATTGAATCACAAAATTTGGAAATCAAGTTAATTTAATAAATAATAATAAGTTTAAAAGATGGACCGCAAAACAATTATTTCAAAGTTTTGTCTAAGATCAACATTTATACAGAAATTGGGAAGAAAAAAAACCGATTTTTTTTTCTTCAAATAATAGTTCGGTCAGTTGATTTTTTTAAAAGTTATATATTATAGTTAAACCTAAATGATTGCGCCAGTAAAATCGCAGATTTTTTCCCCCGGTAGCACAAAGTTATTTACAGTTACTGAATCAAATAGTTAATGTGTCTTTCTGATATGTATTTCGAGTGTTGCTGAATTATTGAAATGTGATCTACATCCCTTTGCATTCGTATCCTTTTTTGAAATCGTTACCATGGTTTCTGATATACTCATTGGCAACATATTTGTATCTTCAAAACATAAAATTCAGGGGTGGTGTTCTCGAAAGTATCGTAAGATTCGTCCTAAGTCATAGATAAGAACAATTTTAGGATGGACTTAGTACACTCTTAAGTTGTGTCTCGAAACTATCTCAGACACATCTTATGTTCGGACGTCCTAAACATATCCTATATGCGAAATTCTAAATAGTTGAAGTAATTGTTTGATAAAACTTTAAATAAAGACAAAACCAATTAATAAAATTGTTTACGAAATTTTGAAATAATATGTATTTAATCAAATTTATGATTTCAAATGTAATTATAAAAAATATATCAAAAATGATTGTGATTTAAAGTGTGAAACAATTTGTTTTGAAATAAGAATATTGAATTCGAAGTGTCATCATATCGTAAAACACGAAGTTCAAAGTTTAAAATCATGCACCATTTCTTTATACGAGTTAATAACCGATGATGCATTTCATTTTATGTTCATCTTCACGTGAAAAAAAGAGAAAAAAGCATGCACAAAGCTAGGATGTAGATATGATGATATTAAGACACCTAATGGTGTCCTAAAGTTAGGACGAAAAATGGGATAAATCCTAAGTTATGAGAGCTTCGATACACGACTTAAGATAAAGACTTGTCATGCATAAGATGATCTTAGGACATGTCCTAATCCTAAGACAGCTTCGAGAACACCACCCCAGTTTGTCTTTGAAATTTGCAGAACACATATTAAAAGAAAGTAATATAAACTACAACTTCGAACATGAATACTATGTTCATGTATTCAACGGAACAGCAAAAAGCAAATGTGTTTGGTAAGGCATATTCCAGGGGCCTGGTTTTCGAAAGTATCATAAGATATGTCATAAGATATATCTTAGGACATATTTTATGATCATCTTATGACTATCATATGATATGTCATAGGATGTAAATCAAAGCTGTCTTAAGAGAGTCATAGCTATGATGCTCTTATGACTGTCATAAGTGAACATAATTTCTATCATCTTAAATAAATTATTAAAATTGATAAATATAAAATGAAAATGAAAAGTATGAACATATTAATTAGTACCATTCTTAATATTTACGAATATTTTATTTATTTCATTATAATGAACATGAAATTAAACAAAACGGAATTGAAATACGATGCATGTATGAGTTGATAATTTGTTTAAATTTAGTTTGTAATATATAATAAATATTGAACTTCGCTTTCGTGTATTATCATATATGCATTGTTATTTAACTGCGAATACTTTTTAGATTCGGTACATCGAGTACCCGCTTAACGAAACGTCCGTGCATATACGTGAACTATACTACGAACGAAATAATATGTATATTTATTATAAAAAAACCATGATTTAGAAAAGAATTCCAAATTATATGTCGCAGGAGATTCAAATTTTAATTCACGTAGTTGAGAAAAGTATAATCTTTACTATTTAGCTAACTGAAAAACATAACAAATATTTTTATTGCAATTAACATGAAAGTATACATGAAAAGTAATTAAAATTTAAGTTGACAATCATAAGACCATCATAAGTCATGTCGCTAGAGGTCTTAAGTTTACGACAAAAGTTATGACAAATCGTAACTTGGGACACTTTCGAAAACATATCTTACGACTATGACATGTCCTAAGACCATCATAAGACATGTCTTAGTCATAAGATACTTTCGAAAACCAGGCCCCTGTATAACGTATCCTATACATGAAATTTACATGTACTTTTGTTATTTGTACAACTATTATCCAACTATTATAAGATAACTAATTTTCTTTGTGTCAGACTGACGGTTTCGATTTTATGGACTGTATATAATTATACATATATATTCTTTCGTTAACAGTGTTGAAAAGTCAATATAAATATATATTTATAGTAGTTTTAAAAAATGTAGGCATTATATTCTGTTTTGTAATTTTGTAAAGGAAATGTTTTCAAATGCTATTTAATGAAAAATATCAATTACACAAGTTTCATGCGTCTGGTGAGCTGTTTGGGATTCAGCGTTATCGGGACCGCGAATTCTATTAATATTTACAAGCCACAGATGTTTATGAAATTCTTTTGAATGTTTGGAGCTTCATGGCCAATTTTTAAAATTGCACAGAAAGCGATAAAAATATTTATATACTAGAACACACCCGTGATATCGCGGGTCCATGACTGATTTAAAGTATATAACTATGTGTAAGCCTTATTTAAGTATTGATATTTTCATCTGATAAACATGAAAATGTCATGGCGATTATAAGATACACATTTTTCTCTGCTTTCAAAATCTTTCTGTTTGAACCCGTCTACCTGGAACTTATTAATTATTGGTAATATTAATTATTTGGACAACAAAAGGTCCTGGAATGGAGTTTAGTTCTTTTATCCGCTGTTTTACGTCATGCCCGCTAACAAATTGAAAACTGTACCTATACGCCTTATTTTAAGTCCAGATTTTTAGTATTCGTATCGTTATCTTAGAAAGTCTTACTGATTAAAATACTACAATAGGGAACAATTTGACAATGATTGAATTTAGTAGTGTCAACCCTGTGATTATGACCCGTGTATATAACAAAATCCTAAATACACCGTTTGGTGGTGCGCCTGTCAGATGCGGAACGTACAGATAAGGTAATAGGTAACAGGTGAATATACTATTGGTATCGGTATCGGATTCGACCTGGAACTTGTTAATTAATGGCAATATTAATTATGTGGAAAACAAAAGGGTCTGGAGTGGTGTAAATTTTAATTTACACCATAGTCCTATATTGGATATATATAAAGTTGAATTCTTTGATTTGTCGTTTTTACCAGATGACGGCTGACAAATTGGACCTCGTTATTTTAGTATTATACTAGAACACACCCGTGATATCGCGGGTCCGTGACTGATATATAACTATGCGTATGCCTTATTTTAGTATTGGTATTTTCATCTGATAAAGTCATGCCGATTATAACATGTATAAGGTGCACAGTTTTCTCTGCTTTCAAAATCTTTCTGTTTGAACCCGTCGACCTGGAACCTATCAATTGTTGGTAATATTAATAATTTGGAAAACAAAAGGGCCTGGAATGGAGTATTTTTTACTCAACAGTAAACAACAAAATTCCAAATACACTGTTTGGTGGTGCGCCTGTCAGATGCGGAACGTACAGATAAGGTAATAGGTAACAGGTGAATATACTATTGGTATCGGTGTCGGACTCGATCCGGAACTTCTTAATTATTGGCAATATTAATTACGTGGAAAACAAACGGGCCTAGAGTGGTGTAATTTTTAATCAACACCATTGTACTATATTAGTTATATATAAAGTTAAATTCTTTGATTCATCGTTTTTACGTGATGACGGCTGACAAATTGGACCTCGTAATTTTAGTATTATAGATATATATATATATCTGCGGCATCTCGCGTTGCGCATTATTAAAAAGAAATACGTGACTCTCTTAATAAAATATATTACTATTATATAGAAAGAAGCGACAAATGTCAAGAGAGTGTTTGCCTGTGCATGCAGAGAGAATTACAGTAGTCTATTTCAACACATTAGACTACCTATTGCTAAAGCCAACCAGTGAGGTTTTTCAATTCTGGCAATAGTTTCACATAATACATGTATTAAATGTTCTTAGAAATTTCATAGTTTCATCCGAAGAGGTAATGAAAAGGCAAATCCAAGTAGGAACTTGAGAAATGTCGTAATATATTTATCACTGGCAAGTATAGCATGAGACGAATCGCCACCAAAAACCCAAATTACATTATCAACAAAGGGTCACTGTAAGGCCTTCAACAATAAGCAAAATCCATACAGTATCTCAATCTATAAAAGGCCCCCAAATGACAGTTGTAAAACAATAAAAATAGAAAAACTAACAGATGGAGATCAGTACCTCGTTGGTTGTGTGTATTTATTGTTGTCCTCGCATGATACCTATATACAATGTTTTTTTATTGGTTTGACATATGAAATGTGTTATATTTTTTCAATAACTCATGACAGAATCTTATGTAGTTGGATTGACTTTTTTTCTCGCAATTTTCCCAAGACGGTTTCATAAAACAAACTTGAGTATGTGAATACTAGTACGAAAAGATCCGAATAGTCCATACACATCCACTATACTCACCTAGTTCTATACTCTCTTGGTTCTAATCAATGTATATATATTCCGCGTGATGATACAGAAGGGATGGTTTCACGATCAAACTCTGTTCTGCCTGTAGCAAGTCAGGAATAGGACATTTGCTAGCTATCCATTCGTTTGATGTGTTTAAGCTTTTATTTTTGTCATTTGACTATGGACTTTTCATTTTGAATTTTCCTTGCAGTTCGGTACTTTTGTTATTTTACTTTTTTTTGCAACAATTCAATCCTTTTTTTGTGTCGAATGCCATTTACACAGTCTATTGATAATGAAACAAAGCATTACATAACAAAAACCCTTGACAAAATTAGGACATCAATTAAAAAACAAATCATTATTTGAATAAGAAAAGACTACACAAATAAAATAAAAGCATAATGCTTATATAAATGTGATAGTTATTCTTTGGTGTCTACTCTAACAGCTTCCAGTGACGCCCCACTGAGAAATCGGGAACAACACCTTATAATTATTTCAAGGGTGCAACAGTTACGCGAAAACTGTTAACATTTAAGTCAATTGGGTAAAACCGATCTCTTTTTCTTTTCATTGAATGATACACTTTATCAAATTCTTAAAAAAAGAAAGAAAAAGCTACTTTCCTGTACTATAATTTATCGATAAATCATGCGATGAGCATCTCAAACATCTTAACTCATTTTTATTAATGATGTTTTAAATCACCTTATTTAAACCGTGTATATTGTTACCCTGTAATTACAATTTTACTTTTACCGATAATCTATAAGGCTATTCAATTTCATGTTTAACCAAATTTTGATTTTTTATCTCGGCGCAATTTCACACTGTACTTATCAGTCCCGACTCGTTGTATAAATAAAATAAGACTACTTAAGACACCGTTGGTCTACAGTCTAATACAATCATATACAAAGTGTGGTCAACGCTCAACAGTTAAGAAAAACAATTATGCCAAACTACAATTTAAATCGAACAAATTGATAAGTGTATTATCTTTTGAGCATTACCGCCGACACATTGAAGCAGATTGTATTCGTCTGCTGGAACAAACATGGTTGTCACATGTATATTAATCACAAGAAATGTCCAAACACCTCACCATGTTTGGCTACAATAATAAGCCAAAGATTAAAACAACATAGCTGTGGCTTTAACATATGCACTAGTAATGAATGTCCAGTCTATTTTTGTCCGTTTGTTTTGCTTTGTTCCAATGTACAAGAAAGTATGTAGTACTTGAAATCAGGAAACAAAACCCATTCCTACACTTGAAAAAACCTGGAAGAGTACCTTTATTGTTGTTCTTCATCTTAGTGAGACTTTCAATATGAATAAAACACAAACATCAATGCAGTTACACGACCGGTAACCGTGCTCTGTATTTAGCAAATTCCCTCACTGTTGAACATGCTGTATCAGTTTGTAGTGGAGAATAATGATTAAAGTATTTTGGCTACTTAACTTCCAGTAGCAAATAGTTCATGCATTTCACATATACATTTTGTACCAGGAGGAAGTAAGGAATTCAGCTGCAAATGTACATAAAATATCAACAAAGTGCAATTTAAAACAAATTCGAACAGAGAAATCTTCCAAATAGTTTCATAGATTTCTGAAAATCGTCATATCCTCTCTTTTATGCTGTTGTTTTTCATCGTGGTTTCTTATCGCACGCATTGGGTTTACGAATTATATGCGCACAATAGTAGTTCATATAAGTTTTTCTATCTAAGACGCGGAAATGAAGGGCACTTTTATACCTATAATGATATTACCACTTGTAATTGAATCAATGATACTATTATTCATTTGATCATTATGAAAAAATAACGCATTTCTACGACGAGGAGAAGAAAAAGTCTTCAGCGACTTTTCGGCTATTTGTTTTAACGAAAAAAACACGACTCACCATTTTACATTTATATTTCAAGAGCTTCAAAAATAAATAAATTAAATTCTATATAAATTAAATGATTGGTAAAACTGTTTATTCTTGACTTTTAAGATACTTTTTGGTAGTTGTAAGTTTTACTACTTTTATATGGTGTTCACACTTTGTCATAGCAAAAAAATGAAGAATAAAAGAATCGTGAATATAAATTTGAGAAAATATTCTTTGTAAGGAGATATCAGACATTTTCATTCTACGCCTGTCGGGGTTCAGATAATATTTAATAGTAATCTTATCATTAAGACAAGTAAAATAATGGGGTTTTATTTATTTTATGAATATTAATACAAACATTATTCTTCGCACTGTCATGTGTGTACGGTTTGGGTTCTCGTCACCGTCTTCAATTTACACGAAATACTATCATTAATTCCTTGCTTATGGTTTGTATTACATTGAAAACACTGTCTTCACAGATACGAAATGATCTTTTTGCGACCTCATATATTTTTCAAAATATCAAATTACTTAAAGTAAACAACGTATGTTTTCATGACGGTAAAATGAGTATGATAAGTTAACCACATAACAGACTTCGAGTAGATTTAATAATTTACAAGAAAAATATTAAAACATGGAATTATCCTATTAAATCTATTTAGCTTGAGGGTGGTGTTTACGATGAGTGTCAAACAACCCCGAAATCATCCGAACGTAAAGTCACCCAAAACAGAATTTAAAGCCCTCACTTTGCTATCTTTTTGATCAAATTTAATAAAATTAATTTTAGACTGGGACGGTAGTTGTTCTCTTTTGTGTGTTCTTAACTACTCTTGTATTTAATGGACGTTTAATACCCGATTCTCAGATTATGATAACATAGACAAAAATTTTATACAGTGAGAAATTTTACACGTTTATAATGATGCAATATAAATAAAAATATTTATGACGAAGTTTATTTAGACCACCGAGAAAAAGACCCGATGAAGAATGTGTTAGGGCAACCTTTTACTATAAAACAGCACGAAATATTCACAAAATGCAATCATAGTTCATAACAATACTTTACTGTTTACGTGTAGACACAAAAGAAGATTGTTGCATGTTGATTTTTGGTTTAAAAAATAATGTTGTCAAATAAAACGGTACTACTAAACCAGGTTAATGTCTCTTCAGTTATGCTTGAGGCCAAAGTATATGAAAACTAAAAGGCAAAGAAAACGTGAGGTACCTGTTATACTAAAAGGCCCAAAGTATTGTTTGGAATCAGAGGAATTAAAAAAGGCAAAAAAAATCAGAACAAAAAATTAATACACGTACAGTATTAATTGTTAAAATAGTCCAGTCTGAAACATTCAGACATCGCAATGGTCGAAACTAATTGAAAATGTTTTCGAAAAAGACAATTTTCGATATTTCGTTTAAATTTATTTAATTTGTTCTGAGGATGTATAAGATGTATACTCCAACCGTTTTTTTTTTTATCATAAATTTCAAAAATTCCCGATATAAGTCAGAATATGATTCACTATCATCAAACAGACTTTTTATCGTTCGAAATTAAAATAACAAAAATATCGACCTCCGAGGAAAATTCAAAAGGGGAAGTCCCTAATCAAACGGCAAACATTAAAAGCTCAAACACATAAAACGAATGGATAACGACTGTCATTTTCTTGACTTGGCAATTTATGTTTGGCTCCCTGATCTACAACTGAATTCTTACAGCTATATGCACGCATAAAAAATTTGCTTTACAATTAAAATAATTGACATACAAATCTCAATTTTAGGATATAGATAGTTGCTTTCTTGGTCCTCTGAAGAAAGGAGCGAGAATACGAACACACGAAAATAACTGTTATACATTTCCATGTGTATATAACGAGTTTCATTTATGTTTGAAGCAGTTAAGACCTACATACATTATGTGTGTAGGTGCCTGTCCCGAATCAGGATCCTGTAATTCAGTGTTGATATTGTTGCTATGACAAGTTTGTTTTTCGTTTATTTTATGGTACATTTATTTGGCCGTTCGTTTTTTCGTTTAAATTGTTTTACACTTTGTCATTTCGAGGCATTTTAAAGCTAGCTATGCGGTACGGCCTATGCTCATTGTAGAAAGCCATACAGTGACCTATATGCTTATAAAAATACTCAGACTATAGAAAACGATTTATGCCAGATAAAATTTGCTATAATATATACCAGATAGAGATGGTATGCAAATTATTGGAAGAAGAAGAAGAAAATATCACTATCTGTTAGACCACCTTATTTAAGCAGGTTGATGTGCTAAATGGATAAATAGTATAGACAATTAAGTTTTTTTCCAATCAATTTATACAGTATCCATAGATATATAAATATGGATTAGTAAATATTTATCTTTTGTTACCAAAAAATCATATCTTATATATGCTACTAACGATGAAATGAAATGCTCACAAATTAAAATAAGATAAACAGAACCCAAAGAATTGACCATATATTTTAATTCAATATTGTAGTAAATACGGTCATGTCTTGTCAAGAAAATATGATAGAATAGATGTAAATTATATTAAGTTGCATTAAAAGTCCGAGTATTCCCAAAACTGCTGTATTTTTGTATAGGAACAATATGAACTTAAATAAAGAGTCAAATGCAATACCTAGTAAAGAATATGAGTTTGGAATGGGCAGTATTAAAAACGAATTGACTGAAAATCGGCGTTGTTAGACAGCCTTCAAATGAAATAGATTTTTATAATAATATCACTTCAGGTAAAAAAAAAAAAAGAGAGAGAGAGAGAGAGAGAGAGAGAGAGAGTAACCGTCTTGGTTGTTGACTTGGGACATGTATGTGAAGATGACGCGAGGTTAAATTAATAAGTTTAAATTACAACCATATACCCCGTTAATATAGAACCCTGAAACACAGAAGTACAAGAAAGACAATATTGAACGCTAGCATATAAAAATCTTATTTAACGTGCTGTAGCATTGTAATATCAATTAATTGCATAAAATTTGAAAAGCTTTTTAATTTTTATGAGAAAAACAACATTTTACCCCTCAATCTACGGAAGCGTATTAGCGCCACACATTTTTTTTTTATTTTTCTTCCTATGTTTAACCTTTGCGATATAACGAAAAACCTTTGCGTTATAACGCGACCTTTTGCGTTAAACGCAAACCTTTGCGTTGTAACGCAAACCTTTGCGTTTTAACGCAAACATTTGTTTTATCTTATTTCTTATTCAAGATCCAAAGGAAACCGTAGTTATTAATGGAGGAGGCTGTATATATTAAAATTGATCACCTTTGTAGTAATTGCAAAGTAAAATGCTTGAATAATTAGATCATATCAATGACTAATAATGAGCATAAACGGATGTTTAATTTTCGTATGGGACAAATATTAACCGGTGAGGCCAGTCAAATTTCATTGACTTACGATTATATCAAAATTTTGATAAAATATGATTTTGATTCTTTTGTTGAAAACTTTGTGGCTGAAATTTTTTTTCCAGACAAGCTACTGTGGAGCAAAATTGTAAAACAGACTTTAGACATATACGAAGAAAACAAATGGAAACACTCAGTTGAACGGCGACCAGAACTTAAGCGGTACCATAAAATACATACTTGTTTGACGGAGCATCGTTTGTTACGACTAGCGGTAACTTATCCATCACTAAATTCAAAATTTATGACGCTTGTGAAATTAGGAGCCATAGCTATTCAAACAGGCAAATGCTCCTTGTGTAACTTATATAAAACGGATATACTTATGCATTATATACTTTGCTGTACATCTCTTTTACAAATTCGGACAGAAATGTTCTACAAAATTGTTGATATTCTTGACGTAGAGGATTCCGTTCTTTTCTTTAATCAAGATGATGACGAAATTATCGAGTCGTTACTTGGAAGTATGAATCATACCATGCAAAC
Organism: Mytilus galloprovincialis; assembly: GCA_037788925.1. Classification (NCBI taxonomy): domain Eukaryota; kingdom Metazoa; phylum Mollusca; class Bivalvia; order Mytilida; family Mytilidae; genus Mytilus; species Mytilus galloprovincialis. Next base: position 47,075,021 of record CM075333.1, on the reverse strand, counting down.
TATAAATGCTGATGTATGGAGCCTCTTGATGTGCCACATAGCAGATTATATGTATAAACTATATCAGGTCTTCAATTATGATCTTTATAGTCACATATTTGATCTTAACTAATGTTGTTCTTGTATGAAGTTGGTGAATTATAGACGTTTTGTTTTTGACTCTATTTCCTATGTAATTATGTAACTACCTATAGACTTTTTTTTATTGCTGTTTGTATACTTTGATGTTGTTTAGAATATGTAAATATGTTAGTGTTATGTTCTTGATTCTGTTCTTATAATATAAATTGTAAAATCTTCATATTATGGAGGAAATAAAGATAATCAATCAATCAATCAATATAAGAAGATGTGGTATGAGTGCCAATAAGAAAACTCTCCATCTAAGTCACTATTCGTAAAAGTAAACCATCATAGGCCGAATTACGGTCTTCAACACGGAGCATTGGCTCACACTGAACAACAAACTATAAAGGTCCCCAAAAACGATATCCATGTTTCTACTAGTATATATATTACAAAGAAAATTTAGTAAATTGAGGTTATACCTAAGAAAAAAATCAACCCTGGTAATATAGCTATAACCGAATATAAATATACTTCCAAAGTAAGCTCTCGTTTGAGAACTGTGTAAAGTAGGTTAGATTCAAACAAGCTACCCTTTGGCAATAAATGTATAGAATGAAGATGTTTTATTAATAAAATTATGTTCTCTCTATTCAAATTGCTACCCAAGCATCTTAAAAATACTTCATTATATTAAAATGAAAATTCAATGACTTTCTATCAAAGAATCTTGATCATATTCTGAGATTTAAAAAAAATGTTTCCTTATTAATAATTCATTTTAAAGCAGAAAGACCATTTTGTCTATTTGACTTGGAGGTTGGTTTCACAATTGTATGACATTATTTTTGATCTTTCAATTTTAATATGACTATATACTAAACTATATATATTTTCTCGTTAAATTATATACTTTTCTGATGCACAAATCAGTCTTAATTTATGTATAATTGCACTTCAATTATTCCATTATTCTTATGCATATTTATTATCATGATTTGGCCTTGTATATATATATGTATGTTTCTTTTTTTATCTACTAGTAAATCACATCCGAAATGAATGACAGACGGACATATATACAAAACTTAATGAATAATTGAAATCAAGATATTTTCGTTATAACGCAAATGTTTTGCGTTATATCGCGAAGGTTTGCGTTTAACGCAAAGGTTTGCGTTGTAACGCAAACATAGGAAGAAATAAAAAAAAAATGTGTGGCGCTTATACGGTTCCGTACAATCTAGTTTTGTATAGCAATTATTATTTATTCAAAATAGAAAGTGCGGTCTTTTTATATTAACATATAAATTTATTCTGAACTACATATAGGATATAAATACAAGTTATATATATGGAAGATTGAAATAGATATATGTTCAACTATACTGAGTCTGGAACATAACCGATAAAGTTAGCTTGCCCATTTCGTCATGGTGTCGAGGGGCCCACTATATCGGACTACTAACACAAAGGTCCTGGTTAGATTCCAGTTTGGGATGAAAATTTTAAGAACTCAATTTTCGGCTCTCTCTTGACACCATCTGCGAGTATGGTCTTGAGGAAACGATGATAGTCCGTCGGAAGGGGACGATAAATGGCTGACCCGTCTAAAATAGAGCTATATCTCTTGCACGTTAAAGACACCCTTGTAGATTTTGAAAAAGAGTAGGCTAATGCCGCTACAAGGTAGCACTCGCACCCGCAAAGTGGAAAGGGATTAATATAAGTTGCAAAACTTGTTTCCCAATTGACTATAAATAAATATGTTTAAACAATATCTAATGTAACAGATTATACACCACTGTCAAGGACTAATTTTGTTTTACATGAAGTCGATAAATTGATGTATAGTTCTTTTGTTGCATCCTAATTATAAACCTCTTTTTTCCTTTTTTTCAATCTCTACTCCACAAACCAATTCATCCATGATGAACCATTTAGTAGACAATAAAAGAGGGACAGACGATACCAGAGGGACAGTCAAACTGGAAGATCGAAACTGACAACGCCATGGCCATAAAAAAAGTTTGTTTCCAGTTTTTGGAGAAAAAAAATAATTTGTTTTTGATTCTGAGAAAAAAAATTGTTGGTTTCACCCTCAGCTGCCACTATATGTAATGCTAAAATTGAAAGAAAAAAATTGTTTTCGACTTGTCGAGAAAAAAATATGTCCAGAAAAAAAAACCATAGCCCCTCCCCCCCCACAGAAAATCAAATGGTTGCTGCCTTAAGAGATATTTCAAAATTTCGAAGATAAACTGACAAAGCCATGGCACAAACAAAAACCAACAAAAGACAGAAAGATGAACAGAAGTTTACAAACACTACACAGAAAACTAAATACTGGACAGCACGAACTCCTATGAAATGCAGGGGTGATCTCATATTTTAAGTGTTTTGTTGATTAACACCCAAAGTATTAAAATTATAAAAATACCATATATGCAGTACAGTATACGACAATTTGAATTTGCGACTACAAATCACGCGTTTTAATGTCACAAAAGAAGATAGCTCAAATGTTATAACTTTTATAAGGTATACACTGAATTAAACAACCATTAATGTAAATTATGGTAGTCTCTTTTGAAATCAAACTATAACATAGATCATCTAATTGTATAAAATGTTGCATCGCATTGTGATAAAGGTATAACACAAATTGTAATACAGTATTCATATCACACCCCTTGTAGTCTCAACGTCGTCAAATTTGATCGAAGTCATAATTAAAGTTAACTTGTTTCCGATGTCTTGTTAAAAGTCCAATATTAAAAGAGTTTTATGTTTTATTGGGCTTAATAAAAGTGATGAGCTACATATTTTTTAATCTTTTAAAGCTAATGGGGATTTTTCCACATTAAAGTTTGCAGGGTAAAACTAATTGTGGAGGAAGTTCCAAACTTCTGATCCTTCCGAATTACCGACTACTTATGTGATTCAACATTCTGTATACTGTGCCATCGTTAAATTTCTCTGATTTACGTATACCATTGAACCAATCGTCCTTTTAATATTCAGCCACTATACATGGTTTCTGTATACCATGTGCTTTACTTCAAAATTTAAATTTTTAATGTTTTAAGTAGAGATTTGTAAACTGCACGTTTTTTTTTGTCTTTACGTTTATCTCCATGGACTTTGTCGCTCTCTCTTCGACTAGTCAGCAATGATTCTCCATGTGGCATATATATTGTATCCTTTTGTTGTTGTTGCTCGATTTGATATTCCTTTCCAATGGATTACTTAAGCTGGCATTAAACATCCCAATTTTGAATTTAAAATAAACAGCAAAAAAAAAAAAAAAAAAACATCAAAAATATGATCTTATTATATATTGTGCATATATTTAACTATTTAAGGATCGAAAGCAGATTCAATATTGATTAAAATCATAAACTTTGGATTTCTTGAAGAGATGCGAATTGTATAATATTTTCATGTCACTGACTACATTGTTCTTGATATTAAAATTATCTAGGTGATATCATAAGCTGTGATTTTGTTGAATACTAATTTTGTATTTTATTTTGTTTAAGTGTATTTATGGACTTTATTATAGAAAACATAAAAAATAATAAAGAAATCTGCTGAATTGAGACATATTTTTCTCGCACATGAGGCTTCACAAGTTGTAAAACTAAAAACTTATTTTTTTCATAGTAAAGTCTCGGGTTTTCTTTTGTTTAATAAGGAACGAAATATGACTTAAACTTAGGGGAAATTCCAGGATTTAATTTCTGCACCTACACGTACATTGTATATAAACAATTGTATATTTCAATATAAGTAACAAAAGAGGCTCAATTTTCTGTTAGGTAACTTGTTAAGTTTTGAATGACATATACTTGAGGTTAATTTCAAAATGTATTTCGTTTCCCATTTTCTGTCAAAACTATTTCCTTACTGACACAATATTGACATAGTTTCGGAAGCAGGTTTACCCTTCAAATCAATGATACGAATTCATTATATTAGGGAGCTACCATTTGATTTTTATGGGGGGGCTAGGATGGAAAATTTTGTCCTGCATTTTTTTTTAGTTGTAATCTCTGTCCTGCCTTTTTATTTTTCACTCTATTCGGTCCTGCCTTTTTTTACCTAAATTGCCATCCTGCCTTTTTTTTTTGCAAAGTGTCTCATCCTGCCTTTTTTTTTACTCAAAACTCCTGTCCTGCCTATTTTTTTCAAATTTCATCCTAGCCCCCCCCCCCCCCCATAAAAATCAAATGGTAGCTCCCTTACAGTCACGACTCTCTAGATAGCAATTGATACAACTGAATCATGTATTTTATACATTTTTCTCACAGTGGTACGTAGCATGTATATCATTTAAAACAAATCTGTTTTCAAGGTTTATTCTTTTGTTTCTGTGACACATTTAAGACTTCCAGAGAATACATGTAATAGGATATACTATACATTATAGTCATTGTCATCAACAATGTTCGTAACATATGTTTTGTCAGAAATAAACACTATAATTTTATTTGTTCTACTTTGAATATCCCACCAGAATAATGTTAATATTTAGTTACAACTTTTAAAGCAATGTATGCTTTACAATGTAATTATAATGACACCACATGACGTTCTGTGTTCTTGTCGAAACACCTTCTGTACAAGTAACATAGTGTATTCAAGTAGGGTTCGTTCTGTATGATGATATGTTTATGGGGAGTACTATGAAAATCTTTTTGTTTGTCTATTGTCACAGCCATAAGCCAGCTGATGGATTCAACACCTATTCATCAGCGAAAAAAGCGTCAAAATTGAGTAGGGCAATTTAAAACCAGATATTAGGGTGTCTTTAAATTGTAGGATATAAAAGAAGTATACCATACAGGAGCTATGGAGTTATGGCACATTACAATATCACCGGCAATAAAATGACCTTCAACCCCTTTAATAGGATCATAATACGAAAACAGATACACGTTACATACATTAATGGTTCACGTTGATTTACATATGTTTCGGAGTCTTTATTGCCTTAAGAATTAAGTATCTTCTGTTTTACATTTGTATTCAAACACAGGGAATCATTTACATACAGGATAGACGTAAATTTAACCGATTTCTATACAAAAATCATGTGAATTGTCACATATCCTGACATAAAAATTTAAAATAAAACGTCCTGGTTGTTATATTGTTTAAACCCAGTGTTTAAGCAATGTATAGTGCAATAAAAGGTTCAAATTTATTTTAATTATGTAATACGGAAAAAGTTATAAACTCCTCAAATGCATTTATACTATTTGATATGGAAAAAAAACCCCAACATTTGCCAGTATTCACCTGAAAATATGCTTATTAAACAAAATAAATCTTTTTGCTTATATACGTCTTTGCTTAAATTATTGATTTCTTATACTTGTTTGATTCGCTTATTTCTTTTTGATTATGGCAGCAAAAAGGCAACCGAGACAAACAAAAACGAATGATAGCTTAATAAGCCTCGAACGGATGAAAATAAAAGTTGTCCGTTGACAAAATTGTTATCCGTTGGGAGTCCGTTGATGTACTGACCGAATAAAACGGACGCGTAACGGATGCATAACGGACACAAACCGGGTATGTAACGTACGAGAAACGAACACGTACCGGACAGAACGGATGTCGAACGTACATACAACGGACGTGTACCGCATAAAACGGACACATAACGGAATCGTACCGGATAAAACGAATGAACAAGATATACGGAAAAATCAAAGGCGACAATAATAATACATGTAAATCGCATAAATATTCAAAATGTTTCTGTGTAACTGATTTTGGTTTGTTCTTCTAAATTCCGCCAAAGGGCAGTGTCTGGCCTGAATAAGAACTGCTTGATTGTGTTGACGTGCCTATACTTTAAGATCGATTATGAATAATAAGAATTCATGAACCTTAAGAAATCTGACATACCAATAATTGGCATTTCTGACGCGAAATTTTCAATTGGAATGTATCCGTTTCAGTTCCGTTCATCATCCGTTTTATCCGTTATACGTCCTGTAGAAGTCCGTTTCTCATCCGTTTTATCCGTTAAACGTCCGGTAGAAGTCCGTTGGTGAATTTATCTTCCAGACCTCCAACGGATGTATAACGGACACGTAACGGATACAAAACGGAAACGAAACGGACGAATACCGTACAAAACGGACGCCTAACAGACGTTCAACGGACATTTTATCCGTTGGACGTCCGTTCAAAGTTTTGAACATGCTCAAAATTTTGCACCGGACAGAACGGACGTCGACGGATAAAACGTACGCTTAACGGACATGCAACGGATATGGACGGACGTCTAACAGATGAAGACGGACGTCTAACGGACATGAACGGATTGAAAAAAAGTTATCCGTTAGGCGTCCGTTCGAGCTATCCGGTAAGGTGTGACCGAGGCTTATGAACGGATTGAAAAAAAAGTTACAAACTGAAAATTATTATGTCATATGGTCAACACAATAAAAAAATTTTCATAGACCTTCAGAAATTCGTTACATTTTAACAGTCAGTACATTCATTAAAAGAAATATATATCTATAATACTAAAATTACGAGGTCCAATTTGTCAGCCGTCATCACGTAAAAACGACGAATCAAAGAATTCAACTTTATATACAACTAATATAGTATAAAGGTGTAGATTAAAAATTACACCACTCCAGGCCCTTTTGTTTTCCACGTAATTAATATCGCCAATAATTAGGAAGTTCCGGGTCCAGTCCGATACCGATACCAATAGTATAATCACCTGTTACCTATTACCTTATCTGTACGTTCCGCAACTGACAGGCGCACCACCAAACGGTGTATTCAGGATTAATATGCTATATAAACGGGTCATAATCACAGGGTTGACACTACTAAATTGTCAAATTGTTACCTATTGTAGTATTTTAATCCGTAAGACTTTCTAAGATAACAATACGAATACTAAAAATCTGGACTAAAAATAAGTTTCAATTTGTTAGCGGGCATGACGTAAAACAGCGAATCAAAGAATTCAACTTTATTTATAACTAATATAGGACAATGCTGTTGATTAAAAAATACTCCATTCCAGGACCTTTTGTTTTCCAAATAATTAGTATTACCAATAATTGATAAGTTCCAGTTCGACGGGTTCAAACAGAAAGATTTGAAAGCAGAGAAAATTGTGTATCTTATAATCGGCATGACATTATCAGATGACAGTACTAATACTAAGATAAGGCTTGCGCATAGTTATATACTTTAATTCAGTCACGGACCCGCGATATCACGGATGTGTTCTAGTATATATATATAAAAGGTTAACGTAATTATAATTATCTACTATCGTTGAAGACTTTTACAGTATTTCATCCTTAAGATAGAAATTGTCGCTGGCGTTGAGTCAGTGACACCTTTTCAGACAGTATCGTTAAAGCTACATGTATACATGTTATGATAACTTTAAACGGCAAAGCAACATGTATTCTGGAATACTAATCCACTAGATGAATCATACGATACAATGTGACAGGTCTTTGATTACACAGGGTTTAAAATGGCGATGATTAGTTTGTGTTGGACACCAAACTTAGTCCAGTATCACTTTACCAGATTATCTGTTATAGACACTGTGGGCAACTGTAGGATAGGTTTATCCTTCTCAAGTAGCAATGTTTGTCCGATCTTAATCTATAGAAGTATGACAGTTTCCTGTAGAGAAATGTGTCGAGTATTTTTTTAACGTTTTTATCTTCGTATGTAAGTATGGATATTTATACATAAACTTCATTCTGCTTTGTAAATTATGTAAATAAATTTTACATAAATAATGGGCTATTAGTAGTTTATAAACACGTTTAACAATACTGTCGCCCAATAATTGACTATATCTACCTAGTATCAATAATGTAATAAACTATAAACGTGATCACAGTATTACCCTCAACCTTAACAATGATATTGAAAAAAAAACCACAGATTTGGAATTACGATCCTTGTTTTAACCGTGAGTGCTTTTGTGCTCTAATGCTCAATGTGTCTTTCCGGTATCGAGTTAAATACGACCATTAAAAGTCAAGGCAAACAGATTTGTTATTTGGATAATTTTAAACATTTTTGACATTGTACTTTGTTTTACTATTAGTATTTGTTAAATAGTGATATTAAATAGTGATAAATTTTATCTATAGTGTCTCATAAGCCTATCTAGGCTGGGTATTTGTCTTATTTTATTATTGTGCAATGTATATTATATAATCTGTATAAAAATATGTAAACAAGTATGTGACCAATCTAATTAAAAACCGATCTCTCATCGCTCCTGTTTCTGATATGTCGCGTGGGAGATCTAACGAAACCGGCTTTGAGGTCACATGTGAGTGAACTAAAAGTCATGAATTTATAAAGATATGCAAATGAGTTGACGACCTATTAATAAGCCAATCAAAAAAGTTTATGAATTATTTTGACTGACGATTTCGTCGTAAATAAAATGAGTTACATCCCTTTGCCTTACGTTAAACTTCCAAGATCATGGAAGACTCAATTTCATTGGTCGAAAAAGACACACCTACGAGGTCACTCACATATGACCTCAAAGCGGGTTTCGTTAGATCTCCCACGCGACATATCAGAAACAGGAGCGATGAGAGATCGGTTTTTAATTAGATTGGTATGTGACACTTAAATAAAATAAATTATTATTATTTGTTAATCTCAGCATGACAATTCAAAATACTAATTGCATGAATGCAATTATGAATGTTTCTCTTTAACAATCTAGCTATCTGATTCATGTGATTGAAAACTTTACTATTAAATCTTGTGAAGAAGTTGATGCCAATATGTTTCTAATCAAACAATGCATCCATGGTCAAAGATAAATGATTATTTTCCTTTAATTTCTGGCATACAATATTTAGTTCCTTGCCAACCCGTATACACCAAGAAAAAATTCAAGAACAATAAACTACAGCCGAAACATACAAAATACAAATGTTTTTATTTTGCAATGAGCAGCCCAAAGGAACAGAAATATAAACTCCAATACAAGCACAAATTATACAAAACACAAAAATTCAATATGGATTGGTACAATATAATTAAAATTATCAATATTGATATAAAATAGCATTAGGGGATGACCATTTGATATTCTGGGGGGAGGGGGGGGGGAGGAGGATTTGTTTTTGAGATGAATCTTTAAATTCCCAACTGCATATACATGTATTGCATACATACATAATATTAAAGTTAGGTTGTAACAAGCCTCTTTTAAAACTATTGGCAAATATATTTCGCCGAGCGGATCGAGGCAATTTTTTTTAAGGGTTTTGGAGCCACTTGAAGGCCCAAGAAGCTATAGAACAAATGATGCAAAATCATGCTTTCTGGGTGTTCCAAGGACCCTTTCATAATCTGAAAATGCAAGTTTTGATTTAATAATTTTTTGACAATATTATTTTGATCTCAAAGCAAAAAGTATAAATTTAGTGTAAGACTCAAGTTTCTAGGGACAATATCAAAAGACAAATGTGCACGATAAAGCAAAATTGGAATTCATAGTTAAGTCTGTGGCTGCTGTTTTTTTTTTAAACTCATGATCAAGTTCATTATAAAATTACTAGATTACAAAAGGAATGCACCACTTACAGAATACAGAAGGGCAATCAACGAACAAAAGACAAATAAATAAGAAACAGTGATCCCGAAAAATCAGGGCTACATCTGAGGGAAAACAGCACTTTCTTCTTGCAAGGCACTTGCCGTGAACACAATTTGATATGGAGACAAGCGTTTGGTTTTGAAATTTCCTACATGAAGCATTTGCCTCAATTAGTTACGGCCCTGTTAAAATAAAAGTGAGGTAAGGTTTCCTGAGACAATATGCCTCAGGTTAAATGAAACCAATTTTCAGACATTTCAAGTATATTTAAATAATATTTATACTTTTATTATTAAAATAAATGGGAAGTGTTTCCAGATTTTTTTTGGGAAAAAAGATGAATTTATGAAGAATTCTGGTGCCATCTCATACTTTCAATTAGACCTGCTGAATTATTTATTTTCAATACATTGCAAGTCAGGTAATTTATTTTCAAACTACCGTAGAACAAACTATTTATTTATGTGATTATCAAGGCTGATTTATTTATTTTCGAAATCCTCCACCCCACCCTCCCCCCCCCCCCCCCCCCCGCGCCACCCCTCCCCCAGAATAACAAATTGTCGTCCCCTAAGAAAGGGACCATGAAAACAGATGCATACAGCAATGAAATATATATATTTGTTTCTTTTTGTACTGCTTGTCTGTTATCTATATCAACCACACTTGCATTAAAATGCATTAGTATTTAATTAAAAACACATATTATACTAGATTCTTTATCTACATATTCTTTAAGAACTTGAATAAGTCTCATTAATCTTTTTTTAATAACATTGTTTGTATTGTATTATGAAAATTATTGATGTTGTAATGTTTATACCTTTTGGGGCCCATAATTGGAAATAAAATATCTTCTTCTTCTTTTATAGTACAAGTAAAGTGATTCAATCTAAGTATTCAAAAAGTTACATAGTAATGTATATATAATTGATCATATATATAATGATCTTCAGAGGACATAATTAACCCTATTAATTTTTCATCACATTTTATAGCTGATCAAATTTTTTAAATTTTAAGCTCATTTGATTTAAATGAGAATTTCTTCTTATATCTAGCTTAGGACATTTAAAGAGAACTTCCAATGAGCATAATTTACATAATCTTTGATTTAATTGAATTCCAGAATGTCGACCTATTTCAATTTCAAGATCAAGGACATTTAATCGAAATTTGGTAATATTTTTCTTTTTCTGTAGTCCTCCAAAGATAAACAATTTTCAAAACTACCATTAATTATATGTCCTTAATTTTATTTCAATGATCTGGGTTAGGATAATCTTTAAATACTTGATCGTGCCAAATGTTTTTATATTTTTCTTTTAATAACTAAATTTTCTATAAGATTTCGTCTTTTTTATTGCTCAACATACAGTGATGCCCAACAAACTGAATAAAACATGAATGCAGCCAATCCAGCAAGATTTCTGGTTTTGATGGCACAAAAGAGACAGAAAATGAAATCAGTTTTTATTAAAGACAATTAAAATGTGGGCCTTATAAAAATATACGAAAAGAGCCCAATGAACAACAAAGAGTGCCGGATATATTGAATGCTACACATGTCTCGTTTAGTTTCCAATCTGTACATAAAGAAACAAGTCAAGAACAAACCCTTGCAACCGAAATACCCAAAAGAAATATATATTATAAAGGACAATTATACTATTTAATTATTGATGTAAAAAAGAGCAATAGTCCGGATTTAGGGAGCTACCATTTGATTTTTATGGGGGGGGGGGGGGGGGGGGGAGGGCTAGGATGAAATTTGAAAAAAATAGGCAGGACAGGAGTTTTGAGTTAAAAAAAAAGACAGGATGAGACACTTGCAAAAAAAAAAAGTCAGGACGACAATTTAGGTAAAAAAAAGTGACTAATTCACAGGGATACTCGGCCAACTGCTGTAGGTCGAGTAATTTGTGACAACAGCAAAGAAAAGTGCAATAAAGACATTATTTTATTAAAAAAAAAAAAAAAAAAAAAAAAAAAAAAAAGTCTGGATAAACTAAAAAAAAAAAGTCAGGACCGAACAGAGTGAAAAATAAAAAGGCAGGACAGAGATTACAGCTAAAAAAAAAATGCAGGACAAAATTTTTCATCCTAGCCCCCCCATAAAAATCAAATGGTAGCTCCCTTACCACTGTCAAAAATAAATCCGATGATGTAATAGTTCTACAGGCACTACTAGTAACTGATTTTATTCGAACACAACAAAAACTTACAGTCTCCAAGATTATCGGCATCGTTTTTACGAATTTTATGTAGCTCAAAAAGCTCTTCAGTGAAAGTGTGACTTCAGACATGCATACCCTGATCGAAATGATCACAGGACATTTATTATGACACATTACGTCTTTTAAAAAATGATTTGCCAAGATACAACAGTTTGATCCTTATATCAAATATTTCCTCCAACTTTGTAAAATGACTAGTTATTGTAAGTATGTATTTGTAACCTCTTGTGAAAACATGAAATGGACCCATAATATATGTGGCAAGTCTATCCCAAGGTACACGAGTTAACATACTACCTAAATGAGCCCTATTTTCTTTTTTTTTCTCACTTTTTTCCAAACTTTATATAAGAGGGACAACTTTTTGTCAGTAACAATATATCAAATTATATATCAATCGTGACTATATAGGCTTTTCTACCTAACGAATATATTACGTTAGCTGTATTTGGCAAAACTTTTTGGAATTTTGGTCCTCAATGCTCGTCAAGTTCGTACTTCAGTTGGCCTTTTTTTTTTTTTTTTTTTTTAACTTTTTTTTTAACTTTTTTGGATGCGAACGTCACTGATGAGTCTATTGTAGACGAAACGCGCGTTTGGAGTAAGTATTATTTAATCCTGGTATCTATGATGAGTTTATCTAGTATCTAGATGGTTAAATTTAATTATCTCCGTCAACTCATCATAATTTAAAGTTTTTTTCTATTATCATTAGATAACCGCGACTCTTTAACATAGAGGATGTCCGACAGAAGAAAGACAATCAACTTAGGAAACCCCTTTCGGCTGAGTTAAAAATAAATCTATAACAGTATTGTATAAAACTAAACATGTATTGGTTTTCCCGTTTTCAAGAATGGTTATGCATTAGCATTTTGGGGGCCCTTTATGCTGTTCGGTGTGAGCCTAGGCTCCTTGTTGAAGACCGTACCTTGACCTATAATTGTTTACTTTTATAAATTGTGGCTTGGGTGGAGAGATGTCTCATTAGCACTCATACCACATCTTCCTATATCTATATATTGTGCATTCTTTCAACTTTTTTAAAGACTTACACAGTGGCTAATCTTTAAACATTGAATTTCTTTTTTATACATTTTTCAGCTTTGCTTCTCTCTAAGTATTCATGTTTTACTAAATTAGAGGAAAAATGGTAAGTTCTAAATAATGAAAGCTAATAAACTTGCCAATGGACTAAATCATAAGTTAAAAATGTTCATTATACTATTTTACTTTAATATTGCAAAAATGTTCAGAAAAAATCAAAACATATCATGACAAAAATTTAAAATAAACAGAAAACTTAAGAAGAAAATGCAAATATATAAATACAACAGCTAGTACCTGTTTATACAGTGTATAGTACTAGTATTTCAATTATTTCATGTTCATTATCACGCTGTCAATCTATGCTACCTAAATACAAAAATGTAAAACCTTGTAAAGATATGTCAGATAGCTGTTTGTGGTCATCTCAGGGATAAGATAACTTCTTATGAATGGTCATTTATTTGTTTAGACTAATGTCCGACAATGTTTATCTAATTTTATGATAAAAGTTTTATGTTTGACACGGAAGTGTTGTCCCTGTCTCTTTCACAGCAGGATAGTGCTAACTTTGATGATACCATGTTCACTTTTCGACAGCATCTTGTAATTATCTCCCTTTGTTTTTGTCTAAAAAGGGCGGAGGACCTCAAAAGGGGTCAATCAAATCACATAAGTCGGATGGGAAAACACAAAGAAATGACAAAAAAGCCACCCAAACAAAAAAGAGACGGTGGGAGAAAAACAAGCAAGTCTACATAACAATTATATATAAAAAGTCAAGACTGGGCATCAGAAATGGGGACAGATCTCAGTTTTCCACATGTGGCACCAGTCTTGATGCTAAGCTTTATATAAGTGAAAATAAGAAAAATATAATGGATGCTTGCCGTTCGTGTCATTTGAAAAGTAATGCTTCTGGTATGTTTTTCGACTTAACAGAATATGGCTTGGAGATAAGAATTGTCGCTTGAAAAAAGAGAATACGATGGGTGGGGTTGTCAAATGTTAAATTAAGATACTCATACTAAATATGCTTAAGATGTATGTTTCGAATGTCCCTATTATACTGAGGTAATAGAAACTTACAATTTTGTAATAATTCTCTGTCTCCTGCACGACATCCATTGGACAATGTTATAGGTTACAATGTACGAAATAAAGTTAGATGGGCGCAGCAATTTGTAAAGGGAACATGACCTAGAGATAAAAATAGATGGCTATCTGTGTTTGGTTGGTATATCATTTATGTATTTTTCTTCAGGAAATAATCATTAATCAAGTTTCATGCAAGCACAAATTTGTCTTCAATTGTAAATGATTAAGGGCCGGAAATATATTTTCTTTATTTTGTTCAAACTTGGTCAAAACTTTCAGCGAAATCGTAAGGTATATTAAAAAAAAAAAATCACAAAAAAGCCATAAGACCATATAATGGCTAAGAGTGGTACAATCACAAATTAATATCGAGCTCCAATTAGGCAACACCAGTTTTTCCATAAATAGTTTATTAAAAACGCCATATATGGTGATAATTGCTAAAATAGCATTACAGCAATGGGGCCTACATTTATTACTTTATATTCTAAAAGTAAGAGTACGAACCAATACAAATTAATGATACTTTGTGCTTAAAGATAATTACAAATAGTACAAATCAAAGTTTTTTTTTTGAAGAACTCGCAACTGTAAAAGCTTAATGTTGACAACACTCAAGTTACAAGTCATGAAAAAAAGTTAATGTATCATAGAACATTAACCCATACCTATAATAATGCAAGCAATAACGGAATTAGTTATTCTGCCACATTTTTCAACAGTGGTGAAAAATCCAGATTTCCGTTATGCCATTATATCTACCAAGATAAAATGTGTCCGTTAAATTCACGTTATATGATTAAGATTGGAATTTAATTTACATACAGATTGAACATTAATCGTTATTTATCCATAATATCTTCGCCAGATCCTTATACAAATAGTTATATAGTGTGAAATGGTATAGATAGATATGTGTAAACAACCGGATGTAGATAAAATATTGACAGCATGTGAATACATAGAAAATGGTAGTATTGTTTCCTTTCATTGGCGACAATACTAACATTTTCTATATGTACCACTTATATGGTAAAAATGTGAACAAAACAGTTGTTTCAACTATCTTATTAGTACTTATTTATAATAACTATGCTTTAAATATCGAAGTCAAACGGTGGCATGTGCATGTTTATAGTATTAGGTCCGAGTACACAGTTATTTCGTAGTGCATTTCTTTTAGACAATAAATGAAAATTAAAAAAATCCCACCTGCGCTTTCTCAATAATATTTTTACAGTGTGTTGTACTACTTTTGGGACAAATTATATCAAAATTATAGAAAAATTCATCAGCTCTAACTCAAAATATGGACAATTTTATGTTAAGGGGGTCTTGAAATCTTTTGACAGCTTCCGAAGTGCTAATTTTTTACCTTTTTCAGTTGGACATAATCACTACTTTACATTAATATTTATG
This sequence comes from Mytilus galloprovincialis, assembly GCA_037788925.1. Taxonomy (NCBI): domain Eukaryota; kingdom Metazoa; phylum Mollusca; class Bivalvia; order Mytilida; family Mytilidae; genus Mytilus; species Mytilus galloprovincialis. The sequence goes on along the minus strand of CM075333.1, from coordinate 47,059,517 downwards.
ACCCAAATGTTTTTACAGTGCCATTTCGACCTCTTTCTTTCTATATGAGGCATAAAACACGGAGAAATAAATTTGGAAGGGGTATAAAAAAAATTGGCAAATAACACACTGTCCACACTAAGGACTATATTCGTTTTTTGGATTGATATGGAAGTCTTTCCGAATAATTCTCAAGAAAGTATATTAGCTATTTGTTTAAAAAATATGTTGTAAATAAACACAATACAGTTACTTTTCAATTACAAAATTTGATAAAGGTTCAAATACTAGTATATGAAAGAGCACATTTTAGCCTGTGTGTTTTGAAGTAGCTCAAAAAAAAAATATGTATCATGCTATTTTAAAAAAAATGGAGAAACAAAGATACAATGTACTAGACACATCAGTAAAAATAAGATTCTCATTAATTGATATATTATGGTTTAAAATAAATAAAAAAATGTTGCAATTTAATTTGTTTACTAAATTAAATTTAATACGTCATATAAGTGATAAAAGAGACAGCATGTTATTGTTTTGTTCTAAATTATTCATTTATGAATTTATTCAAAATACTTCTAATGACTGTACTTTTTCATGTTTTTTTTTATATATATATATCATCCTACTGTTGTTTTGACTTTAATGATTACTTAGTGTAATAAATACTGTGCAACTTTGAAATTCAGTTACTAATTTTCAATAGGAACCATGATAAATTTTAATAAACTGTGTCTTTCGACCTGAATTTTTAAAATAAATATAAATAAGCGGAAGATTTGTCAAAAAGTCTTTTTGAATAATAAAACGATATAAACAAATGAATTAACAATTATATAGGTAAAACTATCTATAAGTTAACTCTTTCTGGTTTGTTTTCAAACTGGTGGGAGGAAAATGGTAAAAAAAAAAATTTTGTACATTATAAAAGAAATGTATCTTCACATACATATATATGTAGTCATTTGACGCGTCAATGAGACAACAAAAGTTAGTAAGCGGTCTCCATAAAACCATTTCAAGATTTTAAAGAAATCTGTATATCTGGTAGTTGACAAAACGTGAAAAAAGAAGTGCTACATCTATCTTTAAAAATGTTGTTAAGCTCGAGTCCTACATGTACCTCCATGACTAGTATAGAATTGTGTGTGGGATACAGAGTTTAAAACAATATCAGTTTTGTTTTGAAAATTATATTATATACACAACTTGATAGTTAAGTCTATTGGTCCGGAAATTAAACATATACTCCCACGACATTCGTAAAAACAATTACTAGTATAATAAGTTTGTTTTATACCCTTTTGGAATATAGAGTAAAGAGGGAAAACTTTATTCTACTAAATTCCAGCTGAAATAAGTATAGCCTTATGAATACCGCTATAATTTTACATGGCTGCGTGAAATACCCAATGAATGTCACCCTTTAAAAATAAAATATTTGTTTTTTATATAGATAATCAACTTGGTACCCCTCTTCTTTTTTTCTAATTCATGTACAAAAATATAGTAAGCTGTTACAGCAGACACCAGCGCAAAAACTCCAACATCAGTCTATTTAAAAATACTGTCTGTTATTATAAGGAAATTGTTGCGGAGTTATGAGTAATAATTATAATTGCATTTGGATATTAAAGAAGCTTGTAATATTTTTTGTTGAATAATTAAAATGTGCACACTAATATTGCATTTAATGGTATTGCACTGCCATGTCAGTAGTCGAAGGTTTGCAATAATATTTCTAAATGGAATACACACATTGTATTTTTAATTAACATACACGTACATTTGTACATGTAGTTTCTATTCTGGTCAAGAGTAAGTATATGAAAATATTTTGTTTTTCAAGGAATAAATGTATATGCTTTTTAGATTGAATAACTATGAATCGTAAATATGTTTTATCCATAAACAAGTTGGACGATTCTTTATTCGTCATGAATAAAAAGAAGATCATGTTGCTGCTTTTGCTGATTTCGCCAATTTTGATCATGAGAACACAGTTGAGGAAACAGATGCAGGAGAAATAAAATATGACATCATATTTAAATAAAAAAATGTTGACGTCACACGTTCTATGCAGAAAATGCTTTCTAAATGCATAGAAGAAATTAAAAAATCAGAAAACCTAATTGTATTATAAACACAATAATCTTTATTTTATTTTGCCAATTTTGTTCCTCAGAACACAGTAAAGGAAGCAAATGCAGATGAAATGTTATGACCTCACCTTGCAAAAAGAAAATGCTGACGTCACACCTGCTATGCAGAAACAACTTGCTCAAGGCATAGGGTTAATGAAGAAATTTGGAGACTTTTTGTATGTTCTAAAATAATAATAATATCAGTCAAGGCTAAATCCACATCTGTTAGAGCAACCTTCTAAAGACGGATCGACTTGCTCTTAACATAATTTACATCACAAAAACAAAATCGACACACTTTAAAATGCATTTCACATCAACACCAAGAAAACAAAATCAACAAGACTTTAAAAGCAACTTTGCAAAAACAAAATTGACATGCCTTTAGCAAAAACTACGCGAAAAACAAAATCAAAATGACTTTAACGGCAACTTTTCGAAAACAAAATCGACATGCCGTTTATGGTAACATATCGCGAAAACTGTCTTATATTTGGATGCTTATAAATTGTCTGCCAATGCAACACTAAACAGTATCGTATGGAATTGAATTGTAGCAGATTTCCCCGCTTGCTACTTATTCTTCCGAAATAAATCATATATTGTCATAAACAAAATGACTACGAGCATGTTCTTGTACTTCGAACAGTATTCTTACAGTAAGTTACACAAACATCAGATGTCTGTACAAGCTATTCTTTAATTACAATCTGAATTAGCACGTTCATGCTAATCTTTATTTTGTATTTACTAGATACTATCCGTGTGGTTTGATATACACTATTTATTTAATGTAATCTATTAGATTTTAATCGAATTGATTAATTTAAAAACATTATTTTATTGAAATTGTAAAATTTATATAGCGGTCTAAATCATCGCATTATACAAATTTAAATTTTCAAAAGTTTAAATGTTCAAATTTTGTAATGCGCTTTGAAATGTATTGTCTAAACACGTGCCGTATGAAAAAGACCACCTCTGTTTTTGGAAGAAAAATTTGATTTGGTGATGTTTAGAATTTCGTTGACAATTAATTAGCATGAATATAACAAGGGATTACCGATGTCAATTACCCGAATCCGTGGAAAATCTTCTTTTGATATGTTTATACATAGTTGAAACATAAACATTAGATTATAATACATTAAATTGTGTGAAAAGTTTGCAAAACATTGGTTTTAAAGGAATAACACGTGTTGGTGTATTTGTCGGAAAGGGTATTGAGCTTTTGATTACGATTAAACATTGGAAATATTTAAATAATTATACAAACAGTACTAGGACGCGACCAGTTTTGATATCACAAGGTGACCACAAGTCAAACGAAAAACGAAAACAGAAATGGTTATAGTTACTACTGTATCAACTCTCCTCACAGAAGATTTTTTTTCGCAACCAAACACTTAAATCTTACATTGTATATATAGTCTATATATAAAACAAGATGCAGGGATATGAGAGTCTAATATAATTCTGTCAAATGAACGTCAAAAGACATGAACATTTAAGACTTGAAATGATAACACATATGTACAACAGGAGACGCACATACTTAATAGAAATAAATAATATTTGAATAGATAAGAACAAAAAAACTTGAAAATCTAGCAGTATTAAAATCAATCTGACAAATTTCAATGAGAAATATTTCGGATGACTATATAATTATTTAAAGTAAATCACAGATATTTTAACACTAGTACTATTCTTCTGTTTGAGTGTCATGTGTCTTTAAGTGATGCATCAAGCCAACATATCAAAAAAGCTAAAATAGCTGTTGAAGAGCTGGACCTGAAGCAAAGCCAAATCAAAACAAGAAATCAGAGATATATATATATAAAAAAAACATAAAAAAATAATCTTATTTAATATTGTATATACATTTAATTATTTTGTTTATTTTATTTTAATTTACAGTTTCCACACATTTAGTATGTTGTTTCAGTCCGATGCTATTTTTTAGTGAAACCACTCTAGGCAGCCATCACAAATGAGTGATGCAGCAATGTGCACGTCGGTTTTGCAGATTTTTTTTTATTAAACTCTGCAATTAGATATAAGAATATGTGGTATAGATCCAATGAGAAAAGTCTTTAGATTAGTCCATCTAAGTCGCAATTTGTAAAGGTAAACCAATATTATAGGTCAAAGCCTTCAACACCGAGCCTTGGCTCAAACCAAACGGCAACCTATAAAGGGCCCCACACTGACTAGTGTCAAACCATTCAAATGGGAAAACAGTCTAATCTATATAAAAACAAAACAGAAACACTTATGAACCACATATAAGCACGGCAACTACTGAACATCAGATTCCTGACTTAGGACAATAACTATTATTATTGTTACATTTTAATGTAACCGTAGCCAGTGCCTTTTTTCATTTACAAGCAATCTTGGTTTCTCTTTTTTCCCATACCCCCTAAACGTGTCCGATCATTTTAGATTGTGTCCAGTTAAAAACGCCAGAATATTTCAAAACTCATACCACCAATAATACTCTATGAAGTCAAACACGTTTACGGTAATTTATTACTAATCGTGTGGGAAACGATAGAACTCGTATGGTACGGTTGGAATATAAAAAAGTCGAAGCAGGTATCAGGAGGAAAGGTGTATTAATCCGTATACACAAATGTTCAAGATATGCTACACTGTGCACAGTGATTTCTGCTTGCAGACACAGACACTTCGTTAAAAAAAATACACAATAAAAAGTATTTATATTTGAAGCGGTTTTATGAATTTTTTTTATCAGAATAATTATTAATGTTTTAAAGTTCAGATGGAGGTACTTCAGTACTGAAACGATACTGACAAAATCATTACTGAAACAGTACTGACAAAATTAGTACTGAACCTGTCCTGACGAAATCAGTACTGAATTCATAGAAAGTATAACATTCTAAGTCTTTAGTCTTTCCTAACAGTACTGATATACACGAGGGTAGCAATGTACCAAAAAAAAAAACGTTGGTAAATTATTGGTAGTAAAAACATGCATATTAAGTTCGAACACAAACAAAAATTCTTAAAAAAATGATGTTCAAACGCAAAATTTAAAGTGATATTGGTAAAAGTTTTACAGAGGTAGATATTTTGTCTTTCGTCAGACTAGCAATGGAACCAATAGAAGCCATTGTTTACTACCAGGCATCGGTTATAACGTTCCCGATCCGTCGGGACGTTGCAGCGTAATTATACCTCCTGCATTCCCATTTTAAACAGACATTCCTCATTTATACATAATGAAACGACAAACAAACACACTGTAGACAGATTAATCATGTATCATTTTTTTTTTAAATTAGCTAAATAAGCAAAAAACGCGGATGGACGTCAACTGTCAACAATCCTCAATGAATTCTTAACAAAAAAAATATTATAACATATTTGGAAACGATTATAAAGTAGTGATTTTTTAAAACATTTTTCAATGATCACAATTTCAAATAAATAGTTAAAAGAACATCTGCACGATTATCTAAACAACTATCAATGACTATCAGTATTTCAAACATCTCGAGTATACTGTGCATCAGTTTAAACAAATTTGTTAAGATGCATCACTTTACATCGTAAAATTATGAATCATCAAAAGCAATGTATACTAAAATGCATCTGACACAACAAAATATTTCTAGATAACTTTTCACATCTTTGATCTCGTATAGATAAGACCGACAGCTGTCAAATGTGACTTAAAACAGGATAAAATGAACACTTTAACATTGGGGAGCATGTTTGTCGTTGTTTGTTCTTGTGTTTTGCAGAACGTCAAGTGAATCAGTTTGGGTCAAGATCGTGTTGGTTAGTCCAGCAACCGACGAATTAACAAGGAAAAGAGCGTGCTCAAGTACTGTTTACTTCAATGTACGATGGTGTCAAAACAGTTTTGAAATTTTATACAATAAAATTTGTTCGGCTTAGTATTGATATATCTCCCGCCGAGTTTGTGAAAATTTTGTAATCCAGCGATCATTTTCAAGTAGACAAGACTGTTTAAAATTATCTAAATGTGATAACAGGAAAGAGGTTTATTAAATATGAAAATGTAAATATAGGTGTCATCTGAATTTTGATGGGAACAAATTGTCTTAAGTGGTACAAATATTTCACTTAAAGTTAGATTTTATTGAATTAAACATTGGTTCGAAAAACGAACCCCATTCTTTTCCGTAACAACAAAATATTGTCTTTGTTTCATTTCTTAATTATCTTGTACAGGGGCATGTAGTGTCTTGTATAACACTAGTTAACACGTTGGCGTTACTCCCTGAAACCAGTCTTTTAGTGTAGTAAGAGCTAATTATATTTTTTTTTCAAAATGACAGTGTTCTTTTTTTTACATTAAAATTAATTATTTCTTTTGACATATTTATTTCACGTTGTATAGCATATATATAATATTGCATGTTGACATTTATCAACCGAGAGATAACGTGTTGTAAACAACGTCATTTTTTGGTATTTAAAATGTCTTTGGTACATAAATGGAACCTGTGCATGTTTTTTAGCTGTTATATATTTGATATTTCCGGTTGGGTTGAATACGAATGTTAACATCGAGAGAGCGAGATGCTCGCCTTGTAACTGAGAGATCAGTCCGGGATTGCTCCGACTTATAAATAGCCGTGTATGCAAGGGAAGTCATTGTAGGTGTTTTTCAGAGGCGAACACAAGACAACAGAGAGAAAACAGAGAGAAATTGCGTTCGAACCCCAGCCGGGAAAACAACAGATCAATAACTTGGTATTTCGATTGTTCCAGCTAGGCATTAAAAAATTATGAGAACGAGCAAAAATTGGTCTGGTTGTGTTTGGGTAGGGCATGCCTTCTTGTGGACTGCTACATTGAACAAATAATACATATGTGAGAGGGGTATTAATCTGCTCTCCCCCTCTCAGCTATGTGTTATTTAACATTTGGCAAAACCCAAAGTACTTTATGCATATGATTTGCATCTCGTGACTTGGTCCTTTTGATTAAATTACTTCCCTTTAAAAGTTTAGTTTTAAAATATAAGTTATATCAAATTTGAGGATAATCCAGTCCTTTTCTGGCATGGACCTAAAACTAGTGTATTTTTGAAAACTTCCTGTGGCGGATATTTACAAAAATGTTGTGTAATTCTGAGGAAAAATGCTTGAAATTTGACTTTTTACGAAATGGAAAGGTTGAAATTTAAAAAAAAAATTGACAGAAAACTTGAAAAAGCAGGCAAGGTAACAGTAATTTACAAGGACGTTACGCACGTTATTGCGTCAATACCGTGTAATCAACCAGTCCACACTAATAAACAGCTTTTCTATAAAATCATAACAGTTAAGTTATATAAAACTTATATCCATAGACTAGACAGGTAAATACTATTCCTAAAAAAGTACAAATTGTTTTTATCATATTTTACTTTAGTCTAAAATAAGGACAACATATTGACAAAACGTAAAAAATATGCGTGTCAGACGTAACAGACTATTCGCATAATCACTTTAGCAGGGGTGTTTGTGTTCTTCAAAATAGTGTTATATCCACGAAAATTCGAATGAATGATATGCTTCATATATAAAGTATAACAATATTACTGGATATGTGTTTCTGATACGACCAACGCTATTTTTTGGCAAAAACAAATAGTGTTCATATTGGTCAGATTTTGGAAGATGTTAAGTTATCAAAATTTATAGGTTTTAAAATATAAGATTATATGATATTTCGTTTGTGTAAATTCGGCTCACATATGTGCATACATAGACCATATCAAAATCGAATTTTTGGAGCACTCATACTACATATAAAAATGCAACCGCTTCTGGCAAATGTCTTGCAAGATGTCCAATGTCGGATTTCGCCGTTTTTTACAAAAAAATTGTCATTTGCGACGTTATTTATTAAAAATTTAGATTAGTTGCATGCTAAATAGTCCTTTTCCGTAATTGTGCTTTAACTTTACAAAACAGCTTCATACTTTTTGATAACTTCCGTAGTCAAAACGACTTCGTTTTCAAAGAAATGAAATGTCTTGCAAGTTTGTCCACTTGACGATTTTCGTACGTTTTCAACGTTGTCGATTCGGGGTACACTATTTATGGTGGATCATCTGTATATAGTTCCTCAGATAGAATTTTCTTGATAGTCAAATACTATCAACAAGACCACAAATCATCATAAAAAAAATCCGATGACTGGGTTTGTTCGTTTAGATGAGGTTCTTAAGTTGTGAAAAAGTTTTGTATCACAAGAGGATAACATCTTTATCAAATTTTCAAATTTGGGAAGCGTAAACTGACTGCGATTTTTTTTTATTTCTCTGCAATAAGATTCATGTGTATAGAATTGAAAGTGAAAATAAAATTGGGCCTAAAGCGTGGCTATATACCTCTCCACATCATACAAAGCTTGTAAACATATGAGATGAATAATAATTAACCTTTTTTTCTGACAATCATTTCATTTCATAATCTAATATTGTACCGCTATTAAAGAAAGTATAGTGAATTTTATAAGCAAGACCCGTTTAACTTGTTATTCTCGACAAACTTTTTATATTAAAGCAAAATATATATCCTCCTCCTTTTCGGATCTAAATGGGAAAACATTGCACTTTAATACGTTTTATGTCAATTGATCTCTGGTAGAGAGTTGTCTCATTGGCACTCATTATACCGTATATATCTTCTCATTTCATAAAGATATGCATTACCCAAATACGATATATTTTGTTGTTTGTTGCTTACGTTACCTTCATTGGGAAATATTCAATACATATTCAGTACAACAAAACATTATAAGAAGTATCCATATTGAGGTGCAAAACAAAAATTGCAAGCGAAATACAAAACTTATCACAAATAATCGGTAATCGCCGTAAAACGTAAAAATTTGACGTTACCATTTGAGACGCAATATCGTGCTTAACGTCAAGGTGTTTCCCTATATGCGGACAAATCATGAAACATTTCTTCATGTATCTTTATTTCTATGTTGAATCTTGCGTTTTAACGATTTTACGTTATTTTATATAGTTATAATTATACTATGGTTACGCTTCCGATTTTCAAACTAATAAGGCTGAAAGTTTTCAAAGTAGACCATTTTAATTTGTACACGGGCAGAAGCCAAAAAAAACCAAATTGTTTATTCGACATAAGAATTTGCATATTGGCATTTTTATTTAAGAGGCATATATGGGTCATTATCAAAAAAACATGCAAAACTATGTTATTTGGTCTGTTTAAGTCAAAAGACATGAAAATATATCAAAATGTATCAAAATATCACATGCATGTGTTAGATATGAATGTTTTGTGAAACACTATTTACAGTTCACAGTATGAAATGTTATAAAAACATCCTTAATGTTTTCTTAAACCCTTGGATATAGCCAGAATCGACTGCTATTTGTTACGATAAATCCTTTCAGACCTGAAATAGGACTATTGTTCATATCATTTGTTATTAGGATTTATTACTTTTATTGCATATTGATACATACAAACATTTTCTAATGATTTGGGAGGTGTATGTTGGTTTCATAATAAAAAAATTCACCAAAAAGAAAAGTCTCATTTTTAAGTCAATGGTGTAACCAACAGACAAATTGGTAGGGTAAGAGTTATCTTTCTCAAGATTTCAGCATTTTCAATAGTTTCTCCTTTAGCAATGTTACCTGTAAGCATGTTATGCAAAAGAAAACACAAATTTATATTGAAAATTTAGTAAAAAAATATTAAAAGTAAGTAAAAGCTATATCGTAATTGGAAATAGTGTCCATGGTGTACCCTTATAACAATCACTTTTTTGAAAATTTTCCTGAACTTTGAATTATGAAATATATTGATTGTAGAAATATGCACCAGGAACATCATATAATATAGGGGAATGGAGCACTTATTTTGTAACTAAATCTTAAAATACACCTGTACATCATTGGTGTTACTGTCAATGGTGAGACCACTTTGATAAAAAAAAACACCATTGACCAGTTTTAAAAGTAACACCACTGAATATATTATGACAATCAGCATTTTCTTGTGTTTCTTTCAAGTTTAACAAGCGAAACATCATATTATTTATGAAAAACAATATCATGTATTACATATACACAGTTTTCAAAAATTGGTGTATGCTGGTAACACCAATTACACTATTTAGTACCACTTCTGACATTTTCAGTTATTGATATTATGTTAATAATATATAATTTGAGATTTTTAACCCTAAGATTTTTTCTCCTTCTTTTTCTTTACTCAGTGTACTTTTTTTGTGTTCAGTACTTTTAAATAAAAGTAAAATTTGAAATGTGTTGTCAATGGGGAAACTTTTGTGTCATTGGAGTTACTGAAGGGTCAGTAGTGTTACTATATATACAAATGCAACACAAATGTTCCTGGTTCGATTCCCGTTTGGGATGAAAATTTCAGGAACTCAATTTTTGGCTCTCCCTTGACACCATCTGCGAGTATGGTCTTGAGGAAACGATGATAGTCCGTCGGAAGGGGACGATAAATGGCTGACCCGTGTTAAGAGAGAACCATATCTCTTGCACGTTAAAGACACCCTTGTAGATTTCGAAAAAGAGTAGGCTAATGCAGCACTCGCACCCGCACAGTGGAAAGGGATTAATATAAGTTGCAAAACTTGTTTCCCCATCCACTATACATAAATATGTTTAAACTATATACAAATGCGACATTTTTAATTTTTATTCATAAATGAAAGTGTTTTTAAGGTCGTATACGACGGATTAGGTACTATATTACTATCATTAAATATACATTTTACATATATTCAGTTTAATTGTATTTTCCCATCACTTTGCGTCCGGCGTCCGTCGTCTGTCGTCCGTCGTCGTTAACTTTTACAAAAATCTTCTCCTCTGTGTTTATCAGGTCAAGATCTATCTGCCGTGAAATTTTCAGAGGAATCGGACAACCCGTTGTTGGGTTGCTGCCCCTGAATTGGTAATTTTAAGGACATTTTGCTGTTTTTGGTTATAATCTTGAATATTATTGTAGATAGAGATAAACTGTAAACAGCAATAATGTTCAGCAAAATAAGATTTACAAATGAGTCAACATGACCGAAATGGTCAGTTGACCCCTTTAGGAGTTATTGTCCTTTATAGTCAATTTTTAACAATTTTTCGTAAATCTCAGTAATCTTTTACAAAAATCTTCTCCTCTGAAACAACTGGGCCAAATTAATCCAAAGTTGGCCACACTCATCTTTGGGGTATCTAGTTAAAAAAATGTGTCCTGTGACCTGGCCATCAAATCAAGATGGCTACCACAGATAAAAATAGAACATAGGGGTAAAATGCAGTTGTTGGCTTATAACTCAAAAAACAAAGCATTTAGAGCAAATCGGGCAGGGTGTTAAATTGTTTATCAGGTCGAGATTTATCTGCCCTGAAAGTTTCAGATGAACCGGACAACCCGTTGTTGGGTTGCTGCCCCTAAATTGGTAATTCTAAGAAAATTTTGCTGTTTTTGGTTATTATCTTGAATATTATTATAGATAGAGATAAACTGTAAACAGCAATAATGTGCAGCAAAGTAAGATTTACAAATTAGTCAACATGACCGAAATTGCAGTTGACCCCTTTAGGAGTTATTGTCCTTTATAGTCAATTTTTAACAATTTTTCGTAAATCTTAGTAATCTTTCACAAAAATCCTCTCCTCTGAAACTACTGGGCCAAATTAGTCTAAACCTGGCCACAATCATCTTTGGGATATCTAGTTTAAAAAATGTGTCCGGTGACCCGACCATCAAATCAAGATGGCCGCCACGGCTAAAAATAGAACATAGGGGTAAAATGCAGTTTTTGGCTTATAACTAAAAAAACAAAGCATTTTAGAGCAAATCTGACATGGGGTAAAATTGTTTATCAGGTCAAAATTTATCTGGCCTGCAACTTTCAGATGAATCGGACAACCCGTTGTTGGGTTGCTGCCCCTGAATTGGTAATTTTAAGGACATTTTGCTGTTTTTGGTTATCATCTTGAATATAATTATAGATAGAGATAAACTGTAAACAGCAATAATGTCCAGCAAACTAAGTAAGATTTACAAATAAGTCAACATGACCGAAATGGTCAATTGACCCCCTAAGGAGTTATTGTCCTTTATAGTCAATTTTTAACAATTTTCCATTTGCTTCCTTTGTTTAATATTCACATAGACCAAGGTGAGCGACACAGGCTCTTTAGAGCCTCTAGTTTAGTATTTACAACGGTCATAATTAGGACAGCCAACTTTTTTACGACAATGTATTCTGAAATGTATGTTTGAATAGAATGAACAGCAATATGAATAATGTTAATAAGTCGTAAAAACCTGTTAAAACCTAAACAACAAATTGGAACAGTTGTTTGATGTTTAACAATAATATTTAGTACCTATAAATGCATGTTTTAAATTGGTAACACCATTGACAAGATTTATCAAAGGATGACCTAAAATTGTTAAAATTGAAGGAACTCTTCATTTTTTTGGATAATGACCCATATAATCCTCTTGTAATGGCTGTCGTCATGATAAAGCAAAATGGCCGCTCTGCAAATCAGCAAAGTACCCCAAATTTTGCCATTTGATTTATTATACTGAATGTTTTTTCCTATAAGTAGCTTTTGAATTTTAAATTCAAAGATATAAACTACTAAACATAACAACCATCTGCAAAGTATTTAATATAGTGCACCATTGATCAAGCGTCTGCATAAAAAGAGTAATAGAGTATCTTGCCATGGAATGAAGTAAATAATCTAACTCGTACGGACCAATCAAAATCCAGCTTTTTGACATGATGTTTAATAATATGAACAAGCACGTTTAAGGTCAGACTCCGCGTGTCGGTCTTATAGAGTGTTCACTTAAATATTCTCACACATAGGTATATAGGACTTTTCGCTATTTTGGAATAAGCGACACTTGAAAAAAAGGTAAAATTCCAAACATACTGATCTCCGAATAAAATTCAAAACGGAAAGTTCCTAATCAAATGGCAACATCAAAAGTTCAAACACATCAAACGAATCGATATCAAATGCAGTATTCCTGACTTGGTACATGCATATTCTTTCGTAGAAAATGGTGTATCAAACCTTGTTTTAAAGCTAGCTATACCACTTACTTGTATGACAGTCGCATCAAATTCCATTATAATGACAATGATCACTGAACAAAACAAACAGACTGTTGTCTCTTTGACACATTCTCCATTTCCATTCTCAATTTTATAATAGGTTAAAATGTTAAAAACTAATAGAGGTATAGCAGTCAACATTGTGTTTAATCTAAATCACTTCAAAAACAAACAAATATTTAACAAAGAAGCACAATAAAGCATATAATAGACAAAGCACATGAGCCAAAATATAGACAAGATTACAAAAAATTACAATAGGACAATAACGGGATGAATAAGTACAGAGCCACGTCATATGTTTCCAAGAACAACAAAAAGGCATATAGACAAAAGACTTCAATAAATATGAAAGACAAGAATACAAAAATTATCATTGAACAATAACGGGATGTATAAGTACTTGGCCACGTAAAAAGAATCCCAATAAAAGCATAGTAACAAAGCACATCTAGCAAAACTGCAAGACACTTCAACTACTGACGTCGTAATACGATCACTTTTCCTTTGGCGTCGTATATTTTCTCTTGTTACGTCAAAATATACGGGATCATCTGTGTTGTCCAGTTATGGTGGTTTATCATTCATCTTTATAAAGCAACAGTACACATTTTGCATCAGTCAACACTGTTATTATTTGAAATTTAGTTTATTATTTAGACATTTATGTTCATGATGTTATTACAGACCCTGATGAAACTAAAATGTATTTTTTTTTAGCTTAATTGCACATTCAGGTTCATGCATTTCAGTTTGTGAATATGTCAACCTTGAATTGTAATACAACTATTTAGTACCATCGTTAATATGACAAATAGTTGGTACACGAGTTCTTTAATTTAAAAAAAGCAAGCCGATGCAATCTCGAAACACGAGGAATGCATTGGATCCGAAGTAACGTGGCAGCATATTTATACATCTCTTCTTTAGCATTGATTTGACTGCGGCTTTGTAGAAAAGTTTCCTAATTAATACAATAAATTGTTCATTTACTAAGTCGAGAATATACTACTTTTTGTTTTCACTTGTTGTGTTGAATATTGGCGTTCGATTTTTGTCATTTCTTATTGACTTGCATGTTTTGAACCGGTCTTGGAGTTCATTTTTTTTTAACAAAAATTAGTCATTTTATTTTATACAGAGTTAATAATAACCTAGCGCTACTATAGTAAATTTTTCATGAGACTGATGGATGGATGGATTGATCGATAAGTGCCTAGCGTCCAATTATTTGATTCAAAATAAGGACGAGTTTTAAGTATGTGTAGGTGCTGCGGTCACGTATATGTGTTTCTCATTTTCTCCGAACAAAAGTTCCTCTCCAAAAAAAAAAATGCCATAAATTGCATGATATATATAAACAAATATTCCAGAACAAATGCTGTACGGGGACGATTTGCTTTTTATTTTTTCCCTCTGATGTTAAGCGAGGGCAATACAAACCCCATAAAAATGGGATAATGATAGGTTTTTGTACGAAAAAGCCACATGTGTTGACTCTTCTGAGACATATTGGAAGGGTTCTAATCAACGTCTTTTAAATTTGTTAGTCTTTGTTTACTCCTTAGTTTTGATTGTTATTGTCCTCCTCAGGGTATGATATTAACTTCCAAACGTGGGTGAGTGTTTATACATCCCATACAACCCAACAGAAGCGAGGGAGAGAAAACACCAACACAAAGAACACCGTCCCTCCACAGAAACAATTTCAGTCCTTAAAATATCATGTCTTCGCCGAAAGTGCAAGTATTATACTGAGCACAATTTGAGATGAAGATTGCTATTTGAATAAATAATATAACGACTGATAAATGTTTGCAATCATTTTGAATGTTTGATATAATCTAGCAGGTATAACAACTTATAGTGAATATATGAATATGAATGGTATGGAAAGTAATAATCATAACATATTTGGTCTAGACTTAATTTTATTTTTATAGTTCGTTCTTATGTTGTACTGTTATACCACTGTCCCAGCTTAGGGGGAGGGTTGGGATCCCTCTTAATATATGTTCATCCCCGCCACATTATTTATATATGTGCCTGTCCCAAGTCAGGAGCCTGTAATTCAGTGGTTGCCGTTTGTTTATGTGTTACATATTTTTTTTTCGTTCATTTTTTGTATATAAATAAGGCCGTTAGTTTTCTCGTTTGAATTGTTTTACATTGTCATATCGGCGTCTTTTATAGCTGACTATGCGGTATGGGCTTTGCTTATTGTTGAAGGCCGTACGGTAGCCTATAGTTGTTAATGTATGTGTCATTTTGGTCTCTTGTGGACAGTTGTCTCATTGGCAATCATACCACATCTTCTTTTTTTTATATTAACACTAGAATTTGTCTTGGAATAAACATCTGCAAACAGCTTTTACATGTTTTATTTGGGGTGAAAATGTACCAAGGAAGCAATTTATAAATTTTATTTATGAATTATTAACTGTATAATAACAAAAACACCGAATTCCAAGGAAAATTAAAATCGGAAAGTCTCTTATTTTCTAGTGGCAGTCAAATTTTCCAGACCTCCATTTTGAATGGCATTTATTACATCCTTTACCTATTGTAGTTGCTGCCATTTAGAAACCAACAATCAAACAATCAATCAATCACTTTCCATATATTGAATTTGTGTAACTATTTGGTGGTATATATTTGTAAGGTATTACCGTATGTGTAGACAATTAAGTTGTATAGATCTACCAATATGTCAATATGTGTCGGAAGAGAGATTACTCGAATTATGTAGAGTACACTAGTTTGAAGTACAGTTACTTGTTTTTATTTTAAACAGCGATGGTATTGCAAATAAAGATACTTGTATAAAACTGGATTGCTGGAATAACAATTTTCACTTGTTTATAATGAAAAAAAAAAATAGTGTAATTTAAACATAATAAAAAAATGTCCCTGAGAAAATTGAAAAGCAATTGTCTATTTCAACATGAAAAACTAAAATCAGGTCCATGATACAGGCACATTGAATATAATCAATTGTATAGGTTTTAAACTGGTCTTAACAAAAATTTTGGGTCAAGTTAGTACTACATTTGACTGCTCCGGGAAGAGCTGTAGTAGCTGCTAATAAGTATACCCTGTTTGCGACCTACCTTTCAGAATCAACAAATAATTATGCCGCGTTTTATGACAACACTCAAAGTATTAGAAGTTGGAAAACAGAAATTATTTGTGTATATATGCATTAAAGGGATGACTTAGCTTTTTTTCATTTTTTTGCTAATATGCTTTGTCTTTATTCCTTTTTATGTTTCTTCGATACACACATGCATGATGTTGCTCTGTACTTATGCGTACCGTCATTGTGTTATTGTTCTATGATATTTTTTCTATTCTTGCCTTGATTTTTGCTAATGTGCTTTGTTTATATGTTTTTCATATAGATTAGACCGTTGGTTTTCCCGTTTGAATGGTTTTACATTTCTAATTTTTGGGGCCCTTAGTTTAAACATATTTATTTATAGTGGATTGGGAAACAAGTTTTGCAACTTATATTAATCCCTTTCCACTTTGCGGGTGGGAGTGCTGCCTTGTAGCGGCATTAGCCTACTCTTTTTCGAAATCTACAAGAGTGTCTTTAACGTGCAAGAGATATGGCTCTCTCTTAACACGGGTCAGTCATTTATCGTCCCCTTCCGACGGACTATCATCGTTTCCTCAAGACCATACTCGCATATGGTGTCAAGGGATCGAGAGCCGAAAATTGAGTTCCTGAAATTTTCATCCCGAACGGGCATCAAACCAGGAACCTTTGTGTTAGTAGTCCGATGCACTAACCACTACATCACGGCTTTCTTTTTGGGTCTATAGCTTGCTGTTCGGTGTGAGCCAAGGCTCTGTGTTGAAGGCTGTACCTATAACTATAATGGTTGATTTTTATAAATTGTTATGTGGATGGAAAGTTGTCTCATACCACATCTTCCTATATCTAATTTTAGTGTTCTTACATTCCGTCATTATGTTATTGTGCTATTATAATTTTTTGTATTATTGTCTGTCATTTTTGCCAATGTGCTTTGTCTATATGCCTTTTTGGGTTTCTTTGTTACATACATACATGCGTTTGTTTTTTATAGTGATTAAGATTATAACACAATTGACTGCTGTACTTCTATTTTTTACATTTGTATCCATTATGTCTGTTTGTTTTGTTTACATATCGTTGTCAACATTATAGAATTTGATGCGATTGTCATACAATACAATTAAGAGGTTTAGCTAGCTTTAAAATCAGTTTTAATTCGCCATCTTCTACATAATAAGACAAGTCCTGTAACAAGTCAGGAATGAGGCATTTGTTATCCATTCGTTGTATGCTTTTGATTTTGCCATTTGAATGAATAGGGACTTTCTGTTTTGAATTTTCCTCGGAGTTCGGTATTCTTATGATTTGACTTTTTAGATGAACGCATATTTATATATATGCATGAAAGGCG
The DNA here is from genome assembly GCA_037788925.1 of Mytilus galloprovincialis. Classification (NCBI taxonomy): domain Eukaryota; kingdom Metazoa; phylum Mollusca; class Bivalvia; order Mytilida; family Mytilidae; genus Mytilus; species Mytilus galloprovincialis. Next base: position 47,041,789 of record CM075333.1, on the reverse strand, counting down.
GGCTAAATTGATCCCAAGTTTTTTTGTTATCATTTCCTTCACTGTATGATTTTCTTCCTTGTATGCGACACACCATATAGTAGAAGTTAATAGTCTAGTCAAGTTCTAGTACTGAACTCCAATGCGCTTGAAGGAAGATAGTTGATTCGATCTATGACAGCCGCCGATTGCTAAATGTCTGCCACTTTCCGCAGATGACTTGTTTTTGCAATACATGTGAATTGAACCGCCTATCTGTGTATGACGAAACTAACCCATTATGTGTGTTTTCTTTTAGATATGCAGCAATCAGTTAAAAATTACCCCTCTGAACAGGTTAAGACTGTGTACGGAAACGATAGGCTGGATGTTTTGTTTTCAATTGGAAATACAACATGTACAAATGAGTATATTGTCAAATTGTAAAACCCTCATAGCAACAATTGTCTCAAATGATGATAAACAAAATCCTTTTTATACCTTACATGAATCTGGACACAGCCAAATACAAGACCCAATATTTTTAAATTCTGCATACTTAAAATCGATTCTTCAATTATCATCTAAAGTCTATTTCGTTTCCATTCGTTTGATGTGTTTAAGCTTGTATTTGTGCCATTATATATAAAGGAATTTCCGTTTAGAATTTGTATTGGAGTTTTTCTGTTTCTATCTATTTTATTATATATAGTTGAATCAGTATCACTCAACATTTAAAAAGTAACAATAACACATTTGATCAGGATACAACTCAAACGTTTGCGTTTGATCGTACAATTCGAAACTACTGAAACATCCATCTATCTAAGTAGTCCTGTGTTGTTCATTTTATAGCTGGTATTTTGGTCTTGAAAACAACAGTTATTTTATTTATACAAGTAGTCGAAAAGAAGTCGAGACTTCTTCATCAGGCACGAGAAGTTCCTTCGTTACACCGTCAACAATGCGTTTACTCACATTATAGTTATTTATCCTCTAGCCGCTTTATTTCTCCGTTTTATCTACTATTGTTTCAGAGGTGGATTGCGCCGATAACTGTTTATCGACATCATTCTGCAGCTGATTGAGACATGATTGGAGGATAAGACCAGAGACCGTATACTCCTGAATCGTCACATTTGTATCATTTTTGCAAATAATGTCTTAGTTTTGCGACACAAGGCTTATCTGGGTAGTACCCACATTGTGATTGCTACTTGCAGATGGTGCAAGTTGTGCACCAGGTCGCTCTGTGTCTGCAGCTGATTGAAACAAGCAAGTAAGGTCCGAGTAACAGAGCGTCATCCCTTTGCAACTTTCGGTCGTACTTTCCTATCAGTTGGTACTACTAAAATAATCGGAATCATTCAATTTCATCAACATTTTCCAAATCTATAAGTTCGAGTTCTTGTTTGTCATTGAAAATCAGTCTACAGTAGGTTTTTCTCTCCTTGAAATCATTCACACCCGAATCGTCACAAATCATATCATTTTTGCAAATACTTAACATCTCCGTTCTGCGTCTAAATCTTTCCACATCTTTTAGTTCCAGTACTTGTTCATTAGTTTAAACATATTTATTTATAGTGGATTGGGAAACAAGTTTTGCAACTTATATTAATCCCTTTCTACTTTGCGGATGCGAGTGCTGCCTTGTAGCGGCTTTAGCCTGCTCTTTTTCAAAATCTACAAGGGTGTCTCTTACGTGCAAAAGATATGGCTCTCTGTTAACACGGGTCAGCCGTTTTGTGTCCCCTCCCTTGTCGAAATTTTCCACACGTCGTTCTAATTCTGTAGCAAAATTGTTAAAAACATGTTATAAGCTCATTCATCTAATCGAATTTTTATTTTTCTAACATTTTCCTTAAGAAGCTGTTTGATGATATTCGACATTATCGCTATTTTGTGCATTTTTCCTTTGATCTTTTTTTGTGATAATTTTCATATCATGCTTCTTGCTTGATATGGAAAAATTATCACTAGAAACTAAGGAAGCCACGTGGCGTTGCTAACGAAATTGACATTGAAAAAAATAGGTAAATAGCGATAAACAGATTATCATTGGTCATCTCAACTTGATTGCTTTTCTCACTTTCGCTGTACCAGCTCAAGCGAGAAAATCAATCTCGTTGAGATAATCAACGATAATCTATAATTATTTGCGATAGTGCATTATTTTAGGCAATTAATGTTTTTGATATTTTAAAAGTACCGAAGACATGTCTTTAATGATGTCACACCAAATATAGTACAGATTATGCAAGGCTTTTTCGAAGTTGAGGAAAACTGAAAATATGAGAGCGACAGATCTCAACATCGTCCACATATTACATCTCATTACTGTCAAGTATACTATATGAACTCTAAATCCTTCCCATACCTCTCTCAGGGGTTTAACAGCTAAACATTAAATGCACGATGAAACCTGTTGCAATTGTGTTAACCATATCGAACGATACGACTGACAAAACGAAAAGAAAACATTTTACGTATAAACAATAGACACAAGACACAAACATAAAAAGTAACATCACAAAATTACTAAAAATACAAAGCAGAAAGTCCAGAATCAAATTTCAAAATCAAATCTCAAACATATCAAATGAATGGCTTACAACTGTTAAATTTCCTGACGTGGTACAGTCAATATTTTATGTAGAAAGTGGTGGATTAAACCAGGTTTTATAGCTAGTTATCATCTTAATCACTGTGAATACAAACAAATAAGTAGCAAAAAAGCACAAAAGGCATATAGACAAAGAACAGTAGCAAAAGTTAAAGACAAGAATACAAAAATTTACCATAGCACAATAACACAATGAGTACTCTCAGTTAATGAAGGCTGGTACAAAGACAATAAAAACTTATAAATAGATAGTAAGTCGATGTTAATAATTCCAAAACAGTAGAAACATAACTATTTAAATGTTTAAATGGTGTAATATAGGGAGAAGATTTCATAGAAGAAACTAAACCATAACAGGAATAAAATGGACAACGACATGACAAGTCGACTCATTTCTTTTCTGTTAAAGTGAAACACGATTAACTTTCGTGTTTTTTTTTTTTTTAAGAAAAACAATAATCACTAATAAGTTTTATTTGTATTTTGATCAAACCAGTTCTCATTTCGGACAAAGAAACATATTGATGTATTGTATTGAACACTTGAAAGAACAATGTTACCCAGAGAGATCTTATTTGTTGATTTATTTGAAGCGCTTTTCTGGTTTGACGATCTCATTCATATTTCGAGCATTTGCGAAATACAATCACAAAAGACTCACTAAACATGGTTTATGTATGATATATCACCAGGATAATAAAATCTATGCAAAGTTAACAAACTGACAAATATACATATAGACAGTCTTGCATACGATTTATTGTAGGTTGCTAAACGTCTATCGGCAAATATATCATGTATGTTTTTGGACGAAAACAAAGTCTAAATGTAAATCCTGTATTTATGGCAGTCACTATAAAAGTTGGGAAATTTGAACTTATACATTGGAAAGAAGACAGAAATGTTGCCTTGAAACAAGTCACCGTCTGTGAACTCCTAAGATGTTGCAATATATCTTAACGGATAGAGTACTCTCTCTGCACGAGGCATCGGATTTAACGTCTAAAATTGTAAGCGGAAATGGCTGCGTATTTTACTAACAGCTGAATGGACGCTCCTATTCAGCAAGGGCTTAACTGCCGATCGGAATAATACAAAGAGTGACAATAAATCTATTTCCAAGTCACCATTGGCGGTTCTTGCGTTAGACCACAACAGTAGAAAAGAAAAACGATAGACTGTATCAACACATACAAAATGTATCAAAAAGAAGAAAACACAGAAGGTAACACAAAGAAGAAACAATCTTGTGTGTAGTCGTTTAGAAAAGAAAGAACAATTAAGCTGGTACAATGATTGGAAATATAAATAAGAAAAGCTGGGAATCTATTTAAATTTTAAATGTATTAACCAGTATTATCGTTTGATTTGTGAACATGTATAACTGACCTACTTAACTTCTGTTCATTCGGGTTATTTCAATATACGACAATGTTACTATATACAAAATTAATGTTAATATTTGAAAACGGTTTCTTGGATTAAAATGCATTTCTGATAAGTGCAATTCGGAACCCATAATTGGTTGGAACGGTAGAATTATAAAACTTGGCAATAATATACCCCTTGGGATCGGTAAAACCATCTAAAAAGTTTAAACAGATAAAAAAGGGTATATCTCGACTGGTTAATTATAATTATCCTAGATTTTTTTTTATGTGTTTTAGCATTCGTGGTTGAATTTAATCAGAAAAACACAGCGTGGTTGGATGCACGTACAATGTAGATTAAAAGTGTGGTTTTCATTTAGACATGTTAGAGGAATATATAATGTATTTGAAATGAGTTTTCTATTTGAAATTAAATTCTTGTTTGGCATGCACATGCATTATGTGCAAAAAACAATTGTAGAGACAATCAAATACAATTGAAATGCTTTAAAACCCAATGTACAATTGTAGAATCGATTTTATGCAAAACGAACATTTCAAAGCTTTTAATATTTCCAATTCTTGACAATTTAATGAACACTTGTGTTTACCAAAAAATGGATGGTTAAGCAAATATTCACATTTATGTGCATAAAACAATTTATAGGAAACTAATACATTGCACAGCACACATTATATCATTGATTGATAATACAAAATTTAAATTTAAAGCGTAATTTCAGTTTTAGTACTTTTATAATAAAAACGTTTGTCACATTACTAAATACAATAACCTTCAATGCAAATACACTTTTAAGCAAAAATAAATTTTTCAGAGAAGCTACTACAAAATAGCAAAAAAAACTGCATCATGATATTATAACAAAATAACCCTTTTCAGTCTGTTTGTCTGTTTTGTTTTTAATATTTGGATTAACACTTGTATTAGAACAAAAAAATGAAGTTAGTGACTTCCAATTTTGCAATATGCTTGAAATGTTAAAGAGGACACATATACCTTCAAAATGAAACTAAATTGGCATTTTTCTGTTGCCTGTTCTGATTGAAACTAACTCCAAAACTTGACACCAACTTCCAAAAACAACAAATACTTTGATATTCATGGTAGACTGGTTGAGGATTTTCTTATCCCAGGCATAGATTACCTCAGCTGTATTTGGCACAACCTTTTGGAATTTTGGATACTCAATGCTCTTCAACTTTGTACTTGTTTGCCGTTGTAAATATTTTGAAATGATCGTCACAGATGAGTCTTATATAGACGAAACGCGCGTCTGGCGTACTAAATTATACTCCTGGTACCCTTGAAAACTAATAAATACTATTTAAAAATATCTGTTCACCAAAATAAAACACAAAAGTCTGAAAGAAATAACATACAAACACTTAAACACCGAAAAGAGCTCTTATATATAATTAAAATTAACAGTTTGCAAAAGTATGAATTATTCGAAAAACTAAGGACTTTCTAACCTAAGACATATTTGGCAAAAAGTTTTAAATTTGTTGGTCCTTAATGCTCTGTGCATGTTCGGCTTTCTAATTTTAATTTTTATCTGAGCGTCACTGATGAGTCATATGTAGACGAAACGCATGCCTGGCGCATCAAATGTTAAGCCTGGTACCTTTAAGAACTTAAATTCACGTATTAAATCAACATTTCCAAAATTTTGTTTTAATGATTCATACCTGTAATAGATGATCCAATAACAGAAAAGGGCGTCAGTAAACATACAAAAAAGCTTGATATTAAAACATAAAAAAACAGAACATATAAAAGCGCTTAACATAATATAAATATCAGCAAAGCAGCTTAACCTGATCTCATTCATGGCAAAATCTTAAAAGAGTATAAGACATCTAACAGCCCTATCTTGTCGATCATTATTTATATTTATCACTGAACTCTGGAAAGATCCCAGATTACTGGCGTAATGCAAGTGTATTTCCAACATTCAAAAAGACAACAGCAGAATACATCTGTAGCCCTTTTTACAAAAAATCTGAAATGTAAAAGTCTCAAATTTTCCTTAATATGCTTAACAATTCAGCTTAACATTTTTATCGTAAGGTGATTTTACATTTTAAGATTTTTTGTGAAAAGGGTAACTGCTCATTCGTCATCAATTGATTATTATGTAATAAATGAAAACAAATCCGGGTTACAAACTAAACCCGAGGGAAACCCATATATACTATAAGAGGAAAACAAAAGCAAAAAAACAAACAAACAACAACATCGAACAGCTTCACAAACATGATCCTATAAACTATCACCCCATGTTGTTGCAAACTTTCAGATTTAACACAAGCATATAATAAATGAAAAACACCAAGGAAAAGTAACATACGTTTTGGTCTGTCTGGCATGCTGTTGATTCTGTATCTGTTTAACTATATACTGTATAATCTTCATTAATTTTTGATAAAACTGGAACAATACTTGGTTTTTAGATATTTTTTTTAACGTCAATTCCCATTTCCTATTTTTCCATGTAACAACTACATTTTATGAAACACCTGATACGTCCAAATAGTTATAGGACATGTTGGACTAGGAGTTTTTTACGTATGATATGTGTTGTCCAAAGGTGTAAGGATTATTTAGAGAGCTTCCAAATTAGTTGCATTGAAGTTACATAAGGTACAAAAATATGTCACCTTCTCTAGTGGGACATGTGTTAATATTACGTGTCGAATGTCTAAATTCTTCGAACCTTCAATTTAACAATTATTACTCCTATTGCAAATAAAATAGGGCATCATAAACAGTACACAAAATATGTATCTATAAAATAATTGTGCCTCTTCACTGATATCACAAGGTCACTGGACATTCCCAAAAATTCATTATTAGTCTACAGGTTCCTGATATGCACAATCCAAGCTGGAACGTCTTCTGGAAAAAAAAGGTATCAAACTTTCATGATGTATTATTATTTCTGATTTTACACGACCTCCGATTTCATATAAAACAGACGCACGACTTCTGTTATGACAAATGGACCAGTTACCATTTATCTTTTAATTTCTTACAATACCCATTCTGATAAAATTGAGAATGGAAATGGGGAATGTGTCAAAGAGACAACAACCCGACCAAATAAAAAACAACAGCAGAAGGTCACCAGCAGGTCTTCAATGTAGCGAGAAATTCCCGCACCCGGAGGCGTCCTTCAGCTGGCCCCTAAACAAATATATACTAGTTCAGTGATAATGAACCCCATACTAATTTCCAAATTGTACACAAGAAACTAAAATTAAAATAATACAAGACTAACAAAGGCCAGAGGCTCCTGACTTGGGACAGGCGCAAAAATGCGGCGGGGTTAAACATGTTTGTGAGATCTCAACCCTCCCCCTATACCTCTAACCAATGTAGAAAAGTAAACGCATAACAATACGTACATTAAAATTCAGTTCAAGAGAAGTCCGAGTAAGTTTTAGGGATACACTTTAGTTCTATTTTATTCCGTTTAACATGTCAATTAAAGGGAAGCCAATAAAAATAGTGCAAGTTATTAATATCATGCAAATCCCCCACACGACATACGACAGATCAAATAATTCAATTATACTAGAACACACCCGTATATCGCGGGTCCGTGACTGAATTAAAGTATATAACTATGCGCAAGCCTTATTTTAGTATTAGTATTGTCATCTGATAAAGTCATACTGATTATAAGATACACAGTTTTCTCTGCTTTCAAATCTTTCTGTTTGAACCCGTCGAACTGGACCTTATCAATTATTGATAAGGGAGCTACCATTTGATTTTTATGGGGGGGGGGGGGGGGCTAGGATGAAAAATGTTGTCCTGCATTTTTTTAGCTGTAATCTCTGTCCTGCCTTTTTTTTCTAGTTTATCCTGACTTTTTTTTACCTAAATTGTCGTCCTGACTTTTTTTTGTACAATTGTGTTTCATCCTGCCTTTTTTTTTTACTCAAAACTCCTGTCCTGCCTAAAATTTTTTTTTTTCGAATTTCAATTCCTAGCCCCCCCATAAAAATCAAATGGTAGCTCCCTAATATTAATTATTTGGAAAACAAAAGGTCCTGGAATTGAGTATTTTTTAATCAACAGCATTGTCCTATATTAGTTATCAATATTGAATTCTTTGATTCGCTGTTTTACATGACGTAAAACAGCTAACAAATTGAAAACTGTACATATACGCCTTATTGTAGTCCAGATTTTTAGTATTCGTATTGTTATCTTAGAAAGTCTAACTGATTAAAATACTACAATAGGTAACAATTTGACAATTTTAAAAGTAGTGTCAACCCTGTGATTATGACCCGTGTAAGACTATATAGCATATTAATCCTGAATACACCGTTTGGTGGTGCGCCTGTCAGATGCGGAACGTACAGATAAGGTAATCGGTAACAGGTGAATATACTATTGGTATCGGTATCGGACTCGACCCGGAACTTCTTAATTATTGGCAATACTAATTACGTGGAAAACAAAAGGGCCTGGAGTGGTGTAATTTTTAATCTACACCTTTGTACTATATAAGTTATATATAAAGTTGAAATTTTTTATTCGTCGTTTTCACGTGATGACGGCTGACAAATTGGACCTCGTAATTTTAGTATTATAGATATATAACAAATAAAGGACAATGGTGTTGATTTAAAGTTACAGCATCCAGGTAATTTTATTTTCAACACAATTAATATTACCAATAATTAACATGATTAACATTACATATTACTTATATTGGTCAATAGTGTTGATTAAAAATTAAACTATTCTAGGCGCTTTTGTTTTCTTCACAATAAATATTACCAATAATTAACAAGATCTCTGTCGAATCCTATACCGATACAAATACTATATATTACCTGTTTCCTGGATGCTCCAGCCCTGTCAGGCGCACCACCAAACGGTGGATTCGGGATTTGCTATTAGCAAGGGTCATTATCACACATGAGCTTCGTCATAACACAGAGAATTAAACCAATTAAAAAACAGAAATAAAAAAAAAGAACAACATTAAAAAGAACGATTATGAAAGCAGAGTAGAAAACTGCAACTTAAGCTTTAAATCAGCATATGGATACTAAAAATCCAGGCTTGAAATGAGGCACCATTACTTCATGTTCGTGATCATTCAGTAACGGACATATGATGGTGCGGGTGTGTTCTAGTATCATTTAGTTTTTCAGTGTAACTGGCAGAACTATGATAGTTTTTCATCGAACCTCGGACGCTCGGACTAAAAGTATCCAGAAAAATAAGACGAAAATGTCAGGATATATTCATAATAAGACAATAACAATCAAAACCAAGGAGTAAACAAAGACTCACAAAACCAAAGGACATTTACATCGACAGTTTTAAATAATAAACAAGAAACAACACGAACTCCACTAAAAACCGGGAGTGAAATCATGTGCTCCGGAACGGTAAGCATTTCCTGAACCGTATACGGCACCCGTCGTGATTTCAGAACTTACATTCTTCTCCATTAAAATATTTCAAAACAGGTCATGTTCTGTAACTTACAATATCACACAATTTGTAAGAAATGATCGATTATACTTCGGGCTCATGGATGCTGTATGTAAGTCATTACAGTAAGAATAGACGCGTGGTATAATTTCTTTTACTTTGGTGCACACTTCATGACCAGAAAAAGCCTTCGTCAGCATATTGTTAGAAATAACAGAAAATTTTGAAAACAAAGAAGTATAATCAATCATTTCTTAAAAATTGCGTGATATAATAAGTGATAAAACATGACCTGTTTTAATGGAGAAGAATGTAAGTTCTGAAATCAATCTATTATTTCATGGTGACACTGTCGTCATTATTATTGTTCAAAACTTTGAACTTAAAGAAAAATTAGAAAACTTTTGTTTTAAAATGATTTCAACGTACAGGTATGCACAATAAAAAACTATTCAATCAAACCATTGCAATTGAAAAGAAAGAAATTTCTTTGTATTGACACTATCGCTGATAAGAGATGAAATTCTTAAGACATTCAATCACGCCAGGAAATGAAAAAGCTATATTGATGAACAATTGAAAACTTAATGATTACATTTTGAAACCATTCTATAAACATGATAAACAAAAATAAATGATAAAAAGGAGAAAAGCAATAATTGCAGTTTCAAATGTTAAACATATCTAATAGAAATTCCCATTCAAGTATTTACAAAAAATCCTGCTTAGATGATTTATATAATTTTCCAAATTCGAACGGAGACATTTCAGAACAAGGTTTTGGTGTCCTTTATAGCTTGCTGTTCGGTTTGAGTCAAGAAACTCTGTTGAAGGCCGTGTTTTGACCTATAATTCTTTACTATTACACATTGTGATCTAAATGGAGAGTCAATGTATATAAATATGTTTTATTATATGATATTGTGTCGTTAATGCCCCAATAACTTCAGACCACGATCGCACCACGCTTACCACGATTTCAATTAAATTCAGATCGTGGTGAAGTCGTTGTTTGAGCGGCATGAAAATGTAGATTTTCGTTGTTTTCACGATGCTACTACGTCCTTATTACGCCCCTACAACGATTCCGCTACGATTATACCACGTTGTCACCACACTTATTATGCGACCTCAATGCGATTATCACGGTCTGACGAGACCCATCACGTTCTCCATACGACCAATTACCACGATTTATCCGATTGCAACAAGATCTCAACACTCTTCTTCTGCGATTATAGCATGTTATTACCAATATCCTTCTACGATCTTACCACGTTCATATCGAAATCTAACTACGCTATCAGCAATAAAGTCAACATTATGTTCCATATAAATACTGTTTCATTCCTTCTGATGGTCATTAATACGTAGTATTTTCGAAAACAACACAGGCATGCCATCAAAATATACCAGATTTCGTTAGCGTGGTGGTAGGGGTAGATGTAGAGTCAGAGAGACCTCTGATACGAATCCTGATACAGTAGAGATGTCGGATCAACCAATCCAACCTGAATCACAACGTATTGCTGATCCATCTACATTTTCATGTCGCTCATACCGCAAACTCACAACGATCTGAAATTATTCTAGATCGCAGTGAGCGTGGTACGATTTTGGTCTAGTGTGCCTTGGGCATAACATAATCAGCTACTCTAACAAATAACATTAATCCTTGAAATTGACATCGATCTGGATCAAAGATCTTTCAAAGCAAATAGGGATCATTTTTGGGAGGTTTGATGACAGAAATGTAAATCAATGTTAACGCTGACTACAATAGCAAAAACGGTTTTGATAAGATATTATTGACAAGAAAAGCTTATTTTAGATTATATAAAATTATTTGATTAAATTAATTGTACGTTAACATATTGATGTCTTATCAAAAGTTATTCATTATTATACAAATGAGACACAACTCAACAAAACCATAAACATACGTGAAATGATTTATTTACAAATTTAAATGAGTTAACAGAAGTAACTTTGAAATTATATAGTATAGACACTTGTATTGTTGCAGAGATGATGTCGCCCGCTAGATGTCTTTTCTAGTGTTGTAAAGATTGAGTAAACATGGGCCTTACATTTGTAACCAATTTGAAAGACATATATCATGTATATTCATACTTTATTATACGTTTATAGTAAATGCAAAAGTGTTTAAAGAAATTGTGTTTTAGATAAAGAATAAAACTACAAATATTGCAATACTCTTTTTAAAAACTATCAACCACCTACTGATCATAAAAGAAATCACTATTTCAAGGAACACGTATCGTTATTAAGTACTTATTGCAGGTAGTTTAAAAATCGTTTAAAGTTGTGTTTTTGTTGACAAACTGTCGTTTCGGTTCTTTGAATTTGCGTGTTAAATTTCAAATTACTTTAGAATCCGCCAATGAAAAGTTTTTTATACATTCTATTATTTTGATGATAAATCAGTTCCTTTCTTATATTTGCCAATTATCATTTAGAAATAATCAAAGAATAAACGCTATGTACGGAAGTCATCCATGCTGCCATTTAATGCCAACAAAGTTTATCAGAAGTTATTTCCGGTTCATTGATCTTTCCCACTTACAGAATCTTCTAACCGTTGACGAGAAATATCCGTAATTGGCTGTAATGATATATAATTGGTAAATTAGTCTGTTTAAGTTCAGATGCAGCTTAAAATTAATCCGATATACTGTTAATCAATATTTGGTTGATTTGTTCTGCATTTCCATAGCCCACGTGATAAATTTTGAATGGATATTAAACTGGACCGTTCAGTTGTTACGTGGACAGTTAAAATGATGAACTGTATCAAAACTAATTCATTATCATTCCGTAGAAGTGACTAACTGCAGTTATCAAAATGCAATTTCGTAAGAGGTTTTTTCCAAGAACTTTCATCATTTTCATTTCCATTCCACTGATATACACTGACGATGAATGTCTAAATAGACCCGATTCGGATTTCAGACAGTGTACCAGCCACAGACTAAATCCCTACAACGATAAAACGGAACAAGAGAGAACATTATGGACTAAAACATATGTTTCCAATGTATTGAGATGTTCAAGTTATTGTATGAATGATCAGAGATGTGTCACTTACTTCTTCAATAAAAGTACTAAAACCTGTACTGGCCATTCGATAATGTTTGGAAATGCAACGGCTGCTTCTGTAGAAACTGGAAATGTATTGTACTATTTCAGCGGAGGTAGGTCAAGTTAGCTTAAATATTTAACGTTGCACATATACATTGTAAGTATGAATTTGAAAAAAAAGAAGAAAATAAGTAAATCTAATTCAATAGTCCTGTAAATGAGTAGGTCCACAAAGGCCTTAGTTGAAAAAAAAGCTTTGTAATATGATATACAAAAACCTATAATTATAATATTGAATATGTTAAGATAAACTGGACTATTTTTTGTCTGCTATTTATTTTAACTGCATTTACAACTTATATGTTATGAGTATGATAGTTTACATGATATTATCCAGAATGTCTGTTTTAATGCATTTGAAAGGTATATTTCCTTCTAAAATAAAAGCCACACACTATGATCATAATAAATGACAATGTTACATGTATACACTTATATATATTTATATGGACCAGATACACAGTATTATTAAATCAAGGTCACCGTGGTACTTGTATGTTACCAGTGTTGTTTTTTTTTTTTTAGAAAAAACGTATAAAATTTAGAAAAAAAATAAGTCATAATAATTATTTTCTTTACAAGATATAATTATGATGTCATCATGACATTGAAGTATTCTAATTTCATGAATTTGTCGACCAATGTTTTGTTTTGTCACTCATTTCAACATATTTGGTCATCAGATGTTTTTATTATTTTTTGTACGGAATGTAAATTTCGCAAAATTCCAGTGCAAATATTGACCTTTCTTAAAAAAAGTCTTTTGTTAATCATGTTAATCTTAATAATTTTAAAAAATAAATATTGAAGACAAGAAACCTTAGAAAAGATCAAACAGCTATAATAAGTTAATGCAACAATGAAGAACATGTGGTATGGGGATCGTTCCTATCTGCTTTAGTCTTGACATGTTTACTGTTGTTATTATAGAAAATAAATAACTTAATATCGGTAAATCGTCATTTTCTTCTTAATTCATTTAATAGTAGTGATATTCATCACAATCGTGATCGGAAAACATATTATTTATTATTTTATATTATCATTTTCATCTTCATTCATTATTAATTCAAACAGAAAATTAATCTGACCGAATTAGCCTCAAAATAAAAAAATGTAGTGTATGCTTGTGATCACTTGATGTCTAATCTACATGTTAAATTAAATTGTCAATTCGATCCGTGGTTCCTATATATTTTAAGTTACATATAAGGCAACACACAATGATAGTCACGTACGAATATTTTGTTAGGTAACTGCTGACTTTTAAAACAATTTAATTCTGGTATCTATAATCATTATGATAATGATGAGTTCATCAGGAGCACATACTATTATTTCCGGTTAAAAAGAGTTGTGTTTATCAGTCTTTAGTTTTCCGTGAAGTATCTGTTATAGTTATCCCCCAAGGACGCGGTGTGTCAGTGTAAGATCAAGGAATTTGTAATTTGAACATATTGGTCTCAATTGACAGAGCCTTGTTTTCGTGTTACAATTGTCATCACCCTGAAGCCTTGCTTAAAAAATAGAAATAAATATTCAGCTGAATATTATAAATTTTTTACATGTTTTTGTCCATGTCGTTCGTTAAACCAAGTTTGCTTCGAATGATTAAAGAACTCGAGAAAACTCCCTTTGATAATCCTGGTACATTTGATAACTGTTTACACCACTGGGTCAATGCCACTGCTGGTGGACGTTTCGTCAACAAGGGTATCACCAGCCCAGTAGTCAGCACTTCGGTTTTGACATGAATATCAATTATATGGTCATTTTATGAATTTCCTGTTACAAAACTTTGAAATTTTCGAAAAACTAAGGATTTTCTTATTCCCTGGAATTTGGCACAACTGTTCCTCAATGCTCTTGAACTTTGTACTTGTTTGGCTTTATACCTATTTCGATCTGAGTGTCACTGATGAGTTTGTAAAGTCGAAACGCGCGTCTGGAGTATTGAATTATAATCCTGGTACCTTTGATAACTGTTGCCTACGTTTGTTATAGTGTGTTATTTCAATTAAATAGATTCAATTAGAATGTATGTGTGAATGGAAAATTTTGTTAAGAAAATCCATAGCAAATATGTTTTCTTGTTCACTGAACTTTGATTATAATTGATAAGCAGATTTGTGACGGAACACTTTCATGTTTGTGATTCAAATTTTAATTACCTTTGTTATGTTAAGCTAGTGTCGAATATTTGGGAGATACAACATAAAAGAGAATTTGTACGCGATTTAAAAGTACAAAGTTAATGCAGAGGCCTTCAAATTTGTTTTTATGTTAATTTCAAATACACATTATAATACTATAGTATTAATGAATGGGTGTTTTATAATGGCCCTGTTATATGTCCAAGGTCTGTAATATTGGTCGAGGAAGTCTGTAATGGCCCGAGGCAACGCCGAGGGCCATTACAGACTTCCGAGGCCATTATTACTGACCGCGGACATATAACAGGGCCATTATAAAAACACCCATTTCTTAATACATTTACTAACCAACTGAACAAAAGTGTATGTGTTACTGCCAACTTGATGTACTCTCTTCTTTTTTAATGACAGTTTAATTTTGAAAAAAAATACTTTGTACTTCACCATAATAAAGCTTTTTATATACCAAATATCTAAGATATTAGATTGACAGAAGTTATGTGTTGAAAAGCAGGATGAACAGTGATTCCTATATATGATTCCTCTAATGTTGGTTGCTGGTCACTAAATTTAATAAAATACAAAAAAAGTCTTGTAATTATATTATTTTTAAAACATAACTAAATTAAATATAACATTAACAATAGTAAAGTTGGTTTGAAAATGTCTATTCCTGTGATGACTCAAATTTTATTTTTCCGGAAAAAATGTTAATGTTTACAGTTCCACCAGTTACAGATGCACCACAAAGAATATTAAATGGGTTTGTTTCCTTTCGATTTTTTTACTGCTAACGTGTTAGAGTTAACACTGTGAAGCTGTGAAGGTGTACAGTACCTCTCAACTGTAATATCATCAGTTATGTTAAAGTTTTCATCTCTGACAGCAGTTTTACATGTAACATCAGCATTTTCTATATTTGATGAGTGTTCATTTATACTGTTTGTATCTTCATTCAAATCTGGAATAGCAGTTTGTGCTATGATTTTGGAAGCCATATTTTGTTGTTTAATAGAAGGAGTGTTGTAATGAGTGAGGGTAGAAACACTTTTCCATCCTCCTAACTGTGCCACTTCTGTAATTGGCCGTTCCGACTGCAGTAACGAAGAGGCAAATGTTTTCCTTGTTGAGTGGTTTACTTTTCTACCAGACAATTGAGCCTGATTAGCCATCATTTTCATCATTTCCCCCAACTTGTTTTTCCTAATGGTTGATGGCTGTACCAAACTTCAGTATCCACATTAACATTGACCAGTGGTCGTAAATAGAATCTTGAGTTTGGGTCATTTTTCAAATCTGATGGACGCTTTGATAAGTACAGTTTTAATAACCTTATAGGGCAATTGTCATTATATTCTTGTGCAAACATTTTTGGGGACACAGGTCTTGTATCTCCAGCCTTTGGTCCGGTGCGGGTTTTTGTTGTTCTGTCAGAAATAAAATAAATTTCAATGCAAAAAAGTTATTGATAGTTGCAATATAGCTTTTATCATTTGTTCACATCATAATATGCAGATTAAAATGACCCGAAAACAATGTTGAAGTTATGCACACCTAACATGTCTAATAAAACAAAAAATATAAATATAAATATACCAGCAATCAGTTTCAATTTGTCTTCAATAACCTAATAATCAAATAGACCGCCCGGTTATAGGATCCGTTTTAAAATTGCAAAAAAATTACGGTGAGAAATCTATTTTTCGGTATAACATCTAACCTCAACTTTCAAGATATGGAACTGCAATAAAGTTAATGATCCTTTTCTGTAATTTTTGTCTTGTGTATGTTTCGGATTTGTGGTAATTAGAGATTATAGTTTCTTAACCATAAAACAAAAAAAATATGTGTTTACTGTACCCTTTCCCTAAATTTTGTTTGACCATTTTTGATTAAGCACTGTTAAAGTCACAATCTTGCTCCCATAGACTCAATGTAAAAAAAAAATCCTTACCTACATACCCTATTTTTTTCAACATGTAACAGTAAACACACATACTTTTTTGTTTGGCCTAATATAAATATCAATATAATATCTTACCATTAAATTCAACAAATTCTAAACCTTTTCCCTTTTTTTTTTTTATCTCAAGATCACCTAGTAGTAAGGTTGAATGTTCTTGTCGTCCACGGAATGCGAAGAAAACTCCATTATTAAACCAGACAGTATTCAACAATAAAATTGAGAATGGAAATGGGGAATGTGTCAAAGAGACAACAACCCGACCAAATAAAAAACAACAGCAGAGGGTCACCAACAGGTCTTCAATGTAGCGAGAAATTCCCGCACCCGGAGGCGTCCTTCAGCTGGCCCCTAAACAAATATATACTAGTCCAGTAATAATGAACGCCATACTAATTTCCAAATTGTACACAAGAAACTAAAATTAAAATAATACAAGACTAACAAAGGCCAGAGGCTCCTGACGTGGGACAGGCGCAAAAATGCGGCGGGGTTAAACATGTTTGTGAGATCTCAACCCTCCCCCTATACCTCTAACCAATGTAGTAAAGTAAACGCATAACAATACGCACATTAAAATTCAGTTCAAGAGAAATCCGAGTCTGATGTCAGAAGATGTAACCAAAGAAAATAAACAAAATGACAAAAATACATAAATAACAACAGACTACTAGCAGTTAACTGACATGCCAGCTCCAGACTTCAATTAAACTGACTGAAAGATTATGATTTCATCATATGAACATCAGGCACAATCCTTCCCGTTAGGGGTTTAGTATCATACCATCATAACATATATGAGAAGAACATAACCCGTGTCATGCCAACAACTGTTTTTAAAAAAATAATGTGTTTAGTTCCGATGCAAAGACCTTATCAGTGACTCAATATTAACGCCAAAATATGCAATCTTTAATGACTTGACAACAGTATCGTAATTATATCCCTTCTTAATAAGTCTATTCAAAGGTTTTGTAAGTTTCTGAGGTGAATACTGACACCTTTGTGCTTTATAAAGAATATTACCATAAAAAATTGGATGTGAAATACCTGAACGTATTAGAAGTCTGCATGTTGAGCTATATTTACGAATGATGTCTTAATACCGATGATAAAATTTAGTAAATGTTTTGACTAGTTTGGGATATCGAAAACCCTGGTGTAATAATTTTTCAGTAATACATAAATTTCTCTCGTTAAAATCTAAAACATTGTTACATACACGAGCGAATCGTACAAGTTGAGATATATAAACACCGTAAGATGGTGACAAGGGAACGTCACCATCTAAAAACGGATAATTAACAATAGGAAATGAAAAATCATCCCTTTTATCATAAATTTTAGTATTCAGCTTTCCATTAGTGGGATGTTGGATTAGCTAAAACTAGAAAAATAGTACAAATATGTAAATGTTAGGAGTGTGTAATAAACATGTTATAATAACAAAATTTAATCAACAGCTTGAGAGACATTTTTTAAATGTGTGCAGAATATAAAAAATATCATATATCAGCTTTTTATTTAAATAGAAATTCAATTCACATAAATCAGTAAAAAAACAAATGTTATTTCATGTACTTTTCTTACTTTATAAATGTTACAGCAAAAGAACCATACATGATAATGATTGATTTTTTTAGGCCGACTTCATCAATGTTTCAACTACATTTATATATAAAAATAAAATGTGGCGAGATCACATTTAATTCAAATTCTTATCCATCCATGAGGGAACTTAAGATTCAGTTAGGAGTAAAATTAGGAACGTTCATCATACAAAAAATATATGTAACATCCAAACTAAAACAAAACAAAATTTAGGATGACATTATAGACATACCAGCTCCAAGTATCTGTTTATTGTACAACAATTGCACGCCTTCAGGCTCAACTGCTTCTGCTCTGTTCTTTTTGTTGCCTTTACCCTGGCCTTTTAACTCCTTTCGTTTAGTTTCCAATATATTTCTTGAGTGGTCAAATAATTTGTCTTTCTTAATGTCGATCATGCTCTTTATTGTCTTTTAAATGCCGATCTATACTATTGGACACCAGTTAGAGTCCCAGGCTCATACTCCTCTCCATCTTTTCTTCGAACTCCTAAAATAAAAACAATCACATGGATCTTTTTATTGTACAATCATGCTTACATAAAAAAAGATGTACATGTACATGTAGTTACATACAATTTGGGTTCAACACATTTAGTTATTTGATATTTTTTTTTTTGCCTGTTGATTATGGATGTTAAATCCAGTAAACAAATATCAGGTATATTCAAGAGAAGAACAAGTTATAAATTAATAAAGAGATAGGGATTATTATTTTTGACTGCCACGACGGTGGGGCTGAAAAATATCATGCATTTTACTGTTTAATGACATGTTTATTATATGTTTACGTGAATAAAACAATAAATACCTATATAAAAACGAGATAGCAACACATCACGCTCCTCTGCTGGAACATCTTCAACAAATCTTAAATTTCCATTTGATCTACACCAGTCATAAAACATCCTCAAGCCAGAGTTTGTTTTGTAGTAGTGGGAGATATTATGAACATAATTGTGCAAATCGTGATACAAGCATGAAATTTGGTATAAAAGTTGACTAAAAGATACTTAAAAAAAATCCGCTGCTGGCCAGAAAAAAAAAAATCATTTTTTTCAAGATGGCCACCACACACGGAAATGGCGTCATTACAAATTGACAATAAATAAATGACAGTCCCTAAATTATGACTAGACAATACCTGATTGAAACTAAAGGTGACTTCCGGTTTAAAAATGCCGGCAAAAAAGTCAAAAATTTCAATTTTTATACTTTCAAGCAACTTCACAAGGGATGTATAATCCAATGTAAGTTATGATAAAACGTTAAAAAAAAAGTTCCTAAGTACGACAAAACAACACATAAATGAAGAAAAATAGTGACTTCCGGTTCCAAAATGGCGGCAAATACGTAGAAAATATTTTTATAATTTCCATCAACTTAACAAGTGTTAACACTCTTGGTTAAGTTTAAATGCCTGGTTTGGTTAGAAAGACGGGTTGCTTATTTTATAATTATCTGATAGTTGCCTATACAACAACCCGTACAAGGAAGGCCAGAACGGTAGCATCTACAGTTACCAACACAGCTCGATTTTCGCCTCCGCATTTCAAAATTTTCTGACAAGATAATGCAACGGCAGTCAAAGAATTCCAGTTTGGTTTCCAACTGTCATTGATTCTTTCTTTCATCCAACCCCAGTGTTCATGACTTGGAACACGTACCTGTCGAATACATGAATCAGGCTGAGCCGAAACAACTCCTCCTTGATATACTTCTCTTTTGATGTGCTCTGCAAAAAAACCTCTTTAGGCGGAATGGCATCACAATGCCGCTGCTTCATGACAAACAATTGACATCGTGCTTCGCTTCATACTTAAGCCTAAAATAAACATCCTTTACATCAGGAAAACCTTCCATTGTTAGCCAATCTGACCTTTTGCCTTTCTCATGACAATTCGACAAAGTGCCATATCCTCTAAATGCATTGACGAAAGGAAGAGCAGCTACACAAGGACCAAACGCATTTGATATGTCACGTGCAGGAAGCCATCGAGGTCATTATTCCTTCCATAACCTATCCACAATTTGTTCTACCTAATTTTGCGATTGCTGCAATTCTTGATACTATTACAACTGTGTCAGTACTACCTGAAATTACATTTTACAACACTTTTCATAATCATGCCGAACATGGACAAACATTCGTGTATCTCCTTCTTCCTGATTACAAGGGGATAGATACCAAGTATCTTTAATGAAATTGCAAAGAATATTTTCACCATGAGTAACACACACATTTTTATTAGTCTCTTAAGAAGCAGTTTTGTCAGCAAGAAACTCGAACAATTTCGTTTTGTTGTCATCTTCACAGAGAAAACTACTCCATACCCTTGGTATTCTACCAGAGCCAACACCTTTCCATCTGGCACAAGAACTTTGCCTTTGTCTTGTCACAGCCTTTAAATTATTCATTTCGTAAACACCAAATACAATGTCTACTTTTGAATACTTATCTATGCAAGATTTTATATAAGACGGTATGACATCATTAGCATAATCATCAAATATTTTTGCCCAACTTTGTGACCTGGAATTAACCATTGTTCCCCCACCAACGATAAATGCGTCCGAATTTGGATCAGCAAATCGCAGAATGTTTCAAGTAAACCCATTTGCAGCGATTTAATACCACTATTTCAAGTGAAATCCTGAGATAAAAACGGAGTAACAGTTTGGTTTCTATGGATAAAGAAATATTCCAAGTAAAACTGTCTACTGTGACAAGAAATGAAAAGTCTAGAAAAGGTATCGCAAACACTTTTAAGGTTCTCTAGCTTTGTTTTTGACAAAGACGTTTCCAGTTTCATTTTGCGGCCAAAATAGGAAGTTGTTCTTCTTTATTTGGTGATAAAAAGCAGGTTCTCCTTCGTTTTGCATTTGCTTCAAAAGATCTTCGTATTGTTTAGACCAATATCTTGGAGTATATTTACATATCTTACCTGTTTCCGAATCAACAATTTCCTAAATGGAGTATGTTTTTTACAAATCTGACGACTCTTCTAGAAATGAATTTCCAAATTCGTTTATCACTTTGCAAAGCCTTTAAAGTTGTTTAAAGACATCTTTTTGTGTAATCGTAGAGTCTTCATTATGTCGTTCGTCTGTTTTAGAATGACCCAAACCACAAGATCTTTCAAATCAATCTTCTAGTATACTGACTCCTGGTCCAGCTACCATTCATTTGTCTAAATGGGATCTTCGGTTAATCCTATGGCACCAATGTCGCCCTTCACAATTGCATTATTCTGTTTTTGTGCCTGATCAATTGTGTTTCAAGAAAGAAATTTACTGGTCTTACGTACAGTGAAATTATCATTTTCAAATTCCATTGCCACCTGTGGGTGATGTTCGGGAAGGGAAGTCATATCTCGGAGATGAGTCGGTAACGACCGAGCATAATTTACACGATCAAGACCTAAAACAATACGCTATCATGCTTTATATGGACTGTTTGAAAAGTACGAAATCTCACTCATGAAATGAGCATAATACCAAAATCAGAGGAAGTTTTTAATTTATAATTGAACGCCAGGAATCAAACTGTGGTCGAGATGACTCTATTTCCTTACACCAGTATTTTAAATCATTGAACGTTACAGAGTCATGACATAACTATATATTCTGAGTTTAGCTTTCATAATCTGAAATTAACAATTTTAAAACAAAATACATGCAGTTGTCTGATGCGCCTGTCTAGTCCTAGGTACATTTGAACATACATAAAAAGAATCTGCCGTTCTTGATGTTGCAATATTGGCTTTAGTAAGACAACATGTCTATCCCCTATCACACAATATATCACCCAGAGTTTTATAACAAGTCATTTCAATGTGCAATCCACCAAACATGACGATACACTTATATTTTCCTTACAAATCAGGCCATTCCTATTGAATTTGCTTAGACATTTCCAAAAGTGGCTGATCTGCAGTTAAATTTGATGTTTCTCCAGATTAACTACATTTTCGCCTTAACCATCGAATACCTGAGAATTGCCTGGTAGTGCATACAAATCGATGATGTCTATAAATAGTTTGCACATGCGCAAAAGTATGAAACACATGTGTATCATAACCTTGAAAAATGTTATTAAATCAATGCATACTATCATTAGAAATCCAAAAACACTAAATATATAGTAAATAGTTCAAATGTTTTTGAAAGAATTTTGTTACATTTTCGCGCATGCGCAAATACTGGATATGTCAAATATTCATTTTTAATAAATATGTGATGTAAGGAAGGTAGCCACCAAACCTGGTAATTGGTTTTTACTAAAAGAAGTTCAAAGAAAAGTTTTCCAGAAAAATCAGTATTTTCAAACTGAAGAAAACAGCCATTTAAGAAAATGGCCGTGGCCATCTTGAAATTTTTTTTTTTTTTAATGGCCAGCAGTTATTTCTTACAAAGTATATAATAATGATGCTTTGTGGTAATTTTCATGCTTGTATCATCATTTGCACAATTCCCTCGATTTTGCTTGCTAATATCTTCCACTATAGGTGGTATTTTTGTTTTTGTTGTCCATGAGGAATTTGTCAGTATCCTCCAAAGTTACTGGTTTATAGCGTGAATTAGTTTCTGTATTTGACACTTGTGACAGGACTTCTTCCTCTTCCGTAGCTACCACCCCCTGTGCATCGCTAACTGGAACTTCCGTGATAGGCATGACCTGTAGTTCTAAAAGTTTTACGACATTATCAGTGTTTTCAACTTTGTCGCCATGAATCAAGGCGTCCAATACCATCATTTCATCCATTTCGACTAGACTTTCATACCGCATAATGTCATCAACTAAAATATCCATTATTTCTGCGCCTGGTTTTACCCCTCTGTCCGATTTCCTAGGCGTAATTGTAGGGAACTTAGAGTGGCGAGCAAATGAATGTTTTTCTCCTGCATTGCCTGCCATGATCGTCTGAAAAATGTCAACTTCCGGTTTAAGGTCAATGCAACTAGGTCAACTTATCGTCTATTTCAGAAATATTGATTTTACGAAAACCATTGCATTACCTTATTTTACAGAATAAAGTTATTATGACTTTTTTTTTCGAGGCGATCCGTTTTGAAAATTGGCGGCCATGTTAGATTTATTATATTTGATATTAACACCGTTTTTCTGTAATGGCCCTGTTTTCTTGTAATGGCCCTGTATTAATGCCCGGTTTGTCTATATTACGCACAGTTAGGTTTTTTAATAAATAGTAATTTTTGGCTATAATATACTTAGTTGGTTAATAAAAAAAACATATTGCATGATAGGCGTAACGGGTTTAATTTAATAGAATTCATAAAATAAATACAGTTAGCTTTCTTAATATTAATTTTTAATCTATGAAGTGCGTTTAATGTATTATACTAAGTAGAGCGTTTTAATTCTAAAAATACATTCGATACCCTTATTTTCAGGAACAATTTTTTTTTTACAATCGACCATTCCATTATGATTACGTGTTTTTCATCTTTATCTCTATTGAATTTGTATGATTAGCACATAGTTTCGTCTGAGTGGTTCAACTGCTGGAATTTTACATTGAATAAATATTAGTGTAAGCGCTCTCAAGCTTGCATTTATATAAAGTCAACATCATCAATGTCCATAACGAGTTACATACTCGCTGTTCAATCTTTTTATGAGGAACTTTGTTCTTTGGAAACGTTGATTGAATTGAAAATTTTCCTGCTACCACTCTAACACCAACAATTCTTGGTGAATACTTGGAATGAAATTTGAACCATACGTTTAGATCTGCATCGTCTCCAACAAGGCTTTTTCTTCTGGTTTCCCGAACAAATTTAGAACCTGAAAACATTGCGAACATTCTTTTCATCTGTAGAAGACTATGAGTCCATGTTGGTTCTATATTTTTCCTGATTTGTGTCACACAGTTTCTTTGCTATTGATATTTACCCGCACCTTCTTTCATTTATAAATATAAAAAAACCAGTTCAAAGTAATTATACATGTATGAACAGGAAACATAAGGCCATTAATAAGCTATTTGTTTCAAGTAAGCATGGTATACTACGGATAAAACAACCGCGTAATGTCTAGAAATTAAATTTGTTATTCGAATTGAATTCGATTTAATTTTGATACTAAATATAAAATCTTGATGTGTTACACAATAAGTTTTCAAACGACTGAATCTTTTAGATCGTTAACTTATACTGTGTAACACATATACAATCATGCCTCCATACAGTCGAAGCCTTGAAATCCGTCCAGTTAATAATTGAGCGGCAAACCAATGTTTTAAAACGCGGTAACGTGCGGTTAGAAGAGAACTTGCGATGACATTTATATTTTTTTGTCACAGTTTATGACGTCCTCCACTTAATTCTTTGAATGGTTTCTATTAATATTTTACTTTTACATAGTAGCACATGTTATTGGCTTTGAACTGGCCTTCAGAAACTACGAGTACTCTCAAATATGTACCTTGTGTCTGAAGCCTTTGTTTGTTATTTGTGTATGTGCGTGTGTTTTGTGTCGATCTAATAAGTCAAACATTGACAATCATACCACATATCTTCAATTTTTAGCAGTTCATACAGTTTTATCTTTATAGTAAATTTTGTAATTTGTTGTAATTTGTTGTACAATCGAAAAACTTATCAAAGCCTGCCGCGATTGAAATTTAATGACTGCAATGCAATTGTAGATCGAGATAATATCTTTGAAAAATCTAAATACTATTCATACATGTGTAGACTACCACGCTTATAAAGTAGGTATTTTCGACAATGCATTAGATACATAGTATGTTTATTCACATGCTTCGATCAATGCATAATAGGGAAATTTGACTCTAATGTACCTTTTTACATAGTTACACCCCATCAGTCATGTAAAAAACCTGCTAAATTTGTTAGATTTTTTCTCTTTCTGCATATTAACACGAAGTACATTATGTTATTCCCACGTGTTCTTACATCAACACCGATCTCTTATAAAAAAAATAGATGTGGTATGATGGTCAATGAGACAACTTTCCTCAAGAGACCAAATGATACAGACATTATCAACTATAGGCCACCGTTCGGCCATTTTAAATCGGATGTTTCCTTGAGAGGTCATACCTGTGTTAAGTTGTCGCAGAAATGTTCTTGCGCTTTTGACTGATAGCCGAACGTATTTCGTATAAATACGCGAATACAATCGATTGAAAATAACATTCAATATTGCTTGTTACAATTTAATTTCTTCAATGACTACTCATGAAAATATTTTTAAGAACATAGATAAATAATATGGATTGTTTTTGTCGTGAGAAATTTATATATGATAGTAAAAAATCATTAATTTGTGTCAACGTATGCAAAAGAATAGTTCGAGAGAAGATCTGCTCTATATAAAAATGTTATACCAATATTCACTGGGGTAAAGCTGATGACCGTAACTGCATTCACGGTCATCCCAAGATGTCGGATGAAAAATTAGGTCAGTTTCTGTATTGTCTGTTAAAGTGTTTCTATATCATTTTCTTTACAAATCATACATTGAAACGATGTAAATTTATAAAAGAATCACTCGGAAATCACTAATTACTTCTAAGAAATGTGCATGAAACGGGAAATTCGATTTGAAAAAATCGCCAAGATGACCGTAAATCACAATCGAGATGACCGTAACAGAATCAGCGATTCATAACAAGGCTGACCGTAACTGCTTTTAAGATGACCGTAATTTGGAAATGATGACCGTAACTTTTAAAGGATGACCCTCAATTCTAAGAAATATCCGTATTTATATAACTATCTTTTTGTATCAAATGATTAATCGTGTATGTATACACATATTAATATGAGAGTTGTATCCTATAGGTAGAAGAAAATAAGAAGTGCTTCAAATGCAAAGATTACCATATGTATCTTTTTTACAGTAGAGGGTTTAATTTTTAAAATGAATTTGCCAAAAGACATGCAAATGAACAGGAAGGGAAAACATGCTACAAAAGCGCGATAAAATGACACCTTACAAGCATAATGAAATAAATGCGGTGCACAGCCTTCAACTGCTCGACAAAAGATTTTTTGTGTGTTTCTGGGATTCCTTTTAATGACATATAATAAATACACATTTTTAAAAATGCCAAAAAAATGCATGTACACCCATTGATATTATATCGTCTTTCATTTTGTCGTGCAAATAAAATAACAGAAATATTTTGAAAATATCATTCAAATAAACTAGTTAAGGTGAGCTCCAGCAAAGTAGATCCTTATAATAGTATTGTACGAAAAGCGTATCACAAGGCGGAACGTTGTCAATTTGTATATATACAGAAATGTTATTCATACAGTCAGGATTCTACTTCTTCAAAATTATCTCCCCATTACGCCAGTTCATGCTCACAATCGTAGAAATGGAAGCCATTGTAGGGATGACGCTCTGCCAATTTTGCTCCTGAAAAGTGATAAAGGAGTAGGTCCGGTAAGGACTCATTTTGGCCTCAAATTTCAGTTTCATCTGACGAAAGATATTGACCACTTTTTAAAGACTTAAGTGTCTATTTTAATTGATTTAATTAGTATAAGTAAAAGATTTTAACTGATTTAGTCATTAAAAACGATCCCATTCAAGCTCAAATATGAAAAATCTCTCAAATATGCCAAAAAACGTCACTTTTCAGATGGTTTTTGTCAAAAATGAAAGTGGCCGCATCCGTGTTCATCCACAAACTTTATATATGTTATGTATAATCATAAAATACAACTTACATTTCAATATTAAGGATGAACACGAATGCGGCCACTTTCGTTTTACAAGGAAACCGTCTAAAATTTTACTAAAATGATAGAATTTTGAAGATTTCAGTAATTTAGCATGACTTAATGGTGCTACAACCCGATATATGTGCATTGTATTGTCAAAAACAGCCCATATTTATGTAGCAGAAGCATTCAACTGTCCAATAAATAACTAAAAGTTTACATTTTAACAATTTTGTAAAACTGTTATATTTTGGGGCCAAAAAGGGGTCTTACCGTACCTACTCCTTTATCCACATAGCACCATTACGATCGATAGTTATATGTCAGTTATATTTTAAAAGACAAATGTATCTACTAGCTAATGAGCATTAGTTAATGATCTTGTCTGCTTGATTCAACTTTCAAATATTCAAAAATATTGTCTGTTCGGATGTCAGATGGAATTTTTGAAAATAATTAAGCATTTCAAAAAAATTCTAATTAAATATTTCGTGGAAGGGCAGACTAAACATTTTCAGTGGTTGAAGATTTATAAACCCAAGTTATCACACACAAGAAAATCATATTTTTTCGAAGATATCCATTTTCATCATCCAAATTAAAAGACTGTCGTCAAGTACTTTTAGAAAAAATAGCTATTCGAACACACCTACTCTGTTTTTGTGATTCATTAGATAGGTATTTTACTTGACCCATATGTTTCATCTTTTCGTACTGTCATTTTTTTACGTTATAAAACCAACCTGTAGCTTTGATATATAATAATGATAGTATCTGAAGCGAGATTCTATATAAAATACTCTTGCTTTGTACGTTTTAAAGACAAAATATACACCCCAAACATGCCCTAACATAAAAAGGTGCACTCGATTTTTCTCTTTTCGATACAATCGTTACCTGTTTTGGGGATTTTTTTCTTGATTCACATAATGGAAGGGCAGACACGAAAATTTCTGAACTAAAAGATTGATATGTTCTCCGTCCGTGATGAAAAAAAAATCGGAGGTTATGCATTTTCTACATCCAACTTATAGATACTATATATAAAAAAGAAGATGTGGTATTATTGCCAATGAGACAACTATCCAGGAAAGACCAAAATGACACAAACATTAACAACTATAGGTAACCGTAAGGCCTTCAACAATGAGCAAAGCCTATACCGCATAGTCAGCTATAAAAGGCCCCGATAAGAACCATGTCGTCGACTTGATATCTTATTGTTTTTCATTACTATGTAATAGATACATTGAAAACTTATGCAAATGGTGTTTTTAAAATAAGAAAATTGTCGTTTTGTTTGTTTCTATTAACTTTTTTAAAATTTTGTTACTATATCAAACATTACAGTTAACATTTATCGCTTTCTCGATAAACACAGAGCTTCGATTCTTTTGTTCTATTTCATAAGTGTTTCCGCCTGCATATATCAAGACAAATTAAGATTTTAATCTGCTTCCTCTGGAACCATACACATGGGCTCGATTACCAAATATTCGTATGTATTATTAATATTTTTAATGCTCCATTTATTGGCATTATGTTTTTCTGGTCTGTGCGTACGTTCGTCCGTTCGTCTGTTTGTTTGTCCGTTTGTCCAGCTTCAAGTTAAATAAAATTGAAACTTAGTACACATTTTCCCTATGGTATGATCTTTTTAATTCTAATGCCAAATTACAGTTTTATCCCATTTTCATAGTCCACTTAACATAGAAAATGATAGTGTAGATGAGGCATCCGTGTACTAGGGACACATTCATGTTTCTTCAAATTTTCGTCGTATCGCTGTCAATTTGTGTTAAAATTTTAAAGTCGATATCAATAAATATTTCATTGTTTACGAGAAATATGCAATTTACTATCATTGTTATAAATCCTAAATATGGCCAATTATATTATAGTTTAAAAAAAGAAATTTATGAAACATATTTATATACGCTAACCGAGCCCCTATTGAGATCGACAAACTCAACAAAAAAGCTTTGAATACAATACGGATATTTCTTAGAATTGATGGTCATCCTATAAAAGTTACGGTCGTCCTATATAAATTACAGTTAGTCTTTACAAATTACGGTCATCCTTTACAAGTTACGGTCATCTTTTTACCAATCACGGTCATCCTTGTTTTATGTTACGGTCATCTTGAAAATATTTTGATTATGATTTACGGTCATCTTAACGATTTTTTCAAATCGAATTTCCCGTTTCATGCACATTTCTCGGAAGTAATTAGTGATTTTCGAGTGATTCTTTTATAAATTTACATCGTTTCAATGTATGATTTGTAAAGAAAATGATATAGAAACACTTTTACAGACAATACAGAAACTGACCTAATTTTTCATCCGACATCTTGGGATGACCGTGAATGCAGTTACGGTCATCAGCTTTACCCCAGTGAATATTAATTTAATACATAACAACAAACCAGATTATACTGATATCAAAAAGATTATATCACTGCAATATAGTAACTATCACGCTGATGTTGAATTCCTTGTCATTTATAATTCATCATCCACACAGGAGCTTATGTATATATAATAAAATAATATACCTATGAACCGAACCTAACGGTCATGCTTTGTTCAGTTCTTCAGTACTTTGATTTACATTGTCACATTCGGCTTACATTATATATGTTCATTTTATCATATATCCATCATTTTAACTTTCGTACTTCTAACAATAACTTCCTATGACATTTGCAAATTGATATGCACTTAATATCGTAGAGAAATGTAAAAAAAAAGCAGGATTTTAACTTAGGAATATATGCGATTGTCTAACGATAATCCTTTTGTACCGGGACGTGACATTGTTTTCTTACGTATACAATACATCTTTCAAGTATCCATTCATATTTTATAAGGCTTTGTTGAATAAATCAGTTCCGTAATCGAAGTTACATCTATAAACGTCCC
The DNA here is from genome assembly GCA_037788925.1 of Mytilus galloprovincialis. NCBI lineage: Eukaryota > Metazoa > Mollusca > Bivalvia > Mytilida > Mytilidae > Mytilus > Mytilus galloprovincialis. The sequence goes on along the minus strand of CM075333.1, from coordinate 47,011,811 downwards.
TTTTTTAATGTAACATGGTTGAACGTCTTGATTAGTTCGCTTATTTGTTCGGAGAACGATAAGGGCGCTCAAAGACATGTATAAAAACGAAAATTGAATTGGAACAAACCAGGTCATAAACGTCAAAGGTATAATTTATTTGAGTTTTATAAAGTTTTAATTTTATTTTATTCGGATTTAGATCCTTTCTATTTTAATTACAATAAGAGTGATTTATTGATATTTGTTTTACTTCAAATGGAAAGTGTTACGTGCATGTTCAGAACGAGAGAAAAACATAACGCTTATGGGTGTACACCACTAATTCATGGTCCCATTGCTTTCTATGTTAAATTCCCCCATTTCAAGCAGGTACACCTCTTTTGTTTTCAGTTCAAATAAAGTGACAATCATTGCATGTCAAAGCAACACTTTATGAATATCAATAATGTGATCATTTTCATAAATTTCCTGTTTACAAAACTTTAAATTTTTCGAAAAACTGAGGATTTTCTTATCCCAGGCATAGATTTATCTTAGACGTATTTGGTACAACTTTTTGGAATTTTGGATCCTCAATGCTCTTCAATATGTACTTGTTTGGCTTTATAAATATTTTGATATGAGCGACACTGATGAGTCTTATGTAGACGAAACGCGCGTCTGGCGTACTAAATTATAATCCTGGTACCTTTGATAACTATTTACACCACTGGGTCGAAGCCAATGCTGGTGGACGTTTCGTCCCCGAGGGAATCACCAGCCCAGTAGTCAACATTTCTGTGTTGACATGAATATCAATAATGTGGTCATTTTCATAAATTTCCTGTTTACAAAACTTTAAATTTTTCGAAAAACTGAGGAGCCGTATTTGGTACAACTTTTTGGAATTTTGGATCCTTAATGCTCTTCAACTTTGTACTTGTTTGGCTTTATAAATATTTTGATATGAGCGTCACTGATGAGTCTTATGTAGACGAAACGCGCGTCTGGCGTACTAAATTATAATCCTGGTACCTTTGATAAATATTTATGGTGTCTTGTTCTGAAATAAATCAACACACCTTTAATGGCATATAAGAAAGTACTGGTTCCTGGAACCTCGGATAATTCCAAAACAGGTACATCAGATCTAAAATAGAGATAAAATTTACCCTCTTTTTAAAATTTGGTGCATTTTATATTCAAAATTATATGTCAAAAAGGTTTCTACAATGATCACCAGTCTTTCAGCTTTCATTTGATACCAAAAGTTAAAGAGCTGTGGCTAGAGTTCATAATGTAGAAAAGTGTATTTATCATGTATATGATATATATCGCATATTTTCCCAATTATGAGCTTACCTGGGTGCGTATTTATACATCAAGGATAACCAACACTGAGGTCTTACTGTCAATCGGAAGAAGACCACGGATGGCTATAGAAGTTTAACAAACTCTGAAATTAAAAGTAGAATAGTAAATGGCTAAACTAAGTTGCCAATTATGTCCCCGTGGTACATATCCATTTCACAATTCAACTTAAACAGGAATGTAGAGTTTTTTACCACAATATGCATGTAATTGTGACTAGAAGGATTATTTACTCAAATACAATTGAAATTATGAAACTCTTGACTTATATGATTTGTGTTCATGGTAAAACTATGTTGTTTAGAATAATGAACGGATAATTGTTTCACCGCATTACCTTTTTTTACCCTGTTAATAATTTTTTAACATCAGACATGATGTGACAACTGTTTAAATAAGCACTAGATCAACATACTGATAATAACGTGCCGGGCACTGATTTTACCATGCCGAGCGTGCATGGAATGTAATTTTTATTAACAGTGAATAATATGCAAACATACAAATAAAATTTCAACGTGATTTCTTTTTCTTCTTTTTTGTACTATACATTTTCGTTATAACTATATACAATCAAAAGTAGTGACTATAGTACGAAAAGTATCAGGATTATAATTTAGTATGCCAGACGAGAGTAACGTCTACATAAGACTCATCAGTGACGCTCATATCAAAATAGTTATAAAGCCAAACAAAAATAAAATTGAAGAGCATTGAGGATCTGAAATTGCAAAAAGACTATATTTTATTACCATTAAATTATTTTATTTTTGGCCTTTTCGCATGAAGTTCGTTAGTACATGACGTTAAACGTACAGAGAAACAAATCAAAATACATAAACTGGAATCCATTGGCATGATAAAAGTAGCCGAAATATTTTGTCAATCTTATGAATACTAGTAGCAGACTGTTAATTAAAATGTCGACTCTACTGACATGCAGTTCTAATCTTCATAAGGAGGAATGTTTGTTTTACCGTTTTATATCTGTTGAAACAACATCTTTTACTCATCAAATACTGTACGTTTTGCTTTTTAATCCTCTTGTATTTAAAATTCTAACCCTTTTGCATGTGAACATGGTGAAAGACGTCCGCCATTATTTTTAATTAAGAAAAAACAATTATTATGTTCCTCATGACATGTATCACAATCGTTCGTTGACAAGCAAAATATACTTTACATCAAATGCGTTGAGATAAATCTTTGGGTGCATTCACATGTCATCTTTCAAATCGTATAAAACTTATCGAACAGTTAAGTGAGGACATTGGTATTCATTTGTCTCGTCGTGTAACGTCATTGCTTTGAATCCCCCTTGAATAATTTGTGTAAATCTTCATTTCAAATACATTTAAAGGTCTAAGTTTCTAATTTTCCATTTTTTGTAGTTGATAATCTTTTATAATTGATTTGTTTCTGAAAACGACATGGCACCACACTGAGATTTCAATTGGACGAATGGAATGTCTACCATGTCTATCGTTAATAATTTCTCTGGATGACGTTAATTTCAGCAAAAATTACTTCATATGCAATTATATACTTCCCTAAATAATAACTAACAATAATAGAACCATCTTTGCTGCTTTGTTCAGTTGAATAACTAATATATGAATAAAGTATTTTTTAAAGTTGAAAGCCAATGATTTCAAAAATCGTTTGAAATATCCAAACGCATTTGACCTTTGTCATAATATTCCAGAGGTTATTTCGTTCACATGATGTTTTATTACCAAATTTGCCAAGATGAACCTAATATCCTCCCTAATTTCGACAAGTAACGAATATGATCTAATGATAAATTTTCTTTACTATGTCTGTCTTTTATATTTTGGTTAACAAACAAATATTTTCCACATCAGAAATGACTTCTTAATTGCTTAATAAATAAGAGCAAACATATATGATTAGATATACAGTGTCTACAAAAAATTGTAAAAATACCAAAGGGACATTCAAAGTCGAAAATATAATTTGCAATAAACTCATTATTTTGATTTCGTATATAAAAAGTAAAATTAAACCTGATTTCATAGCTTGCTAAACCTCTCACTTGTATGACAGTCTCATCAAATTCCATTTCATTGACAACGATGTGTGAACAAAATAAACAGACATAATAGGTGCAAAATATCAAAAATATAGGTACAGCAGTCACCATTGTATTCTAATCTTAATCACTATAAAAAAAATATATGTAACGAAGAAGCGCAAACATGAAAAATGTATACATTTTGTAGTTTACGTAAAGGTGTAACAGAGTTTATATTATTTAAATGTTAGATGTTTCCATTTAAAAAAAAATCATAATATTTCAACGTGAACATGTATTGATATACATCATGTATATAGGACAAAACCAACTCTTGTAAAAAGTCACAGCTTGGTTTTCGAAAATATCTTATGACTAAGACATGTCTTATGATGATCTTATGAGATGCAATACTCGTAAGATATGTTTTCAAAAGTGTCCAAGGTAAACTTAGGACACCTCGCGAATGACTTTTGATAGTCTTATGATTATTAACTAAAACTTTAACTACTTGTCATGTATAATTGTATGTTTAGTACAATAAAAATCATGAGTGTGTGGCTCAGTTGGCAAAATATTAAAAAGATTTATACTTCTCTACGTTGTAATTAAAATCTGAATCTCCTGCGACGTAAAATTTTGACTCATTTGGGTACTTGTGATTTTGTATGTTTTCTTTGATAGTTCTTTATTTACGTATTTGTACGGGCTTTTTCATTAAGCAGGTACTCGATGTACCGAATCGTAAAAGTATTCAGATGATAATACATGAATAGAATATATAGACATTCATATAGATAGAGAGGACAATCAAGAAAAAAATGGTGCATGTCCTCAACATCCAAACCACATTTACATGTTGGAACAGATATAATGTTAGCTCTAAACAAGTCACAATTAAAGAAGGATGCCGAACATCAAACTTGGGTTAAGATTGTATTCAATTTTCTTGAATAAATAATGTTAAGATAGATTCTCATTTCGAATGTCGTGGTTTTGTAATTCTACTTTGAATTTTAATAATTAGTCTACATTTTAAGGTATGACTATCTTGAGACAGATTTAATTTACATTCTATGACAAATCATATGATAGTCATAAATTGGTCGTAAGGTCTGTCCTAAGATATATCTTATGCCATGTCTTACGATACTTTCGAAAACCAGGCCCCTGAATAACAAATTGAGGTAGATTATTATTAAAACAGTTCATTGTACAAAAAAAAGTCTGTCTTTGTTCTTTGAAGTGCATTCTGAAGAATGTTTGCTCGGGTTCTTTAACATGCACATATAGAACGGGACATTCTACGAACAGCTGTCGCATATTTTTACACCCCCAAATGAACCAAATTTAATGAATACAAATTAAAATAATAAATTTCAGCTGGACAGATACAGCCGGGGTAGCGAGTTTCTTTATTTTCTAGAAACGCAAACATGGAACTAGATTAAATAGTCTGTACTCTTAAAGTTTGTTATCTCCAATAGTGTCAAATTTCAAATCAATTTGTTACACTTAAGATGATAAAGGCTTTTCACTTCCATGACAATTAAGTCAGCTTATAAACATTATACATTGTTAGTTATTAGCCAAGTAGAAAAATATAATTAATAGCAATTACATGTCTCACAATATTATGTAATTATGCAGAATTGTCGTAAAAGAATTCCTATCATGTTGAAATTTTGCACCATAATGGCAACATTTGTTAATATAATTACTAACTTTGAATGCTATCATACTAATTAGTTTCTGTAAAGGGGAAATAACTTAAATAAACGTTCAAAGGAATTCGGCGGAAGTTTGCTGCAGCCGGAAATGTAGGAATATTAAAATAATTATTGCTGTATATTGCGATATGTACATCAAAAGAACGTTTAATTAGCAAAGTAATACAGATACCAATTATTGATCTTAAGGAGGCTACTTGTAAAGTAATACATGTAACACAAGAACCATGAAAACTATTCTGGAGTATCTACTCATATGCATTCCTTAAAAACTTACACCACGTGTGCCATGAAAAGAAAACATTATTGTTTTTAAGATGTCTGCCAATTACTTTGCAAATAATTTTCTTTATTATATTTTCAACAAATTGTTTTCATATACATGTAATCTGCACAGAATAAAATACCATATACTGACTTGATCAATCTTTTCGATTTAGCTGAATTATAGCTTAATTAAATAAATTTATGAAATAGGCATTTACACACTTTGAAGTTCCCAGTAGCCTCAATGGACTACTTCTACATTATTTAGTCTCTGGCAGAGAGTTGTCTCATTGGCATTAATACCACATCTTTTTATTTCTATATTGGTTTGTAAGATGTTTTGAAAAATAACGTTATAGTACTGTAACAGGCGGTAATATTTAATAAGGATGATCCAAAGATGTCTACTTTTCAAAATCATTTCAAATGCCACGTCTTTTGTGATATATAAATATTCCTGAACTAATAAATTGACAATAGTTATTTTGATTACTTCAGATTTAGCAGCAAAAATAACATCGCTTCTGCAACTACGAATGCCGCTGAAATCCTAAACAAATATCTTTAGTTGCGTTTGAAAAAAATAACGTTTTTTTTTAACAAGTTAGATATTATTTAGGACGGTTCTTTTGTTTTCATTAACGATTTGTGTGCTTTGTGTGTTTTAGAACTATTAAATATAGGGTAAAAGCTTTATGAGGGTCAAGAGGGGGGGGGGGGGCTGGGGTTCTTCATTTCTGTATTCTTTATTTTTTTTATAAATAAGATGTGGTGTGATTGCCAATGAGACAACTCTTCACAAGTGACCAAAATGACACAGACATTAACAACTATAGGTCACCATACGGGTTCAACAATGAGCAAAGCCCATACCGCAGTCAGTTATAAAAGGCCCCGAAATGACAAATGTTAAACAATTCAAACGAGAAAACTAACAGCCTAAACTATGTACAAAAAAATGAACGAAAAACAAATATGCAGCACAGCAACAAACGACAACCACTGAATTATAGGCCCCTGACTTGGGACAGGAACAAACATACAGAATGTGGCGGGGTTAAACATGTTAGCGGGATCCCAACCCTCCCCTTATAACCTGGGACAGTGTTGTAACAGTACAACATAAGAACGAACTATAAGAATCAGTTGAAAAAGGCTTAACTCATCAGATGGATACAAGTAGAAATAGAAAAATCATACAAAAACACAGAGTGAACGTGGCCGGGTACTTAAACATCACAACAACAAAAAGACACTAAGTACAGATCTGAGAGTACTCGCAGTTACTGACAGCTAGTTCAAAGCCAATAATAACTAATAAAAAGATCATGCGTCTAAGACTAAATTATCAATCATTACATATCCAACATCCAATGGATTTAGTGCAAAGACGTCATAAACAGTCAGAGAAAGACATGACATTGTGCAATGCCAAGATACAGGTATCGACAGATTGTAGATCCATGAATGTGGACATGTAAATAAAAAATAATATTTAGTTTGAAGCTATTTTCTTCTATTCTTTATAAATTTTACCATTTATTTTCTGTTATTTATATTTAAGCCTTTTTTTCACTATTCTCTAATAAGCTATTTATTTTTTTCATTACACTGTACTTTTTGTCCATTACTCTCTATTCTGTAAACCCCATTCATACCCTCATTATAGACACTTGTCTATTGTTGAAGATAGCATTATTGATCTTTACATTTTATTTCTTTTATAATTGTATTGTTGTCTGTTTGAAAAATCACACTCCGTTGTTAGATTGTTGCCTGAATTTAGTATACATGTATCCTGATCTCCTTGAATTTATAATTGTAGGAATATATCTTGATTCGCTAGACATCTATTACCAATAGTTGTGTTAAACAGCAATCTAATTAAAATATTGATCTCTGATTACGTTATACTACATATGAGATCTAACAACTATCAATATGTAGTTTCACTTCTGACTATTTCACACGTGACTTTTTAAACCAATTAGAATCAACCTTAACAAATCTTTGCAGTCCATTCGATACATAAATGTATAATATGGCTTGTCTATATCATGACGATATGTCCTGAGAACATCGAAAGATACAACCCGACAGTTTGTTACTCGCTTCAAAAACAATGTCGATAAATAAATCATTCTTGTAGACATTGACATCGAATTAACATTACAAAATAACATTCAATTGAGATGTTTCTCTAAGTAGGAAGCCTAAACAGACATGAATAATCTTAATTTGTTCCGCTCAGTCCCCCCCTTTTTTTTCGATAAAACGAACAGTGGCCAACTTTTAATCGCAGGGTTTTGTTACAATTTACCGGGTTTACGAACTCCGAAAAAAACAACAAGGTTCCATACTACAAATGAAAGGCAGGCATTGAGTTTGGAGGAAATTATTCCAAGGGGGTGGCGTTTTTCTCTCCAATTTCTTTAAGAGTTTATATTTGTTTTTTCTCAAGAACTATGTCTATGATAACATTTGTTTGAATCCAAAAACTATAGAATTAAGATGGGCAGTTCAATTGATGCATATGTTTTGTGGTGGAGAATGGAGTTTCTTAAGGGCAAATTATTGTCGCAGGAAAAATGGGACACCAATATCGCAGACTAGGGTGAAGATTAAGACGCCATAAACCACAATGACTTTAGGCGTGGTAATATAAAGTGTGGGTCATTTTCTGCATTAACCGAGTTGTCCAATTTTAAGATACCCTATTAATATATTTGACTGAAATATTTGCATGCAACAGAGCTCTATTCTGTCATTAACTTGCATACCAAAATGCGGCTTTCAAACCATACTGAATTCTATATATTTGAAAAACCTAAAGTAACTTTACTTTAATTGAAACATTTTAAACAAGGCTGAAAGAATATATAAAGTTACAAGTACCTGAAGCAGTGACTTTGGTCTTCCACCTTCCTGAGTGTGATATTGACCAGTGAATATCTCGAAAAGTGCTATTATTAGTAAATATGGTTAATTTTGACGCGCTTTGACTTCATGCACAACTCATGCCATTTGAATATATTTATATATAAATGAAATTTAAATAATGATAAAGAATTGCTTTAATTTTCTATTGTACTAATTTAAATATTCAGTACGTAAAACCAAACATAGCGTACAAAGCAATACATTGTTTCAAAATATGCAGCGCAAAACAATCGTCAAGAAACATGAATATGATATGAATGTGAAACATATAACACTGAAAACACAAATAACACAATATGTTCAATAATGAAACAAAATAGATACATATATATCCGGTGACACACACCCCTATATATAGCTACCTGCAAAAAGTTCCGTCTTGAAACCAATATATCAAACCTATGACACTTTTGAAATTTGGGCAACCTAGATGTGCATGCGATAAACGCCTCTATACCATATAGCAATGACCAAAATTCAGGACACTTCAATAGGATTCAAACAAATAACAACAACAAAAAATATTAAAAAGTCAAATAAAATTAACAAAATTTCCCTCATTACTATGAATTGTTGTTGACAAACGATCAATCCAAATTCTTGCAAATCAAATTTAGGGTGTACCTTATCCACTAATCTGTTGCACAAATATCTAAATTTCCCACTTTTACATATAAATATATATCATTCAAATAATAATAAAGAATTAGGTCCGATCCATATATGCATACTTTTTCAAAATATGCATATGGTCTGAATGTACACTTACGGTCTGCCAGATTATAAGACGTTGTTCAAGTTTATTCGATACCTATACATGTGTATCATTAAAAGTATAAACATCACAGTTCAACATAACCGAAATCTTAAATTAATATAAAAAGTTCAATTGAAATTGAAATAAAAAATTAATGTTTTAACTTTTAACTATTTAAAAGTTAATCTCCTGTACAGTATATCATGGAAGAAAATGGACATAAATTATATAAAAAGTCAGTTCCAAAAAAACTAAAAAATATTATAATAAAAAAGTGTTGAAAAGTAAGCAAAGAATGAAAAAGGTAGCTTTGTTACTGTGAGAAGAGTATCTCTGAATGTAGGGTTGCTGATATTATTGGTATGGATGCAATTTTATACAAACTATTATTTGGCATATTGTTTGGTTATGTGTGCAATAGAACTTTTGACATACAAAATTGAAAATGCAATTTGTAAAACTAGAGGCTCTCAAGAGCCTGTATCGCTCACCTGATTCTACTTGGGTTTTTGAAATCATATAAAAAAATATAAATTTGGCTAAAAGTGACAACACAACCTCATACGGAAAGGAACATTCAGGCTATGTTTAATTTCATTCAAAAGTCCCCCACTGGCGGCCATCTTGATCGGCTACAAAGTAACAACACTTGGTCAGCACCTCATAAGGAACATTCATGCCATGTTTGGTTTCATTCCATTCAGTGGTTCTCTAACAGAAGTCATTTGTATGCATTTCCCATAGAGTCCTATGTTAAACTAAGTCCCCCGCTGGCTGCCATCTTGGATAATGGATCGGCTACAAAGTAACAACACTTGGTCAGCACCACATTAGGAACATTCATGCCATGTTTGATTTCATTCCATTCAGTGGTTCTCTAAAAGAAGTCATTTGTATGCATTTCCCATAGGGTCCTATGTAAAACTAAGTCCCCCGCTGGCGGCCATCTTGGATGATGGATCGGCTACAAAGTAACAACACTTGGTCAGCACCTCATAAGGAACATTCATGCTATGTTTGGTTTCATTCCATTCAGTGGTTCTCAAAAAGAAGTCATTTGTATGCATTTCCCATAGGGTCCTATGTTAAACTAAGTCCCCCGCTGGCGACCATCTTGGATAATGGATCAGCTACAAAGTAACAACACTTGGTCGGCACCTCATAAGGAACATTCATGCCATGTTTGGTTTCATTCCATTCAGTGGTTCTCTAAAAGAAGTCATTTGTATGCATTTCCCATAGAGTCCTATGTTAAACTAAGTCCCCCGCTGGCGGCCATCTTGGATAATGGATCGGCTACAAAGTAACAACACTTGGTCAGCACCACATTAGGAACATTCATGCCATGTTTGATTTCATTCCATTCAGTGGTTCTCTAACAGAAGTCATTTGTATGCATTTCCCATAGGGTCCTATGTTAAACTAAGTCCCCCGCTGGCAGCCATCTTGGATGATGGATCAGCTACATAGTAACAACACTCGCGGCACCTCATAAGGAACATTCATGCCATGTTTGGTTTTATTCCAGTCAGTGGTTCTCTAAAAGAAGTCATTTGTATGCATTTCCCATAGGGTCCTATGTTAAACTAAGTCCCCCGCTGGCGGCCATCTTGGATAATGGATCGGCTACAAAGTAACAACACTTGGTCAGCACCACATTAGGAACATTCATGCCATGTTTGATTTCATTCCATTCAGTGGTTCTCTAAAAGAAGTCATTTGTATGCATTTCCCATAGGGTCCTATGTTAAACTAAGTCCCCCGCTGGCGGCCATCTTGGATGATGGATCAGCTACATAGTAACAACACTTGGTCGGCACCTCATAAGGAACATTCATGCCATGTTTGGTTTTATTCCATTCAGTGGTTCTCTAAAAGAAGTCATTTGTATGCATTTCCCATAGGGTCCTATGTTAAACTAAGTCCCCCGCTGGCAGCCATCTTGGATAATGGATCGGCTACAAAGTAACAACACTTGGTCAGCACCTCATAAGGAACATTCATGCCATGTTTGATTTCATTCCATTCAGTGGTTCTCTAAAAGAAGTCATTTGTATGCATTTCCCATAGGGTCCTATGTTAAACTAAGTCCCCCCGCTGGCGGCCATCTTGGATGATGGATCGGCTACAAAGTAACAACACTTGGTCAGCACCTCATAAGGAACATTCATGCCATGTTTGGTTTCATTCCATTCAGTGGTTCTCTAGAAGAAGTTCAAAATGTAAAAAGTTAACGACGACGACGACGACGGACGACGACGACGGACGACGGACGCCAAGTGGTGAGAAAAGCTCACTTGGCCCTTCGGGCCAGGTGAGCTAACAAAAGGAATTTCATTGCATGCTGCTGCAAAACAAGCATGGGATGCAAATGCAAAGGAACAGGCATGAACAAAACATGTAAATGTAAGAAATCTGATGTTCCCTCCGCCAGCAAGTGTCACCAGGGACGAGAATGCTAAAATAAATTGAAACAGACAATTAAATACAGAATTATTCAATTTTAATTGATGTAGTGTTTTCCACTTTATTCCCTTAACTGTCTTATATTAATAAGTAATACTCAATAAAAGTATTTTGATAAATATGTGTCTAAAATAAACCCATATATCCCAAATACATGTATGGTCAAGCTCGTACTAGACCATATGAGTATACTCGTACTGGACCGTACACGTACAATCCAAATACTTATATGGTCTGGAATATATAAACATAGATCATATACTTTCTCCTTGTAATGATGTATGAAAGTACATGTATAACAATAATTATTTTTCAGATCATTTCATTGTGTGGACCTATTCTTCAATGTAGTAAATACTCATGTACGATTGGAAATTTTGTTATGTAAGGCCATGTAACTTTGTGTAATTACAAATGACTTAAAAAAAATTAATAATTACATGTTTGGGAACATTCTTTAGATATCATAATATTGGAAAGTATTATATATATACCATGTATACATGGGCTTTGCTCATTGTTGAAGGCGGTACTATGACCTTAGTCCTGTAGTCATAAGTTGTTAATTTCTGTGTCATTTTGGTCTCTTGTGGAGAGTTGTCTCATTGGCAATCATACCACATCTTCTTTTTTATATATCATACCTTGATCCTATTGTAGACTAAAACAGACCAGCAGCAATATAACATTTTTATTCCATTCCATACCTCAGGACTATGACGATCCAGCAACTTTCAGCAGCAGTACATGATGTAAATTAACTCATTCAAAATAATTAATTACAATTGCAAACTGTTTATTTAGAAGCAGTTTGACAACTGAATAACCATCTTGAGAATGATTTATGGTCACGTTTATTTTCCATCTTTTCAGCACATCAAACTAATAATAATTTATGACAGAATTCTGTAAAACAAAAAAAGACAGAAAATTTAATTCATTCAATCATTAATGAAATTGACAGTTGATATTGTGATACATAATTTTTGGTGTATATATCAAAAATGTATTTGAGAACAAACTTAAGATATAAATGAAATTAAAAAGTCAATTGTTCTTGAACAATTGAGAGGTCTTTCCTTTTGTAATGTAAAATACATGTTCCAATAGACCTAGAATGTATTGAAAAGCTTTAAAACACACTGAAAATCCTTTAAATAAGGTCAAAAACACATAATTCGCTATATGGGACATGACCTTGACCTTTGACCTTTTGACCTTTGTCAAGGTCATTAGTCCCCAATGTCATTGCTGAAGACCCCATGGGTCTAGGACCTTTGGTTATATAGTAAAAGCTGATTTTGTCTTTTCAGAAACCTAAATCAGGGGTTATGCCCCTTATAGAAAGGTCAAATCTCTTCGGTCAAAATATAACAAAGTTGTGCCGTAATGACCCAAACCTTTTCCACTATTCAAAACTTCTGTAAGTATAATGGTTTCTGAGATTATCCCATAACAAGGTGTTAGGTCAAAGGTCAAGGTCAACATACACATTTGACCTTGAGATATTTTTCAAAGTCACATGAATTGATGATGAATGGTGAAGATCCTAGGTGTCTACGACTTACGGTTTCTGAGTTTTGGTGGCCAACCGACACCGGTTAATTTTAATAGGGGCATAACCCTACCAATGAGTCGTTGAATCTTTTCAATCCAAATGTAACGAAGAACCGGGGTCTGGTCCTGAACAAATTTCACCCTTTGCTTTTTTTCTACCTATTACGGTTACGGTGTTGGAACGATAACAAGGTTTTTGGGTTTCGGAGGGATTACTCCGAACTGACAAAATATTTCGACTCACAGGGTGAGTTCCGGATAGGTATTCATGACACCGATACAAAGTGTGAACATGAAAGCGACACGTCTTACGGTTACGGAGGCTAACTTCGTCAAAGTTTGGCGGAACAAAAAAAATAATAATAATAATAATAATCAGAAGAAATACAGTAAGGTCTTTCCCTTTAGTAAAAGGAAAGACCTTAATAAATAGACAATAAACTAAAAGTCTATCCAGATACTCTTTTTGTCTTTATCATCATGATCATAAATTCAAAGTATTACATCATACATTATACATACAATATAATAATTACATGTACATGTACCATAGGCTGAGATCTGCATGTTAAAAATCTGGAGCTGGTTCACAACCTAGATCTGTAGTGCCATTCTCAGATTCATCTTCAGATGCTTGTAGTGGCTTTTTCTGTGTCACTGTCTGTGTGTTTTAAGAGTTCCCTCCACCGTGTTATTTGTTTGGCCCAGTGACAAATTGAAAGAAACATTGTCAGAATCTAGGGTTTTTCAGACTGGAGTCGAAACTACTGTTTGATCAGACACTAACCTGAAATTAAAGAGTTTTATAATTGGTCTTCATTAATTCCATATTTGTGTTACATTAATATATGTAAATGTCCAAAAATAATTTGTTGAAAAGCTGATAATCATCCCAAAATTTTTAATTTATATTGTTGACTTTGTATGACAGACAAAAATTTCTGGCCATAACAAGTTGTACAATAAGCTGTTTATGGTTTTTACCTATGATATTGTTTTCTCAAATAAATATATAGATCTGACAAAATGTCATGAGGAATCATGGAATATATATATGTATCCTTTGCATTTATATAGATTAAAAAGCGGTTTGGAATGAAGTGTGTAAGCTTTTAAACAAAGTGCTACAAATGGCGAAGTTAGAAGTCATCCCTTTATAAGTTTTACTGATGCTATCTGACATCATCAGTTAGTTGACCGTTTTGCAATATCCTTTTCACAGATGATCATGATGATGACCCAAATGTTTGTTCTGTCCTAACTAGAACCCTGCTTTTGATGGGGTTTGTATTGCTCGGTATTTAGTTTTTCCATGTTGTGTTTGTGTACTGCTGATTTTTATATTGGTCTTTTTCTTTTTTAGCCATTGTGGTTTTTTTTCCCATATAGGAGTTTGAAGGTCCATGATGCATCTTGTATCTTTCGTCCCTCTTCATAAGATAAAACTACGGTATATTAATGGGAATATGACACCTCAACCTTTTACAAAATAAATAAAAATTGTAAGTTTACATGTTCATGATGTACAAGTATATGTGCAATAACAAGCCATTAATGGCACACTGACACAACAGTGTTTATCATTCCCTTTGCTTATCTTCTCTGCATCCACCTTTGTTAAATTTACCAACCTTATTCTTGATTTGAGTTTTCAGAATGGATTATATATAGTTACGATGTACACATATATATAGAGAGAGATTTTAACTTCTATGTAATTTTAGCTCTTGTGGAGAGTTGTCTCATTGGCAATCATATTTTTATAGCGAATCACTGAAGCATGTCTGGAGCCCCCTCCCTCATAGTTAAGTCAGCAGGACCTGCACACAAACCTGAATTTAGTTACTAAGCTATTGTGACTAGACGGTGAAAACAAAACGAGACAATAGTCAAACTACAAACATGCATTGACAGAACAGGCATATTTGAAACTGCTGTTCCTCAATATAAATCTTAACCAGTCATGCCAGTATATACTAATTTAAAGCACAGAGAAGGAGATATGCGAAGAAAACTCAACAAAGAGAATTGGCATTGGAATAATTCGCACCTCCCCCCTCCTACTGAAAAGTTCTCTATCCGCCAGTGGTGGTTTTAACTACAGTTTGTGGTAGTAAATTCCATTGAATAATTGTTCATGGGAAGTATATATGCCCATTTGTATGTGTCCTTGGAAAGTTGGATGTGTCTGTATGTCTGAGTATGATTTTGTCTTGTTCTGCTGTCTGTTTGTTCAAGAATATGGGATGGATGGCTACAAGACAATGTATTACTTTATAAAATAAAATAAGTCTGGCGTCTCTCAGCTAGTGGTGGCCATTTTAACTGATTAATAGATATAGGAAGATGTGGTGTGAGTGCCAATGAGACAACTCTCCATCCAAATAACAATTTAAAAAGTAAACCATTATAGGTTAGAGTACGGCCTTCAACACGGAGCCTTGGCTCACACCTAACAACAAGCTATAAAGGGCCCCAAAATTACTAGTGTAAAACCATTCAAACGGGAATTAAGCATGTTTGTGACACTGCTCGTGCAATCGTAGTTGTTGTGAACATAACGAGCAGCTTGTCTTTGTACCTTTTCTAATTGTATCTGTTGTTCTTTCATATGGGGGTCCCAGACACTACAGTAACTATATTCCATTTTGGGTCTTACTAGTGCCTGGTATGCTCTTGGTTTTGTTTCTGTGTTTGTTACTTTTAAAATTCTTTTTAAATGACCAAATGATCTCTTCCCATTTGATACTATCATAACTATGTTGTCTATATGTTTGTTCCACTTCAGATTCGATTGTACATGTTGTAGGGTAATGCCTAGATATTTTGTGGATGTAACTTATTCCAGGATGCGATTGTGGAGGATGTAATTATGCTGGTTATTATTTTTCTTTTGTTAGACGGGAAGGTTGGTACATTTATCAGGGTGAAATGCCATAAGCCAATCTGACTTCCATTGAGCTGCTGAGTGTAGGTCAAGTTGTAGCTTATGACAATCATCTTGTGTTTTTATAATTTCCCCGTAAATTATGCTGTCAGCAGCAAAGAGTCTAAGCTTGCTGTGTTGTATGTATTCCGGTAAGTCATTTATATAGATGAGAAACAAGTTTCAAGTGACTTAAAATGTTAATGTACGAATTGGTGAGATAATTTTGTTCCGTTGCCCGTAGGAAGCATGACTATACAATCTCTGTGCTTCAAAATACCTGAAAACTTTGACTTTGCTCATAATTTAGCCCTTAAACTTTGTGCTGAGGCAAAATATCTGTTAATTCGTTTTCCAAATCGTCTTTCATCCTTCGTCGCCATCTTCAAACATTCTTGTGAAGCCCTTTTCATTAGGACGATTTTGATTGGTCAATATAAATACTTTCTCGGGTCAAAAAAAGATCACAAAAGCGAAACCTCTATTGATAGTTGTTAGATCTCATATGTAGTATAACGTAATCAGAGATCAATATTTTAATTAGATTGGTTAAACAGTATGGTCTTCTTTTGCAAAAAAAGATATAATATTACACTTATCTAATTCTATGGTGCAATTTAACTTTTGCCGGACACTTCCTATCATGTCCCATGTGACATTTAAAAAGTATAATATGCCGTAGCATGCTTTGTTTAGAGAACTTGTATTTGATTTAAGTATACTAATGGGAAATTAAAGATGTTGAACTGAATTCTTTAAAATGTATTTTATAAACTATTTCCATTGTTAAATAGTTAGTTTATTTTGCTTTAAAATTAACTAAACAAATTACTATCAAAGCATACATGTACGGACGCTGTCTTTACAATGCATAGACACTTTACAAACCATATAGCAACGAAGCCTGACGAATCGCTGCTCTGCGGTTGTACGAACGCAGAACGAACCATGAACAAAAAATAGCTAATTATAACACACGCAACTATGAACCATAAATCATAAAAGTAGGCAACATTTTATGTTTATGTCCCGCCTGTAGAAGGGGACATACAACGGTTTTGGTATCAATTAGACTGAGTATGTCCCGTACCAGGTTCAAGTTTTCTAAATTGGTTTTAGATAGTTTGCGCGCTTATGCTGGCGTGCCTGACTATAGTATTGGTATCTCTGACGAGTTTTTACCGCGGTGTTATGGCCACATCACATTTCATAACTTGAAATTTAGTACACGTATTCATTGTGGTGATTGGTTTTTTTCAGATTACGCGCTTCACCGAATCGTGCGGTGGCCTATAATTGCTTACATCCCATTCATTTGAACTATGGTGGCTAGTGATCTCATTTCATTATTTTCTTATAAATAAAAATAAACTTTTCAAAGATAGCAGGCATATAGTTGTAAGTTTAACTTTGTGAACGGTGTCTTAATGTCAATAAACAACGTGCCATATAACTTGGTGAATATTTACATGTTTATGAATCAAATTTCTTAATGCTTTCAGAATGTGATAATCAATGTTTCGTTTACGTTGATTACTTGTTTGTTGGTTGCTTGACGTGCAGTGGCAAATCTTTTACGTTGAAGTTACAGCGCCAAATATCTCTAAATATTATCTGTAAAAGAGTCGATGGATGTGTATATTTTTTAGTGTTCAAAATCTTTTGCACTGTCTATAAAAAAGAAGAAAAATCCACATTACAAATGACACTTTTAACACTACAAATGTAAGATATGATTATGTTTGTCGTCGTTTTTTCCATCTGTGAATACTTTGGTGAAAGAGTATAATATATTTTAGTTATCAGCAATTCAATGCATGGACATTTTAGATCAGGTTACCTAGTTTTGATTGAGGTAGATCAAATATTTACAAAGAACACAATTAAGTCCTTTCAGGACAAAAAATGCATTCTCGTTCATCATGCTGAAATACTTATTATTTTTGCTATAGGTGCTGTGTGTAGATTTCTTAAAAAGCTGTCTTGTTCGCTGTAATAAAACAAATAAATTACTGCTTATCAGGAGAATAAGAAGTAAGCAGTCCCTTCAAAACCAGTCATTTTCCTCGAATTCGCATTGAGCAATAGTTGGCATTTCAGGGAGCCATTCCTTTTAAAACCAAGTGTTTACAATTACAAAACATGAAACTAATTTTAAACTAATTTCTAAAAAGGAATTGTGTATTTTATAAACTAGATTTTTTTCTAATTCAATCTTTTCAAAGAAACACGTCATGTAAAAAATTATACGAATTTAGTATCAAAACAAAAAATCTAGTTTTATAACACTACCGAAGCTCGTGTGGTTCGATCAAAATAGTTTACTCGATCAGGAAACACAATCAAACAAATGATGCAATCAACCTAACATGTTATTTTGCAGTGAGGCGAGGCAACAACGAAATAATGAACTGTGACTGCATTACTTAATTAAGTTTTATCTTTGTTTGAATGGGAAAATATAATCATTTATTGGAAATTGAATTATCTTGTAATTTTGTGGTTATTCTTGATTCACAAAAGACCATGTATTTGTGCATACTTTGTTTCACCTAGCTTGTCTTATGACAGGCATAGCATCGCAGCATGAATCGTTATGCAATAAACGGTACCAGTTGGTACCAATTCTCCGTTAAATTAAGTATGTCTTATTTAACCGTACTGTCCTAATTGTTAAAGCGGTATGATTTGATTTAGACGTATTAATTTCCTGTACATGCATGCATGCAGTGTGTATATAGTTCGGAAATCAGTTATTACGTATTGTAATCTAAATTCTCTGTTATTGAATGTTTTACGAAAAATTACAGGTATTACTTAGAAAATTTAACGTGATAAATGATATATAAATAATCCTCTTTTCGTCTTTAATAACTGTTCGTGCAGAATTGCCTTTTAGGTTTTGATTGTTCTGTATAAGCCATTTTGATTTGTGTAATCTCTTAGGGCGTTTATAATTCTGGCTTTCGATTTCAACATGGTCTTGTGAATACAGAAATAAGAAGATGTGGTATGATTGCCAATGAGACAACTCTCCACCAAATTACACATGAACATTGCTTGTCTTTTTATCTTCTATGTGTTGAAAGTGTGCATCTAATTACATGTACCACTTAGGTATCTAACATTTGTGTGTATGGTGATGTTTTCAATTTTTGATTAAGTTCATTGCTGCATCTGAGTTATTTATTTAGGAAAAAATGTATTTTACAAATGTATATTCACCAATTAAGTTTACACCAAAAACGATATGTTTTCTTTTTATGGTCAGGACACTCATAATGCACACATATTTTTAACATATTAATATAATATTCTCAAATTATAAACATTTGCTAGCAAATAGATGGCTATGTGTAGCTCTAAACCTAATATTTATATTTGTTTTTTATTTTAGTGGAAGGCTACATTGGTGATTTATGTACTACAAACGATGAATGTACTGTAGTCTCATCAGAATGCAGAGCAGACTGTATAAACAATACTGGAACATTTGAATGTTCAGAAAAACGGTGCATGTGTGTATCAGGATACAGTTTTTCACCAACGGAACATAAATGTTTGGCAAGTGAGTATATTTCGTGGAGATTTTACTCGCATAAATGTCAATGTCGGTAATGCCATCAATAATAATATCGGTCATAAAGTTGTGAACATATAAATGAGGCAGAAGATAGATACCGAGGCGAAATTCGAAATTCATAAATTGAAAATAGAATAATACTGACAATGTCATAACAACAAAAGAGATGAACGTGGAAAATGCGAAAGTCCACAAAACACTTAATAAATTAGACTGAACAACACAAACCGAGGATGAACTTGGGTGTTCCGGTTTGGTAAGCTACTCCTCGTGTAACAAATTCAAAACTGTATGTACATTTATCAATGTGAGTTTTACTTAATTGATAAAACAAATCTGAATCGCTAGCTTACACATTTTTGGAGAAATTTTTAAAGAATTATAGTCGCCGTCATTTAAATTTGGCACCATGTTTTTTGGAGATTTTTTTTTAAATTACCAGCCGCATTCACATAATGTGAAGGTCAGGATTATACAGTGCAATCACAATGAAAGGTAGGACAGTAGTGTTGTTTTTTTTGTGAAGATTTTTGATTCGCTAATTAAAAAACATCATCTCGGATGACGTTGGTTGGTAGTTTAAAATTTAAAATGTTTGACCAAAAACAGTGTCAATTTTACCTAACGGCGACTTAAGATGTTTGTTTTGTATTAATAACTAGTCAGTTTATCTTTACATAACCAACGATAAAAGTGATGTCTGTCTACATACTTTACAGCAATCAAAAATGTCAATTTACACGTCGAAACAGATTAAACAGATTAATACATGGAATTTTCTACATCGACCCGTTAATCAACCCGAGACTCCCATACCCTGCAAGGTTGACTACATATGGAATAGAAATATGGTCAGTCAGTTGTAGGGAAGAGTTTCTGCCCCTAGCAATCGTCCCTCATTTGCCAGTGTTTGTGTAAATTTTCCCCGATCGTCATTTCGGATGGCCCTTATTTCTTGACCGACCTGTTGTATTGATTGTTAATTTGTTCCCGTCCTGAACATGTATGAACTATTTGCTACTGGACGTGAAACAACCATATCGATCTGAGACGCTGACTCCCATATTAGGCCGAGGCACTAGTCGAAGATATGATATGGTATGAAACCGGGACGATAATGGAAAAGGCCATATCTAACTGTTATCCTAGCTGTTATGGTTCAATAATATAACCAGACCGAACTAGAAATAAAAATCCTTGTAAATGGAAACATATAATTATTTGAAATAATAGCTTTCCAGGTAGACACACACCAGATTGATATTAAACCTGAAAAATTATATAAACCTTTTTACCAAAAAGTATAGATTTGTTGCACCATAATTTTTTTTATTGAAAACGCCAACTGAAATAAAGAAACTTTCTCGTTGTTGGTAATACTTGTATGCAATTGATACACAAATCATTTACAATGTTACATTTGTTTTTAACTTCCAGTTTGTTTGCAGATATAGTTTTATTTTATAACGTTTTTTCACCAATCATCTAAATTAGTATCATGCCTCTTTAAATTTTTGTAAAATTGTTTATTATCACGATCGTAAGTGGGACTCAATACGGCGCAAAATTGGACCCTGATGAAGGACCAGAAAAGCGACCCGGACACACGACATAAACAATTATATGAATTCGAAGTGTTATGTTCTTTATCAACTTGGTTCTTACGGGGAGCTCTTGAGTAAGGCATATCAATCCGGGTATGCTGACGGTAGCCGTTTACTTCCGGTTGTTTTATCAATGCAAGATATGTGACAAAAAACATAACCCTTAGAACCAAGTTGACTCATATGTGTACTCAGTTAAAGAGAGCACATTTAGTACTGTAAAAACCAAATGAAATTACCATCTTATACGCTGTGCTAGTGTTTAAAGTACCGCCTAGATATTTTCACATCACACGTTGCTCAAAGAGAAAACGCACTAAAAGTAAAATTCCGTTTGATAAAGCCAGTCTTTTCACCCTCTGATTGATTAACAAGTAGCATTACAAAAATGGCCAAACGCATTGCCGAACTACTTTGGCTTAACCATTGTATCGGAGTCCGAAACGTATTATTTGTATCAGTATATAGTTTGTTTTATTAAAGGTTAAAAGGATGTACAATACACTGACCTGTTTATACTTTCAGTTGTTAATTTATAGCGTTTCCGCTAATTGTCTTCGATATTTTTAAGATACACACAATTTTGATCCTGATAATAAATGAAATAGAATTTGCGATGTGATTTCTAGTTTTTAGGGTCCTGTAGTTAAATTATGAAATCTATATATATATATATATATATATATATATCTGACTACGCTTTCACTTTTTATTCGCAGACTGTACAACCTATGGAGACTTCTTTATGCGGACTTACTTACATTTCATTAACAATGGTGTAAATGCAGATTATTCAAATATTACGCTTGAACAATGTCAACAACATTGCGTACAGAGGAGCAGTTCTGTATGCCGTTCCCTAGTGTATGGCTCAAACAGTATTGAATGTTATCTAATGGGTACTACTAAATTGGATTATGCAGACGACCAATGGAAATACGATCAGTGGTATTATGAATATTCATATTACCAACGAGATTGTATTTAGTCATAAATATTCATTTTCTTCACACAACTGAGAATTCTCATTTAACACAAAACCTGTACTGTCTCCCATTTGTACAAACTATGTTATTCTTTGTTTGATGGCACCTGTATTGTATTGTTTTGTTTTGTTTTGTTATTTATAAATGATTTATTTTTTTTATAATATTGAACAATAAAATGAAATAAAGTATAACATTATATTATTCTAAGTACCATATTGCAACATTAATTTTGCATCGTCATTTGGAAGATAAATATTATGCAGAAGCCAGACCAGTATTTAACATTTAAGTTAACTTAGTGTAATATCACTGGATATTTTCTTTGTAAAATACGTTTGACTACATGTACATTGTCTGCTTTTTATTATTATACCATAATGTTTTCTTCAACTTTTGATTTGTATTGCCCAATTAATTTATGTGTTCTTGTTTTTACTGGGTTATTTTCATGAAATTTATATTTATTATAGTTTAAAATTAACCTAAAAATAAAATTTTCTTTTTCTGTACATTACTTATAGAATTAAAATTGAAACAAGTTGTCTACTTACCACGTCGACTTGTTGTTTTTTATTTGAAAATTATATCAGTTTTGTTAATTATGGAGGAGCTTATATTACGATCGAGGTTACATAAATCTGTGTGTTTCAGTGCTCACGATAAGAATAATGTATAAAGTATTTATTTTCAAAATTGTGAAATTTTAATTAAATTTTGATATGGACTTCATTGAAATGCAAAATTACTGATTAGGAGGTCATCTGCATTTTTA
This sequence comes from Mytilus galloprovincialis, assembly GCA_037788925.1. NCBI lineage: Eukaryota > Metazoa > Mollusca > Bivalvia > Mytilida > Mytilidae > Mytilus > Mytilus galloprovincialis. Next base: position 46,988,853 of record CM075333.1, on the reverse strand, counting down.
GAACCACTGTAGAACAGAAGAACTAATCATCACCAACATTCTAGAAGGTTGTTATTCCAGGGTTAAGATGAAAGCGTGACATACATAAAAAGAAATACAGAGAATAGACGGATCAACCCGATGATTGGGCACCATTGTCTAGCTTTCTACACTTGAACCATATTCAATTTGGTATTATAAACCATGTTCGCCCCCTAAAATGTATAAAGGTGTACAATGCTGTTTATTTTTAACAATATTATATGTATGTATTTTTTAAAATTTTTGGTGTTTAAACGCCACTTTTAAGCACGACCTTTTTGCTATTTTGTGTCGGCAAGTTTTTATTGGTTGAGAAAGCCGGTAGTGCCCGTAAAAAGATAAGCAGGGGGTAGCAGACAAAATCAGAAATCGCTCTACATGGATGAAATAAAGTATTGTGAACATCTGCAAAAAGACATAAAGAAGAAAAGCGATTAATAATCCTTAAAAAATAGAATAAAAAAATAAAGAACGCCAGTGCAGGAAAATTTAAATCGGAAAGTCTCTTAAATGGCAAAATTAAAAGCTCAAACATATCAAACGAATGGTGAACAACTGTCATATTCCTCACGTGGTACAGGCATTTCTTTATGTAGAAAATGGTGTATTAAACCTGGTTTTATAGCTAGCAAAATCTCTCACTTGTATAGCAGTCGCCTAAAATTACACCTTTAAGTGTCAAAAGCTAAAATAGTGCATGACTATATATACAATTTAAATGCACCATCACCAACATTTTTTTTATTCTTTATATATATCTATATTTGTTCTCATTGATATTATTCATATATATAGCAACTATCAAACAGATCTAGACACTTGAATACATATATAAAATTACTCTTAATAAGGTACTTTGGTTGTGCGTTTATACTGTACTTACCTGCCAACAAGAACGTTCGGCTATAAAAGAGGGACGAAAGATACCAGAGGGATAGTCAAACTCATAGATTGGAAATAAACTGACAACGCCATGGCTTAAAATAAAAATACAAACACACAAATTATAGTACAGAAGACACAACATAAAAAACTAAAGACTAAGCAACTCCACTAACAACAAAATGCACCACCCCAAAAAGTAATTTTTAATATACGACACTAATTATATTTCAGTTGGGCTGAAACAAATTATTTCATTTGCGCAAAGAATACAGGTAAATAGTAAATAAAATATATTTCTTAATCTATTTGTATTAATCTCTTCAGTTTTCCAACATTTGTTGACATGACTGCATGACTTATGAGATCTCAACATCCACTATACCTCTGGACAATGTAGAATAACGAAACACACAGCAATACGCACAGTAAAATTAATATTACGTACATGGGGAAAGGGGGGTGCATATTCTTGCCTCCCATTCCAAAACGTCCATTGCATAGCAAATTTATTCCAAAAGCCAGATATCATCAGAGGACAAATATGCATCATTATACAAAGAGACACAACTCATACGATCATATATACATAACACTCAGTTTAAAAGTTGCGAATATGTCGTCATCTTATGAGTAACCCAATGCCACAACAACAAGTTGACTGAAAGAAAAGAATCTAAAACGAAAATAAAAGACAAAATATCCAAACATCCAAACAAAAACATGTAATGAGACAAAACTATTTTGCAAGTATTTATTCAGTAATTTATGATTCAGAAACAGTTTGTTATTTCAAGTAAAAGAAATGTTTTTGATAAAACAACAATAGGAGAATGTACAAGAAAAACTTTTTACTCCAATTTTAATTCAATTTTGAGATGAAGTGTTCCTAGTGAATTGTCAAAGAGTAGATGCTATTATCAACTGAAATAAAAGCATGTTCGGAAGCTTTATTAGCGCTCTAACCAATCAAACCACTAGCTAACGGATCCATCGAATTACTGTTAGTCATTCGGAAACTATTTCCCCTCATTCGTCTCCTTCTGAGGAAATCACGTGACAACTTGCTATTCATTGTACGTTTGATTTGTCTTGCATCGTCTGTTTCATCCTCGCTGTAGTTGTCGGTGTAATTTTGAAATTTGTTGAGGGACCACAGCAATAGTTGGTATATATCGATTGGTGATGTCAATTTCTCCACTTTGTCAGGCGACCTTTTGACAGCGTCGACCGCTTCAACATCTTTGACCCATCCATGTGCAAGACACAAACTGTCAAAAAAGCAAAATCAATTTAGTTGTATATAATATTGGATAATTGATTTTTTTGTGTATAAGATAAGGGTATATTTTGTTTTAACAATGATCAGTATAGACGAAGGGAGACTGAGTACTGAATAGAGAACAATTTAGTGTATGTCTGTCAATTCTCGTGCATGCCAAGAAATCCTAGCTATATATTTTCAATCTATAACGATGTTCATCACTCTGTACTGAGTTGTAATAAGAAATCATGTGTAATTCCATACATGAAAAGAGTGTTTTTTCTATGGTCGGGTTCTTGTCTCTTTGACACATTCTCCATTTCCATTTTCAATTTTATTTTTTACAGAGTTTGTCTTTAGTGCCGTATGGAGACAGTAGAGTGCCTCCTCGTGCTTCAGGTTTATGCTCTTATAATATACTAGATTATGGAGTGTGTGTCCGAGCGAGAAATTTCTCTAGCTCATTACTTTAGGAATATTTATAAAAAAGTAGTATTTCAATATTCAGCCCATTCTACTATTTAGTGAGCCGTCAGTCGCTACCCTGATATACCCTATCTTTTTCGGGTAATTAATATGGATAGCGTTTGACATCTTTTGCCGAACAAATTTATCATTTTTACATAACTTAATTTATTGTATGCTGGTTCATATTCTGGACGCCAGTCTTTGCTCCTTTATAATATAATTCACAAACAAAAACAAATATGAAGCTTAGAAATGAAAAAATATTAAATACTTAACTCGTTCAAAGAGTATCTATACGTCTCAATCTTCAAAATCGGTTATCTAAAAATACTACAATCGCTAACATTTTTGACAATATAAATCGTGGTTACCCTTCTATCGATAAGTGTCATGTCAAAAAATGACTTACATGTCCCTGTCTTTCCACCAACAATATGGTAAGGTCCACGTTTAATGGTCGCACATTTTCTTTAAATTTTGAAACTGATATAACTTGAAAAAACAAACAGTATTATTTATTTACTGGCATGAAACAAACCGGGATGTGGTATTCAGTACGTAGGTGAAACTGGACGATATTTATCTAAAAGCACTGAAGAACATCTGTATCGTTTTAAAAGACCCAATAAATTCAAAAGTATCATTTATCAACACTTTAAGAAGCACAATCATCCTAATAAATATTTAGCGGTTCAACCTTTAGAAGTAGTAAAACAACAGCCGGCTGAATCTCATTCAAAGTGTGTACGATCACGGAAAATAATTGAATTAAATTGGATTAAAAAATTACAGACAGTCTACCCTCTCGGTTTTAATGATAATATCATGGGAATTGGTAATATATCCAGAATCGATTCCGTTAACATTTTGGATATAGTTTCGTAAAAACCATTCTCACGGTCTTGGAAAAAATCGCAATCAAAGAAAATTTCGGACCAATCATACCAATATTTCGGACCTAATTTCTATTTAAAAAAAACAACGGCAGACATTATCTGTTAACAAGGCTCTGTTTATTACCAGTTAATAAGTTAAATAAAATTTTGGAGGATTGCAACACAATTTTCTTATAGCAGTCCTAAGTATGAAATTGTTCAAATTACTATGGCATATTGATATTCTAAACTGTTTCCCAAAATTGATCGCCCTGAAGATCATAAAAACATTTTATTAAAATAAAGTATGTCAATAAAGGTTTTATTTTTGTAAATATTGCCGGTATATTTAACGACCATTCCGTTCAAAAACAAATTCCTGGATATTTTGATAATACTGAGCTCCCTCTTATTTGTTATATTTACAAGAAATTTACCCGGAAATTTGTGTTTAATTATAGCCAATTGTTTAAAGATGTTAATATCAGTGAAAATACACCTACTTCATGTAATTGTAGTAATTCCGAATACATTTATGCACCCATTTCCCATGTTATAACAGGAGATCTTAACATCGTTCAAGACCGAGAGTTAAAATCATTCCTCAGTAAAGGAACTAAATATCGTCCCCCGTCAATTATTAATTGGAGTGAATGTCGTAATATCATCCACGACTCACTCCGTACTTACTGTTTGAAATGGATAAAATGGGAAAAAGCTGACAAAAAATCTTTGGACTCTTTTTTTAATTCAGTAATGAACATAGTTGATATACGTATTCAACATTTTAAAGAACATTTTACTATTAACAATAACCACAATCAACCTATTTCTCGTATCAAACATAAACTAAAAGAACTAGCCAAGGAATTTGTTTTTGTCCCAGCCGATAAAGCTGCTAATAATATTATTATTGTTTGACGTAAATTTACATTGAGGTTCTGAAAAAAGAAATCACCAATTCACCAACATTCAAACTGACTCCATTTTCAGAAAACGACATCTGTAACAAACATAAACTTTTATGGACTTTCCGAATTGATTTTCCTTTGAGTTCAGTATTTTTGTGATTTTACTTTTTTTAGCTACCGCTTTACAAGCAGAACCAAATACAATGAAAGTCCCAACTATGTATTGGCTTCCGAAGCTACACAAAACACCTTACAAATATAGATTTATTTCGTCTTCAAGCCATTGTTCCACTACTAAATTGTCTATAATTCTTCTTACCAGTACACTTGGTACAATCAAAAACCTGATAATAAATTGTTCAAATAAGGCCTTCGAAAATAGTGGAATTAATTACTTTTGGAGTGTCAAGAACTCGTTGCATGCTTATATTGGTGATTTTGAATCTGTTCAAAGTATTAATTTTTCTACCCTGTATACCCCATTGCCTCACATTCTCATTAAGAAAAAATTCACACACCTAATTAAATGGGCATTTAAAAAGTCAGAATGAGAATATATATGTTCAAACTTTTTAGGTAATTTTTTAGTAGCAATAAACAAAAAAACTATGTCAATTGGTCCTCCATGCTCTTCAACTTCTTAATTTATTTGGCCTTTTTTTTATTTTATTTTTTTTATCTTTTTTGGATTCGAGCGTCACTGATGAGTCTTTTGTAGACGAAACGCGCGTCTGGCGTATATACTAAATTTAGTCCTGGTATCAATGATGAGTTTATTGGACATGCTTTGATACTATATCTGCCCTTGAAATTTTAATAGATAACATTTTTGTTCGCTTTGGAGATTCCGTATATCGTCAGGTTATCGGAATTCCAATTGGGACTAACTGTGCACCACTTATTGCGGACCTGTTTTTGTATTGCTATGAGTTACAATTGATGACAAAAATTAGCAAAGACCCATCGAAACAACATCTGATAAACAAATTTAATAATACTTTTAGATATTTGGATGATATTTTGGCTCTCAATAATGTCGACTGCGGTAAATGTATGTATACTGAAGAAATTTATCCTCTTGGACTAACTTTAAATAAAGCTAATACTAACAATGACCACTGCCCTTTCCTCCATCTTCCTAACTTTATCACTAACGGAAAGCTTAATACTAAAATTTATTGTAACGGAGATGATTTTTCATTTCCTATTGTTAATTATCCATTTTTAGATGATGATGTTCCCTTGTCACCATCTTACAGTGTTTATATAAATCAACTTGTACGATTCCCTCGTGTATGTAACAATGTTTTAGATTTTAACCAGAGAAATTTATGTATTACTGAAAAATTATTACACCAGGGTTTTCAATATCACAAACTAGTCAAAACATTTACTAAATTTTATCATCGGTATAAAGACATCATTCGTAAATATAGTTTAACATGCAGACTTCTTATACGTTCAGGTATTTCACATCCAATTTTTCATGGAAATATTCTTTATAAAGCACAAAAATGTCAGTATTCACGTCAGAAACTAAATAAACCTTTAAATAGACTTATTAGGAAGGGATATAGTTACGATACGTATACTGTTGTCAGGTCATTAAAGATTGCATATTTTGGCGTTAATATTGATTCACTTATAGGGTCTTTACATCGGAACTAAACACATTTATTCAAAAACCAGTTGTTGGTATGACACGGGTTATATTTTTCTAATATATGTTATGATGGTATGATACTAAACCCCTAACGGGAAGGATTGTGCCTGATATTCATATGATGAAATCACAATCTTTCAATCAGTTTAATTGAAGTCTGGAGCTGGGATGTCAGTTAACTGCTAGTAATCTGTTGTTATGTATGTATTATTGTCATTTGTTTATTATCTTCTGACATCAGACTCGGACTTCTCTTGAACTGAATTTTAATGTGCGTATTGTTATGCCTTTACTTTTCTACATTGACTAGAGGTATAGAGGGAGGGTTCAGATCTCATAAACATGTTTAACCCCGCCACATTTTTGCGCCTGTCCCAAGTCAGGATCCTCTGGCCTTTGTTAGTCTTGTATTTTTTTAATTTTAGTTTTTTGTGTACACTTTCGAGTTTAGTATGGCGTTCATTATCACTGAACTAGTATATATTTGTTTAGTGTTAAGTTGAAGGACACCTCCGGGTGCGGGACAACAAATATGACAGTCTTTAATCAGACGACCAGGTATCCGACTTGGGACATGCATTTAGCAAATTTGGCGGGGTTAACTAGTTTACTGGTGCAAAACATGTTGGATAACATATTTCGTGTATTTTACGAGTCTCCAAATATATAAAAATATATAGATACCTTTTAAAGTTTTGACTTGATTGGTAAGGTGGTATTCAAAATCATGTAACTGTATAGAATTTAAAAATATCATATGTCAAATAAAACCCTAACTTATTAAACAGATACACATTTCGCAGTATGTGTCCATTGTAGAAGAATAGGGTTGCTATTTGGCAATCCTTCGTTATTGTACGTGGTATTTTATCGCTTAGTTATTGTTTGACGTAAATATGATAAAAACAAACTCACCATGATGTTGCTACTATAAAAAGGATATAATCTGTTTTCATCTTAATCTGTTATGTAAAAATGAACACAAAACAATATTAGAAAAATGCATAAATTTATTGAAGTCTCTTCTCAATATTGAAATATTCATACACATATTAGTAAAATTATAATATCATTAAAAACAACAATAATAATTAAATGTAGCATTTAAAAAACGATAGAGTTATGAGAGAAATTATGTCTACAACATCACAACTATCTACAATAATACAAAATTCGTTTTTATTTTAAATATCACATCATAGCAAATTTTTTTATAAAAAAATACATTATACTTCACTCAGTAAATGAATAAAAACTTCAATTTATCATTCAATTTGGACAAATCTTCAAAACTACAATTTTAACAAATAGCATGGGTAGATATAGTAGCACGTAAATATGCACTCACTGGACAGTTCAGTAGAACATGATTCACATCTTCAATAATGTAATGTTATTTCATTGTTCACGAAAAACACAATATATTTTCACCCACAGTGTTCACGGAGTAGCTCTAAGTAACATATCCACATGTATACATAACTTTCAGAAGAAGAGGCACTTCTCACCAGAGTCAAAATGACATAGACGTTAACAACAGTTACTATAGGACACCAAAGTGTCTACGGCCTCCAACAATAAGCAAAGCCCTGGCTGCATGGCACTACATTGACGAGCTTCAACATAACAATTTTAACTATTCAAACTAGACATCTTCTTATTTTTATATTTCAATCTATAAAATATACTATGTGTTATCTTACCTCAAGTTTCCTTTTATTTTGTCTTCTCAGTTCAGAATACTAGAATCATAAGGATGGTTTAATTGTCTTCATATATTTTTATACCGAAAAATACGTAATCAATAGTCGTCAGTTTTAACCTTTCGTCATTGTTTAATTACAAGGTGTGGATATCTTGTCGAAAAACCTACGGTTATCGCAGATGTTCTTGGATAAACTGTGAAACATGTCATTTCAAATGCGCAGTCAGTTAATAATAAATGCGTCAACTTATATGCCAATATTTTGAAAAATCAACCTAGTATATCAACAAACGAAATGCAGTGGGTGTTATTGTATCATCAATTATTTATAACAGTCATTTTGTTTAAGCATTGGAAATTAGATAAAATTAAAACAATTTTTTTTTAAGTAAACATGAAATTTGAGTATAATAGACGATAAAAGTAATCCAGAATTTGCAATATACACAAAATGTTCTGTAATAACATTAAGCGCATTGGAGAGTAACCGTCTTTTCTATGATACTCATACATGTCATAGTCAAGATATTTAAATCCAATACCGGACTTATAATAAGCTTAAACTAGAGGCTCTTAAGAGCCTGTGTAGCTCACCTTGGTCTATGTGCATATTAAACAAAGGACACAGATGGATCCATGACAAAATTGTGTTTTGGTGTGGTGATGTGTTTAAAGTTCCTACTTTACTGAACGTTCTTGCTACTTACAATTATCTTTATCTATAATGAACTTTGCCCATTAGTAGCAGAGGAAATTATTTTATAAAATTTACAAAAATTTACCAAATTAATGAAAATTGTTAAAAATTGACAATAACTCCTTAAGGGATCAACTGACCATTTTGGTCATGCTGACTTATTTGTAGATCTTACTTTGCTGAACATTATGGCTGTTTACAGTTTATCTCTATCTATAAGAGTATTCAAGATGATAACAAAAAACGGCAAAAGTTCTTTAAAAATTACCAATTTGGGGGGGGGGGGGGGGGAGGGGGGGGCAGCAACCCAATAACCGGTTGTCCAATTCATTTGACAATTTCAGGGCAGATAGTTATTGACTTGATAAATAATTTAACCCCATGTCAGATTTGCTCTTAATGCTTTGGTTTCAGAGTTATAAGCCAAAATCTACATTTGACCCCTATGATCTATTTTTAGCCATGGCGGCCATCTTGGTTAGTTGGCTGGGTCATCGCACACATTTTTTAAACTAGATACCCCATGATGATTGTGGCCAAGTAGTAAATTTGGCCATGTAGTTTCAGAGGAGAAGATTTTTTAAAAGATAATAAAAAATTATGAAAAATTGATAAAAAATTACTATAAAAGGCAATAACTCCTTAAGGGATCAACTGACCATATTAGTCAAGTTGACTTATTTGTAGATCTTTCTTTGCTGAACAATATTGCTCTTTACAGTTTATCTCTATCTATAATAGTATTCAAGAAAATAACCAAAAACGACAACATTTCTTTAAAATTAACAATTCAGGGGCAGCAACCAAACAACCAGTTTTCCGATTCATCTGAAAATTTCAGAACAGATAGATCTTTACTTGATAAACAATTTAAATTTACTTATATGTGCTTTAAACAGTATATACTATGATTTGAACACTTTCCTAACACACTCGTAAACGTTTAATCACCAGGGACATGTTAGCTATTAACTCGTTTACATGTTTAAGCCTAGAGTCATATGACTTGATATGCTACTGTCGTGTTCAGTTTTAAAAGAGAGGCTGCAAATACCAAAGGGGCATTCCAAGTCATAAATCAAAATTAAACTTACTGCAATTGAAAGTCTTTTTTAACACCTCTCTCAGTTGATCACTCATGACTTCTAAGACCAGAAGGTAAGAAGCACAGTCAATGGTTATAAACAGTTGATAATTTAGATGAAATGATCATCCTTAATATTTCAAATGTTTTTGACCCTTTTATGACTTTGTAGCTACAGCATAGTTATTTTTCTTAATAAAAATATGTGACCAGATTAACATTTATGTAAGCAAATAAGAACATGTTATACCATTTGAATTATAGATATAATAATATCCAAAATGATATATAAAAATGCTATGCACTGCCTATGATAGAAAGAAAAAAGCCCCAAAAAGACCGAATTCCAAGAAAATTCAAATGGAAAGTCATTTATCAAATGGATAAATCAAAAGCTAAAACACATTAAACGAATCGAAAACAACTGTCCTATACAGGCATTTCGTTTGTATGCGAATGTTCAAAACTGTGTATTAAACCTGGTTTAATAGCTAACTAAACCTCTCACTTGTATGACATTTGCATACAATTCTAATATGTTGACAACAATGTATGAGCAAAACTAAACAAATTAAAACAAATAAACATGAAGGGTAAAAATGTCGAAAATAGGGGTACAGCAATATAATATTTTTAGTTTAATATTAATTTCAATTCGTTATTAACCATGTTTTCTCTGTATCTTTTTTATTCCCTACATGATTTAAACAAGTTGTTACGACTCCACCCTTCACCGTAAATCCATGGATTGATGTTTGGTTGCTTAACGTCCAGCATCAAATATTTCATGTATTTTAGACCGATCGATTTGACATTTTTTGACATGTAAAAAAAGAGAGAGAAAGATTCCCGTTTTATTCTGTTGTATATCCTTCTGCAGGCCTCTCGTCTGATTAATTGTGTATGCCGTGAATCATTCCGCAGTAAAATTTCATTTTGCGCGCTTAACTTATGCCTTGAATGACCTCATTGCTGAAATCGTGCCATCCTGATGACTTTTATTATACCTTCACAAAATCATTTCGTCATCGTACATGGACGGTGTAAAGCACTTAAAAGGGGTTTTAGCTATGAGGTAAAGAAAAACATAGATAAAATAGTAAATGTTTTGGTTCAATCAATTATAAAAGTGAAATGGTGTACAGTTTTGTCAAAATAAACTAAGAAAAATTGCTAAAAAATATTCATTTACAAGTTAAAAGTTCGACAACATTAAATCCATATTCATGTGAACTTCAAAAGAACCCCTTATATAGAGACGGGTAACGCATGAAGTAGGCTTTATCAGCTATAAAAAAGAAAAGAATGTGAACATTGAAAGTGAAAGTAGGCCAAACCATTTGGTTGACTAATTCGATCTACCAAAACTCATTATTGTAGAGGTAAAACCGATTATTAATATATGATTTAACCCTATTAGAATGAAATTCAAAACAGTGTGGCTGTGGCCATTGATTGACACATTAAATTCATCCATTGACTGGGACAATTTACGTGAAAGTTTGTCTGTAACGACCACTGTTCACGACGTACCTACGATAGACATTTAAACTGTGGGGTCACCAAAGGTTTCTAAACGCCTTTAATTATAAAATAATTCAAAAAATTAATCAGGAATAACCTTTATGTTTTGATTTATATAATTGATATAAATCAATACATCGTGTTATTTCTGATTAGTTTTTCGAATTACTTTATTAAGGTGCTGAGAACCTTTGGTGACCCCATAGTTTAGGTGTCTTTAAAAATTACACAGTGATCAGTAGTTGTTACATACAAACGTTCACTAAATTGTCCCAGTCAATGGATGAATTTAATGTGTCAATCAATGGCCACAGCCACACTGTTTTGAATTTCATTCTATATGAAATGAACTAGACCTAGAAAAACTGCACTGATGATTAAAGTTTTTATCAACCTTGACTGGCTATACAGCCCTTGCACGGTTGGTTATGAAACATGTTATCGAGTTAGAGCATCTTATAGTGTTTATTTCAGACTTTTTCTTAATTTGGATATACAACGTACGTCTAAGTATGTTATCAAATGTTAAAATTTGAGCCAAATTGGTGAACATGACTTTGACAGCTGACGTCCCTGTAAGTGTAAACCAAATATAAAAACAGGAGATATGTCACACTCGTGAAAAGCAATTGGTCGCACGGAATGTGAATTAGTACTAGTGTTGCGAAAACAAGCTTTTCTTTCTATTTTATATGTGTAAAATAAAATGTATGAATTTCTTCCCAAGCTTTCTATTATATTCATACAACTGTGATAAAAAAAAAACAAAACAACTAAGAATTCTGTCTGTCAATTTTTATTAGATCTGTTACTACTAACGCCATTGGCGTAGCTCTACGTCATCATTAGCCAAGACGACACCCCTTACAGCAACATTTCCTGTTTTTGTGGCATCTAGCTCCCTTAGGACTACAGCCACGGACTCGGCACACATTTCGACAAACGCGACCGGAAACGGCACAGCCATTCGAGGAGCGAAAACATTTGTCAGCCTCTGCACAGCCTATAAACATTAATTTCTTAGATATTTAGCAAACAATTAAATAAATTATAAAATCAAGAAAAAGTGGTATGATTGCCAATGACACGAAATGAGGTAAACAATTGCAAGTATAGGTTATTGTACGACATTCACCAATGAGCAAATCTCGTATTGCATAGTATATATAATATGAAAGTCACCAAGATACATCGCATTTTTTTTAAAAGTTTAAATTGCGATTACCCGTTTCATAATATGACTATACATCGGTCGTTTCTTTGTTTGTGTTTAAAAACATAATCAATAACTTCGCGTCTATATTATCGTTTCTTTTGTAGTGTCAAATTTGTGTTGGAAAGCAATTTGTTTTGATGTACGTACACCTTTGAAACTATTATACATAATTCTTGAGATTATGATAAAAAATTAAAAGAATTTAAATTCAAATTACTTGGACTTGTATCTTTGGAACAAAAAAAACCCAGGAAAATGTATGTTAAACTTAAGCAAAAATTTAGAAAAAAACACAATAAAAAAAGGACAACTAATTGTTTTTTTTTCGGAAGAAGTAACACATCGGTCGAAGTAACACGACGGTCGTGGCAAACAAAAAAAAAAAAACAGGATCTGCTTTCCTTTAGCAACTGAGTTCACCTCCGTTTTTTTTTATTGGTGTAGCTCGTGTTTTTCAGTCTTATTTTTTTATAGATATTTTATGTGCTGTTGTTTGTCTTTAAATGTTTTTTTTAGGTTTCATTTTGTCATGATATTGTACGTTTGATTTTGACTTATGAGTTTTAAAATCCCTTTGGTATCTTTTGCCTCTCTTTCATATTGAGGTTTTAGCAATTTACAATTTCAAACCTTAACATGGATGTGTTTTTACAATATTCACTTTAAAAAAAACAATAAAAATATGTTTGACTGAACTTAATAACACCATGCGTTAAACTAATCATACAGGAAAGACTTTCGTACAAATGGACAAATCTACATTTTAACGGAATGGAAAAAAGTTCCCCAATTGTAGTTCTAATTATACTGACTATTGAGACCATCCGCAATGAAATACTTCAGACTAATTAACAAAACCAAAACTATAAACATATGTATATTACCTGCAAAGCACAATGCGAGTAAAACTGCAAAAACAAATATTTTCATTTTTTTTTCTTTCCTGCAAATAAAAATGTGTAAACTCATTATAAAATGATAAAAGGCTTATAAAATACAAGTTGAATGATCGCGATTGATACATTCTTCGACTATTACATGTGTACGAAGCTTTTCATATCACACACTAAAATTAATATTAGTCAAACATAACTAGGTTCGTTTGCAACGCTTTATAATTCGTGTCACCTTCTTTTCTCTATTATTAATATAAAATTTCTATTCAATGTGTTATCTTAGGCATTATCTAGTTGATCAATTTGGCAAATTGGGAAAGTTGTACACAAACTCAATTCAAATATCACTCTACATGAGCAACGGATGCCACAAGTGGAGCAAGATCTGCTTACCCTTCAGAGGCACCTGAGATCACCCCAAATTTTGGTGGGGTTTGTGTTGATCAGTCTTTAGTTTTGTATATTGTGTATAATTGTGTGTTATTGTTTGTCTGTTTGTCTTTTTCTTTTTTGTAGCCATACTACATGTAGTCTTTTAAGTTAATTTTCATCGTATGAGTTTGAATGTCACTCTGGTATCTCCTGCCTCTCTTTTACACAATAAAATCAGACAGAAATAAAAAATTACACAATTTTTAAATTTTCGTCACTTCAACCTAATACCAATTGATGTCTTCACAAAACTCAAAAATTTTTACAACATGATACAGAATTTATTCTTAAAGGTGCTTCTACTTACGAGCTTCATTAAAAACGTTTAAGAATTACGACAAAGACACGCACATCGTTAAAATAGTTCGATACATATTGATATTTGAATGCTAAAAAAAGCCGTTGGGAGACATTGACCAAATTCAGTATTTTATTGTTGTTTTAATACATGTTATGACCAGTGGCAAATATTCCAATTATAGTCAGGACGAGAACGAATTCATACATAAAACGGCTTGTAATAGGGGTTCGACCGGGATAATAGATTGTAAATTTAGAGTGACACTGGAGAATAAGGGTATTACTGGTATGGGACAAACGTTAGGCTTTGGAATACGTTACCTACTGACCCCTTAATGAGTTTTGCAAGAGTTCCTATCGTACAGAAAGAGCCTCTACACGAGGCATCGGAATTACCGTCCATATTCTTGCATGACGTGGCTGCATATTTATACATAACGCTGAGCAAAACGGACCCCTAAATTTGCAAGGATTTTACTGCCAATGTGAAGAAGACAAAGAGATAACCATTTTTATATACCAGTACCCCTTCATCCTTTGAAATAAGCTCCATTCGATTTCTAATCAGCTAAGTGTTATCTTTGATGCCTTGTCGTCGAGTATTATTTGACTTTTAACACCAGTTACATGCAATGTACCACTTTTGGCGAAGAAACAGATAACTCTTACAGAACACTTGAGTCTGATCACAATTAAATCTTATTTGATTAAATATTTTTGTCAACTTGGGTCATACGTTAAATTTTAATGTATATTCGTGAAGATAACAAAATAACTTTAAATTACAGATTAATATGTAGTTTTTTTCAAATTTGTTTATCAAAAACGGTATGCATGACCTCAATTTAGACGAGCATTGGAAAATGAGGATGATGAAAGAAATTAACTTGTAGCGGGCCACCTTCGTCACCAAGGTATCTCTAGAACGTTGTTGCAATGGTGCCTTACATACAGAGAGCGTTGTACACACACAGACGCCACTATTTAGCAGAGTTTTAACTGCCGATGGAGAGAAGCCCGGGAATAACCAGACTTCTATACCAAAGTCAAACCTTTCGATGGCGAATTGTGATCAAATGTTAATTTAATGTTTTTACTTACGTTTAACTTTCCTGATCTGTTTGTCTACATAAACAATAAGTAGCCATGCCTTTTTATACAGATACGTAATTATATGCAAACCTGTTACATTTAATTTATGATAATAATATAATGACCAAAGGTTATATTTCATCAATTACACCAAACAGTAACGTCACATTGACAGTTGACTTAAACAAGATTTGTTATTACGCTGTGCATTGCAGTTTCAAACAAATACAAATAAATTACAGCAGCTGTTTTTTTTTAAATTTCATTCCGTTGTTATCTGTACTGAACGAATATAATTAAAATTTCCTAAATCTTGTAAATGACTCCAGCATTTCGTTTTCAAAAATGATCATTGATCTAAACAGCAAATGCTTTGATCATAGGCTCGTGAACAGAAATCATGATCATAATAATACGACTTTTGAAATATCTATTAAAACTATACAGCTTTAGAAATATGTGAACATTGTTTAGTAATGAAAAAAAGTGAGACCAAACTCTTAGCTTTAGTTTTTTTTTGTGAATTAAAGTCATTTATACATGACGATATGATTCTAAACCCACAATTGAAGGGAATGTGCCTGATTTTCATATGATCGAGACCTAGTCTTTCAACTAGTTTAATTGTTGTCTGAATCTGCCATGTCAGTAACTGCTAGTAGTCCTTTGTTTATTTATGTATGCTTGTCAGTTTGCTTAGTTTCTTTTGTTATCTATACTGACAGTTGACTCGGTCTTAAGTGTTAATGTGCGTATTGATGTATGCTTGTTTTTCTACGTACATTGGCTAGAGGTATAGGAGAGGGTTGAGATAACACAAAACATATTTAAACCCGCCTCATCTTTACGCCTGTCGCAAGTCAAGAGCCCCTGGTCTTTGTTAGTTTTGTATGATTCTTAACTATAGTTTTTTATAGTATGTTTTGGAGTTAAGTATGACGTTCATTATCCATGAACTAGAACACATTTTCGTTTAGGGACCAGCTGAAGCATGCCTCTGGTTGCGGGACGTTCTCGCTGAGTTGAAGACCCATATGTGACCTTCGGCTGTTTTCTACTCTGGTCGTGTTGTTGTCTCTTTGACACATTCCCCATTTCCATTTCCATTCTCATTTTTATGTTATATATATGCTTTACATATTTTTGTATGTTGAAATTATATCTATAAGTAGAAGTGAGCAATTATCATAGGTCATTGTACGACTTACCTATACCGCCATTATTATATATAGTATCTCGAAAAGGTAAATCAGTAAGAAAATACAGCGAGTTGAATGGATGAATAAGGACAGACGATAATGAAAACCAAACGAGAAATCAACATCCCATGACATTTTTTAATTGAAAATCTAACAACACCTTGGACTGGTATGGACGCAGCATCCACTGTTTGATTTTAAATGAAAAAACTAACAATGGAAATGGGGAATGTATCAAAGAGAAAAACAGTCCAAAGAGGAGAAAAAAGTATAGGATCCAACACGGGGGTCTTAATAACAATAAGATCATATCGCAACCGTAGACAGGCTATATCGTTCCCTTAAAAAAAGTTAACACATAAATGAAGAAAAAAAAACCACACAAGACAAACACAGGCCAGACGTTCCTCACTTCGGAGAGGCGCCGCAAACTATGTTGACCACGACTCGGTAAATCATATTTTGTGAGATCACAATCACCCGTTATGCGTTATAAAGAAGCATGTGAACAAAAAATCCAAGGAGAACATTTAAAAGTCCCTAACGGAGAGACAAAATATAAAACTAAAACACATCAAGCAAGTGAATAACAACTGTCATATTCCTTATTTGGTAGAGGCATTTTCTTATTAGTATTTCTGTTTTATAATGCGGTTATCGCAACATTTACATTTAAAACGATATATGTAGACAGTTGTTGTTGTGAAAATGTATCTATTGAGCATTCAACAGACGTAAAAATTAGTACAGTAATGACAATGACCAGAAGAAAATGATTTAAAGGCTTTATAGTTGAAGGCAATACGTTGACCTTAAGTTGTTAATTTCTACGTCATTCGGTCTCATTGACAATCATAACGCATCTTATTTTAATATGAAATGTATGAAAATGTGAAATAAAGGTTATCATTGTCAACAGTAAACGAAAGCCAGGTATCATATTAAAAAAGTTATAAAATACCTTCATTTTCAATTGAAATGCATACAAAGGATATAATAAAATATCAAAAAGTGATGAACAATTTGACAAAAGCATTCTCTTGTACAAGCACAACATTTGTTAGGTAAAACCATTTGTATGGAAACACAATAGTGCTATGCCTACCTTAACTTATAATGTTGAAAATGTAGATGTAGGCAGCATAAGCTAACTGTTATTCAAATCTAATAGATGGATAAAAATCACGAAGGTTACAACCAACACCCGGGGTAAAATCATGATCATGAACTTCAAATTTACAAGTATTTGTTTCGCGAGACTCGCGTTTTATTAACTTTTTTTTTATATAAGACTGGAATTACACTTTTATCATAACATTTGAAAGACCAATGTGGTAACGCAGTTATAGATTTTTGTTCAAGGTTAGGGAGAATTATAACAGTTCAACAGTAACATCAACTGATCATATGCAACGAGATAAAGGCATCGCTTTTAGAATTTACAAGTGGAGAAATTTTTGATTTTAATTATATTGTCTTGTTAAAAACATCATATTGCTTGATTTCTTCAAAAACTATACATTTTTCCCAATACGAAAACAAAGTACAGTAACATGAGTAAGGTTTTAATCGGTTTCAAGAGATTAGCTGAAATCAGCTTTATCGTACACTTTCAAAATTATTCTGACTGCACTGCTTTTATTATTTTTCTTGTTACCGTACATTGTACAGACATCTTTTATGTAAAAAAATCTGGTTAAACCTGTGTTTATTGCTAACTAAACAAATCCACATTTCATTTAAAGGAAAATTTTGAAAACAAGGGAAATAAAAAAATTCAAATAAATTGGATTTGCATAGTGTATTTCTAAACCGTGTCAATGTATCTTTGGTGCAATACCATTTGACCTTTTGCATATATTATTATTTTTATCAAAGTTAGTGTTGTTGTTTCTAAACTATTTTGGCTGCATCTGTCGCATTTCGTTACATATCTATAAATTTTCCTGTCGAAATTTTGCATTCATAATTTAACCATTTGACGCCATTGGGTAATGGTATGAATATATTTTTTAACATACTGGGTCAAAGCTTTTGACATTTAAAACATTCACTAGTGCATTTATGTTAATCAGTCGTGGAATTACTATTTCAAACTGAAAAAATATTTAACAGAAAAAAAAGATTAGCAAATCATTTTTTAACATGTATAATGGAACTTAGCTTTCTGTTTCATTTATATAAAAAAAAATAAAGCACCATTAATTCTTAGCGACTGTCAACATGTGGAAATTTAGATAGCTATAAACATGAAAACGTTTCATTTTAAATTTTCGTTTGAGTTCTGTATTTTTGTTATTTTAATGTTTTCCAACAAAATACACATATTAGATTTAAAACAATACTAAACATACAATAAGAAACACAAATAAAAGGGAGCAATCTGTCTGCAAATAGAAGGCACATTTGTTTGAACGCCTGATATTTATAACGTGTTGTGTTTAGTTTGTACACCAATCGGTCGATATCTGCTAGTGGACCCTAAGATTATAATCCGCGTACTAGTCAGTACTTATATAATAACGTGATTTATAACAAACCTTTCTAAAATTGTCCATTTAAATATTTTGATCAATAAAAAAACTAAGGTTTCAACTCCCTTGTGCCTCGGTCACACATTCACGGATCACCTCGCCGGATCCACTACGGATTTAATTTCACGGATGATCCCGAAAATGCTGTGTTCGTAGTCTGCTACGGATCTAACACGGATGCACAACGGTATGACTACGAGTTTTGACGTTACTACCACGAATAATGAAGGAGTTGGTTAATTTAGGCGACATGAGTGATACGGTTTCTTACGGTAAGACACGGCATAAGACAGAAATTACACGGTTTAGTACGCAACGATACGTGTCGTGACGTATGTACTGCGGATAAACACGGTTTGTTACTGTTAAAATAAGGGTTAGTACGAACAATCATATTTCTATAGTTTACTTGTTATTCCTCATTTCTATATGGCAGTTAGTCGTAGATTATTTTTCGTTGTTGTTAAATAAATTTTGTATCTGTCTGTTTGTACTTTGTGGTGTTACTAGTATTCGTAATCCTCAGACGAACGACATGTAGCAGATCTTGAAACAAATTTGGGGACTATTCTTTCAAAGTTCTTTTATGTAGTTGAAATTTTCACACACAATTCCGGTATGAGGGACGCAAACTGGCCATGGATAGGGAAGTCAGTCCCTACTCCACCATCTTCTCTGCCTCCTGTCACCTCTACGTCTGTCATCAAGTATTTCGACCCTGTCCTGTAATTTTGTGCCATAAAAATATCCTATTCTAGCCAATTAATTGCAAGCAACAATTGTTGATTATTAATGATGGATAATCATTATGTATACCTCAACGTCAAGACACAGAATAAGTAGGACCCTATAAGTATGGAACATTTATAAATACAGAAGCCTTATGTGCGGTCGGGTCGGAGGGGTCCTGATCCCGAAATCCCGGTTTTAAAAATGAAATCCCGAGGTCTTGAATCTAAAGAAATTTAAATTCCGAGTGCCGAACTTCGAAAGGAGAATTCCCGGATCCCGAAAGGGTCAATTCCGAAATCCCGAGCTTAAAATCACCTGATCCCGACGTCCCAAAAAAAGGACCCCTCTTATGTCAGTTTATCGTTGTTATACTGTGGATTTATCATTATGCGTCATTTCCATATGCGTCGGTTTCGTTGGTTTTGTGGGTAAAGTTGAATCACGAATTTAAATGTTAAACGAAAAACAAATTACTATAAAATTGTATGAAGACTTTGGCAGACTTACGAAATCAAATATCCACGAAAATGCAAGGTTTTCGCAATCCACGAAAATAGGTACCGATGAAAATAACAGATTCCACAGTGTTGTGACGTTAACCGTAATAGACTTTCCGAACCCTGGCTGATACCTAGCTATCCGTATTGGAACGTAATGCAATCGTGCCGTTCCGTGACACACTCGTAAGAAATCGTATTGAAACTAATCAATACGTGGTGTAACCGTACAAGTACGTAGTTCTCCGAAACTAGCCGTACAAATCATTCTAGTATACGAATTAGAACGGACTAAAACGGATCAGTACGGTCTTATACAGCTTAGGAAGGAGTTACTACGGTCGTCTGATCCGTGGTCAAATTTTGAACATGTTCAAAAATTGTCAAGGATATACAAGTACTACTACGTCAAATCCGTGAATGTGTGACTTAGGCATTAGGAAAGTTGACCGTTAGATGGATTTACATATTTTCAGGTCAATTTGTCTTTTCATGTTTCGGTTTTACTTATCCTTGACTTTCACAAATTCGGTTCTGAATAGTCTATATTATAAATAGTCAGATATTTATAACGTGTTTTCATTTTGTACTGATGATTCGTTGGAGTTCAGTATTTTATGTTATACTTTATTGTCACTTGAGCAGCACTACGAATGTCATATGTGTAGCACAATCTGCTTACCCTTCTGAACCACCCGATTTCCCCAAAGTCTTTGCTGTGGTTCGTCTTGCTCAGACTATTGAGATTTCAATGTTGCCTCAGACGCATGCAATTTATAACGTGATTTCATTTTGTACTGATGATTATCCCTTATTTGATTTGATTTTTGGTGTTTTAATGCCACTTTTATAAGACGTGTCACGGTACTTGTCTATCCCAAATTCATGTATTTGGTTTTGATGTTATATTTGTTATTCTCGTGGGATTCTGTCTGATGCTTGGTCCGTATCTGTGTGTGTTACATTGTAGTGTTGTGTCGTTGTTCTCCTCCTATATTTAATGCGTTTCCTTAAGTTTTAATTTGTTACCCCGATTTTTTTTTTGTTCATGGAGTTTGAACAGCGGTATACTACTGTTGCCTTTATTAAGCACTATATTTAGGCTATTTCGGGGCGGCCAGTTTTTATTGGGGGATTAGGCTGGCTTGCCCGGAGAAAACCATCGACCTTCGATAGGAAAACGGACAATCCTAGTCAATTAAGATTAAGTCGAGTGCACCCATACGAGCGGGGGTCGAACTCACAACCTCAGTGTTAACTGGCTAGTGATTACAGTAATTACTTAGACCACTCGGCCACCGAGGCCCCCGTTATTTGATCTAGACTGCACACAGTATAATAATAAATAGAAAGTACTGACACAAGTACGGTAATTTTAGGCATCCGACTTGAGACTTGTAATTGATATGGCGGAGTTGATAGAAATGGGAATATATGGTATGAGTAAAAAGGAACCAACTCTCAATCCAACTGTTCCTTTATTCATATGAGTCTTACTTCATACAGGATTATCATTGTAAGAACGAAAAGAAGTAAGCAGTATCATTTATCTTTAATATGGTGAATACGTTGATCACATCCATCCAATCAAACTTGAGATATACGATACATAACAGATACGGTAAAGATTGACTCACACCCTGACTGACATCTAAAAGTTGACAATGAGGGTCAGTTAAAGTCATAACTTTACAAAAAACGCGATGGTTTCAGATTCCCCATTGTGAACTCAAGTTCTTTGCAGCAACATTTCAGCAGCGCCGGCATACGGAAAATATCTTTCCAAGTTGATACAATATGCCAGGACTTTAATCTTCTATTGTGATTTACCTGAATATGGGTTGCTACTCACACAAAGCTATTAAAACAAGAGTTCGAATTGGGGAAGTTGATGTATTCACGAGTTGGTTGACTGTTATTGAATATCCGTTTCACATAAATTAGCGAATATGTTCAAAATGTCGTTACTGAAGTGCCTTCCCTTGTTCCCGAATCTGATATACCGATTTATCCTTATAACTTATTACAATACAACTGAGAGGTTAACATGCAGCTAGCTACACAATCAAGTTTAATAATCATCCTTTTGTACATATCATGGATGTGTTAGAGCTTTTCATTTTGTGCTTTTTGATAAGGGTCATTTCGATTTTAATTTTCGTTGGAGTTCAGTATTTTTGTGTTATACTTGATTGTCACATGAGTAGCACTACGGATGTCATATGTGTAGCAGGATGTGCTTACCCTTCTGAACCACCTGATATCCCCAAAATTTTTGCCGGGACTCGTCTTGCTCAGACTATTTAGTTTTCTATGTTGTCTTTTGTGGGGTTCGTCTTGCTCAGACTACATAGTTTGTTTTGTTGTCAATAATTGTGTTTTTTGTACTATTGTTTTTCTGTTGGTTTCTTTCATGTTTTTTTCTTCATTTTAAGTCATAATTTATTTTTCACCAATGAGTATGATTGTCCCTCTGGTATCTTTCGCCTCTCTTTCTCAGAAATAAATGTTTATAATTTCTAAATCAGTTATTTTTGTTTTATTTACATCTTGGTTCTATTTTGTTTGTTCTTTTTTCGTTATAAAGATTCATGGGTTCATGGCAGAGTATGCATGGGTACCCAGACTCCTTAATAGAGCTACATGTATGGTATTATAAAACAGAAGATGTGGTATGATTGACAATGAGACAACTATCCACAAAAGACTAAAATGACACAGACATTAACAACTATAGGTCATCGTACGGCCTTCGACAATGAGAAAAGCCCATACCGCATAGTCAGCTATGATAGGCCCCGATAAGACAATGTAAAAAATTCAAGAGGAGAAAACTAACGGCCTTATTTATGTAAAAAAATGAACGAAAAACAAATATTTAACACATAAACAAACGACAACCACTGAATTACAGGCTTCTGACTTGGGACAGGCACATACATAAATATTGTGGCGGGGTTAAACATGTTACCGGGATCCCAACCCTCCCCATAACCTTGGACAGTAGTATAACAGTAAAACGTAAGAACGAACTGTAAAAATCAGTTGAAAAGGGCTTAACTCATCAGATGAACAAAAATACAAGTAGACGTGGCCGGGTACTTATACATCCCGACACAAAAAACACAATGAACAGATCTGATAGTACTCGCAGTTATCTGACAGCTAGTTTAAAGCCACTAACAACTAATGAAAAAATCATACACCTAAGACTAAACTGTCAATCCGTACACATCCAACATCCAATGGATTTAGTGTAAAGACGTCATAAACAGCCAGAGAAAAACATGACTTTGTGCAATGCCAAGTTCCAGGTATCGACAGATTGTAGATCCATGAATATGTATATAACATACTAGAATACTTAGTTAGCTTTAATTTACTGATAACAAAATCAATATTTATACCAATAAAAACAATATTCAATGATCGTATTACAGTGTTGAATAAGTAACCTTTTAGAATAAGTTTATTTAAAGGAGCGACAAGTTTACATTGATCATTTCTAAATTTCTGGGCACAGTTAACAACATTTCCGTAAAAATAAGGATGTGCTATCCTGTTTGAAATAAGTTTTCTACAGGTACATCCAAACTTCAAAACCAAATCTTTATATCTATGGAAAAAATTATTAAAGGTTTTAAGTAATTTATGGTAACGATATCATTGGTTTAATAATTTACCAGTAATACATAGGTTGCGTTCGTTAAAATCAAAAACGTCACAACAGATACGGGCATAGCGAACAAGTTGTTAAATATAAACACCGTAAGATGGTGCCAAAGGAACATCACCATCTAAAAATGGAAAATTAACAATAGGGAACGAAAAATCGTCTCTCTTGACGTAAATTTAAGTGTGGAGTTTCCCGTTTAAAACCGAAATATCTAAATCCAGGAAAGGACAGTTATTACTAAATAAATTTTATTTATTTAAAGTAAGTTCCTTTGGGTAAATTTCAGCAGTATATTGAGAAGATTCTTGATTATTTAACGAAAAAATATCATCAAGATAACGATAAGTGTTGTTGAATTTATCAATTAAATGCAATTTCGACGGGTCTTTACTGAGTTTAGTCATAAACTGTGATTCGTAACAGTACAAAAACAAGTCTGCAAGTAAAGGGGCACAATAAGTGCCCATGGGGTACCTACAACCTGTCGATAAACTTTGTTGCCAAAACGTACATAAATATTATCAAGGAGAAAATAACAGCTTCAATTATCTCATCACACCTCCAGTAAGTATATCTAGCATATTTACCTTTCTCATTAAACATGTTAAAGAAGAAGGCTTTAAATGAGTTGCAGCAAATATATCTACATTCAGCTTTACCAAACGACCATTTGATTAAATAGGAAAACTTTTGTTTAATAAGATAGTGTGGAAGTGAAGTGTAAAGAGTAGAAAAATCAAAACTATTAACACAATCAAAAGGACCATGAAAAGCACGTTATTTATCTAAAACATTTAAAGAATTTTTTACACTCAAAAAATGGTTTATACCACTATGTCCATATATTTTATTACAATAGTTTATGATAAGCTCTTTAATAGTAGTTAATGAACTGAAAGATTAGTTGTAGAACACTTACTAGAGGCCGAGATGAAACGATATTTAAATGTTTTTTTTTGTGTAGTTTAGGTAGCAAATACATAGTAGGGACCTTCAAAAGTTCAGAAGAAGCCTTAAGCTTTGATGTGGTTGTGATATGCTTGTTTACTATATGACTCTCTGTGGAGCAGATAGACTTGAATGTAGAAGAATTTAAAATTTCATTCTTAAGAACGTCCGTGTAGTATTTACGGCATACCACCACCTCATTGTTGGCTGCTTTGTCGGCCGGTACAAACACAAACCGCTTTGAAAGTATTTGAAGGTTATTTCTTATTCTGGAAAAAACGTATTATGTACTCTATTATTTACTTCTAAATTATTTTCAAAATGTGATATTTTCTTATCTACCACATTCATACATTTATTTAAATAAGAATCAAGAGATTTGTTATCAGATTTTTCCCGTTTACAGCATTCTTTACAAAACGAGGAATGAACATTTTGGATCCTCAATGCTTTTCAACTTTGTACTTGTTTGGCTTCATAAATATTTTGATATGAACGTCACTGATGAGTCTTATGTAGATGAAACGCCTGTCTGGCGTACTAAATTATAATCCTGGTACCTTTGATAACTATTTACACCACTGGGTCGATGCCACTGCTGGTGGACGTTTCGTCTCCGAGGGTATCACCAGCCCAGTAGTCAGCACTTAGGTATTGGACGTTTCGTCCCCGAGGGTATCACCAGCCCAGTAGTCAACACTTCAGTGTTGACATGAATATCAATAATGTGGTCATTTATCTAAATTTCCTGTTTACAAAACTTTGAATTTTTTGAAAAACTAAGGATTTTCTTATCCCAGGCATAGATTACCTTAGCCGTATTTGGCACAACTTTTTGGAATTTTGGATCCTCAATGCTCTTCAACTTTGTACTTGTTTGGCTTCATAAATATTTTGATATGCGCGTCACTGATGAGTCTTATGTAGGTGAAACGCGCGTCTGGCGTACTAAATTATAATCCTGCTACCTTTGATAACCATTTACACCACTGGGTCGATGCCACTGTTGGTGGACGTTTCGTCCCCGAGGGTATCACCAGCCCAGTAGTCAACACTTCCGTGTTGACATGAATATCAATAAGGTGGTCATTTTTATAAATTTCCTGTTTACAAAACTTTGAAGTTTTCGAAAAAACAAAGGACTTTCTTATCCAAGGCATAGATTACCTTAGCCGTATTTGGCACAACTTTTTGCAATTTTGGATCCTCAATGCTTTTCAACTTTGTACTTGTTTGGCTTCATAAATATTTTGATATGAGCGTCACTGATGAGTCTTATGTAGATGAAACGCCTGTCTGGCGTACTAAATTATAATCCTGGTACCTTTGATAACTATTTACACCACTGGGTCGATGCCACTGATGGTGGACGTTTCGTCCCCGAGGGTATCACCATCCCAGTAGTCAGCACTTATGTGTTGGACGTTTCGTCCCCGAGGGTATCACCAGCCCAGTAGTCAACACTTCAGTGTTGACATGAATATCAATAATGTGGTCATTTATCTAAATTTCCTGTTTACAAAACTTTGAATTTTTCGAAAACTAAGGATTTTCTTATCCCAGGCATAGATTACCTTAGCCGTATTTGGCACAACTTTTTGGAATTTTGGATCCACAATGCTCTTCAACTTTGTACTTGTTTGGCTTCATAAATATTTTGATATGCGCGTCACTGATGAGTCTTATGTAGATGAAACGCGCGTCTGGCGTACTAAATTATAATCCTGGTACCTTTGGTAACTATTTACACCACTGGGTCGATGCCACTGTTGGTGGACGTTTCGTCCCCGAGGGTATCACCAGCCCAGTAGTCAACACTTCCGTGTTGACATGAATATCAATAAGGTGGTCATTTTTATAAATTTCCTGTTTACAAAACTTTGAAGTTTTCGAAAAAACAAAGGACTTTCTTATCCAAGGCATAGATTACCTTAGCCGTATTTGGCACAACTTTTGCAATTTTGGATCCTCAATGCTCTTCAACTTTGTACTTGTTTGGCTTCATAAATATTTTGATATGAGCGTCACTGATGAGTCTTATGTAGATGAAACGCGCGTCTGTCGTACTAAATTATAATCCTGGTACCTTTGATAACTATTTACACCACTGGGTCGATGCCACTGCTGGTGGACGTTTCGTCCCCGAGGGTATCACCAACCCAGTAGTCAACACTTCGGTGTTGACATGAATATCAATAAGGTGGTAATTTTTATAAATTTCCTGTTTACAAAACTTTGAATTTTTCGAAAAACTAAGGATTTTCTTATCATAGGCATAGATTACCTTAGCCTTATTTGGCACAACTTTTTGGAATTTTGGATCCTCAATGCTCTTCAACTTTAGACTTGTTTGGCTTTATAAATATTTTGATATGAGCGTCACTTATGAGTCTTATGTAGATGAAACGCGCGTCTGGCGTACTAAATTATAATCCTGGTACCTTTGATAACTATTTACACCACTGGGTCGATGCCACTGCTGGTGGACGTTTCGTCCCCGAGGGTAATACCAGCCCAGTAGTCAACACTTCGGTGTTGACATGAATATCAATAATGTGGTCATTTTTATAAATTTCCTGTTTACAAAACTTTGAATTTTTCGAAAAACTAAGGATTTTTTTATCATAGGCATAGATTACCTTAGCCTAATTTGGCACAACTTTTTGGAATTTTGGATCCTCAATGCTCTTCAACTTTGTACTTGTTTGGCTTTATAACTATTTTGATATGTGCGTCACTGATGAGTCTTATGTAGACGAAACGCGTGTCTAGCGTACTAAATTATAATCCTGGTACCCTTGATAACTATTTAGATATTTTGATTCAAAGTATGTGAACAGACACCACTTACTAAAGGGGACATTTTAATACGTCCATCAACACTAAGCTTTTATCATATTGTTGAAACACTACGAAATATTTTAGTTATAAAACAATGTCTTGATTATGGTTCTAAGACATATAGAATACCTGCAAAAGAAGTTGCAATACTCAAGAATTTGCTTAAAGTGATAACAGTACCATGTACCTGATTTTCTATAATAAAACAAACAATGAAATTCATACATATTAGTGAAAAAATTAAAACATGTATCTATAAGTTAATTAACAAACACAAAGACATTTGATGTTCGCACGATTCTATTGACATGTTTACATAATCTCATCGAAGTATAATTGATAAGTTGAGTCGTCTCAAAGCTGAGCTGAAAGTGGGTTTAAATGGCCTATAAATTTCTTAAATTTGTACTATGTAAAAGTAAGGGAAAATGATCAACATGTAGTACCTATAACCGTATTGGTAGATATTTAATTGTATTCAATTCATTTTAAGTTATTGTTAAAAACAAAAAGCCGTTTCAGAATCTTAAGCTTATAGGAAACGTTCGAACACACACATAATAGTACCGTAACATGTATACGTCATTTGTTGAATTTTATTTGATCAAAAATTTGTAAACCAATCACAAGATTTTGTCGTTTGTTTTTGAAAAGTTTACCCATAATGCATTCTGTTCTTACTCTGCAAATGATTCATTTATCACTATAAATTTAAACCATACATGTAACCTTTCATGACAGATTATAAAAATACATTGATATAAATCTCACACTGAAATAAAACAATGCAATGCAACATTTCATTTTTTAATAGTCGTACCGATTTAGACTTAACACCGGTTTCGTTCCCACATCAGCAACAAAAAACTGGTGCCAAACGTAAACCTGCATCTGCTTACCGGTCTGGAGCATCTTAGATCACCCTCAGTGTTTGTGAGTTTTGTGTTGCAACAGCCTTTATTTTTCTATATTGTGTTTATGAGCATTTGTACATGTATGTCAGTTGGCCTTTTTGGTTTTTTAAACATGGCATTTTCAGTTTATTTTCGATTTATGAGTTCGAATGACCCTTTAGATATTGATTTTTCATTTCACCTCTTCGTTTTGTTCTGTATTATTTCCAATCAGACATGATTTTATAACTGTTCTATAATACATCACAATAATAGATTCATTTATTAGAAGTGCCCTCAAAATGCAAAACAAAATCTATATTAAACCTCCTTTTTTAAATTACCATCGAAAAGATATGTAGAAAGTATATTTTAACACAATTTCTTCGCAGTGTTGATTTATTCTACTGATTTTAGCTGTAAATAACATTAAATGTAAAACAATATTTTGAGCATGACATACAAGTTTATGAATTAAGACATTGTTTTTAAACTTTTACGATGAGTTGCCAACATTTTTTGACAGTAGGACAACCCCATAACACCCTATTTTAGGTTTCAGTGCTTCTAGAAAACATATATTGTATGACAACAGAAACTCATTGATATCGACCCTTATATTTGTAATATGGTTAAAATAAACATTGTTATTTCATGCAATCTGCCACTAATCAAGTCGCGACTTTTGAAAGATCATAAACACGCATTCTGTATATATAATTCGTTTAAAAAAAGCAGTCAAATCTGGGACCTGTAAATTTGCGGAGGCACATTTTAGTTTTTCTCTTCCCGGGATTCGAACTAATTCGAACTAATTCTAATGGGATATTGTGGCACCCAATAATCTTGCATTATGCCCGGCGCGCTAGATCACTCGACAATGTAGTTTCATAATAATATAAATAAATATCTTTGTTAATTGCCCTAGAGTATTTTCTGCTCATAACAATAAGTTTCCTTACTGATTTAAAATTAACTAAGAAGATACTTATTGGTAGCTGTATATGTAAATAGGTTATAACAACTGTATCAAAGATGTATTTGCTGTGAAACAACTGAAGATATATCTGGATTAAGCAATATTGGTACCGTTAATGTTATTTCAATGAATACATTCAGTTTTTTTTTTGGTTTACGTAAATTAATTATAGTACGTCTACTATGATTTTAAAATGACTTCTTGTGAAAACAATTAAACTTCCAGATTGTGATTTTTTTGGTTTTAACTAAAAATTGTATTTCCCATGTGCCTAGATTGAATTCTGTATTGTACAAAATATGAAGCTGTAACATACATGTGATTTCTCCTGATAAAACCAAACTTTTAAAACTACTATAAGAAATAACAAAATGCAATGCAAATACATATATTTTTCATGTTTTATTAGATCCTTTATGGCTGACGTCATATGCGCAGCACAGCATTATTACTTTCCATATCCACCACAATTACAGCAACATTTACTGTTGCCAACACATCTAGAATTCGAACCACTGCAACCTTTTGATCGACAGACCGATCGACAACCATCAATGTTAAAGCCACAGTCAACTGTCCTAAAGCATGATTGTGCTCTAGCCTCTACGTACCCTATAAACATTTGAATATTGGATTAATACAAAAACTTATAACTGTCATTTGTTCAATGCTGCGTTGAAATGTTTCATTACAACAAAAATGGTTTGCTCTTTAAATTAACTTTAACTAAATTGCATAAGTCATGTAAACAATCTTCGTGTTGAATGAGTTTGATCAGATATCATTATTTTAAAACGATTTTTTAAAACGATTGTGATACGTTTTCAAACCTAAGGTAGATTTCAAATACTATAATGACGCACGATATCAAGTGTTCTCGCTACACTTATATACTATTAAACGAGAAGACCTCATTTTTGGTGTCGCTTCTCTCCTTTCCACAATTAATTAATCTGTGTCCTATAGGTACAGTGCATAGTCGCAATTGTCATCCATTCATAAGATTATTCAGATTGAGTTATTTTGGGAGAAAAACGAGAAAAAAGGCATCCGGATATTGTCCCGTCATTGGACAAAATTTTAAGTCAGATTAGACTTCCGGTTGGCGTTTTTCTGTATACTTTGAACATACATATCTACTGTATTTTCAGAATTCTATCTGCTATCATTTTCAAGTTTACTATCCACGGCGGTCACAGAGTTTATTAAATAGAGAGGGTCTGTATACTATATCAGTGACCACCATGGATCGATTAGTAAACCGCTAGAATTGAAAGTAAATACACTATATTTATATAGTAATGAATGTTCATAATATACAGATAAGCGCTAAAAATATTCATGTGAACTTTTGATACCTTTTCTGAAATTCTCCAGTCATTAAATCTTTTACAAAATTCATTGATTACAAAAAAAAGAAGATGTGGTATGATTGCCATGTCGAGACAACTCTGCACAAGAGACCAATATGACACAGAAATTAACAACTATAGGTCACCGTACGACCTTCAACAACGAACAAAGCCCATACCGCATACTCAGCTTCAAAAGGTCCCGAACTGACAATGTAAAACAATTCAAACCAGAAAACTACTTGCCTTATTTATGTACAAAAAGTGAACGAAAAACAAGTATATAACACATAAACAAACGACAACCACTGAATTACAGGCTCCTTACTTAAATGTTCATAACATACTAAATGAAAACTATGTTCATATTGAAATTGATAGAAAACCAAAAATTGGGAATTTTGGAAATAAAGGAGGAGGGATAAAAAAAAGAAGCATTTTCCTGTCCCAAATAACCTATATATGACTTATGATACTTTTTGCTGAAATTCTCCCGTCATTCAATATTTTACAAAATTCTTCCAACAACACTTTACATACTTTAAACTACGCTCTGAATGCCCGCGATTTCGCGGGTGTGATCTAGTAGTATAGACATAAGAATATAATTACTTTATCAATCCTATTATGAACCCTTGTGGGTTTTAAATTTCATTCAATTATTACAATGACTTTTAGTATGACAAATAAATAATGATAAATACAATACAATACAATAGAGCTCTATATAGTTATTGCATGAACATGGAAGAGAAAGTGAATATGGAAAACAATCAATAAATATATATGGATTGTTTCCCTTTGAACAGTGTCTAATAATCTTTGAAGATATGGTGTTCAAAGTTGGATACAAAAAAAGCTACAACTGATTAAATATAAGGGTAGATTTCTGCCATGTACACATAGCAAGCAATTACTTTATATTTAGATATATTTATGTAAATTGCAAGAATTGAATTATCAACTTAAGTTTACAAATTGTACTGTTAGTTAGTAATGGCTTTATCTGTTCATTTTAGAAATACACGGTGGGTATGGTTGTCCTGCGAGAGAACGTACTGTGCTGGTGATTTGGTCCTGACGGGTGCTGGTGATCAATGAAAAAATGTAAACAAAGACGAAAATAATGATTTTTGACGTTTTCACTCATAAAAAATGGAAGAAAACGGTTGAGATTTTTCAATTTTGTTTCTTATGGGTTCATATGTAAACCATTAAAAAGTTGACCCTCTAAACTTTTTCAGTAAGCGTAACACAGAAATGCTCATTTTCAGAAAATCTCGAACTGAAAAAATAAAACAAAAATGCTCATAGAGTCCGCTTTCTATACCGCAATCCACGCGACAAAACTATTTTGTGAAAAAACATTGCAATTTATTAACATTTAGCATTTTCTCAATTTATTCATGTCCTGATACTGTGCTGGTGGGTCCTGTCATTGTGCTGGTGGGTCCTGATACGGTGCTGGTGATTTTGGATAAGAAGTTGGTCATATTTGAAACAAATGTTACAAAATCAATAAAATTGGGCAGATAATTGTTGTCAATAGGATCTATGACTCCTATTTTAGCTCTTGTGCATCCATTTGGCTGTTTAATATGTGTTTTGAAATGATCGTAACTTGTATTAGATAATTACATAAAAGGGCAACATCTTTCGTCCAATATCAGATAACAATATATAGTATCTAAAATAAGAATAGTTTTATTAAGATATTTTAAATGCCCCTTACATTGATGCTTCAACAATGATCAAAGCCAATGCCGCATAGACATGTTTGTTAGCGCTCCGCATACCCCTCCTCACTTCCACCCAACCAACCCTCCTCATTTCCTCCTTCATTGTTACAGTGGTGTACCAACACAACAATTTATTACATAAAATAATAACACAAAGACACACATTATTGAATAACGAATGCTTGCATGTACTGAAAGCTAGTTCAAAGCCGCATTTTCAACTAATAGATAAACCATGTTCTCATATACAAAAATCCCAATCGTGTAGATTAAAAAAGTCTCAAAACTTAAGTTCACATTTTAATGTTTGATAAAGCAGAACTTTAAAAGTGTGCAGTGAATCTTGTTCTCACAACAGTTATTGTCATACTTATGTTTACATAAGACTCATAAAGGAATTAAGAAGGTACCAAGCAATATTTTACAGTTCAATTTAATGATCATGAATGGAAGGAAATGGTACGTAAGTTTACATAGGACAAAAAGAAATTGATAGTATTTTTTGGCGAAAGACTTAAACGCTTCCTTGCATTATATAGTACAGCTCTTCTATAAAAGCATGCAAAAAAAAACTTTGATTGACTTGCTTGCTATGTTTGCTTGGATGTTTTCAAACAATAGGTAGGCGGAGTTTCAATACATACTGGGATTTGATTGGACAAATACAAACTGACAGGAATTGAAGTTAATGTTTATTTTCCAAATAAATTGTAGTATATAGTAAACAGACTACTTACCTGTCGTTTACAAACATCCAAACAATCATAGCAAGCAATTTAATCAATGGTTTGCTTTGCATATATTTATAGAAGAGCTGTAAATTCTAAAAAAAAAGAAATTTTGTTGTCGTAGATGGTTAAATCCTCAACAAAATCAAAATATCTTTGTTGGAACGAATAAAGGTTTTAAATCAAATTTTCGTGGACTTTTTAGCTTCCACCCTGACGAGACATGTTAGCTGTTCGTATGCTGTTGCACCTGACGCACGGAAACTTTCACATTTCCATCTTCTTTTCTGAAATATTTTACCCAGCTCATACTTGACAGGACTGTTATCCTAGTAAAAGGTGTAACCAATGAATTGAACACAAGTTAAAAATTCCATAATACTATATAATTCATTTTATGTGTCAATTTGTTCGAAAAAAGTAGAAAAGAAGAGAGTTTTTTTAATGCCATGATTATCTGCCGCTTTCTAGATCTATGCTTAGCATTTATTTCAGATGACATGGACTCCTCACCCTGGTGACCCTGCTGCCTTTCATAACTTTATCCGTATACATATATTAATAGATAAACAAAAGGCTGCAACTGGTATTTGATTCGTTGTAACGAGAATATTTGTGGTGAATGGAAACTGTGAGGGTCAAAATCTTAAATTGCTTATAAATGTTGCTGGACCCAGTTTCGTTATCTGATCTGAATTTTCTGAAATGTGCAAGGTGATAGACATTTTGAATTTTTTTACTCGGTATGTTTTGCCCTAATTGCTTGAACATTTGCAATATTAAAGCCGATTTCAATGAGCGTGTAGACAAAGGGAATATCTTTGGTTATCTTGCTTGCTGAACAGAAAAGTCATTGTTAGGTTATGTAAACTACCCTACTTTAAGAGTAGACTAGTCCGACAAATGACACATCTTTCTGTCTGTAGGACCAGGCTAATTCGAAAGGAGGGTATAGACCTTACTTAACAATGACTTCACGGTTTAGCTAACAAGCAAGCTAACCAAAGATATAACATTTGCCTACATACTCAATGGAATCGGCTGTAACTAAAAACTCGAATACATTTTAACAGACAGTGGTCTGGTTTGTTGATGAATATTGTTTTTCCTAGATTCACTCTTGAAAACATTTGGTCATTGTAATACGGACGCCAAGACAATAAATGAACCTCACACGATCCCTCGACACAGTTGAGCTTATATATGATCTTATAGCGATTCGGGTTGAAAATCAGTTGAAATTAAGCCAGTTATTTGTGTGTGTAAATTTGTATTGTTTTAAACTGTTATGACTTTTTAAAGTTAAATCTAGGTGTTTAATCTAAGAATTTCTTTTTTAAACTTATTTACTTGTTTTATACTCAATTGGTAGTATGAAGTTACGAGATATTTTAATTTTTGAAATTGAAGGCACAATTAACAAAGCAAACGTTAGTTTCAAATACTTTTAAATAGATTTTTAAGGATAATGTACCCTTGTGTTGATCCCTTGCTAAACATAACAAAAATTTCTGTACAAAGGTCTGTGAATTTTCTACAAAAATAGTGATTTTATTTTCACCAAATTCTCTTTTTTCTACTAAATACAATAATGAACTATAAATAATAATGCTTTGCAAGAAGTTTCCCCTTGATACATGTATATGTACAAAATTATATCTCTATTATTCATTGTCTGTGCTGTTTTGATACTATTGCAGTTTGCACATTTTCGTAATTGACAGGCCACAGGAGGGGGTGATAAACCGTACACGAAAATATAAAATATTGATCTAAGTACTTAATTTGCATCTCTGAACCCCCACCCCGGCTTGTTTTTTAGGAGGGTGTCTAAAAATGGTCGATTACAGACAGCCGAGTACGCATTTTACTTTCCAGGCGTGTTTACATTGATTGTTAAAGTCCTGAAAACGGATAGATAGAAACAAAAATGTTTGATTTATCTGGCTTTAGATTCAGTTTTTTTAAATATAAATTAAGTCTACATTTTAATATAATAATACTAAGAATTCACAATATAAAAAAAGGCAGAAAAAAATGGAGATGTGAAATATCTTAATAAGGAGTCATTACTACAGAGATGGTGTGTTTGACACACAAAACTTAAAAGCTTAGTGATATTACCAATATTAAAATAAAAATGTATTTTAGTTTGGTAGTTTTTCCATTTACTCATTTTCAATCATAATTAAGGCACATTTGATTTTTTATTCATAAAAATATTTAAATATAGAAAAGTAGGACACATTGTTCACTTCCTCCCCTGTAATTCTTTATCAAAAATATTTATTTATTTTGGAATTTTGAAATGAAAAAGCTAAGAAATCTTAGTTTTGTTAATGTTCTCTAGGTTATCTCGTCTTCATTCTCTGACATATTCTCTGACATATTCTAGTCTGCCCTTTCATAAAATAGTGATTTTTTTTAGTGTTCTATCGAACTTTCGAAAAAAAAATACCTGATAACCGTTCAGACAAAAAAAATATGTTGAAAAAATCTTACAGATACAGCAAGTGATTCTTAATAGCTGTAAGATACATTTTTCTTTTAAAATACAACTTTTAAATCTTACGGGAAACTATTCCAAGCTTAACCCTTTCACTGTAACCTCGCTCTAACTTATCCTCCATCCCCCCCAAAAAAAACCCAAACAAACAAACCCGAAATACTATTGTCATTCTTATAGTCAGCACTCAATTTTTCACAAACAAATGTGTTTTAAGCTGCTAAAGACATATGATTCAAACGCTCAGAAAGTCCTTTCTTCTATATTTTTGCTCTCCAATTTTATACAAAACCTTTTACATTTTTATTTTATGGGTTATTGTTGAAGGTCGTACAATGACGTATGGTTGTTAACACATACTTTCTTTGGTTTCTTATGGAAATTTGTCCATTGACCATACAACATCATCTACTTTATATAAGTATTGTATAAATTACAACGTATTTTGGCGATCTTGCAAAATGATCGTAATCCCGAAAATCGTAAACATATTTTCTTATCTTAAAAGGGGGCAAGAAGGGTTCCATTAACAGGCCAATAAATAAAATCTCAGTTAATTATAAAAAGAATAAAAATAGGTTTTTTTTTCTCTCATAATAACAGTAAACAGATTCATAACAATGTCAATTTCAAGAAAGCAGACAACAGTTAATTACTAGTAGTCAATAACAGTACAGCATCAATGATCTTGACTGAATATTTGCCACTTTTAACTAAAATATAAAAGCACAGAACCAGGACATAGGAGCACAGAACCAGGACCGTTTTTCTTATCACCAGCACATCGTCAGGACAATTCCGTTTAACGAACTTGCACGACTTTTGCAATTTTATATTGTTGTAATATACTTTGCATGGTACTTATGACGCATCAGAGAAAAATTAAGCAACAAAACAATCGTTTTATTGCCGTTCTGATGCAATGTAAACAAACCCACCAGCACAGAATCAGGACCCACCAGCACCCGTCAGGACCAAATCACCAGCACAGTACGTTCTCTCGCAGGACAACTATACCCACCGTGAATACGAGTTTGAATGTCCCTCTGGTATCGGTCACTCCTTTTTTATAACAATAAGTTCATGTAGCAATACATGTCATACAAAAGAGTTTTTATTGCAATTTAGAAAAAGCTAAAATTTGAGAGAGAATGTGTTCGCACTCAGTGGAAAAGACTTCTCATAGTATTATTGATCTAAAATCCAACCCTCGACAAAAAATATTAAATAGTTTAAAAAGGATAATAAATGTATATTACCTGATAAGCATAATGCTAAAACAACTGTTAAAACCAATAATTTCATTTTCTTTTCCTAAAAGTAAAATTATAAGTTATCATTTTAGGAGGCTTTTAAACCATAATGTTAATGATCCAGGTAAATCTAATTCATAATATTTTGTTGCAAATAAAGCCTACTATAAGACAAACAAAAGATACTTAAAAGTTGTTGCAATGGTGTCTTACATACAGAGAGCGTTGTACACACACAGACGCTACTCTTTAACAGAGTTTTAACTGCCGATTGAGAGAAGCCCAGGAATAACCAAACTTCTATACCAAAGTCAAACCTTTTGATGGCGATTTGTGATCAAATGTTAATTTAATGTTTTTACTTACGTTTAACTTTCCTGATCTGTTTGTCTACATGAAGAAATATTAGCCATGCCTTTTTATACGCATACATAATTATATGCAAACCTGTTACATTTAATTTATGATAATAATAAAATGACCAAAGGTTATTTTTTGTCATTTACATCGAACAATAACGTCACATGGACAGCTGAATTGAAAATCATTAACTATTCCGCAGTTCGTATTCCATGTAAAACAAATACAAATAAATGACTCCAGGATTTCGTTTAAAAAAAATTCATTGAACTAAACAGCAAATGCTTTAATTATAAGATCATGAACAGAAAACATGATACTAATTATTGAAATATGTATTAAAACTTTGCAGCTTTAGAACTATATTAACGTTGTTCAGTATTGAAAAAAAGTGAGACAAAACTTTTAGCTTTAGATGTTTTTTCTTCTTCTATCAAAGTTATTTCTACATGACGGTTCGAGTTTAAACACCCAACGGGAGGGATTGTGCCTAATTTTCATATGATAAAAACATAATCTTTCAACTAGTTTAATTGTTGTCTGGAGCTGGTATGACAGTAATTGCTAATAGTCCTTTGTTTATTTATGTATCAATGTCATTTTGCTTAGGTTCTTTTGTTATCTATGCTGAGATTTGACTAGGTCTTCTTTATACCTTGTTACTGTACGTATTGATGTGTGCTTGTTTTTCTACATTGACTAGACCTATAGGGGAGGGTTGAGATCTCACAAAACATGTTTGAACCCGCCTCTTCTTTGCGCTTGAGGCAAGTCAGGAGCCTATGGCCTTTGTTAGTCTTGTATGATTCTTTACTATAGTTTTTTATATTATATTTTGGAGTAAAGTATGACGTTCATTATCCCTTGAATTAGTACACATTTTTGTTAAGGGACAAGCTGAAGCATGCCTGTAGAAGCGGGACGTTCTCGCTGTGTTGAAGACCTGTTGGGGACCTTCGATTGTTTTCTACTCTGGTCGGGCTGTTGTCCCTTGACCCGTTTTTATGTTATATATATGCTTGACATATTTGTGTATGTTGAAAGTATATCCATAAGTAGAGTTAGAGCAATTATCATAGGTCACCCTATGACGTACCCATACCACTCCTATTATGTATATATAGAATCTCGAAAAGGTAAATCAGTTGGAGAAAACAGCGATTTGAAGGACAGACGATAATGAAAACCAAACAAGAAATCAACATCCCAAAACACTTTTTAATTTTAAGTTAAGACTTAGGTCTGTTTTTTTTCTCTTTATACATTCCCCATTTCCATTGTTCATTGTTGTTATTTCCATAAAAGCGGAAGGTTTGGCATGCCATAAAAACAAGGTTCAACCCACCATTTTTCTCTCAAAATGTCCCGTATCAAGTCAAGAAAATGGCCATTGTTATGTTATAGTTCCTTTCTGTGTGTGTTACATTTTATTGTTGTGTTTCTGTTGTGTCGTAGATTTGTTTTTTTTCTCATTCGATTTATGA
This sequence comes from Mytilus galloprovincialis, assembly GCA_037788925.1. Taxonomy (NCBI): domain Eukaryota; kingdom Metazoa; phylum Mollusca; class Bivalvia; order Mytilida; family Mytilidae; genus Mytilus; species Mytilus galloprovincialis. The sequence continues at coordinate 46,950,102 of CM075333.1, read as the reverse complement.
GTTTTGAACAGCGGTATACTAGTGTTGTCTTTAACAGGCATTTCTGTTTTTTAACATGACTTTGTATAATGCGGTAATCGCGAAATAAACATTTACAACCATATCTGTAGACCGTCATTGTTGTGAAAATGTATCTATTCAGCATTCAACAGACATATACATTAGTACAGTAATGACAATTGAAGAAAATGATTTAAAGGCTTTATAGTTGAAGGCAATACATTGACCTTAAGTTGTTAATTTCTACGTCATTCGGTCTCATTGACAATCATAACGCATCTTATTTTAATATGAAATGTTTGAACATGTGAAATATAGGATTATCATTGTCAACATTTAATGATAGCCAGGTATCATATTAAAAAAGTTATAAAATACCTTCATTTTTAATTGATATGCATACAAAGGATAAAACAAAATATCAAAAGCGATAAACAGTTTGACAAAAGCGTTCACTTATACAAGCACCACATTTGTTGGGTAAAACCATTTGTATAGAAACACAATAGTGTTATGCCTACTTAACTTTTGTTGTCGAAAATGTAGATGTAGGCAGCATAAGCTAACTGAGAAAATTATGAAGGTCACAACCAAAACCCGTGGTAAAATCATAATCATGAACTTCAAATATATTTGTTTTGCGAGATATGCGTTGTATAATGTTTTTACATAAGACTAGAAAATGACACGTTAATAAAAAAAAATCTGAAGGACCATTGTGGTAACGCAGTTATAGGTTTTTTTAAAGGTTAGGGAGAATTATAACACTTCAACAGTAACATCAACTGATCATACGCAACGAGATAAAGGCATCGCTTCTAGAATTTACAAGTAGAGAAATTTTTGATTTTAATTATATTGTTTTGTTAAAAACATCATATTGCTTGATTTAAAAAAAAAAACCACCTTTTTTTCACAATACGAAAACAATGTACAGTATTAAAGGTTTTAATCGATTTAAAGAGATTAGTTAAAGTCTGGTTTATCTGACTGCACTGCTTTTGTTTATTTTTCTTATTACAGTACATTGTAAAACTTTTAAAAGTAAATAACAAAAATATTACCGAACTCCAAGGAAATTTCAAAACGGAAGGCACTAATAGATTAGCAAAATCAAAAGCACAAACACACCAAATGCAAGGATAATATAACTACTGTCAAATTCCTGACTTGGTACAGGCATTTTCGTATGTAAAAAAAAAACCTGGTTAAACCTGTCTTTATTGCTACCTAAACCAATCCACATTTCATTTATAGTAATATTCTTGTGTGTTAAGATATTAAGAAGAAATAGAAAATACATATCTTTACCATGACAATAGTGTTCCAAAATATTGAAAACAAGGGGAATTAAAAAATCCAAATAGATTGGACTTGAATAGTGTATTTCTCAGATAAATCTTTGGTGCAATACCATTTGACCTTTTAAATATATTATTGTTTTTATCATAGTAAATGTTGTTTTTTCTAAACTACTTTGGCTGCATCTGTCGCATTCCGTAACATAGCTATAAATTTTCCTGTCGAAATTTTGCATTCATAATTTAACTATTTAACGCCATTAGGTAATTGTATGAATATATTTTTTTTATCATGTTGGGTCATAGCTTTTGACAGTAAAATCATTCACTAGTGGATTCATGTTGATTAGTCGTGAAATTACTATTTCAAACTGTTTATTTATAAATAAAAAAAAAAATAGGTAAAGCACCATTAATTCTTAGCGACTGTCATACAAGTGGAAATTTAAATAGCTATAAAATAAGGTTTAATCAATTATTTTCTACATGAGGAAAACCAAGCTAGGAATATGACGGCTGTCTTTTATTTGTTTGCTGTGTTTAAGCACTTGATTAGGACATTTGATAAATGAATTTTCATTTTAAATTTTCTTTTAAGTTCTGTATTCTTTTTAATTTTACTTTTTTCCAACAAAATACATGTATAAGAATAAAAACAATATTGAAAATATAAAAAGAAACACGATAAAGGAACAGTCATTCTGCAAATAATAGACAAATTTGTTTGGACGCCTGATATTTATAACGTGTTTATTTTGGACACCAATTGGTCGATATATGTTGACCTTAGATGGATTAAACTATTTTTAGGTCAAATTGTCTTTACATGTTTTGGTTTTATTTATCCTTGACTTACACATATTCGGTTCTGAGAGTTCCTGATGAAGTTAAATCAAGAAAAACGCCTCAGACGCATGCAATTTATTACGTGTTTTCATTTTGTACTGATGATTATCCATTATTAGATCTAATATGAACATAGTGTAATAGTAAGAAAATATTGACACTAGTATGGTAATTTTAGGCATCTGACTTAGGCCAGGCAATATACTTGTAATTAACATGACGGAGTTTATAGAAATAGGAATATATGGTATGAATAAAAAAGAATCATTTGTCAATCCAAGTCTTTCCGACTTGTTCCTTTATTCATGAGTCTGACTTCATACAGGATCTTCATTGGAAGAAAGAAAAGAAGTAAGCAGTTTCCTTTACTTTTACTCTCTGCTATATACATGATATAGATGATGTTCTCTCACTAAATTATTTTAAATTTGGTGAATACGTTGAACGCATCCATTCAATCGAACTTGAGATATGCTACATAACAGATACGGTAAAGATTGACTCACATTCTGACTGACATCTAGAAGTTTACAATGAGGGTCAGTTAAAATCATAACTTAACAAAAAACACGATGATTTCAGATTCCCAATTGTCAACTCAAGTTCTTTGCAACATTCCAGCAGCGCCGGCATACGGAAAAAAAATGTCTCTCCCAGTTGATACAATATGTAAGGACTTGTATCTTCTATCGTGATTTACCTGAATATGGGTTGCCACTCACAACTATCAAAACAAGAGTTCAAAGTGGAGAAGTTGATGTATTTGCTACATTGGCCGGAGGTATAAGGGGATGGTTGAGATCTCATCAACATGTTAATGGATGTGTCTGAGCTTTTCGTTTGCCATTTGATAAGGGACATTCCGATTTGAATTTTCGTTGGAGTTCAGTATTTTTGTGTTATACTTTATTGCCACATGAGCAGCACTACGGATGTCATATGTGTAGCAGGGTCTGCTTACCATTCTGAACAACCTTATATCCCCAAAGTCTTTCCTGGGGTTCGTCTTACTCAGACTATTTAGTTTTCTATGTTGTCTTTGGTGGGGTACGTCTTGATCGGATTATTTAATTTTCTTTGTTGTCAATGGTTGTACTTTGTGTACTATTGTTTTTCTGTTGGTCTTTTTTAATGTTTTTTTTTTCTTTTTTAGTAATAGTTTACTTTCGACTCATGATATGCTTGTGCCTCTGGTATCTTTCATCTCACTTTATCAGAAATAAATGGATATGTTTTATGAAATCAGTTATTTTTATTCATTTTACATCTTGTTTTTTTGTATGTTTTTAAAAAAGATTCATTGATTCTAGGCAGAGTATAGGTTGGTGCCCGGACTGCTTTATGGAGATACATGTAAGGTAAGTCGATACTTTTAATCCATTCCACCCAAGCTTAGTGTGAATTGGGCCCTAAGTCCCCTGTTTTTAAAAACGTCAGATCTGCATCTGATTGAATTTCAGTTTTATCAATAAGGATCCATTTATTTTTATGACAGCTTGATACGGTTGGAGTATGTTATAAGTTCTAGTCTGTATGTCCGTCCGTTCCAAAGTTTAAACTTTTAAATTATGCTAGTAGAAACAAATAGGGTTTTACTTGGATTCAGTAGTGAAATGAGAAAGGAAATATTAATTGTTTGTGAAGGGAATCCGAAACAGTGACGTTTTAATGATTTATATATACATATACATGTATGTGTATCTTCATTATTCAAAACTGCCTCTGTAATCTGGTGGTAGCGTGCTGGCGACGAGTTCGGTTGCTCATCGCGCTATATAACAATAAAAGCAAAAATAGTTTGTTCCGGAATCAAATAAGGTGTGGATATGGGGGACATATAAGCCTGTTGGCTGTTACCTTGTTACTCGCACGTTTAACAATTAAGATACTTAGGTTTGTCGATTTAATACAATACAAGTGAGAGGTAATATAATTGATAATTTGCTTTAGTCCTAAAAACGTATGTCACGTTTGCCTCTAGGAGTAAATCAATTAAAAATGTCAAAAGCGTATGATGAGTGTTTGCATTGTTTGAAAGAACCTGTCATTTCTGAAACTCTTTTTTCCTTCAGATAGCACTTTAAAAAGTTGTTTTTAGATTTGTTTATACTTTGTTTTGTTCGTGAATCATTGGTATTATGAATACTTTGGAATAAGCTCGATTTATTTTTTTTTACAGTGAACGAGTCATTATAAAATTTTACAAGTGAGAAAAAAAAACTCGCCTATAAATCGTCAGTTGATTCCTTATACAGAATGAAGTAAATAATAAAAATACTCCGAGGGATATTTAAAACGGAAAGCCACTAAACAATGGTAAAATCAAAAGCTCAAACACATCAAACGAACGGGTAACTGTTATATTCCTAGCTTGGTTCAGATATTTTTGTATGTTAGAAATAAACCCATTTATATAGCTAGCTAAACCTCTCACTTGTATAAAAGTCGCAAACAATTATATTTACAACAATGTGTCAACATAACAATCAGACATGATAGATAAAATGTGAATAAAAGGGTACGGCACAGAACACAAATGTTACCCATTTTGTCGTTAGGAGAACGAAACAGATAAAATAGAAATTGGTGTCTATTTGCTTAAATTTATTAGCTTTTGTACAATCATTTCAGATTTTTTAAATGTTCCGTCACTGAACCTATTGTAAGTGGATAGAACAGAATGTAACCAATGTTTATATTTCTTTTTGAGTTGAGTATACAATGAAAACGGTAAACGTCAAAGTTATACTAAAATACTAGTAAAACAAAATTGACTGATATTGATGTCAATAAACGGACTGCGATGATAGATAAAATAAATTATTTTACCTCCTGTAGATTTATAGATATATGATTGGTTAAAGGACTACACGTGGTTTACTATGTATATTTGATATAAGGTGTCCTTAAAATATAGGTTTAGTTACCATGCATGGTAAGTTTCCAGATGGGGTTAGTAAGGTGTTATTTCCCTTTCAAAACAAAAAAGATGGTGCAACTAAACCATTTATAAAAACAACTAGGTGTTCAACAGACTAAGAAATTGATGATAAAAGGTTGAAATAAATTCATAAAACATAATTAAAGCTAAGAAATTGTTATTGTTGGCACAAAGGAGTTACTTCCTTTTCTAAACAAAAAAAATAATCTGAAAGGTTTAAACAGACGATGAAATTGATACATGTAATGAAGGAAATAAATAAATTCATATAACAAATTTTAATTTCAAAAAGTTGTTATTGTTGGTGGTTTTTTTTACTTTATAGACAATTGGAAGTGGAATATTCATACTAAGTATTGAAGACTTAATCACTTTGATAGACCACTTATCAAAATACCATATGTGAAGATAGTCGGTAAGATAAATGCGTTACACGGTGTGCTAGTGACCTAATACGATATATATAGGGTCATCTTATTCCATATGGAATTTACACACCATGTAACTAACATTATATTGTTCGTTACTGCTCTCCTACGGATCCATATAGGGTCAGTAAAATCCATAGTAAATGAACCCGTAGTCAGATTTCTTCTTTGTATTCTATTCGCCCGCTATGGTTCGTAAGGGGGTCAATAGTGACCCGTATAACGAATTTATTGCACACAGAACATTGTCTGCTGCGTTTTGTAGGAAAAACCTAATAAAAAACAACAACAATTATAGATAATGTCACTATTACCTCAAGACGTGACGTCATGAGCCCCCAATGAAATTTACTAAGCCTTCAATCTTTTTTACTCAAATAACGAATTTGCTTGATTGTTTGTATTTCTTGTTCACAATATGTACAGTAAGTTTAAGATAAAAAAAAAGATAGGAATTAAAACCAAGTCTGATATATGTAGTAGGTCAAAAATATCTTCAGGAATATCAATGTCACTGTAATCTAAAAAAACACATACTGTGGATTCATCATGCTTTCGTTGGAACTTTTCACATCCTGAAATCAGAGGTTGATCAAGACTGCTTAACAAAGTATTTGTTATCTTAAAACTACGTTTTTAATGATTTTATAAATATGTTTTTGATAGAACATAATGTGAACAAAATTTTATTCTTATATGTAGTTTCTGGTTTAAAAATTAGAAATGGAGATTAGTTCAGAAATAAATGATCATCTTGACTATGTCGATTGTATGTAAAAGGACAAACAAAACAGATCATTCTTGAGTTTCTGGATTGTGTTTACACAAAAGAGATTAATGGCATAAAATATTAAAGTAGAAAAAAAATAGTAGATAAAATTTGGGTTGAAATATATATTTAAGAATAACAGTGGAAAAAAAAAAGAATTTAAGAGTACTTTAAATTAAGGATGTACAGAATAACGACAGGCACAAATGAATAGGAAAGAATAAATAATAGAATATAAAGGGTTGATAACCAACAGCTTTTGGTATAGTGGCAAATATATAGCGATGAACGCAAAAACATAAAAACAATAGCTCGACTGTGAAAAAAAATGTGATTTAGTGGAAAAAGAGAAAACATGAAAGTATAAAGTTGACTTTGCATAATGTGTCTTATGGAAAAGGTTGATTTATGTACTTAAAAAGTACTAAAGCATATGATAAAATAAACATGTAAAATAACTATTGCAGTTACTTTGTAGACCTCTTATTTTACTGTCAATTTGTGTAGCAAGCTATGTAACACATGACTAAATTTTCGAGCGCGGCTTTTTATCAAATGACACGAAGTGAATTGAGGGAATACAAATGTGTAAAACAAGATATACTTGAGAAAGGAGATACGAAACACGATACAGATAACATAAGCATTGCTCATAGAAAGGCGGGAAACTAAAATGTTTACATACGAAATCAACAAAAAAGTTAAACATGACAACACAAAATCATAAACTATATGAACACAAAGACGATGAGAATATAGCGTCCTACGCCGGCACCGTTAGAACCGAGAGAAAAAGCATATTGTTTAAGATCCAGTAATACACGGTATGCAGCGAGATATATGGCGAATATATTTAGATCACGGTTTGATAGAGAAACTCTCTTGTCCAAAGGCAATTCAATTAGAGGTCAGAGTATGACTACATGTATCTATTCACAAAATCTCCGCATCACAGAACATGGAAAAGAAAACAGCATTAGAGTCGGGTTTATAAATGAAACACTATCAACAGACGTTCGGAAAATACACTGCCAACATCATACATTATTGTAATTTGGTAACCAGAGAATACTATTTTTAAAACGTATCGCGAAGAAAGATACATAACAAGCGCGCGTGAAAAACAAGACATATGTACTGCAAAAATGTTCATAGAGAAAGAACAACACACATACTTGTTCAGAATCTGAGGAAATAAAAAAGAAAAATTGAAGTACAGACAGGAGATAACGACGAAAATGAACTTATAGCCAATCAAAATCAAAATGATAAAGGAAATCAAACAGCGACCAAAATCATAGGTGATACATGCGATATAAATCAATCTCAGTCAATTTTGGACACAAAAACATCCCAAATGACAGTATCAATTGTAATCGGGAAAAAAAGAAAAAAATAAGAAAAAAATATGATGATTTTTTTTTATCAGATCATTAAGTTGACGGTAACTTTCTTTTACTAAGTGTTCTTCTCTCACATGTTGAATTTCCAATGCCTTGAAGAATGATAAGTTTACACAAATTGAGAGCTCAATAGGTTTATGGTTACTAATATAGAAATATATAAAAACAAAAAGTGGCATTATTTCTTCTTTTTAATAAGGTTATTGCACTTGTCTATTCAAATTAGCACTTTTTAGACATAAAACTGAAGAAATTAAAGTTTAAAATTACAGAATTTGTTGTCGCACCAATTACAGGTGTCAGTACTTGTACTTTCATAAAAATATTATGTAACATCATGAAAATCCTGTACTTTGGTACATACTGATGAACATTAAGAGCTCTTTGAATCTAAGGTTAGTTACAAGTATAACAATAACAGGGATAAACAGATTTAATAATAGTGACATTTACCAGTATATAATTTATATATACGTTTTTTTTTTTTTAAATTAAGTAAACCATGACCTAATTTATAAAGATGCAAAAATGTACATGGCAAACAATACAAATCCAGGATTAAAGTGTGTCAGATGGAAATACAGCAAATCGGAGCCTTAAAAAAAAAAACCGTTTGACAGTCAATCGAGCAAATACCGGCGGGAATAATTTTCACATTTATTCCCACAGCCAAAAGGAATATCATGTTAGGATTGTGGTAATGTTTATGGGTAGATGGATCAAACGGTGATCCTAGTCCGTTGAAAAGCACGTGGAAAATTATCCCGACAATTTGTAAGGATGTGTCAAAATGCTATCTGATCGCACCGAAGGAATTCAACAATAAATTTTTATTCGCTGGATTTACGGGCAGAATTCTTGTACAAAAGTTCACAAAATGTGAATATGAAAATGTTTTATGGCAATTTGAAGAAACCGATTTTCAAACGGATTAACTCGTGCATTATAGAGACGATCCTCTGTTCGAGTTATCATCCAATTTAGATAACCCCAAATTTAATAAAAAATAATTTTCTTTTGTTTTTCTAGCCATTTCCGACGTATTGGCTTGCAAAATAACCAACTGAAATTTCAAAAAAGATGATAAGCTATCACCGACATGTCTACAGGCATGTTGTGACTCGTGATTGGTAGTGAAGAACGTATGGTAAGGTTCGTGTTAACGGTCTTATATATTTAGTTTTCTATGTTATGTCTTGTTTCTATCTTCTGTTGTCTTTAATTGGGTGTTAACTTCAATCTTTTTTGGAAAAGTTTAAAATATTTATCATGTTTATTACAAAATTGTAGAACTTGAACAAAACCAAGAAATAATAAATATTTTATAGACTACAGAAGCTTAACAAATTATCAACGAGTTATAATTTGTCATCAATTAACAAACAAAAGCTTCACGTGTTTAATTTGAATATTAATTTATGCCAACACTAGTGTTTTAATGGTATCTTGCATTGACTGAACGATAACCGTTCATATGAAATTTGTTTTTGAGAGGATCAAGTTTAATTCCAAAGTTATAATATAAGTTATCTTAAACTTATAAGTTATCTTAAGGCCACACTAATTTGATTCCTTGTTCGACAGACCCGCCCGCACCTATTTTTTTCAAAACAGAATTTTTTATTTTTTTTATATTCCCGCTTCCCGCATCGGGAAATGTAATCATGTTCATTTCCTGCACCGTTTTTTTTTGTAAATATTATAAAAAGATATCAACATTTGTTTTTAAAATCACAGTCTAACCTGTATATAACGATTTTAAACATAAAAACACCCCGCCACACTTTGTAAATATCTGTGAAAATATTTGTGTCAGCATGAAACCTATTTATCCAAAGCGGGAGTAATATAAATTTATAACAGCGGAAACATAGGCAGATCCAGGGGGCCTGGGGGGCTCGGCCCCCCCTTTTGTGGGAAAAATTTGGTTGATTATATAGGGAATCATTGAAGCATTACTGGAGCGCCCCTCCTTAGGTCAGTCAGCGCCCCCCCCCCCCTTTTAGGAAAAGTTCTAGATCCGCCACTGTACCTATAAAGAACAAAAAATTGGTTACTTTCCCCCTTACTTATATTCCCTATCATATTTTTTCATATACATTTATTTGATGTGTTCGAGCTTTTAGTTTTTCCATTTGATTAGGGACTTTCCTTGTTTGAATTTTTCTCCAAGTTCAGTATTTTTGTTATTTGACTTTTTTTTTTTGCTACATACGGCCTGTTTCATAAGTTGAACATAAAAGGAATATTATCTTACCCTGCTGTCCAGGTTAAAAAAATTTTTTTAATGCTAACTGTGCAATACACTTAATGGTAATAAGGTATATCGTTGTCACGCCAGTCAGTTCGTTGTCAGAACATTTGGTTTCTTCTTGCGGTTAAAACTTCTAATACATCTTTAGTAAAAATAAGTCAATCATTTGGAACGCATATTTGGCTAATGAAAATATTGGAATATCTAATCAGTATGCATTTAGCTAATGCAAAGATTTTTAGATCAGCTTATAGATGTCGTTCAGTTAAATTCGTTAAAATTTTGTACTTGCTATATGCATGAGTATGATTATATAAATAAGACAGGAATGATGTAATTTTGAGATAACCGTATACCATTTACGGTTTAATATATAATGTTACTCTTATTCGAATTCAATAGTCCAACAGTTATTGAAGACCTCTACTAGGTCTCCGACTTTCAAATAATATGGCATGCATGTTTTGGACGATATTTAAAGTGGTTAGACCTAGAGCACATGTAGATGGCCATGTCCGTACGTTTAAAAGAAGCTAAACGAGTATCCGACAAGAAATAAAATCGTACTGCAGGAATTTCTAAGATTTTCCACAGGAATATATTTGAACTCTAATATAACGTTTAATATGTTACTGCATATAACAAATCAAATGCAGATGACATTATTCTTTAAAAGGTAAACAAGGATATAATTGCTTATTACAATCAAATATTTGGAACCTTTAATTCTAAACTAGCGTGTCTAATTAGTAATACCAAAATACGTTTCGGTTAATATAACATGCCAGTGAACTTAATGACCTTTACCGGGCTCGTGAAAAATAAACCTGAAAAGGTAAACAAAAGAGATATCCGTTATGAAATGGCTTTATCCTATGTAACTAAGGTAGTTATTTTGCGGTGAATAACATTGAAACGACTAGGAAATATTTGTAAAGCAAAATATCATTTATCGTTTTGGATTAAAACCAGGCATATATAATTAGGAATCGCTACACATGTTCGTTTAGACTTAAATGTAAACCACAACTCTGGTCAATCGTAACATTATACACTTCAGTATGAATAGCTGATAAAGAACACTTGTCATTGAGTGTAACACAGATACAGTATACTTGAAAATACTACTTAGTAAATAATAAATGATAATATATGAGATTATTACCAACAAGATCAATTCAGCATGTTGACTGATCGAACAATGTACCAAAAGTAAAATAACAAAATAACCAAACTCCGAGAAAATTTCTTAACGTAATCTCCTTAAGCTAATGTCAAAATCAAAAGCTCAAACAGATACAACGATTGGATAACAACTTTCATATTACTGACTTGATATCAACGCCGACATTTCCATCCATTTTTACATAAATTGGAATTTAAGTCCAATATGGTATTTTTAAAAAGCGTTTGTATATATGAAAACATTGTTGGTTTCATTATGTTTTCTGTAAGCAAAATTAAGTTAGCGTAAGATGTTATTACATTTTCTAGGATACCTTATGTAGAAATTTGTATTACAAAATCCGATACAAATCATCAATTATTATTCGATGAGTGCCGACACTTATTGTTTTGGTTGAATGATTGGTGTCTAATTAACTTTGTATACGTATATTTTGGTTATGTCACATGAGCAAGATAGTCTTGATTTGCATAATAAAACATATTTAGTATTTATTAGATTTTGTTCCAATTGGTATACATTTTATAAAAAATACGGAAAAACTGCAGACTGAATTGAATGTCTTTCTCCAATTTGTCGATCATTTAAAGTAGCACAATACGAAAACAATTACATTTTATATTCGTAAAATATTTCCGAACCACAGAAGCAACATGTATTTACCTATCTTGCACTGGTAATGAGTTTTGATGATAATTAGTTTAATAAACAAAGATCAACAAATGCAAGTATCAGACTGATACAAGATAAGAATTTGTGGTCTGTAATAAAAATAACAGTTATGAAAAGAGGGGATAAGAGATTAATGGAAAAATGAAAATAGTGAATTCAAAACAAAAAATACATTTCTATATTGGAGATGCCAGGAGAAAATCAAAACAAATATTTGGGTGTAAAGAGAGAATCAACATATACATTGTTTTTTTTTTGTAAATGTACATATATTAATCAGATATTATTGTACAACAACTAATGGCTGATGTTTATATCAGAATTTCTTGAGGGGAATGTTTAAATAGGAATTATATTTGAACATTAAAATGTAAATTATTTCTTTTTCAAACTGCAAAAATGAAGAAAAAAAAAAACACCCTCTACCTTGTGTAACACACCATATTGTCATTGTTTACAAAATTCTTGAAACCCTCCATAAGGATCATAAAGACTGATTGATCATTGTGTGAACACATGCATGACTTACTTTTTTAATGTAAATAATGAAATAAATCCACATGGAAAAAGGAAAATACAATGCAAAATTACACTTCTGATTTCATAAATAGATTTATTATGGTGAGCTGAGTTTTCACCATATCAGTAGCAACTGACAGCAAGGTCAATAATGATATATAACATTTTTGGTGTATAGGGTGTGCAATTTCTACATATATATTGCTGAAATGGAATACTCTCTTACTGGTCAAAACCTAATGAATTTAAGATTAAATGCCAATTCTGAGGCCTTAAAGTGGTATATGTATGAATTATATTGAAGTTAATGAGGTACGATTTTGTTTACCGTTTGTGATTTTTTAATTTCATAGTTGACAACTAAAATGTTTCAAAAGTCTACCCTACCGTCATCTTTTCTTTGAATATGTTATCACCAAAAGGGACGAACTACATACTTTGATTGACACGAGCAATTCGACGCTGCAACATTTAAAGTAGAGACTGCTTACTCTTTAAAAAATCAGTAGAAACTTGCGGCATCTTATGGATATCTTTTTTAAAAATGTTACTATTAAAATCATTTTCTGTGAATACCATTTGATATTCGTAAATATTTTAAATCGCCGAAGACCACGAGGAGACGTGCTTGTTAAAAAAATACATTGCTTGTACGATACGTGCAACATAATTTGGACCGAACCTGACTACAATCCTTCTACATGTAGCATTCTAAAATTCAAACAAATATGTCGTGTGACCATGCAAAGTAGGTATTCAAGAAAACATTATTGTTAACATTGTTTTCTTTTCTAATATCATGACAGTAATGCCGTATAGAAAAAAAGAAAAAAAGATCGACCTTCAAAATGAAGAGCTCACCATGATCAATCTTTCCTATCATTTCTTAAAATAAAAACTGTCAGCAGGAAGTATTGGCATATACCAAAGAAAAGGCAAACAATCTACATTATTTAATGTGTGAGGAATGCAATGTGTTTTCTATGAGTTAATGCTATTTTTATGAAAGATGTTCCTGTTATCTAATGGAATGCACAGATGATACAGTAAAATTATCACCCAAAAACCTAAAGTGACCAAAATTTTGTTTGGTGTTTTTGTTTGTTTGTTCAATGCATTTTCATGTTTCACTTAATCGGCAAAGTGTTACGCGCAATCAATATAAAAGTTATTAGTTACTGACCCACTTATATTTATGATTCACATATCTAAAACACTGGATTAACACAATTAAATCTCTATGGTACTATATTCTATGTTTACGGTATGTTTCTCAATATAGATATGTATATAAGTGTACACAAAAATGAATTCTAGCTCTGGTTTAATCTAATATATACAATTCGATAAGAGGAAACTTTATTATCATATCATTTATTATGTTTACAATTGTATGGCGAACATTTAAGAAATGTATTGTTAATTTTACATATATACTGTACATAAAATTATGTGATTTGCCTGAGGGTTTTTCTGCTTTTAGCAATTAGTTTTCGTACTGCTTTGAAATTAACTAATAAAATACTAATGGGAAGCTGTTTATCTATTTTGGTTGTAACAACTATAATGCAGATATTTTTGTTGTGACAGAAATGAAGATATATCAGGATTAAACAATATTTCAATGAAAATATTCAAGTTATTTTTTTGATTTGTATATCAATTATAATAATAACGTCTACTATGATTTTGGTATGACGTCTTGTGAAAACAATTAACTTTCAGGATTGTGGTTTTCTTTTTTGGCTTAACCCAAAAATTGTATTTCACATGTGCCTAGATTGTATTTTGTATTGTATGAAATATGAAGCTGTAACATACATGTGTTTTATACTGATAAAGCCGAACTTTTAAAACTACTATAAGAAATAACAAAATGCAATGCAAATAATTTTATTTTCATGTTTTATTAGATCCTTTAGGACTGACGTCATATGCGCAGCACTGATTTATTACTTTCCATATCCACCACAATTACAGCAACATTTACTGTTGCCAACACATCTAGAATTCAAACCACTGCAACCCCTTGATCGACAGACCGATCGACAACCATCATGGTTAAAGCCACAGTCAAGTGTTCTAAAACATGATTGTGTTCTAGCTTCTACGGAACCTATAAACATTGAAATACTAGATTAATACAAAAACTTATAAACGTCATTTGTTCAATGCTGCGTTGGAATGTTTCATTCAAACAAAAATGGTTTACTCTTTGAATTAACTTTAACTAATTTGCATAAATCATATAACTAATTTCCGTGTTTAATGAGTTGACCAGATATCATTATTTTAACAAGATTGTTATACGACATTGCTTAAAACATAACGTTTTCAAACCTTAGGATTACTAAATACTATAATGACGCACGATATCCTGTGTTCTTGCTGGACTTAGTATAGAAATATCAATATAATTACTTTATCAATCCTATTATGGACCCGTGTGGGTTTTTAAATTTCAGAAATAATTACAATGCATTTTATTATGAGAAACAAATAATGATAAATAAAAAACAACACAATTGAGCACTGGATAGTTGTTGCATGTACATGGTAGAGAAAGTGAATATGGAAAACAATCAATAAATATATATTGATTGTTTCCCTTTGAACAGTGTCTTTGAAGATATGGTGTTCAGAGTTGGATACAAAAGAAGCACCAACTGATTAAATATAAGGGGAGTTTTCTGCCATGTACACGCAGCAAGCAATTACTTCATATTTAGATTGTCTCTCTGGTATCGTTCACTCCTCCTTTTATAACAACAAGTTCTTTTAGCTATACATTTTATACACAAGAGTTTGTATTGCAAATTAGAAAAAGCTAAAACTTGAGACATGTTCGCACTGAGTAGAAAAGACTTCTCATAGTATTATTAATATAAAAATCCCACCCTCGACGAACATAATTAAATAGTTTAAAAAGGATAATAAATGTATATTACCTGCTAAGCATAATGCTAAGACAACTGTTAAAACCAATAATTTCATTTTCTTTTCCTAAAAGTAAAATTTTGAGTTATCATTTTTAGGGGCTTTTAAATCATAATGTTAATGATCCAGATTGATTTGATTCACAATATTTTGTTACAAATAAAGCCTGCTATAAGACAAACAAAACAAACACATAACGTGTGCCATTAAACGATCACAAGTTGCTTAATTTTTTGACGTCAGACACGCAAATCAATGAATGTGTTTGTAGATAGATGTTTTTGTGATCTGTTAAATAGTTCCTTTTAAAATTGTAACAAGATGATGACTGCTGTACCCATATTTTGACTATTTCATTTATTTTGTGTGTTTAGTTAACGCATCATTGTAAATCAAACGGAATTTGACGAGACTGTCATCAAAGTGAGAGGGTTAGCACTATAAAACCAGGTTTAATTCACCATTTTCTACATTTAAAAATGCCTGTACCAAGTCAGAAATATGACAGTTCTTGTCCATTCGTTTTTGTTGTGCTTTGTTATTTGATTTTGCCATGCAATTATTGATTTTCCTCTAAGTCCAGTATTTTTGTGACTTTACTTTTTACTATGTCGGATACATATTTTGTATAAAAATAAGGAGATGTGGTATGAATGTCAATGATCAAATTATTCACTAGAAATAAAATGAAATTGATAAGCAATTATAGGCAACCTTATATTCGTTTGCAAGCTGAATATTTAATTATATATTCTGTGGTCCAAATTGCCATTTGAAATTATTATTCAAAGTGTAATATATGGTACTATGTAGTTGGTCAGTTTACTGTGTCGTGCAACCAACAGATACAATATATGATGATTACAATATAGAACGGTCAATCTAGCTAACGTTATCAAAGTTAGCAGTTTAAGTGATTAAGATTATAACACAATGTTGACTACTGTACTCCTACCTGCTTTTACCTTTTCTGTCTGTTTGTTTTGTGATCATACATCGTTTATGTATATAATGGAACTTGATGCGACTGTCATACAAATAAGAGGTTTACAAAGCTATAAAACCAAGTTTAATCCGCTGTTTTCTACATATAAAAATGTCTAAACAAAGTCAGGAATAGTACAGTTATTATCCATTCGTTTGTTGTGTTTGAGCTTTTGATTTTGCCATTTGATTGGGGAATTCCGTTTTGAATTTTCCTTGAAGTCCAGTATTTTTATGATTTTACTTTTTACAATCTAAAAACTCTATTAACTCTTCATTTCTTAATCAAGGTTCCTCCTTCCGTAGTATCATCATATCATTTGTCTATGAATATTATGTAGTCCAAACTCCTTTAGTCATGATCAAAACACTTAAATATTTCTACAATATTTACATGTTAATATGTTTGGATGACCAACACATTAGGGGTGGTCATTTGAAAACTTGCAAATTACAGTATTTTAAAAAGAAATTAAAAGTTATCTTGCAGCAGGCCATCTGTGGATTCAGTTAAGAGTTGTTGCTAGGGGTCTTGACATACAGAGAGCATAGCAAAAAGATATAAACACCCTTTCCTCTTTAGGAGGTATTAATTAATTTTAGTTAGACTTACTTGTGACTACTTCTGATCTGTGTGTACATGTGCCTTTAGAAGACGTGCCTTTTTATACAGATATTTAATTAAATGCCAACCTGTTACATTTGATCTCTACTGATATGAACATGCCCAACGGTCAAGTTTGGACAGTACATGTAGTAGCAGCTGTGTCTATTTCTGATATTTGAAATGGTAATAAGGTACATTTTTTTTCGACGGAAGAGCTTTCAATCATGTTTAAATGTCCTCAGTTTCATGGTTTAAATCATATAACATCTCTTTAGATATTTTGCACCAAAGTATGTGCACAGGAAACTGTATCTAAAGGGGATATAAAACTATGTCCATCAAAAATAAGCTTTTTTAATTGTCGAAGCATTTACAAATAGATTGCGAAATATTTCAGTTACAAAATAATGTATTGATTCTGAGACAATATTTATAGTTCTAAGTAATTTAGAATACCTACAAATTAAGTTGCATTAATTTCAACAGTTTGCTTAAAAAAATTACAATACAGTGTACCTGTTTTTGTATGATTATATTATTGAATAAACAAACACAAAGCATTTGATGTTTGCTTGATTGTATTGACATGTATAAGCTTACACAATCTAATTGATGAATTATATTTTCCTACGTTGATTCGTCTCCTAGCTGAGCAAACATTCGGAATAAAATGGTTCATATTTCAAAAAAAAAAATGAACTGTGTATTAGTAAGAGAATATTTGAGCATGTACATGTAGTACCAATATCCTCATTGGTCAATATGTTCTTGCATTCAGTTGATGTCAAGTTATAGATAGCAACACAAAGCCGTTTCAGAATCTGAAGGAATAATGGTTGTGATCGTACACAAAAATGATATTTTCGTAACATGTACGTAACTGGTTGTATGTCAATTGTTTAAGAATTTGTTAACTAATGATGGTGTTCGCTTTTGAAAATATTACACAGAATAAATTAGATTTTTAATCTACGAAAACTCTATTTATAACCATCAATTTAAACTATAATAAAGGCATGTAACCTTTGTTAAAATAAAGTATTTGTAAATTTTATTCAATATATTTGATCAAGTATTTTGAATGCAGTTCTAATAAACATGATACATACATTTATTATTTTGGTTATTGTTGAATATTTATATCATCATGCAAAATTAAGAAGTATATAGAACCAATGAAGAAGAACAGTGAAAGTTCTAGGTCACATTGAAAAAAGATACCACCATAATGCAATTAAGCATTTCATTTTTCAAATGTGGTCACTACAATCCTCAGCATGAGCAACGAGGCTGGTACCAAACGTGTAGCTGTATCTGCTTACCATTCCGAAACAACTAAGATCACTCCCAGTTGTTTTTTTTTTTGGTTCCCATTTCAACACTCTTTAACTTTTGATGTTGTGTGTATGTCCTGTTGTATGTCAAATGGACTTTTTGTTTTTAGCCATGGCGTTTTCTGTTTATTTGATTGGTGAGATTGTATGACCGTTTAATTTAGGATATTTCACTTCTCTCCTTCATTGGTTCTTCATATTCAACAATAACCAAAATAATAAATTCATTCGTAAGAACTGTCTTCAAAATGCTTCAACAAATATATTGAATCAAATTTACATATTAATGCGTTTAGCTCGATCACATCTCTTCCGCGAAAAGTAAGGTACATTAATAAATGACAATTTTAAGCAAATATTTGGTATATTATAACACGCATTTAGAAAGTAAATCTTAAGACAATGACAGACCAGCATTTACTGCATACAGATATTGGTTATGAATTCAGTAGTGAAAGAAAATATATTTGAAAAACAAGGATTAGTTTAAAAGTGTGTTTTTCAATACTGCATTACGTGTGGTCGACGAAAACGCTGCACGTATTTACAATCTTTAAAACTTGCAACTGCTCATCTATTTTATTGTTAGCTATCTTTTATATTTCCTTTGTTACATTTCTATAAAAAACAAAAAAAATCAAATTATCATTTCTTTGCAGTGTTAATATAGTCTTGTGATTTTTTATGTGAGTAACAAAAAAACAGTAACACTATATATTTAGCATGATATAAAAGTGTATTACTCTTCAACTTCGTACTATATTTGGCCTTTAAACATTTTTTGATTCGAGCGTCACTGATGAGTCTATTGTAGACGAAACGCGCGTCTGGCGAATATATATATATATATTTTTTCGTATATAAAATTTTAATCCTGGTATCTATGATGAGTTTATTTACTTGTTATATTGTTTTTAAACTTATACTAGAAGTTACCAACACTATTCAACAGCACCGTAACCCCATAACAACCTTATTTTAGTCAAATTGCTTATAAAGATGTCCAATGTATGACAACAGAAACACATGATATCGACCGTAAAACTGGAAATATAATTAATATGAAAATTATTATTTGAATTAAACTGTCATCATTAATGACACGACATTCGAATTATCATAAAATAAAAATCTAACATAATCATACAATTATCCGAAGGCCTGAATAAGTTTACATTAGTGGTCTTTTATAAGCAAACTTGCGATAGGCCAATGGCAAGTCATGTTATACAACATACAACAGGTGTACCCATATGAAAGGTAGTACTACAATAACAATAAAATTAATTATTTTTTAATGTTTTAATTCATATTACTGCAAGTATTTGCTGGTTCAAAGATAAAACTTATTTGTTTAAAAAAATTATAAAAGAAAAGTGCGAAATCATATAACACTGAATATTAAAACCAAAGTGATAAATATATCAATAATAAACGACTTAAATTGTTATAGATGAAGAACAAAATAGATCAATGACTATGCACAGAACGAATTCAAATGCATACTCGATTTTTCTTCTCACGACGTATCTCAGTATACTTGATGCACACTAACATGGAATGATTTTATAATCAATTTTGTTGAAATGCATCATTTTGAAATTACGTAATTTTTTTTAAATCAGAATGGACGCTGACCTGTCCAAAATTTAATACATGTATTGAAATACAAAACGTCATACCTCTTTATGTTCACATGGAAGAGTGTATGTGGAATATATCATTTCAAAAATTGACATTATGTCCCGACGTTGAAACTTAAATGACAGTAAATCGAAGGGACACCTCTTTTATATATGTTTGTTTACTAACAGGGCCCATCCTTATGATTACTATCATTAATTGTGCATTCGAATGTTCATAAAAACAAGAATGTATATCCTACGTTTGTTGTATCTGTGCAGTGAGAGAAATTCTGTGTTTTGTTTTCTTATATATACAATGCGCCATTGATATTAAAACGCATTATTATATAAATGCACAATTAGTTATTACATGTACCAGGCTTACCATTTAAAACGTCAGACGCACGTTTCGTCTACATAAAACTCCTCCGTGACGCTCAGACCAGTTATAAAGCCATACAAGTACAACATGTACAAAGTTGAAAAGTATTGAGGACCAACAATTAAATGTAAATACCAACTACTTATTTGAGAAGATATCGAACTCAAATTGCAAAATGAAAGATCAAACACATCAAACAAATGGAGAACAAACTGCCATGTTCCTAATTTGATACATGTACTTTCTTATGTAAAAATGATGGATTAAACCTGGTTTTATAGCTGGCTAAACCTCCCACTTGTATGACAGTCGTATACAATTTCATTATATTGAAAAAAATATGTAAACAAAACAGGCAGACATAAAGGGTCAAATGTTAAAATAGGGACAGATCAGTCAACAGTATGACACACTTTTAATAATTCTTTAACAAACAAAGACCAATACTGAAACGGACTCATAATTTATTATTAACGTTTTAAGAGCTGTTTTGACTTTTTACCGAATAACATTGGTTTACTAGTGAAACATATGGTATGAGGTTTGATCTTCGTTTAAAACCAAACCACGGTCTATAGTTTTCTTATAATAAACAATCAAAGAGGACGATATAACTGATAAACTTCATAATACGAACTGACATGTACGTCTATAAACAATATTCAACAATCCTAGGCCTGTTGTTAGTTTTTTTTTTACCTTTGAATGATGCAATTGTAAACTTAAAGAGGTTGAACAATTAAACGCTATCCATTAAATTCAGGTTCACATTTATCAAAATGTCTAAACGGTTTAATATAACAGTAAAATACATAGAAGTATTAGGAAATTGTTTGTCTGTAAACACAAATAGCAGATGCGGTTGTTGTTTTACTTATAATCAACCATTAGCGTTATTAAAATAACTGTCACAAATATAGAAACAGAAGCATTTATAAGATATTATTTTAAAAACATATTTAAAATCGTAAACTACGTTGTAAATGGCGCGAATTAGTTCTTAGAAATTGTATTAACGCTGGAAGAGAACGAAAAACATAGACTTTTCGTCTAGACAGTCGCTTCTATACTGGATGGCTTACATATGAGTCAGTATCATAGTTGTTGAAAGGTATGCCCAGCGTGTTTTCTTGTGAAAGACGCAAAACGCCATCATAGTTCCTTTTCCCTAGTGCTCTGTTGATGAAAGGTTTGAAAGTCCATATGCTATCCTTTTTTGTGTATATTACTTGGTCATTTAGAAATGATCCATTGCTTGTATTAGCAGCCATGAAGATAAAAAATCTACAAAAGAAGTAATATGATAGGTATAAAAGAATTGATTAGACGTAGTGGATTCGGTAACGATAATCAACGAGCAACATTAGTTGCAAGTTGATTATCGTTTCCGAAATTATTTCTTCTTATCAATTCTCTAGCTTAAACCATTGCTGGTAAAATTACTGTCTTTTAAGTTTTGACAATACATCGACGGAGTTTCATATTTTGTCTTTTTATTCAATAATAACTAGAAATGTTTATATGCACACCGTTAACATCTATATTATGAGATTTGACAAATTAATATGTTTAATATAACTTAAGGATGTACTAAGGTGAAATAAAAAATGCTCCTTTTTTAGCTATTTGATTTTTGAAATATGACGGGAAAAAACTGATTCTGCCTTTTACTTTATTGCATTGGTATTATTTGGGTCTTAAGTCAAAAGAAAAAAAAATTGCCTAAATTTTGGCTAATGACCTTCTATGAGCTAATAAGTCTTATATACAAAGATATTATGTGTTATCGGGAAAAAATATTTTACCTTCTATGGTGTGGTAACAAACCAAATGATTCCGAACATCTGACACAACTTCAAAAACCTCACCTAAGTACATCCTTAAATAGGGTGTTAGCTCCCCTCTGTAACTCCAAATTTCATATTGGTAAAAATTTCATTTAATGTTAAATCACTACAAATTATTTTAAATGGAATAGATTATGGTATGTATGATTCATTTAAAAAGAAATACATTAATATATATGATTCATTCATCTTGATTTGAAATGATTATAAATTCTAATAACCAAAATTTAGAACCTTTGAAATTTATATTTCAAGTATTTAGTAACCGACATGTCTTAGTTGTAGTCTGAGTGCAGGAGACCATGACTGGAACTAATGCACATCCATAAGATTAGCGGTAATTGCAAAACATCTACCGTATAATGATGCTCAATTTCATGTTGCTGACTAAAATAAATAAAATAAGTTGTTTAAGGTTTTATTTCAACAATTATATAATTAGGTCTTTCCACTTTTCTGTGGAAAGACCTATTATTTTTCTTCTGATTATTTTTTTTTTCTTCCGTCTAATTTTGTTCTTGCGATAAATATTTGTTTCGCAATATGTCGCTTAGATATTTGGTTTATGATATCGAACAGTTTATGCGCTTTTTGAATTGTATTTTAAACTGGAAAACCATAAGTGATAGAGACCGAGGATCTTTTGATTTAAGGTCCTTGGTCCAAACAAATGAAAATTAGGTTAAGGTTAAAGGTCAAGGTCATATTCTAATTTTTGAATTAGGCTTATTTCCACTCATTTCCAGAAACCGTATAAGATATCGACAAATTATTTTGACTAAATTGTTAGTTGCGACATGTGGTAACTTAATAATTTTAGTTGAAAGGGTGCGTAGACAATGAATGGGAGTTTTTGCCCTATCATATCTAAAATTATGTGTAAAGTGATATAACTTATTAACCATACATATTAGAGACCTAGGGTCTTTTGATTTGAGATCCTCAGTTTGTGACCTTGAAATTGAGGTCAAGGTTATAGGTTAATTTGACGTTCTAGATTTTGACCTTTGGTTTCAATTCATATCTATACATCATAAAGCCATATGAACTGACATTTTAGACTGATTTTTAATATTTTAATATCAAAATAGATATTAACTGGTGGAAAGACATTTAATTGTTCTCTGAACAATTGGTTTTTAATTGTTTTTGAAACGCTTTTTATTTTATTAAGTCTAGATTTTTTTAGCGTGGTACGATTTCCTGAATCCCAAGCAAAATTAGTCTTGCTACCAAGTCAAGAATATGACAGTTACTGTTGTTACAAATGTATTCATTAGTTTGAAATGTTTGAGCTTTTGATTTTGCCATTTGATAAGGGACTGTTCTTTCAGAATTTTCATCGGCATTCAGTTTATTTGTGAATTTACTTTTTGCTACCGATGTACACTCATGTTGATTATATTAACTTATAGTCAAGCTTTTCATAGCCATGATCGGTTAGTCGTATATAAAGAAACTCATAACTGTGATATTAACAGTACAAAATTTAAACCTTGTTCCCGGAAAGAATGTTTTCATCGTAATTTTTTTCTCGACCATGTAAAATTGAAAGTCGATGAACGTTTAACGTGAAAAGTTCAATGGTCATATGCTAGTACATTTAGCAAGGAGATTCCTAGATTCCAAAGGCGAATTACCAATGAAACAGAAATCCTGTTTATTGACATCTATTGATTCTTATGCGCTTTACGAGTATAATTTAAATAGTGATATATGTCAGTACTCATGGTAAATTGGTATAAAATAATGCATAAACTGAGGCCTCTACTGATTGACGATTAAAATACGCGTTTTTGAGTGGATAAATGAATGTTTGTTAAAAGTTTGAGTAATAAAATAAATCATCTCAAGTGAACACAGCTGTCAGTGGATTCTTAAAAAAACATCTACAGTAACATGAGTAAGAAGAACAGACTGACATCCGAAAAATGGGTTCAATGATGATGATCTCAGTCTCTGACATATTTGATATATAAGTTAATTGTGATAATAGTATTGGAATTTGTTTTTAATAATTACAGTATTGAAGTGTCATCAAAAGACAACAAAACTTTTGAAGGTACTACAACATGTACAATAAAAACAAGAAATTATGGTGCATCTATTTATGAGATCAGCCTCCACTTAAGCTGATATGAATCTATATTAGAAGTTATAGGGATAGATGTTAAATGTTTAACTTAATAATCTTCACTGTAATCAAATAAGAATTGAAATGATCCAAGGACCACGATAAAATCAATTTGTTTTTTTTTATGAAATATTTTAATTTTCTCCGAGGAATAGTTTTGTTTTATAGGACGAACGTAGTTTTGAAACTATTTACTCTATTGCGCTTGGTGATCGTGCAAAAATTATCATATGAACTTACAACTGGAAACATATGGTAATCACGCGGTACACCATTCTCTGTAAACATATACAAAAATCATATACTACAAATTAACCTCAATGTCCGTATTTGGAATTGGAAGCAATAATGATAAAAATATATATACTGTATGACACAATATAAAAGAATGACTAAAGTATTGATAGCTAATTTTAAGTATCCTTTTCGCTAATTTGGGGATTATTATTGATCGAGAATGGACTTCATTTAAATTTGTTACTTTTTTTATTTGAAAATTTAGTATATTGTAAAATATATAATCTGATTTAAATATAACTCAATTTAAAATGTTTAAAGTATCAAACTTAAAAAAAACTTTGCAGTTTAAAGGCAGTCCAATGTATGTCATTTCAAAACTTAAATAACTTTGAAATTTAAAGGCAGTCCAATGTATGTCATTTCAAAACATAATAACTTTAAAATTTAAAGGCAGTTCAATGTATGTCATTTCAAAACTTCAATCGTTTAGTGCATGCCAGAGTATAGAGGCCATATGAAATTAAAAAAAAACAATTATTTTGTTCTGTACTTTTTCTACTTTGCAGCATTTGTATTTATCACTATTTACATGTATCATCATCTAAACAGTAGTTTATAAGTTCACAAAACACCTTTGATGGTTATTTTTTGGAACCAATGAGGATTTGTGTTACTATCATGTGGGAGGTCGTGGGTTTAAACCCTACAAGGTAAAACCAAAGACTTCAAAATTGATACTTGTTGCTTCTCTGATAAGCAGGCGGCATTAAGAAGTACAAACAAAGACTGAAAGGTTCGGGTAAGAACTATGTATCCGAATAATATGACATGTCTGAAGACTCGAGTATCGGTCTGGAACAAAACATAATATTCACATCACATTAACTTGTCTTGTCCTGAATATGAATATCAATGAATGTGAAACATGGACGTTAAACAGCCATCAACTTACATCAACTACATGATGTAATATACAAACAATGGTAATCCGGTCAAACTGCATTGTTAACAAATGCATAAAAATGTCACTTTATTTGAATAATTTGAAAAAAAATGTATATCTATTTTTGATAATTGTAAGACAAATATAGTCTTTTCTCATATTTACCTTTCACTTTCTGACAAGGGTATTGTTATGAGATAAACTAATCATAATCTTTTGTATATTCAATAATGCGTATCACATCTTCTTTTTTGTATACAATAATGCTTATTAGAAACAAATATAGAAAAAAAATAATATTGATGCCTTAAATATCGCCAAATATTTTCAAAAACTTCAATGTTTCAGTCATTTTTTCTTCTATTAATGTTAAAAGATAAACACAAACGTCAGTTTACAGATGTTTAAATCTCATAAAACATGCAAGAATAAATACATCAAGGTGGATGTAATCAGAGGGAATCAAAAGGAGTGAGACTGCTGCTTCTAAAGGTTTAGCATTCCTGTTAGATGTATAGATATATGACCTGCATTTCGAATCCCATTAAATAAAACAATTTACAATCGGGACAAGGGAAATATATAGTCGGTAAATATGTAATTATAATTCAACCATGTTTTGGTGTGTATCACACTTTTGCAGAAGAATGAATATTTTAATAAGCAATATGTTAAAAACAAATGTGGACAACAAAAGCTACTATGATCTCGTAACGTTTAACCTGTAGGTAATGATATTTTCTGTTTCCATTTATCATACAAGTAGATACAATTTGATTGATTATAATTAATGATTTATTCAGTGTTTTCTTCTTCTAATTTCTTATGTTTCAACTGTTCCCGTAAACGATAGAATTAAATGTGAATATATTTTATTTCTATTCAATACATAATTAAAAATACCTTATCAAATACCTTATTATAACTTACCTTGTCGCCCTGATATCTTTTATGGTGACAATTTGCTATTGATGATTATTTATACGAAAGATGATACTACGACATGATAATGTATGAATGGTTTTTACAAACTTTGTGAATAATGAACTAATTAACTATAATAGGTTTCTCACATGCATTATATGACAAATAATTATTCATTATAATTGAAATAAGGATGGGGGTGATTTTGATTTGTTAGAGATTTGATACGTATGTGTTATGTTCAAAACTATAAAGGTTGGAAAGTGTATTGTTATGTGTGATTTCATGACTAAGGGTATACGACATACGTTATTAACAGGCATTCCATAATCTGTGTACGAATAAAACCAAACTGCGTAGGTTGACCCTTATATGCTTACCACTCTTTTTACAAGTTAATGATATCATCTGCTTCGAGAAAAAGTTACTGTTGTTTTACTTTTACTTATTTTTAAAATCAATATAAAGTGTGCGTCAATCCAAAAACTAATTCTCTGTTCATCAACAAAAATGACAGAATAGAATGACCAACTCAAACAGACATGTCCGATTAATATAGCAATGATTGGAACCAATCAGTCAACACACCACAGACGTACAACACAACTGACCTAAAGATTCAAGCAAACATTGATTAAACAAAGACACCAGCAAGAACGGTAAATTTGACAACGAGGTTGTGTCGTTGATTGGAGAAAATATTATATACCTTATTATTTCTCTCTAACGTAACCATTAAGTGAATTTAAATACAATGGTAAACAAAATACTAGCAAAAAAGTATATACACTTTGTGTCCGAATCAAAATTCAGGACCAATCTGCATCAATAAGTCAAATACCCAATGACCGGCTGTAGAAATACCGGTTCAAGTTAAAAGTCATACGACTTAAGGAATATAATATCATGAAAACAAACAACGGTCAAACTAACGCAAAATAAAAAAAAGTATATAATAAATCAGCACTGGAAATGAATAAATAAGGGCTAACTCTATCAAAGAGGTACCTATTTCTTTTTACAAAAAAAACCTCATTAATTTTATGAATGTTTATTACAATAGAGAGGCGTAAAATACCAAATGAAAATTCACACTCATCAATCTGAAATAAAATTACAACCCTTTTGCTAAAGAAGGACAAACAGGCAAACACTAGTACGTACATACAACACATTATATATAGAACACCAAAGAATCAGCAACACGAACCCAACCATAAACTGTGAGATATCTCCGTAACTCTTGAAAGGTTAGCTGATCATGTTTAAAATGTGGTACCCGTCGTGTTGCTCATGTTAGTACATGTTAGTACAAAGTCGGTATGTAATACTATGCGTATCACTTAATAAGTACATAATTCTAATGCAACAACGTTTGTAACATTCATTTTGATTGGATAACGTCACTTATTTACATGGCATCAATTGACAATTGATGCTGTCGGACGTACGCGCAAGCATGTTTAACGTTGTTTTCTGTCAGTTTCATTAGAATGGAGGTGACAATATTGTATTTTAAGCTCCGACCGCAAATCCCCAATTGATGCCGTCGAGGCTTAAAATACAATACAGTTATCTCCTAAGTGTATGCCCTTATATTTTATAGTTAGAGTTGTTTTGCTTGTTACATAACTCTGCGGGAGAGTTGTCTCATTGACAAGCATTCCATACTTTCTTTTATATAAACTACATGTATGTTTCAAGTGTGAATTCTGTAAATATAGACAATGCCAATTCCCATGCAAATTTAATATGCATTACTATTATATTCAAAGGTCAGAACACATGTCTGTGCGGCATAATTTTAACATTTATATGCCCCGAACTTTTAAGAGTTTAAACTTATACTAAAATTTTGTACCACCCCTTCTTTCACTTTTGGTTTTCCTTGGAATTGAAATTCACTAAATATAATTGTCTAGTTATACTAGTAATATTTTAAAGTTATGTCTCTTTGAGTTTAAGCATTACGATCATATGTTTGAACCAATACGTAAACTAAACATAATATATATGGATATAATATATACCCCGATAGAAAGCGTGGTTTGTGAAACGGCTATATTTACAAAGTCCATCGCAAACCTTTTATTGTTTGCGACATTGATAGGTACGCAATTATTTGTAGAAACGTTTTTTTTCTTTCTCACAGATAATGTTTTATTTTGTGATACAATTTTTGCTTTCAATGAAAATATTTGACTAATGATGGTGTTATTGGATTATGATTGTGTATAATGTCAGACAAATTTCCCCTTAATGTAATGTTAATGTCTTATGAACTAATTTTGTGTGTCACAAATGATTTTTTTACCTGTAATTGCTTGTTATATCAATATGTTCGCATAAATTCATATTTATTAATTAATCTAACAGATCTGATATCGCTTTTTTTTCAATTTTCGAACTGTTGACGAATCATATAATATCTAAGCTTGAAATTTGTGCTTTATTTTTAAACTATCGATTTTTTTGCGAATTAGTATTTCGCGAAAATAGTACTTGTTTTCGAATATTATCATCGAGGTTTCATTTCCAGTTGACCGCAAATTTGTTGGGCACAGTGATTACACTACGCTGTAAATTCGTAGAAATAAGGCTTCTGTTCTTGTTCTATGTAATAAGATCTAACATTAGGGTGAATGTATAAAATTTTTAATTTGAAATACCAAGCATTCCACAGCAATCACATATTATGCATAAAAATACAATCATTTCAACATGCATTATTCATGTTATTGTCAAAATCTTAAACTATGATACAATCGAGGTTTTCTGGCTTTCAGATACATAATTAAAGAATGTATATGTTGAAATAACTCAGAGTTAGTAAGTATCATGGACCTCTTATGTAATATTTCGTGTCCAATGGTCAGAATTTTAAATTTTTGATGGTATGCATCAGCTCTGTAGTTATTACAAAATTCATAAGTGAAGTCTGGTTCATGCTGGTTATTTTGCAAAAGCTTTAAAACGCTTATCCTTGAATTTGGCGACTTCGATTCATCAGTATATGTCCAAAAATTCTTACAAGATACGGCTTCAAATAGGACAAGTGAATATCTAAAAAGAAAATACAAATAAGGTATTATTTTTATTAAGACTTTCTTTCAATCCGATATATATGAACAACCATTTAGTCTTCTGGAGGATTTTTTTCTCTAGTTGATCCCGTCTTTTTCAAGGTTTTCTTTTTTTCAATTATTAACAAGCCAAAGTATCCATCTTGAAAATAATTTTGCTATCCCGCTACATAACCAACCTTTTAGAATTAAATGTTTGTTTACTTTTCAAGAATAAATACAAAAGTAAACACATATCGGCTACAACAAAAAGTATAATCTTAAAAAGTTACAAAAGATATATTGTTAATAAAAGTACTCAGAACAAAAAAAAAATGGAAAGGAATATAATATGTATAAGGGTAAACTTTCAAAAACAAAGCTGAGCGTTAAATAATCCTCTGAAATGACATACAAATAAAATAAAAAAAAACTCTGAGAAGATATGTAAGAAACGTCTGATATAGCGCTAACCAAAACACAATGCATGTTTTTCATTGGCAATCAATACCAACTAAATTGTCAATTGTTCAAAAAGGAACTGCAACAAATAAAACAAAAACTATAACATTTAAAACGTTATCATTCTGTGTTTTTTTTTATAGATGAAAATCATATAGGCGTCCATGTTCTAAAATATTTGTATCATTCTTTTTTAGTACATGTAACACTCGAAAAAAATAATTTATTTATAACATGTACAGTGCTTACAAACATTCATCCGAGTTATGCCGCTTTGTCCGACGAATATCATTCAATATAAAATGAAAATAATCGAAGTAAAAAATGTCATTCCTTCTAAAAAAACATCTTTACTAATCTCAAAACGATGTGTGACCATGTGTCCGCGAAGAAAGCAGCATTAGAAACTTACCAAATGTTTACAAAACCACCCATTTCGTTTAAAACGTTCATTACAATTTCTTCTAGAATGCATGATAAAATGCCATATTAATTATTGCGATTTATAAAAATGAGGAAGAAACATAACGCTGTCCTATTTTTCTGACTATAGTTTTATCTCTATGATAGTATTTCGTCAAACTTTTGTCGAAAACAACCATCATATTTAATTCGAAAATGTATTTGATAAAGTAATAAAGCTAAAGTGGCATACTTATAATACATATAAGTTATTGCTGACACAACTTTCCGGCAGTGTGATTGTCATGCGTCTTATTCACTTTGTATGACCGATGAAATACATCTTAAACATCAGCATTAATTATTGTGTAAGTATCATGATTTTGTTTTTTTCAATATTTGGTTCATATTTGTAGAATAATCTTTGGGGTACAGGGGAAAGTAAAATCCATAAATACTGAACTCTTGGAAAAATTCTAAACACAAGTTCCTAATCGCAAAATAAAGATCAAACCAAACGAATGGATAACATCTACCATATTTTCATTTTTCTATGTAAAAAATAGTGGACTGAATCTGGTTTTATAGCTAGCTAAACCTCTCACGTGTATGACAGTCTCCATAAAAACAAATTAATATATAACAAAGAAGAACAAAAGGCATCTAGACAAAACACATAAGCAAAAATATCATTGTCATTCTATATAATTTATTTTCCTCTACATTCTATTCTTATAATTGTGACTAAAAATCCATAAAATGTATATTTCACTGTACATTTTGACAACTTCCGTCAATCGTTACTGATGAATAATATTGCTTTAAAAATACCTACATAAAACAGCTTGTTTCCAACTGTTGTACCATGAACAGTATCTCTAGACCCTACAATATCACCTGTAGAAATTGTTAATATCTTAATTACCCTTGTATAACAATACAAAAAAGCATTGATGCACTCAATTTGAACATCGGTAATCAAATCTTGTCTCTTTTTAAATCCATAAATACATATAAGACGTATAACAACACTTTTTAGTTATCAATTTCCCTAACGTTAAGTGGGTCTGAAATGAAATAACACATTTTTTTTCAACTGTATATCTTTATTTGAATACGGAGTATCATGTGAAGACCAAAGAATGAGACTATATGTAATCAAGACGTATCTTCATTTAAAACTGACAAAGGAAGATCATTTGATGATTGCAGCTATCTTAAGGAGGCTTGCGGGTCTAAATCATTTTTTTTCTTAATATAGGATTTCACTATATTTTTCTATAATGAACTTTATCTTTTACTAAATAGAAAAATAAAATAAAAAAAGGGGTCACCGTTCATTTACGCTCACAATCTGCCTTCGAAAGAAGCATACATTTTTGTAAAAGTACTTTTTCTGTTGAACTAATAGGAGAAAAAGAGGTAATATCGAAATAAAAAAAAAAAGAACTAAATTACAGAAATCGCTTAAATTTTACAATAGTTTAAGTAGAGCTTATTTGAAAATAATATTAAAAAATGTAGGTCACGGATGATTTCAATTTCAATGCCAAAAAATAGCATTTTTGCAACAAAGGGAGATAATTTGGAGCTTTTCAATGATACATACATTTTAAAGGTCATCTTGGGCCAAAACAAAATTGATTTATTTGAATGATTTTTGTACCATATGATAAAATAACAACTAATAAAGTAATAAATAAAATTTGTAATGAAAAAAAAATGTTTAATTTTTTTTTTGAAAACTTTATACCCTCAAGCCTTCTTAAATGTGGACAAAAGCGGCAAGGGACAGTGACATTTTAAAACTGACCACAATTTGAACTTTATCGTGAAAGGATATCATATTTAACGATAGGACGGAGGTTGAAGCTAATGCTTTAATGAAATTTTCTCTCTCACAAAAACAATTTGTTTATCTTTTTCTATGATCCTTTAAAAGTAAGATTTTTTTTGGATATGATGCCAGGTATAGTTCCCTTTTTGACACTACAGGAGGAAATTAAATAGATTAGATTTAACAATGAAGATCTTAAACAATTGTTGATTACAAACAAGAAGCCTCTGGGATTTGTTAGTCTTGTATGTTTTTTTTATTTTAATTTATTGATATGTTTTTGAGTTTAGTATGTCGCCAAATTTAGAGGCCAGCTGAGGCCTACCTCCGGGTGGGGAATTTTCTTGCTGAGCTGAAGACCCATTGGTGGTCGTCAGCTGGTATGTGCTCTTTGGTCGGGTTGGTGTCTTTTTGGCATATTCCTCATTTTCGTTTTCAACTTTAGAAATATCAACATGTTGCGAAAAATATAAACCGGTAAGAAGAAGGGACAAGATTTTGTGAATGTACATATATACTGACTCATATATACCTGACAGTTTGTAAATCGAGTGTTTACTTTGGTAACACCCGCACCGGTTACGTTGAAATACACTACACACTTGTATATGTATTTCCCAGAACATAATGTTCGGCTTCTTTAAGTAGGTGGTGTTTATAACAGAAAATTTATCCTGGTATAATGTCACTAGACTAAAGTTAATACTACAATAAAACTTCCAATTAAAATAATAATAAAATAGAATAACGCAAATTAAAATCAAATTGACATATGATCGTAACGTTTAACGAATACAATCATGGATCTGATGATTGTGGTGTAGGAGGATGATTGTGTTTGATGTCCAACCATCCTCTCAAAAATATTATGTTTTTCTTATGTTCAGATATTGATTTGTTTTGGTGTAAAATTATTTATCAACAGGTGTTCAATGAATACATTTGTCAGATGATGGTTTATCATGTAAGACTGTGAGATGTAAAAATAAGTCCCCCTCAATATCATGTTATCGTCGTCATTAGTAAAACACATGTACAATGTTTTATATAATTTTGTTTGTGACATTAATAAAGACGTATTACTTCACTGTGTCATTTATTTTTTAGAGATCATCATTTCTTCATTTTGTTTAACATGTTCAAATCATCATTTTGTTTAAATTGTCATTTTACAGTTGATTATATTCTTTTTTACATTTAACATACTGTACAGTAACTTTTATTGCGGTTTTTGTCATTTTTTCTAATTTTGTTGTCAAATATTCATATAGTTCTCAAGTTTGACATACTCGTATTCCAGGTAAATAAGTCGATTCCTAAAATTGTGTTCCAACAGGATATGTCACCGTCTATCATCATTAATGTTTTCTATTAATGTTGGTCGCAGATTGGTTGAGCACGTACCAAACAGTTGTGCAATTTGTAAATTTGTTTTACAATTAACTGATTATCATTGACTTTATCTCCAATTTTTATTAAAATTAATGATTCAAGCTCAATCATGTCAATGGAAAAAGGAAATGTGGCGAACCTTGCATTTCCAAAAAAAATCACACAAAACATAGTCATTTCAACTTGTATTATTGTTAAAATCTTAAACTAACGTGCCACCGACTCTTCTTGTTTTTTAGAGCATAGATTATAGAATATTTATATTGATATAATTTGGAGTTGGCTAGTTGTGTGGCCCTTTTATGTGCTTGTTTGTTTTCAATGTTCATTGTTTTAAGTTGAGGCTTAAATGTTTCACTGCTATAATTTTTAGATATCCATAGAGGTAGTCTGATTGGCGTTTGTTATACTGTCCAAGCTGCAAAGCATGTATCCTTGAATTTTTGTCATCCAGCTTAAAATCATCCACATAGTCTGTTGTACAACAGACAGTCTCAAATAATAGAAAACAATACCTATAAGGAAAAAAAAACAATAAAAAAGTTTAATATAATGTCAGTTATATATGAACATTTAATACGAGGTTAACATTAATGTACTCGAACAAACTTCGTATAGGAGATATAATGTTTTACCTGTACTTGAACACTCATAGATAAAGCGTCAATGACATCCACCAAATCTCTAGCTCACGATAAAGTGTCAATTACTTTACATTCAAATTCAGGACGAGAACAAATACAGAATATAATATAATTTGTTTTGTGAAGTTGCACGACAAAACGACAGAAAGAAAATATGTGATATCGACGTGTACAAATATTACCAAATAAAAACAATAATATAGACTAACAGTAACTCTATGAATCATTATTAAATTAGAAAAGTCATAAACAAATTTATTATGATACGTCGGAAATACATGAAACACCGATAACTAAAACACAACACTGTAAATACAAAATAATAGGTGCATATTTTTGTGGCAACTGTTTATCATGGGAACACATGATAAGTTAGCTATTGTGATTCAAGGAAAAAGATACACACATATAACTCCATCTTCATTTACAATTATGTATAATTCGATCTTTATTTACAATTAGAGAATGTTTTTTTGTGAAAACATTTCCCTTCCTATTTTTTGCAATGAAATGACATTATAATTTTGAATTTTGAATTGAATTTGAAAAAAAAAATACTTATATTACACATTTGTAATGGCTGACTTAACATGATCAAAGAAACTGTTTTAATTATAGAACGGTTAGATGTAACATTACATGCAATTTTAACGGAATATAAGAAGTGCATATAACGAATGTCACCAAAATGATATAAAGTATAAGGCATAATGTATGCATGTTTACATCTCAAATAGAACTTATTCTAGTGAAACGTTTTCCGTAATACAAATGATGTCTTTACCACCTTATATACCCTACGTTCAGCATCAAACATTGTGTAAGTAAAAGTTTATAATGCATTTATATAACGATAGCTGGTGTATATTAGTAGAACCATTTTCTGGGTTCAGGTACCTTTGGAATTTTAAAACGGAAAAAAATGAAGACACTGCAAAACGTATATATGTATGCATTATATTTATTTGAAGGGAACAATGGTTCAAGAGGCATTTCATAAAATTTACTTTACATGATTTTATGACTAATAATATAATGTTTATAGACCTTTATTATCTCAATCAGTTCTCATGGTTACATATTAGGACGAAACAACATTTTGTATATTCACATTCAGGTTTCGAACAATATTCTAAGATGTGTTTCTAACAAAATAGGTTTATAGCTTACATAATAATTATCGCATGAACCATCATGTGCACACACTTTTCCTCACCTGAAATGTAAAGAAAACATTGTATAACTTATTTCTTTATTTCTTATGATTTCAAATTTTCTTACCATTTGTATATTGTTTCGATAAACTAGAATTTGTTTAATGTGAAGATGTTAGCTTTACGCCGCATTATCAAAAGAGAAAATATTGCACCGACCCGAGTTTGAAAGAAAGCGGCGTGCTACATTGTGCTAAATCTTTTTAACTGATGTTCACTCTATAATTGTGGCTTTCTTGAATTAAAATTCTTCAATCACTTTATTTCTATTATTCTGAACAGAATACATGGTGTATGCAAATCATAAAATACCACTTCATGAAGGCTTGACATATTTTGCATATATACCTCCAAACATTATATAATTTTCATATTTAGCTACGCCGATCAGGTAATTTAATTGTTACAAAAATACAATTTAGCATATTTTTTACCATACTATTTATGTTTCATTCAGATAAGATTCGTCAAACATTCCTGAAAAATGACAATGCCTTCAAACATCAAACATTTCTGAAGAATAATGGTGTCTTATAAAAATACGTTATGTTCCATATGATTCTGGAGGGAGCAGAACCTATATATACATATGACAAGACTAAATAAATTTTGGCTGTATCTTCTGTCATCTTTTTATAGATATATTTTAAATTCGAACCATACTATACTGCTATTTAAGTTTTACTTACCCCTCAATCCTATTATAGATATTTTAAAATGAGTATTTGAGAATCTCTGGTATATGGAAACTTTTAAAAAGCAAATCATATTTATATTGATGAGAGAACATAAACCCAGATTTGACCTGATCACCGAAATGAAGGTAATTTTTTTTCATTTTTTTTACAAGACATGAATATATCTGATTGTCTAACCATCATGATCAGTATGGTGAGAAAAAAGCTTTGCGAACTGATTGTTATCGTGTGCGAACAGTTATTTATCTTGTCTATTGTAAATTTGCTAACAAGGACAACGATCTTATACACATACGCATTGCGATTATATGAAACAATGGCTACTATATCTAAATGTACATTCCCCAGCCCACCTTGTTTAATAATATACTTAATTATTGACCTGCTTGTATTTTTCATGTTTTGGGAATTTTGGACGCCAAAAGTGACAAAAAATCGATCATTTGGTAAAGTCATTATGTAATAAATGCAAGGGGTTAGAAATATTGATTCATTGTAATATGTTGTGAATTTTAACACAGTACAAGCTATCATTTTTGTTCTCAGATATTGACTATCGTATTTGAAAGTCAAAATTAAGTTTTTCTGAAACGTTGCATATTTTTTTGTAACGTGTAGTATACCAAAATCATGGGAAACGGTAGATACGTTTTTTAAAACATTAGATTATTGTAATGATATGGATTGTGTGCATCAAGAAATTAAAAAAAAATGCGAAAAAACGATTGTTGAACTTTGAAAAAAGTCCAACAATAAAAAAATTGTGACAGGTATTAATAGTGTTGTAGGACCTGCTTTGTCTCCCGAGAAACCTATGATAAATCCTACTTTTAATTTTAAGGAGTTCTTGATGTTTTTGCTTTTGTTGTTAATGTTCGTGTATATGTTTTTTTTACATTTTTAATGTCTGTGTTGTCTCTAAATAATTGTTTGTCCTGGATAATTTTCAATACAAACTTTCAAATTCAATTATCACTGGTAATACAATTTTCATGTATACGGTTATTTTGATGTGAACCACTCTTTAGAGAACGAATACACAGTAATCAAACTATTTTTAATCTTTGTGTCACTTTTTAGATTCATCCACTTTGCTAAATTCCGAACCGTTCATGCAATTTACTTGCAGTTAATTTAGATCTGTTCAGTCTATTTTCAGACTGTTAAGTCGTTTACATTTACATGCATACAACAAAATCACCTTGAATCGTTTAAACAGTACACGATTTCATATGAATTATCTGAATGGAACTGAATTTACCGCAGTTAATATTTCGGACACTTGACTGAAAGACTGAATATTTATTAATGTATTGTTCACACTTTTAAGCCGATGTTAAATTCAACATGACCGTGTTAAATTTCAATTTTTTACTGGTGTAAGCTTATTGGTAAGATAATGTGTCAATGGTTTTTGTATCAGCCGATGTCGTAAGGTTAAACAAGAAAAATTGCATTGAACGATGTTAAATCACTGCAAATGACTCCTTGGTGTCTCCTGTGTATATTAACAGTATAATCACGATGAATATGACTCGTTTGCTTATATCATATGTAAGTTGTGTTATGTGTCTTACCATAGCGTTACATGTTTGTCTCTTCTTATGATCTGTTAAATACCTACTTGTAGTTAATATATTTTCTGTCTCTTTAAAACAAATATTTTCTCAGTTATGTTTTGTATTGATGTCACTGCAAAATTAAAGTACATTGAGAAACAAATTACTACATGTAGGTTTTAGGCAAAACATTTTCAAGACTAGACAACACATTCACTAAAAAACACAGTAAATGGACATTCATTACGTTCAGAGTTTAACAATACATGTAATATGTGATATAGATATAATGGATAAGCGTTGATTCTTGAAAAAGAAACCATGAGCCCGGAGGGCGAATAGTTTGTTTTTCATGAATCAACGCTTATCCATTGTATCTATAACTTAAACTTTTGTGTTAATATCTTTTAAAAATTTCTTAATTAGTAGGTATTGTAAGTGATTTTAAATAACCATGTTATCGTGTCAAACGATCCATTACAATAAATTAAATATCACATTTAAATAGTTAAAAAATACAAATATATTATTCCACAACACGTCTGCTTTTAACGATCTTCATATTATCAGGCATCTGAATATTATCTGTTTTTACAAAATATTTTTGAACTTATTTCTATTAAAATTAAAAATGGCAATGAAGAATGTGCCAAAGAGACAACAACCCGACACATAACATATATATAGTGCATATAATAAGTATGTTTCCGAAATTTCTAACAAGAATCCTAACGATTCTAGCATAGGAATTTTGGGAATACATTTGTAAAAAATTATGTAGCAAACAGATGAAATCATATTAAGTTAATTTATAAGGGGACGACCATTTGATATTCTGGGGGGGGGGGGTGTCTCAGGATGATTTGTTTTAGATCGGTTATTTATTTTTGTAAACTAAGAGGACATGTTATTTTTTTCTGCACTATTGAAGCAATATTTTTCATTTTCATTAAAGCAAGGGACTGAATATTAATTTTTACAACTATATTTATGATATTCGAAAACATACAATTTTTAAATGATTTGTTTATTATAAATAATACATTTATAGTCAAGTCATTATGTGCCATTTAATCAGAATAAATCAGAATTAATCATCATCCTCTGCAGAAATGAATCTTTTATATTCCCAACTGCACATACATGTATAGCATACATACATAGAATTAAAGTTTGGTTGTAACTAACCTCTTTTAAAAGTATTGGCAAATAAAGGCAACAGTAGTATACCGCTGTTCAAACTCATAAATCCATGGACAAAAAACAAAATCGGGGTAACAAACTAAAACTGAGGGAAACGGATTAAATATAAGAGGAGAACATCGACACAACACTGCAATGTAACACACACACAAACGGACCAAGCATCAGACAAAATCCCACGAGAATAACATATATAACATCAAAACCAAATACATGAATTTGGGATAGACAAGTACCGTGACACGTCTTATCGTCTTATCGCAAACATATTTCGCCGAGCGGAGAGGGGCAAATTTTTTTTGAAGGGTTTTGGAGCCACTAAAGGCCCAAGAATCTATGGAACAAATGATGCAAAATCATTCTTTCTGGGTGTTCCGAAGACCCTTTCATAATCTGAAACTGCAAGTTTTGATTTAATATTTTTTTTTACAATATTTTGGTCTCAAAGCAAAATGTACAAATTCAGTGTAAGACTTAAGTTTCTAGGGACAACATCAAAAGACCAATGTGCATGATAAAGCAAAATTGGAATTCACATAGTTAAGTCTGTGGCTGCTGTTTTTGTTTTAAACTCATGCTCAAGTTCATAACAAATTTACTAGATTACAAAAGGAATGCAACACTAAGAAAATACAGGAGGGCAATCAATGAACAAAAGACAAATAAATAAGAAACATTGATCTCGAAAAATCAGGGCTAAGTCTGACGGGTAAAACAGAACTTGCTTCTTGCAATGCACTCGCCGTGAACACAATTTGATATGGAGACAAGCATTTGGTTTTGAAATTTCCTACACGAGGCATTATTGGCCTCAATGTAGTAGTTTCGGCCCTGTTAAAATAAAAGTGAGGTAAGGTTTCCTAAGACAATATACCTCAAGTTAAGTGAATCCAATTTTCAGACATTTCAAGTATATTTAACTAATAGTTATACTTTTATTATTAAAAAAATTGGGAAGTGTTTCCCGATTTTTTTGGGGAAAAAATATGAATTTATGAAGAATCTGGTGTCATCTCATACTTTCAATTAGACCTGCTGACTTATTTATTTTCAATACACTGCAAGTCAGGTCATTTATTTTCAAACTACCACAGAACAAACCATTTATTTTGTGATTATCAAGGCTGAGTTATTTATTTTCAAAATCCTCCTGCCCCCTCCCCCCCCCGCCCAGAATATCAAATGGTCGTCCCCTAAAACAAAAATGGACAAATATAAAGTAATCATTTTTGTTTCAAACCTGTGGAATAGCCAACAATAAATCGATAATAAACGACCAAACTCCCTTTATAACACAAAATATCCACAATAACATACAATACAAGAACAAAAATTGGAAAACTAGAGAATAAGGAAACAAAGAGAATTCAGGGATTAGAACCTAAACATGCAAGTTCTTGTGTTTAACTCATTTAACTTAACCATGAAACCTCTTGGCTACCAACTCATACTATACATGTTACCTATTATGTATATTTAAAGGTACAAGCCCTGTGTGTCCGTTGTACCGATGTATATCATATATTCATTCATATATAAAAAATAGACACTTGAATCAAAACCGATTGGTAGCCCGAAGGTTTTGTCAATATGTTGAAGTCAGTATCACGTAACAGAATGCATGAACGGGTTCGATTCCCAGTGAAGGCATGAACGGGTTTGATTCCCAGTAAAGGCATATAGAAAATACAAAAGTTAAAGGTAAGTTTTTAAAATAATTCCATCAGTGAACAGAAATCAGTAAATTAGTCAACTCAAACTAAATGAAATTAGGCACACAAAGAAAACAATAGAATATAATCTGGTGAGTCCATTTCAGTGACGGATTTAGGAAACGTTGGTTCTAGAAAAGAATCCACGGTAAATGAATAGGCCACCACAATGGTTTTAAATAAATATATTCGGACTGTCAAAACTTTTGATTGCATCACAGAAATAGATTGCCTAAATATATAGTAATACAAACTGATGTGATTTTTGCTGGAATATGGAAACAGATGATAAATATATACAAGGTTTAAACCAAGGTCTTTCATACGATATGAATAATTACCCTAGATTGTTACATTTAAATAAAATCAACCCTAAAAATTCAGAAATATGCAAAGAAAATTGGTTAATCGATCGTTAGCGATACCCACGTTGTTTGCCACATCATCGATACGTTCTGTATACACCTTTGACAATTTAAAACAAATATTAATTACCTTTGCAAACAATTGTCGTGTTGACATATTTCTAGTCTGCACTATAAGTATATGTTATAGTTCTATAGTAATTAATTTAAGAATGCTGCTTATATTTTTTTTCAATTTCAATTTAAAATGTGCAAACTTAAAGTGCAAAACTATCGTATTTTAAAAGTTCCTGCATTGATGTTACAAGCACTTCTTAATAATTTGCAACAGAAGTAATTAGTTCTGAGTCATGGCCTACATAAAATGTATAATTACTTGTAATATATATTAAATCTTTTTTATCTTCAAATATCCAAGTTGAAGAAAAAGTTAGTTTGTACTTTTAATTTGCTAGAAATAGACTAATAAAAAATATAAAAATTCATTACATATAAAAATGTGGTTCTCGTATTAAATTTGGCATATTTGAATTGAATGTTAAGCAACATGTTGACCCGTCTTAATTTTGTTGTTTGGTTCAATATCCTTGTTTTCGCTACCGGTTTCAACATAAGAATACAGAAGGAAAAGTTTGCAATTGGAGAGGATAAAGCAATTCCTTCAACTAAATCAACAATTGGAGAAATGAAAGATGTCTCTCACATATTTTGTGCAAGCTGGTGTGCAGCTTATCTAACCTGCTGTTCTGCAAGTTTTGATAAATCAACAAAGAAATGTATGTTATACTCTTGTTGTATATCGGAAACAGAACGATCTGCGAACAGAACTTTCATCCTAAAATTACCATATCAGTTTACAGGTTTGTTTTATAGTTAACATTCAAAACAGTTGATGGAAACATGTGTATACTTTTAATTAGAACTGTGATTTCGTAACAGGTTTTGTTTTTATTTACGTTTGACGGCAATACATCAAGGGTAATCGGAATAGTAGCATGGTATGTTGTCATTTCATTGTTTTGAGTTCTGTTGAATAATAATTTACGAATTCGAATATATCTTAGGGTAGGATAAACAGCATTTACCAATGCGCTTTTTGTGTGATGCCTAAATCTTGAAAAGCATTTTACTGATCAAACAAGTATTTTTTAAGGGGTTATACATGTACAGAAATGTCTACTTACCCTGCGGGAGCACATGTAATGGTCTCCAGTTTTTTTTGTGATTTACGTTGCTATGTTCCAAATTCATATATGGTATTGTTCTTTTGTATTACGATGTTGTAGTTTCCTTAAGACCTGTAAGATTAGAATGTTCCCCTGTTATGCATGTTATATTCCGCTTCTGTTTAGGGAGGCAGGGAAAAAACCTTAAAGATGTTTATTTAGGTAATACTTGTGTGTGGACTGGAATAAGAATTATGTGGTTTTTTTTAATCACGTAGGTATAGATTTCTGTTCACTCAACCAGTCTTTACAGATCAATCCTTATCTGATACGTTCGTTATTAAAATGTTAGAGTGCATATAATTAAAGCCTCACACATTCTAAAGTGTAACATATATATTATCGGAAGTTTTACTTTTGCCTATGGAAGTCGAAACCTTAGATACAAACTATTACATACTTTTTTGAACTTGAAATCTCTGTACAAATCATTATGTTTACCTCATAATAGTATTAAACATGTTAAAGCAAAGTATACACAGTACATTTGACAAATATACTATTGCCGCTGAAAAATGTTCTCAATTCCTTTGATATATTTGCATGTATGTACACGATAACCTACACAAATGTTCCTTTAAAGGACCGTTGCAATAACTCTATGTGGGGTTAAGTTGTGGCATATTATATGTTTAATTTGTATCCCAATTCAATATACGCTAATTTTCATAAGGCATTGCAAATTATCCATCAATCAACCGGGTTGATCCCTGTATTGTATGACGTACATATTACATTAATGCGTAAATTGTTCTTTTCCTTAACGTATTTTCCACTGGACGAAAACCAAACTAAAATCTAAAAATAAATATTCTACATTTCTACGAGGATTAATGTCAACCAAAATTTATGGAATACACATTTAATTGCATAGCAAAGCTAGAAAAATATTAAAAAAGCAACGTTTGATTTTTACTTCTGAGGTTAAAAATGTGATGCTACATTTGTAAAATTTAATATCGTGAAGTATTGAAAGGCTTATGTATGTACGGTCATCATAATTTTCAGTCCACTATAATTGTACTATTTATTAGAAATGTTGAATAAACTAGCAATATATTCAGTTTGGTAACCATTTCTTTCTCTAATATCGAAATAAGATAAATAACCTTGTCATGTACTGTTTTGGGCTATCTTTTTGGTTTTCTTTAATTTTTTTTTTACCTTATAACTTATCAATATGTGTTTTTAAGTTTTACTATTTACTAGTACTTGATTTTTTGGTTTTTGTTTTGCGATATTACGTATTTATCATATTCCAGATACATTTCGTGACTGTAGTGACATTCCACAGGGAAGCGCAAGTGGAACTTATACGATGTATCATAGAGATGGATCTTTTGATGCCTACTGTGATATGAAGACTGATGGCAAATGGACGGTATATTTCAATTGACAATTTAAGCTAGAGTGTAAAATGTATTGATAAACTATAGATTTCATATTGCAGTTGTACAAATAACTTCCTTTACGAACAACAGCAACACTGATGTTAATATCAAGATTTTATAACAGACCAAATAATTCTTGGTTGATAAGGACTTTCGGGTTTGATAAAAATTGATAGTTTGCAATATGCACTTGACTTCAGTCAACGACAGATCATTAGGTCATAATGTATTTTTACAAGTAAAATTTACCCTCAATTAGAATGCTAGGATGTATTTATGAAAAAACAAGTAATAAATGGCATACAAATTTTAATAACAAAATAGAAAATTATTATTCACAGTTTGAATATAATAGAATAGTGTGCGTCGATCAGTTTTCGAATCCAAAAAAAAATCTCATGGGCAAGGTAACTACATAAGGGAAAATATGAACGAACTAGAGTACGGAATGTTTTCAAAAGCAATACATCTGGAAGTTGTTGATAAGATAAAGGAAAGTCTTTT
Source organism: Mytilus galloprovincialis (assembly GCA_037788925.1). Taxonomy (NCBI): domain Eukaryota; kingdom Metazoa; phylum Mollusca; class Bivalvia; order Mytilida; family Mytilidae; genus Mytilus; species Mytilus galloprovincialis. The sequence goes on along the minus strand of CM075333.1, from coordinate 46,906,155 downwards.
ACAAGAAAATTCATGTACACTAATTTTAAAGTAAAACAAAGCTATTAAAGTATCTAAAACCTGTTCAACTTTGTGGTTATTGATTTGAAGTATTGTGTGACTTACATGTAACCATAATAGCAAATAAACAATTAACATTATCAATGTTTGATCAAGTTGAAATAATAAAATTTGTGCTTAAATTGCTAGTTTGAAAAAAGTACATTAAAATAAAACAGTTAATGTTAAAATTTTGTAGTGAATGACAGATGATTGAAGAATTTCATTCTTTTACCCAAATTATGTACTTGATTGTCATGAAAATGTGCGGAAAGGGGTCATACAAATGAATTGATTGAACTACCTCGGTCGGTGGAAACAGATTGTAGGGACACTGCAACATTTGTGTTTCTACATTAGTAGGTTGTACAAAGAAGGTTAGATGGAACAACAGATTTCTACAGAAATTGGCAAGAATATAAACAAGGTTTTGGAAATGTCAACTGTGAATACTGGCTAGGTTTGTCAAATTTTAAACTCATATGTTTTTTCTTTTTCTAACTAATATGCTACATATATGTGTAGGACTCAAACATATGGCGGGTTTTAAATCTATGGCAGATATCTATTCTATGAAAAATGTAACGTTACAAACGCCGAACGACTCAAAGCTATGCAGATTTTGTTTCCTCCAAATCTATGGCAGATCTGGGTTGAAGAGTAACATATAACGTCACTATTGAATTACGTCATATAACATCTTATAAACACCAATCAAGATGAAGTTATTTCACTGACAAATATTTGCGAGTGGTTTAAAAGAAGGCGTGATCTTATATTAAAAAAAGGAACAAAATGTGCTGTAGTTAACTGTCTATTGCTGGCACAGTTTGTAAACTGAAAGATAAAATTATCGGATACAAATTTAATTTTAATCGTCAACAAATAAAAAAGATGTATTTACAATATCGCTGAAATAAATGTTTTTTGAAAATTCAAAATGTTATTTTTTTATTTATTTTTATATAAAAAACGGCCTTTTTGTTTGTAAGTTGATTTAATGAATGGATTAAAAAGGTACCATGCCCTGATTATTTTTTTCATTTTTTTTACGGACCACATCATTTGATCTTGAAGTCTGTATTAAGGTATATCATTTTTTTTGTTGACCATTATGTAATGTTTAATTCATTAATGATGATAGACATGCTGGCCATTGTCGTAAATTTCCACTTGTTTAAGACAAGTAATTGGTTGAAAATGTGCTGCATCGTTTTCAATTTGCGCAAAATTTGTCATAGATTTGAAAAACAACGTTAATTCGCCATAGACTAGGAAATTACAAAACTTGCCATAGTTTAGGTTGTAAAACATCTACCATATATTTCATTGGATTAGGAATTGCATGACGTCACATTTACCATAGATTAAAAATCTGCCATAGATTTGGAACCCACCATAGATTCGAGTCCTACATAGCCATGGCATAAAATTCAGGTTCATATGTTTTCCATTGTCGGTTATCAAACGTGGTATGTGTGTATATCAAATGGTGATATTCAAACATTATATTTTCCTCTATCTTATTGGTTCTTATTTTAAGGAATTATTCCTTAGAAATGACTTTTTAAAAATGATCTAAAAAGATTAGTGTATGTGTATCTTTATATTCCTTTGGAACTTCTCAACATTTTTTACGCGAACATATAGCATGTATAGAGGAGTTACAAAATGAGACAGGAAATATGAATATTTTCAGGTAACGATAATTTGCAGAGTATCCTGTCAACAAAAGACTACACGCTCAGAATTGACCTCCAGGATTGGAACAATGAGACACGATACGCTGAGTATGACACATTCTTTATCGGAAATGAAACAACCAACTATAAACTAACTATAGGCGATTATAATGGAACTATCGGTATGTCACATTCATGTTAAGAATACACAAATCATTACACTACGAAAGAACATTTAATTTAATTTTGCATTCTTCATCATACACACAAAATTTTAAAGAAATAAAACTAGCTTTTACTGATTTGTACAATTTAGTCCACACAAATCACACTTTAAGTCAATAATCCATGACAAATCATCAAGTCATAAGTATGTAGGCTTTACAAAAACTGAGAATAAACTCCTTGTATATAAATACTGAGTGCGAATTCATATGGCGAGTGATGCATCTATTGCAGGAGATGCATACTCTGTAGACGCACCCGGTATCGCACCTTTTTGAGTTCATGCGATTCCAACATGTTTGTTTATGTTTGTTAAAAAATATTCTGGAACACAAATAATAAAAAGAAATTCTATAGAACAAGAAAATTTATTTTGTTTCACATGAACTAAAAATAGCAATACATTGTGAGCTTGCAGATTCCTGAAAAAAAAATCATTTCCACCAGAGATCAGTTCATCAAATTCATATTTCGTCGACATTATATATCAGTGTACTTCATTTCATTGTTAGATTAACATACATTCATAGAAATAGCCCTATTGGTTTTTTTTTCATGATAAGCCAGGGGTGAATTATTGTTTGCTTCATTTACTCCTTGTATACCCAGCTGTAATTTACCGACGATCGAAATGTTCCACACGATAATTTTCATAATTTTTGGTTTCCTGTTTTTTCCCCTTTTTAACAGTGTTATTGAATTATTTGGGAATACATTCAATCATAAGCTTATATCGACCAACATGAATCAACAATGAATGTCTCTTCGTCAAATCTGTCGTATACACACGTAGCGTATCCACCCTAATCGCATCGATTTACTCTCATAGTTCAATAAAGTTCTATGAGAAGATTGAAGCTTTATTTGCAAACTAATATATATGTGTATAATGGCAAAAAATGTAAAATCACAAAAATACTGACCTTAGAGGAAAATCTAATCGGAAAGTCCATAATCACATGGCAAAGTCAAATAACAAAACACATCAAAAACAAATGGACAAAAACTGTCATATTCCTGACTTGGTACAGGCATTTTCAAATGTAGAAAATGGTGGATTAAACCTGGTTTTATAGCGCTAACCCTCTCACTTTGATGACAGTCTCATTAAATTCCGTTATATTTACAATGATACGTGAACTAAACAGACATAAATAAAATAGTCAAAATATGGGTAAAGCAATCATCAACGTGTAGCAATTTGTTTTCAGATTTGAAAACTTATCGAACTATGTATTATGTTATAATATTAAAGATTACTATTTATTTGAAATTCATATATCCACCCCTCTATCAGCAATATTTAGAAAGCCTCTGTTCAGTGCAAATCGGACAATCATCGGTGTGTTCACAAATGTCGGTATCGGTATATATACTACATGTTCTACTAATTTAAATAATTTCAGGAGACAGCATACTTTCCCCTTCTCGAGAAAGCTGCAAATTAAATGGTATGGCTTTCTCTACTTTCGATTCTGACAACGACAATTCCTCACTCAATTGCGCTCTAGACTCAGAACACGCTGGATGGTGGTTCAATAGATGTACACAAACAAATCTTAACGGCATTTACTACAATGGCGGCGTGGTGAACGAGGATGGAATATATTGGAAAGCGTGGTATGGCTCTGATTACTCACTTAAAACAGTTACTATGAAAATTAGACCAAAATTATGAAGCATGTTTTCTAACAACCAGACAAACTTATGATGTAAAAATGGTTTAGGAATCGAACTTTTCAATTATTGAATACTTTTTTACTGATATAAATTTTTGTTCTTTTATTTTGGGTAAACTTTGGCCACTTTCCCTTATTCTCATGTAACATGCATATGTATCCGGGAAATTTAATTGTATCAGAGCATTTTTCATGGATTTACCATTGTTTTCTAGTTGAATGTACGAATTATTTCAAAGAAAAACGGTCTTGAGTTGAATATATTTTTCGTCAATAATAAAATAATTTGAACACGCATTTCACCAGTTCTTATTATTTTTCCACTTTGTAAACGCACACAACATTGTCCAAAAACACTATGACCTTCAGAATTAACATTAAGAATGGAAATGGGGACAAGTAGACAACGACCTAACAAAAGAGCAGAAAACAGTCCAAGGCAACCTACAAGTATGGATCTTCAACAAAACGAGAAAACCAAGGATCCATAGGCAGGCTTCGTGTTTTTACATTTTAATATTGAAAAATGTCTTCAAATTTATACAAAATGTGTGTTATTTTTATCATGGTACACATGAAAGGTTATTGTACAGCATTGACTGAGCATGAGTAGGGATTGCATAGTTATGTATGCAAAGCAGTAGCCGTTTTCCATTTTGGTACACCTGGTTTCGATCTTTTGAATTTCATGAAATTGCTTTAATCTCTATTCTACCTTGAATTATTGAATAATGGCTTTTTGAAAAAAAACTGTTGTCTAAATTTAATATCAATACTCAGGTACATTTATTTGAATAAAAACAATTTACTCCTGTTTTCGAATCCTAGTATTGGAGGTTTGTTTTACCGGTTTGGTCGTATTTATTTTCTTATGATGCATTTTTATAAATAAATTGTATTTACCCTAAAGAGGATGTTGCAATACTGTCCTAGGTCCTAGGAAAATTTGAGGGCCCACAAACCTGTTTAACGTCGACAAATTCTGTATGTGGCTTACCCAAAGCAGGAGCCCGTATTTAAGTATTTCTTTTATTTATGCCTGACATATTTGTAATCGTTTATTGTTTTGTTATAAACTATGCAGTGTGTCTTCTTAATTGACTTGATTAAGTTGCCTCATATTTTTCATGCTTATCATTGCTAAAATGGATTCACTTTATTTCAACTTTTGTGGATAGCTGGCTCATTTGCAAGTATACCACATATCCTGATCTTTTCTCATGGTACTTTTCTTAATCGAAACAATGCGAAAGCGTAATGTACTGAAAATGGAAATTTTACTTTCGATACTGCATAAAAAAACCCAAAGCAAACCATTATCATATGCAATAAATTCAAACATACTCTTTATTAAGACCATATTGGTAAAAAAATAAAACATCATGTAGATTATGCGTTCAATTTATTAAATGAAATGTGAAAATACATAATGCAAAAACCTCTCAACATTTTATGATTAAGGTGGTATGGGTGTCTTTTGCCATCTTGGATTGTAAAACAATAGAGAAACTAAGGTCCAGATTTTATCTCAAGTTAGCAAAATTGGATGCAGGAATGCAAATATTTCATGTGAATTTACATTTAAAAGAACCAATTTATAAGAATATTACTTATAAATGATAATTATTTTAAAAGTGTAGCATATTTTTGATTGTGTTTAAATGTTTTTAAATCGGCATTTCATGGGGAGGTAACTCTAAACAGTGCATTTCCTGAAGGAATCTAAATGGAATTTTCCTATTTTGTATTTTAGCCGGAAAAAACGTACGGTGACCCTATCTTTTCTTTTGATGTTCTCAATGCATTGTCGGAAGGCAATCTTTTCCTAATTTATTTTTCAATTCTATCATTTAGTTTAGTTTCTAATCACAAAATGGTGTTTTTTCCTGTATAATCCATACAAATGTGTCATTTTGTTTCATTCTGTAGCTCGAGAACATGTGCGGTGAACTATCATTTGTATTATATTTTGGAACATATATTAATAGATACAATGTTTTTGGCAAAGTATGAACACATTCTATCATTTATATTTTAGACTCATAACCACCTTAAATTAGACATAACATTAATTTTCCAAACAAAATGTAATATGATAACGAAAAAATATGTTATAAAAATGTTATTTTGATGTTAGTATTCTTTAGCCGTTTCATTTCGAGAAGAAATTAAAATTACAAACATTACGTTTCGATTTATTTAATACCATAGTGTCCCGCTCATGACAGTGAATTGGTTGTCATCATATCATATAACTTCTTTTGAATACCGCCTTCCATGAGCTACTGATACATATGTAATTAATCTGTTTTTTTCTGAAATTACATCTACATACAAATATCTGTGTTTAATACTGGATTAAAGTAAATCAACGATTTCAAAACTATATTTATATTTATAATGTAGTTCCCTCTGTTAACAGAATCATTTTTATAGACTTTACAAGCATGTTAATGTCTTACAGAATATGCTTACCCTTCCGATACATCTGCGATAACTTCCGATATTCGGTTATGTTCGTGGTGATCAGTCTTCAGTTTTCTATAAAATAATGGTTTTTGTAGTTATTTTTTGGTGTTTTTGTCGTTTTAATGTCCAATTTAGGTGCTTTATGTTTTCTGGTCTGTTCGTCCGTCAGTCCGTTTGTCCCGATTCAGGTTAAAGGTTTTGGTCGAGGTAGTTTTTGATGAAGCTGAAGTCCAATCAACTTGAAACATAGTACACATATTCCCTATGATTTTTAAATTAAAGGTTTTACCCCATTTTCACGATCCACTGAACATAGAGCATGCTAGTGCGGATGGGGCACCCGTTTTCTGGGGTCGCATTCTTGTTTGCCATGGAGTTGTCCGTTTATTTTCGACTTATAGGTTTGGTATCTATTGCCTCTCTTATAAATGTAAACATTTGATACTAATATAGACTAAAATTTTAACCCGAAAGCGCACTAATGTTTTCCAGCTACATGCCTGACAAATTCGTCCCTCAATAAAAAAAAAACAATGATTTGGTGCGATGTTGGATTGGATTCGTACAAATAATGAGGAACAGTTCATAACACAAAAAATTGCTTGACGTTGTTCAATAACGATGTAACAGTTGTGTTATGTTGTAATTTGGTGATTTTGATTAATGATGCTAAGATACCAAAAAAACAACTCCAAAAAACAATTGTTTGCCCTATTTGGAAAAAACAATAGTTGATAGAAATAGACCGAAGTAAAATGCCTTAATTAACTACACTGTTGATAAACCGTTACCTGCTATATCTCTTACTCTCTTTTTAAGGAAAATGTATCTGAGCATATAAATTTTCAATAAGTTGATCGCCCATGTCTTAACACTTAATTAGTCTTTCCCATTTTTTTTTTATCTTTTTGTCCAACTGCAACAACAGTTTTGACAATTTTTTTGTATATATTGCATGTCTCTTGCAAATTTATCAAGTAATAAATAACCAACTGCGAGGTGTATATAGACACATTACTGAAACAACAGAATTGTATGTACATGATAATGAACATCAGTCGTTACCACAATTTCACTTAAAGATAAGAAACAATGTATTGAGAATAGATTAGATTGTTAACATGTCAATCGTATCCTTTTGTATATCGCCTGTAATTAAGAGGTTGTCGTTTGTTGCTGTGTTACATTTTTGTTTATCGTTAATTATTGTATACATAAACTAGGCCGATGAATTTCCGTTTGAATTATTTTACATTTGTTATTTCGAGGCCTTTTGTAGTTTACTATGCGTGATGGGTTTTGCTCATTGTTGAAGGCCACACGATGACATACCGTTGTTAATGTCTCATTTGATGTCTTTGTTTAAGCATATTTTTTTGTCGTCATTACAAATATACCATCATACAAAATACATAATCATAATAGGAATCTGAAAAAGGCAGAACATATCATATTGGTGTATAAACTTGACCAAGTCACTCACAAATGTATCATGAAAGTCCTTTAGACTTTAATTTGTTTTTATGTGGATTGGTGAGTGAATACTTCAATATATTCTTTTAAAAATGCATTTAATATTATAGAAGATACCGGTATCCTATATATGATATCTTATAGTTATAAAGTCATATATGACTAACTGATTTGTATAGTTTGTTCTTATGTTGTACTGTTACACCACTGCCCCAAGTTACGGGAGTGGAAGGAATCTCGCTTTCATGTTTAACCCGTCTCATTCTGTATGTCAGGGGCCTTTTCAATCTCCGGCGCAGAGCTCACATCCGTTCCGTTCTTACTTCGTATCACTACACTAAATAGGTCATTGTATTGTAGTGTACTAAGTATACGGAAAGGAAACGAGCGCTGTACAGAGATTGGGGCCTTTTATAGCTGACTATGCGGTATTGGCTTTGCTTATTGTTGACGACCATACAGTGACATGTAGCTATTAATTGCTGTTTCATTTAGTATCTTGTAAAGAGTTGTCTATTGACAATCATACCACATCCTTGTTTCATATAATAAACAGCTCATTTGAAAATCAAGGTTTACATGCATAAAATGAGATATTCGATCGTAGTACATTTTGTACTAAGTTGTCTTAGGACTTATAGTAAAACAAATCTGTTTGGAAGAAATATTAACTTAGGGAGTTTTACGCATACCAGCTTACTAGACAAAAATTACTTTAAGGCATATCTTCATAGAAGTTAGTATAATTTTTATTCGTAAACAATATATCAATGACACACATGTTATTCTGACTGGCATATATGTTTAGACATATAATATGTATAACAAAAGTAATTTTTAAACAAAATGATTTCCGAAACAACATAATCATACAAGCAATGTCAAAACCAAAATCTCTACAATAGCATAGATAGTATGTATAAGGGAAGGGCTGGGATCTTGCAAAGCATGTTTAATCCCTCTGCATTTTTGCACCAAAGTCAGGAGGCTCTTTTTTTGTTCTCGTCATGACATGGCTTAGAATTTTCTTGTTCATTTCTACAAAAAAATCATCTATCAATTCACCTCATGCCGAAACAGTGTTACAAAAAATAAAGACATAATAAACCTTACAGTACAATTTTGCTTGACTTCAGTAAGTGAAGCTTGTCGTGTGTTTAAGTTAAGACTTGTAAGAATGAGCCGTGTCTCCACTAAGGACGAGAAATACATGTAGTGATCAATGGGAATCATTTCGGTATAAAGGTCGCAGGAAACGATTACCGAAAGCACAATGTATTACATGCTTATATTTTTAAGATTTAATTAATCAACATTACTCTACAAACTTTATGTTTCTTTTCATAGTGCGGTGTGATCGTTATTTTTGCAAAAAAACAAACTTAAGCGTGCAGTAAGGTATGAGTTTTGTTGCGTGTTGAAGGCCACACTGTGACTTTGATGTCAAGAAGTCTTTTGACGGGTTAGATGCCATTTTCGGACCTCGACCTCCCAGGACGTAAACAATATATCAATGACACACATGTTATTCTGACTGGCATATATTTTTAAACATATTATATGTATAACAAAACTAATTTTTAAACAAAAAGATTTCCGAAACAACATAATCATAAAAGCAATGTCAAAACCAAAATCTCTACAATAGCATAGATAGTATGTATAAGGGAAGGGTTGGGATCTTGATAAGCATGTTTAACCCCTCTGCATTTTTGCGCCTCATTCAGGATCCTGTAAGTGTGTTTTGTTTTGTTTTCAATTCATTTATATTTTTGGAGTCCATATTCACGGAAATAGTACACATTTTTATTTAGAGGCCAGCTGAGGCCCACGTCCAGATGCAGGATTTTCTTGCTGCGTTCAAGACCGATTGATGGCATTCAGCTGGCATTTGTCCTTTGGTAGAGTTGTTGTCTCTTTTATATATTCCCAATTTCCACTCTATACAGAAGCAAACATGTCGAATTATAAAGATAAAAAAATCATTATATGGAAAAACACTCTGATACTGATTAAAACTAGCGCATGTGAGAAATAACAACTGGCTTGTTCTTCATTGTGTTTTAGTTTTAACTATGAGAAATGATGTACATGTATCGTTATTAAAAAAAATGTTATATAAAGCCCGAACAGAAACCTTTTTTTTATATATATAAAGATAGTGGTAATCTCTTTAAGCATTTAAATCAGTGTATTTTCAAAAAATACATTTTACATGAATTACAATACTCCTTCTTCAATAATCAATTCAGAAAGTTTATTTCGACTCTGAGTGAAAAGTAATAACGGTCTTGTGGACAATTGTAAACACATTTCTTTAAACATTTTAAATTATGTGATCAACTTTAGACTGTCTTCTTACTAATATAAAGGAGGAGGAACAATCCGGTCAATGTCATCATTGGTATCTGAAATGCATTTGATTATAAATATTACAAGTTTTTTATCGGGACAATGTGTTTTAAACTTATACTGCAGTATGATTGGAGTTATACTGGTGATAAGAACAGAAATATGTTCGCTTACATTACCAAAAGAATACTAATAACTATTCATGAAGAGAAATGCAGAAATGTAAACAAGTAGCACAAATACGACTTTTAGAATAATATGCCCTATTTGAACAAATACTGGATGTATTCTTCTGAAGACTGTCACCACTATTCTTTTGTTGATATAAACAACATTATCTATATCTGAAATGTATTTTTGTCGAAACCTGTCGTTGTTATCACACACTTCAACGATAACATTGAATAAATCTTTGTAGAGATGTTTAGAATCTTTAATCACTTGAACTATAAAAATAATGCCCCAAATAGTAAAAATCATGTATTTAGAAGATGCATTAGGTAAAACAATAAAAGCCAACGTTGTGAAGTACAAAACGTAGATAAGTAAATAAATAGAATAGGAAATTATTACCACCATGTAGTAGATGAAAACTATAAATGCGAAACCCGAAAGGATTACTATACACATTTTAAAAACAATGCATACTTTCAAATACATTGTTGTATTTGAAAACAATGTTTTTGTGTCAATGCAAACTGTTCTACTTGTTTTCATTTTCTGCCAGATATAATTCATCCATCCGTATAACATCAAAATAGAAAATGGTACAATTGGTAACATAATAAAAGGAAAAAACACCAAAATAAATACAATTCTGCAAACTAAAGTCGTTGGTCTATTTTTCACTGATAACCAGTACGCTGGATTTAATGGTAAAAACGTGCACGTACTTAACACTCTTTGAAGAAACGTAAATCCGCCTCTACGATAAACGTTTAAACGGGAAGGTGATAGAACATTTAACGATTTTAATATAGAATTGATATATCTGCCCGATGTATTTTCATCAACTGAAATAACAGATTTTTCAAAGTCTTTTGGTAGAACCAATATAATACTCCCAAGTACCCAATAAGTCACCAAAGCATAAAATGGCCCAGTTGGGGGCAAAAACTCGGTAGAATTTATTCCTCCTATTATAGACGTAATCCAAATAATATTTCATTTTTGTTTAATTCCTCTACTTTATTTGTCCACTGCAGTCGATAAAAAATAAGCGCTTCCATGTAAATACATATGGGTGAAATAAAAACAAATAAAAAACGTTTAATTCTAGGTTGACACAGATGTTCAAAACATCTTGCAAACGTTCCTAAACATGACATGCAGCTATCACAAATGTGTATTTCAAATCTGCCGAGATAACCAATATCACTCTGATTTGTAGAATCCTGACTACAATCGTGATCATCAAATAACCCGATGAATATCGGATTTTCTAAACAAACTGGTATACAATTTTGTTTGGATTGTCTTTAATTGATTTGCATGCAAGTTCTTCCAATTTAGATTTTTTGTCAATATCGAAACATGTTGCCAAGAAAAGCAAGAAAAAAGGTGAATAGCAGACTAACAATATTGCGGCAAAATATGGAACTAATTTATACCCTGCATTTCGATGAAGCCTGTCATCACAATATACAGTCTCGTTTCTTAGCATACAACATTTATAACCAAATTCCTGAAACGGTATTCCGAAATATTTTTTCAGTGCAAACCATTCACTATTAACAAACCACTGGAATTTGGAAAAATAACACAAGTTTATATTTGTAAAGTCGTGTTTCTTGTCGAGTACTAAATAAGTACGGACCAGACGTAGCAACAAACGAACTATTCCAACCGTTGTAGTATTGCTCCCTATTTCTACCTGGCATTGTCCAGGCGTTTCATTAATGTTCACACCAATAGGCCTTTTAGTATAATCATTCAGTAGATTCATGGAAAGAATTCTGAAATCTGAGCGCCATGAAACATAATAAAACGGTCCATTTGGATCAATATATGTCAGAAGCCAGAGATTTGGTAAAATAATATTTTTCGAATGTACTTCTGTGTCATTTCCATTCAATATGATTTGGATATTGATGTGTTGTGCCATTCCATCTTCCCAATCTATAGTTTCTGAAATCGCATGCTTAAACTCAGTTGAATCATTACTAATACGGAAAACACATTCGTTTGATGAGTTGATAGTAAGTGGATCTTGGCGATATTCAAATAATCGAGATAGAGAAAGACAGTTGCTTTCGGATGTTACAAATATAAGGAGGTAATATCGAAAAAGTCTCGTGTTTCCCCTGTGAAAAAGAAAAAAAAACATGTGTTATTTCTCGAAATAAAATATATAATACATCATGGACTGCAAATTTAAGTTCGTTGAAATAAAAAAGATAAACATGGTTATTTGGTCAACAGATTCATGCGTTTGGCAAAATAGTATATCGAAAAAGTAAAAAAAAAAACTCCGAGGAAAATTCAAAACGGAAAGTCCCTTATCAAAGATACCCTTGGCAAAACCAAATGATAAAACATATCAAACGAATGGACAACAACTGTCATATTCTTGACTTATACCACTATCCCAGGTAAGGGGTAAGGGTTGAGCGCTCACAAACACGTTTAACCCTGCCACACTCATTATGTGCCTGTCCCAAGTCAGGAGCAGATACTTCACTGATTGGTTCATGTCTTTCATTTTTATTTTCGATTAATTGTTTTGTAATAAATTAGCTACATATATAGGCAGTTAGCTTTCTCAGTCGAATATTTCTCATGTCTGGCGGGCCTTTTATAGCTGACTTTACGGTATTGGTTTTTCGCATTGTTGAAGGCCATATGGTTGCCTGTAATTGCTCACATCCACTGTATTTGAATTTTAGTGGATAGTTGTCTTATTGGCAATCATACCTCATCTCCCTATTTTTATATTTTCTACAACATTCAGCAAAGGCCAAATGACAACAAAATGCCTTGGAGTTGGAGCTACAAATAAGAAATGAAAGCATTTCTTGTTTTTGCATACCATCTTCTAAGTTGTATTGGTTAACAGATCCAATAATGGTCATCTCAATATTTTCTTGTACAATGATTAAGGACGGGTATTCCCATAGTTTATGGTACCTTCCTTTCTCTGACCATGTAAAGCGTGGATCAGTTTGTGAAAATAAACTGATACAGTTACTGAATTAATATTATATAAATGTCTAAGAATATAACTTAAACACACTAATTAATACATTAAAAAGTTCTATTAGATGTTAAATAGAAATACGCAATATTTCGCTAAACAAATTAGCTTCATCAGGCGTGTGCATCTCTCAAGGTGAAATCGGATGCATGACAAAAAAATATTTTTGTAACTTAATCTATACAAGAGTTGAGGAAAAGTGTAACATATTGATTGATGTTGCATAAAATATGTTTGTAGCTATATATATATGTATATATATATATATATATATATATATATATATATATAAGGTCTAGCGGGACGGCTACAGTGCAGGTGATTTGGTGTCACGATATCTCAGTAGCATGGGTTCGAATCCCAGCGAGGGAAGAACAAAAAATTTGCAAAAGCAAATTTACAGATCTATCATTGTTGGGTTGATGTTTAGACGAGTTGTATATACATAATGTACACAGCCATGTATCACCATCATTGCTGGTGATCCGGTGGATAAATCTGTTGTAGAGTTGTCACTGACTCAGACGTACTTAAAAATATAATTATTTTCTGTGACTGTATCTTACATTAATTTGTAGGATCCTTTACTATAGATAATTGAGCTGATCTGTAACAAAAACATCCCCATGTCTAATATATCATGTACTGTAGTACGACGCTAGATTAAAGGTAACACACGTCCACCGAAAGCTTTATTATGAAGCCCAGGTGGTCGTGTGGTCTAGCGGGACGGCTACAGTGCAGGCGATTCTTGTTTGTTTAATAACACTCTTTAGTATCAGTGTTTACAATATTAACAACGTATCGTATATGATCATATATATCATGGCACTTTGAAAACGAGTAGTCGTTCGCCGATTGACAGAGTTGTCTTTTCATCAATATAAATGGCGGTCGGAAACGAGAAGTCAAACGGTCAATTTATGAGAGATAAAAAGCTTCAGTTTTGCTATAAACGATGTTTAAATGACAAAAACGAGTGCTAAGATAAATAAGAAGACTCGATAATAACAATTTGCTGAAAATCATCCGTTTTAAACCCATTTTTTACGTAAGCAAGTACATCCAAATGTCGACATTTTGGCAACATTGAGCTAATAAGGTAACAAAATCGATCTTTCAAGCATTTTAAAGACATTACTCTTTGTTTTTATTTTAAAAAAGGAAAATCTTTTACAGAACAACCTTTTGAACTTCTGTATCAGTTGTTTAGGCGATCTGAGCCTGCGTTCTCGAGTTACAGCACGTTTTTCAAGTTGCAACTTTCTTGAAGCACCGGTCACGAAATTAATTCAGGCTGTAGAATCTGAGCGTGCAAATTTTCCTCAGCCACAGAATCTCGCGAAAAAAATAAATCAGTATTGAAAGTGTTAATAGATTTAACCGAATATAGCAATATTAATGAAATGTTTTATGCTATTATTTGGGCTCACCGGCACGCCGGGTTACCTGATCCATGTAAATCAGATTTAGTTTTATCTGTCAAAGAAGGTGCTTTAAGATTAATAGGTCATACTATAAACAAAAAGAGCTAATTACTCCGGAAATTTTGAAACATATTGTATTGTTATTTGGTAATGATAAGTCCACTTTAAAAGATTAGAGAATAGCATACATGTGCTTATTGTGTTTTTCTGTTGTTTTTTAAATTTTTCAGAAATGTCAAATTTGAAAAGAAACAACATAACTTTTTATAATTTATATGTGAAGCTTTTTGTTGAAAAGAGTAAAACAGATGTATACAGAGAGGGAAACGATGTTCTCATTTTTAAAACTAATAACATCACTTGTCCATTCAATATGCTACACAGGTATTTAAGTTTGGTAAATATTTCTGCAAGTAGTACGGAATATATATTTCGAGGTGGTTTAAGCTATGGTAAAAGTAACAATTATTTACTTCGCAAGTCAGGAAAAATATTGTATTCTTTCGCCAGAGACATTTTACTGTTCACTCTTCATAAGTTAGGTTTAGGCCAGACTAAATTTGGTCTTCATAGTTTAAGATCTGGTGGAGATACGGCAGCTGCCGCATCAAAAATTGAAGATAGAATTTTCAAAAAACACGGTAGATGGAAAAGTGATCGTGCTAAAGATGGCTATGTTAAAGAAAATTAAGAAGAAAGGTTGTCAGTTACAAAAAATGTTTGATATATATAATCAATGTGTTCATTTTTGGCCGATCCTTTGTCTTGTTCGAAACTTTGCTGTACTCGTTTAAACGTTTAAAAAGAACATTATGAGAATATTCTTTACTGATATGAAAGATTCTATTTCATTATTTCTCATTGTAGATATATTTGTAAGACATTTATGCTGCAGCGGTCTTCGTGTGCTGGCAAGTGATTTGAGGACATTTGAATTATTTGATAATAAAACTTTGCTGCACTCGTGTAGGCGAGCTGTTTCCCAGAAATATGTGTTTGAGTTTTTGGTCATAAATATTTTATTTGCATTTGAGGGCACGAATAAGAAAATAATTACTGTTGTGAATATGTTTTGTAAAAAGAAAACGCAAGCAAAGCGTTTGTAAAAAGCCATAACAGATAATTTTACTTACAACATTTCGACTACTGCACAAATGTTTTGAAATTAATTCTGTAATATTTAAATGGACAACACATTTCACACGGATGTACGAATTATGCTTTACCACTTATAACCCAAAATAAACGCATCATTGATACCAGGACATTCCAAAAATAGGTCATTTATTATGCATCTGTATACATACAATATAAAATGCTGATTATTCGTTATGTTTGGTTTTATCCATGGAAATTTAATGACCTATCAATTAAGATCGATAAAGAAAAAGGAGGAGTAGGGGTTGCGATACTTTTTTCATAAAAAAAGTATTCTAATCCCAAATTTGAAAAACAACATATATATAATCATCAAGCAAATGACAAAATATTTTTTTTATTCTGATATAAAAAAAGAAGATGTTGTATGATTGCCAATGAGACAACTGTCCACTAGAGACCAAAATGACACCGAAATTAAGAATTATAGGTCACCGTACGGCCTTCAACAGTGATCAAAGCCCACACCGCATAGTCACCTATAAAAGGCCCCGAAATGACAATGTAAAACAATTCAAACGAGAAAAATAACAGCCTTATTTTATCAAACCTACATGTTTTTTACTTTTTTGTTAAAAGGTCAATTTATATATTTTGTCAAAATTTCCTGAAAGTTAACAAACCTACATGTAGTTTAATTTACTCATGGTGTAAGGTACTTCCCTAATATGTCTGATTTTCATCACATGCATGCACATGATGCATCTAACATATTGTTACTACAGTGAATAGAATTAAGTTTTGATCTTTTTAAATATAAAACACAAGCCAAGCGTAAGTAATAAGCCATAACAGATAATTTTACTTACATCATTTCGATTACTGCACAAATAACGAATCCAGATTTTCCCCATACCTTGTAGTGTTAAATTTTGAAAACTACATATTTTGCTCCATTATCTTGATGGCCATAAAGGCAACGCTAGTATACCATTGTTAAAAAGTCATGATTGAGAACAAAACTGATCAGAGTTACAAACCAACACCTAGAGAACACATCAATGGTAAGAGGAAAGGAATGGAACAACAGAAACACTGAAGTGCGACATAAACAAAATCAAACATACATAAAAACTATTTGATAGCAACTGCAATATTCCTGACTTGGTACATGACGTTTCAAAAATAACTGGTGGGTTAAACCTTGTTTTAAGGCTAGCAAAACCTTCCGCTTATTTAGCAATGTTACAAAACATCGTACAAATTATAAAACTACGTGACAGAAATATAGCACAAACATTCGCAATAAAACTCATCAAATAAAAAGGTAAACAAAATAATACAAAAGTTTTTTTACCACAGGCTTATAATTTAATAAGCCAGAAGTGCGTTTCGTCTACACAAGACTCAAAAGTGACGCTCAGATAAAAAAAAAGTTAAGGAGCATTAAGGATACAAATTGTTATGCCAAAAACGGCTAAGATAGATAATCTATGTCTGGGATAAGAAAATCAAAGACACTAATAACATGCTAGCAAGAAATTTAAAGAGCAACTGCTGAATTATTTTATCCGAAATAATTTGTTTTTGCAAGAAATGTTTCACAGCTTTCTATTACGAATCATTGTGTGATTTCAGAAACATTCTAAAAAAAAACTGTACGAAGAGTGATACGAAAAAGTGATACCAAATCGGCTTTAATTTGATTAGCTTATCAAGTATCACACGACAATGTTACGGCATTTTTATTGGCTATTCCTCAGGCCTTTGACATTAAAAGGTTAACACGATGTACATTTCATTGGAAACATACATCTATGTGATTTCTTCAATGATATACTAAATAATCACACATTTTACCTGACAATTTTCTTTTTGTCAAATTGAACTATGCTGACCATAAGAGAATAAGGTTTAACAACTTAAAATTTCATATCGCTTGATATCAACTCTCGATATTTAATTTTTATTGTATTGAGATTAAATATCTCGAGTTGATATCAAGCAATATCACATTCTCAATCTTTATGAAAGCTATATAAGTATTTATCCTCGACTAAGTCGATGACAACAGATACCTGGGAGTGGTTTAACTTGTTTTATTGGAGCTTTTATACATGTATCGTGTACAAAAAAAGATTTTCAATCATTTTAAACTATAAATTTTTCAATCCTCTTCCCACTTATCCCAAATAAATTAAAGCCGCCAATTTTTGTTTCTTTTCCTATTCCTGATATGACGGTATCAGTCAGCACAGTCATTTTGTCGAGTTGTTCTGATCATTTATTAAATCGTTGATAAAATCTTCACTATTCGGCGTTTATGTAGTCTGAAGAATATATACATTTGATATTGACATTGGGATGCGCCTTCTGATGAACATACATTTATGATAAAACAGGAGAACGTGTCTTCAGATTAGATTTTAAAATGTTTGGTAAAGACGAAGCATAGGTATAACATATCGAATCAGATTGATACTGCAAAACAAAGAAGAACGGATAAAAATCTTTAAAATGACGAACAAATGACTTTCGATTGACAGATTTTTAACAAATTCCATACTGTATATATGTGTGTTTATGTATATACCATATGTTTGTTTATGTATATACCATACCCTAGAGTGAAATTCAATGTCCAAAAACGACACCAATTTCGTTTAAATTTGTTTTAGTAAAACATTATATATTGACAATAATGCTTAAGTATCAGCATACATATTGTCATGTTATCATGTTTTTTAATTGATCTATAAAACATGGGACTTTTGTACGCATACTATTAGGTGTTTCTGTTTTTTAACCATTTGAAAATATCAAATTTTCATCACTTGACGAATCCTACATACAAAGATGAATATGAAGTTAGCAACCGGTTCGTTATTCGATATTCAATATTCAATATCCAACCGGCTGATAGCAGGCGGTTGGATATTCAGATTTATTTGAAAATCATAAAACAATATGATATTTGATAATTTTAAAAGCAGGATTTTCATAGTTGAACGGAGCGAAACGATACGTAGGAAATCGTTTTATGATCCCATCAAGTTGTCTTAAACTCTCGTTGTCCTCGAATATAAACCCTAATCAATGCGCATGTGAGTTACATATTTGTCTTTATGATATATAGGTCGTTAGTTTTCTCGTTTGAATTGTTTTACATTGTCTTAAAAAATGTATCTGGGCCTTTTATAGCTCACTATGTGGTATGGGCTTTGCTCATTGTTGAAGGCCGTACGATGACCTATAGTTGTTAATGTCTGTGTTATTTTGGTCTTTTGTGGATAGTTGTCTAAAATATTAAGAGAACATTATTGATCGTGTTTATATTTCTATCATAAACATCAAATTGAACATCTCATAAAATACGGTCAAATGTTTACGAAGCATAGTACCTTTATCATGCTTATATCTGAAAGAGGTTTCGAAGTTTGAATTACATTATGTACAATATGGCTTTGAAATTATTATTTTATTAATGATTGGACTATAAACTTTAATAAAAAAAAAGAATAACTTCTAGAATGTGGTCCATGTATGAACACAAACATCATTACAATTGGATAGTCTACTTTATGAGCAGTCTGAATTGATTTTTAACTACATGTATGAGCGCCAGGTTTTATTCTCACGTTAGTATTGTAAAGTATATCCTGTATCTATGAGAGAAAGTACTAATGTGAACCTGGTGAAACTAAAAACAAAATTGAAAATTTAGTTTCATGTTATAAGTCGTTATCATATCAATTAAAAAACAAAATAAGCTTAATTATAATAGGTTATACGCTTCCTCTCATGATTTCATTTTTTTTTAAATTGCGAGACCTGGTGACTCGAATTTCATTTTGTATTTGCATCGGTATTTAGACTCAAATGTCAGTTATGTTTTGTATGACCGGCCTGTATCAAAATGATTTTATTTTTTAGTTTTTTTTTTTGCGTTTTTAACATCAGAAATGCAATGTTCACATATTTCAATACGTATACATTGATACAAAGTCAATGATGTTTTAAGTATTGTTTTATTGCTTCTTAGTTGCAAACAACTTACCGAACATGATATTACTTTATAAAGATACGTTGTATCTATACAGTTAAATGCTAAAAATAACTCATCAAAACTCATAAAGAAAGATAACTCTATTTTCAAAATCATTTAAAATGTTATGGAATCAGTATTCATAACAATTACTATAATATTATATCTTTGTTTACTTATTGTTTTAATGTAAATATGTTCTCACAGTGGCGTAGCTTGCATGTATGCTCAGATGCTCAAGCATCCACATCATTTTGACTAAAAGAATATATATTATTGCTTGTGTTCACAGCAGATACACACAGAGGTATCCGAATGTAACAAGGATGAGGATATGAGAATAGTGTCCAATCATTTCCGAAGCAGTATGCGTGGTTTTTCCTTTAGGATCGTTTAGTTTATGTTAACAACATGGATACATCGCAGAAAAGTGCTCTCGACTCTTTGGTAAAAGTCTACGTCGTCGGCTGCGGCAAGTGCAGAGGATGATGATACGCAGACATGTAGACTGGTTTGGTCTAAAATTGAGCCAAGCGATGACATAGCAACGTTACTAGTAAACAACTAAACCATCATATCCTGATATCGTATCCAATGTGACATGAAAGACGACGTGATAAAAACTCTATACTAGTATTTACTGAAATGGAGTGTGATAATTCCTGGGCTTATAAATACCCCTTTCTATTTAGAAAATATTTTTTTCAATAAAAGACCAGAGTTCCAATGTCCCCGCATTGCACATATTTTATCTATCTAAGAAACAAGGGCTAAAAATGCACTTTTTATACAATTTTTTAATATCTCAACATGCTCAAGAGAAATAAAAGCTTCATCTAGCAAATGCAATAGGATTTCCATTATAATTTATGTTTCCACGGATCATAATTGGTTAACAATATTTGATCAGGACTTATTTGTGTTAGTGTCAAACATTGCTGATGATACAAGTTTCACAAAAATCTTGCAATAATTGCACATGTACACACATTACAGCGTAAACAAGACAAGACGGACGGACGCCCGGTATTTCCATGTCCCCTGTAACGCGTTGAGACAAGTAATAATGTTCCGGGAAAGTCACTGTGGAGTCACATCGGTTCCTATGTTTCGAAATTCTATAATCATAAGTGTCGCTGTAATGGGTTTGTTTTTGAGATGTCAAATATAAGATTGGGTTTGAAACTCTTTCATCAAATATTATGAATTAAACGAGTAGTTTCGAGAAAACAATAATAAAAAAATCGAAATATATATATTGCAGAGTATTTTGAAATTAAACAAAAATCTAGCCAGTGTCTGATTTTAGTGGAGTACACATCCATACAGGAAAAATCATCCGACAAATATAATTTTCTGCATAAAATGGTCCCCAAAAATTGCGCATCCACATCAATTTAACCCTGGCTACGCCACTGTTCTCACTTGTATTGGTCATTAACGTGTTTAACTTTCATACCACATGGAGGTTTTCTTGAAATAAAATGTCTTATATTTTTTTACATATCATGCATATGTTTTCTACTGACACTGTATTCAGCTTTCCACGTTGTTCGTCCTTTATTTTTGATAATTGTGTTTTCAATAAAGCTGATTAAAAAAGAAAAACAATCGCCTTTAAAATCTCAAAAAAAAAAGACATTAAGTCCTTTATAAATACAAATAAAAAAACAATTATCATACAATCGTTTGTTTAATCGATTTTTGATCTTCACTTTTGCAACACGTCTTTATTTTTCTCTCTTTTTTTTCTTTTCTTTCTTTTTTATTCAACGATATATTACATGCTGTTTACGATTTACTACTCTAGTCCAGCAGTCTAGTTAAGGGTTTCTATACTTTTCACAAGAAATCAAGGTTTACTCTCTATTTATCAATATTGTATTACAATTTGTCTTCATTAAATCATTATATTTCATTTTTAATCATGAATAAACAAGTAACTACATTATTTTGAAAATTCGTCTTCATCGCTATGTATTATGTAGCTTGAATTGTGAACATAGTTTGCGGAAATAGTTTTAATTTTCAGTTATCAATTTACTGGTATTGTATGGAAATTATATAGCCTTGTTTGGAAATTTACCAGTTCTAACTAGTTATTTAAAATATGATTATGAGCTATTCACAGGTTTGTCTGAATGAAATTTCAATATAGGCGTTTATATTCTTAAATAAATAAAGAATATTAATATGTTCCCTCTTTTTCTTTTTCTTCTTTTGTCTTCAATTATATGCAGCTAACTATGCTACTTTTAAAATGTTTTGTCTGCTTTCAAGTGTATTAGTTTGCATATTCCCCCTTTTGTTCAATGTTTAACAGTCAATATTGTTTTACCTAGTTTTTATTCTTGAACCATGGATTACATCTTATTTAACTTGTTATTATTTAATGAGGATATGGTTCAAACATAACATTATAGTATTTTCAATAACCATTAATATATTGTTCCAATAAAGAAATTGTTCATATCGATAAATTCATTTTATGTAAACAGATATATATTTTGTTAATTGATAGTTTATATATATTTTTGGAGTTTTTTGTATTGGTGTTCTACAAATTATTTTCTCATTCCTCAAGACTTGTTATTAATTATGAACATTGGACTACAAAATATTTTAACATTAATCAGATATTTCCGATAGTTTTCAGATGGTCAACATGGTCATGTGGACTTCAAAGTTAAGTTTGTCACTTGGACTTTGATTCGTCAGCGTTTATAAATAAAAAAGATTAATATTTTTGTTCTATGCATTTTGGATTGTGATTAAATGTTTAACATCATGTTTTTAAGGATTCTATTTTACACCTGGACAACTTCTATGGTTTTTGCATCGGGGCACACAGTAAACATCAAAAATCAAAAATTTGCAGTTGAAGTCAATAAGAAAGTATCATCCAGTGTAACAGTAATTGAGGAAATCAGCGTTCATTCATATATAGTCTGTGCTAGTTGGTGTGCGGGTAGTCCAACTTGCTGCTCCACAAGCTATAACAAAACATCAAAACAGTGTCAATCATACTCCTGTTGTGAACCGGAAACAGTATCATATGACAACGAAATTGTTTTGCAGAAATTACCAGGTAAATATACCTGTTTTATGACACTGTAGTCAAGTATACAATAGTCATATGAAACTTATAAAAATGTTGTAGAAAAGACAACACATACCTTTATTGATTAAAATAACAAAGTTTGTGAGAAATACAGCACCAACTCGAAATCTTTCATAAGTTCTAGATTAGATTCGACTTTACTGAATCTGTATTTATTACATAAAAAAAAAAATCACAAAAATACTGAACTCCGAGGAAAAATCAAAACAGAAAGTCACTAGTCAAATGGCAAACCAAATAATAAAACACATCAAACAAATGGACAACAAAATTTGTAATGTCATATTCCTGACTTGTAAAGTCACTAGTAACTGCGAAACTAATAATGTTACTTCCACTACAAACTCCTCAGAGTCTGAATTGGCCAGTTTTTGTGCTGGACCAGTAAAATCGAGCACACATTTTACTCGACTAGTCTCGACATTGTCTCGACTCTACTTAACTGTACTTAAGTGTACTCGACTAGGACTCGACTTTACTTAATTAGTCTGATTCAGTACTTGATGATCTTTGTGTAGTCTGAAATGGTCTTGACCAAGGCTCGACTTGTCGCGACCTGTCTTTTAAATTTTAAAGCTATTTAAAGCTAGGATTTGCAATTCGGACAAAACAGAGATAGTACACTTTAATTTTTTTAATAACTTTTTCAAATCAACTTGAATTTTCATCAAACTATGCAGCTATCTTACATATATATTAAGCTTATTGAATCCCATTTCATTTAGTTTTTTGTGTATTGCTGTAAAATTTAAGAATTAAAGTAATCTTGGTATAAAAAGCTAGGATTTGCAATTCGGACAAAATAGAGATAGTACACTTTAATTTTTTTAATAACTTTTTCAAATCAACTTGGATTTGCATCAAACTATGCAGCTATCTTAGATATATATTAAGCTTACTGAATCCCATTTCATTTACTTTTTTGTTGTATTGCTGTAAAATTTAAGAATTCAAGTAATCTTGGTATAAAAAGCTAGGATTTGCAATTCGGACAAAATAGAGATAGTACACTGTAATTTTTTTTATAACTTTTTCAAATCAACTTGGATTTTCATCAAAATATGCAGCTATCTTAGATATATATTAAGCTTACTGAATCCCAGGTTATTTGGTTTTTGTTGTATTGCTGTCAAATTTAAGAATTAAATTAATCTAGGTCAAAAAAGCTAGAATTTGCAGTTCGAACAAAATAGAGATAGTACACTTTAAGTTTTTTAATAATTTTTTCAAATCAACTTGGATTTTATTAAAACTATATAGCTACCTTGGTGATCTTACTAAATCCCAGGTTGTTATGAAGTTTTAAAATATTTTTTTGTCAAATTTAATGACATGGCACTATACATGATTTAATTACACCAGTACACGTGAGTTTTACAGGTAAAAAGAAAGCCCTACTTTTCTTAAACTCGTGTATTACTTATCTAGTGAATTAAAGCCCTGCGATTTAGATTTAAAAGGATGTTGCAACTTTGAATAAATGTTATTTAGAATTTAAAACTCTCAGGTAGATGTGATCTTTTTAATAAGTTTGCCCCAAGCAGAAGGTATTGCTTTATAAATCACCACAAATCAGAAGAACTATTTTGATAATTTCTAATGTTTCATCCCTTTTTGATATATTTATAAAGTGTATATCAAAAGGAATAAAACATTAAAGGAATTATATAACTATTTTATAAAATACTTTTTCCCAAATTATGAGAAAAGATATATTTCTAATATCGTAGCTTTTTGACCTAGGTTAATTAAATTCTTAAATTTGACAGAAATACACCAAACAAAATAACAACCTATGATTCAGTAAGATCAATATATTGCAAAGATATTTGTAGAGTTTGATGAAAATCTAAGTTGATTTGAAAAAGTTATGAAAAAAATTAAAGTGTACCATCTCTATTTTGTCAAAACTGCAAATCCTAGCTTTTTTTTACCTCGATTAAATTAATTCTTAAATTTGACAGCAATACAACAAACTTTATAACAACCTGGGATTCAGTAAGATGAATACATCACCAAGGTAGCTATATAGTTTCAATAAAATCCAAGTTGAATTTAAAAAGTTATAAAAAAAATTAAAGTGTACTATGATCTCTATTTTGTTCGAACTGCAAATTCTAGCTTTTTTGACCTAGATAAATTCAATTCTTGAATTTGACAGCAATACAACAAAAAACAAAATGACCTGGAATTTAGTAAGCTTAGTATACATTTAAGATAGCTGCATATTTTGATGAAAATCTATGTTGATTTGGAAAAGTTATTAAAAAAATTAAAGTGTACTATCTCTATTTTGTCCGAACTGCAAATCCTAGCTTTTTTTACCAAGATTACTTAAATTCTTAAATTTTACAGCAATACAACAAAAAACTAAATGAAATGGGATTTATTAAGTTTGATATATATATATATATAAGATAGCTGCATAGTTTGATGAAAATCCAAGTTGATTTGAAAAAGTTATTAAACAAATTAAAGTGTACTATCTCTATTTTGTCCGAATTGCAAATCCCAGCTTTTTTTACCAAGATTACTTTAGTTTTAAATTTTACAGCAATATAACAAAAAACTAAATGAAATGGGGATCTAGTAAGCTTGATATATATGTAAGATAGCTGCATAGTTTGATGAAAATCCAAGTTGATTTGAAAAAGTTATTAAAAAAAATTAAAGATGCCTATCTGAATTTTTATATAATAATTTTTATTTTTACATATTGTAAAATTAAATTCTTTCATTTCACAGCAATAAATCAAACTACCTAATAAGCTTGAATTTTGTAAGATCAATATTTAATTTAGTTAGATGAGCTGATTTACACCAGTCAAAACTAAATTTGAAGGTCAAGACTAGTCGAGACAGGTCGAGACTGGTTGAGACTGAGTCGAGACTAGTCGAGACAGGTCGAGACTAGTCAAGACAGGTCGAGACAGGTCGAGCCTTGGTCAAGACCATTTCAGACTACACAAAGATCATCAAGTACTGAATCAGACTAATGAAGTAAAGTCGAGACCTAGTCGAGTACACTTAAGTACAGTTAAGTACAGTCTAGACAATGTCGAGACTAGTCGAGTAAAATGTGTGCTCGATTTTACTGGTCGAGCACAAAAACTGGTCAATTCAGACTCTGAGGAGTTTGTAGTGTTCTTCAGTGTGTGTTTTGTTTTCATCCTTAATGTTGGTGCTTGTTGCTTGTTGTTTTGCATTTGTATTTGTTTTGTAATTGGTTTAGTATTTTATATTTCTTAATATTGTAGATCAAGACAAACTCATTGACTGTACTGACATTTCGAATGGGAGCTCAAGTGGTGTGTATACAATGTATCATAAAGATGGACCTTTCGATGTGTACTGTGATGTAAATTCTGACGGGAAATGGACGGTAATGAACGTTTTTATAATTGAAAAACGATCAAAAGAACTGACTTTCCTGTAATGGTTTTTTTCAAGATTTTTTAAATAATTAACCAAAACGCAAGGCTGATGTGTGTTTTTCCCCATGTTCAACTAACAACCACAATTTTACAGTTTTTTACAACGTTTGATATTGATAACAACAGTTGTCGAGAATATTCAGAACGGATCCGACATTATTGAAAATAGGCTTGTTGTGGACACTTTTACAGTAAAGGGTGAACATTCGTTTGAATGATACAAGACTTCCGTTCAAAATTTAAGAGGTTGCTTCTTTTGTCAATCATACCAAATATGATAAAAATGTATAAGTATTTATACGATGAACATGCAATTAATATGGCATTGATGTATCACTCAAACAAATATATTGTTGTGATGTAAAACCTGTTAAAGGTGACCATTTAACCTGTTGTGCAAAATACATTTTAAGCATAAAATTATAGTAATTTCGTCACTTAATCATTGTATATATTGACCATCTCGTACATCATTGAATATTTGTATGGATGGCATTTCGTACCGTAAGGAAAATTTATCTGTAAACCTTTTCGTTCTGTTCCTCACGAAAGAATTATATATTTTCAATTATGTACATACAGACGGTTTTTATGTTATTAAGGTCTTTCCTTTTTCTACAAGGAAAGACCTTACTGTATTTCTTCTTATTATTATTATTCTTTCCGCCAAACTTTAACCACATTTCCAAAAAAAAGTACGCGACATTTTAAAATGATATTAGGTATCTAGTATCGGTTGAACAAAAGCTATCTTGTGGTGAGGGCACGATCACGTTACATTTCCTTTATAGGGGTTATCTCCCCTAACACCGAAAACCTTGTTATCATTCTAACTCCGTAACCATAATAGGTAGGACAAAAACAAAGGTTGGAATTTTTTCAGGAACAGACCCTGGTTCTTCGTTACATATCGATCGAAAAGATTCAACGATTCATTGGTAGGATTATGCCCCTTCGAAAATTAACCGATGTCGGTTGGCCACTAAAACTCAGAAACCATAAGTTGTAGCAACCTAGGATCTTCACCAATGTTTATCAATTGACGTTACTAAGAAATTGACTTAAGGTCAAAAGTCAAGGTCATGACCTAGATTTTGACCTTAGCTTGTTATCGGATTTACTCAATAACCGTAAAAGATGGCTGATAAAATATAACGTAGAAAATGTGTGTCTTGTCCAGATCTACATTTGTTATGTGGATTCAAAATTATTGGACCAACAATTATGAACCTAGGGTACGAAAACTGTTTTTCGGGTCCGAAATGATGATTTTTCGCTTATAACTCAAAAGAGGTTAGAGATAGAAAACAAATTTGAACTGCAAAAATGTTCAGCTTAATAAGATCTTTAAAATTAGGTCAAGGTCAGAGGTCAAAATCCCTAGCAATGACATAAAACACCTTAGCAACCATAAAATTTTGAACTTAGAAGGCTATGAATAATATAAATATGTAATTTTTAATACTGGAAATGACATTTTTGTCCCTAACAATGACATTTAAGTTCTTAGCAGTCACTTATTTTTTTAACTTTAAATACTATGAATAGTACATATGACATTTTTAATACTGGTAGTAATATTTTTATCCTTAGGAATGATTTTTGTCCTAAGCAACCACTTGTTATGAACATAAAAGTCCTTAGAAACCATATATGTTTTAACTAAGAAGGGAAGACCTTTCAATTGTTCATGAACAATTGACTTTTTAATATGACATTTCAACCAATCTTATTATTTTTTTAATTAATATGTTTTACCTATCTATTATTAATAAGTAAAAATTAAATCAGATATATACATTTTTTTAATTGAACAGTTTGCATTAAACATTAACAAAAACAAACTTACAATGAGGCAGATTTGTTATTTTTACAAAATCACAAAAACAAGGTTAAAACAAAATTTCAATGCTTTGTAAATATATATGATACGAAATAGTAAACACATAATTATTGAGCTACGAAACGGTTAATGCAGTTGGCCTATAAAAAATATCCTGAGTAAAATTGGGTACGAAATTGTAAATGTTGGATACGAAATGTGAGATAGCCATACTGTCTACTTTATGGAAGAAAAATCTTTACGTTTTAAATGATTTATCAGTTATCAACAGTAAAATATATAGAAGATAAACATAATTATTCAACACAACATAACGTTAGAATAATATGTTACCTGCCTTGAGCATTATAACAGGTTGCTGCACTATAAATAATTAAATCTTATTTGTTCTTGAACAGATTATACAACGAAGATTAAATGGGGTCGTAGATTTCTACAGAAACTGGCAAAATTATAAACTGGGCTTTGGGAATGTGAACGCAGAATACTGGTTAGGTTTGTAATCTATGTGTGATTAGTTTACAATAACATGAATAAGTCTTTATAGTAATCTACTGGTTGTCGGACAATGGCTAATACATAACTATATGGACAGAAATACCATAACAAACTCATTTAATATTGTTTATTTGTTTCGGAACAAAATAGGCCGCTCTATTTATAAATGTTTCTTCGACAAAGTGTTACAGACGTTTAAACTTATACCAGACGGTAGAGTGCTTTCGCAGCAAATAATATCAATACTAGTATATAGTTCTGTATTTGATATCACCAGGAACTTCACACATGTTGTGTAAATAATGTATTTACTCAATGTTACATATTGCCGTCTAGATCTGCATCAACATATATGGTGCACACAATAGTTAAAATGTCAAGACCAAATAATTAAGCATTGTATTAGTCAAGGCCGAATTGATATGTAACAAAGTTACATTGTGCAGTTTATATCAAATTTTAATTTTTGTGAAAAGGAACATGACTACAAATAGTTTTAAAAAGTTTAACCAACTCAAAATTAAGGTACCAGAGAATGGAGCGAATCTTTACTTTAAAACAATATATTAAAATTTCTTTATTATGTGTATATATATATATATATATATATGTTAGCGGCAATAAGTGAAATTAGGCATTAAGCTTAAATTCTAAGCAATAAGCTAACGCCTAGGCATTAAGTTATTGCCTGAAATTTTCAGTAATTAGGCTTATTTCCTGAAATTTGATGATGATTATTGAACCTATTGCCGAACATAGATTTAGGCAATAAGTGAAATATGGTATTAATTTATATTCAATGATTTATTTTTGATATACATAAGTTTCTTAATTACATTCTTATCTTAATATACCTTCAAATTTTAGTATTTTTCATATACAATACAGAACTTAATACAGTTTTTCTTGGATTATAAATGAATATAAAAGATTTTTAAAAAGTGATTGTATCCAATAAAAAAGGAGAGGGGTGATATTTTATTATTATTTACAAATGTTTACTCTTCACTAGTCGAGCTAGTTTGAACTGCTCAAAAGTAGACAAAACAGAAATATGCTTTTTACCTCACATCATGTGCCCTAAAGAAAAGTACCATGATGTTTTGGCAAAAAATTATGTCTTCCTAAATGAACTCTATGGTATTTTGGAAAAGGCACACACAGAAACAGGTCAAGGCAACAGAGACCGCATAATTCAACATCAGTAAATAAAGGACATGCTAATATTTCCCGTGATGGTATTGAACTATTTCTTTCACTTTGTGAAAATTGTAATATGAAAAAAAAACATAAAGGAGAGGGAGTAGTAGTGATGCAGTTTTTATAAATCTTTAACAGTAGAGGACAAGTTGATTTTCAATGAAATCACAATTTTGGTGCGCCCCGTATACTGCAAAGGGACAATGGTCCGGAATTCACTTTGGTCGTATCCGAGCTAAAATTAATGTGTTCAGAACTTGTAGTTCATGGAAAGCCGAAACTTTCCCAAGCACAGGGTAGAACGATCGAATAAAGATATCAATGACATTCTAACTGCATGGATGAGGGACAATGAATAAACAAAGTGGTCAACTGGCATCAAAACTGACTTTCTAGGCCCTGGCCGTCTTTTAAAAAAATCTAGGATCTGCACCTTCGAAGAATCAAATGCAGATCAATGCCACAAAGACAGTTCAAATCACCATGCATATGCAACACGGATTCATTTTGTATTTCACTGTAAGTAATTGCAAATAATTATTGTGTTCTCACAAGTATGGTTTGATCGATATTTTAATGAATTTAATTCATTTAGATCAATGATAAGGGCAATGCTGTTTTAGCTTCAACGTTTGGAAAACTCCTAGGAACATTTGGATCAAATGAAATGGGCATCTGTAAGCAACATTGAATTCTAGAATGCGAAATCAATTGTGAAACAAATTGTGTTCGTGTGGCAGCAACCCATCAGTCATTGTCCTGAGGTCAAAGATATTTCAAATATACAAGTAAATCAAAATGTTTAAGTAGCTCTTGCAGATGCATGAAAAACAGGAGACAGTGCAAAATAGGGTGCCACAATTTAACAAATGATTTTAACTCTAATTTCTATCAAGTTATCATATTTTTTTATATTACTTGATGAGTTTTGATGTATGCGATAACATATTTTATTAGTGATTTATTTCCGGCAGATGATATTTTAAACTTCAGTTCTCATAATGTTATTATGTAACAAATGTAAAAAAAAAAAGAATGTTTTTTTTTTATTTGCTCACATTTATATTTTAGAAATTAAGCTTAATGGCTGCACACATTTTTCAGAATTTAAGCTTAAATCCTAGGATTTAAGACTTATGCCTAACATTATTTAGGCATTATACTTACTGCCTAGGCGTTAGCGATTGTCTAGGATTTAAGCTAAATGCCTAATTCACGTATTGCCGCTAACATATATAAGAAAAGATGCAGACAGGTTTATCCAAAAACTAAAATAAAAATGGTAATTGTTTGTTTATAAAACTGTTCAATGCTATATATATTAATAATAATTCCGCTGATAGTTTCTGATGCCCTTTTAAGATACTGATTTATAAATAGACAAATAATTCTGAAACGGATGAAAATTCTTGTTTAATAGATATAATATCTAAAAGTTTCTATCAATATGATGTAATAAAGCATTTGCATTTGAATTCTAATTGGTAATATTAAATATTTAATAACGCTCTTTGATATATTGCATCTCAATAATGACAACTGCAGTATGTACACTAAAGAGATTTATCCTGATGAACTGACTGTAGGTTATACTAACAAGAAACACTGCCCTTTATTGGATCTTGATACCCAAATTTATGAGAAAAAGATATTTTTTCCCTTTACTATTGTTATATGTAATTATCCATTTATAGATGTTGATGTTTCCTTTTGACCAATATTTGGTGTTTGTATATCTCAACTTGTTCGATTCGGTCGTGTATGTATCATCGGTACAAGGACATCATTCATAAATTAAATATAAAGTAACATGCGTATATCTTATACACTCATGTATATCACATACTATCTTGTGTGATGATACTCTTTACAAGGCACAGCAATGTTGGCATTCACACCAAAGAGCCAACCAAACCTTTAATCACAACAGACTGTTTCAGAAAGGGTTACAGTTACGATACTCATGGAGCTGATTGGTTATTTGTTAAATTATGGAAATTTCAAGTAAAAGCCATTCTTGATCGTAAAACATCAAAACAAATGAACACTAAATGTACAAAATAAAAAGACAAATCCATATTTTATGTTTCAGGAAACGACAATTTACATAATATTTTGTCTGCAAGGGACTATAAGCTACGAATTGACCTCGAGGATTGGAACGGCAAGACAAGATACGTTGAATATGACACATTCTTTGTCGGGAACGAAGCGACCAACTATGTACTTACTATTGGCAATTACAGCGGAAATGTCGGTGCGTATTATTTTTATGATTGTCATGGTAGAAAAAAAGACATTGTTTTACGCCCACTAAGTATAGCTTAATTGTTGTGAAATATGTTTGGTGTTCATGTCTGCATCATCTGAATACATTTTTGTTTAGGGGTCAGCTGAAGCACGCCCCTATCGCGGGATTTTCTCGCTGTGTTGAAGATCCATTGATGGTCTTCGACTGTTTTCTGCTCTTTGGTTTTTGGTTGGGTTGTTGTCTCTATGACACATTCCCCATTTCAAATTTTGAATGAATGCTAGAATATAAACCAATCATTTACTCTAAATAATATACCAAAACATTTTTACCAACAAATTGATTCGAAAAGGAGTAAATGTAAATCGAAGAAAAGGCCACATAGAACTTTTTATTCTCAGGCAAACAACCACAGAACAAATCGTCGTATTTAATATCAATCATCTGTATTAGGCCTACGTTACACATTCAACTGCTTTAGCTAATCCCGAACTAATCTAACTACACTTGGACATAATGCAGGATTGATATAAAAAGTACCATCCAATAACACAATATTATGTTACTTTTTATTATACGTGTATAAGTAGTAAAAATCACTTTAGATGTGTTCTTTCTGTTGCTGATCACAGTGATTTTGACTAGCACTTGGATGACACTTCTACTGGTGCACTGTAAGTAATCAGGGTTTTTTAATAGACAGGATACTGACCAAATTATCAATATGTCTTTTTAGTATCATCCGATGATACATTTTGTATTATGGAATATACAGTAGTAAATACTTGTTGTTTTGGTGCACTGCCTATAATATCAAACTTTCTTTTTATTTTAGAAGATAGCATAGTATTTTCCGGCAAGGAAAACTGCGATATAAATGGAATGGCTTTCTCCACATGGGATGTTGACAATGATGTTGACAATGTTGACAACTGTGCTAAAGACAAAAAACATGCTGGTTGGTGGTACAATGCATGTACCAGGGCAAATCTAAACGGGATTTACTACAATGGTGGCGTAGAGGAGAATGATGGAATATACTGGAAAAACTGGTATAGCTCTGATTATTCACTGAAAACCGTTACAATGAAGATCAAATTACATTTTCGCAGATGTTCTTAATGCAACCAGTGACAGTTATGTTACTTATTTGTACCGTTTTCCAGGCATCAATACTTGACATCAAATTTTAAAAATCAGCGCAGTTTTGTTTTATATCTTTTATACATTCTTCTCTTATCACCATTTCAAATGCCCAATGCATCACCTGGCGTTTAATAAGGAGGACTCATTCCTCATATAAATCAATCATATGCGGACAGGAAAAAAGAATGCATTAGGCATGAATTATGCTTCACCATTCTGATACATGTATATCCAAAATCCGTCTAATAATCATTTCCGACACAGATTTCTTCCATCTTGTCATAAACTGACATGTATCATTTTGACAGACCTGTGTCCGAAATTGAATATGAGAAAAAAATGTGTTCTCATTTTTCTGTATCAAACGCTTTTAAAAGAAGAGTTATAGGACCCATTATTAGGGACATGTATTTAAAAAAGGATAGAATGACATAATTTGCTTAATTGTATTAATTCTGCCGGATATATTATTATTATTATTATTATTATTATGATCATTATTATTATTAGTAGCGCATTATATAATATTAAAATTACCCTACGCGCTTTACAACATATATCCGTTCACATATAGAAGTATTAACAATAAAAAATGAAAGCCATTGTTAAAACCTTCTAAAACAAACAGATTTTAAAAATATTACATTGATAAACAATTTAATTTATATAAAAAGGGCATGATAAAATTAAGGATATATTGAATCCGTAGCAATAAAAGTAAGTTAAAACTTCAAAAATATTTGCTAAACCAATTCTAAAATAACCAATAAAAGTAAGTTAAAGATTCAAAAAAAGTAATTGCTTAAAAATTTGAAAAAAATACGATGATATAGAAATGTTTTTAAAACAATGAATAAGCATGTCTGAATGAATAAATTTTCAGGTTTTTCTTAAAAACGTTCACACAATGGACGTTCCGTAAATCACTTGGTAATTCATTCAACAGAACGGCTGCTGCTTAATTTGTCGAATCTTCTTTTCCCATATGTTTTAGTTCTTAAACCTTCCGTTGATAAAACATGAAAGTTCTCGCATTGGTTTATATATTTAAACGAGTTATTGTACATGTAGGTAGACCAGTGCCAACTCGTGCATGGTGAACACATACACTAGTAGTTTATACTGGCATCGAAATGTTACGGGTAGCCATTGGAGAGACTTGAGGATTGGTGTTATGTGGTCGTACTTCCTTGTAATGACCCTGGCTGCTGTGTTTTGGAATCGTTTTAATCTTTGAATAGATGTTGCATGGAGTGAATACAGTAATGCGTTCCTTTAATCTTAACCAGAGGTTACAAGAGAGCACACAAACGTGTTGCATGCTTTTTCGGTAATTAATGGACAAATTCGTCTAATGTGTCTGATCTAATAAAAACATGATTTTGAAATAGCACCAATTTGTTTTTCCATTGGCAAAATTGTCTCAAAATAAATGCCTAGGCTTTTTACGCACTCAGCATCATTAACAATGTTTCAACCAAAATTGAGATTCAATTTTGAAAGGTTCTCACTCTTTTTCTTAAGCAAATACTATCAATTCCGTTTTTTTTTCCTTGTTTCATCTTAACATGTCGAGCACATCCACTTGCTGATATCAGCTCATAAGCCTCAATTCGCTTTTATATGTCCAATTATCAAGTGGATTTAACACGAGTTAAACATGTATTTCGTCTGCACAACAGTTATAACTCATGTTATGGCGTTTACATATTTCGCCAATTGGTCTCAGGACTGATCATTGAGGAACACCAAAACGAAACTCATCTAAAGGAACAGAACCAATAGCAATTCGTTGAGTCCGCGTCTTGAGATACGAATTCAACCAATTTTGGTTTCATATGATATATTGCAAATCCTACTAATATCGTTCTTTTTTAATGTACACTGAAATATATTTCATTTATTGAACAGGTTAAAAGTGTATGGTTATTTTTTCATTACACTAACACTTGAGCATAACAAGTCAAATCTAGTGCAGTCGGTTTCTAGTGAAGCTTGATGCTCAAACATCGGTTTCATGTGTAGTGTTAGAGAACCACTAATTGTTTGTTGTCTCATTTTACATATGCTCTATTCATGATATTCATGATGATGTTATCCTTGATTTTCAACTAATTGCTTTGATATATTCGTAAAGCTGTTCCACTGAAAAGTCAAAACTTGATGTGAGCAGGGATGCATACTGGTTTTGTTTCAACAGTTTTTCATTTTCACACTACGTATTTATTATGTATTTATAGTTTGTTATTTTCACACTGTTTATTTATTAAATGGTTAATACATGACATTTAATATAATTGTTTTTATAGTACTTAAACATCTCTAAACAAAACCGGTGAGAAAGGTATCACCTCATATACGTCATTGACTAATTACCCTTGACATTGACTCACTATTCAACTGATGCTTACCGTTCAGTTAAGTTAAGTGCAAGTTTATGACAAT
Organism: Mytilus galloprovincialis; assembly: GCA_037788925.1. NCBI lineage: Eukaryota > Metazoa > Mollusca > Bivalvia > Mytilida > Mytilidae > Mytilus > Mytilus galloprovincialis. The sequence goes on along the minus strand of CM075333.1, from coordinate 46,870,535 downwards.
TGACTTCGTATATGTAAGAGCATGATGATCCCTTTCTTTAAGATTACGTACGACGGATAGCGAGTACTTATCATGAAGTAAGGGATTATCATTCTCTTACAAACTTAGACTATTGTAAAGTGATCAAGCCTGAAATTATTCCTTGATTGGTATTATTCAATAATTAGTTTCACTGTCAGCATGGTCAATGTAAATTAAATGTTTATCATTGATGCATGACTTCATAACTTTTAGTGATGTAAGGAATGTTTTTTGGAAATAATTAAATAAAAAGTAGGTTATAGACATTAGGTGACACAAGAGTACAAAGCAACAATAGGAATTGTAGTTGTTTCCTGATTGTGAGTATGAATGTAAATCATGTAATATTTTAGTGAGGAATTATCCTAGTTTTTCGATATACAGTTTAAATAGTAAAATACATTTGTCGTTACAACTAAGTTTATTGCGGAGTCCGGCTTTTTAAATCAAATACTTTTTTCAATTATGTGAGATGAATGTAAATGTATTAATAAAATGATTTTAAGACTTTTGAATATATTCAAATTCCTTCGGATTTTTTTATTGTTTTCTTTATTGGAAATATAACGATTCTTCCCAACCACTCAGTAATAGGAGTTTTTGAAAGCTAAAGATTCAGGTGATATTTCTTATTTTCAAACATTTTTGGGTTATTTTTTTTTAACTGTTTTGATATTGTTTATTTGTTTTGGTAATACGAAGTTATAAAGATATTCATAATTACACTTGAGGTACAAATTTTACTGAACCAATAAATTTCAACTTATTCATAACGATTTCTTGGTGTGTTTCACAATTGAGTTTCCCCCTCTTATCCGAACATAGCGTTTCTTGACAAACAGCAGTTAGAGTAGTTGCACCAGATATGTTACTGCAAGTAACAAGCAGATTTCCGGCCTAGTGATAATTTTTACATGTTTATAACTGTCCATTTCAATTGCAGTAAATAACATTTCGAAGTCATACATATGCTGCTGCCTTTTGAAACTTTCGTTTTCTTTCAATTTTCAAAATTATTTAACAAAATGTTAGACACATATTGTTAATGTGATAGCTCTAAAAAACGACCCTGAAATAATGTTTTGGAAATCATATTTATACTTTTTTTTAACCAATGGCAATTCGATAATGATCTTTATCAAACAGTTAACATCTGCTGGTAAAGGTTATTCGGAACACAAGGGGTTTGTTTGAGCAGGAGGTTTGAAAGGTTTAAATTCATTTGATTTTTTTTCTTATACAAACTGACGTATAACAACTTATAGTTCTTTGCTCCACTGAAGTTCAGCGTGAGGACAACCGCATAGGGTATATAATACTGGTTGATTATACTTATCATCGTTTGAGTTGTGCAGTGTGAAGGCGACGGTATGGGGTTAACGATACTTGTTGATTATATATACAATAGTTTGATTTGTACAGTGTGAAGACGACGGTATGGGGTTAACGATACTTGTTGATTATATTTACAATAGTTTGATTTGTACAGTGTGAAGATGACGGTATGGGATTAACGATACTTGTTGATTATATTTACAATAGTTTGATTTGTACACTGTGAAGACGACGGTATGGGGTTAACGATACTTGTTGATTATATTTTAAATAGTTTGATTTATATAGTGTGAAGACGACGGTATGGGGTTAACGATACTTGTTGATTATATTTACAATATTTTGATTTGTACAGTGTGAAGACGACGGTATGGGGTTAACGATACTTGTTGATTATATTTAAAATAGTTTGATGTATACAGTGTGAAGACGACGGTATGGGGTTAACGATACTTGTTGATTATATTTACAATCGGTTGATATTTCTTGGGGTGAATATCTCTCTTGCTGCTAAAACTATGAACGGTGAAAGACAGCGGTAATCAGACGAACAACATTATATCTTTATGACAGTTTTCGATACAAGTCACTTATTGCATCACATGACTATTTTTTATATACATTTGGTTTTGACATAGCATCAACTACAATAAGAATTCTAACTAAATCAATGAGGATAATTCATCGATACGACAGCCTTACATTGAACAAGACAATAATTCACGTAGCCTTTACTTTACGTAGTATATTATTCATTTTAAACCCTAGTTATTTTTTATTTCTGCTAAAGATGTTTTAACCATTTTACAGATAAACGAAAATGTGGTATGAGTGCGCATGAGACAGCTCTCAATAAAAGTTACAATTTGAAAAAAGTGAATAATTTAAGGCCAATGTACGGTTGTCAGCACAGAGCCTTGTCTCACACCGACCAGCAAACAATAAAGGGCCTCAAAGATAAATAATGTTAAACCATCCAAACAATAAAACAAACGGTCTATGCTATGAAAATATGAACAAGAAACACTGATGAACACATCAACAAACGATAACCACTGAACATCAGGTTCCTGACTTAGAACATGTGCAAACAATTAAACACATGCAGTGGGTTTAAACGTTCGAAAGGTTACCGACCTTCGCATTAATCCGACAAAAAAGTGGAATATTACAAAAAAAATTTAAAAATCACAACATAGAAAGACACACTTTAAAATATCAATTAGAATGGCTTGTATCAATCAAAATACAAATCAACGCAAACAAGTGGACCTACACTGAACGAATAAATTTGATCTATGACACAATGTAAATACAAATTCAATAAAATAATGAGCGAGATATTAAACGATAATGGAAGGACAACCATAACCTTGGACAACATGCCGACAAAAAAAAGGTTATGAACACAGGTAATTGAAAATTAGTTTGTTGTAAAGTATATCGTAATGGAATACGGAAATATTTTCTGGTTCATAATACGAAAACAAAATTACAACATGTATTGTCATCCCAAACACTTATGAAAGTTGGTGTATATTAAAAAAGAGAAATGAAAATCAAAGCTAAATTATATCAGCAGGTCAAATTAACAAGAAAGTCAAATTTAAGACAACTTAGTTCCTGAAAGCTAGTTTAAAGCCAAAAACAATTCATTATAAAAAATATTGCATCGGAGACTAAAACCAACTATATCACATCTTAGGAATTTAGTATTTTGACAAAAAGATATGACTTGTCCAATGCCAAAAGTAAAATTATCGACCGGCAGGAGGATAGTTAGGAGTTCACGTTTTAACAAATAACCACAATATAATACATAGATAGAGTATTCTATATATAAAAAATGAATGCTGATAGGTATTTATACATTCAAAAAAAATAAAATGAAATGAACACAACTTTGGAAATGATTCATTTTGCTGATAACAAAATCGATACATTTGCAAATGTAAACTATATTCAAAGATCTAATTGCAATATTGGTGCGATAACGTTTACTAATACATGTAATATATATCAGAAGGTATGGTATGGGTGTCAGTTAGTCAACTCTCTCATCGTAGTTTCTAAACCATTATTGTTAAAGTACGGTCTTCAACACGTAGCCTTGGCTCACACTAACCAGCAAGATATACGGGATTATTTAAAGGTAAGACAAATTTTCACGGATCACATTGTGATTTCTGCGCTTTTGGTACAATATTACCCAAAAATATTAGAATGTGAAATAACGTGATTAATAATGTATAGCCACATTGACTGATTAAATCTTTGTATCTATGATAGAATTTAGTAAAACGTTTAAGTAATCTACGTTAACGAAATCCTTGACTTATTAATTTATCAATGATGCATTGATTACGTTCGTTAAAACCTATGACATCTGTACTCACACGGGTATAACGAACGAGTTTGGGATTTACAAACACCGTATGATGGAGTCAAAAAAACATCGTCGTCTAAAAAGGGAAAAATTTACAACAGGGAATGGAAAAAGCGTGTCTTTTTATTTTTTATTAATTTTAGTATGGAGTTTCCATTTAGAAAATGAAATGTCTAATAAACCAAGAAAACGACGGCTACTGCCTTTAACGTTAGATGTATTAACAGTAAAAAATTTTTGGATTAGTTTTGGCAGTATATGTTTAGAGAACTCTGGAATATTTAACGAAACTATATCATCAAGATAACGGTAACATTTCCAGTTAGTGTATCAGGATTACTGTCCTTTCCCGTTACAGTAAAAGGCTTTAAACGGGTTACAGCAAACACATTAAGAATGTGATTTTTTATAATACCATTTAATCAAATATGAAAACTCTTTCTTATAACGATTGTGTGGAATTGTAGTATAGAGAGTAGAAAATAACACCTGTCAACATAATTAAAAGAACCATTAAAAGCGTGATTTTATTTAAAACCTCCAAGAAATTTTTAACAATCCAAAATGATTAATACCATTATTTTCATTAGCTTTATAACAAAAGTTAGTAGCAAGTTCTTTTATATTAGTAAGTGAAGTAGTTAGAAGCACTGATTTATTCGTAGTAGATGAGGAGATGAAACGGACTTAAATTGTTATTTACTAGGTAATTGAGGTAACTAGTACATAAAGTTGGGACTTTTAAATGTTTAGAAGAGGCTTTAAGCTGGGTAGTGACAGTGAAATGATAATTTACATGATGTGTATGCATATGCTGTCATTGCAATTTAGCTTGAGGATAACAAATCAAACCTAAATTTACTAAAGCAGTCGGTATTTGATTGAGGTCATTTGAGAAACGTTACGTGTTTGTTTGTTAGATATTGATTTTGGTGTCTCATATTTTCCCTTATTGTTTGATTTAACATTGACATATTCTTTAGAGTGTTGGAAAAAAGCAGACAAAACTGGATATGAACTGAGTCGCATTATGATTAATTGTTAACAGTGTGACATTTTGAGTTGTTTAAATTCTTTTTGATAGACATTTCTATTATAATAAAAAAAAATACTTGACATTTATTATACCAATGAGTTTTTTTTTCACAAAACGTAGACATCGCTTAAATATGATTGCTGTTTAAAAAAATGAACACAATGAGCAAGACAAAATCAGCGGCACATATTAACTGATATCAATATGCAGTCCAATGCACTAACATTTGTTAACAGGGAGTGTTACAACAAGGACATCGAGGATCTTTCTGAATTTTTTCTCTTAGGCGTTTAAATTGTATTTACCTTTTAACGATGTGCGTATGTTTAGGGATAACAACTTTATTCGGGATTAAAAATATATCATTCTCAAGATTCTATTTAAGTTTAAAATTGATAAGATATTCTGAGGAAAAATGAGGTGACCAACATTTTTAAAATGTGTGAATTAATTTTTTCGTTACTTTTAGTTGAAATTCGTACGCTACATAACTGAGATTTATATGTGTATGCATAAGGTATTTTCTGCAATAAATAGTGTTCCAGCTCTTTTTATAACAGGAACCTCAACGAGATAAAAACAAATAATAAGAAGAATGCCTTAATGATAACTAAATTCCGTGTACATGAACAGACTGATAAACGTTTGACATGGTTGAATGGTCATTACGCCTTTCTTGTCATTATATATTGACATCATTTTGAAATACCTGTTTGAGCGTTTGAAAATTCAGTTTCTTTTCTTGTGGAATGTTACCTTTACAACTTCATGTCAAAAATCTGGTTCAACGTGTTAGTTCATTATATTACAGGGTTCATGTTCTGTTATAGTAATTGTAAGCATGTTATATTCGTTTAGCTTTAGTTCGCTCATGTACATGACTTTGTATAAAACACATATATTGACATCATGTTTTCTATTCATCAAAATAAAGTTAGATTCCAATAAAAAAAGAACGATTCTTAGAAAATATAGAGAACACATTTTGCGATGAATGCAGTTTAACTGTCAAATAATAAATAAAGAGATATTTATCTTCATTATGATGATTTATTGTTCTTTGCCTATGGGACTCAGAATCATGTAAAAGAAGAGTCTGTCCTTGTTCAAAGGTGTGCGTATATGACAAGAATTACAGCACATTATCATGAGAATATAACTCATGCTTTTTGTATTTTAAAAACTTATTTGAAGTAATATTTAATGGTGATACATTTGAATTTGAATTTTAATTGTTCCAATTACGCATGTATGTTTGTTATGTCATTGTTTTAGGAATGACCAAACTTAACACTTTAGTTCGATCATATACCTTCGGTACAAATGTATAAAGCTGTTTTAACATTGTAATTTTCTTCAAATAGTACCACATGGTACAATTTAGTAATGTCGTTTGACAATCTGGATTATCAACTAAATTTTAAAGTCATGAAATAAATAGAGGTTAACATTTAACCAGCCAAACAAATTAAAAATAAGAAAATTCAAAAAACAATATTTATATATTTATTATCAAAATTTAGGAATAACATGAATCAGTTTTGCATTTAAATGTCATATCTGGACATGCCTTTAGTTGCAGGTCATAGCTCTGCTGATCAATGTAAAATTGAACTGTTGATATAACATTTTTTGACGAACGATTGTATTGTTTTTACCAACAAGTCCATAAGTATTAATCATTTCCACTTTTAATACATCTAACAAGATCCTTCTGTAAATGCCTTGAATTGGGTCTATCTTAGAGATCTACATATCCATTTTTCACAACGAGGGATTTCATGGAGAATATGATTTTAAAGGTACATTGTAAGTTGATCCATGTCTCCGAAATCGTTCTCGATAATTTAGAATTGTACAGCTTTTCCATATATCTACCGCATTTGCAAGCTAGTTTTTCGTCTTCAGTAGACCATTTTGACTTTTATACAACTCAAGATCCTACTTTGAGTGACATGAACTTGACATATCTTTTGATCAGTATTGATCTATTTACTATCTTTTCGTTGACAAGCTGATTTTAGATGTGCTTCATAAAGTTGCTGTATGTCAGCAAAACCGTTCTCGATTATATAGTCATGTGCAGTTTTTCCGTAAATATCCCGCATTTCCAAACTAGTTTTTCTCTTCAAAAGTAGTTTAACAAATTTTAGTTTTCCTTTCGTATTCAAACATAGCGTTTCTTGACAAACAGCAGTTAAAGGAGTTGCACCAGAAATGTTGATGCAAGTAACAGGCAATGTTCCTGCTGTAATGATAATTGTTGCAAGTTTATAATTATCCATTTCAATTGCAGTAAATAACATTTCTCGGTCATACATATACTGCTGTTGTTTTAAACTTTTCTTTGATTTCAGTTTTTCAAAATATTTCTCCAGAAATATAAGACACATATTGTATTGTATGGTATAACTATGAATAACTACTCTGAAATAATGTTTGCGAACTCATATTTATACATTTTGTTAACCAATGGTTATTCGAAAATGATATTTGTCAAACATGAACTTGATATGTATATGACATTTAACATCTGCTGTTAAAGGTTAGTCAGAACACCTGGGGTTTGTTACAGGGTAAAGTAGAAACGTTTTTAGGTAACTTTATTAATTTTGTTGCAGAAATTGGCTATACTATACACCGTAAGCATGGTATTACTTACAAAGGAAAAAAAGTATATAAAACATATATTAATAAATGAAAACTGACGTATAATACCTAATAGTTGGCAGCTCCACTGAGGTATTGTGTATTTTGACCACGACGGTGTGAGGTAAACCAAAGCGGTTGATTCATGTTAAAATCAATTGACACGTTCTTTGTTGGTGAGAAGATCGTTCTTGTTTCTAGAAGTAAGTATGTTAAAAAAAAGTGGAAGACTAATGAATAAAAGTATATATGTATGACAGTTTTCGATCCGAGCCTCCTTTTTTAACAACTGACTTCTTTTTTACATATTAGGTTTGTGACTGACATCAAATTTATGATGATATATATTAAATCGTTTAAGATATTTCATCAATACGGCGGCATTTTAAGACACATATAAATGCATTCTTAACTTTAAGTAGCTAGGTACATTTTCCTCTGTAATTATGAAGGAAAAATTGGCAAAATGTTTTTGCACATATATACTAAAAAGTATTTAGGAAAACAACAAACTAAATGGCAGATTACTTAGGCATGTGTTGCAAAGCTGATATGGGTTGAAGGATGTCAAATGTTATATGTCTTATGGTAACGATGATATGCTTAAGAAGTATACTAGGTTTTTCTCAAACATATAGCTAGGGTGCTTTCCCTATGACAATCCAGATCCAAACATTTTACATTTTCAACCCTGTTAAATGGTTAAGATGATATGCTGGAGAAGTATACGATTTTTTTTCTAAAACAATTAAAAGAAAGATTCATCTACATTGTAGAATGAAATTCAAAACAGTGTGGCTGTGGCCATTGATTGACACATTAAATTCATCCATTGACTGGGAAAATTTAGGTGAACGTGTGTATGTAACGATCACTGCTCACTATGTACTTTATAAAGATACTTAAACTATGGGGTCACCAAAGGTTCTCAACACCTTAATAAAGTAATTCGAAAAATTAATCAGAAATAACACGATGTTTTGATTTATATCAAATATATAAATCAAAACATAAAGGTTATTCCTAATTAATTTTTCGAATTATTTTATAATTAAAGGCGTTAAGAAACCCTTTGGTGACCCCACAGTTTAAATGTCTATCGTAGGTACGTCGTGAACAGTGGTCGTTACAGACAAACGTTCACGTGAATTGTCCCAGTCCATGGATGAATTTAATGTGTCAATCAATGGCCACAGCCACACTGTTTTGAATTTCATTCTACATGTCAAACTCTGTTGAATGGTAAAGATTATATGCTTGAGAAGTATACGAATTTTTTAAAAACAAAAATAGCAAGAGTGCTTTCCCTTTGACAATCAGAATCCAAATAAGACATATCTACATTGTCCATTTAAAACCCTGTTAAATAGTGAGGATGATGTGCTTTTATAAGAAGTTTACGAAGTTTTCAAAAAAGAATAAGTAGAGTGCCTCCCTATCATACATTTGGGACAATACCCCTAGAGGACCTTGAGATGAGGAACACAGATTTTTTACTCTAAAAAAAAAACTAGTCCGCCATGCATATGTGGGAGCTGTGATTTTAAAAATTGACATCAATGAACTGGGAATTGTGTTTTGTAGAGCTGGTGTGATGTGGAAAGAAGTAGACAAAAATAAACCTGATCAAAAAATTACAAAGGACATATTTTTTAATGATTTTTATGGTCAGAATTTTGGGATTATTTCCTGTGGAGGGTGACATATTCCACTATTTTTCGGGGTTGGGCACTTGACGGGAAAACGAATCACACCTGCCACCCCGAAAATCGCACCACACATGTGCAAGTGTCTCAGCTTCAAAACGAGCTATCCAAGTTTAAGATATGGCCTGAGCAACAGAAGAAAACGTTAACATTACAGCTTATGGAGAATCTATTACGCATATTGTCCCATTTAATCCAAATCCAAATTAGATCTATCTTCATTGTACATTTCAAACCCTTTAAAATGGTAAAGATGATATGGTTTTAAAATAGGTATACAATTTTTTTCTAAAAATAATAGCTGTAGTTCTATTCCTTTGACAATCCAAATCCAAATCTGATCTATCTACATGGTACATTTCAAACCCTGTTATTCTTTTAATTGTATAATGTCCTCTGACAGCTATTTCATTTTGTTTAAAGGTTACATTTAGATACAATGTAGGTTACTTATCATTGCAAAACTAAAAGAAGGATTACTTTAACAATCGTAATCACTAGTATAGTCTACTTTTGGTCGCTCCAAATGCTCAAAATTTAGTTTTATGCGAGTTTTTTTTATGTTTTTCTTTCTCTCATCTTGTTTTTTTGATATGATGTTTCATATTCTACAACAAATTGCTGGATTCAACCTTGACATATTCTTAAGACAGTTGCACATGCCAGACACAACTGGGTTTGACCTGAAATTATTTGTTTGCTGTATGACATCTCGACGCTATTTACTTAATAAATGGTAAATGCATGACATTCATAAGTTAATGATTGTTTTTTCGAAGAACGAATTATAACACATATGAAGAATTACTAAGGTTTTGATAAATAAACACTATCAATAAATACAATCAATGAGAAAAGTACCACCTTCTACACGTCTAAAACTTTTCATCACTGAAATTTGACTACTGTTTTGAACAATTTGGCTGCATTATATCACCAGGTAATCTACCCTTATACTTAGAGATAGCAGTGTATAGAAAATGTAGATTAGATGAACATCATTTTTAAGATATTCGCGGAAGAGTTTTATTTTATTTATGATTTTGTTTTATTTATTTTATTTGTTTTTTTTTGTTTTTTTTTTTTTTTTGGGGGGGGGGGGGGGGGTAGTAAGGTCTGTGTTTTATATAACTTTTTTTGTCCCGTTATTTCTAATCAGTACATCTCGTTTATACGCTCACAGATGGAACCGGAAATAATTTCCATTAATTAAGGTTTTGACTTTTTGTCTTGTAATTTTCTGTAAAACATTCGAAATGCATTTGTGTCATTCAAAATATATGAAAAGGTTCAATATAACATCTGCTAACCCTTCCACGAAAATTTTGAATTGCCCCTTCTCACTTTCCCAATTTTGCGGTGACTTCATTTTCACTCTAGAAAACTGTGGTATATTTCGAAATGGATGCTGTATTTTTTAATTGTTCATTCAGTTAACATGATAAATAAGAATATCAATTAGTAAAATTCGGACTTTACAAATGCAGAATATACTGTGCATGTTTGCTTTTGTCTAACGAGATATAAAAACAAGCACATTCAAATCAAAATTGAAAAAATATGCAAGCAAAAGTTAATTGGATCAGCAAAATTAGCAACCTTTGATCTCGAGTGTATTAGTGATAAATGTTTGGGTTGTAATAGTATAACTCCTTCAATTATCCAGATGATATCAGATAATATGTATTTTTTTTTTAAATTACCCCTTCCCGGCGACCTATCTAAGATATAAGCCAAACGCTAGAATTATAAAAGGTACACCTTTTGGCCATGGCTTTCAAATATCTAAATTAAAGTGTTGCCTTTTAAGGACAATTAATAAAATTAACGGTACCAATTTTCTTGCACCAGATGCGCATTTCGACAATACATGTCTCTTCAGTGATGCTCGTGGCCAAAATATTTGAAATCCAAAGCTTATACAAAATATGAAGAGCTATAAAAATGCTTATGTAAAACTAGTTCAATTTTCCGTTTTTTATGAGACATAAGTAAGTGATAAGAGTGTATTTCATTTCATTCCGACAACTGAATTAAGTTCCTGACTATAACCGAAATTTGTTCATTTCTTAGTTTATTAACTTAATTGAATTCAAATGAATAAAAGCACCAAATATAATTAAATAATTCCAGGGCGATTCATATGTATTTGTCACCAGCTTGAAAATGTATTTTTAATTTGTGTATTAAACTCGACCTATTGTCTTATCGGTGTCAGACCACCAATTAAAAATACCGCGACCTATTGTCTTATCGGTGTCAGACCACCAATTAAAAATACCTATTTTTGCAATTTTCACAGTTTTCTAAATATTTTACCTTAAGTTTAACTTCAAGGAAACCTGGTATATCCTGAATTGTACATGTATCACCTTTCTTTATGCTAATTTTCAACATTAGTTCTGAATTTTAAATGCAAACTCATCGTTTCCCTCAGTTTAAGTTTGTTACCCCGATTTTGTTTTTTTGTCCATAGATTTATAAGTTTTGAACAGCGGTATACTACTGTTGCCTTTATTCATAGATAAGTGAATTTTGGCTCAAAATGGTCGAAATGTATCTCCCTTTCACAAAAAGTTTCAATTCTGCAAATTTGTTGGTTAGTTAAAGTAAACAATGACATCAAATGCACTATTTTGTGTCCGAGTATGCCTACTTTCACATACGTTCTAAATTGGAGGGAGTAATTCGTGGTCTGACACCTAAAATCCACTGAATCCGAATAGACAGTCACACCTGGGACGGTGTGCCCTAGAGGCTCGGCTAATTACCGATCTGCAAATAATATTTTACCTTTTTACAAGCCTTCCACGAGTATTACCAGAGAACAACACACTCATCGTATAAATAGTTATCAAAGGTATCAGGATTATAGCGAAGATAGTAAAAGTTCATTATGCGTAAACCTATATGTATATTATCTTAACAGTTTAAGTTACATGCTTTGATTTATTCAACATATATCAATAACGGTAAATATAGAAAATTAGCTCATGAATGTAAACAGTTTCATTTTTATTCGTTTTATTTTCTTTTAATCGGATGGTAATAAGTTATAGTATAGTCATCGGTGCGTTTACGATTACGTTAAAGTATGATTAAAGACTAAGACTTTAAGTGATTGTATTCTAAATCCCGTCATGCAATACCAGGAGAAAACGTCACGACCTACAAGAAGTAGTCACTATTCATTTTATCAATTATTGATTTTCTTCTTTATCACTGCACATATAGAGATAAAACATTGTGAATATGTATTTTTTTTTTATCATAACGAACATATTTAAACTACAAATAAAAATTCGCGAATTTTTCCTTTCAGGTCTCCTAACAGATGATTCATGTTTCATAGATTACATGTGTATGTTTTTATTTACAATATAAATTGAGTATTATAATTCAAATTTAGAATGATTGGTACAGTCGGCTTTTGGTGGGCTTTTGATATGAGCGTCACCGACGAGTCTTTTGAAGACGACACGCGCGTCTGGCGTACTAAATTATAATCCTGGTACCTTTGATAACTATTTACTATGATGTTGTACCGTGCTTAAATGAACTTTAATGTTTTCAAATCTGTTTAACTGACCAGACTAAACTTGGTTTGACCTGAACGCACAATGTATATTTTTTAATAGTACAACATTTTCACACTATCAATTCATTCAAAAATACTGACTGTTTGTCATTTCAACTCTAATCATTTTTTAAATGCTCTTTATAACGCGATTCAATGTTTTACAGCTTCAAATACCTCTTCTCGTAAGAGGCAATAACAATCAAAACCAAGGAGAAAACTCAGACTCACAAACCAAAGGACATTTACATCAACAGTTGTAAATAATGATTGAGAAACAACACGAACTCCACTAAAAACCGGTAGCGAAATCAGGTACTCCGGAAGGGTAAGCATTTCCTGTGGTCGTGTTATTTCTTTGTTTAGTTCGGTAATGATGGAAGGTTATTGTGACTGAGGAAAAATATTAAATATGCTTTCTGACACACTTTTGTCATCATGGCCAATCAGCTTATGATGGTGACCGTAAAATTTCTTGAGTGATAACCTTAATTTGATTGATTCATAGCCCTGCCTTAGCAACTTTTTAGAAAGCAGTATTCCTCGTTCAACAGAATAAACGTACTTTAAGCTAGGTCTAGAGTAACGTATCAATTTAGAAACATATACTCCATATGCTGGTGCCGCTGGGATGTTGCTACACAGAAATGGAAAGTTGACTATAGGAAAATTAAAATCATCGCGTTTGTCATAAATTTTGGTATTCAACCTACCTCAGTAGTCATTTTGAGAAAAAGGTCTAAATATGAAGCAGATTTATCTGTGTCGGTAGTATCTTTAATTTCAAGTTCACTTGGATAAATTAGATAAATTTTAATTATATATAAATTAATATTGTATAGCTATGCAAAATGATGCATACAAGGTTATTAAAAATGTGTCATTCACTGAACATTGAATTTTCTGGTTCACCAGTGCATGTGACAATGGAGTTCGTTTGGTTTTGTTTTTGTTAAAGGTGACCATAACACATATAAATATGAAATGTGTTGAAAAACATCGATGAACAAATCAAATCAGTGAGAAAAGTGTCACCTTATATACGTCATTAACTAATTGTCATTGACACGTGACTTTACCATGACCATTTCCATTATGTTAGTATGCACTCAAATGACATTTGGCTTCATTTGTGCTTGGAACATCAGAAACTTTGTTCTCGTTATAATATATCTTAGTGCAGATAATGTTGAGAGAACACTCCGTTTTACTGCTTCTCAGTTACCTACACCAGGCATTAAGAGGAAGGATTGTAGAATACTTGACGCATATTCGGAATACAATATCCGGGATCGTAACATATCTTATGTATCCTTTTTTTAACCAGTTATATTTATCGTATTGCTCTTAATTTTACTACGGATTTAGATAATGTTTTGGACGACATTTTAGAGATGAATGTTTTTTTAAAAGTATTTTAAGCCTATAATTGTAAAGATATAATTTTAGGAGGATTGAAGCGACAAAATTTAAAAACATGTGTGAATTCAAAATAAAATTCAAACACTTCGAGTTGTTACAAGTGATATTCGTCGGACACTCCATCATAACTTACATTTACATGTGCTTTTTGCAAACAATAGTGTCTTTTTTTTTTGGTGACAGGAACCCAACTAGAGTTAAATAAAACCGGGTTATAGACAGCATTAGGGTTACGGTGGTAGACATATAGAATTTGGGTTAGGGTTTTAGACATAATTAGGGTTACGGTAGTAGATAGCACTTAAGTTAGGGTTATAGACAGCATTAGGGTTAGAATTATAGACAGCATTAGGGATAGGGTTATACACAGCGTAACGGTTAGAATTGAAGACAGCGTAATGCTTAGAGTAGTTGATAGCACTAAAATTAATGTTCAGACAGCAGGGTTAGGTTGGTAGATAGCGCAAAGGTTAGGGTTATATATAGCATTAGGGTAAGGATTATAACATCGGTTATAGAGAGCATTAGGGTAAGGGTTATATACAGCATAAGAGTTAGGGTTATAGACATCATTAGTGTTAGGGTTATAGACAGCATCAGGATAAGGGTTATAGACAGAATTACGGTAAGGGTTATAGACATCATAAGGGTTAGGTAACTTGGGTTAGGGTTATAGACATCATTATGGTTACGGTAGTAGATAGCACTTAAGTTAGGGTTATAGACAGCATTAGGACAAGGGTTATATAGACAGAATTAGGGTTAAGGTTTACGACGGCATTTGAAGATGGTATATGAGCCTTACTGATGAGTCTTATGTAGACGAAACGCGCGTCTGGTGACCTAAATTATAGTTCTGGTACCTTTGATAATTATTATATAGACAGTATTAAAGTTAGGGTTATAGAGAGCATTAGGGATAGGGTTATACACAGCGTTACGGTTAGAATTGAAGACATCGTAATGTTTAGAGTAGTTGATAGCACTAAAATTAATGTTAAGACAGCAGGGTTATATATAGCATTAGGGTGAGTGTTATAACATCATTAAGGTTAGAGTTACAAAGAGCATTAGGGTGAGGGTAGTAGATAGCATTAGGGTAAGGGTTATATACAGCATAAGAGTAAGGGTTTTAGACAACATTAGAGTTAGGATTATAGACAGCATTAGAGTATGGGGTTAAAGACAGCACTAGGGTAAGACTTATTGATAACATTAGAGTTAGGATTATAGACAACATTAGAGTTAGGGTTATATTCAGCATTAGAGTAAGGGTTATAGACAGCATTAGGGTTAGGGTTATAGACAGCATGAGGGTTAGAGTTAAAGACATCATTAGGGTTAGGGTTATAGACATCATTAGGGTTAGGGTTATATACAGCATAAGGGTTAGAGTTAAAGACAACATTAGGGTTAGGGTTATAGACATCATTAGTGTTAGGGTTATAGACATCATTAGGGTTAGGGTTATAGACAGCATTACGGTTAGGGTTAAAGACATCATTAGGGTTAGGGTTAAAGACATCATTAGGGTAAGGGTTATAGACTTCATTAGGGTTAGCGTTATAAACATCATAAGGGTTAGGGTTATAGACGGCATTAGGGTTAAGGTTAAAGACAGCATTAGGGTTAGCGTTATAGACATCATTAGGGTTAACGTTAGGGTTATAAACGTCATTAGGGTTACGGTTATAGACTGCATTAGGGTTAAGGTTACAGACATTATTAGAGTTAGGGTTATAAACATCATTAGGGTTATTGGTATAGACAGCATTAGGGTTATGAATATAAACAGCATTAGTGACAGGGTTATAGACAGCATTAGGGTTAGGGTTATAGTCAGCACTCGGGTTTAAGTTATAGACAGCATCAGCATAAGGGTTATAGACAGGATTACGGTAAGGGTTATAGACAATATAAGGGTTAGGTAGACAGCATTCTGATAGAGTTTTAGACAGCATTAGGATTACAATTATAGACATCATTAGGGTTATGGTTATAGGCAGCATTACGGTTAGGGTTAAAGACATCATTAGGGTTAGGGTTATAGGCAGCATTAGGGTTAGGGTTATAGGCAGCATTAGGGTTAGGGTTATAGACAGCATTAGGGTTAGAGTTATAGGCAGCATTAGGGTTAGGGTTACAGACAGCATTATGGTTAGGGTTATAGACATCATTAGGGTTAGGGTTATAGACAGCATTAGGGATAGGGTTATAGGCAGCATTAGGGTTAGGGTTAAAGACATCATGAGGGTTAGGGTTATAGACATCATTAGGGTTAGGGTTATAGACAGCATTAGGGTAAGGGTTGTAGGCAGCATTAAGGTAAGGGTTATAGGCAGCATTAGGGTTAGGGTTACAGACAGCATTAGGGTTAGGGTTATAGGCAGCATTAGGGTTAGGGTTATAGGCAGCATTAGGGTTAGGGTTAAAGACACCATTAGGGTTAGAGATAAAGACAGCATTAGGGTTAGGGTTAGAGACATCATTAGTGTTAGGGTTATAGACATCATTAGGGTTAAGGTTATAGACAGCATTACGCTTAGGGTTAAAGACATCATTAGGGTTAGGGTTAAAGACATCATTAGGGTTTGGGTTATAGACCTCATTAGGGTTAGGGTTATAAACATCATAAGGGTTAGGGTTATAGACGGCATTAGGGTTAAGGTTAAAGACAGCATTAGGGTTAGGGTTATAGACATCATTAGGGTTAATGTTAGGGTTATAAACGTCATTAGGGTTACGGTTATAGACTGCATTAGGGTTAAGATTACAGACATCATTAGAGTTAGGGTTATAGACATCATTGGGGTTAGGGTTAGAAACATCATTAGGGTTATTGGTATAGACAGCCTTAGGGTTAGGGTTAAAGACATCATTAGAGTTAGGGTTATAGGCAGCATTAGGGTTAGGGTTTTAGGCAGCATTAGGGTATTAGTATTGCGCAATAGCAAGAAATTTTTAAGTACACAGTATTGTGCAATAGCAAGTATTTTCAAATGCACAGTATTGCACAATATCAAGAAATATCTAATTTCACAATATTGTGCAATAGCAAGATTTTCAATTGGAGTTATCTTTCTTTGTCCAGAATAGGTAGTTGAATAAACTTTAATCATTGTTTTATTCAATATACAATGTATATTCACTTTTACTACCAACTGATAAATTAAAACAATCTTTACCATTCAGTGATAACAAGCACTTTTTAACATTTAATATTTTATGATGTATTTAAATGAGTAATTATTGTTGCAAACTCAATTAGAAATTTGAATTGAGATTAGTTTTGGAATAAAGGATAGAGGTTTGAAAAAAAATTGGGGGGGGGGGGGGGGATGGGTTAAATTTTTCTCATTTGAAATTTCATAAATAAAAAGAAAATTTCTTCAAACATTTTTTTTGAGAGGATTAATATTCAACAGCATAGTGAATTGCTCAAAGGCAAAACAAAAAATTTAAGTTCATGAGACCACATTCATTCTGTGTCAGAAACCTTTGCTGTGTCAACTATTTAACAACAATCCAAATTTAGAGCTGCATACAGCTTGACTGTTGTGTCCATACTTGCCCCAACCGTTCAGGGTTCAACCTCTGCGGTCGTATAAAGCTGCGCACTGCGTAGCATCTGGTTAGGATTTAATAGCATAAGCCATTTTTTGTCTAACCTTACGTTTCCGTGTATGATTTCATTAAATATATTTTAAACTATATCATTGAAAACGATGTTAATATCAAAACAAATGAAGCTAATGAAATAAGCTAATGATTTAAATTGTTAGTTATGAAAAACCTACGTAAAGGACATATTTTTTCAAACTTTTATTGACCTTTTATGATTAGAGTTATAAATAAGTTTATGATTTTTATATCCGAATTGTTATTTCGAATCTCACCTTTTGAATTAAAAAATAGTACACTTGTTATGTAAAAGGCGAATTAATATGTTTAATTTTGCCTAAGGGACCTAGAATGAAGTAATTTCAGAAATGAAGGAACAAACCTACGGTATTATAATATTTCCAAAATATTTGTCAATATTAAAATGTGGGCTAACAATTAAATTATTTCTACATATATTTACTTTAGCTGTATTCGGCGAAAACTTCCGGAATTTTGAATCTACAGTGCTGTTCATCTTCGTTCTTCATTTTGCCTATTAAACTTTTGTGTGTCATGCAATTATAAGTCTTTTGCAGAAGTACCGCGTGTCTGCTGTATACAATTTTAAGACTGATATCATATCTTTGATGAGTAATTAAAACCTGGGACACTTCAGTAATATAATATCTCCAAAATCGTTGTCACAGGAGAAATATGTTTAAATGAGTTTTTATTAAAGTGCATACGCTCAAGATGTTGAGTTTGCAGTTGAGATCTAGTTTAACACTCTGTACTTAAAGTAGTTTGCTCGGTGTTTCATCTCATAGAATCCAGATCTAACACCATTAGGTTAAGATAATAAATGTTTATAGACGTTAGGATTTAACGTGACGCATGCTTTCAGTACATCACATTGTTCGCTCGAATTTTATAAAAGTTGGCCGCCTGACTTAAATGTACACTAGGTCCATGCCACTGCTGATGGACTTTTCGTCCGTGAGGGTTTCACCAGCCAGTAGTCAACACTTCGGTGTTGACATGAATATCAATCATGTGGTCATTTTTATAAATTTCCCGTATGCAAAAGTTTTAATTTTTCGAAAAACTAAGGATTTCCTTATCCCAGGTATAGATTAACTTAGCCGTATTTGGCACAACTTTTTATGGAATTTTGGATCAATGCTCTTCAACTTTGTACATATTTTGATATTAGCGTCACTGATGAGTCTTATGTAGACGAAACGCGCGTATGGCGTACCTTATTATAATCTTGGTACCTTTGCTAACTATTATAAAGAACTAGATGTCTGGTTTTTTTCACACTGCTACTGAAAGCAAATCGTTCTGTCAAAGCCTGGGGTTTCCATCTTCAGAAGTTTTTGACATCATATTGTGTTAAACCGTCATAAGAGATTAGGGAATATAAAATTCACATTTAGACACTAATAAAGCATCACAACTTTCAGTCTGTCATGAAAAGATTTGGTTATTATGCGACAGTGCAGTAGAGACAAAATCATATGCGTGTAGTTGTAAAATACAACGAGTGCGTTTAAAGAGAAGTATTAATGTTTAATGCCTAGCTTTACAGATCTTTACAGCTCGAGTGTACGTCTTAACGACAGTTGATATCATTTACGTAACTGACTAACATATTTGTTTTTTTCTTTCTTTTTTTTACATAATTAAGGCCGTTAGTTTTCTCCTTTGAATTGTTTTACATTGTCTTATCGGGGCCTTTTATAGCTGACTATGCGGTATGGGCTTTGCTCATTGTTGAAGGCCGTACGGTGACCTATAGTTGTTAATGTCTGTGTTATTTTGGTCTTTTGTGAATAGTTGTCTCATTGGCAATCATGCCGCATCTTCTTTTTTATATTAACGCTTTTCCACCATTTTTTAGGCAATTCGTTAAATGCACATGCATACTGTTGTGTGGAAGTTAATATATGAAAACCCATTAAAAGACTTCTTATTTCAAAACAATCATGGCGGTTGATGTATACAATTTGATAAATGTTTTAATTGTCTATTGCTATCTTGAGTATTTACAATCTTAAAACTGTTCTTTATATTCCTGGGATAAACTATCATTTTCTTATTAATTGTAGTAAACAACCTTTCTCTTATGATGAATGGATTGGAAAAAAGAAATCACGGGAACAAAAATCGCTAGACGTAATAAAGGCTAAGAAAGAGAAAGAAAAGTCGGAGGAAAATGAAAGGTAATGTATTTAATAACATTGATGGTACCTATTTTCCTGAACCAGATGCGCCAATTCGACAGTTTTTCTAAGTTTCTAAAAAAAAATATTTCGGGTTGGAATTTATTATAGTGGTAACATATTAGTACGGATAATAAAATAGCAATATTTTATTCAAATAATTCAATTGTTCAAATAAAGTATTCTGTGTTCATTATTCATGAACTGTTCTGTTTAGTTGACAAACATAATTGTTATGTTTGGGGTTTTATAAAGTATTTCAGTTAAATTGAATCATTGTCATCTCTCAACAACTTCTTAGTTGCCTTTTCTATTCAATTTTAACACAAAAAGGTAATTTATGAAAATCGCAGGAATAACAAATCAGAGCACCCTGGTTTTTTTTTTGGATCAAACTTCATTTGACCATACTTGACCATGTGATGCATTTTCACGTTTATTGCTCATCAAATCCTTGTTAAACAAACACTAAAAGCTGGTTTATAATAAGTGAGAATTAAATCAGAATTCAAGTTGTTACTTCTTTGAAATTGAAATTGATGAGCTTACTATTTCTTCAGAGAGAAAATAAAAGGTCTCGGGTAAGTGGTGCCTCGTATTTTTGTTGTTGTATTATATTTTATAGTTTGATTATTTAAAGTATACAAATGTTTTATTATAGATCAGATTTTGTGATGTTCATTAAAACATTGTATTTTCAGCCTTGCAGATAGGAACGTTGATCTTTATTGAACTGTCACAAATAGTTTTTAATATAGATTCCATATATGTTACTTTGTAAACTCCATTTTTGACCACAAATTTTCGTTTGAAAAGCTTGAAATAAAGATATATCCTTTATATTTAACTGTTTACACTTTTTTACATTTTAACTCTCGGAATATTAAGGAAAATAAACATGATTTGAAGATTCGAAGGGATCCTGTTCTGATTGTGGGGTCATGAAAACACGTTTACTTGTATCGATAATATATCGATACTTAACTTTATTTTTGATCTTTGATGTCTAGAAGTCTTCAAAAACAACATTGTTATCTTCTAAACATTAAATTTCTTTTTAAGTATTTTTAAAAGCATCAAGAAAAATATGTAATTAAATAAAGATTTAAAAGATACAATTGTTCCCCTTTAAAATGTCAGCTTTGAAAGCTTTTTATGCTAAATGTTTTGTTTCTATATTTCATGCCTACACAGAAAATTGGATGAGTAAGTAATTTCAGGGTTCTCACTTTCATCTTTTATTAACCATATATTTCTTTACATACTTAATATCCTGTCTGTCTAACAGTTTTAATGTGTATTTCATTTTGTGTATACAACACTTAACCCTGACATTCACTCCCCCTTCCCCCAACCACGTCACACAGTTAACACAATATGTAATAAAATTCATTCACACCAAATGGTGTGCAATGGATAGTTTTTTATGTAAGAACTAGAAGATGTGGTATGATTGCAAATAAGATTGATATTTTAAAACCACCTCTAGATGTATTTTGAAGTCCGATTAGTGATCGATCTTACTCGCTTACAGATATATTTGTCAGTGTAATCGGGGTCTTAGAATTTCATTGTAATATAATTTTTAGAACATTTATGTTTATGAAATTAAAAACAAAACACGGGTTGACATTACTTAGTTGATACTGATAGTTAAATATGTTAAAGGATAACGTACTCTTAGGAAATAGAATTGTTACATGCATAACTGAGCATATTTCCTATTTAAAGATGATTAGTATTTTATAGTTTGTTTCTATGTATGTTGCAATGCCGTTTGTTTTAATGCAATTCAGTGTTTCTGTTATTTCGTTGTTTTCTTCTTAAAGTTGATGTATTTCTTTTGGTTTTTGTTTGTAACCTGTGTTTGTTTCTTTTAAATCGATTTATGACTTTTGAACAACCATACCACTGTTGCCTTTATGCATAATTTGCAACTAACATTCTTTTAGTTCTTAAAACATTTCCCAGAGTGTATCAGTCATTTTTAAACGTCCATGTCTTTATCATAAATGCCATCATGTTATATTATCGAGCATACAAAGTAATGCTAAGCTTGTTTTCTCACGCTTTGCTCAAAACGTCAATTTACTTCGTCTATGACGTCACTGCCTAATTAAAATTAGGGTTTTAATAAAAAACCATGTCTTGATTTTACATTTTTACTTTTTTTGAGCGTCACTTATGTCGTCTTTTGTAGACGAAACATGCGTATGGCGTACATGATCATACGCCTGATATCTTACAGTAGTTCTAATCAAATGTGTTCATGCATAATATCTTGTTAGCAAAATAAAAATTAGTCTGTGAGTTAGCTATCTTCAAAACAACTTGCAAGCATATTACTGTAGATTCATTATTATTCGTTGGATACCAATTTTCGTGGGTTTCGTGGATACAGGTGAACAACGAATTCAAACGTTCAACGAAAAACATATTTTCAATATGCTTTGTATACATGGATTGGCAAAACCACGACATCAAATATCAACGAATATGAACGTTTTCAGCAATCCACGAAAATTGATGCCCACGAAAATAAATGAATCCACAGTATGCAATTTATATATTGTTGAACAACTACTTTTTTTAATATAAATTTGCGAGTTTATCAATCTTTAAGATGAATTTCAAATCTGATTTCGACAAGTATATTATCTTTTTATATCCTATTTTTTTTTTTTTTTTTGTAGATCTTTCTTACTCTCGAGTGAAAATTCTCACAACAGCTTTTATGAAATGATGTTTCTCGAAGTAGTGAATAGATATATGAAAGTAATCAATTTAATTTTCTGATATTTATTTGTCTTTTAATTGTCTACATTACACGTATTTTCATAAATTTAGGTGATGATAGATGCTTCTTCATTTTTTTATTTCTGTATATTTCTTATTCAAGATACATTACTTATTTTCGTTCGTGAATTATTCTGGTCCTGTTGCATTGTATAATTCCCTTTTTCAGGAAACGTGCTGAGATAGAAAAAAGCCAGTCATACGAAACATGGTTAGAGAACCGAGAATTCGAAAAGAAGAAAACAGACATCCATAGAACCCAAGAGGAAATAAGAAGAATTGAAAGAGGACCTAGTGCTTTTAGACTATATTTGCGTTCTCTCGGAAGAACAAGGGATGGTGAGACGTATGAAGACTGGTTAGACCAAAAAGAGGAAGAAGTGGGAATGGACCGCTCAAATAGAAAAACACTTGTTGGACATTGATGGGACCTGATAGCTTTAGAGTACCAGTCAAGTAATTTCAAATAAACGGATATGTAATCCAGTCATTTTCATTCACTTGAAATTCAATCTGTTGATTGAGGTTGAAATGAAGCGGAAGTTGGAATATGCATAAACAATAAAAAATAATATGAGAAATACGTCACAGCATGAAAAGAGACGTTATTTACCATTGTTTTTTTTTATTTCTACTTGTTCATTCTACATGTTCTTTTAAGAGTCTGAGACTTTCTTACTCTTGATAGTGTGTTTTAATTCAATTCTTATAAATCCATTAGATGAAAATTAAATTTGATTTTTGGCCGAAATAAAACTAATTAATTCCACCTTGGTATAGAATCCAAAGTTCATTATATGCTATAAATTGATTCTAATAGCATTTACTTCTGTGTTTTTCCAAGGTACTGTTTTAGATAAAATAGTAGACAAGTTCTTCACATTTTAGATTATTGTACATCATCTGTATGATATTTTCTGCATGCTGTAAAAGTAGTATTGTTCGGTGTACAGAAGTGATTTAGGTGATTGATTTTTCAGAGGGCTAGAAGATGTTTTACATGTCCATTTCATTACAATACGTTGGTTTTTTTTTTGGCGTACCATTAACTCTTGTCTTTCTGAAATTAACTTTCATTTCAAAATGAAATGTAACATTTATAATGGCACGAGCTTCAAAAAAATGTCCTTTCTGCGCTTCATTCAAAAAAATTCATCATGGATACCAGCACCAAAATGTTCTTCGGTCAACGCTTTTTCGCCATAATTTATTACGCACTTCAGCGTCAAACCCTTGCAAATAAGCGTGACCATTGCGGTTTTGAGTACCATCGTGTTGCATATATAATCATGCATGCTATTTGTTTTCCATGAATTGATTGAGTAAAATGTTAAAATGTTAATTGTTATTATCCTCTTATTATTGTTAAATTTTTTTTAATTATTTTATTAAACTGTAAAATTTGGTACCAAATCTGTCTTCAAACGATTTGTGGCAGTAATCTTTTGACAATATTAAATCTTTTTAAAAGTGTTCAAACTATGATTTAAAGTATCCATGTAGTATTTTTGCATCTCCTTTATCTGTATTTCCAGTATCCATAATATTTACCAACTGTACTGTCTGCGTTATCCTTTTAACAGAGTACCGTAATTACATATATATTTGAAATTATTTGTATGATTAAATTTTCAATTTAAAACAAGAAAAAGCGACAAATCAGTTAAAATACAGTTTGAAGTTACCCAACGTTCTTTGTAACGTTATATGACGTAAATCGGCATTTACCAACCAATGTAACCGATGTTTTTTTATGTTTATCAACTATAACCGATGCTGTAATCTTAAACAAACAAAAAACAAATTCAGTTAAGAGGGACCAAAGATACCAAAGGGACAGTCTAACTCGTAAATCTAAAACAAACTGACAACGCCATGGCTAAAAATGAAAAAGACGAACAGAAAAACAATAGTACACATGACACAACATAGAAAACTAAAGAATAAACAACACGAACCCCACCAAAAACTAGGGGTGATCATCATTTAACATGAACATGTATAACTAAACACATACAGCATATATAATTTAGATGCACTTCATCGTTAATAAAGTATGTGTCTTATATGACATGTCTCTATTCTATAAACCTTCTGTTTTTTCTTTATTGTATATAATCTTACATAGACAGGTAAATAACACCAAATGCTTTCAATGGTAAATAAAATGGGATTCAGACAACCATATGATATTACTTCTTTCTGGAATTTTGATAAGAATAAGCTTATATTATTAATTGAATGGTTTAACCGTATTTGGTATACTTAACCTTGTTTAATTATCTTAATTATAGTGGTGCATATATTGTCATTTGGAAATAGTTCAGAAAAAGTATTTAACTAATTAAAATTGGTCTCACCGACTTTGTCCTATTTCTTAGTCAATTATTCAAAAGCTGGTTGTCATATATGGTAAGAAGATATGTTATACATTTTTCACATAATATTTATGACTTTGTTTTATGTGGTGACTTATAGTTATTTACGTCATTGTGAATCTGATGGACAAAATGATGGAGGGTTTCTGATTATAAACATGTAGTTCCTTTTGTTGTGTATTCAACGTTGTCAGTTATTCATGAGAATGTCATTCGATGTGATTGAGACCAATGAACGTTTGTCCTGACTTCTGAAATTGATTAACAACCTATTTGAACGTCAAATGGGGACACTTTACAGTGATTCAAAATAAAATCCATTACTTAAACTTGATTGAAAATATTTTATATAAATAGCAAGTTCTCTCTAAAACACAATGCATTTCACACACTAGTCTTCAATGTTAATATTTACTAAAAACTCATGATGTCGTATTTTATGGACAATATTCCCTGTTGTTTTCTAACTTGCTATCTAGATATCCAAAATTTTGCATCGATAACCAAACTTGATTAGTTTGAATCAGAAATACATTTCATCATAACCCTTTATAATTGTCATGGTGAACCGACATTAATGATATGTACTTTCGAACTTATTCTTTTGATACAGAAAGTACGTTGAATAGTTTACAACGCACAAAAATACAAATGTATGTTTACTCGCAATATTTATTTGTCTAACATCTACGTTTTTTCTTCGGATATTTTACGTTTAATGCAAACGATATAAACCTACGAAGTCTTATATTATAGGACTAGGGAATTGAGGTAAATTTTGTTATAGATCAAAACAAAATATACAGTATTGAGTTGTAATCCAGTTAAAATGACAACAACATTACTACAAAGATAATATTGTTTTTCAAATGATACAAACATTGTACCTTAAACCTTTCAATTATCTTCAATCATCTTTTCTCTGTAGACCCTACATTGTTTAAGTGGTTGCAACTTTATCCAATAGCAACATAAAAGCTTCTTGTACTCGAGGAGACCTTCATGCATTAAGACGGTTCACATTTTTTTAATTGCGGACAAGAGCTTGTTTTGACCTGACGTCTTATTTTTAAAATTTTAAACCTTGATGAATTCAGCATTACATAGTTAACACTAAGAGAGTTGTTTACATTTCAAATGTCATCAAGGTCACTTCTATAACTGTCTGACGGGCTTTAAGTCGACAGGATAAAAGGTCCATTTATTCAGGTTATATTAAGTTCTGTATTACAATGGGTAGCATTAGAGTCCTTTAAGGTACGACAGTCCGTACGTGACCCATGACATCCGATATTGTATGCATTATGTTGGCTATTGTCTAGCAAAATCCAGTCTATACTATATCAATTACAGCAGAGTTCATTAAGTGTGTAGGTAAATAAAGAATTGTTGGCTAGCTTGCTTGTTAGCTGAACTGTGATATCATTATTAGGCTAGGTATACTACAATCCTTTCGGAGAAGTCTAGTCCTACAGACAGAAATATTGGTTATCTGTTGGACTAGTCTACTCTTGTATTTTTCTTCTGAAATTCTGAATATCAACTCTCTTACCTACACTCTTTTACTTTCGTCAGCGGGCAATGTTCAGGATAAAAAGAAAAACCATCCTGTATGAGAATTTGAAAGTGTTAAATATTTGCAATTGTTATTAAATCACAAAACATAAGTACTGCAGATTTTTTGTATTCCTTCATGTGGAATGACTACAAAAGGGGGTGTTTACCACTTTCCGAACATAATTTACAATTCATGTTCGTTACTCGACACTTTTAATACAGAAAAAAATCAGAGATATCAGTATTACTTTCAAATATCGAATACTGGTTCCCTACTAAATTTCTGAACATATTTAGAATATTTTCCTACGTATTGACAGCTATCTGAAGTTAGTTCATAGTAGACTCATGTTCTGCCCCATTATCCGACAGTAGACGAAGTATTAAATTTGGTCAAGACGCCAAGCTAAGTTCATATGAACTTAGTTTGAGATAAACGTTGTTTTCGTATTTTTTTTCAAAACAACTGTACTTTATGGTAAAGATTGGCGTTCAAGTGTAGTCAAACCAATGCAATTTATTTAATGACATTGTTATAGTTTTAGGAAACAGTAACATCAACATCAAAAGGTAATGTACTGTATTGTGGACTTGTGGACTGATGGTTCACAATAGAATTGACTTCAACAAGTTGATTGTATTCACAGTCATGATGTTGAGTCTATCATAATGATTGTCTGACAATCCTGTTGGTGGGTGGGATGGGATAGAATTGTATTTTGACGTTGTACATGTATAGACAAAGGTTTTTATTGTGTTTATTCTTAATCAAAATCACTTTTAAATACTTTTAGAGCAGCCGATAGTGAAGTAACTTTACAAATGATTTATAAATTGATTTCAAAGACGCATTGGTCATTTTCACATTGAACCACTATTCTTTGTATCGTATTTATCATATTTATTTTAACAGACAATTCTTGTGAGAGCTATGTCAGTGAAAACAATGAAACAAACGTCCAGACGGTTGGAATAAATACAAGAAGAATCAATGCTATTCTTTTGATCTGGGAGTATAACATGGCGTTATGCTTCGGTATGACACTTCTTTTCTGACGCCAGGAATTGTTATTCACTAATTGTCTTGCAACTGGTTAATAGTGATGTTTTAGCATGTATGATCAAAAGTTTTTTTTTTTATCCATACAGATAAAATAACAAAGTTACAGCGTTACCAGACAAATATTTAGGATAAACAGGAAGCACCAAATCGGCATCGCTCACAACATTTCCATATGTTTTATAACTATAAGCTTAGTATGGTACGTGTGCTAGATTTGTAATATTAGAAGTGGAGCATACATCATCAATATCCCCCTTGTCCGTTTGTCTGTTTGGTAAAGCATTGCGCTAAGGTACAATAATTATTATAGTTTACTAATACATTATTTTTAGGGAGAACCAAATTATTATTCTTTTATATTTTAGTAACTTTACACACTCCATTTTCAGAAAACAGTCGCAATCCACTAGTAGTAGTATACAATATAATACTATGCTTTAATAATAAAAAAAAATACGTTGTCACAATAAAATGTGAAACAAGAGGTAAACATACTCAAAACAGCAATTACAGACGAACATATAAAGAAATATACCAATACGTTCCAGATCGTCTTTCTGTTGCATATTTTGCCGCGCTAATTCTATAAGACATTTGTAATCACATAAGCAACACGACGGGTGCCGCATGTGGAGCAGGATCTGCTTACCCATCCGGAGCACCTGAGATCACCCCTAGTTTTTGGTGGGGTTCGTGTTGTTTATTCTTTGGTTTTCTATGTTGTGTCATATGTACTATTGTTTTTCTGTTTGTCTTTTTCATTTTTAGCCATGGCGTTGTCAGTTTGTTTTAGATTTATGAGTTTGACTGTCCCTTTGGTATCTTTCGTCCCTCTTTGATCTTTGGAAGAAGGTTTAAATGTTTATTGAAAGCAGTTCGAATTACTATATCAAAATGAAGCCGCATTCGACTTCGATCTTAAGTGAATATGATTGTCAAAGTTCGATGTTTTTCTCTAAGTGTTACGGTTTCCTATTTCTTTATAATTTAATTGCTACAAAATACTACTAATAATAACTCCTTGTCTAAGGATTACAGACTTAATGTTTGTTCTGGAACATTTTAACATGCTTTCCATAGATACTTTTTATGTGATGATCTCCCTTCATTAACACAACCCATGATTGCTCGATTGAGCACTTTGGATCAGTATTTGTCGTTGTACTGTCCACCACACTGGAAATTATGCTACTTTTCTATTATTATTATGTATAATTTGAGATGAACCGTTAGTTCCATAATGATTTCTGTGACGATTTGAAATAATTGCACCGAAAAGCCTTTGCAAACATTTGATTTGAGTACCTTACATTGTATCACTTTTTGGGTATTTAATAAAAATAAATGCATTTTTTAGTAGTTCAATCTACTTTTTTGTGTAAGTATATGGCCTGTATCGCCCTACTTAAATTTGTATTTTTTGCTTTGTAAAGTGTCCCTTTTTCCGTTTAATTTTTTAAGGAACGCCCTTTGTGACATAATTCTTTATAGTCATTTTTTTGACATTGTATTGAAAAGTGAATTTTAAAATAAAATTACTTAGGTTGTTTTTATTTTGTCTTTTGTAGTTTTCAATCTCTTGACATATAATGAAGATGTGATTGAAGAACTTTGTATTTTTTATGCATATTTGATTCAGAAGGTTAAACTACATGTCACCCCCGGGGTCGGACAAAACAATGTTGTTCATACAAAAAGTGGCAATAGGATATAGAATATAAACAAGTTTAACCCTTTTTGGAATTGAAAAAAGAATGAATAATAATTGACGGTATTTGTAATACTGATATTATAAATGAACTATCGTGTTGATAAGTTGTCTGTTATTATGTTATACATTTATATAATTATATAATCAAATATTATTATGTTATTTTTCTATTATTATTATGTATAATTTTTAGATAAACCGTTAGACCCATAATCATTTCTGTGACGATTGAAAAATTGGCACTGAAAAGTCTTTGCAAACATTTGATTTGATTATTTTACATAGTATCACTTTTTGGGCGTTTAATCAAATTAAATACATTTTATAGTAGTCGAATCTACTTTTTGTGTAAGTATATGGCCTGTATCGCCCTCTTAAATTTGTATTTTTTGATTTGTAAAGTGTTCCGTTTTTCGGTTTAATTTTTCTAAGGAACGCCATTTGTGACATAATTCTTTATAATCATTTTTTTTGACATAGTATTAAGAAGTGAATTTTAAAATAAAATCACTTAGGTTGTTTTTATTTTGTCTTTTGTAGTTTTCAATCTCTTGACATCCAATAAAGATGTGATTGAAGAACTTTGAGCTTTTTTTTATGCATATTTGATTCAAACAGTTAAACTACATGTCAATCCGGGATAGGACAAAACAATGTTGTTCATACAAAGAGTGGCAATGTGATATAGAATATAAACAAGTTTAACCTTTTAGGAATTGAAAAAAGGATGAATAATTATAAGTGACGGTATTTGTAATACTGATATCATAAATGAACTCTCGTGTTGATAAGTTGTCTGTTATTATGTTATACATTTAATATATAATTATATAATCAAATATTTATTATCTGCTTAATATGTTAACATGCATATGCATTTGGAAGTGCAAAACTGATTATTGTTGAAGGTAACATTATTTAATTTGCACAATTGTGTAAATTTATACTTGAACAATTTTAAATTATAACTTGCCATAATTAAGGTATACAGTAATGAATGTCACGTCATTTTTCGTCATTATTTATACTCTTTAAGGGATAGATAACTAGTGTTATAAATGCTTAATAAATTTCATACTATTATAGTGACAATTTGCAGTCATTTTCATCACTATTGTTTCTCGTTATGGGACAGACAATAAGTTTTATTAATGTGTTAACAGTTTCATAACTATACTAGTTGGTAATTTTAAGCTAAAGTGTAAAACATATTACAGTGTTTTCCATTCGCCATTTAAGCCGGGTGTGCCGACCACCTTCTTTTCAAAGCCGACCACCTTTCCATTTCAGCAGGTGGTCGGCTTTTTTTTCAAATTCCGGATTTTTTTTTTCGGTTCCGCACCGTAAAATTTTAAATACTAATCGCGCCTTGAAGTTTGTTTTTCAATGACAAAAATGGCGGAACGTCAAATTTCAATGTTTTCTTTTATTAATCGGGAGAATGGAAAGGCAGATGACGATGGTGCTAAGGAAAATTCTAAGCCATATAATTCATCTAAAACGGATAGTTGAATTGAAATTGTTGAAATTAAAAAAAAAAGTATCAAAACAACAGAAAAGGCACACAGGCGATCGCGAAGATAAACAGGTTGGGAACAATCTCAAAATGGGGGATATCCCTAAAATTAGGGACTGTCCATCAGGCAATGGGTCATATAACTGTTTAAGAAAAGATAAAGAAAAACTTAGATTTATTATCTTAAAAGGGGGAAATCGTTTTATTTGATACAACTTTTCTAAAAGATTGTCCATAACACAGGTACTTGTTTCTATCCATTAGAGACCCACTATCAACGTCTCTTTGAATGTACCCCTCTTAAAAGAGATAGTCATTACATTGAGAGGTTATCCCTCATCTGTTTCTCTTTAAATGTACCCCTCATAAAAGGGATAGTCATTACATTGAAAGATTACCCCTCATATGAGGGTCGGTGATAAATATGAATAGGACTTTAAAATGTATAATCGTCATATAATAATTATATGCCTATTATCTTTGTTTGTCTTCTGCAATAACTGTTAAAGGGCTTGGTGAGCTTCGTCTTTGCCGAATTCCTTACTTCAAACACAAAGTTAATATTTTCCTCACATTATATATGTACTTATTATTCCAGTAATCTGTAGAATAATGTTATTAATAAAGACTCTTAAAACCAACATATTGCTACTAATAAGAAAATAGTGCAAGTATATGAAAAATATGTCAAATTGTATCTTTCATCAGTTCATAAACTCAGTTGACAAATATATTGCCACTAAGACTAAGTATGTGGTCAAAAACCTATTGATGATATCTTAATTAAGGATTTAGTAATCTGTTATTTGGTCTTATCAAGTACTTGAACTCTAGTCTAGACTATCTGCTTTACTATTCGATCAGTATCTCAATTTCAAGTTGAATGCAGATGAATATTGGTATACGTTTAAAGTTTTGTTGTATGTCTCGTCAACATGGTTATGATTACATGTATTTATACATTTTGGAATTTAAAAAAAAAACTTTTGTATTGATCTTTCCTGATTAAGGTCAGTTTGGAAAAGCGGGGCTTTCTCATCGTTACTTTATAGTTTTGTACTTTTAAACCTCAATTGTAAGTTAAAACTTTATTGTAAATATTTGTCTGATGAAAGAATTCAGCATTAAAATGTCAATGATAAAAAATTGTTTAAACACTTCTTAAAATATTAAAATTTCCTACTCTAACCATTAACCTTCATATAATGGAGCATTTACCATTTTACCTTGCCATACATCTATATATAATAATATCACACACAATTATATAAAAAACATAACAGAATTACTCTTTTTTCAATCATATTAGAACCACACTTTTCGAACCATGTAACATGTAACAGTACGATCAATGAAACATGTTTGAGGGAATTGCAATTTATATTAACACTTATAAAACAAGTAAAATTTAAAACCCAAATTACATTCATTAGACCTGATTCACTATTCTCCTTTGTACCAAACACAGCATGAGGAATTGTAAAATTAAACGACAAAACATATAACATTTGTGACAACATGCTGACAAAGGCGGAGTTTTGACGATTGGCATCGATCAATTTTTATGTGGGTGTTGCATTGACTATAAAAAAGAATTTCTTCGGAGGTTTATAGACGTTCTCAATCAAACTGTATCAAAAAATCTATCCAACACTGTTAACGCTGAGGATTTATTCCTCTGGGAATAAGGTATGTATGCATGTTTTTTAATGTTTGTATAGCTATATGCTGCATTGTAAAAGCTCTAACACATCTCAAGGAGGTATGTGGCTTTAAATTACTAAAACTGTTTTGTAACATTCTTTATCATGTTACAAATGTGGGCAGTCCTAACCTATACAGCAAGTTAATTGGTACCCAATCATTCAGACTAGTCATAATTAACTTGCAACCGGATTTAGGACCACAATCAAGTTAACTTGAAAAGCGGTGCTATGACTGTTTGTATGACTGTCGAAAAAGTTAACTTGATGCAGGTCCACTAATATTAAAAGTTAACTTCCAAACCAGTTCGGCAATAAACTAATTTTGCTTTTAACAAATCCGTCTGAGCCGGGCCTGACTTCTCGGTAACTTCTGTTTGGTCTGCTCAACACTAAGATAAAACTTTGCTTGTAATACACATTTTTGCGTTATCTGCCTATTTGTACATCGACAACTCTATGGATTACCCTTCTAACGAGCATCTTATATAAATTTCAATAAATATCAAATTCTTGAAGTCGTATATTTATTTCAATAAAATGTGTAAGTTCTGATCTGTTTTAAAATGAAGACATGTGACAAGCTTGGTTATCAAACAAAATAGATTAACAATGGCAATGACACATAGTACATAAATTGCTTACAATAAAAATGATAAATGAAAGCAATATTGGTTTACAGCGACTTAGGTTGATTTTGTGTATGGTCGATTGATTAATTCATGCCCACATTATTACCGTTTTTGTGTGTGTGTGTGCATCAATTTAGAGTCCAAGCATGCCCTATTTTTATTTAAATAATTGAATCGTCACCAAAAATCAATAGGGGTCATATCTCAGACTGGCTCTTATACATGTAACAAAAATATTTGAAAATGACGATGTTTGTACTTTACTAGAAAAAAAGAATAAGAACAAGCCGTTTAATAAATCAGAATTAAAAAAAAAACTCGGGACGGATTACATGTACAAATATAAATTACGACAAAATTGGAACACAATTACTACAAAAATGTATATGTGTCCGGATCAATTTAGAGCGTCATATATAGATATATGAAGATTTGGTATGAGTGCAAACTCAGTTGGTTGGAAATCTGAGGCTTGCTCATATAACAAACAAAAATGACTTCCTCAAACAAAACTTTCTTTTTTTGTATTTTATTTTGTATATGGTCGCAGAATATATCAGTAGTTATTCTATTTTAGGATAGATTACATATTACAAATGACAATACAAGAGTTACTTTTAAAATTGAAATCATTAAACATGTTAGAAATTATTAGTTTTTACAGGATGTTTCTTTCTGTAATTCTGGTTGCATGTTGTATTTCTATGATCGAGACAATCACATGTGACAGATCCAGAGAAAAGGCAATGATATCTGAAATACGGTCGCTGTCTACATCTATGCAGTCATTACTTGTGTCATTAGAAAACAAGATAAACGGTAAACTTATATTGTCTATCTTTTGAAACCTGACAACATTACAAAAGCAAGAAAGCTTAAAAATGGAAGGACATTAAAGAAAATAACCTGATATACTTGT
Source organism: Mytilus galloprovincialis (assembly GCA_037788925.1). Taxonomy (NCBI): domain Eukaryota; kingdom Metazoa; phylum Mollusca; class Bivalvia; order Mytilida; family Mytilidae; genus Mytilus; species Mytilus galloprovincialis. The sequence goes on along the minus strand of CM075333.1, from coordinate 46,836,300 downwards.
ATTTTTATTTTTGATTCTGTTTATCATTCTTTTATGGTTAGTGAGTTGGGAGAGAATTGTATGTTAACTTTGTTAAAAAGGGTTTTTGGTGTGTTTTAATTTTGTCAAAATCACTTTATTTAATTTTAGCAACTTTCGAAATTGAATACATTTTGTACCCAAATAAATAGTTTGAAAGTTTTTTTAATTATCTAGCATGCATTGATAATTTTTACATGGAACCACTGATCTTTGTACAGCACTTATCATATTTATTTAAACAGAAGATTCTTGTGAGTGCGGTGCTAAAGAAATCAAATGTCCAGACGGTTGGAAGAAATACAAAGATCACTGTTACTTTTTTTCGCCTGATGGCAAAACATGGCATGATACTGAAGTATGTCACCTCTTTATTTATTCAGAAATGTCCTGGCAACTGTAAGATACAACTTTGTCAAGACTTATTCAATCATTTTTTAAGTGATGGATCAATATTTCTGTATTAAAACTACTCGATCCAGTTGACACAACTTAAGACCAGCATGTATAATGTGTATTCTAAAATCAATTTTTTTAAAGATGTTTTGACAAAAAGAAATAACCACTTGCAGGAATAATTGCTAAATAGAAAAGGATGTCCGGTATATAAACACGATCAAGGAACGTAAAATATTTCACTATAATTAAACAATAATTACTTTCATAATGCAATGGTTGTCATTTTGTTGATCAATTTCCTGTCGATGGAAGCTTTGCAGAGTATAAAATTCTTGATACATGGTTATCAGATAAATAATTCAAATGAGGTGTTTAAAAGTTCATAAGAAGAAATTTAAAGTTAACGATGATTTGATATTGTTCTGAGTATAACGTTATACATCTGTAATTTCAGAAACAATGTACAAATATGAGTGGCTACCTTGTGAAGATAACTGACTCAACATAAAACTCATGGGTGGTTGACAAGCTCAATAGTAAGTATGTGTTATACCTATGATAAGACATATTTACCATAAACACAGCTTTATTAGAAAAAATGGCTAACTAGAAAACAGTGTGCAAAAATAAAGTTAAACCAATTCATGGAACATGTTATCTTATCTTGTATTATCAATTAAGGGAAAGTACACTGTCAACATATATCAAAACTGACGGTTTTATAAGTTCTTAACCCTCTAAATAAATTATAAATACGTCATACGGGATTGTCTTCAACTCTGTTTCGAAAAACCTTCTACCAGTTAAGTCAAATGTTTGGGTTAAGAAACAATTTTTGTACTAATTCCAAAACTTAATTACGAGAAACATTTCTGAAATTTAAGGAAGTTCGCCTGTCATGTTTTTGGAATTTATGTAAGATTTTCGGAATCCTCTGGTTTTATTTGAATGCCTTAAAAACATTTACCCATGGACTCCGATTTTTCTTTTATAAATCTTTTACATGTATAATTATAAGCCATTTGTAAAAATCTCATCAAATCTTATTTATTTTTGATAGTTTTTATGAACTTTAACTGGTCAATGAAACAGTAATGGAAAATCAAGAGAGAAGATTTCCCCGCCCGAATTCCAATGTCTTATATCTTGAAAATAAGCACATCGACCCCTATATTTTTGGGCTTTTAAGATTCCTCAATTAATCCCCTATCAATATATACTAGTGTAATGGAAAGCTATTTATTTTTAAACTGAGCAGCGAACTTCCTTAAGTCAAATTTTTGGGTTAAGAAACAATTTTTGTACTAATTCCAAAGCTTAATTACGAGAAAAATTTCTGAAATTTAACTGAATTCCATTATTTAAAATTGTGATGTTAATCCATTATGAAAACGGTTGTTTGAGCATCTGGTTTCATGGACAATAAATAATACAAGTATTTTGATGGCTTTGCGTATATATGTTTACTTGTGAGTTAATTTTTCTTTGCATAAAAATGCCCATTAATAAACTAACAAATTTTACTATTGTTGTACACAGAGTCGGCTAAATTCTATCATGGCTCTTGAATGGGGATGACAGACTTGAAGAAAGAAGGAGACTGGAGATGGGTCGATGGCTCGTCTGTTCGTTTTTACAACTGGAGTCCAAATCAACCGGACGATAACAACAATCGTGAAGATTGTGGTCATTTTTCGTCACACCATCATTATGAATGGAATGATGCACCGTGCAACCTAGACAACATGGGGTATATCTGTGAGTGTTCACATGTAAGTTTGTTTTCATAAAATAAGTAGATCATTGCCAATGAGACAACTCTCCACAAGAGACCAAATGACACAGAAATTTACAACTATAGGTCACCGTATGAACTTTCATAAGGAGCAATTGCAATACCAAATATTCAGCTGTGAAAGGCCCTGAAATGACAAATACAAAACCATTCAAACGAAAAGACTAATGACCTTATTTAATTACAAAAAAAACGAACGAAAAACTGTATGATACACAGCAACAAACGACAACCACCGAATAACAGGCTCTTGACTTGGGACATGCACATACAACATGTGGTGGGGTTAAACTAGTTTATTGATGCCAAACCCTTTCCATAACCTGGTACAGTAGTGCAACGGCACAACACAAGAAAAAACTATGCGAAACAAAGACCGTTCTCATTTTCATATTTCTATTTGTTTATAACTTTTCTTACGATTATCAAATAAATTTTCATTTTTTATGAAAAAAAAATTTCTCCTACTCGTTGAATACTAAACTCTAGACACGTGATCAAGGTCAAATATTGAATATATAAAAATTTATTATATTTGTTAATCTCTTTTTCTACAGGGATTGAACTGCCGACCCGTTGATGAAAGAGAGAAACAAGTAGCAAGTGAAAGATAATTATACTGTTTGTTTCAATACAAAAATCAGAACAGAGGGATTTTTTTTCATTTTGTCTCAATCTTATAGTCAAGCTGATTCGTGCGTATTTTGAGAAGAATTGTTGGTTTGTTGATGAAGAATACAACATTGAATATTTGGAGGCATATGCTTGGTAGTCAATTAAATCTATAATTAGTTATCAAAAGTACCAGGATTTTAATTAAGTACGCCAGACGTGCGTTTCGTTTACATCAGACTCATCAGTAACGCTCATATCAAAATAGTTATAGAGCCAAACAAGTACAAAGTTGAAACCCACTATGTCACATTCAATTTTGCGGCTTTTTTAAAGATGGCATTTGAATTTTACAGTCAAGTATAGTACAATGCAAATGATATACATACCAAATCTTTTAGTAGCCGTTAAAATGTTATGCAAACTTTCTAATAAGTCGTGAGGTTATACTAAACTCTTCAATATTTCTAAAAAAGATGGAAAATATCCAAATTGCCGCCAAAAAGAGAAAATGAACAAAACTAAGACGCCTTTGCTGATATCTATTTTTTCTGTCAAATTTTATTTTGCAATTGAAACAATATTCTATGGATTGGATTTCTATGGTACACGGTACGTGTAACTGCTAACAAGAATGAAATTAAATCAAGAGTTTCATGCCCAGTTTTGGTTGGGTTCGTGTTGCTCAGTTTTAAGTATTCTACATGTTCTATGTTTTGATTCATAAACTGTTGTATGTCTTTTGGACCTGAATTGTTTTTGCCGTTGCGTTATAAGTTTTTCGTCGACTTGTAATTACTTTAGATAACCCTTTGGAATCTTCCGCCTCTATTTTTAAAAATGATAAAGTTATCTATTTGAACGTGCTAGATTGTCCATCGTCCTGGAAAACTTAAATTCATTCCAAACGTTCAAATTCAGTCGACTGTTAGCAATGTTTTGAGAATTAAAGTACATCTTGGGTTTACATAATTATAACTTTGTGATTCTAATGGTTTGAAAAAAAACCAAAAACGTTTTATTAGGGTTTTTGACAATCATAGTTCATTCGAAATAGCAGCCAAGGAACAAGTTTGAGCAACACAACAGTGATGGAGTATTCTCCTAATAATCTCCCATCAGCATGTCCAGTTCAATCTATGTTGATACAGACTAGTAGAAGTATAGTAGAATCATACGCCTTCTTGTCATTCCATTCTTTAATGTTATGTACATCTCACCAGGGTCTCGTTACTCAATATAAAGATTGCCAAATATTTGAATTAGAATGAGAAGTCTTCTGTTGAAATATCATTAACTTATCTTTTTCGGGATACATGATAGATTCTTAAAATAATCTTCAGTTCATGAAAATGGTGTTTCCCTACCATAAACACTCAAACAGCCATTGGTTTTCTAAAAAAAATGTACCAGATTCTATTTCTATTCGGTTACCTCAAAACCAACCAATTCATAAGGTATCTGTCTATGATTTAAGAATCATGGATTGTCCAAAAGTTGTGACAGATATGATATATTCCTGAATCATGATGGTCTGGCTGAAATACAAAAATATATGGTACGCAGATATACTTAAAGTTTAACGTTATGATGAACTTTCAAGGCATAACTTAGTCCAATTACAGCTACAATGTCCGATTGTATATTAGTAGTGTTTAAAACTAACATCATAATGCGAATATAGAAATTACTTATTCTTACGTTTGTAACAAGTGCCCAGTTTAAAGTACCACAAATATCCTGACGTTATTAATCATTAGACCATTTCCATGAACTGTTAGTATTTCTGCTGATTTCTTTTGAAGCATAACAAGTGAGACGACTATTTTATTCTGGTAAAGGTTTGAAACTTTTTTCGATAAGATGCTTCTTCAATTGGAGTTACCTAGATCTACATTCCATATCCTGGTAACTGATGCGTAAACATTGAAACTATCGTGTTTATTTAAAATTTTGAACCGGTAGTTGACGTCATCATACACTGTGCATTTTGACACTTAATCCTTATTTCCTTGTTTAAACATCAGGTATAAGGGCGCTTGGCCAATATACATTTAAAGTTGGTTAAAGTCCAGCTGAGGTTATGTCGAAAAAGAATAGACGAAAAAAATACTTTGAAATAGTTAGCATAGTAGTTACTTAATGGAATATATTGTTTTTACAAACAACGGTATATTACTAGGTATTCCAAGTGCTTCACGAAACCTCTTTTTAAATTATCAACTTTAATTTGATCAGTAATCCAAGCCGGGCTTCAAAGTTATTATGAAACATCCTATTCTAGAGGTGGCGGGAATCAAGTGTGGATACTGAAACATTCCTAAGATCTTTTCCAGTACATACAATCTAAGACTCTTTCACCTTGCAATAGTATTAAAATATTTGACCTTTCTACACTTTACACAAGTATTCCAGATTTCAAACTGAAAGACAAATTGAAATGGTTGTTCCTGCTATGTTTCGTTAAAGGAATGTCCAACGTAGATACAAGTATCTTGTCCTATGGAGGGATCAATCCTTCATTGTAAAATATTACTCCGAAACTGACATTATCAAGATGCTTGATTTCATGATTGCCAACGTATTTGCTACGTTTGGAGGACGTGTTTTTCAACAAATAATCGATATTTCTATGGGTACAAACTATTCAACTCTACTTGCCGTTTTGTTCCTCTATTCATATAAGCTGACGTCATACAGGAACTTTTAAGGGAGAACGGAAAGAAATTACCAGTATGCTATAACTTTTCTTTCCGCGATATAAATAATTCAAATTCTATTTTGGTGACTATGTTGAACGCATCTATCCCATCGAACATGAGTTACAGAATACAACAGATACAGTTAAGTCTGTCATATATTTTGAATTACATCTAGTAATTGACAATGATGGTCGGTGGAAACCAATATTTTACGACAAAAGAGACGATTCCAAATTGTGAACTTTCTATTTCTATGTGGCAAAATTCCAGCGGCGTCTTCATACCGAATATTTATCTCTCAGTCGATACGATATTCCAGGGCTTGAATTTCCTATCACGATTTTCCTTTTGAGTTATTCATGTTATTGTGATATCGTAATATTTTGTATTCTTGTCTTTCGTTTTTGCGAATGTGCTTTGTCTATATGCCGTTTTGTTTTTCTTTTTGATATATTGTTTGTTTTATAGTGGTTAATATTACAACAGAATTTTGACTGCTGTACTCCTATTTTTGACATTTTTAACTACTATGTCTTTTTGTTTTGTTCACACCTTGTTGTCAATATTATGCGACTGTCATACAAGTGAGAGGGTTTAGCTAACTATAAAACCAAGTTGAATCCACAATTTTCTACAAAAGAAAATGTCTGTACCAAGTCAGGAATATGATATCCATTGGTTTGATGTGTTTTAAGCTTTTGATTTTGCCATTTGAGTATGGACTCTCCGTTTTGAAGTTTCCTCGGAGACCGGTATTTTTGTTATTTTACTTTTTTCGTAAGTTTTACGGACGCCATCACAAGTTGGTTGACTGTTACGGAACATGTGTTTTACAGATGATAGCGGATCTGTTCCTATTGTCTTAACTACAAACCCGTCTCCTTTTTCCGAATGTTACCCTTCCGAATTAGATTTATTACCAGGATTTTACTAACACGAACAAGAATACATGTGAATGTGGAGCAGGATCTACTTACCCTTTCAGAGCACCTGAGATCACCCATTTTTTTGGTGGGTTCATGTTGCCCAGTCTTTGATTTTCTTTGTTGTGTTTTGTGTACTATTGATTGTCTGTTGGTCTATTGTTTTAGCCATGGCCTTGTCAGTTTGTTTTCGACTTATGAGTTTGTATATTCCTCAGTTGTCTTTCGATTCTTTTTTTCTATACTGTGCTGTTGACTAAAAGTTGCTATATATATATATACTTGCAATAAGCATGATGATGTTATCGACGAATACGTGGAATCGTAGTAACATAGTTTGTTTTGTTCTTTTTTCGAATCGCAATTTTATCGTGTAGTATAGGTTTAATATCCTCATATTGTTTTCCAATGCAAATCATGGTCTAATTTATGTCACATATTGTATCCAAGCGTGTAAAAAAGAATATTATTCATTGCGTGCCATTCCGCCTTTGTGCATCTACAAACTAATAACTGTGTTAATTCAGTGAAATCGGTTGTATCATTTACCTTTCTTAATATAGACAAAAAAGACACATATATCTCACTGAAACATTTGTTTTTGATAAATATTAGATACATGTATCATCTCCTTGAAATTTCAAATGTTGTATTTTGATTTTGTACGGCAAAATCAGTTTGTTACATTCTAATCGAGACATTTAAAAAACGAGTTTCTCTAAATTATAATGTGGCTTAACAAAATAAAAGTTTAAGAAACTGAAATGATCAAAATTGCGTTTTCAGTAATATTTAATTGTTATAATTTGAATATTGTACTAATAAATATAACTTCAGGTGGAATGCTTACGCTTTGAATAGAGCTTGCTTTAGCAATTTAATATTTGTAATAGCTAAGTTTCTGTTTACAAGCAATGTTTGACACAATGGAAATGCTATGCGACTGTCATATAAGTGAAATATTAAATTGATCATTTTTGACATAAGGAAATGTCTGTACTAAATCCGGAGATGACAGTTGGTTTTTATACGTTTGTTTGCGTCAAGCGTTTGATTTTTCCTTTTGTTAAAGGACTTTTTGAATTTTCCTTTGAGTTCGTTATTTTTGTTATTTTACTTTTGAAAACAAAATGAAAACAACACGTTAAATAGAATTATGTTCCAATGCGCGTTTCTGGATTTACCTTCATCAGGAACGCTCACAGCAGAATATGTGAAAGCCGAGAATGTATCGAAACATTTTAAGAGCTATATCATAATAAAATTGACTATTAAAAAGCTATATCCATTTAATGTCAACTTTGACTTAGGAAGTTTAAACCTTAGTCTTTTTTATAGTTTCAAATGTATAAACGGACAATTTTAGAAAGGTTTCTTATAAAGCATGTCAGTACCGATGTATTGACTACTGAACGACACACACACACATATCCTTTTAATCCAACTACTAGAAAGATATGCGTATACAATGACTTAAAACATAATTTTGGACGAACTTTATTCAAGATCTTTTAATAGCAGGTATGCTACTGTTTATAAATACTTTAATAAGTGAGTGAGTAGAAGGTCGGCATTATATTAAAACTTGAATATGAATTATTGGGTATAACACAGAAAAGAAAATGGAAAAACAGCAACATTAAAATTGAAATAAAATTCTTTGTAATGTTCTACTCTGAGGATTCCTTTAACTTAAACATGCATAATACAAAATAACATAATAGTTAAGCATCTTTTATTTGAAAACAAAAGTATATATTTGTCAATGCTTTATGAAACGTTGAATAAGACACTCTTCGCTTGTCCTTGTACACTTTCTTATCAGTGTTTTTGTAAATCACGAGACACTTGTACAGGTACAATATAGTCCGTGATAGGATATTTGTTTTATAGGTTTGCGCATTTGGTAAAAAAACAAAAGCTTCCTTTCTGAAGATATTCATGTATAATCTATTAAACTTATAATTTTATTTTAACATTTAACAAAAAAAAACATCCTATTTTCATCACAATTTGCGTGGCGAATGAAGTAGGCCCTGTATGTGCCGCATTATTGGACAGAGCTGAGGTACTTATAAGAAGTGTTGTTTTGATATCATACGACTTAAGGTTCTTTTTGGTGCAGCGTCTTGACTCATTTATTAATTGGCTTTACCACCGGATAGTCATATTGTTACCATCGTGTAATATGCTGCTATGTTTGATGGTCTGGGTGACAGCATATGGAAACACTCTGACAATTGGTTCTACGGTTAATAGTACGGAATTCGTTTCTGATTCATTTACAGGTTAGATGATATTTTTTTATCATAAACAATAGTCTTCATGCAAGTGAACAATATCAAATTTTGTTCCAACATATCTTTTAGTACCTAAAATAATGCATAAGTAACCATAAATGCGGACAACATCAAACCAAGTAGTTTCTGGAAAAATGTAAAATATGTACGATTTTTCTTCGACTTGAAACGCATTATGTTAAGCTGTAGAACGATATATATGTCATTCGTATGTATGATAAAAGGAAAAAATGTATTTACAAAATACACATTGCTTAATATGTAAATTAGAATACTTCTAAAATGCGACTTTGTAGTTTTGAATATTGTGGTTGATATTTCGTTAGAACAACTTCCATTTTAACAGTTTCTTAAAACTGAAAAGCTTATGCATCCAACTTAATAAGAATTGTTGAACAGTCGTTCACTACAATACATTCAGTTCGCCAGTTATGCCTTTCGTTGATATACGTGATCTAAAACACACATTGAGAACACTGTATTCTAAAATCTGAATGGAATATAGTTGTTCAGGATTATTCATCAAAAAGTTACTAACCGAATTAAGAAATATAAAGAAAAAAAGTGGTATAATTTCCAGTGAGAATACTCTCCTTGAGAGACCAACTGACACAGAAATCATCAACTCTTTGTCACCATACGGCTGTCAACAATAACCAAGGCCTATATCGAATAGTCAGCTATAAAAAGCACCGAAATGTCAAAATTAATGTAAAACGAGAAAATTAATGGTCTAATTTATGAACAACAAATTTAGGATGGTCTATTTGAATACACATAAAACACCGGTAACATTAAAATATTTTAAGGATTAATTTAATTGAAGGATGAAATAAATAATATTTATATAGCTAAAGAACTTAAAATAATATTTCACAGAAAAGAAAGCAAATGACACTTGTACCAATACTATGGAATGTGGAGGAAAACATGTATGCGAAGATGGGGTTTGTCAATGTCACCTCAATTTATTTTGGAACGGAAACAAATGTACATTCAGTAAGTTATATATTTATATATATATTAACCCATACAAAGTTTACCTAAATCTGATACTACTTGACTGTCATTAGTTAAAACATTTTTTATTTGCTAAATACTTGTGAGTTGTTCTCGGTGGTACAACATAAACACATACAATAATAGTTTAATGATCGTACATGTCGGAAAACATTTAAGAATAAAAATATGAGCTACAGGTAAACCAGGTGGAAATAGGAAAGATTTAAATTGCATATAAAAATGTAATTATGACGTAGGTGCTGATGTTGTCTTTGATAATGATACTCTGTATCAGTGTCAATAACGCTTTGTAAAGGTATACAAAATCTGTTTGGACTTTTCATGCAATTTGCAACATGTTTACAAATTCGCCATTACAGCATTATGCACAATGAAACATCCCCTTATCAAATAGATATATAACAATTCGACATTAGCTGCACCTTTGGTACTCGTTTATGTCAGTTTGCATAGCGTTCACCTATAATGTTAGGATCCTTATTTTTAATCCAAACTGAGACAAATTGTTATCATAATATAGGAGTTCTTCAGGTTGGTTAAATGAAGCAATGTTTCTCTTGATCAAGTAGATGCAGTCGCTCTCTATATGTCGGTCCAATGGAGTACTCCTTTCTGTCAGCCAGCTATAACAGCGGTACTTTACTGAACAACTGATTCGAGTCCTGAATGGTACATTTGTAAATTTATAAAACAAATCATGGATACATATTCAATCAATTTGGTACCTTCTGCACAGAATCACTCACCTACCAGTGTGATAAACGCCAACTTCGTACTTTATTTGGCTTTTTATTTTTTTTGTATTCGAGCGTCACTGATGAGTCTTATTTTTTGACAAAACGCGCGTCTGGCGTAAATATAAAATTTCAATCCTGGTATCTATGATAAGTTTTGTATACATTTATTGATATTTTCCCACTGCAGACGGCTTTCTTTAAATAGAATGTTGAAAGGGTCAATAAATCCCATACCGCACTAGAAATAATGGTGTGATACGTTTCACTATATAATTTCTAATTAGGTACGGCATATTTTTTAACAAACATGGTATTCTTTCTGTACGCCATCTTTTATTGAACATTTTGATATACGCATTTAAAATTAAGAAATCCTTCTATACTTTTAGGCATTTTTTTAAAAACTGCATAGTTAAAACGCTTTTTTATATATTTAAAGGTTCAGAAGACATCATTTTTTTTCTATTTCAGAACATTTCGATGGCCTACCATGTGAATCTTTTCTCGAATATCCTCCAAGAGTGACTGGGGAATAGAAATATGGTCACTTGGTCTTCTCCCGGCCGGCAGTAAAACACTTACCGAAGTGGGGCGTCCGTTTGGCTGTGCGGGATGTATTAAGTTCGCAGTCAAGTCCGGTCAGAATGGGGATGTTAAATCCGATGTCTCGTGTAAAGAATGTGCCACACTCTTTGCACGTTAAGAACCCTTGCAGCAACTTTTTGAGGACCCGTAGGTGGCATGTTGCAAGGCAAAATTTGCGTCCATATCCAAGATACCCTCATTTTCCAGTGGCAGTCCAAATTTCCTCAACCATCATCCCAAATGGCCTCTATTATGACAAGACCTACCTATTGTATTTATTGTGAACTTGTTCTCGTCCTAAATATGCATGAAATATTTACCACTGGACGGTTAGCAACCAACAATCAATCAATCATTCTCTCGAATATGCAGAAAACCTGGAATGCATGGAATCTATTTGTCAGTGTTCAAAGTCTCAATACTGGGAAATCTCCAAATGTTATTTAACTAGTAAGATATTAAGATATTGATATATTCATTGTTAGACAAACATATCATATGTGCTTTGTACATTTTCTATATCTAACGTGATTGCACACAAAGTAAGAGATAATTTTCTCACTTTAAATGTTTGGGTCGCACATTCTTTAAGCAAACACGATTCATTAAGCTATTTGTTTTAACAAAATCTGCATTTTGATAAAAGAACATTTACTCGACATTCGAGTTTTATTTCCAAATTGAAAAAGACAACGAAAGCATAAACACGTTAAAAACTTGAAAAATACCTCTTGAACTTTTAAAATATGGTACTTTGTTTGTTCATGGCTGTAAGAATTTCTTTATCTATCTATTCATACTATGTGAACTTATATCGATATGTTCCAGACCGTATGAGTATTTAGACCGTATGCGTACTTTTTCAAAATATTGTACGGTCGAAAAGTACACGTACGGTCTGACTAATATTAAGAATTTCGCCAAGTTTATTAGATACAAATGCATATTGCAGATCAACATAACTTAACTCTCAAATTAATATGAAAAAGTTCAATTGTAATTTGTAATAAACACTTTATATTCTAACTATTTAAAAAATCACGCTAATCAACTCTGTTAATCTCTTGTATTTAGCATGTCGATCAGTTATACATTAATCTAATTATGATCACTGAAATTGGAGACGTCTGAAGTAAACATAATATGGGAGTACAATTGTTTTAGAATGTTTATCAACTTAATAAAAAAATGCAAAGGCACATGCATGAACTGCAAACAAGTACATTTATGTAAGTAGAACTATTACGTTACTTGCTGTTGCAAGTGTCACCTTGGGCGAGTGTACCAAAATAGGATTCAGATATACAACCAAACAAATATTTAATTTCAATTGTTCGTTTGTTCAGTAAATCCATCTTATTGTAATAATAACAATTTGTAAAACTAAAAATAAAGATTGTGATAAACTGTTTAATTATAGCTTATATGATCCAAACATATGTATGGTCAGCTCGTACTGGACCATACGCGTATACTCCAACCGTACGCATATGGTCGTAACGTACGAGTATACGTATACGGTCCGGACAGTACGCGTACGGTCCAGCTACTCATATGATCTGGAACAGATATACTTGCTCTATTGTTCTAAAAATCTATAAACGATAAATGTAATAAAGAAGAGGAATGCAGTGCAACATTACACTGCGACAGAAGTGTACGTCAGTATGCATCTTCATACTACTGTACCGGATTACGTTTCTCAATTTGATATGCATTTCAGACATTAACCAATATTCAGCGACAAACAACAACTATTTTCGTTAATACCATTATGTTCACCACTTTGAGAAAATTCAGAAAGGAGAAACATGTCATATTTAATTGGCTGTCAAAATATTGAAATAAGAACTATTTCGTTATGACATTTCCTGTTTCAATTAATTTATTAATGGAATGTTTTCATAATTGATCACGTCAAAATCGTTTTTGATATTGAAAGCTAATGTCTTAAAATCAATTTATCGAAATGATACCGTCATGTTTTGTGTTGGTATTTTATCTGCTAAATATAACAGTAAATGGTAAGACACTGACAAACGGATCGGATCTGAATGCTACTGACCTTAATTCCGAGAAAGGTAAGACGGTACTATTTCTATTTAATTTAAACAAAATTTAAAGATATGTCTCCATGCTGATTGACTATTACGATGATGTTATAGCTAATTCTAACAGCACAAACATGTCGAAATGGTTTGTACTCGTATCAAATAAAAACACTACCTAGCAAATCCTAAACACCTTTTAAAATGGTAAAGCTCGATATCATAATTTTTCAGAACCAAATATAAATCATTCATAAACGTCAACATTATATATTAGACAGCGAAAGGTTCCAAGCTCTGTGCGTATAAAATTTCCACGTTTCAGTGAATAGTTACTTTACTTTGAGTACTTTAATTTAGTTTAAATCCAAGCATAAATGTATTACATTGCACTTGTAAATGTCCTGCAACCGTATTCGTCAAAATGTTCATATTTCAGTAAAATTTGAAATTCTTGTTACTTAAACGGTTTTATACACAGTTTAAGAGACTAGTTGTATTAATAACAGGAGCATTTCTTCATTTACCAATATACTTCTATTTATATCAACAAATTATATTTATTATATCTATTCTACCGACAATTATATGTATTTATATTAAAATATTTGAAATAAATGAAAACAAAAAAATCATTTTGAATTCATCATAAGAGTATATTATATGTTTACTTAGCTGATCATGAGAGTTCTTTTTGTAAAAATGGTACTATAGTTCTGCGAGTGTGTTGTATGTGCTTTGTGTTTTGTTAGTATGCTCACGTTATGTTGTCTTATTGGGATATTCCATAATATCATTATTTAGAAATATCAAAATCTTTAAAACATATATAAGTTTATGTAGATTATTAAGATATATGATATAGAAATATCTGTTTATCCTTTCGGATTTGTTCTGTTTTCTTCATTTGACTTACTTACAGATCAAAAGGCACCGGGAAGTCTAAATCGCAACATGTTTATCTTTCAATAATGTCAAACTTCTCTTCACTTGCTTCAATAAACCTATTTAGTTTCATCACAGTTTTTTTATGTTAAATATTTTTTTCCGATTTTTGTTTATTTTGAATAAAAAAATCTTTCATGTTAATCTCTTTCCTTATCGGTGCAAAGTAAAGCTATAAATTTATTATACTGTGAAAAAAAAAAGATTTTATATTGTGTTCAGCAACAACAGTATATACATCTAGGAATAATTGGTATCAAATATCAGCAAATTTCACAATGTTTAATTAAGTAACACTTGGAATTTGTATAATCTAAGTTGTATATATTGTTTGGGATGATGTAATTGTTCAACAATTGACTTTAAGAAAAAAGTAGAATCACAAAAATACTGTACTCAAAGGAAAATCCAATCGAAAAGTCTATAATCAAATGGCAAAATCAAATGACAAAACACATCAAAACAGAATGGACAAGAACTGTCGTATTCCTGACTTGGTACAGGCATTTTTTAAATGTAGAAAATGGTGGATTAAACCTGGTTTTGAAGCGCTAAACCTCTCACTTTGATGACAGTCTCATCAAATTCCGTTATATTTACAATGATGTGTAAACTAAACAGACGTAGTCAATACAATAGTCAAAATATTGGTACAGCAGTCATCATCGTGTAACAATTTTAAAAGAAATTTTTAACAGAACACATAAAAACATCTCCAAACACATTCATTGATTCGCGTGTCTGACGTTAGAAAATTTTATACGTCCCATAAATTTGTCGTTCAATGTATATACAAACAATTTAAAAATTTCACATGCGCAATGTTAGCATACAGGGTTAAAAAGACAAATTATTTAAAAATTAATTGCAGAAATAGACAGAGATTTAAAATAGTCCAAAAGTTATATAGAATTTATAAAAATCCACAAATAGTTCATTTCATTACGCGATTGAATAATTTTGACGTTTGTGGTTCAACGTATTTTCTTATTCATAATAGAAATATATCATAATGATATATAATAGAACAGTATCATATTGACGGGATCTTTTAAAGTACAGAGTCACGTTATCAGAACCAAAGAAACACAAAAAGTCGCACATACACAACACACCATCCCCAGCGAACAATGCAAGATAATACAAACACATTGACGGGATGTTTAAGTACCGAGCCACGTTAAATGGATACCACATAAAACAGCCCAACAGTAAAAGTAATATTGATAATACAACGAAGACAAATGAAAGAACAATATATCACGTTGTTCAAAGAAAATATCAAAAAACAGTTGATGAAGTAATTTTTTTTTTAAATATGCATTGATACAACCAAACTGTATTGTGATGTTCATCTACAACTACCTTTACAAAACAACTTAAACTACCCATGTCATCAATAAATTAATATGGAATAATGTGGTATTATTACCAATATGACATCTATCTAAGCGGGTCCAAATGGAGCGACTTTAACATTTATAGAAACAGTAAAATTAAGGTGCACTACATGAAGGGTGTTTCTTATTTTTTTCAAAATATCAAACATTTGATTGGGTGTAAAAAAGAAGATGTGGTACGATTGTCAATGAGACAATTCTTCACAAGTTACCAAATGTCACAGACATTTATTGACTGTTTTCATTTTAATCGTATAAACTTGCATTCAACAAAACATTAATCAAATCAAAAGAAAACCCTGCCAGACAATAACATGAATATATTAGGATGATAATTATAAGAGAGAAGACGTTATTAAAGTCAAAATATATTTTATTGGCGAAGTAAGATCATGGCTTCTGTCGGTTACCAACCCACAAACAAAGGGTCTTTGGGCAACCGTAAATAAAATGCAAATAAAATAGATAAATAAAATTCAAAATTCAAATAAAAACTAAAATGAAATGAAAATTTTGAAATGATAGGGTGCTGAATTGAACCCTGGCAACATATGTCCAAAATCAACACGAGAAATTTCGTTTGAGGTGAAAATAAAGATAACATGGATTAATGTTCTAAATAAAATAATAATTCAGTGATAAATCAAGTTCATCGGTACTGGTGCAGCCTATAAAGTCCGCCCTAGTGATGAACTCTTCTAAAAGACTGTCATAACATTATTTATCGGTTAACTATGACTGTTAATCCGTTATCACTCGTCAGATGGACGGCATAATGTGGTTAATTGTGTTCATAGACTGGCGAAGAGTTGTAAATCCAGAAGCCGTGACAGGAGTTCTATGTTGAGGTTAAAAACAAGCTGAAATCTGTAAAATAAAACATAAAACAGTAGTATCGAAAAAATATAAGAGGAGGGATGGGTGGGTTTACATTAATTATGCGTACAAAAAACTCAACAATCTGACCTTAGATATATATAGTTACTTCCTAGCAGACCGTGCATTCAAAATATTGTGAGGAGTGCTTTAGCTGGTAAAATTGATATGCCGTGTAATCGAATTAAGACATGCGCGTTACATTGACCTGTGCATGAACTGTAGCAAGTCTTGTCTTCCTCTGATAACGTGATTTAACGGTCAAGCCCTTTAAATCGAATTATAAGAGAGAAGACGTTATTAAAGTCAAAATATATTTTATTGGCGAAGTAAGATCATGGCTTCTGTCGGTTACCAACCCACAAACAAAGGGTCTTTGGGCAACCGTAAATAAAATGCAAATAAAATAGATAAATAATATTCAAAATTCAAATAAAAACTAAAATGAAATGAACATTTTGAAATAATAGGGTGCTGAATTGAACCCTGGCAACAGATGTCCAAAATCAACATGACAAATTTCGTTTGAGGTGAAAATAAAGATAACATGGATTAATGTTCTAAATAAAATAATAATTCAGTGATAAATCAAGTTCATCGGTACTGGTGCAGCCTATAAAGTCCGCTACTAAAAAAGTTCAAAAACACTCATTTCACAAAGAATGTTTTGGAACTTGTTACCGCCAACCAGTACCATACATTGAGAGTCGATTTAACAGATAACTCTGATTGTTATATTGTGTAATAACAAGAATCTGACCGCAGTAACTACTAGCTAACAGATTCCCGAAGCCAATAACCTACTTCGCCGTTTGATAGACAATAAATAGATGAAAATAGATAATCGCATAAATTAAAATTGTAACTTGTAACTTGTATAAAATTAGATAGCTTTCAAATCTGACAAATAACATATTCCTTCTCACTGTAGTTTGGTTTAATCACTTATTTGGAATCTTGTGCTTGTATTGCAATCGTGGTAACATTTGAACAAAGCAAATTTGACTAAGGTTACAAATCTTGGAGAAAATCAATATCGCTTATAAGTTAGGATCTATCGTATAGAACGGTTGTCCGATGTCATGTTCATTTTAGTGGATTACTTAATATTGCAGGGCCCTTCAAAAATGAGCATACGATTGGTTTATCTCTTTACTTAAAGTGCCCCATAACACTTTGACCTTGCTAAAAAATTGTGATACGAAAATGTATAAGAGAACACAACCATAAGTAACTACAAACTTCCGAGCAACAACAAAGTTTTGGTGATTGAAAACCCAACTTTCCAAACACGCTTTTGGAAACATGATAATCTTAAATTGACAATCAATCAATAATCAGCTCTAAATTGGTAATTTACAATATAGAAAAATAAATAAAATTGATATGATAACAGATAAAAATATTTGACTTGCCAACTGTTATATGAATGTTTGTAATCAGATTATATGGTTGATACTTTTTATATTACCATTGGCTGAATTCTACTTTTACTATCAGAAAATATATAAACTAGAAGATCTGACATGAACTATTGTTAAACTTAATAGCGTGACTACATAAGGGGTCACTTGGGGGTCCATGTATTTCGCAATAATGTAAGGTGTCCATATTACGTAAGGTGTCCGCGTGTATTTCACAATAATGTAGTGTCCATGTATTACGCAAGGTGTCCATATTACGCATGGTGTCCGTGTGTATTTCACAATACTAATTACACAAGGTGTCCATGTGTATATCGCAATACTGTAAGGTGTCCATGTATTACGCAAGGTATCAATTTGTATTAAGCAATACTGTAAGTATACAGGGACACAAGCTTACCTAATACTGATGGAATTTGTTTTCTGTGTGATGAAATAAATTCCTCCTCCTACATGTATTCATATTTCTGCTGTGAATTGTTGTATTTTTCTTAAACATATGTAATAAGTTTATGTATTTATTAAATAGTACTGTTACATTTAAATATTACGGTTTGAAATCAAATTTCTTTTATATAGTTGATTGAACATCAATACTGAATAAAAGTAAATGTAATAATCAATTGACCATGAAAAGAAAAGTATATAAGAGAAATCAAATCATTTATGTTAGAAATGGGTCTTAATAAGGATATTGTAAAACAAGATTGTGGTTATTACACATAATACTGGTCCCACGATTCGTTTAATTATTCAGGGTCTGATCTGAGCTAGGGTCCCTGTATTACAGTCCAATGTAGAGTACTACATATATGAAGTGATCTAGCTGGAGGTCCTTGTATTACATGCATGGAATAGTCCAATGTAGAGTATTATCATTCAAACACCAAATAGATTGATTAATAACAGTTGGACACTACCAATAATTAAATAAAATATATGGTGGTATCCAAATATCAATACGGTAGTTTTTAACATATAAAAGATTAACATAAATGACAAAGTACATACAGGAATAGTCAAATAATCATGATACACAGCGGGGAGTTCGATTGGTATATGACAGGTATTTAAAAGGATGGTAAAAGAATGGTGTGGATGAATAAAATTCACACTGAGAATTTAATAGGATGACAATATTTGTGAAATAACACATTATTATATGTTAATAGAGTTACTGTTATTTGGTTAGAGTTTAATATAAAGAAAGTGTCTAATGAGCACATTGTAGTACGATGGTGTTCTTTTATGTATCGTTGATTGAATATGAATACTGAATAAAAGTAGATGTAATAATCAATTTACCATGACAAAAAATAGTTTATAAAAGAATCACATCATTTCTGTTGAAAATGGGTTTTGATAAAGATATTGTAAGACACTATTGTGGTTGTTACACAAAACACTGGTCACACTATTCAATGACATTTAATTTTTCTGGTTCTGAAAGAAAAATGAAAAGATTATGATTATTAAAAAATGTATATTGGCGTAAGACACTGAACAAATATTTTTTTTATAAATAATCAACCTAATCTTATTGAATGAAAAATCTTAAATCTTTTACATTTTGATAAATTGTTTTTAAGGATGCTGAACTAAATAGCAAATAATGCAGAAAAGTACTACATAAGGATCCATGAATTAAGGACACTATCTGACTTTACTATGTAAAATGGATTAAATTTCAAATTTAAACGGTGTCCAAACATAACCGTTCAAGCATGAAATGATGATTAAATGATGTGTCTAAATAGAGTCATTTGATACGAATTAAGGTGTTTAAAGGGACAATTGCTTATCGAACACAAATTCGCCGTACTGTTAAATGTCAGAGGCAATGACCATAACAAATCAAAACTATAAAAGACTGAAATTAATGGACTGTTACGCTTTTACAGCATAAAAAGATGTGAAATCAAGTTATGGTACTTGATTAACGAATATCCTTGTGGTTGTTTTACAGAACATATCACACACGAATACGTAAAAGATGGTCATTTTTATAACGTGTGTGAAAATTAAAACACAATATGGCTAGCGAAGCAATTACACCTCAACATAGAGAACATGATTTGAATACTACATTAAGAAGGTTTATGGATAGTTTATGTCAGAAGATGCAATTGATTAAGATAATTCAAAGTTAAAGAAAAATAAATAGACAGATCAAAGGTTACGAATACTCAAATCATCAATACAAAATCAGAATAAAAGGGGACTAATAGTCAATCTACTTAAGGTCGAATATATCATTCAACAGTTAAAAGTCGCTTTGATTACATATTGGCAATCCGAAATGTTGCAGTATCTGGTGAAGAGAACAGATAAAATGGAAGTTATTGGAGAATTTGTTCCTGAATTTGATCAGGCCTACATATGTGGAAAATCAAACCCATGGGAACGTGAAAGTCTTCTTATAAAGAATGTTATCCATTAGAAGTGCAGGAAGAAAAAGGAATATGCATTGGGAGAAATAAGGCAAGCATTCCAAATCAAATCTAAGAAGAACATGATTTTGATAAATACTAAAACTAATTACAAACAATACACACATATTACAATAGTGTAACACATATGTACATTCAAATAAAGAAGTAAACATGTGAGCGTGTTGTTTTATATTGTATCTTAAATTTGAAGAAAATAGAAAAACTAAGTGCTTTTAAAATTCTAAAAAAAAGCGATGAGTATACATATGGTGACTGATAATCCAACGTAACTGACCTCGACCGATAACTTACGGTCTTTCGTCTTCCCGGGCTTCCTGACTATGTCTTCTGTTGTATGCCCTTACTAGTAAAATATGTCCCCAACGAATGCGGATACATTACAGTATGTACGTTTCATGTACGAAACACTCGCCGAAACGTTGAAATTTTTGTACACAAAGAAATATTGATGACAAGATACAACTTACTTAATTAAGGACGAACACTGAAGACGAACACAGACAAGTCCGAGCTACATTAAGAAAAATGTTTACTAAGCCAATTTTATAAAAGTTATGACAACAAATGTAAAGTAACACATCAAATCTGTATGAAGCATACGTGACGCAAGTGCAAGTGTCAAAGTACTAGACCACTATGCTGATGGTGCCATTTTGAGACTTATTATCCACAAGCATTGGTAGTTCTAGAAAAAAACTAATACAATTGCTTTTCCGTAACGTTACCAGTTCCAGTTAGGATATTGTACTTTTAAGACTACCATAATAAAGATCTACTGTTCCTGCCTTATATGATAAAAAAAAATAGTAAAGACAAAAGCCTAGGTTCATATCAGAAAAAATTGACTTTATACAACGTTCATAATTGCATTTGATTTACCGAAAGAAAAAAAACAGTGAGAAAATGGGTCCCATGTAACATAACGAATTTGTAATATTAAAATATTTTCATATTTTGTTATGACTACGAAAAAACAATTAGGGGATGGTTCCCATGATGAGAATGACAAAGGGATTTTGAAATAAATTTTCCATTTCGTATTAAAAAAACGCCAAAAAAATATCCAAAGAGAGTACCAAAAAGCGATAAAAAATATATAGCAACATTGTTTTGATTTAACATTCTTTGTTCTAATTCAAACTAGTATATGTTGTGTTCCAAAGAAACAAACAAAAATACTTTTTTATATACAAATCGTAAATTAAATGAAGAACATAATGTTAGAGATTACACCTAATAATATTAAAAATACGTACAATGTCTATCAACAAGTTCAAAATGAATAGAAATATTTATATCTAGCAACACAAAGATAATACTTGATGGAAATTAACTTCGAAAAACATTTATTAGAATAACACACATCTCACAAAAAATATTCAAATCGATAGTTTTTATTCATTACAACCGACTTACGAAAAACGCATGCTCTATTATTTCTTAAAGGAGATTGCTCTTATAAGACTATAGTAATCTGAAACAGCTTACCTGTCTTGATATAAAAAGTAAAGACAAAAGCCCAGGTTTCAATTCAGAAAAAAATGTACTAAAAATCGTCATACTTGCATGTGATTTAGTACAAGAAAAAGGTGAGAAAATGGGGCCTATCTGTTTTGCTTGACCAACTGGTCATATGAAAATGGGTTGCTGTGAATACAAAAAAGTTAAGAGGGACAGTGGAAATGACAAAGTGATTTTGTGATAAAGTTTCTTTTTTGTATAAAAAAGCGCCTAAACATGGAAAGACATATGTGTTTGATATAAGGTATGAGTTACATGAAGACACCAGAATACTCACAAGCGATAAAAGAATATAAAGCTTTTTGAGTTGACAAGCTTAAATATAATTAAAACTATATGTTGTTGTTCCAACGAAACAGAAGCTTTGCTGTTTTATATACAGAATTGCAATTTAAAATGAAGTACATTATGTTTGAGAGTAAAAATGATAATAATGACACCATATCTATCAATAAGTTCATGGTGGTGGTAGCAGAAATATTCATATTTATCATTACAAAGATAACAAACTTTGAATAAAAATATAGATAATACACAAACATCTTACAGAAAATCCGAAAAAGTAAAAACAAAGATGCAGAGGAGTGTGGCTTTGTGTTGTTTTTATGATACCAAAAGTTGGTTGAGTGGGGGGTAAGATAATGTTTTTGTAATGTTTAGTAATTAGAAAAGCAAATTTTCATTGTGATATAAAAATTGATTTTTTGTACTTTGGAACAGTAATTTTATCGAAAACTTGAACGCTTTTTTTTTTTTTTTTCTCTTTTTTGTTGTTGCCCGATAATGCTAAAAAAACAATCGTTCCATTGGAATAACTAACTGTATCAATTGTTTTTGCATTTTTAGGGTTTCGTTATTTTGTTTTTTTCTCATTTGATTTGTTTCTGTTCATATTTCTTATTTCTTTTTATTCTAATTTCATGTTTTTTCGTTTTCATTTGATTTTTTATAGTTCTTATTTTTTATGTTTCGCTCTTGTTTAAAAAAAAATAAAAGAATATTTGACATATCGTAATGTTTTGTGTCTGTTATTACAGTCACCAAAAAGGCCTGAACAATTTTGTTATAAAGTTTTCTAATGTTGTTTTCTAAAGAAAAAAAAACCACTTTCTTACATACAAAATCGCAATATAAATGAAGAACTTTCTGTTTGAGAGTACGTCTTATAATTTAGTAATACATGTACACACCATGTCTCTCAACGAGTTCATGATGATTACCATAAAAATATGTATACCAAGCAAAACAAAGATAATACTTGAGGAAAATCAACTTCGACATAAATATAAAATAAATAACACACATCTCACAACAATAATTCGAGATTATTTATTCATTACAATCGAATTATGAAACACACAATGCTCTTAGATTTAGTAAAGGAGATTACACTTATAAGACTATCGTAATCTGGAACCGATGTTCCTGTCTTCTATGATATAAAAAAAATGCCCAGGATTCATTTCAGAAAAAAATGTACTAAAAAAACCCTTGATACTTGCATGTGATTAAGGGCAAGAAAATGGTGAGAAAATGGATCCAATCTATTTTGCTTGACCAATTGGTCATATTAAATTATGAAAATGGGCCCAATCTATTTTGATTGACCAATTGGTAATATTAAATTATGAAAATGTGTTTTTGTGACTACGAAAAACCGCAAACGGGCAGTGAAAATGACAAAGCGGTTTTGTAATAAAGTTTCCTTTTCTTATATAAAAAAGCGCACAAACATCCAAATACATATGGGTTTAATGTTGGGTTAGAGTACCAGGTTACCCAAACGCCATAAAATATATAGTTAAACTCTTTTGAGTTGACAATCTAAAACATAATAAAAACTACACGAAACAAAAGTTTTGGACTTTTTTATATACAAAATACAAATTCATATGAAGAACATTATGTTTGGAAGTAAAACTAATACTATTTATAATACACACCATATAACCTATTACAACCTATCAATAAGTTCATGTTGTTGGCCGCAAAAATATTTATATTTATCATTACAAAGACAAATTTATGATAAAAGGGATGATTTTTCATTTTCCTATTGTTAATTATCCGTTTTTAGATGGTGACGTTCCCTTGTCACCATCTTACGGTGTTTATATATCTCAACTTGTACGATTCGGTCGTGTATGGAACAATGTTTTAGATTTTAACGAGAGAAATTTATATATTACTGATAAATTATTACACCAGGGTTTTCGATATCACAAACTAGTCAAAACATTTACTAAATTTTATCATCGGTATAAAGACATCATTCGTAAATATAGCTCAACATGCAGACTTCTTATACGTTCAGGTATTTCACATCCAATTTTTTATGGAAATATTCTGTATAAAGCACAAAGGTGTCAGTATTCACCTCAGAAACTTACAAAACCTTTGAATAGACTTATTAAGAAGGGATATAATTACGATACTGTTGTCAAGTCATTAAAGATTGCATATTTTGGCGTTAATATTGAGTCACTGATAAGGTCTTTGCGTCGGAACTAAACACATTTATTATAAAAACAGTTGTTGGCATGACACGGGTTATGTTCTTCTCATATATGTTATGATGGTATGATACTAAACCCCTAACGGGAAGGATTGTGCCTGATGTTCATATGATGAAATCATCAGACTCGGACTTCTCTTGAACTGAATTTTAATGTGCGTATTGTTATGCGTTTACTTTTCTACATTGGTTAGAGGTATAGGGGGAGGGTTGAGATCTCACAAACATGTTTAACCCCGCCGCATTTTTGCGCCTGTCCCAAGTCAGGAGGCTCTGGCCTTTGTTAGTCTTGTATTATTTTAATTTTAGTTTCTTGTGTACAATTTAGAAATTAGTATGGCGTTCATTATCACTGTACTAGTATATATTTGTTTAGGGGCCAGCTGAAGGACGCCTCCGGGTGCGGGAATTTTTCGCTACATTGAAGACCTGTTGGTGACCTTCTGCTGTTGTTTTTTATTTGGTCGGGTTGTTGTCTCTTTGACACATTCCCCATTTCCATTCTCAATTTTAACTTTCGAGGCGAAAACAACTTTGAATAAAAATATAAATAATAACAAACATCTTACAAAAAATATTGACCCTAATAAATTCGAGCAGAGAATTGAGGATTTGTGTTGTTTTCATGATAAAAAAAATTGAGCAAGTTGAGTGGGATGCAAGATAATGTTTATGTAATTTTTACTCTTTAGAAAAGTAAAGTTTCTTTTTTACATATTTTTCTATTGTTGATAATGCTAAAAAATATAAGTTCCGCTGGCATAACAGGACAACTTTAACAATTGTATTTCCTTTTTTTTTTTCGTTTACATTTGAGTTTTATAGTTCTATTTTCTTATGTTTCGCTCTTGATTGAAATACTAATGGAATAAATGATAAACCGATATATTTTGTATCTGTTGCTACATTCACCAGAATTGTTGTTCAAAAAGTCATAAACAATTTTGATATATAGTTATCTTAATCCGTTGAACATTCGTTCTCCTTTCAAAAATCAAATTTATTCAATTTCGTTTTAGTTTGTATTTTCAAGAACATAGATTTGGTGCGACGCTAATAATGCATGTTTACGAATGTTCGTCACTATGATTCTTTTTAGAATTTGAAACAATGCCTATAAATGTGAATTAAAATGCATACCAAAGCATTTCACCTTCTATCTTGATTGCATACGTAGAAGTGTGTTAAGTAGGCACAGAGACGTGATGTAGTGGTTAGAGTATCGGACTACTAACACAAAGGTTCCTGGTTCGATCCTCGTTCCGGGGAGAAAATTTCATGGAATGAATTTTCGGAGCTCCCTTGACACCATTTGCGAGTATGGTCTTTATGAACTATGCTAGTCCCTCGGAAAGAGATCATAAATGGCTGAACCGTATTAAGAGAGAGATAGCAATATAACTTGCCGTTAAAGACACCCTTGTAGATTTCGAAAAAAAAATCAGGGTAATGCCGCTACAAGGAAGGACTAGCACCCGCAAAGTGGAGAGGAATTAATATAAGTTGCAATAACATGTTTTCAAATTCACTATAAATAGATATGTTTAAACTAAGTAAGCACTGATTCTTCCAAATGCATTTTTACTGGCCTAATTCTCCTATATAAGAACACTCAGTTGAGATGTGTTATTGCAAATTATAAAAAAATGGGCAAAATGTGGTGTTAGTTATCTATTATGGTCTAGGCGATCTAGCAAATATGAATGATATTAAGGATTTTGTATATATTAATACTTATGATTATGATTGATATACATGGCGCGTTAATTTCAATGTCATATACAATAGGCTCGGGATACTAATTGAAATTAACCGTATAGTCCCCCATGCTGATCAAGATTAAAGAGCTAAAATAAGCTGAGTATACATATATCTGATTATCATACACTGCTGTCCTCAATTAAGAACTAACGTTCGCATCCTGTGTCTACAGGGTTCGTCTTTCTCGTTTGTATTTTTTAGTATTGAGTGTTTATCGTTTGTCGTTTTTGTGCCATTCTTGTCTGTCCAATGATTTCACTTTTTCCTGACTAACGCTTCCGCAGACTTCCCTTCCTGATAAAATATTTGCGCAACAAATGTTGATGCATTACAGCAAGTACATTTCATATATGAAAGACTCATCGAAACATTAAAAAATCAATAAAACAAAGACACATTTATAACCAGAGACAACTTAATTATGGACAAAACACTTTAAACAAATTCAAACAAAATCGAGCTTCAGTATAGAAATATTTGTTCTAAGACAATTTTAAATGTTATGACAGCCAATTGTAGAAAACAAATCAAATCTCAAAAGAATCATACGTAACGCCAGTGTGTCAAAGTACTGGTCCATTATATTGATGAGACCATTTTGAGACTAATTTTCTACAAATATTGGTTATGGTAGTAAAAACTAACCATTTTTTGCCATACTGAAACGTTACCAATGAAGTATAAGAGATTGCATATTCAGACTATCATCATCTCTACCTTTTATGTCTTTCTTCTTAAATAAACAAAACAGTAAAAAAAAAAAAAACGCAATGACCAGGATTTGTATCAGAACATAATGTACTATTAAAAAAACCTTTATACTTGCATGTAATTTAGTGCAAGAAAAAGTGTTACAATTAACCCAACCTTTTTTGTTTGACGAGATTGTCATATCAAATTTCGGTCTCGCGCATCACTGAAGAGACATTAATGACATTTCCTTTTGACATAGAAAAGCACAAAACATCAACAGATATATGGATGCCCAACGTGGTGCGTTTCTACCTATCGACCGCCGCCACCGCCACAAAGGTCTTATGGAAGGGTCCAAATTGAAGAAAATAATGCAAGACTAACAAAGGCCAGAAACTCCTGACTTGGGACAGGCGCAAAAATGCGGCGGGGTTAAACATGTTTGTGAGATCTCAACCCTCCCCCTATACCTCTAACCAATGTAGAAAAGTAAACGCATAACAATACGCACATTAAAATTCAGTTCAAGAGAAGTCCGAGTCTGATGTCAGAAGATGTAACCAAAGAAAATAAACAAAATGACAATAATACATACATAACAACAGACTACTAGCAGTTAACTGACATGCCAGCTCCAGACTTCAATTAAACTGACTGAAAGATTATGATTTCATCATATGAACATCAGGCACAATCCTTCCCGTTAGGGGTTTAGTATCATACCATCATAACATATATGAGAAGAACATAACCCGTGTCATGCCAACAACTGTTTTTAGAATAAATGTGTTTAGTTCCGACGCAAAGACCTTATCAGTGACTCAATATTAACGCCAAAATATGCAATCTTTAATGACTTGACAACAGTATCGTAATTATATCCCTTCTTAATAAGTCTATTCAAAGGTTTTGTAAGTTTCTGAGGTGAATACTGACACCTTTGTGCTTTATACAGAATATTTCCATAAAAAATTGGATGTGAAATACCTGAACGTATAAGAAGTCTGCATGTTGAGCTATATTTACGAATGATGTCTTTATACCGATGATAAAATTTAGTAAATGTTTTGACTAGTTTGTGATATCGAAAACCCTGGTGTAATAATTTATCAGTAATATATAAATTTCTCTCGTTAAAATCTAAAACATTGTTCCATACACGACCGAATCGTACAAGTTGAGATATATAAACACCGTAAGATGGTGACAAGGGAACGTCACCATCTAAAAACGGATAATTAACAATAGGAAAATGAAAAATCATCCCTTTTATCATAAATTTGTCTTTGTAATGATAAATATAAATATTTTTGCGGCCAACAACATGAACTTATTGATAGGTTGTAATAGGTTATATGGTGTGTATTATAAATAGTATTAGTTTTACTTCCAAACATAATGTTCTTCATATGAATTTGTATTCTGTATATAAAAAAGTCCAAAACTTTTGTTTCGTGTAGTTTTTATTATGTTTTAGATTGTCAACTCAAAAGAGTTTAACTATATATTTTATGGCGTTTGGGTAACCTGGTACTCTAACCCAACATTAAACCCATATGTATTTGGATGTTTGTGCGCTTTTTTATATAAGAAAAGGAAACTTTATTACAAAACCGCTTTGTCATTTTCACTGCCCGTTTGCGGTTTTTCGTAGTCACAAAAACACATTTTCATAATTTAATATTACCAATTGGTCAATCAAAATAGATTGGGCCCATTTTCATAATTTAATATGACCAATTGGTCAAGCAAAATAGATTGGATCCATTTTCTCACCATTTTCTTGCCCTTAATCACATGCAAGTATAAAGGGTTTTTTTAGTACATTTTTTTCTGAAATGAATCCTGGGCATTTTTTTTATATCATAGAAGACAGGAACATCGGTTCCAGATTACGATAGTCTTATAAGTGTAATCTCCTTTACTAAATCTAAGAGCATTGTGTGTTTCATAATTCGATTGTAATGAATAAATAATCTCGAATTATTGTTGTGAGATGTGTGTTATTTATTTTATATTTATGTCGAAGTTGATTTTCCGCAAGTATTATCTTTGTTTTGCTTGGTATACATATTTTTATGGTAATCATCATGAACTCGTTGAGAGACATGGTGTGTACATGTATTACTAAATTATAAGACGTACTCTCAAACAGAAAGTTCTTCATTTATATTGCGATTTTGTATGTAAGAAAGTGGGTTTTTTTTCTTTGGAAAACAACATTAGAAAACTTTATAACAAAATTGTTCAGGCCTTTTTGGTGACTGTAATAACAGACACAAAACATTACGATATGTCAATTATTCTTTTATTTTTTTTAAACAAGAGCGAAACATAAAAAATAAGAACTATAAAAAATCAAATGAAAACGAAAAAACATGAAATAAGAATAAAAAGAAATAAGAAATATGAACAGAAACAAATCAAATGAGAAAAAACAAAATAACGAAACCCTAAAAATGCAAAAACAATTGATACAGTTAGTTATTCCAATGGAACGATTGTTTTTTAGCATTATCGGGCAACAACAAAAAAGAGAAAAAAAAAAGCGTTCAAGTTTTCGATAAAATTACTGTTCCAAAGTACAAAAATCAATTTTTATATCACAATGAAAATTTGCTTTTCTAATTACTAAACATTACAAAAACATTATCTTACCCCCCACTCAACCAACTTTTGGTATCATAAAAACAACACAAAGCCACACTCCTCTGCACCTTTGTTTTTACTTTTTCGGATTTTCTGTAAGATGTTTGTGTATTATCTATATTTTTATTCAAAGTTTGTTATCTTTGTAATGATAAATATGAATATTTCTGCTACCACCACCATGAACTTATTGATAGATATGGTGTCATTATTATCATTTTTACTCTCAAACATAATGTACTTCATTTTAAATTGCAATTCTGTATATAAAACAGCAAAGCTTCTGTTTCGTTGGAACAACAACATATAGTTTTAATTATATTTAAGCTTGTCAACTCAAAAAGCTTTATATTCTTTTATCGCTTGTGAGTATTCTGGTGTCTTCATGTAACTCATACCTTATATCAAACACATATGTCTTTCCATGTTTAGGCGCTTTTTTATACAAAAAAGAAACTTTATCACAAAATCACTTTGTCATTTCCACTGTCCCTCTTAACTTTTGTGTATTAAATTGGCTTAGTAAACATTTTTCTTAATGTAGCTCGGACTTGTCTGTGTTCGTCTTCAGTGTTCGTCCTTAATTAAGTAAGTTGTATCTTGTCATCAATATTTCTTTGTGTACAAAAATTTCAACGTTTCGGCGAGTGTTTCGTACATGAAACGTACACACTGCAATGTATCCGCATTCGTTGGGGACATATTTTACTAGTAAGGGCATACAACAGAAGACATAGTCAGGAAGCCCGGGAAGACGAAAGACCGTAAGTTATCGGTCGAGGTCAGTTACGTTGGATTATCAGTCACCATATGTATACTCATCGCTTTTTTTAGAATTTTAGAAGCACTTAGTTTTTTCTATTTTCTTCAAATTTAAGATACAATATAAAACAACACGCTCACATGTTTACTTCTTTATTTGAATGTACATATGTGTTACACTATTGTAATATGTGTGTATTGTTTGTAATTAGTTTTAGTATTTATCAAAATCATGTTCTTCTTAGATTTGATTTGGAATGCTTGCCTTATTTCTCCCAATGCATATTCCTTTTTCTTCCTGCACTTCTAATGGATAACATTCTTTATAAGAAGACTTTCACGTTCCCATGGGTTTGATTTTCCACATATGTAGGCCTGATCAAATTCAGGAACAAATTCTCCAATAACTTCCATTTTATCTGTTCTCTTCACCAGATACTGCAACATTTCGGATTGCCAATATGTAATCAAAGCGACTTTTAACTGTTGAATGATATATTCGACCTTAAGTAGATTGACTATTAGTCCCCTTTTTTTCTGATTTTGTATTGATGATTTGAGTATTCGTAACCTTTGATCTGTCTATTTATTTTTCTTTAACTTTGAATTATCTTAATCAATTGCATCTTCTGACATAAACTATCCATAAACCTTCTTAATGTAGTATTCAAATCATGTTCTCTATGTTGAGGTGTAATTGCTTCGCTAGCCATATTGTGTTTTAATTTTCACACACGTTATAAAAATGACCATCTTTTACGTATTCGTGTGTGATATGTTCTGTAAAACAACCACAAGGATATTCGTAAATCAAGTACCATAATTTGATTTCACATCTTTTTATGCTGTAAAAGCGTAACAGTCCATTAATTTCAGTCTTTTATAGTTTTGATTTGTTATGGTCATTGCCTCTGACATTTAACAGTACGGCGAATTTGTGTTCGATAAGCAATTGTCCCTTTAAACACCTTAATCGTATCAAATGACTCTATTTAGACACCGTGTGTTCTTGTACATCATTTAATCATCATTTCATGCTTGAACGGTTATGTTTGGACACCGTTTAAATTTGAAATTTAATCCATTTTACATAGTAAAGTCAGATAGTGTCCTTAATTCATGGATCCTTATGTAGTACTTTTCTGCATTATTTGCTATTTAGTTCAGCATCCTTAAAAACAATTTATCAAAATGTAAAAGATTTAAGATTTTTCATTCAATAAGATTAGGTTGATTATTTATAAAAAAAAATATTTGTTCAGTGTCTTACGCCAATATACATTTTTTAATAATCATAATCTTTTCATTTTTTTTTCAGAACCAGAAAAATTAAATGAATAGTGTGACCAGTGTTTTGTGTAACAACCACAATAGTGTCTTACAATATCTTTATCAAAACCCATTTTCAACAGAAATGATGTGATTCTTTTATAAACTATTTTTGTCATGGTAAATTGATTATTACATCTACTTTTATTCTGTATTCATATTCAATCAACGATACATAAAAGAACACCATCGTACTACAATGTGCTCATTAGACACTTTCTTTATATTAAACTCTAACCAAATAACGGTAACTCTATTAACATATATTAATGTGTTATTTCACAAATATTGTCATCCTATTAAATTCTCAGTGTGAATTTTATTCATCCACACCATTCTTTTACCATCCTTTTAAATACCTGTCATATACCAATCGAACTCCCCGCTGTGTATCATGATTATTTGACTATTCCTGTATGTACTTTGTCATTTATGTGAATCTTTTATATGTTAAAAACTACCGTATTGATATTTGGATACCACCATATATTTTATTTAATTATTGGTAGTGTCCAACTGTTATTAATCAATCTATTTGGTGTTTGAATGATAATACTCTACATTGGACTATTCCATGCATGTAATACATGGACCTCCAGCTAGATCACTTCATATATGTAGTACTCTACATTGGACTGTAATACAGGGACCCTAGCTCAGATCAGACCCTGAATAATTAAACGAATCGTGGGACCAGTATTATGTGTAATAACCACAATCTTGTTTTACAATATCCTTATTAAAACCCATTTTCAACATAAATGATTTGATTTCTCTTATATACTTTTCTTTTCATGGTCAATTGATTATTACATTTACTTTTATTCAGTATTGATGTTCAATCAACTATATAAAAGAAATTTGATTTCAAACCGTAATATTTAAATGTAACAGTACTATTTAATAAATACATAAACTTATTACATATGTTTAAGAAAAATACAACAATTCACAGCAGAAATATGAATACATGTAGGAGGAGGAATTTATTTCATCACACAGAAAACAAATTCCATCAGTATTAGGTAAGCTTGTGTCCCTGTATACTTACAGTATTGCTTAATACAAATTGATACCTTGCGTAATACATGGACACCTTACAGTGTTGCGATATACACATGGACACCTTGTGTAATTAGTATTGTGAAATACACACGGACACCATGCGTAATATGGACACCTTGCGTAATACATGGACACTACAGTATTGTGAAATACACGCGGACACCTTACGTAATATGGACACCTTACATTATTGCGAAATACATGGACCCCCAAGTGACCCCTTATGTAGTAGCGTGGTCGTAAACAGCTATATACCACCGTACAGCCTTCACCATTAAACATAGTCCATACAGTATAATAACAACAAAGGGTCCCGGCAAACAAGAAAACAAAGCCATATTTAAGTATAAATCAATTTAAACGTACAACAAGTATAAAAGACTGCGACACACAACAAGTTTGTGAGAATTAATCCCTACCGTAACCGGGGACATCGGTTAACAACACAAAATTAAACAAAGTTGAGGTAGGTTTGACTCATTAGCTAGACACAAAACACAATACACAACTAACAAACAGACTAAAGACATCAAGTACCCACCTAAGAGTACTCGCAGTTACTGAAAGCATGTTCAAAGTCAATTCAAACTAGTTAATGAATCGTGTTGCCCAGACAAAAACTTTTAAAACTGAGGTGCAGTTAAGACCCCCCAAAATTTGACTCTAAAAATAGCCGATGGAATATTAGCCGTCTTAGGGGCGCTCGTCAATACGGCATTAAAACTGGTATCGTGTAATATTTTGTTTTGTTTGTTTAATTTTGATTTTGTTTTTTGTTTTGTTTTTGTTTTGTTTTGTTTTTGTTTTATTGCATATCATGAGTATGG
The DNA here is from genome assembly GCA_037788925.1 of Mytilus galloprovincialis. Classification (NCBI taxonomy): domain Eukaryota; kingdom Metazoa; phylum Mollusca; class Bivalvia; order Mytilida; family Mytilidae; genus Mytilus; species Mytilus galloprovincialis. Next base: position 46,802,938 of record CM075333.1, on the reverse strand, counting down.
CATTCGACAACAATTGTTATGCCAAATCATTTATGACTGCTTACAAAAACTAGTATTCTCTAATAAACGTATATACATAAAATTCCATGTATAACTGTTCACAGTATTTATCCCAATTACGTTGTTTCTCTTTCAGATAACAAAATCGTACTAATTAGCAATTTTATAGTCTGAGATATACGCAACTTTAATATATAAACTACAAAAGCAATAAAATCAATTCATCACCTAACTTATTTGAACTTTTCTTGACCTCTGTAATGATATACATAAGATTAAAGAAAACCATTAACCCAGACAAAAACTCGCTAAAGTTGTAAATTTATATCAACGATTTTCAGACGATAATTTTATCAGAGATCTACGCATCTGGTAATAAAGTTTGTAAACGTAACTTGCAGAAGTGTATACTATTTCTGCTCTATTCGTTATTAGTGTTAATTAAAAGATTATAATTGCCAGTGAGACAACTATCCACTTGAAAGTACAAATGAAGTAAATGTAAGCAAATATAGTCAACCTTACGGCTTTCAACAATGAGAAAACCCCATACCGTATAGTCTGCTATTAGAGGTCCCGACATGGAAAATATAAAACATTTCAATCGAGAAAACTAACGGCCTAATTTATAACAAAGCAGTTTACGAAAAACAAATATGACAGACAAAAACCAACGAAGCCTTTTTTCAAATAAAGTAATAAAAATATCTTGCCTTGCTGATCAATTTTCTAAAATTTGAGGCTAATGGAAACTATAAAGTTAAAAATGCGCAAGTGGATCCCGGATTATTAGCTACTAGTTCCACTCATATGAAAATCCAATAAAGCTAGTTTAAACAAACCCCGAAAAAAACAATAAAGATTCGTGACTTTAACGGCAAACACATAGCAATACTATTTTCAGCTTATGTAAATATTTGAAAATCAACATTTGATTATCTTGTCCATTACATGTAGCATTTTATTTTTTCTGGGCACGATTAAAACGTGCGCAAAAAAGCTTTGTGAGTAATGACGGTTTACCCTTGTGCAAGACCTTAGTTTTGATCACATTATTTATACATAATACAGACAGGGCATGAATGATTTGTTGTGATCATGGTACATGAATAATATCAGTAGATCTAAATCAACTGGTTCCAAATTACAAGACTGTGAAATTGCTTTCCTTAACCGAAACAGCTCGTTTCCAACTTATGACCTGAACCCTGCTAGCTCCAAGTCTTCTTTGCTCTCTTGCCTAATTCAAATTGGTTGTCAAATAAATATCTGATATAAAATGCATCAGTTAACTTACGATATCATTGATATTTTGTTGATGAATTTTTATATAGCTGCGAGATACCATTTATTTTATATATATACAACGCAATTGAGGGATGGAAACATATTTACAGATCTGTATTGCAAGCCCACAGACAAACATCAATATCTGTCTCCTTCAAGTTGTCACCCTAAACATTGCACCAAGAGCATTCCCTACAGCCAGGCCATACGAATAAAAAGGATTTGCTCCACCAACGATGTTGCCAAAAAAAAAAACGACTACAAGAACTTCGCGGTCACCTAAAACATCGGGGCTACAAAAGGAAAGACATTGATAAAGGTTTTTCTCGTGCTAGCAACATCAGCCGAGATGAACTTTTACAATATAAAGTCAAAAAGGTCAACAGGAGGGTGCCTTTTGTGTTGAATTACCATCCAAAATTTGACAACCTGTCTCACCTTATCCGCGAAAGTTGGAAAGATATCGAAAAACATCCTAAACTATCCAAGATCTTTCCCGAGCCACCTGTACTGGCTTTCCGCAGGCCCAAAAGCCTTAAAGACTTGCTGGTGAGAGCTGAGTTATGCTCTCAAGCAGGCTCTTCGTCAGTGGGCTCTTGTAAGGGTTGTGGAAACAAACGATGTCTGACTTGCAAACAAATACTGGATACCCAGACTTTTAACAGTCACTCCACTGGTACAGAATACACCATATTTTGCAATGTTAATTGCAAGACTACAAATGTTGTGTATCTCCTACAGTGTAAATGTGGTAAACAGTATGTTGGCGAGTCAGAACAGCCGTTTCACAAACGAATGAACGGTCATCGTAGCGACTACCAATGCAAGCCAGACCTCCCTCTTAGTCGACATTTGAGATCCCCGGGCCACACTAATGCAGATCTCAATCGACTGACCATTACTATCATTGACCACAACTCTGTTTGGTCTAGGGAGGATAGACTTACTCGAGAAAGATTTTGGATAAGAAAATTAACAACTTTGGCACCAAATGGGATAAATGAAAAGATGTAATTCGACACCATGCAGTGCTTCCCATCTGGGTTATATTACAGTCTCCGTTTTTATTTCTTTACCTTACTTATCTCTAAAATATATCTGTTGAATATAACAATCTAAATTGCTTAATTTTTTGAGGGATGTATAAGTACCAAGCCACGTCCAACTATTTTACTTTAGTCAAAATTTGTTATTATTTTCAAACGGCCGTTTGTTTTAAACATCGCAGACTCTAATGTAACTACATTACAGTTGTCAAATCTGAAATATTTAGAAATTTAGACCGTTCAGTGCTGTTTATTTAGAAATAAGACCGTTCAATGCTGTTTATTTGGAATTCTTATTGACGCAATCTTTCTTGTAACATCATAATTATCGACACTGTTAAAGCTTTAGAATTGTGCTAGTTCATATCGCACATTATTATTTTTATTTAAAACATTTATTTGAACTCTCTGATGTAGTTAGTCATATAACCTATTTCATATTCAACATATTTTTGGAATGGTGCAAGCGTCTTAACTGATGTTCGGTTTGCCTTTTTTATTGTATAAATTTCAAGATTTAGTAAAAGTTTAATCTAAGAAGACTTAAAGATGATTCATTTAACATCAGAATCTGACTGACGAAGGATATCTGTTATCCGAAATATTTATAAATAATTACATTTATAGTTCCTTTTTGTGTTATTGGTGTTGTTATGTACACTTTTTAGGCGTTTATATAATTTATTTTATTGTGTACATGTATCGTTACTTGTAACGATCCAGCGCCCTCGTGGGAAAAATCGTTGACTATTATTCAGACGTTTTATATACACCTAATTTTATAACACTCATTAGTGTGTTAAAGTTACATTCTTAGACACTTATATAATTCAATTTAGTAACTGCATCAGTTTATTTACAAACTGATCCACACCTAGATAGATTGAATGTTGATTGTTGCTATTTTAGACACTATATATATATATATATATATATTTCGCACAAATAGTGCAGATTTAGTTTCTGAAATTAGTGAAATAATTCTCTCTTTTATAAAGATTCGTTGAAAATAAATCAAATTTAGGTATACTTGTGGTCAGAGTGATACAATGAGAAAAATGTAAAAATTCCTTCGTGATATATACACATACTAAAAATATGCACTGAATATAAAATTACTTGCGGGACTATACCTTCTCAGTGTAATTATAAAATAAATCAATGTTGAAATGTTTTCTAATCGGGGTGAGATATATAGATAAGAAACCAATTAACTAAATCAATCATATTCTTATTCGTGGTATGGTCTCTCATAGTAAAAAGCAATCCGGATCAATATAGTATCCGCCATTTAGAACTGTTTTCTTATTATGCTCGAAATGTTACTACTCAAATCAATGCTAAAGCTAAAAATATCATGTACTGAATTAGATACATTAAAATTAAAGAATAAAAGAAGTACCTTTTTTATTGATGTATTTAGATAAGGCATACTGCCACTTCTCTGACTGACATACATAAAAATGGTCCTGCTAATGAATGAAATAATCCTAGATAACAAATTTTCAGTTTCTGTTTCCGATGCGTAGCTATTTTGACATCACAGGTGGCTAAAGCCGTTTTTTTACCCCAATTATAAAACCTCTTTTAACGCATTTACTTCTCAGGCATCATAAACATTACAATAAATGTCAATATGAACAAATATAATTAAAATAATATACAACTATACAAATCCTTGATTTTATACACTAAATAAATATCAAAATGTGTGCAATGAAATTTGGATAACCGAAAAAACAATCGGTTATAAAGACATTACTTCAAAATATGAATGAATATTATTTGAAATAAATATTAAATATAAATGTCAGAGACATATTGTATTATATGTCGCTGTATATGTGCAACGCAATTTGGCTGACTGAAAAACAATCGGTTATAAAGACATTACTGTAGCTGCCGTATCAAATTTCATCAACTAGTTTCTTTTAACGGATGCTCAACTTTGAAATATAATTTACGATTTACTGCTGTCCTAAACACGCTAAAGAACAATAAATGGTACCATAAATTAATTTATTGCATTTGATGGTGTTAATGTCTCACAAGACAACCCCATTATTAAATAATAGTTAAACATACCTGATAATGGAACATTACCATTTTAATCTGCATTACGAAATGTAAATTGAATAGAAATACCTGGAACCTAGTTTTCATATTTAATACCTCGATAAAGAGATACAAAAATATCAATATAACTGGAATTAAAAATTATGCGAATCAAAAATTTATTATACAATCATAAAAATAAATTAAAATAAATTCGCTCGTATTATAATAACTTTAGACAAAGATTTGTATACTATATATGAATCCTTGCTTTAGTAAATTGTCCAATAATTTATAAATTATCAAATTGAATGTGACCGATTTGAAATTAATTAATCAATAATCAGTTGAAATTGAAAAATTATTAAGATAAGTATTTACATTAATTATGCGTACAATAAACTCAACAATCTGACCTTAGATATATATAGTTACTTCCTAGCAGACCGTGCATTCAAAATATTGTGAGGAGTGCTTTAGCTGGTAAAATTGATATGCCGTGTAATCGAATAAAGACATGCGCGTTACATTGACCTGTGCATGAACTGTAGCAAGTCTTGTCTTCCTCTGATAACGTGATTTAACGGTCAAGCCCTTTAAATCGAATTATAGGCAACATTAACAATTTATCTGCAATTGGTCAAGTACATAAATGTATGGCCATGTTAAAATAGATCATGCTATGATACATAATTTCTGTATCAACTTGAATCAGTGGAAATGGATGTACATTCCAACAGTAAAACAAAACCATTTACCAAGAAAATCGGTATTTTCTTTTAAGCACCATTACTTTCTCATTGGCGTATTTATAAGATTTATTTAACTAAAAGGAAATGATATGGGGTATCCATTCATGAAATAGTCTCATCGCAAAATCCCCAAAAAGCAATGAAATGCGTTTTTATTTATTCATGTTAAATATATTTATCATATATTTAGTAGTAAATACAGTAGTTTTGAATATTTGATAAATAGCCTGCTAATTAATCCATATCGCGCGACTTTTATACATGCAGTTCATTTTAATTTATGCAATCTTCTCAAATAATATTTTTCTTGAAAATGGGAGTGAATCAATTTATTGAATGACGTCATTGTTTGGCATCTGACGTCACAAACGTCAAGTTTTCATATTTTCTGGCACACGAATTGCAACTTCAAAAAAGAAATCAATGGTATACCAATAAACAAAACACACATTTTGTTTAACAAAAAATAGGTAACCCAGGCGTTTCGGTTTAGTAATTGAGCAGGTTTTTTGAAGCTTTTAAAACAAGACAAAAGTAAAACCGAAGGTATATGTAACCCATGTGCTAGGGACAAGAAAGCAGTTCATGTATATACTCTCTTGTTAAATATGATAAAGCTTTAAAAAAAATGGCAAAATCCGGGTCACATGTCTCGGACTAATACTGGTATCTCGGGATGAAACGGATTTTTTATTTATTATTCTCTATTTACCAATCAAGAGGATGTGATATGATAGCCAACTACTTGGGTGTTGATACATAATGGCAAATTGTATTGTTCATATTTATTTACGTACAACTTGAATAACTGTTACTTTTGTTATCAAGGGCAAACTATCAATACCTCGTGTGAGACTACATATCAGTGTTTGGAAAAGCTTATGTGTATCAGTGGACAATGCCAGTGTTGCGAGAACCACATCTGGAATGGTACAAACTGCATTTATGGTAAGCACATGTATAGCCGATTCTCAAGAAGAAAATTAAACAAAAACAATATAAGAAACATTAAATGCCACTTTAAAAATGATTTAAACAATATTCAAATAATGATATATTTTCCCTTTTCAATCGTTTGTTTTCGATTTAGAAAGTAATTACCAATGAGATAATATCATAAATCGAGTTAAAATGCTAAATAAAGTAACAAACAAAAACTAAAGAATTAACAAAAGGATTGAGACTGGTTGCGTCAACAGGGCGGCTTCTCCTATGCTTAATACTGTTATCTAAATGGTAATTTCTTACAAGTATTCTTTTCCTTTGCTACAATGCGTCTTTTGGTAAAAGTCAAATTAAATTAAAAATTTGCGCCGCTTCAAATTTGAAATAAATGTAACTGCTTATATATAGACCATCATTATTCTTATAAAATATGCGTCTAGGACAGTCCATCAGTGCTTTTTCTTTTGAGAGCCTTATTAACATACCAATGGTATGATATGAATCTTGTATAAATGACTAAGACCAACAAAGGCTAATTTGAGGGGTGGTAGGAGGGTTCCTGATCCCGAAATTCCGGGCTTAAAAACATGAAATCCCGAGATGCAGAATTTAGAGAGATTCATATTCAGAGATCCCGCAATCGAAAAATATATTCCCGGATCCCGTAAGGTTCAATCCCCAAATCCCGAGCTTAAAAACACACGATCCCGACGTCCCGAAAAAGGTCCTGCCTTGCTCTAATCTCGTCCTACTTTCATTTTTGCCATATCACTACTCTGACTTTCAATAATAAATGTTAATGCTTTGTGGGCATTATGTTCTCTAGCCTGTGCATACGTGCTTTCGTTCGTTCGTTCGTTTGTTCGTCCGTCTGTCCCGCTTGAGGTTAAAGTTTTTGGTCGAGGTACTGAGTTTTTGATTAAGTTGAAGTCCAATCAATCTCGAAGCTTGGTAATATAAGTGCCGATGTGGCATCCCTGTACTATGGATGCATTCTTGTTACCATATGTTTTACTTATTTTAATATATATGCAACTGGTATGACCCCTTAAATAGTAAACATTTCAAAGAAAACAGTAGACAGAATACAGAGAGTCTCTATATATTAATAGACTAATAATCGTAGTTTACATGTAGATAAACGCGAAAAATAATTGTCCTCTCTAAGGAGGAATAATGGTTGTGGTTCTTTCGATCTAAACACCATGATATGGAGAATGCTCTGATTGGCTTATTTATTTTTAATTTTTGTTATCTATCATACGATTGGTTTTACTTGTGCATGTTTCAAACCGGAAGTCCTATCTATGACTAAAAGTTAGACTGATGACGGAATCAATATCCGGACTCCGTTTTTGTCGTTTTTCTCAAAAAATAACTTAATCTGAATGGTCATAAGAATGGATGACAAATGCGACTACGCATGTTACCTATAGAACACAGAGGTGTGATGTTTAATTTATCGTGGAAGGAAGAGAAGCGACACACAAAATGAGGTCTTCTCGTTTAATAGTATAGATTACAGAAGATTAACGTTGTGTTTCCAATGATTGTTTTCTTTTGCGTTACACTAATGAATAACATGCATAAGTTATAATATCATCAGGAAAATTACACTTTATAACGCATAACGTACTAGAATATTGGTTCTATTTCCACAACTGTAGAAATAGTAAATAAAAATATCCTGTGTAACATCGATATATTAGGATTATATATGCTAATAATGTTCTGCACTATATAAGATTCTTTTTGGTCATATACCTCTTTAACTTATTCGGTTCTGTTCTGGATGTTAGTAAATCCAAAAATCACCTTCGGAGGCATGGAATTTATAAGGTGTGTTTTCATATTTTGTCTTTAGCTGAGAAAGAGGACTGTGGTTAAGTGGTTAGATGTTTTAACGCATTATTATTCAAATTCAAACATATTTTATTTCGAATTTTAAAAGGTTTTACATACAAGAATATTTCTCTAAAAATTCTTATAAATTTTTAGAGAAAACTTTTAATTCAAAATGCAAGCATAGAACAGAATGCGGGACAACATTGTTTTGTATTTATGGTATTTGTCAATGTGCACAGATGCACTACTGGAATGGGGACACATGCTTAAATAGTAAGTTCTTATTATGTAGTTATTAGAATAAAAACTTTGTATATTTAAATATCAAGAACAAATTTTAAATTTAACAGATGTATTTTGGATGATTAATGACAAGGTCACATGGTTAATTATGAATGTCACAAATAACATCCTCTAGCTATATAGATGACAGAGTTTGAATATTTATCCTGCAATTGGGTGTTCTACTATACCGTATGCAGGTGCTGCTGGAATGCTGCTACTAAGAGTTCAAATAATATTCCTCCTCTACAAAACATAATAAAAGATGAGAATTTCAGTGACATAGTTTAAGAGGATAGTGGGCAGTGCGACTTGTTGAACAAATACTTTGGTTTGATATCCAAACTCGAGGAAGAAAATGTTCCTGTTCCAGAGTTTAAAATTTTAATTTAAATTTATACACAAGTTATATACATACATCAAAATGAAATAATTGATATTATCAAAACTATTTATCCGAATAAGGCATCGGGACTACATTTTATTATTCACATAATACTTAAAATTTGCCCTAATAAAATGGCGGTTCCTTTACAAATAATATTAAATAAATCTCTTCAACAATGTAAATATCCTTCTAGCTGAAGATTGCAAATATTAATGCTATTTTTCAAAAAGGATGCTTCGTCATTACCTTCAAAGTATAGACCAATTTCTTAAATAAGCTGTGTAGGTAAAATCATCTACATATGAATAAACTAATTTATGAATATCAGTCTGGATTTTTGCCCAAAATTTCAACTGTACATTAGCTACTAGAAATGTATAATTCTATTCTTAATTCACTAGAAAAGAAGGAAATATATTGTTTGTCTTTGTGATTTTTCAAGAGCTTTTGACAAGGTTTGGCATCAAGGGCTCTTGCATAAAATGAAGGATTACGAAATACATGGTAATTTACTTAACTGGTTTGAGAATTATCTTTGTGATAGGAAACAAAAGGTTGAAATTAGTATATCATCATCCTCATTTCGCAATCTTTTAGCTGGTGTACCTCAAGGCTCAGTACTTGGTCCCTTATTATTTATAATATATATAAATGTCATTATGACATTGCAGAGCAACTCACATCTCTAACTAGACTCTATTCGGATGACACTTCGTTTAATTACTCGGGGAACGACCAAGAACATTTAAAAACTGTTATTAGTCGTGACCTTGAAGAGCTGAACAAATGGTCAAGAAGGTGGCTTATGTCTTTTAATCCGGTCAAAGCAGAAATAATGATTTATTCAAATAATAATACACCGGTTTTAAAATTCTGCTTAAATGATAAAGAAAAGCCCTATAACAACAGGTCACAAACACCTTGGGGTGACGTTTTGCTCTGATGCTCGGTGGAATAGTCAAATAGACAATCTGATTATCAGAGTTACGAAACATTCAAATATACAGAGAAAACTCAAGTATCAACTTTGTAGGAAAAACTTTGAAAAACTCTATTTAGTATTTATAAGACCAATTTTTGATTATGAAACTGAAGTTTGGGATAATTGTGGGATAGGATTAACTTGAGAGTCAGCAGCTAGACGCTGCTATAATCATTACGGGTTTGCTTATATTTACAAAATCTGAAAATCTATATGAGGAAATTGGGTGGGAAACTTTAGCTGACTGGAGGAAAAGACGTAAATCACAAATGTTTTATAACATTCAACATAACCAAGCTCTTAATTATCTATGCAATCTAAATCCACCTAGTGTACAGAGCACAACTGTATATTTCTTGAGAAATGGTAATGATATCATAGTTCTTTTTTTGTAAATTATCTTTTACTTAATAATCTTTCATACCATCAACTATTAGACTATGAAATCATACCGATATGCCACTTCGAAAATCAGACTCTATATCAAAGTTAAAAATCCAATTCAAAAGGTTAAATACCACAAATATGGATTTACCTAAGCACTATCAATACTGACTGAGGAAACCAAGTATGATTCTAACACAATTCAGATGCTACTCATCTTTCTTGAACTATGACTTGTCTAGAGTCAATATTATCCATCTTGCTTAGGTAGATGTGGATGTAAAATTGAGACTGTACACCATTTCCTTCCGACTGTTTTTAATATACACACCAGACAGAAATACTGATGAATATTCTAAGATGGCTTCCTGATGACCTTATACAAAATGTTAAGCTACCAACATCTTGTAATCCGAACCTCTCGTATTAACAAAACGTGAAAATATTTAAATGTTTATGTATTCGAATTTATTCAAAGGTCTGGGAGATTTCCTGTTACATTGTATGAAGAAAAAGTGAATTTGCGGTACATTAACGTCCTCATCATTATCATTTCCAATTTTTACGTACTTTCTGTTTCATCTTTTTCAATTGACAGACTCGTAAAGTATTATATATTTTGAATTATTGCATGCTCATACTAATATTGTATTGTAATTTCTTGTTATTCGGAAAAGACTTCATTAGTATGGCTTACTTGAGTCCAATCCATTTTACTTTGAGTAAATAAAATATCTTTAAATTAAATCTAAATAAGTTTACCAAAAATGTCTTATTTCATGATGATTCAATTGTAATTGTTAAGTCTTGAAAATTAGAATATTTATCGGTATTGTGTTATAAATGATTCCATTGTAAATGTACGCACAAAGGTCTAATGGTCTAATAGAGGTTTCGTCCTGAATCTCTTTCGAGTTTTGTACACACACGAGCAAAAGGTGCCTTTGTAGTCGTAATTTTGTCATCGTAACATAACCCATTTTGTTGGTGTATTCACTCAACTGCTAGATATGGAGCAACATTTTTGAAAAGGAAAAAAATGTGTTTGTATAAATATTTTGTAAATATAAATTGATTGAATAATGACTAATAACAAAAGACGTCGATGACACCTTTGTATGCGTCTTTTTCGTGGTTTAATCTTTAATCTTAATCATAAGTGTAGTATTGGACCGTGCATATATAAATCATTCATATAGAATTATAATGTGTTTAACAGACGAAGGATTGAAAACTGGTTGTAAAAAGAAAAAAATGTGATTAGAACAAAAACGACCGGTCTATATGTTTGTCATTTTAAACTTGTCATGTTTCAATTCCAAGTTGATATTTTTCGTTTAATTTGGTAAAAGTCTCCTCGAACCTGAGCAGTTTTAGATTTGTAAACAAATGAACTTGTAATTATAAAAAAATAAATGTGAATAAAGAGGGTCGAAAATTACCAAAGTGACATTAAAACTCATAAGTGGAAAATATACTGACAACGCCATGACAAAAATAAACCGTAAAAGACTTAAAGGACAAACAACAGTATACAAAAAACAACATAGATTAAGACTGGATGATAATAATAGAATATTTGAAAACAATATGTGTACCAACATTTGCATTGAAGTGAAATTAGATGTTTCTGTTCTTTCAGATACTTTTAAATATTTGTCACGAAATCAAATCAAATATTTAAACAGAACATCAAAATTAAAGTCTTCTGCAGTCTGTCGATCCATTCCTGTTATTTTTTACTAAATGAAAATAAACTTTTGTTATAGCTGTTATTGTACCATTCTTCTACTAGTAAAATTTAGATTTTCATGAAAATCAGTACTAGTATATCCCTTTCTTCTTCTGTTCTGCCTCTCTGTTTTTCTCTTTTCTTCTCTCCGTTTTCTTTTTCTTTTCATTTTTTTTGTGTGTTACTTTTCATCGATCTATTTCTTGTTATCTCTCTTTTATCTGACTTTGTGTTCGTTTTCTATCTTTGAATATCAACTGATGTGTAAAATAAACATTTAAATGCGTGTAATGTACAATGCTACTCCCATATTTAGTGAAAATAACTTTTTGGTGCGACGGAAGCAATGAAAGCATTTTCTTTATTTCAATAACACATTTCGTTTCGCTATCTTTCTTGCCTTGAAAACGGTCTGTAGCCGTTGGCGATGCTCATTTATTCATCATGTAATGGTCTTTTACGCGATAATTTTAATTGCATTTTTAATATATCAATCCTGGTATCTATGTTGAGTTTATTTTTGGCGAGTCAGAACAGCCATTTCACAAACTGATGAACTGTCATCGAAGCGACTATGAATGCAAGTCAGACTTTCCTGTCAGTCGACATTTAAGGAATTTGATATATAACATGTATAAGAAATTAAAAACCTTGGAACAAAATTGGAGTTTTTGAATAAAAAAGTTTAAGGACAGATTTGCCAGAGGACATTAATGAAAAAACATAAAATGAGTTTCTAGCATCACTTGTTTTCAGTAACTCCGTCTTTAGTACAGAATGCTCACTTACATCAATATCGACCAAATTACAAACGTATTGATTCGTAGTAATTTGTAGAACGATGACGATTGTGATTTTAGTTTGACTATCACATTTGGAGATAAGAATCATTAAAAATCTTACTAATGAGCGATATAATGTATCCGAAATATTAAACATTTGTTCATGATTTTTTTTTTGTGAATTTGTTTTTAGACAATATAGATATATTGATAAAATGTTTTATCGAGTATATTCATTTAAAAAACACAACAAACATCAGTTTAATTTAGTATTAATGTTCGAACATTTTCATAAAAGAGGGGCGAAAGATACGACAGGGACAGTCAAACTCATAGATTGAAAATAAACTGGCACCGCCATGGCTAGAAAACTAAAGGCTAACCAACACGCACGAACCCAAAAACTTCATTCTTCACGGGTCTATGTACCTAAGTAAAGTCACCACGGGATAGTGTGACGTTACGGTATTAATAAGCATAAATTGCGTACTTCCTTTACACTTTTAGCTTTGCTTTGAAAATCTGAGTAAAGCGCTTCTTCGGAACTTGTCTATATTGCTCACTTTGGACGACATCTTATATTTTAAATGTTCCATTGGCGCATATGTCTAAGTGTTCTCTGAGTGGAAATTGCCGTAAGAGCGGGTGGCGGATTTATTGTTTTTGGACACGTTCTTTTGCACTTACTTTTCCCAGTTTGTCCAGTGTAACTTCCTTTACATGTTAGGCATTGAATACAATGAATTAAATTTCTGCATTTGCATGTTATGTCTGCATTAACATGAAATGTTTGTCCACTTTAAATCCAACCGTTTCAAGATAGTTTACTGCACATTTCACATTTTGAGTCTCTACATTTTTTTTCTTGGTTGTATTTTACTATTTATTATAGAGTTCGAAGGTATAATATTTCTCGTCCTATCGCTTTTCTATAAAATTGGTATTATACACATACTTATTCTAGTATCATGCATGTTAACGAACGGAATTGTGCTTTTTCCTGTTTTTTTTTGTTTCCGCGTTCGTAGCTGAGCTATACTGAGTTCAGCTTTCGTTAGGGTTCTCACAAAAATAGTAATGTGCGATATGATCTTATATATTTCTATAATGTCACAGGTGACGAAAGTTAAGATATTACAACAAAGACTGGGTTATAATAAATTCACGAAATAACAGCATGGACCAATTTGAGCTGGTATAATACTCGAATTTAAAATATGACGAAGGTAAAGTTATTATATATTATTTTTTCCTAAAGTAAGCTATAATTGGTCATCATGTCCGTTCATTCAGCCTTTACAATTGTACTTATCACACAGGAAAACTCAGCAATGACGTTGCCACGCTAATACCAGGGTACAAAATTAGTGCAGAATAGGTTTTTTTCTCTTGTATGTTTTCATTATTATTCTGAAGTATTGTACAAAAATGCAGATTTTCTAATGACCATTTCAAACCTGCACTTCGGAAAAAAACCTCTTTCGGTCTTCATTGATATGTGTATATTTCATTTAACTTCATCAATCTTAATTGCAGATCAAACAGGCCAAGCACATCGTATTTTTTAAGAATTTAAAGCACATCACATCTTTACACGATTTTTACGCGAAAAAGCATCCAAAATTAAAGAATTTATTTGGGAAACAAACGATGTACAATTATTCGTTCACACGGAAATGCCATACTTTTGGTCAGGAAGTGTGGAGTAGAATAAAACAAAATAATAGTCCTAGGAATTTTAATTGTTTTATACATATCATGTCTTTTTTTATTATAATTTGATTAATAAAAACCAAGTTGAGTTACAGTGATATCAAGAATTATATGAGTATGCAGATGTAGTGTTATCTAAATATAATAAACAGTGAATCAAAATGTAAGATATACATTAGCTTTGGCAATTCCCTATCTAGAGGTGTTTCAATTTTAATTCAAGGTAACATAATTCACAAAATAATCAATGAAATTAAAGATGAGGAGGGTAGGTTTATTCTAATTAATGTAGAACTCGATAACATCTTCACTTTAGTAAATAAACTCATCATAGATACCAGGACTAAATTTTATTTATACGCCAGACGCGCGTTTCATCTACAAAAAACTCATCAGTGACGTAAATGTATATGCACAAAATATACAAATAAATAGAATTCTTTCTTCAAAAAAATAAACAACTTAATTGAAAATAGTAGATTAGGCATTTTAATACTTTGAAAAATGAAAGTCTGACTGAAAACGACAGAAAAAGTACGAGTTCACAAAAATTTAATAAACCTGTAAATAATTTGAAACAATTAATAAAGAAACACAAGTTAGTTGATATATGGAGAGAAATTAACCCAAACAAAAGACATTTTACCTGGAGAAGGAAAACAAATTTTAACATAGCAAGCAGAATATATTATTTTCTTATCAGCTCCGACATAAGACCACATATTACAGAAGCAGATATTAGACCCGCTGCTATTTCTTACACTGATCATCAAGCAATTTCGTTATAGCTAAGACACAAAGCACAAAATAGAGACCGAGGTTTCTTTAAAATTAATAACAGTATACTGAATGACATACAATATCAAAATCTCATTATAATTTAATTCAAACTTACAAACAAAAACTACTTACTACGGCTGTAGATCCTCGAGTTCAGTGGGATGTTTTTTAAGCTGCAGTAAGAGACATAACCATTAAATACTGCAGGCAAAAACAAGCTAAAAATAAAAATGAAATAATTAAATTAGAACTGTCATTAAAAAAAATTGAATGAAAATGTAGAAAACTTACATGATAATAATGTTCAATATATAGAATAAGCAATGCTGAGAAAAAACTAGAGAGCCTTTACATAAATGAAGCAAAGAGAGCACAGGTTAGATCGCGTGTAAAATGAATAGAAGAAGAAGAAAAAAAAGCACAAAATATTTTATAGGCCTTAAAAAATCCAAAAAAGCTCGTAAAAATATGTCTGCCCTAACGAATGAAAAAGGAGAAATTATAACAGATTCATCTGAAATTTTAAAGTTAGAAAAATAACTTTTATGAAAATTTATATAAAAGGAAAAATTCTGATGAAAATGAAATAAAAAAGTATATAACAGAAACAAGAGTAGATAAAACTATTTCTATTGAGGAAACTCAAAATCTAGAAGGGGAGCTTACCATAAAAGAATGTACAGAAGCTATCAAATCTATGAAATTAAATAAACCACTAGGTATTGACGGGCTCTGTGTAGAATTTTATCGAACCTTCTGGACAAATCTAAAAGAAATTGTTGTTAAAGTATTTAACACATGCTATCAAAAAGAAGAAATGAACACACTACAAAAAATAGGAGTAGTCTCTTTATGATATAAAAAAGGAAACCCACTTCTTTTGGACAACTATAGACCAATTACTTTACTCAATGTTGACACAAAACTTATGACATATTCTTTAGCACAACGGCTTAAACCAATACTAAATAAAATCATCCATAGTGACCAAAATGGTTACATAAAAAATAGCTATATAGGTTTTAACATTCGTCAAATTCAAGATATAATAGACCATGCAGAATACTTAAATATTGAAGGAGCATTGCTCTTCATAGATTTCTCCAAAGCCTTTGACTCATTGGAATGGCCAATTATGTATGAAGCACTCAAGAAATTTGGCGTTCCAGATTCTTTTATAAATTGGGTTAAAACTCTGTATGAAGATATAACCAGTTGTATATTAAACAATGGATGGGTCTCAACAACATGTAACATTAAACGCGGTATTAATGAACTACAATCAGCATGGATCAAACGACTTACTGCAGATGGTCTTGCTAACTTGATAGTAAATCCGACATTTTACTTGATTACATTTGATGCTAGTTTATATGAATCCAGACAACATTTACTCCATACAAAACATATATTAAGCTTTACCAAATTTCTACTTAGAAATTGTAAAGTCTTGGTTCAAAGTACAAAATTGAAATAATACCAAACTTACTTTGAATTTTAAAAACATTAGACACCAAATTTTTTTGTGAAAACAAACTGATAAAATTTCAGGGAAAGTGTTAAGTTTTTATAAAATGGATAAAAGAAGGTATTATATATGTTAATGATATAATTGAGCAAAATGGTAACATCTCTCAAGAAATAGTATCTGATAAAATATCCTCAAAATCCAATTTAATGTTCATAAAAAATCTCATAAAAGGATATAAAATCTGTGATATCAATTATCGTGATATTATAAATCTTTTTGTAACACTCATTACATTTTCTATCCACAAGTGCACCCACAGTTCAAATTATAAAAATACAAATTTTGATGTATATGCCCTGTTCAAAGAAGACTTTTTGAACTACTTAAATATTTCGACACTTTCAGGTGGTAAACATGGTAAAATTTTGAAAGAAATAAGCTTGTACATAAAATTATTATTCTATGCATATAATGTTATATGCTATATTTATTCAGCAATACATGTGTCTCACCAATATTTAATCTTAAAACCACATGTTATAACTTGTGGACTTCGTCATGATCTTGATCAGTGATTAAGAAATAGTTGATGCAAGTTATACTTTATTGTAGTTTTAACATGGGTGGGTATTACATTCGTGATAATTTGCCCGAGCGATAGTGAGGGCAAAAATAACACGAATATAATGCCTACCCGTGTTAAAACTACAATAAAGTCTAGCTTGCATCAATTATTTCGATTCTGATTAGGACAATTAAGGTGATTTTTAAATCCTATGTGTATAAGGGTAAAGCGATTTTATAGGCTCTTCCATGAACCTCCCTGTTTTGTTTGTAAAGAACAAACGACTGGACTGGTGATTTTTCAGAGGTAGGAGTTTTTGAACAGCCAGCATGAACGGCTGTCGCTTCTAGGTCAAATATGTCAATTTCGGAATGCAACATATTATAGTCATAATAAATGAATTTGTTACAACATGTGCATATTTTTTTAAGAATTTGGAAGTGTTTTAAGTTAATGAAATATATTAAATGCATGACAATTTGATAAAATTCATTATTTTGCAGTATTCAATATACGCATGTGCAAAAAAAACATTATTGAATTTAGAGCGTGGTAAATTCATCAAGCGAAAGAAGCACGTCATATTAGAGTAAAAGATTAAACCCCTATTATCCTTGAAGCATCCTACATTTAATATATCACATATTCATAAATAAAAATAAATAAATAACAAAAATGATATAGTAACTTCAATTTGCAACCAAGTGTAAAATTGAGAATGGAAATGGGGAATGTGTCAAAGAGACAACAACCCGACCAAATAAAAAACAACAGCAGAAGGTCACCAACAGGTCTTCAATTTAGCGAGAAATTCCCGCACCCGGAGGCGTCCTTCAGCTGGCCCCTTAACAAATATATATACTAGTTCAGTGATAATGAACGCCATACTAATTTCCAAATTGTACACAAGAAACTAAATTTAAAATAATACAAGACTAACAAAGGCCAGAGGCTCCTGACTTGGGACAGGCGCAAAAATGCGGCGGGGTTAAACATGTTTGTGAGATCTCAACCCTCCCCCTATACCTCTAACCAATGTAGAAAAGTAAACGCATAACAATGCGCACAATAAAATTCAGTTCAAGAGAAGTCCGAGTCTGATGTCAGAAGATGTAACCAAAGAAAATAAACAAAATGACAATAATACATAAATAACAACAGACTGCTAGCAGTTAACTGACATGCCAGCTCCAGACTTCAATTAAACTGACTTAAAGATTATGATTTCATCATATGTACATCAGGCACAATCCTTCCCGTTAGGGGTTTAGTATCATACCATCATAACATATATGAGAAGAACATAACCCGTGTCATGCCAACAACTGTTTACACTTACATATTTACATATTTAATATATACAATTTGCTTCGCCTGTTAACTTGCCACCATCGTGTGATCGTTGATCAATAGGTCATGACCAGGTCAACTAACATATACAGAGTCAAAGCGGTTCACGAATGTCACTTTTTTCCGGAAATTAGTTTCTGTAGTAATCTGTATACATAATATTGATACATAGAATGTAAATCTAACCATTTATTATTATTATTAATTTACTGAACAATCTCTGCTTAGTTCCAAATTTTATTTATTTATAGAATACTATCATACATTTTAAGAAATTTATATATTTGATTTGAAACATTAAAAGTTTTGAGTGCACTGATGAGTTTAATAAAATGTAGACGAAACGCGCGACATGCGTTTTAAATTATAAGCCTGGTACCTTTAAGAACTATAAACACCACTGGGTCGATGACACTGCTAGTGGACATATCGTTCCCGAACATATCATCATCCCAGTAGTGAGCACTTCGGTGTTGACATAGATATCAATTATATGGTCAATTTCATTAATTTCCTGTTTACAAAAGAATGAATTTATCGAAATACTTAGGATTTTCGTATATAGTCATAGATTACTTTATCAGTATTTGACAGAACTTTATGGAATTGTGGGTCCCAAATGTTTTTCTACTTTGAACTTTTTTGGTTTTATAACTATTTTGTTCTGAACATCACTGATACGTCTTATGTAGACGAAACGCGCGCCTGGCGTATTAAATTATAATCCTGGTACCTTTGATAACTTTTTACACCACTGGGTCGATGCAACTGATGATGGACGTTTCGACCCTGAGGGTATCACCAGCCCAGGAGTCAGTACTTCGTTGTTGACATTATTATCAATTATATGGTTCTTTTTATAAATTTCCTGTTTACAAAAGGATGAAATTTTCGAAATACTTAGGATTTTCTTATCTAAAGCATAGCTTACCTTTTCTGTATTTAGGACAACTTTTTGAAATTGTGAGTACTCGATGCTCTTCAACTTTGCACTTGTTTGACTTTATAAGCATTTTGATCTGAGCGTCACTGATGAGTCTCATGAAGACAAGACGCGCGTTTGGAGTATTAAATTATAAGCCTCGTACCTTTGATAAGTGTTTACACTACTAGGTCGATGCCACTGATGTTGAGGTTTCGTCTCCGAGGGTATCACAGTAGTCACCACTTCGGTTTTGACATGGATATTAATTATATGGTCTATTTTATAAATTTCCTGTTTTCAAAAGTATGTTATTTTATCGACATAATGAGAATTTTCTTATCCCAGGTAAAGATTACCTTCGCAGTTTTAGGCACAACGTTTTGGAATTTTTGGTCCTCAATCCTCTTCAACTTTGTACTTGTTTGGCTTTATAATTATTTTGACTTGAGCGTCACTGGCGAGTTTTCTGTAGACGAAACGCGCATCTGGTACCTTTAATAACTACATGTATCTACAACAGTGAGTTTATGCCACTGATGGTCAACGTTTCATCCCCGAGGGTATAACCAGACCAGTAGTCAGCACATCGGTGTTGACATGCATATCAAGTATGATTTTTTCGAAATACTCAAGATTTTCTTATCTAAGGCATATAGCTTACCTTAGCTGTATTTAGGGCAACATTTTGGAGTTTTGTGTTCTACATATACATACAAAATAAATTCCCTGTTCAGTTCTTTCTGTTTATGTTATGGGTTACACTACCTGATATTTCTGCACCATGTTCTCTTTTTATGAGTATTGTTTTATTATCATTCATTATAAAGAAGATAAAGGTGATTCAAGTACCCATGGTAAGTATAAGAAAGTTTTGATTATTATAGATTTATTGAGAGAACTTTGTTCTATTATGGTATATGAAAATGCTTTCCAATCTATACTTTATAATAAATGTAAAAAAAATGGTTCATTAGAAAGAGATCTTTATTCTGACTATAAGTGAAAATTCATAAGAAAAATCCAATAATGTCAATTTTAATTGGAAATAATGAGATTTAATATTAATTGAATACCAATTCATTGGACACAATTTCGAAGCACTA
This sequence comes from Mytilus galloprovincialis, assembly GCA_037788925.1. Lineage (NCBI taxonomy): Eukaryota > Metazoa > Mollusca > Bivalvia > Mytilida > Mytilidae > Mytilus > Mytilus galloprovincialis. The sequence continues at coordinate 46,782,551 of CM075333.1, read as the reverse complement.
TCTTACAAACAAATATTGTAATTGCCTTAGACTAACACAATCCCCTAATTGACAATAGGCCATTGATTAAACATCATGATTTAATGTGTAGCATGGTTTTGACGCCATTAGTGTTTGAAAGTAAACACGCATGGTCAGCTGCTCCAGTATGGAACAACACCGTACATCAGTAACGGAGAAACAATATGAGTAAACAAGCTTGACAAAACATGGTACTTTAAAACAAAGCTATGTCTACAGAAAAAAAAAACAAAAAAAAAACAATGTCCTGGATTGCACAAAGTACAATCTTGAGGGGATTCAACAAAAGCAACACATTTTACATCCCAAATGAATATTAGTAGCAGTTTGATAATATTTATTTGTTTATTCAAATTTTAAGTAAATAAACTTGATTGCGTACTTATACATCTTAAATGAATAGCACCCTGCGATTTAAACTGGTATATTATCAGAGTTAAAAAAAAAAAGGTTACGGGATATCAACAGCCTGTGTACTTATGCAAATGACAAGCACGCGCAAATTCTTTCCCGAGTGAATCTACCATCGACATCCTTACACTTAGCAGTATTGTAATCTGTTATTGTAATGACCAGTCGATTGAGATGTGACTTAATGTGGTCGGTGGATCTAAAATGTCGACATATATGAATGACAGGCTTGCATTTGTAGTCGCTACGATGGGCGTTCATACGTTTGAGGAATGGCTGTTCTGACTTGCCAACATACATTTCCATAGTATAAGATGCAACATATGGTGTATTCGTCTAGGTATTCAGTATTTGCTTGCAAGTCAGACAATGTTTGTTTTGGCATCCCCTGCAAGAGCCGACAGAAAAAGAGGCCAGCTTTAGAGGATATATCAGCTCTTTATGGCTACAGAAAGCAAGTGCAAATGGATCGGGAAAGATCTTGTATATTTAAGGATATTTTAGATCGGTTTCAAAGGAGTAGGTCCGGTAAGGACTCATTTTGGCCTCAAATTTCAGTTTCATCTGATGAAAGATTTTGACCACTTGTTAAACACTTAAGTGTCTATTTCACTTGATTCAATTAGTTAATGTGAAAGATTTTAACTGATTAAGTCATTAAAAACGATCCGATTGAAGCTCAAAAATGAAAAATCTCTCAAATATGCCAAAAAACGTCACTTTTCAGATTGTTTTTGTCAAAAATAAAAGTGGCCGCATCCGTGTTCATCCACAACCTTTATATATGTTATGTATTATCATAAAATACAACTTACATTGCAATATTAAGGATGAACACGAATGCGGCCACTTTCGTTTTACACGGAAACCGTCTAAAATTTAACTAAAATGATAGAATTTTGAAGATTTCAGTAATTTAGCATGACTTAATGGTGCTACAACCCGATATATGTGCATTGTATTGTCAAAAACAGCCCATATTAATGTAGCAGCAGCATTCAACTGTCCAATAAATAACTAAAAGTTTACATTTTAACAATTTTGTAAAACTGTTATATTTTTGGGCCAAAAAGGGGCCTTACCGGACTTACTCCTTTTCGCGGATAAGGTGTGATACCTCATCAAATTTTGGATGATACTGTTTTGTTGATCCTTTTGGCGTTTTTTTTTTTAAACGTTCATCTCGGCAGATGTTGTTTTCACGAAAGGAACCTTTATCAATGTCGTTTCTTCTGTAGCCCGATTTTTGTTTGTGATCGAAAAGTTTTTGTAGTCGCCTTTTTGCAGTATCATGGTAGATCAAATCCGTTTTTCATTTGTTATATTTTACTTTCATTGCAAGTGTTCTGCGAAAGATACATGTAAAAATCCGTTGATAATGTTATAATCAATATATTCATGACGAAATAAGACAAATGTTACACGTACAGCATGAAGACGTACATAATGTGCATAATCAATTAGATTAACAAAGAAAAACAAAACCTGTCACTATTCAGTTTTACATCACAAGTTAGTGTCATGAAGTGCTTTGATTTCTGAATCTATCATTATTCAGTAAGATAGAAAGTATTATATCATGATTAAAAATGATGAAAATGAATAAATGAAATGGTACACTTTCTGTAAACCAGTCTCTACATATACCTCAAACGGAACATATTAATTTTGTATTTGAGATAAATTGAAAGAATTGCGACAATTTCAGTTAACGGAATGTCCTATCAATGTCAGAATAAGTTATTGTTTTAATCAAAAAGGACGGAGAACAGTCTCAGATAAGTTGTATGTACCCTTTATCAACTAAGGCAATATCCCCCATCATAATTCTATTCACTCGTACATACTTACATATTTGAAAGAGCAATATTTATCGTATCTTATACCTGTACCAATTCAATGACAAGTAATTTGTTCAATAACAAAAACCTTTTTCAGGATCCCAATATTTACGACTTGACGTGTAAACCTTCAGATTGCACTTTGTTCTTGTTCCTTCTATATGTATGATTAGGCTGGCCACGTTATAAAATATTAAGCTTAACATTGTGAATACAACTTTCCTTCGAAATGTGTTATTCGAAGGGCCGAAATCAATTAATTTGAAACACTAAACATACCAATAGAACATTTTGTAGAATAAGGATAATGGCATACAGTTGTTGTGTTCGAAACTCTAAAATTATGGTAAAAAAATTGTGAAATTGACAAAATGAAATTAAGACAGGGGGGGGGGGGGGTGGTAGGTAAGTTTAAGTTTATTTTGGACCAATGTATTGAGGTTGTAAGGGGCAAGGACTATATAGATGAAATAGGAGACATTGGCAGTGGTTTATGTTCGAAAATCTGAAGTTACAGTAAAATAAGTGAAATTGTGAAATTGACAAAATAAGACTAGAGGGTAGACCAAATTAAGTTAGTTTGGGAACCATTTATAGAGATTGTGACAGTCAACAATTGTATAGGTGTTGTAGAGGAGACATTGGCGCATAACAGGGACGATTTCGCCTTCCCTATTGTTACTTTTTTTTATGGTGAATTTCCTTTGAATCCATTTACAGTGTTTATATATCACAACTCGTTCATATGCTCGTGTCTTTTATGACGTTTAGGGATCTTAATGAACGAAAGTAATCTTTGTTTAACCATTAAATTATTAAGTCAGAGATATCTTTACACATTTGGTTTTGAAGTTTGGTTGAACCTGTATTAAACGCATTGCAAACTGGATAGTCCCCATGTTTACGGAGATGTTGTTTACCGGGTATAGAAATTTAGAAACAAGCCTTTAAATAAACGTATACTAAATGGTTACCTATTCAATACTGTACTTAGATCTTGGAATATTTTTTTCATTGGTTTTAACAATGATTTCAAACTCAGTAAATTTCATTCAAACTCAATCTTATTGATATATGCATATTCAAGGGCATGACTAAATAATCTTTCAATATCTGTTTGACATTGTACAAGCGCATATTTTCCTTGGACTGTTTTTAACGTCTTAAATAAATCCATCTGATTTTGGATGTGTACTGTTTGATAAGATGGACTTATATGCATAAAAGTTTTAATTAGTTGTTGCTCTACCATGTCTCCGCTCTTTTCAGTAACTGAGAGTTCTACTAGTATCATATCTGGTCTAAGGGTCTTTTTATTTATGGGATGTATAAGTACCCGTCCACATCCACGTTATGTTTTGTTAGAAGTATTTCTATTTGTATCCATCTGATGAGTTAAGCATTTTCAACTGATTTTTTTATCGTATGCTATACTGTTACATCACTGTCCCAGGATATGAAAGGCTTGGAGCCTTCAAATTTTATAAGCATACACATTTTGTATATGACCGTCTCAAGTCTATAGTCTATAATTAAGTGGTTGTCGTTTGATGCTGTGGTTTTTTTTTTCGTTCATTATTTTGCACATAAATAAGGCCGTTGGTGTACTCGTTTAAATGGTTATCTATTTGTCTATCTTTTATAGCCGTCTATGCGGTATGGGCTTTGTTCATTGTTAAAGGCCCTATGTCGCCTTTAGTGGTTAATTTCTTGTTTAGTCTCTTGTGAAGAGTTGTCTAATTTGCTATCATAAATTTGCTGATGTAATTACATTATCGATCAAGAAGTGTTAAATGACAAATAAAGAATGTTGCACGTTGGAAAATATCTAATTAATCAGTCAATATTAAGAATGAAAAACAACATATGTCACTAATCGGTGTTTTAAACCTGGGAGAACATTCACCGAACACTTTAATTTAACTTGCTATTTAATAAGACACTTCATTTTAAAAGTCATCTATCTATCTACAGGTCTTCAATACACATTGTGGTAAGTTATTAATCATTTTAGTTTAAACAATATTTTATAGTTTAAACAATATTTTAATCAAATAAATTGAATTGGATTGGGCAACAAGCATAGCCTATGTAAGCCCTCTGCACATGAATTACTTTCTTAATACAAACGATATTCTAGTTATTAGAATTTGTTTAATACAACTTAAAATGTAATAAAGAAGTATTCCATCAGACAATTGTCAGCTCTTCTTGTTTACCGAGAGCTTTAGACACTCACTGCAAAGATATCCAATGTTTAATGAAAACTTTATTGCGTGTACCAAGTGCAGGTGGCAGTTAGGTCCGCTGCTGTATGCCCTGAGGTAGTCGGTGCCCTGAGGTAATCGGTGCCCTGAGGTAATCGTGGTAATGCGTCATTGATTAAATACGCACGAACATATAGTTCTTATTTAGATAGATCTTAATACCAAATTTTAATGTGACCAAATACCAAAGATGTCAACAAACTTCCCAAATGATTTTATTATTTGTATTCACCGATCATTCATTTTGTATGTACGTGTAGGGTGGGGATGGCTGGTAAAATTATAAACTTTTTTTTTTATAAAAGTTCAATTAATGATCTGAAGTATTCATTCGTGACAGGGTTACCTGAGGTAACCCCAATTATAACAACAAATACAACAATTAAACTCAAGTCAACTGAGGTAACTTTATATATACATCACATAAACAATACAAATCTATGAAGTCCTAGGTTCTAAATTAAGAAATTGTGTAATTAAAATATAAATGTATACACTAGCAAAGTATGTACTTAAAATTCTTTCATAACAGGGTAACCTGCGGTAACCCAAACAATAACAGCAAATACAACCTATTTAACTCAAGTTAATTCAGATCACCTTTACATATACATCACATAAACAATATAGTTTCAATGAATTCCTACATGACAAAAGAAGAAAGTGGTTATTACAGCATAAATGCATATACTAGCAAAGTATCTACTAAGTATTTTGTTATGACAGGGTAACCTCAGGTAACCCATAAAATAGCAACAAGTATTATCCATTGATATCAAGTTAACTTAAGTCGCCTTTCCAATATATCACATAAACAATACCCATCTATGAAGTCCTATATCTAAAATAAAGAAATTGTTTGATTGCAACATAAATGTTTACACTAGCAAACTATCTAAAAAGCATTCTTCATAACATGGGTACCTGAGGTAACCCCAGAAATAATTACAAATATAACCCACATAACTGAAGTTAACTGAGGTCACCTTTACATGTGCATCACATAAACAATACAACTTCCATGAAGTCCTACATTTAAAATAAAGAAGTTTGTTTATTACAATTAATGTAAACACTAGCAAAGTGTCTATGAAGGATTCATTCATTACAGGGTTACCTCAGGTAACCATAACAATAACAACAAAGATAACCCATCTAACTCAAGTTAACTGAGGTCACCTTTATATATATACATCACATAAACAATACAACTTTCATGAAGTCCTACATTTGAAATAAAGAAGTTTGTTTATTACAATTAATGTAAACAATAGCAAAGTATCTACAAAGAATTCGTTCATTACAGGGTTACCTCAGGTAACCATAACAATAACAACAAATACAACCCATATAATTCAAGTAAACTCAGGTATCACCTTTAAATATATATGCATCACATAAGCCATACAAATCTATGAAGACCTACATTTTTAAATTAAGAAATTGTGTAATTAAAATATAAATGTGTACACTTACAAAGTATATACTAAGAATTCTTTCATAGCAGGGTTACCTGAGGTAACCAATACAAAAACAACAAAAACATCCTATTTAACTCAAGTTAATTCAGATCACCTTTACATATACATCACATAAATAATATAACTTTAATGAATTCCTACATAAAAAATGAAGAAGTTGATTTATCACACCATAAATGGATATACTAGCAAAGTATCTACTTAATATTCTGTCATGACAGGTTACCTCAGGTAACCCATGAAATAGAAACAAGTATTATCCATTCATATCAAGTTAACTTAAGTCGCCTTTCAGAAATATCACAGAAACAATACACATCTATGAAGTCCTACATTTAAGATAAAGAAATTGTCTGATTACAACATGTTTACACTAGCAAACTATATAAAAAGCATGCTTCATAACATAAGGTACCTGAGGTAACCCCAGATATAATAACAAATATAACCCACTTAACTAAAGTTAACTGAGGTCACCTTTACATGTGCATCACATAAACAATACAACTTTCATGAAGTCCTACATTTGAAATAAAGAAGTTTGTTTATTACAATTAATGTAAACAAGAGCAAAGTATCTACGAAGAATTCATTCATTACAGGGTTACCATAGGTAACCCAATAATAACAACAAATACAACCCATTTAACTAAAGTTAACTCAGGTATCACCTCTAAATATATATGCATCACATAAACAATACAAATCTATGAAGTCCTACATTTTTGAATTAAGAATTGCGTAATTAAAAAAAACAATTGTATACACTTACAAAGTATATACTAAGAATTCTTTCATAGCAGGGTTACCTGAGGTAACCAATACAATAACAACAAATAAAACTTATTTAACTCAATTTAATTCAGATCACCTTTACATATACATCACATAAAAATTATACCTTCAATGAATTTCTACATTTAAAACGAAGAAGTTGGTTTATTACACCATAAATGCATAAACTAGCAAAGTATCTACTAAGTATTCTGTCATGACACGGTTACCTCAGGTAACCCATAAAATAACAACAAGTATTTTCCATTCATATCAAGTTAACTTAAGTCGCCTGTACGGTATATCACATAAACAATACACATCCATGAAGTCCTACATTTAAAACAAAGAAATATAAATGTTTACAATAGCAAACTTTCTAAAAAGCATTCTTTATGTCATGGGTACCTAAGGTAACCCCAGACATAATTACAAATATAACCCACTTAACTAAAGTTAACTGAGTTCACCTTTACATGTACATCACATAAGCAATACAACTTTCATGAAGTCCTACATTTGAAATAAAGAAGTTTGTTTATTACAATTAATGTAAACACTAGCAAAGTATCTACGAAGGATTCATTCATTACAGGGTTACCTGAGAGACAGGGTTACCTCAGGTAACCTAATAAAAACAACAAATACAACCCTTTTAACTCAAGTTTACTCAGCATAAACAATACAAATCTATGAAGTCCTACATTTTGATTTAAGAAATTGTGTAATTACAACATCAATGCATATACCAGCAAAGTATCTACGAAGAATTCTTTCATAACAGGGTTACCTCAGGTAACCCCAAAAATAACAGTAAATATAATCAATTCAAATAAAGTTAACTTAAGTTGCCTTTCCTAAATATCATATAAACAATACACATCTATGAAGTTCAAATTTAGAAAAAAATAAATCGTTTATTACAACTTAAATGTATATTCTGGAAAACTATCTACAAAGTATTCTTACATGACAGGATAACCTCGGGAAACCATAACAATAACATCAAATAAAAATACAAATCTATGAAGTCCTACATTTTTAAATTAAGAAATTGTGTGATTAAAATACAAATGTATACACTAGCATAGTATCTGCTAATATTTTTTTAATAACAGGGTTACCTGAGGTTACCCAAGCAATAACAGCAATTACAACCAATTTAACTCAAGTTAATTCAGATGACCTTTACATTAACATCACATAAACAATATAACTTCAATGAATTCCTACATTGAAAATGAAAAAAGTTGGTTTATTACACCATAAATACATATTCATAGTATTCTGTCATGACAGGGTTACCTCAGGTAACCAATAAAATAGCTACAAGTATAATCCATTTAAATCGAGTTAAGACTGATCGCATTTTCTAAATATCGCGTAGGCAATTTACATCTGAGAAGTCCTACATGTAAAATAAAGAAATTGTTTGATTACAACATAAATGTTTACACTAGCAAACTATCTAATAAGCATTTTTTTCATAACAGGGGTACCTGAGGTAACCCCAAATATAATTGCAAATATAACCCACTTAATTGAAGTTATTTGAGATCACCTTTACAAATATATCCCATATACAATATAACTTCAATGAAGTCCTACATTCAAAATGAATAAGTTGGTTTATTACAATTATTGTAAAGACTAGCAAAGTATCTACGAAGTATTCATTCATGACAGGGTTACCTCAGGTAACCCCAATTATAACACCAAATACAACCCATTTAACCCAAGTAAACTCGTGTAACATTTACATATTATCGGATAAACATACAAATCTATGAAGTCCTACATTTTGAATTAAGAAATTGTGTAATTACAGCATAAATGCATATATACCAGCAAAGTATCTACGAAGTATTCTTTCATAACAGGATTACCTCAGGTAACCCAAAAAATAACAACAAATATAATCGATTCAAATCAAATTAACATAAGGTTGCAGTCTTGTTATTGACTGCTCCATAGGCTTACATGCAAAACAGCTGGTCTTAGAAAAAAAATCGTGTTCATATCATGGATGTACCAAAGTGAAATTGTGATTTAATTGAAAAAAGGGGGTCTTGCCACGAAGAATAAAACGTTACGCAATCCTGAAGTCAACTCATTTTTTTCTACTTTCTGTTTGCTATTTTTACTAGACCTCACCACTTCAAGTACTCATGATATCCTTCCACTTTCCTGGAATGATATCCCCAAAAGATGCAAGATTTTTTTAAAAGTCTGTATTTATGTTTCCATTCACCATAAACCTATAAACAAACAGAAAAAAATGAGTTCAGAAAAAAATTTATCTGTAAATCTCATTCTTGTCTATCTTTATGAATAACCTGACCATGCACAGTTGTACAGTGGTTCACTGAGGTAACCTGACCATGCACAAGAGTACAATGGTTCCCTGAGGTAACCTGACCATGCAGAGTTGTACAGTGGTTACCTGAGGTAACCTGACCATGCACATAAGTACAATGGTTCCCTGAGGAAACCTACCAGGCACAAAAGTGCAATTGTTCCCTGAGGTAACCTGACCATGCACAGAAGTGCAATGGTTTCCTGAGGAAACTTGACCATGCACAGAAGTACAATGGTTCCCTGAAGTAATCTGACCATGTACAGTAGTACAACGGTTCCCTGGGGAAACCTGACCATGTACAGTAGTACAATGGTTCCCTGAGGTAACATGACAATGCACAGTATTACAATGGTTCCCTGAGGTAACCTATCCATACACAGTTATACAGTGGTTACCTGAGGTAACCTGACCATGCACATTAATACAATGGTTCCCTGAGGAAACCTACCAGGCACAGTAGTGCAATTGTTCCCTGAGGTAACCTGACCATGCACAGAAGTACAATGGTTCCCTGAGGAAACTTAACCATGCACAGAAGTACAATGGTTCCCTGAAGTAATCTGACCATGTACTGTAGTACAATGGTTCCCTGGGGAAACTTGACCATGTACAGTAGTACAATGGTCACCTGAGGTAACATGACAATGCACAGTAGTACAATGGTTCCCTGAGGTAACCTGACCATGCACAGTAGTATTGTGGTTCCCTGAGGTAACATGACCATGTACAGTAGTACAATGGTTCCCTGAGAAAACCTGACAATGCACAGAAGCACAATGGTTCACTGAGGTAACCTGGCCATGCCCAGAAGCACAATGGTTCCATCGGTAACCTGACCATGCACAGTAGTACAATGGTTCCCTGAGATAAACTGACCATGCACAGTAGTACAATGGTTCCCTGAGGTAACATGACCATGTACAGTAGTTCAGTGGTTCCCTGAAGTAACCTGATCATGCACAGTAGTGCAATGGTTCTCTGAAGAACCTGACCATGCACGGTAGTGTAATGATTCCTTTAATACTTACCATGCACAGTAGTACAATTGTTCCCTGAAGTAACCTGACCATGCAGAGTAGTACAATGATTCCCTGAGGTTACCTACCTACCATGCACTGTAGTATAATGGTTCTCTGAAGAAACCTGACCATGCACAGTAGTGCAATGGTTCCCTGAGGTAACCTGACCATGCACAGTAGTACAATGATTCCTTGAGGTAAACTCACAATACACAACAGTACAATGGTTCCCTGAGGTACCATGACCATGCACAGTAGAACAACGTTTCCCTGAGGAGATTTGAACATGCACAATAGTACAATGGTTCCCTGAGGTTACCTGACAATGCCCAGTTGTAAAGTGGTTACCTGGTGTAACATGACCATGAACAGTAGTACAATGATTCCCTGAGGTTACCTACAATGCACAGTAGTACAATGGTTCACTTAAGTAACCTGACCATACACAGTACAATGGTTCCCTGCAGATTAGTGTAATGGTTCCCTGGGGTTACCTGACCATGCCCAGTTGTACAGTGGTTCCCTGAGGTAACCTGACCATGCACAGTAGTGCAATGGTTCCCTCGGTAACATGACCATGCACAGTAGTACAATGGATCCCTGAGGTAACCAGACCATGCACAGTAGAACAATAGTTCCTTGAAGTAACCCGATCATGCACAGTAGTACCATGGTTCCCTGAGGTAACCTTACCATGCACAGTAGTACAGTGGTTCCCTGAGGTAACCTGGTCATGCATAGTAATTTACATATGACCTGAGGTAACCTTGTCATGTACAGTAATTTACAGATGACCTGAGGTAACCTTGTCATGTACAGTAATTTACAGATGACCTGAGGTAGCCTGTCCGTGAAAAAAAAAACATAGATGTAATATTGACTGACTAAGGCGATGAAGAGAGTTATGAACATTCAATTGTGGTAACCTGAGGTTTGTAGAAAATTAGCGTTTTGCAAAGTTTATTTGTGGTAACATGCAGCTGGTACAATGATCATGAAGTTGTGACCTTAGCTAACCTCACCATATTCTAACATACAGAGGTATTCTGAGGTTACATATTTATATACAGTAGTTAAGAAATGACATTAGTTAACATGTGCACTTGGCCATGTATAGAAATTCAGAAGTGCCCTGAGGAAAACTAAAAAAATACTGTTTTGTAAAGTTTATACAAAGTGTGGTAATACGAGTATGTGCAGTAATACAGAGTAACCTCACCATGTACAGCAATACAGAGGTAATATTAGGTAACCTCACAATGTTCAATCATACAGAGGTGACCTAAGGTAACCTCACCATGTGAGCAATCATAGATATGATCTGAGATACAGGAAATACACAGTAATTTAGAGATGACCTAAGGTTATCTGACCATGTACAAAAGTCCACTGGAGATGTGAGGTTTTTCCTTGAATATATCAAACTCAAATAAGATTGATTAAGACAATTAAATCAATGCACAGTAGTACAATGGTTCCCTGAGGTAACCTGACCATGCACAGTAGTACTGTGGTTCCCTGAGGTAACATGGCCATGTACAGTAGTACAATGGTTCCCTGAGATCTGAGATACAGGAAATACACAGTAATTTAGAGATGACCTAAGGTTATCTGAGCATGTACAAAAGTCCACTGGAGATGTGAGGTTTTTCCTTGAAAATATCCAACATCTCTCAAATAAGATTGATTAAGACAATTAAATCAATGCACAGTAGTACAATGGTTCCCTGAGGTAACCTGACCATGCACAGTAGTACTGTGGTTCCCTGAGGTAACATGGCCATGTACAGTAGTACAATGGTTCCCTGAGATCTGAGATACAGGAAATACACAGTAATTTAGAGATGACCTAAGGTTATCTGATCATGTACAAAAGTCCACTGGAGATGTGAGGTTTTTCCTTGAAAATATCCAACATCTCTCAAATAAGATTGATTAAGACAATTAACATTTTAAAAAAGCAGTTATATACTATATAACCTGTGCTTGTAACTACGTTACTATCAAAGTAAAGTCAAATGAAAAAAAAAATAGATTACTGTTCGTACTGCAATGTTTCTCTTTTTTAATACTGGTGAATAAAATCCTTACAGTGTGTACTGGCTGGTCATCATCGCGTATGATACGATTTTGATACTCATACACAGCTAATGAATATTAGGCATGAATATAGATCAGATCAGCACGTGTAGCCATAGACTGAGAGTTGTAGATTTGTAGTGTAAATATATAGATGACGTTTATAGAATACAAAATTAGATCAGAAACATAGTTATTAAAATTGAGAAAGGAAATGGTGAATATGTCAAAGCGACAACCACCCGACCATAGAGCAGACAACAGCCGAAGGCAACGGTACCAATGGGTCTCTAATGTAGCGAGAATTCCCGCAGCTGTAGGTGTCCTTCAGCTGGCCCCTAAAAATATGCATAATAGTTCAGTGATAATGGACGTCATACTAAACTCCGAATTATACACAAGAAACTAAAATTTAAAATCATACAAGCCTAACAAAGGCCAGAGGCTCCTGACTTGGGACATGCGCAAAATTGCGGCGGGGTTAAACATGTTTATGAGATCTCAACCCTCCCCCTATACATCTAGCCAGTGTAGAAAAGTAAAAGCATAACAATACGCACATTATAATTCAGTTCAAGAGAAGTCCGAGTCCGATGTCAAAAGATGTAACAAAAGAAAATAAATAAAATGACAATAGTACATAAATAACAACAGACTACTAGCAGTTAACTTACATGCCAGCTTCAGACCTCAATTAAACTGATTGAAAGATTATGTGTTAATCATATGAATATCAGGCACAATCCTTCCCGTTAGGGGTTTAGTATCATACTATCATAAAATATATGAGAAGAACATAACCCGTGCCAACAACTGTTTTTTAGAAATAGATGTGTTTAGTTCCGATTCAAAGACTCTATCAGTGAATCAATATTAAAGCCAAAATATGCAATCTTTAATAACCTGATAACAGTATCGTAACTATATCCCTTTTTAATAAGTCTATTTAAAGGTTTTGTTAGTTTCTGAGGAGAATACTGACATTTTTGTTCTTTATATAGAATACTTCCATAAAAAAATGGATGTGAAATACCTGAACGTATAAGATGTCTGCATGTTGAGTTATATTTACGAATTATTTCCTTATACCGATGATAAAATTTAGTAAATGTTTGACCAGTTTGTGATATCGAAAACCCTGGTGTAATAATTTTTTAGTAATACATAAATTTCTCTCGCTAAAATCTAATACGTTGTTACATACACGAGAGAATAGTACAAGTTGAGATATATAAACACCATAAGATTATGACAAGGGAACGTCACCATCTACAAATGGATAATTAACAATAGGAAATGAAAAAACATCTCTCTTATCAACAATGTTTGTATTAATCTTCCCGTTTATGATATAGATATCAAGATCGAGGAAAGGGCAGTGGTCATTGTTATCATTAGCTTTAATTAAAGTAAGTTCTACAGGATGAATTTCTTAAGTATACATACGGAAGTCATTATTATTGAGAGCCAATATATCATCCAAATATCTAAAAGTATTGTTAAATTTTTGTATCAAATATTGTTTTGATGGGTCTTTGCTAATTTAAGTCATAAATTGTAACTCATAACAATACAAAAACAGGTCCGCAATAACTGGTTCACAGTTAGTCCCCATTGGAATTCCAATAACTTGACGATATACGGAATCTCTAAAGCGAACAAAAATGTTATCAAATAAAATTTCAAGCGCATAAATAAAATCAAAGCATGTCCAATTGACATAGTTCTTTTGTTTATTGCTACTAAAAAATGATCGCAAAGAGTTTGAACATATGTACTCGCATTCTGACTTTTTTAATGCCCAGTTAATTAGGGATGTGAATTTTTTCTTAATAAGAATATGAGGCAAAGTGGTATATAGGGTAGAAAAATAAAAACTTTAAACAGATTTAAAATCACCAATATATGCATGCAATTTATCAAGTACTTCCAACGAGTTTTTGACACTCCAAAAGTAATTAATTCTACTATTTTCAAAGGCCTTATTTGAACAATTTATTATCAGGTTTTTTATTGTACCAAGTGTACTAGTAAGTAAAACAGACAATTTAGTAGTTGAACAATGGACAGTGGCGGGTCCAGGGGTGCTCTGGGTATAGGAACCCTTTTTTTTTGGAGATCAATGCATTTGAATGGAAACATATAGTTGAAACCCCCTCCTTGTATCCTGGATTGGGAACCCCCCTTTTTTTAAATGGATGGATCCGCTACTGCCCCTCATGCAGTCGGACAAGATGGACTGATTCTAATAACCTATCTATTAAATGTTATCATTTTCTACTTATGTTACTTTAAAAGAAGTCACCAGAATCAATATATGCGTAATCTGTCCATATGTTAGTGTCATATATTACCAAACACAATGATAGTCAAAGTTTAAACAGGACATTCACGAAACGTTGGCAGCAATCATTTCATTTTCAGGGGGGGGGGGGGGGGGCTATGTTTTTTTTTAAAGTTTGTTTCTAATTGTTCTGCCACTATATGTAATGCTAAAATTGAAATGAAAGAAAAAAATGTTTTCGACCTGTCTCCAAAAAATATTGTCTTTCGCCGAAAGAAAAAAATCCATAGCCCCCCCCCCCTTCCCCCGAAAATCAAATGTTTGCTGCCTTAGGCATGTGTGGATAACTTTTATTCGTTAATAGTTAGTTTAAATAATTGTATATACATTTATTTACATAAATCTCTTTTTAATTATTTTAAGTCATTTACGTTTCACTAAATAAATATCTGTTTACGTTGCAATGATCACAAATAAACCAAATATTTGGATTTTTTTCGTGAATTATTTGTCGTAACTTATTGTCAAAAAATGTATGTGTTCCTATTTTCTCCTATTTTTCGAACATATACTGTCAGTCGAAATAGAAAGTACAATGATGTATTTTTAGTTTATTCTATTTTTAGATCATGTTATTACTACGCATATGGGCACTATTGCCACGATTACCTGAGGGCACCGATTACCTCAGGGCATACAGCAGCGGACCTAACTGCCATCTGCGTACCAAGTCAGGAATATGACAGCTGTCATCCATTTGATTTATATGATTGCGCTTTTCATTTTGCCGTTTAATTAGGGACTTTTCGTTTTGAATTTTGTCTGAGTTTAGTATTTTTGTGATATTACTTTTTACTTTTCTTAAACAATTTATCTAGTCTTGACCAGACAGTAAAACGCTATGTAATGTTTGTCCATTTTTTAAAATTATTTTTTACCTTGTATTGTTTAGTTTTGATGAATTATTTGGTCGATTGTTACCTTTTCATCCTCTCTCTCTCTAATACCCGTGAAGCAGATGCATTACTTTCTGAACTTTCAATGAGTTCTTTAGCTGTTTGAAACCCTCTTTATATGTAATTATTTAAAACATAATGTAATATTAATTATTAAAAAATTAATGTAACGCACAAATGAGACGAAAACAAAATACGATTAATAAGCTGAAATGATTCCGACACAGCCCTCGTATAGTAATGTTTCTTGCAATGAGTCATATTCAGGTGTATGGAAAGGTTAAATTGACCTCTATGGCATCGTTGTGTAAAGCTTAGAAACAAATGTATATTCTTATGTGGCATTGTGTAAGTCCATTGTCAAGCACATATCTGGTTCTGTTACATTTCCGTTATAGAACAACTGCTATGAAGTAGTTTATGTTGATTTAGCACAACATTAATATTTCTTAATAATACATAACAAGAAACAAGTAATTGGGTTATACCTAACAAAATCACATACCAAATGTGTACATATTCGGACATTTCCCTACCAATAAACTTTACAGAATATGAAATGTTAAATTGCGGAAACGTTTTTGATAGACAAGACTAAAATCGTTATAAAGATAGAGCATTACAAGGAACAAAATTTTAACTGAAACATGATCAATACGAATCCATTTTTAACGAAACTAAAGGTGATTTAAACATGTTAAATACTTTCAACATTTGCATTTTCGACAGTCCGATGTAATGGCAATGTAAAACGCCCGGTTACCCACTTCCCCTTTTAACATAGTTAAAGATGATGCTAGTGATTAAAATGATTCGAAGGCAAAACAATAAACAAATTCAATGCTTACAACTTGAAAGTGCTTTGCTACACCATTCCTTATATTCAGTATTTTGTGTTTTTTCTTTTTTGTACAATGGGACTTTGGTGACAGCTCTGTATTTTTTTTTAACTTCACATTAGTATTCAAAATAAAGAAATAAATGCGTATATGCTCACTGTGCTTACTTCTGGTTCGCGGTACTTTCTTAACAACCTAAAATATAGAATTCATATCGCTTTTTTTGAATTTCAGCCATATGATGAAGTTTTGTTGTTCGATTGTTATCATCCTCTGCACACTTGGTGTGTCTCATGGCGGCAGTAAGTATTCGTCAGAGTTAATGGCATAGAAATTTTTCAATACGGAATGTCAATGACTAATCAAGGTCTTAAACTGTTGTATTGACTGCCCTAATTTTTTTGTTTTTTCTGGTTCAATGCTGATATCTTCACGGATAAATCGGGGCAGAGGTAAATTAAGTCCCAAATTCTAGATTACTTTGCACTTGGTTTTCCCTGCAGCACATAGCTAAATCATAATATTTTGATTGAACGTTTTATTTCTGTAATAGTAGATCTAAATTAATGTTTGGGGTTTTAATCTATATGGAAGTATTATCCCTTCTTAAAATTCATTTCTGTAAGTAGCGAATTTGCGTAAAATAAATGATTCGAGGCTGCTTAATGCTCTCTAGTATGACTAACTTCGCAAAAATGGAAATCAACGAATATCTAACTATTACTGTGATAAGTAAAGTATTATTTTCATTTTTAATCAAGGAACTAAGGTTTCCGCTGCGACCTTCAATGTTTGACTTTAGATATTTTATTAAATGACCACCCTTTTAGACACACGGCTCTTCTTTTTAAATGGTCTCGCACTTCTTGACTCACACAAAAGTTCCTGATTCGATTTCCGTTCCGGGATGAAAATTTCAGAAACTGGATTTTGGCTCTCCATTGAGCCCATTTGTAAGTATGGTCTTGAAAATTTTTTTAAAAAAGTAAGGAAACGATGATAGTCCATCGAAAAGGAACGATGAATGGCTGACATGAGTTTAAATAGAGATATATCCCTTTTATGCACGTTAAATACACCCTTGTAGATTTCAAAAAAGAGCAGGATAATGCCGTTACAAGTAAGCACTCACACCCAAAAAATGGAAAGGGATTAATAATTGTTTCAAAACTTGTTTCTCAATCCACTATAAATAAATATTTTTCAACTTAAAGATCCATTTAACAAGTGCAACCTATTTTTAGCCTGATTTGTTTTTATTTACCATGAACATTTATTAACTTAACGTTAAGGTTTATGAAAAAAAAACAGGCTGCTAAATGAGAGATCAAAGATCCCATCAGGAACTTCAAACTCATAAGCGGAAACAAACTTTCTAGCATGCCAAAAAGAAAATACGAAAAAAAGAAAATCAATAGAACACAAAACAGCTATAAAAAAATTGAGCAACATGAACCCATTCAAGAGCCAGGTGTGATATAAATTCTTCAAGTTTTGGCATGGGACTTTGGGTTTTAGATTCTTAAATGTCAATGCGGTTCTAGCCTCCCTCTTTAACTACAACATTGTAGTTCTATAACGTGTAAAAGCTACTAGTAACTCTTAATATGTTAAAGGTACAGTCCTTTTATTCTAATCAGGAGTTCTTTTTTCGAGAGCCAGATGATAGAAGCTTCCATGTTACAGCTATTCAACCATGTTAACACAATAATCTACCTTTTTTTAATTATTTCAATTATTGGGGGATAACCACATTTGTTTCACAACGATAACATCAATATTTATTTTGAGCTAAATATCTGTACAAAACTTTTCAATTATACTTTCCTAGGTTGGCATGAGAACAATCAAAATGTTTTGCATTCAAGAAGAACTAATTTTAAAAAAATTAAGCAGAGATACGATCATCTCGAAAATGAAGGTAACCTTCATGCATGATAAATCATACTTCACAATCTAACACATCAATTTGTTCGTAAAAAAACTATTTCTATGTGTGCCCTACATGTATATTCGACATGGTTAATTATTGAATTTCCGAGAAATATGCAATGACATTATGTATAGTTATATCCTTATTGTTTACTGTATATGTCAAAGTAAATCATGCTATACTTTTTTGATCGAAGTACTTTACTTTTCAGTTCTTTCTGGAATATGCCGAACGTCAAATGGTACATGCGGAAGAAGAGGTTTCGCGTGTAATGAGACATTGGGGTCAGGGTGGAAGCAGTATGGCAAATGCTGCAATGAAAGACCATGTTGCAAACGTAAGTATAACTAGAATTGCCATTGCGAGCAATAGTGGATGTCACGCTGGTCCGCCAATTGCCACTAAGTGGCAACAATTTTAACATATATACATCACTGTCAGTGTGTTAGTTTTCAGTAAGTTAACTTTAAAGCATTTTGAAAATTTTCATATTTGTACTGTTTCTTTTGCAACGGCGGCCATTTTGAAAATTCCAAAGATGGATTGCATGTCTTCGCATGCCAAGTAATATTTCCACAAAGTTTTATTCAGTTTGGAAGACTTTAAGATATTTCACATTATTTCTGTGTCCATGACAACGGTAGCTATCTTGGAAATGCCAACCCCCGATTGCACACCTGCACATGGGGGTTGGCATTATAGTTTAGTTACATCATCATTGGTCCATTCATTTCCAAGAAATAGTCGTAACAAAAAAGTGTGGAATAATAAGAAAGATTATAAATTAAAAAAAGAATGGAACAATAACAATATGTCACTAGACCTCTGTCAGGGTTACATAACTATACATCATGTGAAAGTTATTGTCACTATTGATTTAATCGAATTAAATAAATGTGTACATAGTATTGGTTAAGTTTTCCTTTTTCTTCATACATAGTTTTTTTGCACGCATCATCGACTATGATGGCGACTTGTACATCCGAAAAAAACAACAATGTTAACTAAAATTGCGGATGTCACCCTTTCCTTACTTGCCACTAAGCGGCAGCCTTTTCAAAATTGTTTAACAATGAATGCACATATACGCATGACAATTTTTCATTCTGTAAAATTTCAGAGCATTTTAGAAAATTTCACATTTTTGCTGTGTCCATGGCAACTGCATTTTGAAAATTTCAAAGCAAAAGTCTCATCTTTATTTGCCAGTTAACAATAATATCAATAAAATTAACGGTAACATTTTTCTTGCACCAAATGCTTATTTCGACAATACATGTCTCTTTAATGATGCTCGTGGCCAAAATATTTGAAATCAAAAGCTTAAATTAAAGATGAAGAGCTATAATTCAAAAGGTCCAAAAAGTATAGCCAAGTCCGTGAAAGGAATCAGAGTTCTGCATGAGGGAGATACATTCCTTAATTTATAATAATTTCTTATATTTTGTAACAGCAAATTTTAATAACATAAACAATCTGTATTTTCATGCCAGTACCGAAGTACTGGTAACTGGGCTGGTTATACCCTCGGGGATTTATAGTCCACCAGCAGAGGCATCGACCCAGTGGTAGTAATAAAACTAACGGTACCAATTTTCCTGCACCAGATGCGCATTTCGACAATATATGTCTCTTTAGTGATGCTCGTGGCCAAAATATTTGAAATCCAAAGCTTATATAAAAGATGAAGAACTATAATTCAAAAGGTTCAAAAAGTATAGCCAAGTCCGTGAAAGGAACCAGAGTTTTGCATGAGGGAGATACATTCCTTAATTTATAATAATTTCTAATATTTGTAACAGCAAATTTTAATAACACAAAAAATCCGTATTTTCATGCCAGTACCGAAGTAAATCATAATATCAAGTAGCACTTTATAAGTGTTTGACTTCTTTGCAGTTTCCATGACAACGGTGGCCATTTTTGGAAATTCCATTGTCAAAAAATTCATTCAGACTTGCCAGTCTACAATCATATAAAGTTTCATCAGTTTTAGAGCATTTTGAAATTTTTGAAATTTTTTACTTTTGTGATGGTTTCTATGGCAACAGAGACCATTCCCAAAATTTAATGGCATATACCACATTGGTTCAATGGATGGACCATACCATCGATTCGATCAATTTGACCTACCATTTTAAAAAAGTAAATGCCACTCTGTTTTGGACTATTTTGACCTGTTTTGCATAGTTTCCATGGTAACGGCAGACATTTTCGAAATTCCAACGCCAAATTCCACATCTACCATTGTTGCTGATCGTTTTTGTGAAGTTTTATAAAATTTGGAGAATTTCCATATTTTTGAAAATTGATTGCCAAAATCATCCCAAAGCAGTATATAGTGGGCACCGACATTGTATTAAAATTCAAATATTTTAAGGTTAAGCATTCTAAAACAATTCCTCTAACTCCAATTTTCCGTTTCCATAGTGATGGCAGCCATTTATTTGGTCGAAAGTTGCATTGCAACTGGAAAGAAAGGGTTTCTTGTTATAATGCACCATCATACAGATTGGTTCCCTTTGCTCTGGGAAAGCAGGCGGACAGAATTAGGTGGGAAAAATAAATAGTAATAGGGAAAAAGAAACAGAGGAATAGCAATATGTCACCCGATATTGTCGATCGGGTGACATAAATATGACATTTTTTTGTACTTAATATTCCACATTTTCAATTTGCTTGTTGAAGACAAAGCAATCAAGTCTAGTAATTTTTGCTGCCTTTTTGTTCCTGAAGATTTCTTTATATAACAATTTCAGAAATGTTTCTGTTCTGCACTTATGTTATGACTTTGCGTTTGCATATCATACAGTTTGAAAGCAAATTAATGAGTTGCATTAATTATTTTATTTGGAATAATTTTCATTTTATTGAATGAATGATATGTTTTTTCAACTTCAACGTTAGCAATATTGTCTCCATCATACCAGAAAAAATTATTTATTAAAACAGAAACCATCCTTAATCTCTTAATAATGCATAATGAGTATTATGTGGTCATTGTAATAAATTTCCTGTTTACTTAACTTTGAAATTTTTGAAAAAACTAAGGATTTTCCGATTCCAGACATAGATTACCCAATCCGTATTTGGCAGAACCTTTTGGAATTTTGGATCCTCTATGCTCTTTAACTTTGTATTTGTTTAGCTCTATATATATTTTGATATGAGCGTCACTGATAAGTCTTACAAAGACGAAACGCGCGCCGGCGTATTCAATTATAATCATGATTCCTTTAATAACTATTTACCCTACTGGGTCGATGCCACTGCTGGTGCACGTTCCGTCCCCGAGGGTATCACTTCGGTGTTGACATGAAAATCAATAATGTGGTCATTTTTATAAATTTCCTTTTTACAAAACTTTGAACTTTTCGAAAAACTAAGGATTTTTTTATCCCAGACATAGATTCCCTAAGCTGTATGTGGCAAAACCTTTTGAAAATTTTGATCTTCAATACTCTTCAAATTTGTACTTGTTTGGCTTGATGAATATTCTGACGTGACCATCACTGATGAGTCTAAGATAAACGAAACGCGCGTCTGGTGTAATTAATCATAATCCTGTCACCTTTGATAATTCTGAAAGCAATGAGTTTGCATTACCAATAATATTCTATATCGTTGTAAAATTTTTTGAATTAGGTTTTATAAATGGTATTTTTGTTAAAAGAGGGACGAAAGATAACAAAGGGACAGTCAAACTCGTAAATCTAAAACAAACTGACGTCGACAACGCCATGGCTAAAAATGAAAAAGACAAACAGAAAAACAATAGTACACATGACACAACATAGAAAACTAAAGAATAAACAACACGAACCCCACCAAAAACTAGGGGTGATCTCAGGTGCTCCGGAAGGGTAAGCAGATCCTGCTCCACATGCGGCACCCGTCGTGTTGCTTATGTGATTGCAAATCCGGTAAATAGTCTAATTCGGTAGGTCAAATTCATGAAAGGGAAGGGGATTGTAGTTACGACGTAAGGAACATATCCGATATCATTTGTGAAACGGTTATTCCATAACGGTCAACCAACTCGTGATGGCGTCCGTAAAATTTACGAAGGGATGATTTCAAGTTCACCATTTGGAACTCTTGGTTTAATAGCTTCCTTCTGAGCAGTAACCCTCTATCAAGAAAATCATGATAGGAAATGCAAGCATGGGAATATCGTATCAATTTGTTAATGTTTTATGATAAAAGTTTTTTTTTATATTGGATGGCTCATCTGCTCACTGCTAGCAAAAAAAAATGAAAGTAGGCAATTACTCCATCTACATTTGTAGCTTGGATATAACACTACATGTAGAATTCAAAACAAAATATTGTAATACTTTATTCAAAGATCAAGTGTATAAACTTCAATTATTGCATCTAGGTAATTCTGGGTAGAGGACAAATTTCCATTTATCCTCTTTTTGTAAATTAAACAAAAAAACTGGCATTTTGTTTGTATAATTTGATAATTTGTCATATAGTTTGTCATGCTTAAATACTCCACAATGATTGAATTAAACTTTAGATTTAAAATATATTGGCCTCAATTTATTGTTGAAATTTTCAGCTTGTGCAGTAAGATATGTACCCGTATTGAATGAATCTTTAAAAAAAAATACGTTAACAAAATTTGTTGATGACGTCGACCTTCACTGACGAGACATTGATTGTCAAAATCCGCATCTGGTGCGATCGAATTGGTACCGTTTATGTTATTCATGGCGTTCTGCAACATTTCATCATGCTTATTCATCCATTACGTAACTGAAATTAAGCCATCGCTATTTTTCTTTTTCTGTTGTAATTGCGAATGAGGTAAAATAATATATTTTCTTATCTATAATCATGATAATACACAATTAAATATTTACGATCCGATGCATTTTGCTTACAATCTGCAGAAAATCAGAATATTTGTGGAGGAAAAATATCTACTATGTATGTATATCGGAACCGTTTGCGATCTAAATGCCACTCCTATTTTATATACTGTCAGCCATATTATGAAAAAAATAAAAGACGATAATCACGAAGTCATTCCCTGCCTCGCTCCTCTTTGAATTCTTGAGTAGTCTCATTCTGTCTTAAATTCTTTAATTGGTGTTTTGATAATATTTTAGATATAAGAGATTGTAGCGATCTTCCAAAGGATTCCCGAAATGATATCTACAGGATTAAACCAGACCATGCAGAAGAATTCGATGTTTATTGTGATATGAAAGTTGATCATGGTGGTTGGACTGTATGTATACTAGATATGAATCCATGATATGTTTTTCTTCTGCTGCATAGTATGCGTGCAAAGTCTAAATAAAGTATCAAGCCTGGCTGTTGTAAGAAGGTTAGGTACAACACATTTCATTTTCATTTTGACCTTCTCGTTTAGAATATTTAAGATATCTTTTCAGTTGCAAATACATGCAATAAAAAAAATCTATTGAACCGAGGCGTTTTAATTTCAAGAGAAATAACTATTTCAATACCGAACAATGATTCCGTATAACTACGTAATGGGCGAAAACATATTGGCAGTTATCCATAAAAAAAAGTCAAATAAAAGTCATGACAATTGATTTTTTTTACTTTCTTCTCCGATTTCCACAATCTGTACACATTTGAATAAGACTAACTATCATTTTCATCAATCCGATGTGCAAAAATGATACATTTTCCGGACCTGAATTAGTCGATTTATGCCTCTTTTTTTTACCTACTATGTTTTAAACTATGCCAACAATGTTCAGGACTATTATTATAAATTACTTTAGGTCATTTCAATATGTTGTATAGCGGTTGAGCTAATATGGTATTGACAATGGCATTAGGGTTCTTGGTTGTCTCCTTTTGTATAATAACGAGAAAGACACTTACGCAAAGTCATCCTCCTTTATCTAGGAGAATTAGAATAATTTGGATAAGTACCCGAATAAACCCTGTTTTATTGAAATATAAATGATTAACACGATGACCAAAGTATATCCTACTTTTTCTCTATTTTATCATCATTCTTTACCAGGATAGATATTCTTGGGTCGTTTGCAAAACTTATTACATATATAGATATAGGAAGATGTGGTGTGAGTGCCAATGAGACAACTCTCCATCCAAATAACAATTTAAAAAGTAAACCATTATAGGTTAAAGTACGGCCTTCACCACGGAGCCTTGGCTCGCACCGAACAACAAGCTATAAAGGGCCCCACAATTACTAGTGTAAAACCACAATATACCCACAAGTAAATTCAGCATTTCCAATGACTAAGTCAATGATACCAAGTCATATTTTTCTTAATTGAAAATCAAGAGGTGAGCGAGGTTCTTGTGTTCAGCATTATTATACAAAGGGACTGATACTTATTTGTTTAGTTTAATACGTTTATCATATATTTGATATTTTAAATTTAATGCTCAATTCAAACTATTAATCTTTGAAATAGGACAATAAAGCATATGTAAAATAGAAGAATGTATATACTTTAAGAAAACATAATACATTTTCATCAGGTTATACAAAGAAGAGAGAGTGGTGATTTTGATTTCTATCAAGGATGGGAAAAATACAAAACAGGATTTGGAAAACTTAATAGCGAATTTTGGTTAGGTGAGTATGTATTGATTAAAAGTATTGAACCTTGTTTAGTGAACACGCAAAGATCATAACAAAATCTGAAACAAGTATCGTTGCATAACAAATGTATGCTAATGTGCTTTATCTATATGCTTTTTTGTGTTTCTTCGTCACAAATTTGTTTGTTTAAATAATGATTAGGATTATAAGAAAGTTTTGAGCGTCACTGATGAGTGTTATGTAGACGAAACGCGCGTCTGGGGTACTAAATTATAATCCTGGTACATTTGATAACTATTGACTGATGTACCCTAATTATCACATGTTTTTATTCTTATGCGATGTCTATATAAATAAACCAGAAAGATAACATTTTAAGCACTATTCAAAAAACATATTTTTTAATCCACTTGATAAGTTTATTTTGCGCGTGCTTTTATGTATTACCAAATTTAAATACTAGACGGGAATATCAAAATTAAATTTCAGGTAACGACAAGATCCACACTTTGACATCACAAGGGAGATATGAATTAAGAATAGACCTCTATGACTTTGACAACAATCAAGCTCATGCTAAATACAAACATTTCGACATCGGGAATGAAAAGTCTAAGTACAAAATCAATGTTTACGGTTACAGTGGTAGTGCTGGTAAGCATAATAAGCAAAGTGATTAGTATCTACTTATTGGTATCTACTTTTTGTTAAATAAGTTCGTAATATTAAAACCATTTGAACTGTGATAATATTTGTCAGAATTGCAACTTCCCGTTGATATATCATAGTATTTAATGAATGCAATATTTGAAAAAAAAATCATATTAAAAAACTATAGTCATCAATCCTGTCAAATTCATTTAAAATCTAAAGTTATTGATTTTCTTATTTTGAAATAAGTAATACTATAGCGTAAACTAATGGTAAAAACCTATAACAATATCTGGATGATTTTCGCTCCTCTGTTTTGGTTTTGATGTTATATTTTTTATTCTCATCGGATTTTGTCTAATGCTTAGTCCGCTTCTGTGTGTGTTACATTTTAATGTTTTTTCGTTGTTCTCCTCTTTTACTTAATGCGTTTCCCTCAGCTTTAGTTTGTTATCCCGATTTTGTTTTTTGTCCATCGATTTACGAGTTTTGAACAGCGGTATGCTACTGTTGCCTTTATCTGAAATAGAAGTTTCTTGAGAGAATTTTACAATTGATAGTATATAAATTACAAACCAAAAAAGAATTTCAAGATTTTCAAAACTGACTTTAAGAGGTTTGACGCTATAAAATCAGGTTCAATCCACCATTTTCTACATTTGATAATGCCTGTACCAAGTCAGGAATATGACAGTTATTGTGCATTCGTTTGAAGTGTTATATTATTTGATTTTGCTATTTGATTAGGAACTTTCCGATTTTAATTATCCTTGGAGTTCAATATTGTTGTGGTTTTGTTTTGGTTAGCGAGGAAATATTTTTATTTATTGACACGATATTTACATAACTTAAGGATTCCGAATATCTGACAAAAAGCTACAAAACAAGAGTAAAAATGAACAACAGTTAGAAATACCTATTATTTACAACAATATTTTTCATTGAAGGGGACAGCTTGAAGTACCACAATGGAATGCCTTTCACTACCTTTGACAGAGACAATGATCTATACAGTAAGAACTGTGCCAAATTTGTAAATGGTGCATGGTGGTTTAAAAAATGTTTCGAAAGTCATCTCAATGGACAATTTTTCAAGAAGACGCCATCAAAAATTTTGAGGGGAATTATTTGGAAAGACTGGAAAGGTCTAAAACATTCACTGAGAGCTACTGAAATGATGATTCGAAGACTGTAATAGCAAAACGGGATATTGGAAAAAGACTTACCATGTATTATGGGACAAAAAAATAAATGAAACTGATATTTTGTTCTTTTGACTTCTAAAATGAATGATTATTGAATTATAAGTAAAATACTGCAATCAATAAAAATAATTTCTCAAATTTGCTGTCAATATGTTTTATAGTATTTTTATAGTATTTTTATAGTATTTTTTATAGTATTTTTCAGATATGTTCTCACTTTAAAAGTGTCCTGTACCAAGTCAGGAAGATGGTCATTGTTATATTATTGTTCGTTTCTCTGTGTATTGCATTTTAACGTTGAGTCGTTTGTGTTTTCTCTTATTTTTGAGATAAGACGTGGCACGGTACTTGTCTATCCCAAATTCATGTATTTGGTTTTCATGTTATATTTGTTATTCTCGTGGTGTTTTGTCTGATGATTTGTCAGTTTCTGTGTATGTTGCGTTTCGGTGTTGTGTCGTTGTTCTCCTCTTATATTTAATGCGTTTCACTCGGTTTTGGTTTGTTACCCCGATTTTGTTTTTTGTCCATGGATTTATGAGTTTTGAACAGCGGTATACTACTGTTGCCTTTATTTATGAATACGGAACAAGGATTCCTAAACTGCAACAAGTATGTAACGAAATTTCTCCACTCGAGACAGTAAAATTTAAATAGCTGGACTGAACAGGACAACAATTAATAGTTATCAAAGGTACCAGGATTATAATTTAGTACGCCAGACGCGCGTTTCGTCTACATAAGACTCATCAGTGACGCTCATATCAAAATATTTATAGAGCCAAACAAGTGCGAAGTTGAAGAGCATTGATGATCCAAAATTTTAAAAAGTGGTGCCAAATACGGCTAAGGTAATTTATTCCTGGGATAAGAAAATCCTTAGTTTTTCGAAAATTTTATATTCAGGAAATTTATAAAAATGACCACATAATTGATATTCATGTCAACACCGAAGTGCTGACTACTTGGCTGGCGATACCCTCGGGGAAGAAACGTCCACCAGCAGTAGCATCGACCCAGTGGTGTAAATAGTTATCAAAGGTACCAGGATTATAATTTAGTACGCCACACGCGACTTTAGTTTTATTTTCTTGTTATTCCATCACATCTCTGTTAAGGTCAAGTAACTGTAAATGGGCTTTGTTGCAGATTTAGCTAGAATTTTGCATGCAACCTTGGCTCGTTGAACTATAACTGTAAATCGAAAAAAATAATGCATTCATCTCTTATATTATGCACCATTTGGAATGATGTTTACCGTTAAAACAAAGTCAATGACCCTATCTTTATTTTGTGTCGTTAAAACGGAAATTTATGTATCAACATTATAAATTTTCTTCAAGAAAAATCTATGGAGTAGAATTAGAGATTTATTAGAAATTTATTAAATATATACAATTTCCCCTAAAAAAAGTATTTGCCTTCATGGGGACTAAGGTATTACGCATTGCCAGTTTGGTAAATAAGAAATTAAAATAATGAGTGTTTAAGAGATTAAACCTGTTATTTGGCCTTTGTCAGTAATATTGGAATCGGGAGATGTTATGTCTCTCGGCGTAGACTCATGTCGTTACATACATCCTCGACCATTATATGGACCTAGTACATATAACAGGAACATTATGAAAACACTAATTAATTAATACTATATCGATTATAAATTGAACTAAAATAATAGGCACTCAGTGTTTAGGCCGTGGACTTTTTTCATTAAATTTGTGAACATTACGATCCATATTATAATGACAATTTGAAATTGACATTTTCTACATTGTTTTCAACAACATGTAACAATATTAATTACAGAAAATTTCCGTTTCATATTACAATAAAGTACCTACTTCAATATCAACCTCCTTAACAAACACAACATACTGTCACAGTTGAAAAGAGTGTCATGAAAATGCTAGTCAGATATTTGATTGTTCTCACCATCGGTTCCATATGTTTAGGAAACCCAGATGACACGTACATTGCACCATTGATAGACGACCCACAAAGAGCACCGTTAGTAGCTTTGCTAAACACTAGTGACATCAGCCAAAATATATTGAAATCCTTTGGGAAACAACTAAATAAAAAGGTGGATATGTTAATCGAGCAGAAATTTGCAGATATTCACAATCGGATTCAAGAATTGGAAGAAAAAAGTACAGACCTTTCTACCGGAACTAAAGGTAAAAAGTTAAACCTCTCTAACTAATTTCTGTGAACATGATTTCAATCAGAATAATATATTGTAACGGTTATGATTGGTGACAATTTTCACGATAATTTTATCGACATTTGATATACCAAATAACGAAAATATATCTAGTAAATGAATATTTTAGTGACACGATTATTTTGGATGGATTCTAAAATGTTTTGGCTCATAAATATTAAGTGATAGCTATTTACAGTGTTAACAAACTGCAACCATCTGTAAAAGATTTAACGAGTATTTAAACGCATTCAAACCTGTAAAATTTCTCTTTTTTTGTACTTTTTTTTTCATCATTAAGCAACCGTTAACATATCAACAGAAACGTGATTGCTTTCAAGCTAATTGTTTGATTGAAAATCAAATTAGATTTTATTTCCCTAGTTTTGTTGAATTGAATACTGTACACTTTATACTTCTTGTTGTATAAACTCGTATCGTGTAACTGTTCTATTTATGTTGTTGTCGTATGCATGCCTCAATCAAATTCAACCACTGTACATCGCGGCAAACATGCATTGGTACGCTATGCTATGCTATTGATTGTTATTGTTTTCCTTGATATTAAAAAAAGTTATTTAAAGTATGTGATGTAATAAAAATTGGCGTATAGCGCAGATTGAAAAATAAGCAAGATACAATTCTCTTTGTTATTACCAGTAAATTACAGTTCAATTTTAAGATAAGGGAAAGAATATTACCAAAATTTTATTGTCTTAGAAGACAAAAAATCGACTTATTTGGGTCCGTGAACATGTAACCTTGGTAGATTGGTTGCGCATGTGTTCAGCATGTTGTGTGAATAAAATCACCAAACAGGATTCAATATGTGAACGCTAGACGCGCGTTTCGTCTGCAAAAGACTTAAAACAAAAATATAGAATAAAAAGGGCAAACAAAGGAGACAAATGTCAGATAAAGAAGTCAAACTATGAATGGTAACTTCCGATTCGTTTATTGGTTTGACTCTCAAAAGAAGAAGTTCACACATGTTTTGAGTGAATTATTTATAATTTATGTTTTTCTCATTGAACAGAGATAAAATATAACTACGAAAATCAACTTATTACTGTGGCACATTATTAAGACTATACACCTGGTCGTGTTTAAAGTCAGATTGGTTGAAAAGTTGAAAAGTTAGAGTTGTTTTCGGTGTCGGTTACCTGATTGGTGGATGTTGTTTTAATTGGTCCTCATTTAAATTCGTCATTATGGGATATTTCATGCTGAGCGCATATATTTTAGTGTTTTTATTTGTTTTATTTATTGACTACTTTTGATACTTACTTCAAGGCGAATGAATACAAGCTTGTCAATGTGCATAGACATATTGCTTTAAATATGTATTTTTCTATTACTAACTCATCAGCATACTTACATTTTCTATTCAATAAACTCATCATAGATACCAATATTAAAATGTTGTACGTCAACGCGCGTCTCGTCTACAAACGACTCATCAGGGAAACTGTTTTCCTATATTAAAAATAACTCATCCAGCTTTTTCAGTGAATCTTTAGTTTCAAACAAGCTGAAATAACCAAAAAGTAGAGGACACACATTGGCAAAGAACCAGAGAGACATTTCCTTTGATTAAAACCATTTCCTTGATTCTTTATTTTCCGATTTATTCATTTTCGTCTCTTTTGAGTTAGATTGCATGTGATTACCTCAACATCTGACACATTTATCTTGTCGACACAAACGCTCTCGCTAATGTTGGCGTTCATGCGTTTTCCTATATGTATAGTTGTCAATTAATCATGACATCATGTCTTGGCAATGCATAACTGATTGTGATTGTGTTTTGCATATTCTAAATAGATTTAATATATCTAAATTTAAGTTATCTACTGTTGCCACATTGTTTTTAAAGTAAAGCATTATTGGTGTTTTGTTTATGTTTCAGTGATTAGAGATTGCAGCGATCTTCCAAAGGATTTTCGAAGTGGTATCTACAGGATAAAACCCAACATAGCAGAACCATTCGAAGTTTATTGTGAGATGACAATCGACTCTGGCCGTTGGACTGTATGTATAATTGGTATAATTCTTACTGCTACGGGCCTCAAATAACAATAAGTGCTTCGAATGGTATTAAACTAAAATTTTTAAACGATTTATAAACGGTAAACTGTTTCTGTTCTTCGTCCTTGAAAACTTAAAATAAAACTGGCGCGAACTTCCTCACTGCTAGATTAACTTTGTATGAATGTATATGTTCCTTTTTTGCTTGTTCAATATTTCTAAAAGCACCCAACTATTGTGCATGTTAAAAACGTACTTAACAACTTTAACAAACAATTAAAAATGTGTAAAATGCTTTAATGTCGTTTTCTTTTCTACATTGGCTAGAGGTAAAGGGGGAGGGTTGAGATCTCAAAAAACATGTCTAACCCCGCCTTTTTAGCGTCTGTCCCAAGTCAGGAGCCTCTGGCCTCAGTCTTGTATATTTTTTATTGTCGAGCCTGCAACTTTTGTTGCAGAAAGCTCGACATAGGGATAGTGATCCGGCGGTGGCGGCGGCGTTAGCTAACTTTTTAAAAGGTTTATATGTTGGAAGGTGAAAGACCTGGATGCTTCATACTTTTGTATATAGATGCCTCATGATCTGAAGTTTCAGTCAGTCACATGTCCAATGTCCTTGACCTCATTTTCATGGTTCAGGGACCACTTTAAAAAAAAAGTTAAGAATTTTTGTAATGTTGAATCATCTCTTATTATAAGTAATAAGATAACTATATTTGGTATGTGCGTACGTTGCAAGGTCATCATGCCCGTCAGCCAGTTTTGACTTGACCTCGACTCGACCTCATTTCATGGATCAGTGAATAAGGTTAAGTTTTGGTGGTCAAGTCCATATCTCAGACACTATAAGCAATATGGCTAGTATATTTGGTGTATGGAAGGACTGTAAGGTGTACATGTCCAACTGGCAGGTGTCATCTGACCTTGACCTCATTTTCATGGTTCAGTTGTTATAGTTAAGTGTTTGTGTTTTGGTCTGTTTTTCTCATACTTTATGCAATAGGTCTACCATATGTGTTGTATGGAATGAGTGTAAGGTGTACATGTCTAGCGGGCAGATGTCATCAGACTTCGACCTCATTTTCATGGTTCAGTGGTCAAAGTTTAGTCTTTAAGTTTTGGTCTTTTTATCTAATATTATATGTCAAAGGTCAACTATATTTGGTGTATGGAAATATATTATGATCTATATGTCAGTCCCGCAAGTTTTATTTGACCATGACCTCAGTTTCATGGTTCATTGCAATGTGTTAAGTTATTGTGTTTTGGTCTATTTTTCTATAAGTAATAGGTCATCTTAATTTGTTGTATGGAAGCATTGTTAGCTGTACATGTCTGCCTGGCATGGTTCATCTGACCTTGACCTCATTTTCATGGTTCATTGGTCTTTGTTTAGCTATCTTGGTTAATGTTAAGTTAATGTGACAGTTGTAATAAAGCTTTATACTTAGGACTATCAACATAATATCAATGATTAGAACAGAAGGCGATACATTTCAGTGTGTGCACTCTTGTGTTTAGTTTCTTGTATATAATTTGGAGTTTAGTATGAAGTCCATTATCGATGAACTAGTATATATATATTCGTTTAGGGGCCTGCTGAAGGACGCAACCGGATGCGGGAGTTTTTCGCTGCATTGAAGACATATTGGTGACCTTCTGCTGTTGTTTGTTCTATGGTCGGGTTGTTATTTCTTTTACACATTCCTCATTTTCAATTTTAATAACATTACCATGAATACGTATTGCTGTATAATAATATCGAAAAGATCTTGTAAAAAACTACATGACCACAGTTTCACTGCCGATCGTGAACATCTTGAGATGTGTCAGTTCTTTTGTGTTATTCATATATTGTTTGATAACTTTATAATTATTATCTGTATATCTGATGCATAACAAGGCATTGATAAATCACCTCATAAGTAATATGATTATCATAAAATATGATAAATAGGAAAAACTTTTAAATTGTTCAATGGAAAACATTCATTTACTAAGGCAAGGCATATCATTAAAAGAATCTGACCAAATTGAGTTATTGAACACAGGGGGCAAATTTATGTTGAGAAAAATGATGACAAAAGTCAGCACTTGTATAAATAAGTTAAAGATGAGAATAAGGTATTCAAATATTTGCATGGGCATTCAACATTAGTAGCACACAATGTTAAGTTTAAAAGTATTAAGTTTTTATATCTATGTTTTAATTTTTTGGGTGAAAATACCATTTTTGAATAAACGAAAACCCTATTTCCTTTCGCTCGCTTTTTTGCCTTTAATCAAGGGTTTAAAAGAAAAAATAACTCTTTTTTAAAATTTAGACCAATTATAGTGCAATTATCTACCTCAGTACAGTTTGTTCTATTTCATTATGTATGGAAATATAATGTCTTGTTTCGAGTCTTTTGTTGACTAGTATATCTTAAAACAATCACCAGGTTATACATAGAAGAGAGAGTGATGATCTTGATTTCTATCAAGGATGGACAAAATACAAAACAGGATTTGGTCAACTTAATCGAGAATTTTGGTTGGGTGCGTATGTTTTCGTAAACATTTTAATCAAAGCTTAGCGCGTATGGTATAATCATGACAAGTCAGTTGAGGTTGTGTTTGACTGGCAAATAATATTTAGTTTCATTTGATGTTATTCAGTGTAAAGACAAAGTATGTGAACTGACACCTCTTTATTGTATACTTACATTATATTCTAATGGAAACCTGAACCAAAGACATCTTTCAACAGTCCATAAAACTTCATCAAAAACATTTGAAAGTTCTCACTGGTACTTTGATGTTAGTTAAATCAAGACAAACTCCACGTTCTCATGCATTTTATGTAGTTTGTTGCCAACAGTAAGGAATAAAAGTGTATGTATGAAGCAATTTTTATCGACTTGTAATCCAAAGCAAAGCTGATTTTTCCCCAATTTTTTCATTCAGCTTATTATGACCTTAAGGTGGCTCGTGGGTACAAAAATTTTAGCAAAAAAATAAACCTTTATTTTTTCATTACAAATTTTATTTATTACACTATTAGTTGTTACTTTATGATATGGTACAAAAAACAACCCAAACAAATTATTTGGTTTGGCCCCAGATGACTTTAAAAATTGAAAAAGCTTCAAATTATCTCCCTTTGGTGCAAAAATGCCTAGTGACCTATATTTTTTATTATTGTTTTCAAATAAGCTGTACATAAACTAAATAATTGTAAAATTTAAGCGATTTCTTATATTAGGTTATTTTTTTATTTCGATATTTCCTCTTTTTCTTCTATTAGTTCAACAGAAAAAAGGACATTAACAAAAATGTATGCTTCTTCCAGAGGCAGATTTCAGCTTAAATGAACGGTGACCCCATTATTTTATTTCATTTTTCTTTTAAGTATATGATAAAGTTTATTTATGAAAAAATATAGCGAAATCCTATATTAGAAAAAAAAATCATTTATACCCAAGAGCCCCTTAATAAGAAAGTGTACCACTGCAGTTTGTAATAGAAGAGCAGATGTCATATCCGTTTGTTGATGACAAACAGAAATGGGTATTATTGAAGGACGTACATTGACCTATAATGGTTTACTTTTATAAATTGTTATTTGGATCAAGAGTTGTCTCATTGGCACTCACACCACATCTTCTTATATCTATTATGTTATGAAATGACTTCAAATGAGTTTGATATATTGAATTTAAAAACATTATGCATTTGGTAGGTTGCTATTATCACGTGTAGGTATTCTTTATTTCCTCAGACCACATGAGCTACTTGTAATCTTGCCATAGTCAAACCATCTTTTAACATTTGAAGTTTACTTTTAATATTTGGTTTTAGGCTGGATAACCAATTTACATAAAAATTTTATGTTGCCTTTAACTTTGAAATGATGGTAAAAATTCATGATAAGTTTCCTGTTTGGGAATTTCGTTTGTATTCACATAGGCTATTGCTATTATGCACATGGATGCATCATGGCAAGAACCGTCATATAAAAAATATATATTAGATAAATGTCATAACAGTTTTCATTTAAATATTGAAAAACATATTTTTTAATCCACTTGATAAGTTTATTTTGCGCGTGCTTTTATGTATTACCAAATTTAAATACTAGACGGGAATATCAAAATTAAATTTCAGGTAACGACAAGATCCACACTTTGACATCACAAGGGAGATATGAATTAAGAATAGACCTCTATGACTTTGACAACAATCAAGCTTATGCTAAATACCAACATTTCTTCATCGGCAATGAAACGTCGTTGTACAAAATAAATGTGTACGGTTATAGTAGGAATGCGGGTACGTATAATAAGCTTTTATTTTACATTAAAAACAGGTAAGGAGAGATCTGTTGCTAAAAATAATTTCGAAATATTTTACCAATTTATAAATTCAGCAATCCAAAGATAACCAATGTAAGAGTACTTTCTCCTATACAAGTATTGTATTGTTGTATTGCTGTTACCCCGAAGCGTAATTTCCTTTTCTCATTAAACAGGTCGATAACTCTAGATTTTCTGACGTCAGAATATATTTGCATAGTAATTTCCAAAACACAAGGCCAATATGGCCTTGAAAAACTGACCAAACGACTCAATGAACAATGAAAACAGTCAACTAATATATTGTCTGGGACTCTCATTACCAATCTTTTTATTTTGCAAATATATTTAATGTAAAATACATAACGTAATCTTCAATTTGAGTGCATGTTCAGATTAAAAAAAAATGTTTACTGGCTTCACGATTCGACTTTCTTGTTCGCCTGGCAAAAGTGGCTGAACCGGTTGTGTGCATTGTTATGAATTGAACCTGCATTAATTTCACGACATGAAACAGAACATATCCAATGGAGTGACCACTGTCCAGTAAGAAAATTATTTGAGCTCTTTTTAACCGGTATAATATTAATGTCATTCCCAAATCATTTCTGCCTAGAAAAACACAAAACTTTTATTGAAAAACTTATTTCTGTACTGAATGTGAAATTTGTTTTTATCAGGACCTGAACTAAAAGTAAGAACATCATAATATTCAGTATGCTAAAAATAAGTGTTATGAAAGCGACAGGGGCGGATCCAGCCATTTTAAAAAGGGGGGTCCTAACCCTGTACAAAAGGAAAGGGGGTTCAAACTACATGTCCCCATCCAAATGCACTGAACGTCCAAAAAAAGAGGGGTCCATTCCCTCGGAACCCCCGCCCTCCTGGAGCGGGTACCGTTTATAGCTCAATACATTTTTTTATAGCTTCATCCATCGATAATATCCGTTTGTTGCTAATTTTATCACAAAATATACCTCAGAGGATTTTTATCGTTCGGCTGCTGTCCTGTTGACATATGTAAAATTTCTCCAATATTAAAAGTCTCTGGATCATAGTGGGTGCCATATTACCTTTTTTTTTCTTTCTAAAACGTGCTTTGTATATAGAAAAAAGAAGATGAGGAATGAGTGCCAAATGAGACATCTTTCCAATAAAGACATAATTTAGTAGAGTAAGCAGTCATTGGTTCAATGCTAAAAAGTAAGTTATAAATGACCCCAAAATTACTTGTGTAAAACAATCCAAACAAACAAAATAAAACCCTGCCCAACTAAATATATAAAAGTAGAAGAAATCTATCTCATAAAAAAAGCATGTATTTTAGTGGTTGTCGTTAGTTTAAGTGTTACATAGTTGTTTTTCCTTCGTTTTTTTTTATATAATGAAGGCCGTTAGGTTTCTCGTTTGAATTGTTTTACATTGTCATATCGGGGCCTTTAATAGCTGACTATGCGGTATGGGCTTTGCTCATTGATGAAGGCCGTACGATGATCTATTTCTGTGTCATTTTGGTCTCTTGTGGACAGCTGTCTCATTGGCAATCATACCACATCTTTCTTTTTTATTCTAGATCAAACGCTGCAATTTTCACAAAACATATCACATTTTCCACCTTGTCGCACATACATATGGATAACATCATTACAGCTTATTTCCTAATGCATTTAGAGCAAAACTTTGGTTAGCTTGCTTGCTTTGTTTGTATATTGTACAATCTTTGCCTACAGATATATTGTTTAAGGATATCAATCTTATTTTCAAAGATTGTATAAACAACTATACAAACAAAGCAAGCAAGCAACCAAAGTTTTACTTTGCAGGTATAAGAAATCAGCTGAAATGATTTATTCAGTTTGGCAAAAGACCGAGCCTGATAAAAAAACAAACAAACTGAAACTACAGTTGCTGACTTCAATACCTTCAAAACAAAGGGAACAGTTTGGAAGTCCCATATATTGAAATGTGACAAAAATAAATACTTATAGATTTTGTTAACCCTGCCATGTATGTAAATATTTCTTCGCCTTTTTTACAAACACACATCTGCCTTTAATTATCTATACGAAAATTGCTGTACTCTTTAATATCAGCACCGGCTGTTATCGACGGCTTACTTTACACCAGTAAGTTTGTCTCATGGGTAATTGTGTTTTATTTGCTGTTGTTTCGTTGCTGTCTGGTTGAAAAATACATGAAATCTCCGTGCCATCATCAAACATATAAATGGCTGTATATCGGATAATTTAAGCTATTTTTTCTTCGCATAGAAACAACTCTTCGTTAATATGAGCATGGAAGTAATACTCTGTATTAAGAACTATAAATGAAGATACACAAAATGAAAAACTAAGCGAAATTGTGAATCCCGCATTGCACGAAAAAATGTGTTGTATTTCAGTAAATAACACATGTTCTTAGTTGATTGTAAACACGTAGTAGTCCATCATGCATTGTGACTCATTTAGTGGATTGGTCAAAAACCTTGTTAAAAATAAATTGCGTCACATGTAAATAAACAATTACATGTGCGAGAACATAAGTATGCTAATTTATACATTTCCATATAAGGTAGTGGTCCCGACCTGTTAAACAGTATACTTGTGTTTTCAAATTTAAAATTCCAGAGATTAAGATTATCAATATAAGATTTAAAAAAAGTATGAACTATTTCATTCCAACCGAAAATGATATGTAAGAATGAAAAGGTTTCCAGTTTAATTTCCATACAAATGCCTTGAAAGAAAGTTTTTTTCGTATTTTTCCAGATAAAGCAGCAAAAAACGTCTGCTCCTTTTCCAATGGCATTACACATACTTTTTATGATGGTTCTGAAATTTTCATCAGTATATATGTTTGTCAGTAGAACACTGTTTACATCAATTTAATAGAGTTGAGAAACTAAATTTCAGTTAAAGATTTATATTTACATTTGAGGAATGACTGTAATAATTTTTTTGGTCTATGAAGAAATGACATAAAAAAATGTGGTACAAACTGAATAACCAGCGTAGCGGGTTATCTTAAAGTGTGCACCACGTTTTTTGTATGTTATTTCTTCATAGAAAAATGAATATTACAGTCATTTCTTATAATTTAATTCAAAATTCCATTTTAAAAGCGGAGTAAACCATGAAATAACGTTGATGACGTCACAGTCACATGTCGAAATTATGTCTACGAGCTCTTAAACAAATCAACTTCAGCCAATCAAAAGACGCGTTACATCCAAAATCGGGATTCGGATAATCTAATAAGTTTGTCGTCCGGAAGCGTTTACACGATGATCTTTACGGTTTCTACATGAATGATTTTTCAGACTTTTCTAACTACAGGTGACAGTCTTGACTACGCTAACCTTGGAAGATTTACAACTCTAGACAGGGACAATGATGACGCAAAAGATAACTGCGCTCGACGCCATCCTGGTGCATGGTGGTACACGAATTGCATGCGTTCTAATCTCAACGGACATTACTATATCAAAACTCCTGTGGGAGATTGGAATGGTATAATTTGGAATTCATGGAAAGGCTATAAATATTCACTAAAGGCAACTTCTATGATGATTCGTAGACTATAGATGTATTCGACAGTTACAATAGAACAGGACATTCACATCACATTTGTTTATAGTAATAATTAGAATAAATATGATGTGCATCCAATTAATTATCAGTCTGGCTTGGATACTAAAAAATGACTGATTGTTAATCTTATTATTTCTGGTCGTGCTATACCATTTTATTTGTAAATGACCAACATGCAAATTATCTCATAATGTGGGTGTAAAAATGACATGGTGTTTCATTCACCATTACTTGTTAAATTACAATAACGTTTCCATCAAACAAGTGTAAGGATGTACTTATGTCAGATAAAAGATTTTTTGTCAGTTGTTCGGACTTCTTACTGTTTTTTTCCTATGATACAAGATAAAATATTTCGCCCCATAACATTATTTTGTCTTTTGATATAGGACTTCAGGAGTAAATCAACTCATCATAGATACCAGGATTAAAATTTAATTTTTACGCCAGACGCGCGTTTCGCCTCCAAAAGACTCATCATTGACGCTCGAATAAAAAAAATGTTTAAAAGGCTAAATAAAGTACGAATTTAAAGAAAATTGAGTAATAAAGGTCATTTATCAAAATATTGGCAGATTCTTTATTTTTGATTTTCGATAAATAATAAAAAATGAAAATATAGGTCAACGCCTTTTTTTATATAAATTGAATGTCCCCTGTTAATCCTTAAATATCAATAAGGCATGTTAGACCCATTGGGGGCCGTCGGCCGTATTTCTGCCCATTGGTCTGGTTTTTATCAATTTCATTTAATGCAAGATTATTTTTTTTTTTTGTAACAAAATCAAATCACAAGAAAGTACAAACGGATACTGGCCATAACATGCCATGTATATGATAAAAAAAAAGAATTACATATTATGGAACAAAAATAAAATAAAAACATTAATCTTGAGTGTATCACCAAAATAGATTTGTTGTTTAATTTATTGTAACCAATGGAACACAATTTTTAATCGACTATTACCATAGGAACACTTCTGATCATTACGTTATTCAACAGTTGAGAAACACATCCTTCTGTAGTATAGTAAGATATCAATAAAGAAATAATTTCATTATTGATATTACAATCTTCTCATGCTGTATAAAAAAAGACAGTGATTGCAAAACTTCCACATTCGTGAAAAAACCCACGTATGACGTTAGTATTTAAAATTGAGGATGACACTAACTCATTATTAAAATAATTAACTCGTATCATCTCCTTCAAACATATAAAATTTTAAAAATGTATTCCTTGATTTTTTACCTTTTTGCGTGTTTGGTGGATAAAAAATTGCACACAGTGAATATAATCAGTAAGACCAGATCTACAAAAAGATCTATATTGTTGAAATTATCAGTTGTTTCCATTTAGAAGTTGTTTAACCTATATGACCAATTTTACCATTTCTTTTTATTTTGAACAAAATTAAAAGGAAATAGGGAAAAAAAATGAAAAGTTAAAGTAGTCACCATGACATCATGGTAAACCAAAAGATTCAAAAGGATTTTAAAGGGTTATGTGGATTTTTTTTTATCCCTTCTTGAAAACTCATCATTTTATGGAAAAACATTGTAATTATTGAAAGTTCGATTGAAACACAATGATGATTTTGTTTGTTGGACTGTAATTTTATGTAAATGTTAAGGTTAAAGTTTGTTACTTTATGACTTGATATATTATGTCTTTTTGTAATCGGTGTTTAATTTTTTGCGTGTTTGGTGGATAAAAAATTGCACACAGTGAATATAATCAGTAAGACCAGATCTACAAAAAGATCTATATTGTTGAAATTATCAGTTGTTTCCATTTAGAAGTTGTTTAACCTATATGACCAATTTTACCATTTCTTTTTATTTTGAACAAAATTAAAAGGAAATAGGGAAAAAAAATGAAAAGTTAAAGTAGTCACCATGACATCATGGTAAACCAAAAGATTCAAAAGGATTTTAAAGGGTTATGTGGATTTTTTTTTATCCCTTCTTGAAAACTCATCATTTTATGGAAAAACATTGTAATTATTGAAAGTTCGATTGAAACACAATGATGATTTTGTTTGTTGGACTGTAATTTTATGTAAATGTTAAGGTTAAAGTTTGTTACTTTATGACTTGATATATTATGTCTTTTTGTAATCGGTGTTTAATTTCCTTTTAAGTTTTATGTACATTCACAATAATTTCAAGCAATCTGTTTGTCGATCAAATTCACTTCATGTTGTAACTGTGTTTCAATAAATGTTCAACATGCCGTTCTTATATCTGTCAAGGTTATGCCTTCAGGTCTTCATAACTTAGCGGCAAAACCATATTTTTAATTCTAGTATTAGCCTTGTTACTTCATTTACTAATCTTTCGTGTTTCTATTGCATTCATTGACATTCATTTTAAAACAAAAACTTTTTATTGTTTTGTTCCTATCAATTTGATTTTCTATTGATGCTGAAAATAACTTCCATTTGGTATTAAGAAATACATTATTTATACAAAGAGTTCAGATTTAGATAACGTATTATTAACATCAACTTTCCGTGTCCCCACTTGACATTCGTTTGCATTTCGGGTTTCCTTGGCGTCTGTATAAACATTAATTTCCCAATTTTATTGAAGTATCTTAGATAATGTGTAATTCATTATAATATGGGTTTTGTTCCTGTTGAAGGATCTTCAACAAGTAGTGTCAGCCATTCTCAAGTGGGAATGGTAAATTCTAATTGATCAAGAATCCCAACCTCTGTTCTAATTGAAGTAGAACCATTTTGAGCTCTATCCATTATTCGTGCACGTACACCTATGTTGAAGATGTTGTTTGTATAACCTTCTGTAAAGTAACAAAAGACAAATATTCTAAGGCAAGTGTAGAGGAAATGATGATTTTTTTCAAATCCTGTGTGTTTAAAAGATATATAAATGTCTAAGACAAATAGTCATTAAATTGTGTATAACTAAGTACATACATTTTTATCAAGTTGGATTATCACGGTGGGTATGGTTGTCCTGCGAGAGAACGTACTGTGCTGGTGATTCGGTCCTGACGGGTGCTGGTGATCATTGATAAAATGTAAACAAAGACGAAAATGATGATTTTTGACGTTTTCACTCATAAAAAATGGAAGAAAACAGTTGAGATTTTTCAATTTCGTTTCTTATGGGTTCATATATAAACCATTAATAAAATGACCCTCTAAACTGTTTCAGAGAGCGTAACACAAAAATGCTCATTTTCAGAAAATCTCGAACTGAAAAAATAAAACAAAAATGTTCATAAAGTCCGCTTTCTATACCGCAATCCACACGACAAAACAATTTTGTGAAAAAAACATTGCAATTTATTAAAATTTAGCATTTTCTCAATTTATTCATGTCCTGATACTGTGCTTGTGGGTCCTGTCATTGTGCTGGTGGGTCCTGATACGGTGCTGGTGATTTTGGATAAGAAGTTGGTCATATTTGAAACAAATGTTACAAAATCAATAAAATTAGCCAGATAATTGTTGCCAACAGGATCTTCTATTTTAGCTCTTGTGCATCCATTTGACTGTTTTTAAAATATGTGTTTTCAAATGATCTGAACTTGTATTACATAATAACATAAAAGGGCAACATCTTTCGTCCAATATCAGATAACAATATATAGTATCTAAAATAAGTTAAAAATTCCACAATACTATATAATTCATTTTATGTGTCAATTTGTTCGAAAAAAGTCAAAAAAAAGAGACTTTTTTTAATGTCATGATTATATGTCGCTTTCTAGATCTATGCTTAGCATTTATTTCAGATGACAGGGACTCCTCACCCTGATGACCCTGCTGCCTTTCATAACTTTATCCGTATACATATTTTAATAGATAAACAAAAGGCTGCATGCAACACGTATTTTTGTATTTAAAATGATTCGTTGTAACGAGAATATTTGTGGTGAATGGAAACTGTGAGGGTCACAATCCTAAATTGCTTAGAAATGTTACTGGAACCAGTTTCGTTATCTGATCTGAATTTTCTGAAATGTGCATGGTAGATAGACATTTTGATTTTTTTTACTCGGTAATGAACCATTGTGTTGATCCCATGCTAAACATAACAAAAATCTCTGTACAAAGGTCTGTGAATTTTCTACAAAAATAGTGATTTTATTTTCACTAAATTCTCTTTTTCTACTAAATACAATAATGAACTATAAATAACAATGCTTTGCAAGAAGTTTCCCCTTGATATATGTACAAAATTATATCTCTATTATTCATTGTCTGTGCTGTTTTGATACTATTGCAGTTTGCACATTTCGGAATTGACAGGCCACAGGAGGGGTCATAAACCGTACATGAAAAGATAAAATATTGATATAAGTACTTAATTTGCATCTTTGAACCCCCACCCGGCTTGTTTTTTTAGGAGCCTGGAGTGTCTAAAAATGGTCGATTACAGACAGCCAAGTATGCATTTTACTTTCCAGGCGTGTTATTGTTGATTG
Organism: Mytilus galloprovincialis; assembly: GCA_037788925.1. NCBI lineage: Eukaryota > Metazoa > Mollusca > Bivalvia > Mytilida > Mytilidae > Mytilus > Mytilus galloprovincialis. The sequence goes on along the minus strand of CM075333.1, from coordinate 46,739,249 downwards.
TTAAAGTCCTGAAAACGGATAGATGGAAACAAAAATGTTTGATATAAATGGCTTTAGATTCAGTTTTTTAAAATATAAATTAAGGCTACATTTAAATATAATAATTCTATGAATTCACAATATAAAAAAATGCAGAAAAAAAAATGAATGAAGTGAAATATCTTAGTAAGGAGTCATTACTACAGAGATTGTGTGTTTGACATACAAAACTTAAAAGCTTAGTGATATTACCAATATTAAAATAAAAGTGTATTTTAGTTGGGTATTTTTTCCATTTACTCATTTTCAATTATAATCAAGGCACATTTTATTTTTATTCATGAAAAATATTTATATATAGAAAAGAAGGACACATTGTTCACTTCCTCCCCCCTAATTCTTTATCAAAAATATTTATTTTGAAATGAAAAAAGCTAAGAAATCTTAATTTTATTAGTGTTCTCTAGGTTATCTCGTCTTCATTCTCTGACATATTCTAGCCTGCCCTTTCATAAAATAGTGATTTTTATACGACCGCAAAATTTGAAAAAATTTTCGTCGTATATTGCTATCACGTTGTCGTCGTCGTCCGAATACTTTTAGATTTCGCACTCTAACTTTAGTAAAAGTGAATAGAAATCTTTGAAATTCTAACACAAGGTTTATGACCACAAAATGAAGGTTGGTATTGATTTTGGGAGTTTTGGTCCCAACATTTTAGGAATTAGGGGCCAAAAAGGGCCCAAATAAGCATTTTCTTGGTTTTCGCACTATAACTTTAGTTTAAGTTAATAAAAATCTATGAAATTTTGACACAAGGTTTATGACCACAAAAGAAAGGTTGGTATTGATTTTGGGAGTTTAGGTCCCAACAGTTTAGGAATTAGGGGCCAAAAAGGGACCAAAATAAGCATTTTTCTTGGTTTTCGCACCATAACGTTAGTATAAGTAAATAGAAATCTATGAAATTTAAACACAAGGTTTATGACGATAAAAGGAAGGTTGGTATTGATTTTGGGAGTTTTGGTCCCAACAGAATAAGGAGCCCAAAGGGTCCAAAATTAAACTTTGTTTGATTTCATCAAAATTGAATAATTGGGGTTCTTTGATATGCCGAATCTAACTGTGTACAGTGGAGATTAGTTCTAACCTCTCATTAGAACTGTCAGAATAATCTGTCATAGAACTGTTCTAACCTGTCCTAGAACAGTTCTAGCTAGAACAGTTCTACCCTAGAACTGTTCTAGGTAGAACTGTCAGGATCAGTTCTAGGTAGAACTGACTAAATCAGTTCTAGGTAGAACTGTCAGGATCAGTTCTAGGGTAGAACTGTCTAAAACTGTTCTAGGTAGAACTGACCAAATCAGTTCTAACTGTAGAACTGTCAGCAGAACTGACCAAATCAGTCAGGACTGAAGAACAGTTCTAAATGACGTCACTGCAGAAAGGGCACTTTAGAATTTAGAAGAAAAAATCAGTTCCAATTACTTTACTATATATAATAGCGGATTTTTCTATATTTTTACTGATCAAAATTTACATGAACAAATATCGAAGTGGATAGGAGGTTATCCAACTCATCGGAGAAATATTTTTATAAGATTGCAAATGAAACATCATTGTTTACGTTTCTTCGTTCCCCGTGTTTAACAGTCTCTTCATAAATATAACTCTGCATTTAATTCATGGAAATTTAATCTTAATTTACCTTGTTTGCCTTGGATTTACATTCATGACTTAGGATTCTGTTTTGACAAATGTTCAAACGAAAATTGTACAGTGGATGGATTATGGGATTAATGAAATCAGTGTTGTTAAACGTAAAAAAAAACTATGTACATTTGCATTAGCTCGTTGCCAAACTTATCCATAACGATTATGAATAATATCTGGGAGTCCTGAAAGTCTGAAAAATATACTCGATCTAAACATAAATGAAATATTTGCCACTGGACGTTAGGCTACAAACAAAACCAATCATTGTCCTTCTTCAAATTATATATTAACAGTATAGTCAGTATACTATTCCAAGTCCAAGAAGAGAACTTCTCATACATGTACTTTTCATTTTAAAATAAAGTATATGAATCAGTCATGTGAGTGTTGGATTATGCCGTTAAATAGTGTTGTTTAAAAAAAACATCATGAACTACTGACTTAAAAGTCACTTTTGTGACGGTTCAATATTTAATAATTTAAGTTTGAATGTAACGGGTCTTCTGACGTCATTTTGTTATCAACACCCATAGACATAAGTTAGTCATGTGAACGTAACATCATCAACGTTTTTTTATGTTTTGCCAAGGTTTAAACATTTTGTTAAAATGAAATTTAGAATTAAATTATAAGAAATGACTGTAATATTTTTTCTGTCTATTATATTATACATGTATATATATAACGTAAAAAATGTGGTGCAAACTGTTAAAAAACCCTCTACGCGCATTTATCAGTGTGCACCAAATTTTTTATGTTTTTTCTTCATAGACAGAAAAAATATTACAGTCATTCCTTAAATAGTAATATTATCGATACAGAGAGGAAATAATGGCGCTCTGATGTGGATAAAATTTTGTGTCCTCTTTATCATACAATATCTGTCCTGACTTAGAAATATTATTGGTTTACAATGAAGCCATATATATTTACATGATAAAGAATATATAGATATAGGAAGATCATGAAGATGTGGTGTTAGTGCCAATGAGACAACTCTCCATCCAAATAACAATTTAAAAATAGGTAAACCATTATAGGTCAATGTACGCCCTTCAACACTGAGCCTTGACTCACACCGAACAACAAGCTATAAGGTCCCATATGTTCAGTTTTGGTTGATGCGGTTAAATAATTTTGTTATTAAAACGACTCTGATATATCGAAACTTCTGAAATTTGTTAACAATTCAATATTTTGAAATAAAAGAGGACACGCTGTCATTTGAATTATACAGATCCATTGTGATCGGTAGTTGTCTGCTCTATGGTTGGGTTGTTGCCCAGACACATATTTTTGTTCCATGTCAGAGTCAGTCTGAGGTATGAAAACTAGCTGATGTTTGTTTCTGATGCGATATTTTGAATAAAAGTAGGAAATGATGGCACTCTCAATCAATGCGAATTTTTTTTTTTGTGGTTGTTGATTTCCAATATTGCAGTTATTTATAAACTACAGTCCCTCTTGACCTAAAATTATAACTGATGTACTGTCCAACTATATAGACTTGCATAAACAAAAAGAAAATATGGTCATTTTTGGTTGATGCGGTCAAACGAATTTATTACACAACTCAGTCTGAAGTATGAAAACTACAGATATTTGTTTACGATTCAATACTTTGAATAAAAAGAGGATATGCTGGCACTATAAATTCATGCAAACAAAATTTTGAAGTCATTGTTTTCCAATATTGCTGTAACTTGTATATAACAGTCCCTCTTGACCTAAATTTATAACTGAATTACTGTGCAGCTATATAGATTTGCAGGAAGAAAGAGCAAATAAGGTCAGTTTAGATTGGTGCGGTCAAAATATTTTATTACACGACTCAGTCTGAAGTATGAAAACTACTGATATTTGTTTACGATTCAATACTTTGAATAAAAAGAGGTCATGCTAGCACTTTAAATTCATGTTAACAAAATTTTGAGGTCATTGTTTTCCAATATTGCTGTAACTTGTATATTACAGTCCCTCTTGACCTAAATTTATAACTGAATTACTGTGCAGCTATATAGATTTGCAGGAAGAAAGAGCAAATAAGGTCAGTTTAGATTGATGCGGTCAAAAGATTTTTGTATAACAGGTCCGTCCGAGGTATGAAAACTACTTGTAAAAAGATATCACATTTGTTTACAATTCAATATTTTAAATAAAAAGAGGACATGCTTAGGTACTATAAATTGAGTGCAAATAAAATTTTGAAATCATTAATGTTTTCCAATATAATTGGTATCCTTGCCTAAAGATAAACTGGATTCCTGCAGTTTGCAGCTAAATGTATTTAGATTTATATGATGAAATCAAATATGATCAGTTTAAGTTAATAGTGGCTCAATGGCAGATCCAGAGCGGTGGGAGACCCCCTTTTTTTACGATCAATGCATTTGAATGAGGCCATTTAGTTGGACCCCCCCTTTTAAAACTGCTGGATCCGTCCCTGGTGGTTTGGGCCAGAATAACATATTACACAAAGATTAAGGTCAGATTATTTTTTTATGTAAAATGAGCTATCCTGACTCCCCAAATGACAAATGTAAAACAATTGAAATAAAAATGCCCCCCCCCCTTTTTCCCAATATTAACGGCTTAATCTATGTTCAAAAATGAAAGAAAAACAAAAAATTTATGTAACACATCAACAAAAGAAAATCTCTGAATAACAGGCTCCAGACTTGGAACAGCCACATACATGGAGAATATGACGGGGTTAAACATGTTCTCTTTTCGACGAAAAATTTGAAATAAAACCGGCAAAATAGCAAAACTCTTTATAATATTAATCGCTAGTTTGCCGAAGGCTTTATATTTAGACAAAGAGTTCTTCAAACTTATAAATCAATTCTAGACGTAGAATTTATAAATCAATTTTAGCCGTCGGATTTAAAAATCAATTCTAGCCGTAGAATTTATAAATCAATTCTAGCCGTAGAATTTATAAATCAATTCTAGCCGTAGAATTTGTAATCAGAACTGTTCTAGAAGTAGAACTGACTAAAACTGTTCTAGAGTAGAACTGTCAGGATCAGTTCTAGGTAGAACTGTCCAAATCAGTTCTAGGGTAGAACTGTCAGGATCAGTTCTAGGTAGAACTGTCCAAATCAGTTCTAGGCAGAACTGACCAAATCAGTTCTAGCTAGAACAGTTCTAACCTAGAACTGACTAAAAGGTGTCAGGCTGACAGTTCTACGTACTGTCCTAGAACAGTTCACCTGACAGATTCTGACAGATTTAATGAGAGGTTAGAAGTGATCTCCACTGTATGTAGATTCTTAACTTTTGGTCCCGTTTTCAAATTGGTCTACATTAAGGTCCAAAGGGTCCAAAATTAAACTTAGTTTGATTTTGACAAAAAATGAATGGGTTGGGTTCTTTGATATGCTGAATCTAAAAATGTACTTAGATTCTTGATTATTGGCCCAGTTTTCAAGTTGGTCCAAATCGGGGTCCAAAATTAAACTTTGTTTGATTTCATCAAAAATTGAATAAATGGGGTTCTTTGATATGCCAAATCTAACTGTGTATGTAGATTCTTCATTTTTGGTCCTGTTTTCAAATTGGTCTACATTAAAGTCCAAAGGGTCCAACTTAGTTTGATTTTAACAAAAATTGAAATCTTGGGGTTCTTTGATATGCTGAATCCAAACATGTACTTAGATTTTTTATTATGGGCCCAGTTTTCAAGTTGGTCCAAATCAGGATCTAAAATTATTATATCAAGTATTGTGCAATAGCAAGTCTTTTCAATTGAAAAGTATTGCACAATGGCAATATCTAATTGCACAATATTGTGGAATAGCAATTTTTTTTTTAATTAGAGTTATCTTTCTTTGTCCAGAATAGTAAGCAATAAATATCTAATTGCACAATATTGTGCAATAGCAAGATTTTTTTTTTAATTGGAGTTATCTTTCTTTGTCCAGAATCAACTTAAATCTTTGTTATATACAATATACAATGTGTATTCACTTTTTACTACCAACTGATAAATTAAAATAATCTTTACCATTCAGTGATAACAAGCAGTTTTTTTACATCTTAATATTTTATGATGTATTTAAATGAGTAGTTATTGTTGCAAACTCCATTAGAAATGTTAATTGAGATTAGTTTTGGAATAAGGGAAAGGGGGATGTGATCAAAAAAATTGGGTTCAATTTTTCTCATTTGAAATTTCATAAATAAAAAGAAAATTTCTTCAAACATATTTTTGAGAGGATTAATATTCAACAGCATAGTGAATTGCTCTAAGAGAAAATAAAAAAAAATAAGTTCATTAGAACACATTCATTCCGTTTCAGAAACCTATGCTGTGTCAACGATTTAATCACAATCCAAATTTAGAGCTGAATCCAGCTTGAATGTTGTGTCCATACTTGTCACAACCGTTCAGGGTTCAACCTCTGCGGTCGTATAAAGCTACGCCCTGCGGAGCATCTGGTTTTAGTGTTCTATCGAACTTTCAAAAAAAATATACCTGATAACCGTTTAGACAAAAAATTGTTGGAAAAATCTTACAGCAAGTGATCCATAATAGCTATAAGATACATTTTTCTTTTACAATACAACTTTTAAATCTTACGGGAAACTATTCCAAGCTTTCACTGTCAACTCGCTCTAACTTATCCCCATCACTCCCCCCCCCCCCCGTAAAAAAAACCCACACCAAACAAAGAAACCCGCAATACTATTGTCATTCTTATAGTCAGCACTCAATTGTTCACAAACAAATGTGTTTTAAGCTGCTAAAGACATGATTCAAACGCTCAGAAAGTCCTTTGTTCTATATTTTTGCTCTTCATTTTTATGTAAAACCTTTTACATTTTTATTTTATGGGTTATTGTTGAAGGTCGTACGATGACGTATGGCTGTTTAAACATACTTCCTTTGGTTTCTTATGGAAATTTGACCATTGACAACAAACATACCACATCATCTACCTTATATAAGTATTGTATAATTACAACGTATTTTGGTGATCTTGCAAAATGATCCTAATCCCGAAAATCGTAAACATATTTTCTTATCTTAAAAGGGGGCAAGAAGGGTTCCATTAACAGGCCAATAAATAAGATTACAGTTAGTTTCAAAAAAAAATAAAAAGTAGGGGTATTTTTTCTCTCATAATAACAGTAAACAGATTCACAACAATCAACGTAGAGAAAGCAGACAACAGCTAATAAGTCAATAACAGTACAGCATCAATGATCTTGAATATATGCCACTTTTAACTTAAATATAAAAGCACAGAAACAGGACATAGGAGCACAGAAACCAAGACCGTTTTTCTTATCACCAGCACAGCGTCAGGAAAATTCTGTTTAACGAACTTGCACGACTTTTGCAATATTATATTGTTGTAATATACTTTGCATGCTACTTATGACACATCAGAGAAAAATTAAGCAACAAAACAGTCGTTTTATTGCCGTTCTGATGCAATGTAAACAAACCCACCAGCACAGAATCAGGACCCACCAGCACCCATCGGGACCAAATCACCAGCACAGTACTTTCTCTTGCAGGACAACCATACCCACCGTGATAATGGTCTATAAGAAAAGAAATACTTTTTGAATTTAACGATACGTTGAAGTCATATAACTGGCACACCTGTTTAGGTCGTGGACTTTATTTAAAATAACGATTCATATTTTAATAACACACCTTTATCAATATTTTCAAACTTGATATAAACTTGTCATTGATTGATACATTATACTTCTAGTAACAACAAATTTCCGTTTCAAAGTGATATTAAATATCCTACTTCAATATCATCTTCCTCGGCAAAAACAACAAATTGCCACAGTTGAAAAATTGTCATGAAAATGCTAGTCAGACATTTAATTTTTCTAACAGTTGCTTCCATATGTTTTGGAAACCAGGAAACAAGTAAAGCACCTGAGACAAACCTATCCGCCGGAACTCAACTTAGAAAAGGTAGAGAAGGTAATACTCTTTGACAAATTTAACGACTATGATATTACTTACAACTTGAGTAATGCATTGTTATAATAATGACAATTTTCATGATATTTTCACCGACCAAATTTAATAACAAACCATAAAATATTCTTGGATATCTCTATTTGATAAATATGTGCATGACAGAAATATTTTGAACTGATATTAGATGTTTTTTTGACGTATTAATGATTAATCATCAATAAGTACAGTTTAAACAGAATTCTACATATTTTCTTGAGATTAAATCAGTAGTGTAAAGCATTGCAAAAGTGTCAAATTTAGCTATCATTATGCTTAAGGTGCAGAAAAGTAAACGCATAACAATACGCACATACAAATTCAGTTCCAGGGAAGTCCGAGTCTGATGTTAGAAGATTTAAACAAAAAAAATAAACAAAATGACAATAATACCTAAATAACATCAGACTACTAGCAGTTGATTGACATGCCAGCTCCAGACTTCAATTACGCTGATTGAAAAATTATGTTTTCATCATACGAATATCAGGCACAATCCTCCCCGTAAGGAGTTTAGTATCATACCTTCATACATTTCATATTGTTAATTTTCCTTTTTTAGACGGCGATGTGGCTTTGGCTCCATCATACGGTGTTTATATATCGCAACTCGTTCGGTTTGCCGTGTGTGTTCTGATGTCATAGATTTTAACGAACGTAATCTATGCATCACTGGTAAATTATTGTGTCAGGGATTTCGATACCATAAATTACTTAGAACTTTTACTAAATTCTTTCATAGATACAAACTTTTGATTAGTAAATTTGGCTATACCTGTAGAAAGCTTATTAAAAATGGTATTTCACATCCTAAATTTTATGGTAATATTGTACTTAAAGCGAGGAAATCACTATGTGATCCTTGTAAACTCATCGAACCTTTAAACAAACTTATAAGTAAGGGTTATCGTACCAATATTGTAATTAGATCTCTGAATATAGTTCAAATTGGCACTAATATTGATTTTGTCATTAGCAAATTAAAATATAACTAAATTTCATTATCTTTTGAGGCGAGATGGATAGAGACACAGACACGTTAATGTTTATTTCTATAGCAGTCGCTCTTCACTATTCTACTACCTGTCGATACATGTATTGTTGGCATTGCACAAGTCATGTCTTCTTTGACTATTAATGACGTTAAAAAACTAAATCCCTGGGATGTGTTTTAGTTGATTTTAGTCTCTGATGCATGATTTTTTATGATGAATTGGTTTTGGCTTTTAACTAGCTGTCAGTAACTGCGAGTACTCTCAAATCGTATTTTCTTGTTAATTCGACCTGTTGATACTGTTGATAATGCTTTTCTGTTATTTTTTATTTATATGGATCTTGTCTGTACACCAGCTTTGATTATTTGAAATATCTTCAATTTTTCACCTATTCTTACTCCATTTGTATAAACTTCAAGATAATAATTATTTTTTTAAAACCGTTTTTTTTCTAAAGTGAATATTGATTGGTTAAATATTTTTCAGTGATGTCCTGTCATGGCTTTGTTTGAATTTATGTGTTAGCTTGTTGGTCATGAATGTTTGTCTCTAATATTTAATTAACTATGCATTTTTATTCAGATATCGCAGATCAAATTTAGAAAATGCCTGTACCAAGTCAGGAATATGACAGTTGTTATCCATTCGTTTGATGTTTGGACTTTTGATTTTGCCTTTTGATTTTGGATTTTCCTTTTTGACTTTTCCTCGGAGTTCGGTATTTTTGTGTTTTTACTTTTTATTCGTTCATTGTGTAATCATACGTTTTTTGATTCAGTTAAGTCTGCCAATTGATATTTTATCGTGTTTTTCTATGTTGTGGTTTTATGCTATTGTTTCAGAAAAAGAGAGAAGGTTTGGATCCATTAAAACGTTTAATCCCGCTGCAAATGTTTGCACCTGTCCTAAGTCAGGAATCTGATGTACAGTAGTTATCGTTTGTTTATGTAATATATACGTGTTTCTCGTTTCTCGTTTTGTTTATATAGATTAGACCGTTGGTTTTTCCGTTTGAATAGTTTTACACTAGTAATTTTTGGGCCCTTTATAGCTTGTTGTTCGGTATGAGCCAAGGCTCCATGTTGAAGGCCGTACTTTAAACTATAATGGTTTACTTTTTAAATTGTTACTTGGATGGAGAGTTGTCTCATTGGCACTCACACCACATCTTCCTATATCTATGAGAACAACATAACCCGTCTCATGCCAATAATTGGTTTTTAAATAAACGTGTTTAGTTCCGATGTAAAGACCCTATAAGTGAATCAATATTAACGCCAAAATATGCAATCTTTAATGACCTGACAACAGTATCGTGACTATATCCCTATTTAATAAGTCTATTTAAAGTATTTCTTAGTTTCTGAGGTGAATACTGACATGTTTGTGCTGTATACAAAATATTTTTATCAAATATTGGATGTGAAATTCCTGAACGTATAAGAAGTCTGCATGTTGAGCTATATTTACGAATGATGTCCTTATACCGATGATAAAATTTAGTAAATGTTTTGACTAGTTTGTGATATCGAAAACCCTGGTGTAATAATTTTTCAGTAATACATAAATTTCTCTCGTTAAAATCTTAAACATCTTTACATACACGAGCGAATCGTACAAGTTGAGATATATAAACACCGTAAGATGGTGACAATGGAACGTCACTATCTAAAAACGGACAATTACCGATAGAAAATGAAAAACCATCTCTTTTATCATAAATTTTAGTATTAAGCATTCTGTTAATGATTCAGATATCAAGATCGAGGAAAGGGCAGTGGTCATTGTTAGTATTAACTTTATTTAAGTAAGTTCAACAGGATGAATTTCTTTAGTATACATACTGAAGTCGTCATTATTGAGAGCCAAAATTTCATCAAAATATCTAAAATTATTATTAAATTTTTGTGTATCAGATTTTGTTTTGATGGGTCTTTGTAGATTTTGGTCATAAATTGTAACTCATAGCAACACAAAAACAGGTCCGCAATAAGTGGTGCACAGTAAGTCCCTATTGGAATCTAGTAAAAATTCAAGGGCAGATATAGGATCAAAGCATTTCCAATTGACATAGTTTTTTTGTTTATTGCTACTAAAAAAAGACCTAAAAGAGTTTGAACATATATATCACATTCTGACTTTCTAAAAGCCCATTTAATTAGGTGTGTGATTTTTTTCTCAATTTGAATGTGAGGCAATGTGGTATATAGGGTAGAAAGATCAAAACTTTCAACAGATTCAAAATCACCAATATAAGCATTTAGTTTATCAAGTACTACCAGCGAGTTTTTGACACTCCAAAAGTAATTAATTTCACGATTTTCGAAGGCCTCATTTGAACAATTTATTATCAGGTTTTTGATTGTACCAATTGTGTACTGGTGAGAAGAATAGATAATTTAGTAGTGGAACAATGGCTTGAAGACGAAATAAATCTATATTTGTAAGGTGTTTGTGTAGCTTCGGAAGCCAATACAAAGTTGGGACTTTCATTGTTTTTGGGTCGTAAAGCCCTAGCTAAAAGTTTATCTTTGTTACAGATGTCGTTTTCTTAAAATGTCGTTTTTTTGAAAATTAAAAATTAATAAAAGAATCAGGGCTATGAACTAGAAGAAAATTTTTCTCTTAATGAAACTATTACCATCCTTTTTTTAATATCCAATTCATTTGTTTTCTCTGTCTGTCTTTGATTTTTGATTGCATGTTAATACTACGACAACATACACCTTAATCGGTTAGTACAACCGCTCCCGCTACTATTAGCGTTGATGTGTTTTCCTCCGTGGTTGTCAGTTAATCTTGGCATCAGAAGTTGTCACTTTGACTTGTCATAACTTGTGATGGTTTTGGCATATTCCAAATAAATATACGATGTTGAATTTTGGATAACAACTGTTGATAATTTGTGTAAAAAAGAAAAAAAATATTTGTGTTTAGTTTATGTTTCAGCGATAAGAGATTGCAGCGATCTTCCAAAGGATGTTCGGAGTGGTATCTACAGGATACAACCAGACAAAGCAGAATCATTTGATGTTTATTGTGAGATGACAATTGACTCTGGCCGTTGGACTGTATGTATAACTATTTTTATCCCTACTACTACATGGGCTTTTCACGACCTTGAATACCAATACCGGCCTCGCACAGTTGAAAAGTAACAAAAAATGAACGTATTATAAAAGTTTAAAGAAAGCTCATCTTGAATGTATTGTTTCTCTCCTATGTCCTTGAAAACTTGTGAATGAAGAGGAAAACTAGCGGGAACTGTTTTAAGTTTTTTGTGTGATCAATTATCAAAATGCCCTTTTCTAATGTCCTTATATCTTCTTTTTTTTTTTAGAATGAATGCCGCCTAGGTTGAAAAGAACATGACCTGCGCTTGTGTGTATTAACAGAGAAAGCTCCCAAAGCCAAAGGGTTTTCTGGTCTTTCCTGTGTATTAATTAGGTACAAATAACTTCCGAAACAAACTGTTGCCAGCCATATCGGTACATAACGAAGGACTTTCTAGATGTCAGCAAATTAAATAAGATATTTTTCAAAAGAATGTTGACAAATTGATGATTTTATTTTTTTGGTTGGGAGGGAGGGCGGGTTACTTTGCATCTGCTGATCTTCAGGAAAAAACTTCTGAATGTATATTTTGTTACTTTTTGTTTGTTTGATATTGCCAAAAAAATCAACTATTGTACATGACGAATACACTTAAAAGAAAATAGAAATAATATAGTATAAACATATTTTAGTTGAAAGATAAAAAATAATGTCATACAATTGTGAAACTTCCAAGTAAAATAGACAAAATGATCTTTCTGCTTTAAAATGAATTATTAATAAAGAAACATTTTTTTAATTGTGAGGAAAGAAATCATCTTTTTAAACATCAAAGTATAATCAAGATTCTTTGATAAATAATCGTTGATGTTTCATTTTAATATAGTAAAGTAATTTTAAGGGGCTTGGGTAGTAATTTGAATAATGAGAACATAATTTTATTAATAAAACATCTTCATTCTATACGTTGTTTACCAAAGGATAGCTAGTTTTAATCTATCGTACTTTTCACTGTCCTCAAACGAGAGCTTACTCTGGAAGTGTATTTATATTCGGTTATACCTATATAATCATGGTTGAATTTTTATTTTCTTCTGTATAACTTCATTTTACTAAATGTTCTTTGTCATATATATACCAGCGGTATCATGGATATCATTTTCGCAGTTTGCTGTTCGTTTTGAGCCAATGCTCCGCGCTGAAGACCGTACTTTTACCTATGATGGTTTACTTTTACGAATAGTGATTTAGATTGAGAGTATTCGTATTGACACTCATATCACATCTTTTTATATCTATTCTTCTGCTCATTGTCGGTCAATGATATGTTCAAAATATTCAAGATTTTTCTTTGCAATGAGTACAAAGGTGATTAATTTTATTATATGCAGCCTCATCTAATCATAACTGCTGTTTCTTTTGAATCTTTAATATAAGAAATAAGATGAAACAAATGCTTGCGTTATTACGGGTTTGCGTTTTTGTTGTTGTAAATATTTGCGTTATTTCGAAAAGCTTTGTTTTTAATCATGTCCATTTATATTGTAGTTTCAAATCTTTTAACCATGAATCATACAATAACTAGCGGTTGTATACATTTATTAACAATCATTCATAGATTAATTAGCGGTTGTATACATCCTATAATCATGAATCATACATTGATAATCGGTTGTTTATATCTTATAACCACGAGTATTTCACCAATAAGCGTTGTATATATCTTAAAACACCTGACAGGTTATACAGAGAAGAGAGAGTGGTGATCTTGATTTCTATCTAGGATGGAAAAAATACAAAACAGGATTTGGTCAACTTAATCGAGAATTTTGGTTAGGTACGTATGTTTTGGTAAACAGTTTTTATCAATTTTAATGATGTTTATTGCTCATCATGGTAAATCAGTAGTGTTATGGTTGCAGGGCAAACATACACCTTAGTTTTATTTGATGTTTTGTTCAGTTCGAAGATGAAGTGGGTTATCGTTCACACCTTATTGTTTACTTGTATTCAATAGTACACGCCGAGTAAACCTCATATTGCTTTCAGGAATCTAAGACAATCTAAATAATTATTTTTACGCTTTGCGTTTTCCTGATGGCGGTAAATCAAGAAAAAACGCTTCGGACGCATGCAATTTGTAACGTGTTGTTTCCCCTTTTTTTAAAGTCCTTGAAACATCGATATTTGCTTTTGAAAGTCTTCACTGGTACTTTGTTGCTAGTAGAAACCAAAACGTATTTTACCAAAGTCAAAAAAAAATTTAGTTGTTGTGTATATTTGTGTAGTTTGTTGTAACAATTAGTGGCACAAAATGCATACATCACGATATTTGTTATTTAGACAAAAGAGAAATGGACTTTTTTCAAAAAATTCCACTCAGCTTTTATTTCTGATCTAAATAATAAGCAAGTGTACCACTGCAGTTGTTACTAGAGGAGCAGAACTGCTGACAAGTTTTAAAGATATTTGCACCTGTCCTAAGTCAGGAATCTGATGTACAGTAGTTGTCGTTTGTTTATGTAATATATACGTGTTTATCGTTTCTCGTTTTGTTTATATAGATTAGACCGTTGGTTTTTCCCGTTTGAATGGTTTTACACTAGTAATTTTGGGGCCCTTTATAGCTTGTGTTCGGTGTGAGCCACAGCTCCGTGTTGAAGGCCGTACTTTAACTTATAATGGTTTACTTTTTAAATTGTTATTTGGATGGAGAGTTGTCTCATTGGCACTCACACCACATCTTCCTATATCTATTAAAGACATTAAAAGAACAGAATTTGGTATAATGCTATTAAACGAATTTACAATAATGAAATTTTTTTTTTTGTATATTTGAAAGGTAATCATTATCACAAGAAGGTATTATATATTCCCTCCGACAAAATGAGCTTCTTGTACTCTTACAATCTTGTCATGGACAAAGCATATTTTACCTTTTGAACTTGATTAATATTTGGCTTTAAGATGGATACAATAAGACAGTGCCAAGTAACATAAGACTTTTCTGTGACATTGAACTTTGACCTCAGAGCCAAAATTATAACGGATAATTGGTATCATTTTCGTTTTTTGATAATTGTTTGTTTTCACATAGGCTATTGATTTTTGAAAAATAAACGTATGCGATATTACTTGTCGTGGACAAACCTTCTGTTTGGTCGATTCACACCTGGATCGGGGACTTAATTATTTGTCCCATTGGAACACATTGAAAATCATAGTAAATACTATGGGTCCTGTTCAATTATTAATTTTGATAGCCACCTTGGGACTTCTGGTTCATGTTAGGAATTCATTTTGAAGTGTCTAAGTACAAGCTCAGTGCCTCAAAACCGGCATTCCATTGCAAATTTTTGCTTTTATTTACAAAAGGGTCAGTCGGTTACTTCCGGGGAAGAATAAAGGCTAGAATTTAGGCAATTTACTCTATGTACCGACGCCAGATTACATTCAAATCAATCAAAATGTTTACAGAAATTCAAACAAGAAAGCCTACACTTTCAAATAAATCTACATCCAGTTACAATAGTTATCAAAGGTACCAGGATTTTAATTTAATACTTAGACGCGCGTTTACTAGTGAAATAATAACACTACACAATTTATAACAAAAGTTATATATTTTTTTAAGAACTACATTCGTTGGCACCTGACTGGTTGCCCTAACTGGGATCCTATTCCACCTACTTGTATAAAGGAAAATTGTGCTGAACCTCAACTTTAAACCTTATTTATTATTAATTTGCTTGATAATACCTTTCTAGTTCAACAAAGATTTTTTCCTTGACATACAGAATTCTTTCATATCGTGTAAACACTAATTTATATATACATTTAAAGTGCATTTCAAATCGCCTTGACAATACCGTTGTAGTTCACCAAAGGTTTCATACACAGGATATATGCTTATTCCTTCTCATTGATTGATAAATATCTTGGAAACTGTTTTATATCTCTACTGCCAAACCATACATAGTGTTAATTTTCTCAACAAGACCATTACTCCTTAAGAGTGAAGGTTGCGTACTAAAATTGTAAAATAAATGAAACCTGATAAGATTTTTAAATGTTTACCATATATAGGTGTCAGACCACCAATTACTCCCTCCAATTTAGAACGTAAAAGTAGCTCTACTCTGACACAAAATAGTGCTTTTGATGTCCTTGTTTACTTAAACTAACCAACAAATTTTCAGAAATGAAACTTTTGGTGAAAGAGAAATATATCTAGACCGTTTTGAGCCAAAATTTACTTGTCTATGAGTTTGCATTTAAAAATGAGGATTAATGCTCTCCATAGTATACTAATTTAAGATTTCCAGAAAACCAGGGATTATTTTTGGATTACCACTGTTGGAAGGTGAGTTATTTTGTTAGAAGGCTTTAAAGGTATAATGAATATTGGCATGTAGAAATCTGATACATGTACAATTCAGAATATACCTGGTTTCTATGAGGTTAAACATAAGGTAAAATATTTAGAAAGCTGTTTAAATTGAAATATTTGGTTGATCAGATTAGGATTTTTAATTGGTGGTCTGACACCTATAATTACCCGTAATTACTAAACAATTCAGTAAATACCTGTAACTACCAATCAATTTAGTAATTACATGTATTTACTGATGGTTTCAGTGATTACAGGTATTTACTGATTTTTTTTTGTCATTTTTACCGCTATTTACTAAATCGATATTTTGTACTTAATTTGAGACATAATTCAAGATACCAAATAAGAACGTAACGGGATAGGGATTGTAGGGATCACTTAAAGGTATAGGAATCAAACACTGTATGTTCTATAGTTTTGTTTGTAAATTGAGACTGGAAAACGGTAATTTTGAATTTTTTGAAACTCGCTAAAAATCATTTGCAAGACAATTATATAATCCAAATATGAGAAGTACATTTGTAAGAAGTCTACAGGTAACTTCGCCAGTTCTTTTTGATAATAGACATT
Source organism: Mytilus galloprovincialis (assembly GCA_037788925.1). Lineage (NCBI taxonomy): Eukaryota > Metazoa > Mollusca > Bivalvia > Mytilida > Mytilidae > Mytilus > Mytilus galloprovincialis. The sequence continues at coordinate 46,722,550 of CM075333.1, read as the reverse complement.
CTATTATGCCCAATTTGGTTAAAAGATCTTGATTATCCATAATGAAAATATAAAATCTGTATTAGGTATACTTTGCATATCAATAAGACCAACTGAAATGATTTAATACCTCTGAAAAATTATGTTTAACTACAACTTCCTATGTCGACTTTTACAACAAAGCTGACATGCTACGTAAATAAAAGTATACTCGATGATGGCGTTAAATGTCTCTCTTTAGATACTTTCTCAAGACCTCCAAATGTAAGCATTAAACCTGAAACAAAATTGTATTTAACAGGTCATATAGCAGTTATCCCCACCATTTTTTGTAGCAAATATGAAATTCCATTTAGAATTAAAATACATGTATATGTTTACTCGATGTTTGGCTATTGACATATTGATAGTGTCAAATGAGAAGCCGAGAACACCTATTCTTACAAAGCACCTGGTCCTGATTTGCAAACAGACGGACATTATTATTCGGGGTAGGTTTGATGCTGTTTTGGTGGATTTTTATTATGTATTTACTACTGTAAACTTTTTACATCATTTATCACACATAAATAAAGGGGTTGGGGTATCGGGGGAAGGGTTTTCGACAAAACTAGATTACCAAAGCACATTTATAATGCAGGTGCCTGTTCTAAGTCTAAACTCATAGATCGAAAATAAACATAACGCCATGGCTATAAAAAAGGGTGAAGACAAACAGACAAATAATAACACAAAGACACAATATGGAAAACTAAGAACTACGCTAAAAGTCCTAATCAAATGTCACATTCAAAAGCTAAAACAAATCAAACAATTGACGTACTTACCAGTACATGTATTAGAATTCTCTTTTTATGAATCGAACCAGACAAATAAATAGTTCATCTTTGATTTTACTTTCAATGTTGACATTCTATTCTTTTTAAAAGCTAAATACATTAGTAACCCATCCCAACTAAACATTTACATTGAGATCGAATTATTCATTCGCAAATGAATTACTGAACAGACATTTTCTTAGCTTATTTTGAAACAAGAATGTGTCCATAGAACACGGATGACCCATCCGCACTATCAATTTCTATGTTCAGTGGACCTTTAAAATAGGAGAAAATCTTAATTTTGGCATTAAAATTAGAAAGAGCATATCACAAGGAACATATGTACTAAGTTTCAAGTTGGTTGGACTTCAACTTTATAAAAAAATACCTCTACCAAAAACTTTAACCTAAAGCGGGACAGACGGACAAACAGCAGAGGCACGGACAAACGAACGGATGCACAGACCAGAAAACATAATAACCATAAATGGGGCATACAAAATATTTTGTTTTGTATTTTAGGTGTAATACCACCAAATCATGGTACATCACATCCGGTTGCATACGAAAGTAGGTCTAAAAGAATATTCCCTTGAATTTGACCGTTGTAGGTAATTAATCCTACATTGTATTGCAGTAAAACTATTTCTGTGTCATAAACATATGTCTTGGTTATTTCAAAACACCATTATTTTTTATTTGTGATTTCTATAGAAAATTTTGTAATCTTGAGGTTACATGGTGACTAAACCTTGTATACAGATAGAATAAGGGGAGAAATTTGTTTGGTTAACTTCCAATGATGGTTATTTTCTTATATGCAATGAAATGTTACGTGAAACTTTTTCTATAGAACTGGACAGGATAAAACTTTACTCATGCCAAGTATTTCTTTATTTGAAACAAAGATAAATTCTGCACATTTTTTTGAAAAGTGCAAATTTAACAAAGACTAATAGGGGAAAATCAATGGTGGTATTACACCTATATAGCCAATGCCACTTTTATATAGTAGAAAGGTATATTTTAGGATGATAATTATTTTGATAATATTCAATGATCTTATAAACAGATTTACTCTAATTTTACGTCCGCTGACCACATATTATAACATTGTTTTAACAGTTAGTAAATAGCTGTAAAAACCCATTTAAAAAATAGTAATAACTGGTAATAACTGGGCAGATTCAGGAATTACCTGTATTTACTAAGTGTATCGGGAATTACATGTAATACCTAAGTTTAAGTAATGACATGTTCCTAATTTCACCTATTTACTGTAACATATGCAAATATTTATTTGTCAGGACGGTTCGTTTCCAAAATGTGATGTGCGTGTTGTGACTCTCAATTGGTCGAGGGAATTAAATGCGTAGTCATGAATATTTTTTTTTAATTCCATTAGTTTATTTTGTGTTAGTTCTTATGTAACGTCAGATTATACCAGAAGGAATAATCAAAATTGAAATTTCAGGTAACGACAAGATCCACACCTTGACATCACAAGGGAGATATGAATTGAGAATAGACCTCTATGACTTTGACAACAATCAAGCTTATGCAAAATATCAGCATTTCTACATAGGCAATGAAATTTCAAAGTACAAAATAAATGTGTACGGTTATAGTGGGAATGCGGGTACGTTTAATAAGCTTTTATTTTACATTAGAAATAGGCAATAAGATAACTTGCTGAACCTAATTTGTTTGTCCCATTTCTTCATGAGATAGTAATTAATATTGCACTGGTTGCTAAATATTGATAATGAAAACAATATTGATCACATGTTTTAGAATTGTTTTTTATTAAACTATTGTTTGATAGTTAATAGATACCAGACGGACATTCAAACTCTTAGGTAAAAAATAAACTAACAAAAAAGAAAAAGACAAGCAGACAAATAATAGTACACAAAACAAAAAAAATAGAAAAATCTAAAGACTAAGCAATAATTAATATATATAGATATAACAGAGCAAATCGAGTGGCAATGCATACTCGTTCCTACCAAACTAAATCCTGGTTGGCTAAAGACATATTCATACTTATAACTAAATCAATAAACCCCCTTTCCGAATCCTCTGTCACATTTGGTTACTATTTGAATCTTGCTCTTTTCTGCTGAAATCTAAAAAGGTAAACACTATTCTGTATTATTAAGAGTTTTGTGTACTCTTTCAGATATAACAACAAAAATCCTCTGATGATTCGCCACTCTCTTTAAAGACAATTTTTATGAAGCGTCTACACGAGGATCTTTATGGTTTCTACCTAAATGGTTTTTATTACTTTTCTTCATACAGGTGACAGTCTCCACTACAGTAACGGTGCAATATTTACAACTCTAGACAGGGACAATGATGATGCTAAAGATAACTGCGCTCGACGCCATCCTGGTGCATGGTGGTACAAGAACTGCATGGCTTCTAATTTACATGGACATTACTATATTAAGACTCCTGTTGGAAATTGGAATGGTGTAATTTGAAATTCATGGAAAGGCTATAAATATTCACTAAAGGCAACTTCTATGATGATTCGTAGACTATAGATGTATTCGACAGTTACAATAAAACAGGATGTTCAACAGCACATTTGTTTAGTAATAATCAAAATAAATATGATGCATTCGATTATTAATCAGTCTGGTTTGGATACTAAAATATGACTGATTGTTAATTTAATCAATTCCTTTCGTACATGTCATTTGTATATGACCAACACACAAATTACCTCATAATGTGGGTGTAAAAATGACATGGTGTTTGAATCACCATAATTTGTTAAATTACAATAACATTTCAATACAAAAAATATGTTAGGATGTACATGTACTTATGTCAGATAAAGGAATTTGTGTCAGTTGTTCGGACTTCTTACTGTTTTCCTATGATACAAGGTGGAATAGGTTGCCCCATAACAATATTTTTTTCTTTTCACATGAGACTTCAGTAGTTCATAAAAGATAATTTATCCCAAAATGCAAATATAGGATACACTATTTTGTAATAGAAATTGGAAGATCCTTTTAATTTTCAAATACCAGTAGCCATTTTTTTGGTTACAAAATCAATTCACAAGAAAGACAAAAAAATCGACACACTGGTCAACATAACTGTGCATATGATAAAAAAATGAGAATTGTATATTTCGAAAGAAAAATTAACTCGACATGGAAACATTTACACCTAAAAGAGATTTGTTATGTTGTTCAATGTTACCAAAGGAACACAATTCTCAATCAACTGTTAGTATAGGAACACTTTTTATCATTACGTTATCAGATGGGAAAACAAATTGATTCCTTGTTTCTTTAAGAATGATATGAACAAAGAAATTATTTAATTATTGATATTACAAACTCTCATGCTGTATAAAAGAAAGTAAGAGGATATTTTCAACAACACAAGTTAAAACTGGTTCATTTTATAGATAATGTTGCAACTTGTCACCAAATTAATTTACAAAGACAAAAACGCGCGTCTGGCGTATATATAAAATTTAGTCCTTGTATTTATGTTGAGCTTATTTACAACCACTAGGTCGATGCCACTGCTAGTGGAGATTTATTTCCCCGAGGATATCACCAGCCCAGTAGTCAGCACCTTTTGCTCTGACATGAATTATCATTGATATGGTTATATTGATAAATTTACTGTTTACAAAGTTTTGAATTTTTGAAAAACTAAGGTTTTTTTTTACTTCAGGCATAGATTACCGTAGCTGTATTTGGCATAACATTTAGGAATTTTGGTCCTTAATTCTCTTCAACTTCGTACTTTATTTGGATTCGAGCCTCACTGATGAGTCTTTGTAGATGAAACGCTCGTCTGGCGTATATACAAAATTTAGTCCTAGTATCTATGTTGAGTTTATTTCTATACAACCATATTTGACCTTTTATTGGTATTTTGATCTGAAAATCCAAAATGGTCATAATCATAAATTAACTCTCTAAAAAACTTCTTATGCTTTTCTACCTCAGGAATAGATGACCGTAGCAGTATTTGTCAAAACCTTTAAGCATTTTGGTCCTCAATGTTCTCGAATTTCGTCCTTTATTTGACCCTTTTAATCCTTTTTTTTTAATACAGCGTCACTGATGAGCCTTTTAAAGACGAAACGCACGTTTGGCGCACATACAAAAAAATCAATCCTGGTATCTATGATTAGTTTATTTAGTAACAAGAATTAAGTACTACAATATTTATCGAGTAGGAGTATGGTCTATTAGAAAGATATACTTGTCATAACCAATGATGCGTTAAAACCAGTTATTTGGTACACCTATATATGCAGTGGGCTTAATTACATTTAAATATTTGAAATAACGATCAATATCAAAATAACACACTTATATCGACATTTTCAAAGTTTTTATAAATTGATTGATACATGATACTACAAGCAACAAGAAATTTGCGTTTCAATATATATAAAAAACCTACTTCAATATCATTTACTTCGAAAAAACAACACATAGCCACAGATAATAAATTATCCTGAAAAATTGTCATGAAAATGCTACGCAGACATTTTGTTTTTCTCAAAGTTGCTTCAATATGTTTTGGAAATCTAAATGAAACGTATATTGCTCCATTGATAGATGACCTACAAAGAGCACCGTTAGTAGCTTTGATAAACACCAGTGATATTCGTCAAAATGTATTGAAATCTTTCGAAAAACAACTAAATGAAAAAGTGGATACTTTAGTTAAGCAGAAATTACAGAATATTCATTATCGCATTCAGGAATTGGAAGGAAAATGGAAATCATTTGAGACAGACATTTCCACCGGAACTAAAAAAAGAAAAGATAAACATATTAAACCTCTCGAACTAATTTCTGTTAATATGATAATATCAACAATCAAAATAACACATTGTTATGATTGCTAACAATTTTCATTTTATTCTTACAGACAGAATTTAGTAATAAACCATTACATATCTCTAGTTAATGAATATGTGCATAAAGTAACTTTTTGGGACTGATCTTTCAGATGTGTCTTTACGTTTTAACGTTTAATGCTAGATAGTACAGTTTTAACAGAATTCTTCCTCTTTTTTGCTTGGGTATTAATTTTTAGTGTAATAGTGCGGTAGCAGAAGTGTAAATAGTCGTCAAGACTTGGAGTTCAATCTCCCTAAATATCACACGGCTAGAAATGGTCTTAACATATCTACCTTATTTTCTGCCCTGTCGTTAGAATTTCGTATGGTCAAATTTTTCTAAAAAGACTAGAAGTGCATTGCAACCCAACTTGACAAGTTTAAGTTCTTTTACCATTAAAAAATATTTAAGATTTTATAAGACTTTTAAAGATAGCTTAGAAATATGCGTGTAAAGGATTTATAAAAAGAAAAAAGTGGGTCAATAGGCATTTTTTTAGGCATTCAAAAAGATAAAACCAGAGGATTCCGAAAATCTGACAACAATTCCAAAACATGACAAGCAAACTGAGAGGTTTAGCGCTTTGAAACCAGGTTTAATCCACCATTTTCTACATTTGAAATGAGTCAGGAATATGACAGTTCTTGTCCATTCGTTTCTTATGTCTTTTGTCATTTGATTCTGTCATGTGATTATGGACTTTCTGATTAAATTTTCCTCTGAGTTCAGTATTTTTCGTGATTTTACTTTTTCCTTAAAGTTCAAATGTTAATGTCCAAACGTAAACTGGTAAACTGCTACACCAAACAGAAAATTGTCTCTATAACCGAACCATCAGAATCATCATGGAATCCTCTCATCAATGATACTCCGTTCAATGCAAATATACAAACTTTTACAAAAGCGAAATATGCCTGTATAAAGTTAGGAATATGACAGTTGTTATTCATTCGTTTGATGTGTTTGGGGTTTTCATTTTGCCGTTCGATTAGAGACTTTATGTTCATTGGAGTTCCGTACCTTTTGTTATTTTACTTTTTCCTTAGACTAATAACACATGTTCAGGGATATTTTTCAAATTTAAAACTTTGCTTTAGTTTGTAATTATCAAATTCTTTTTTTCGTCTATCTTGATTAGGATTGCATGTGAATACTACTACAACCGACACATTAATCTTGTCGACGCAACTGCTCTCGCTAACTTTGGCGCACATGTGTTTTAAGTTATCTTGGCTAAAGAAATTGTTACTATGTCTTGTCATAACTTGTGACTATGTTTTGGAATATTCCAAAAAAATATACGATATTAAATTTAGGTAAACTACTGTTGCTTATTTGTGTAAAAAGTAAAACGTTATTCGTGTTTTGTTTATGTTTCAGTGATTAGAGATTGCAGCGATCTTCCAAAGGATGTTCGGAGTGGTATTTACAGAATAAAACCAGAAAAAGAAAAAGCGTTCAATGTTTATTGTGAGATGACAATTGACTCTGGCTGTTGGACAGTATGTATATTAAGTACCGTCCCTATATCTCCACTAGTTTTAAATGCCTCTTTTTTATTGCCTTTATACTTTCTTTTCTGGTCTAGGTTGAAAAGGACATGACTTGCGCCTGCTTGTATTAACAGAGGTAGCGTCAAAAGTCAAATGCTTATCTGATCTGCTTTTTATATTTATCAATTAGGTGCCCAAAACTTCAGAAAGATAATTCGGGAACAAGTGGTTGCCATTCAAAGCGGTACATATACCTAGATGTCAGCAAATCAAATAAAAAAGACTCAGAAGAACATTGACAAATTGATGATTTTTGTCGGTATTAATTTGCATGTAATGATCTTCAGAAATAAACTTCGTCTAAATTAATATGAAACATTTCAAGAAAAAAACGAAGAATGATATTAAAGGAACAGTCAATCTCATGACAAAGCCATGGCTACAAATGACTAACAGACAAATAATAGTACACAAGAAACAACATAGGAAACTAAATACTGAGCAAAACGAACCCAACCAAAAACTGGGGGTGATCTCATCTGATCTGAAAGGGTAAGCAGATCTTCTACATGTTGCATCTAACTTGTTGCTCATGTTATTACGAACCCGATAAATAGTATAATTCGTTATGTCCAATTCATCAAAAAGGGCAGGGGATTGTAGTTATGACGTAAAACATATCCGATATCATCTGTGAAACGGTTCTTCCATAACTGTCAACCAACTCGTGATGGCGTCCGTAAAATATACGAAGGGATGATTTCAACTTCACCATTTGAAACTATTGGTTTAATAGCTTCCTTGTGAGTAGCAACCCTCTATCAATGAATTCATGATGGGAAATACAAGCGAGGGCATTTCGTATGAATTGAGATATATACTCCGTTTGCAGGCGCTGCTGGAGTATAGAAATGGAATGTTAAAAATTCGGAAGCTGAAATCATCTCGTTTGTCGTAAAGGTTTGTTTTCAACCGACAAACGGCAACATCAGATTCCTGACTTAAGATAGTTGCAAACAAATGCAACGGGTTCAAACTTTTAATAGGAACAAACCTTCAACCTTATCTGAAACAATAGTGTAAAATCACAACATGAAAGACTCACTATAAAATATCTTTTGAAATGGCTTAACTCAATCAAAAGACATATCAACACAAGTGAATATACACTGAACGAATACATTTGATGTATGACACAATATGAATACGAAATCAATAGAATAAGGGGTAAAAAATAAAGGCAACTGTAACAGTAGTATACCTCTATGAGATGATTAACAATTTTGAGAAAAAAAAAACAAAAAGCAAGCATATAGAAAAATGTGAACAGGTAGTCTTTAATCTTATAACCATCAATTATACATGAATGCGAATGTGTATATCTTTCACTATCGACAGATATACAGAGAAGAAAGAATGGTGATCTTGATTTCTATCTGGGATGGGCAAAATACAAAACAGGATTTGGTCAACTTAATCGAGAATTTTGGCTGAGTACGTATGCTTCGGTTTAGTAAACATTTTTATCAAAGCTTAGCGCATGATATACTCATGACAAATCAGTAGAGATTGTGTTTGGCTGGAAAAAAAATATTTAGTTTTATTTGATGTCATGCAGTTTAAAGACGAGGTATGTTATCGAACACACCTTTTATGTTTATTTTTATTAATAGTAAACACCGGTTGTACCTTAAAGAAGATTGCTTTCCGAATCTAAGACACAATAGTTGTGTTTCAACAGTCCTTGGAATCTCGTAAATAACTTTAGAAAGTCGTTACATGTACTATGTTGTTAGTTGGACAAAAATATAATTTACCAATTTGAAATAAACCTTTGTTTGGTTCTTCTGTATTTTTGAAACTTGCTCTATAAAGTTATGACTAAAAATGCATGTATGACGCTTTTTTTATCCAAGTGAAAGGAAAGCAATTTTATCTCCAAAATTTCCACAATACCTTTTATTTTGACGTCCTTAAAATGCGAGTGTATAAGGGCAGTTCTTCCATTGAGGCCTTTAATAGCTTGCTGTTTGCTGTGAGCCAATGCTATTTGTTGAAGGCCGTACTTTAAACTATAATGGTTTATTTTTTTTACAAAATTGTGACTTGAATGGAAGGTTATCTTATTGGCACTGATGCCATATCTTCTTGTATCTATATTTTCATGTAAATGTAAAGGTATAAGCATAGTACATATGTCTTTCAATTTAGTTTAACTTTTATTATACATGTTACTATTGTTTTTTTATTTAAATTGTATATTTCTCTGTAAACGTGTATTTAGTTTTTGGAGGATAACGTATCTCCTTGCCGAATAGAAGAGCAGCCTTTTATTTTAGTACTTCTTTTAAAACTTGTTCTTGTACTTTTACAATCTTGTCATGGCCAAACCATTTTTTTCACTTTTGAAGTTTACTTTAAATATTTGCCTTTAAGCTGGATAAGAAAGTAATATGGACTTCAAAGTCAGGCTTAGAATAACGGAAAATTACGATTTTTTTCTTGTTTGATTTCACATAGGCCATTGATATTTGGCGCATGAAAGCATCATCGCAAGGCACTGCGTGATATATCATTAAAAATAACCTGGTTTCTGGTCTTTCAAGGAGGTCAAATACTTACTTACTGACCCTCTTAATCCCCAGTAAGTCATAAGGCCACAACAAACTGCCTCCACTCTCTCTGTCTTACGCCATGTACTGGGCTTGGCCCAAGGTGTAGCCCTTTGCTTCTAATTTCACTGTAACAGTTCTTCGCCAGGTGATTCTGGGTCTCCCTGGTTTTCTTTTTTTCTAGTGGTGTCCATTATAGAATTGGTTTAGATGTGCGGTGTTGTGACATTCTCAGTACATAGCCTAACCATATAAATCTTCATTGTTTAATTTCTGCTTTTATGCTCTCTGCATTACTTATCTCCAAAAAGCTCTTGTTGCTGATATTATTTGACCGGAATAATCTGTTGGTCTCTCTAAGCCAGCTAGTATAGAAAGCATATACTTTTTGAAGATCACTAACTTAAGCACGTCAAGTTTATGAACCATATAGTAGGACAGACTTTACATTGCTGTTGGAAATTCGCAGTTTGGTCCTTCAACTATACTGGTTGGACTTCCAGATTGTATGAAAATGCAAATGTTGAACGTGTCTTAGATAGTCTTGCCTTCACGGTCAAATAGTTGATTGCAATTTCAATCCATGAAACCTGTATAGTCCTACTTGCCACGGAAAAATCTGTGATTCTGTTCCAATAGTTATCAAAGACCAGGATTATAAAATGGTTATAAAGCCACACGACTATAAAGTTGAAGGGCATTGAGGATCTAAAATTCCCAAAAGTTGTGCTAAATACGGCTAAGGTAATGTATACCTTTGTCTACATAAGACTCATCAGAGACGCTCATAACAAAATAGTTATAATACCAAACAAGAACAAAGTTGAAGAGCATTGAGTATCCTAATTTTCAAAAAGTTGTGCCAAATACAGCTAAGGTTATCTTAACATGGGATAAGAAATTTCTTAGTTTTTTAAAAGTTTTGTTAACAAGAAATTTATGAAAATGACTGCATAACTGATATTTATGTCAACATGGAAGTGATGACTACTGGGCTGGTGATACCCTTGGGTACGAAACATCCACCAGCAGTGACATCGAACCAGTGGTGTAAATAGTTATCAAAGGTACCAGGATTATAATTAAGTACGCCAGACCCACCTTTAAAAGAAATTTTGCAGATCCTGAATCTTTAACAATATCAATTCTGAACTGTCTTGATAATACCTTCCTAATTCAATAAAGATTTGCTTTCAAACATACGGAAGTCCTCAATATCTCATACACTAAACTGTATATGCTATGGGATAAGTTTCTATTGTGTAACTCTTATATTGGTTTAGATAAATATACCATAAGAGATAATCAAACTTTAATTTCAGGTAACGACAAGATTCACAACTTGACATCACAAGGGAGATATGAATTGAGAATAGACCTCTTTGACTTTGACAACAATCAAGCTTATGCTAAATACCAACATTTCTACATAGGCAATGAAACGTCGAAGTACAAGATCAGTGTTAACGGTTACAGTGGTACTGCTGGTAGGTCCTTATTTTTTTTTATAATAAAAAAGGATAGCTACAAAAAAGCTAAATTTTAACACTTTGTTCATGACATATGTCTTGTATTACTTGTATTAAAGACAATTATGAAAACGTGTTTTAGTAAACTTGGCAATAACTTATTTATTAATGGGTTTTATTGATCATGTTGTGACAACTATTCAAAAAATATTGGGGACGAGTATCAAAGTCTATAAATAAATCTGAAAGAGCAACCAAAGTTTGGGTCAAATCTCATTGCCATGAATATTTGTGCCTACAATTCAAAATCGCTATTTGCTGAATACATTGCTCACTTACTCACCAACATATCTTTTGTTCATATGCAGCTCGAATACATGCATGCCCATACCTCAGAATCCAGTCACCAAACCTTAATAAAACTGATCCTACCTCAAAAATCAGTAACTAAACCATAAAAAACGGATCCTACCTCAAAAAACAGTCACCAAACCTTTAGAAAACTGACCCTACCTAAAAAACCAGTCACCAAACCTTAAGAAAACTGGTAATATAACTTGTTTTATGTTTTAATGTGTAATTTCTATTTGACATTAAACCGTAGAGTTGTATCTAATCTTAAATTTTAGAGATGAAATTTGAAAGTGTTTGTTCTTAAATATAGTATACTTTTAAATTTCATTCCTTTCAAAAATTATTATATCATAAGAATGAAAAAAGTATCCAGTTTAAAAAAAAAACATCGATCAGTGATTTGTTGTCACACAGAAAGAAAGTATTTTGTGTAGTTTTCCCGATAAAACAAAATTATTATATGTCATCGACCTTGCAAAGATCTTCAAAAGTAGTTTCATGAATATCCTCAATTGATTTTTTAGAAAAAGAGTTATCTTTCTTCAGAATACAGAATCCGTCGTCGCAGTAAGATTGTCCCGTATTCCCCCTCGATTATTGCAAAAAAGACGTCTAAAACCCATACTCAAATGTTCAACTTTAACGAAATTATGCGGTAATACAACAGATCACATTTATGCATCAGCAATAATGATATCATGTATCATTCGTGTGCCGCACAAAATAATCTCCTGAAACACCGCCTGTTGAAACAAAAAAAAATGTTCTAAGTAACCATGAAATTCGCTTTTAGAGAGAATATTCGATTTTGTGTCCCTTTCTTTGACAAAATTTACTGATTTCAGAAATACAAAATGAAAATGAAAGACGCCACTGACTAACTTCTAGACGATTGGACTATGTTTAACTATAAGAGTCTTGTTGTTATTTCTCTTCAATTTCAAATGATTGCCCAAGATAACTTTTCAGTCTACTCATTCGACAATGTCGATAAAACAATTTGTATGATGGTTTCTGAAATGTCAGCAATATGTGTTGTAAGTCATCTTTGATCACTGTTTACTGTGTAGCATCGATTAAATAAAACAAAAACAAAAAAATCCAGACGATGACTTTTTATGGTTTCTAATTAAAAATGAAAACAACACGTTAAAAAATGCGTACGAAGAACTTTTTCTGATTTTTCAGACATAATGACTAATCATACTTTTCTTTTCGAGCAGGCGACAGTCTCCACTACAGTAAAGGTGCAAGATTTACAACTCTAGACAGGAACAACGATGACTCTATACATAACTGTGCCCGACGCCATCCTGGTGCATGGTGGTACAAGAATTGTATGCGTTCTAATCTCAACGGACATTACTATATCAAAACTCCTGTGGGAAATTGGAATGGTGTAATTTGGAATTCATGGAAAGGCTATAAATTTTCACTAAAGGCAACTTTTATGATGATTCGTAGACTATATATGTATTCGACAGTTACAATAGAACAGGACATTCAACATCACATTTGTTTATAGTAATAATTAAAATTTAAAAGAGAATTTTCGAGATTTCCTCTGCTAACCAAAATAAAATAATAATTTGTGCAATATAGCATCAAAGTTTTTCAACCACTCGCTCAACATGGGAATGGTAGTGACGATGTATCTAAATGCACAAATAGTGTTCACTAAAATGAAAGTTTTTGATGGAAATGCATCGAACTCTAAAGTTGTCTATTAGTTTGCATACCTTTATAGGTCCTATATATATATGTTGTTTTTGTTTCAAAAGTTTGATATATTGACTCGACGTTACAAGTTTAAATCAACAGAGCTTTTCCATGTACGCAAAATATTTCTGTATTCCTCCCTAACAACTACATGTAACTTGAAGCCTAAAACTAATAACACCCGTCTGTAAAAAATGAAATACTATATACAAGTAAATGTATCCTTAATTGAAATTAACAATCAAAACCTCACACTTTTATCATTTATATCTTAAAGGTGACCAAATTTTGATAAACGTTTTTTTTTTATTAGAAAGGAATTGTTTTATAAAAGCATTATTCAACATCCATGCCTGTGGCAGGACTTTATTAATAACTTAGCTAGTAATGATAGATATATGTACTTACTACTATTTGACCTGCACGCTTCTGTGATTTAGATGTTTTGATGACATATTGAATACTGATGAACAAAACTTTGCTTTAAACCACACAGAATCTACCTCTAACGTCTTAATTCTTCGCAATAAAATGTCAACGTATTCTTTTCTATAAACATTACTTTTGCATAGATACTATTTCTGTACTAAAATTATGTAGTACTGAAAATTAACTTTTAATATTTAGTACTATTTCTTTACATTAAAATTATTATGATATTTAGGTACTTGTATTTTATAATACTTGATTTGTACTAAATAATTTGGTACATAAATAATACCAACAGTGATCACAATGTTCCGTTTGAAATTCATAACTTTAAGAGAATAGAAAAACTTTCAAAATGCTTAAAATGTGACGGTAGTAACCAAAAATCTGTAGTACCTTAATTTGAAGTACAATTAAATTACTGTAAAATACAGGTACCGAAATATTACAATAATTCTAAAGTATAAAATAGAACTGAATACGAAAAGTAGATTTCCAGTACTTCAAATTTTTAGTACAGAAATAGTACCTATGTATATCTAAATTGATTCTTTTTTTAATCTCGTTTAAAGTTACTGTAGTTATTTAAAAATATAAAAAATCGAGTGTATGGTGTCATAACGCAGATACATTCTTCGCTGTGTCTAAACCACAACGACAAAAATTGCTCGGACTCGATGGTATCTAACATCCGACACAATGACGGAACATCAATAGACAGAAGAAAGATAGGTTTCTCCTTATTTTTTTTTATATTTTTTTTATTATATCGAAGAATATATATACATATACAACTATTTTCTATTGTGAGATGTAATATTTTCTACAACCGTTCAATATTAACGGAGAATAAGTAAAAAATGTACGTTAAAATGACAAATTGAGTGAACCTTGCCTCGAAATGGTTAAAAAGAAAGGTACGGGAAGATAAGTACATGTACTGACACGGAGATTGCAAACTAGTCATTATGAGCATCTCAATACTTGTATTTTGTTGATGGAACGAAAGAAAAGGGTCATGTCAAAATGGAACTGGCCGGTTTTGTCAATGTTTACCACCCGATTGTGTCACAGATTTCACAATGCATAAACCGGTTTGTTAAAAAAAAATCATAATCGCATCACATTATAGTTAATTATTTTATTTCAGCGTTCAAAAGGAGTTTTTTGTGGATCTTTGGAAAACAAGCTCTATCACAGGACAACGTCTTTTTATTTATATGAGTCTCAGATTCAAAAATAATAATAAGCAAACACTTTGTTTGGACTTCTTTGTTTGCTTTTTGGCCTTGAATGTTTGTCCCTAATTTCTTTTAATAACTGTGCATTTGCATTACGATATCGCAGATCAAATTTATTCGTTCATTGTGTATTAATTTACGTTTTTTGATTGAGTTAAGCCTGCCAATTAATATTTTATCGTGTGTTTTTCTATGTTGTGATGTTATGCTATTGTTTCAGAAAAAGGGGGAAGGTTTGGATCCATTAAAAGGTTAAATCCCGCTGCAAATGTTTGCATCTGTTCTTAGTCAGGAATCTGATGTACAGTAGTTGTCGTTTGTTTATGTAACTTATACGTGTTACTCGTTTCTCTTCTTAAATATATATATCAGTCTAAAGATTTGCACAACGGTACTGATGAAAATGTTGTTATTAAATCGTGTTGACAAATATTTCGGCTCAACAGATGAATAAAGTAAATACTAGAAGGTGTTAGACAGAGCATCCTTACTTTTTTATAGCAGCTGAGAATATTTCCACTTTTTAAACTCAATTTTTCGCTCACCAGTAAAATATAATTATTGTCGGAACGGCTTTAGTAACAGAAAAAGGTAATGTTCTAAGCCCTTTTATCTTGTTTCTCAGTGAGTTTAAATGCATGTAGAAATTGACATGGTTTAAACGCAGACCGTGAAGAAGACCCCGAATTGAAATGTTTCGTAAGGATTTTGTTTTTATGTGTTTTCAACGCCCTGCGTTTGTGCTATTTCGTTGCTGCCAGTTTTTAGTGTTGGAGGAAGCATAGTGTCCAGAGAACATCACCGACCTTCGACAGAACTGACAATTTTTGTACCTGTCCCAAGTCAGGAGCCTCTGGCCTTTGTTAGTCTTGTATTATTTTTAATTTTAGTTTCTTGTGTACAATTTGGAGCTTAGTATGGCGTTCATTATCACTGAACTAGTATATATTTGTTTAGGGAACAGCTGAAGGACGCCTCCGGGTGCTGGAAATTCTCGCTGCATTGAAGACCTGTTGGTGACCTTCTGCTGTTGTCTGATCTATGGTCGGGTTGTTGTCTCTTTGACACATTCCCCATTTCCATTCTCAATTTTAAAGTGTTAGGTGCCCCTTTAATATTAAACACTAAGGCACTCACGATGAATACGTTACAACAATCATCACATCGGTTACGAGGTTTGCGTGTTTGTTCATCCTTGAAGACCTTTATCAAGTCTCACTATAAAATCCAACAAATCTATTGATTCGCATATATGTTCCTTAAGGTAATCCACATTGACTCTTTTCCGAATCAATATTTGGTCAGTTGTGAAAAAGAAATCATTCCGTATCGTAGTATATTTTCATACAATTCTCAAGTATAAGGAATAGTTGTTTGAAATCTTAATAGTTATCATAGGTACCAGGATTATAATTTAGTACGCCAGACGCGCGTTTCGTCTACATAAGACTCATCAGTGACGCTCATATCAAAATATTTATAAAGCCAAACAAGTACAAAGTTGAAGAGCATTGATGATCCAAAAGTCAAAAAGATTGTGCCAAATACGGCTAGGATAATCTATGCCTGGGATAAGAAAATCCTTAGTTTTTCGTAAAATTCAAAGTTTTGTAAACAGGAAATTTATAAAAATGACCACATTATTGATATTCATGTCAACACCGAAATGTTGACTACTGGGCTGGTGATACCCTCGGGGACGAAACGTCCACCAGCAGTGGCATCGACCCAGTGGTGTAAATAGTTATCATAGGTACCAGGATTATAATTTAGTACGCCAGACGCGCGTTTCGTCTACATAAGACTCGCCAGTGACGCTCATATCAAAATATTTATAAAGCCAAACAAGTACAAAGTTGAAGAGCATTGATGATCCAAAAGTCCAGAAAATTGTGCCAAATACGGCTAAGGTAATCTATGCCTGGGATAAGAAAATCCTTAGTTTTTCGTAAAATTCAAAGTTTTGTAAACAGGAAATTTATAAAAATGACCACATTATTGATATTCATGTCAACACCGAAATGTTGACTACTGGGCTGGTGATACCCTCGGGGACGAAACGTCCACCAGCAGTGGCATCGACCCAGTGGTGTAAATAGTTCTTAAACGTGTAATTCGCAATACTGTCAAATTTACACTAAATTGGAATTGTTTTGTTTAGCATCACTAAACATCACGAAAACCCTAATGTTTTGTTATTTAGAATAAAAAGATAAAACCATAATAGTGTATATTTCAGAGAAGTATACATCAATGCAAGATTCGAATTCTGTATTGAAGAGTTGTGTATACAAATCTTTATGACAATTTTCCTTTCACTAGAAGTACTTCTTCTCTTATTATCAATATACATCTACCTGCTACACTTGTTATAAATAGCACAACTAGTTCACTTGAGAGCTTGTTTTTGCTACTTGATGAAAAGAAATACAAGTATTCACACAGATACTGGTCAGTCAAGGTCACAACAAGTTCCATCACTCCTTGTGTTCTCTCAAAAAAAAAATAACATTTCGGTTTCCATACAAATTGGTCGATTGTTATCAGATGATTGTCATACTTTTCAATCTAAAACACAGCATTTAGAAGTAAGTTGATGTGTCACCTTGAGAGCAAATGCGTTAAAAATCAATACTTCGATGAGTAAGACGGGTTTTTTTAAAGTACAGTTGAACGTGATACTTTTGTTTACAGAAAGAAAGTTTCCGTTTCTGAAAAGTAACATTTCCATTGTGATATGTCTTTTTAATATATAATTATAACAGTAGTAAAGATCAAATATGTGTTATAAAAGCAACATAATATAGAGTATTAATTATTAAAAGCGATCCAATTTAACTATACATTTGTCGATGCGATGAATTATCACTGTATGTGCAATCATTTCTGATGTAGAAGGTTCGATGAATTGTTATTGTAAATTAATGTGATAAATGTGATAAAACAACAAATACAAAAACTTAGTTTATTACTTTAATATTTATATCTGTTTATGACATTTTATATGTCTATAATAACTGGCTGGCTATTTATACATTGTCCCAAAGTATTGACATGTGTGAACTAT
Organism: Mytilus galloprovincialis; assembly: GCA_037788925.1. Lineage (NCBI taxonomy): Eukaryota > Metazoa > Mollusca > Bivalvia > Mytilida > Mytilidae > Mytilus > Mytilus galloprovincialis. The sequence goes on along the minus strand of CM075333.1, from coordinate 46,704,471 downwards.
ATTGTCATCTTTCCCTGCCCTGTGATTCGTTAGTCTTTTTTAAGTTTCTAACTCCTGTTATCATAAATCACACTGATACTTCTTGTTGTTTTCAGTTTTGCAACTTGGTGCATGTTGTTTCAAATTATGTTTGTACAAAAATGACTTTCCGCATTTCCCATATTTATATGGCTCGTTGTTCATGTGCTTGTTGACATGGCCATCAAAGTGTTGTTTTCTGTAGAAATGTTTTTCTACAAAACAGGAAGGGGTGATTAAAAGCTCCTGTTTCTTTCTTCATCTGGTCAACCAGTCCAGTTCTGTCTTTGAAGTTTTCGGTACAACGAGTACAGATCAGGCCCTCGTCATGCTTACAATTTGTTACAATGTATGCTCATTGGGAAGCGCGGTGTCTTGAAATTTTAATTCACACAGGTCACATTTGTGTTACTCATTAGAGTGGATCTTCTTATGCCTGTACCAACTAGCTACCCATTTGGTATTGAAAGAACAATAAGTGCATTGGTATGAAGACCTCTCCTTCTAAACTTAAGTTTTTTTTTTCTGGTATTCATCTTCACTTGCATCCTCAATAATTGGGCCCTGAATTGCTTCAATATCCACATTCTGAAGAAAAGACTCTTTTTGATATAATAAATGTTCTTTGCTCGATTGTTGATTGCATCTTCTTTAATGTATAAGATGAAACGGTATGTGACATATAAATTAGCAAAGGCATTTAAGCGTGAAATGAAAGTCAAGTTGTGTGGGACAAACTTTACTGTCCAAAATGTATGCACTGATAAAGTTGCATTGGTACGTGATGAAGAGCACCCTTGATACAAACACAAACTATATAGTAAATAAAATGATCCGTAATGCGCAGCTTAATAATAGTACAGACTCGAACCCTGCACAGTTGTGTGTAAGTATGTACACACTATTCAAGCTAGAGTTCATGTTTGATGAAATAAAAAAAATGTGGAATCAGTGTGGACCCTTTGGACGACAATATTATGTGGACCATTTCGATAACTTGACCCTAAATTCTATATTTAATTACACGGTTAGATTCAGCATGCCAAAGTACCCCACCCATTCAATTTTTGTTAAAATCCAAAAGAAGTTATTTCTAGACAGTTTGGATTCCACAAACTTGAAAAATAGTCCCAAAATTTAAAAAAATTAAACAATTGTTTTGATTCAGCCTTCCAAAGAACCTAAAAAATTCATCTTTTTTAAAATAAAAAAAGTTTAATTTTGGACCCTGTGGGCCAATTTAAAACCGGACCCAAGATCAAAAATATAACTTCACGGTCAGATTTAGCATATTTAGCCCCATTGAAATTGGTCAAGAAGTAATCTCTAAAAATGTTAGAAAAGTAGTGTTTCTTTTCCCTTTTTATCCCATCCAACTCCAATCTGAGCCAGAGATGTACGTATTTAGTGATAAAGTTAAATGGATAAATATAACCACACATATAGATGCCGACGAATTTTAAGAAATCTAATAAAATACATTTGAAAAAAAAAATCTTTTGCGTTTATTGGAGTATTAAATCAAACTTTCCTTCACAAAGTAAGCATTATCAAATCCTTCTCTTACTTTAAATATTGTTTGAGCAAGTCGGCTTAATTAAGACTTTAATAGATAGAATTGAACAAAATTCATACAGTGAAAATGAAAGTAAAGTATTATAATTCGTCAGTAAACTGACGCTCATAAAGAAAGCATCATAGTGGAATTTAGTTCAATATGAACAAACTGAATGACAAAACCTATTCTACGTTATACAAGATTACTAGTTGTGATGAAATGAATATTTTTCTGCAACTACATCTTACCTGCTAGTTTTAAATCACCTGCAAGATCTGTTCGTGAAATGTCCTAATTATTCACCTATTTCGGTATATATTTCACACCCAGATGGCTCTAGTCGCGATAAAAACACGTCTGCACCCTTACATGGTCTTACTTGTATTATATATTTCTTAACATACATATTTGAACTATTTTTCCTCATTTTCTTCAAAATCATAAATTTTTCGTCTGTTTATTTATGGCATACTGTATGCAGTGAAAATGGTATTTTAGGATCAGCAGTTTACATACACTGATTACATTATATTAAAGCATTTTTTTAAGTTGAAAATATATTCAATGACATTACTTTCTACATCTTGTAAAATGTGCATAAAAAAGTTAAATCACAAAAATACTGTACTGCGAGGAAGATTCCCTGATAAAATGACAAAATTAAATGATGCATTTGTCATTTGCCTAAAAAAAATCCCAAACAAGCGCATAAAAAATGCGGTCATTTTGAAATGACACCAATTCCTTCTCTGTCAATCAAATATTTTAAATGGGCAAATTTAAAAGTGTATTTACTAAAGAAAATAAATCTTCAATGTCGCATAAGCCAAAAAGCCCTTACCTCACCATGCCAGATATAACAATTAATATAAATAACTAAGCTTTAAAAAAATTATAACCCCCATAAGTATAGTGGACCTGATAATGTCCTTCATATTTTCAGTTATAATAAACTCTCGGAAGAGATGTCCCCCTTCCTTAAATTCTTTCCTCGAAAATCAAGAAGTGATTGTAAAATTCCAGAAGAGAGGAGACAGGCAAATTTTGTGGCAATTTTTAAAAAAGAAAGATAAACATAACACAACTATAGACCGGCTATTTGCTGTAAGGTCTAAGAACATGTTTCAAGTAGTAACATCAAGAAAGATTCAGCTTTGAAAACTATTTTAAATGATTGACAACATGGCTATAGAATTAAACGTTCTTGTGAAGCTCAACTTGTCATACGCATTCAGGATACAGCCAAATATGTGCAGAAGGTAATCAAATTGATGCAATTCTTTTAGATTTTTCTAAAGCTCTCGATAGGCATCGCGATGAAAGATTTATAACAAAACTTTATTATTGTGATATAAGGAAAAATAATTTACTTTGGATAAAAGATTTGTTGTCCAACATGTAACAGCAAGTCCTGCGAATTGCTGATTAATCTTCCTAATTAGCTTTTGATTCCGATGTTCCTCAGGGCACAGTAAATGTATTAGGGCCAACTTTGCTTTTGTTATTTATAAACGACCTACCTGAGCTTGTCTCCTGTACGCTTGGTCTTTTTGCAAATGACTTCTCACTTTATAAAACATCAAATAATATTAAAAAAAAGAACTATTGAAAACCAGGAATCTGAATGGCAGATGAAATTTAATCCTGAAGTGTTGTGTCATTATAAAGATTTCTAAAAAGTCAAAACCTAACTTATTTCAATAAATTACAGAATCGTGTATTTGATTCTGTCAAGGACAGCAAGTACCTAGCTGTTATAATAAGCAACGATTTGATTGGGGGCCCCACATCAATCATATAACTTCAAAGACAAATAAAACTCTAGCATTTTACGTCGAAACATGAAAAACTGTACACGTTAACTTAGGCTAAAACCTTTAAGTAAACATCACTTGTGCGTCAGATCGACGACACAATCGGACAGGCGTAGTAGAGGACAACATAAGTTTTGGCATATATATATACATGTAAGGATTATTGTAAGTCTTTTTTTCCCCCAGCACAATTTTAGCCTGGAATTATCGTCCGGAGTCAATTTGCATGACACCCTCATTTGAATTATTCAAAGGTGGTTTCTCCGCCATATCATTTAAAGGGTCCTTCCTGTCTGTCTAATGAACTAATGTATTTAAGCAACTATACATAATGTGAGTATGTTTAACATTACCAACAACTAATGTTATTTTATTTGTAATTGGACTATGGTAAAAGTCAGTGTTCCTAATAGGGCCTCTGGCAATACTTTACTAAAAATCATTTTGCTGTTGTTGAGGCTGCATTAGAGTTCTCATTTTATGCTGTTCCTGAGATACAGGGAACCTTGTTTGACTAGTTCTCTGTTGGAAAGTTGCGATGCGGCTGATAGCGCGGAATGTTTTGGAAGAAGGAATGTGCGGGTTGCGGGAACTGATGTTGACTATTTTGTTGCTGAAGCATTTGTACGAGAGAATAACTGGTGCGTTGAGAGGATAACTTGATGAGAACCATGAAAGGAGTAGGTCAAGTAAGACTCCTTTTTGGCCCAAAATATAGCAGTTTTACAAAATTGTTAAAATGTAAACTTTTAGTTTTTCATTGGACAGTAGAATACTTCTGCTACATAAATTTGGGCTGATTTTGACAATACAATGCACATATATCGGGTACTAGCACCATTAAGTCATGCTAAATTACTAAAATCTTCACAATTCTAGCATTTTAGTTAAATTTTAGACGGTTTTCGTGTGAAACGAAAGTGGCCGCATTCGTGTTCATCCTTAATATTGAAATGTAAGTTGTATTTTATGATAATACATAACATATATAAAGGTTGAGGATGAACACGGATGCGGCCACTTTCATTTTTGACAAAAAAACAGCTGAAAAATTACATTTTTCGGCATATTTGGTAGATTTTTCATTTTCAGCTTCAATCCGTGCGTTTTTATGACTAAATCAGTTGATATCTTACACATAAACTATTTGATTCAAATGAAATAGACACTTTAGTGTTTAAAAAGTGGTCAAAATCTTTCGTCAGATGAACATGAAATTAGAGGCCAAAATCGGTCCTTACCGGACCTACTCCTTTGGTCAAGTGGTTGGTGATGAGTGGACGGATTTGTCTTCCATTTACTATCAGTTTGTCATCGTAAATTTTGACGGTGTCCTCCTGATGTTGGTGATGACGGAACTCGGACCAAAGATCATTGCGTCGTGCAATAATTTCAGGCGGCGGAAACTAATCATGTCGATCTTTGGAATCACATTCTTTTAGTTTACTACTCGCTGCCTTCAATACTTTTATCCTTCCTTTTCTCAAATTTTGCCACTATATTTTTTGGTTTACCATCCTTGCGTGGTCTCACAGGGTATGTAACATTAAATTGTATACCGTCCTTAATTTCGATACTTCTTCTTCTTCTTCGGTTTCCTCTGGTGTTTCTCTATGGGGCTCTTCTGCTATACCGCTAAATATCAAATTTTCCCGCATTGACCAATTTGTATATCAAGTAGCTTTTCATACATCTCGTTTGTCTCGTACAATTTTGTGTTTTAATTTGTTGGTTGAGACTTTCTCACTCTTTAAGTAAAAATTTTTATTGTCATTTTATGTTGCCTCGATTCTGTAGTCATGTTGGTTTATTTTCCCCTTCATTGATTTAATTTCACTATCTAGATTGTTAAATCTAAGTTCTAGGTTTTTTGAGTCGATTGTGTATTGTTGGCAGAAAATTCAGTGTATGTAGTTTCATGAAAATGTCTTTAATCACATTTATGTAAGGTTTGTGTTTCATAGTTAAATAAGAACAATGTCTATTTATTCACACATGTATTTAATGTAAAACAATGACCACGGTCATCTGTAATGAAACATAAAACATTATCAGCAATAATAGACATAGTTCAGTCCATAGTTATAAGTAGCAAATGTACATAGGCAATTATAACCCTCTATCTCCCCTTAAGTTTTTGGTTCCTGTAATGTTCCATTGAAGGTTGCAAATACTTGTACACTGTAATATGACTAAGATGATAATCTCTGTTATTTGAAATGCGAAACGAAAATTCAAAATGTCAATGTCATCTGAATCTGAATGCCAGGCAGGTGGTCTACTAGGACGACTAGATTTACGTTGTGTCGTAAGTTCTGTCGGAGTAATTATCATCGGAGGAGTGTTGGTGGTCGGCTGTGTTCCTTGGTTCTCACGTGGCGTAACTGTGAATTCCAAACGACGGCGCACAGGGTGTGTGTTTTCAACTCTAAGACTTTTGGATGAAGAAAGTCCTGTCTTGGGCGTTTCCAGAATGTGAAGTTTTTGCTCGCTAGGCAAATCTTGTGAATAGGTGAATTCTGGTGTAGAGCTGTTCTTGGAGTCCAATTGGATAATGCTTTTCACGAGTAGAATCCTTATGGGTTTCCATTAATGTTTCAGAAGTCGGTTGTAGTACTTGTTTGGTGTTGAATGATGACGGGACAGATACATTCTTATAACAAAGGTCATCTTGTATAGTCTTTGTTTTTTTATGCCCTTGACAGGAACATACTTCCTGAGGAACTTCCTGTTGCGTAAAATTACTCTTCCAGAGCCATCAACCTTTACAGCATATTGATCGAATTGGCGGACTTCAATGCATGATGATGCCAGCTGTTTTGTCCCATTTGAATGGATAATGCCCTATTTGGTTCTGAATACGCACACAGTCGCCAGTTGCAAGTTGAGGTAGTCTTTTTGTATATTCTGATAAGCGTTTGCCCTGTTTGGTGTGGCGGTTTCTAAAAAGCTTCTTCATGGGTATCTTACGTTTCCCTCCAAGTATTGTGAGGAGAATATCTTCCTAATGGAATCGGAATGAAATCCCTGATTTGATGACCAAAGACGCACATTGCAGGGGAAAGTTTTGTGTCTCTGTCAGGTGTATTTCTGTACTGAAGCATGGCCCGTTGGAATGCATCCGTGTCGAGATCACCTTTAGAACCAGTGTTATCAGCAATCGCGCGTTTAACGGTTTTTATTCCTATTTCCGCCCTGCAATTGCTATGAGGGAAAGACACTGACGATAGGCCATGGTGTACACCCCAGTCACGAAGAAACTGTCTTGTAGCAGTAGAGGTAAATTCAGGACCACCGTCAGATGCTAGTTCGTCGGGAATTCCAAAAGTGACAAATGTGCGTCGAAGACAGGTTATGAGTCCGGCTGCTCCGTTTGATGATCTTTCAACAATTGGCCAGTTTGAGTAACTTTGACAAGGTAACACATCCCTTTTTATTGAAAAAAGTAATTGAAACGGGTAGTCTGGTGACATCAGATGTGTATGTGGAGCACTCGGGCTATCCGATTACAATGGTTGCATCCAGCTCTTTGTGCTGAAATAGCAGGGGTAATACCTGCCCCAAAAAAAACCGATGACTCTGCTCTAGAAATCATTGCTGTTACTCCTTGGTGTGCTGCGTGTAAAGCAAACAACACTTCATCTCGGAGACTGGGGGAATGATGATTCTGTCCTTGTATATTATAACACCATCAATAGTGTAAAGGTGTTCACGGAATTAGAAGTATTCCTGTAGTTGTGGAAGAAATTCATGTCGAAATTCAGGTGTACCAGACTCAATTAAGTTGATAAGTTCATTCATATTGTCGTCACTTGCTGAAACGGTACAAACTCTGTCCCAAGTACCGGACTTGACTGCAAATGAATCGAGCGAGGATACGGCTGATATGAAGACACTGTTATCTATTTCAGTAGCATCCGATTCTAAATCTATATGATTAATGTCTGATAAAAAAGATGTGACGGGTGGCAACGACATTGTACTGAATTCGAGATGTCACTGAATATTCTCAGGAGTGGCTTAGGGTCAACATCTTTAATAAGACCGTCGCATCCCAGTACAAAATATCTCGCTTTGTCCAAGGCGTCGGCAACGGTTAGTGCTTCGCCTTCTACTGGCGCATATATCGGGATTTAGCTGGATGTGTAAATCTACTCCCTACAAGCGTTATTCGCCATCCTGTGTTACAACAGAATGGGTCACTTCCTTTGCAGGAACAATGTTTCTGAAATAGCCAGAAGCCGATACCAGTTTTTGACCAATCTGTAGCAAGACATGTCGGTTTACTTTTATCAAAGATGCGAACGCCCTCTTTTATTTCCCTTATGATAGCAGCTTTCGATTCCTGGAACAGTTTGTTGATGTGTTCCTCCCAGAAAAAGGGTGTTCCTGGTTTCAATAATTGCCTGAACGTAAGCATCTTATCAGCCATGCATGCTGAAGGCGTAGGACACTTGATTAACGAGACCAAACCATGATCGTACATCCGTGATATTTCTAGGTGTTGGAAAATCTAGAATCGCTTTAAGATATTTCATGCAAGGACGGACAGTGATGGACGTGATTTCAAATCCAGCGAATTCTACAAAATCTTGACTGAATATGAACTTCTCAGGATTAAGAGTGATGCCATGACGAACACAAATATCGAGCCATTGTAAAGCTTGAAAAAAGCTTTCATCAATTGAATCAGCCCATAGGAGGACGTCATCGACACATTTGGTTTTGTTTGGAATGTCGGCAAAAATTTCATCATATCGTCTTGTATAGGCGTCACCTGAAGCTATGTTACCGTGCGGAACCGTCTTGTAACGATATCTGCCCAAGGGTGTAATGAAGGTAGTCAGATTGCGATCTTCTTCAGACATTGACACACTGTGATAGCCGTTCCAGGCGTCAAAAACGGTTTTCCTCTTTCCGTTCGGTACTGATCTAGCCTGGTGAAAAGGTGAAGGCGTATGGTGTGTTTCGCGTGTTGCGTGCACATTAAGGGGTTGAAAATCAACAGTGAGACGTGGTTTTCCATTTTTCTTGGCACAAACGATCATTCTACGGCACCATGTGACAGATTCCCCATACGCACGTTGGACGTCTTGATCAAGACCAGCTTTGAATTCCTCTTTCCAGTGGATTGGTACTGGAACTGGAGTGTGATTAGCCACAGGTTCAGCTTCGGGACCAACCATCAATCGCATTGGTGGCCCATCCATCAGTGGCAATGGCTGTTGATCACATGTATTGAAGGTACACTAGATTTATAATAGTCCATGATAAATTATTTTATTTTTTCTAGGTTGTCTTCAGTTACAGGTGGTATCTAGGCTGTTAACACTTCCGATGTTGTTTGTTATGTTTTGAGAGTTATCCGTACCGGGAGTTTGTAGCGTATCGTCAATTTCACCAATTGTTGGAAAGCTGCCGGAGATCATCCGAAGATCAATGCAAGCATCTGTGCTGATAAATAGCTTATCAGAGTTGACAGTGACATACGTCATTTGTCTCCTTTTCGACATGTCTGCTTTGATCATCTTTGCCTGAAATGCGGAGTATGGTTGCACCATGGATCGTGAAACCTTTGTTGTTGGCAGCATACATTTTCATTGACAGGGATTAATTCAGTCTGATTTATTCCTAGTCGATGGATGACCTTGATACCGGCAAGGCAGCTCTGGCATCCTGTATCCTCCATGGCAGAGATTGCAACAGTATTTGTTCTTTTTGTCATGTTGAAACCAAATGCTTCATAATCTTCCGGTGATATTCTTAAAACAAGGTTGACGAAAGGTTGTGGTTGCGATGCCTTGCTGATCCAGGTATCTGACAGATTATAATAAGGATGATGGTCTATGGCTAGCGTTCTGCCTTTTATTTTATGTGTGTTGCTGGATATGCTACACAGTGAATAAAAAAAACAGCACCTTTACAATCGTCTGTATTATAAGTAGCTGTACCAGTTTTTGGTTTTCCTTGCTTCTACAAACCTTTTCAAAGTGGTGTTCACGGTTGCAGTATCCACACTTATGGCCATATGCAGGTCAATCTGATTTACGGAGAAGAGCTGATGCACTTTTGCCGTGTCCCTTTTTACCACAATATGTACAAACTTCATTTTTGTCCCTCACGGCTGTCTGCTTTGCCTTTTTATAAGAGCTGATAGCTGCTTAAACTGTTTGAGAATCAAGTAATCTAGATGCTGAACGGTTCCCTGAATCTTTTGCTTCAACGAATTGAGTGACTTCTTCAAGGGTCATGTCTTGGTTTTTGTCATCGAGGAGATCTAGTTGGATTTCTGGATCAGAAATGCCTCGTGCAGGAACGTCCCGAATAATGGTGTCTGTATAGTTCACATCTGTGTTACAAGTAGGGCATTGTATGAAGAATTTGCAAACACCGGCTTGTCCTCGCAAACGTGCACAAAAGCTACGCACTGGTTCGTCACGGTCTTAGCGCATATTATGAAGTGTGACTCTGGCCACCATCGTATTTTCTTCACGAACAGCAAGTTTTGTGATTGCGGCTAACACTTCTTGTACAGGTTTGTTTGTTAGACTACCCCCTGCTTATCGTGTCAAGTCCTTGCGTAGCTGCTCATCGCAGCATTCTAGAAGCTGAACTACCTTGTCACGGCCGGCAATTTTCGTTACTTCAACATAATCGGACCACCGTGATTCAAAATATGCCCATTCCTCACTAGTTCCAGCTGTTGAAATAACCGGTCTTTTCACTTTTTCTACTTTCGCTGCTGTGACTGGTTCCAGAGCGTGTGTTGTACTATGAACAGTGATGAGTACAGCTACGATTGCTGCCTCAAGATCGTCAGTGACATATTCACATCCATGTATTGGACACTGTACTGCAGGCATTGTCGTATAAGTTTTGTTCCTCACAGATATTCAGTAATTATTGGCCGGGGTCATAAATAAGAACAATATTCATTTATTCACACATGTATTTAATGTCGAACAATGACCACGGTCATCTGTAATGAAACATCAAACATTATTAGCGATAATAGGCACAGTTCAGTCCATAGCTATAAGTAGCAAATGTTCATAGGCAATGACAACCCTCTAATAGTCGGTCAATCTTAATTAAGGTTCGGAGATGACCCCTGTTCAGTAAACCGTAGTGGAGGAGGGTTAGGTCATACATGATTAAACGGTGTATTTGGTTGAACACTGACTCCAGTATTAAAATAATGAGAGTGTGTGCAGTGAATAACTTCATTTGTTCGGCGAATGGCATTGCCTATCGGAGTTGATCAATGCATTTGATGCTGTTGTCATAATTTGTGTTTGTGTGTGGGCTTTTGATGTGACTAACCGTATAATTTGACGATCTCTTACGTTTTCGTTCAACCCATTTGCTCAGTCAGAGTGATCTCTTGATAGCAGAGTTAATTCAAAACCACTCTTAACTGGTAAAATGTCACATTTTAACACAGATTAGACGGTCATCGGGTACCCGCCAAAAAAAATCATACCCTGCCATTTCCATCAAGCGTACTCGCAATTATTGAAAGCTAGTTCAAAGCTGACAACTTATAAAAAATCAAATTTATAGATATAAGGAGATGTGGTATGAATGCAAATGAGACTTATCTCTATCCAAGTCACAATTTGTAAAAGTAAACCCGTATATGTCACAGTACGGTCTTCAACACGGAGCCTTGGATCACACCGAACAGCAAGCCATTAAGGGCCCGCAAAATGACTACGAGTGTAAACAAATTCAAACAAGAAAACCACCGATCTAATCTATATAAAAAAACGAAAAACATTATGAACCACATCAACAAACGACGACCACTGAAAATCAGGTTTCTGACTTAGGACAGGTGCAAACAAATGAAGCGGGTTAAAACGATTTGATAGGCGCCAACCTTCACCCAACCTGAAACAATAGTGTAAAATCACTACATAGAAAGACACACTATTATAAAATATTTATTGAAATGGCTCGACTCAATCAAAATACATATTAACAAAAACAAGTGAACATACACTAAACGAATAAATTCTATCAATGTCACAATGTAAATACTAAATTAATAAAACAAGGGGGTTAGATGTAAAGCAATATCAGATAGACAACCATAACCTTGGACAAAATGCCGCCAAATAAAATAACGTACACATGTAAACAAAATAATGTGTTTAAAGTATCGATCAATACACGATCAACAGAATCAATATACGGACGGCATTAACAGTGAGTCAAACTGGCTTATAAAATCATATATTTTGATAAACTTGCAAACTTTCCTTAGCTAGGATGCAACCACCAATTTTGCAAACAGCACGTCGATATGGTATAATGTGGTTGCCTCCTCTTTCGCAAGTTGTTGCGTTATCTTTGGCACAGAAATAAATGTGTTACATAATTTCGGAGCAAGAATTGTATGAAAAGGACACAATACATATACACTACACAACATATTCTATGAAAATAAAGACCGAAATAGAAATGTGAAGAAGTACACCTATGAAAGTGTCTCAAGAATAAATACGTTATTTCTACAAAAAATATGAGAAAATATATGTTTTCGTACAATACAAACATGTTGCCATCTTTAAAAAAAAAAGGGAAAGCAATGCTTAACCTTTTGTGCTGTTTAGTTTGAAATATCAGAGAAAATATATGTCTATAATATATATGTATGTATGCACGATTTAATTTCATTCTTTTTATGATAATAAGCGGAAAGCTGACATTGATTCTTATGTAACTGCTGTTGTATGTTCAAGACGACAATGGTTCATCTGAATGGTAATTAGTGTTGTTTTATCGAAATTATTTTCGAAAGATAACGCAACAACATGCGAAAGAGGAGACAACCATATATTGCATGTCGACGTGCTGTTTGCAAAGCTGGTGGTTGCATCCTCGCTAAGGAAAGCTTGAAGTTTAATTTATCAAATTTAAATATTTGATTCTATAACCCAGTTTGAATCACAGTTAATGCCGTCCTTATACTAAATATGTTAAACGTGTATTGATTGATACTTTAATTTATTATTAAATACCTTTATTTTGAGGACATCTGCGATGAAGCAAAATACCAAACAAACCGAACAAAACGATTATTTCAAAACCACTAATTAGCGTTAATGATTTAAATAGTGTATATTGCCAACAAGTCTTATGTCTGTTATGACATTGGTGTGCATCAAGGTAACCGAAAATGTTTCTTGACGTCGTGAGTATTAATTTCTACACAGAAAAAATAGTTCAGACTATTCTGATTATATGTTTAATCTGGACATAAGTCTTAGTTCATTTCTTTCAGGATATAAATGTCTTAAGGTTAATTTTTCAAAGTTTATCGATGTGTTTACTCAACCTTTCTCTCAGAAAACAGTCTGATTAACAGCTCGTGTGCATAAAAATAAACAGTATTTTTTTCTGACAACGGACTTACTTTATGCTTTTATTTTGTTTTACATACATGTTGTTTGTCGCATGATAACCTCATGTTTAAACTTAACCTCATCCAGGCTTTTTCTGAAAAATACCACATACCTATAGTTGCATATTAGAGCGCAGCTGGTTCTCGGAAGTTTGGTAGTAAAAACAGGTACTTTCACGGTTGCAAATTAAAGTGTGATATTTTTACAATCCCCCCTCCCCCTTATACATGTATCCTTTTTATTTTTTTCTGATTATCACTTATTTGAGGTTTTCTTTTTTGCATGGGAACCTTCATTCATATTTGAAGATTGTCATTTAAAAATGAGGATGTTTGTATCCTGGCAACAATAATAAATTAGGTATAATCACAAGTCCACGACCAATAAAATGCACTCCTGCAACCCTCTATCAATGTGATCCCCTTCCTATATCAAAACTTCGGATGAATTCTCTTATTATAAAAACCAATAACTAGTTAGAAGTCAAAATTTCCAAATTAACACAACACAGACAGTTGTGCCAACATCTTAACCCTTTCCTCCATGGATTTATTTTTTTACATACTTGATTTGCATAAGATTTTTTTCAATAAAAAATATCATCAGGTTTAAAGTATTAATGCATAGAAACAAACGAAAAAGTGTAGAGAAAACTACTGTAACAGATTAAAAACCACGAATCAAACCGAAAATATATACCGTATAGCAACATCAAATTAATAAAGGTCAAGGGTGACAATATTATATTAATTAACGGTCAAACTGTGTACTAGTATGACCTTTTTTACTGAAAATAGTCCCGTTTTGGGTTATCCCTAATATTAACTTAATTTATGTGTCGATGATATTTTGCGCGATTTTTCTGTATCCCTTCACCTTCAAATCCATATACCTTTTGTACTTATAAATGTTATCAAATGTTATCAAAATTAGTTGAATGTATTAAGATGTAGTGGATGAGATAAAATCTGAAAACTATCTTGAACACGCGATATCGAATCGTAAGATGGGCAACGACACAGTATGGTGAGTTATAATTCTTGTCGCTCAAATTTTCAAAATGTCAGTTTATTATCAACCTCTAAATTTTACGTTGATGTCAGTCATGCTTACGAACAAGGTCGAATATCAACACCTAATAGTTGCATTGATTTCCAAGAAAGATGGTTAAAAACGATGTAAAAGTTAACCTTTCCTCTCCATACTAACTGATAATTATATTGAAACATGATATAAAGATGCAGGGACTGACATGCAATTAATTACTTATATCATAGATGTAATTTACATCTATGCTTATATATATGAAGTATTTTAAACAACACATCGCGGTTCAATGCCATCGTTAGAAATGTATGTCGTAGTTATCTTTCTTGTATCACTTGGAGGTATTTATTCAGAGGAGCGCAACAGTCCATCGATCATACGTAAGAAATAATTTCAATTCATTCTTTCACTGGATTACTACATGTATAATTGCAACTTCATAGATGTATATATATGTTTGATCTATTTTCTGTATTATGCAAACTAAGATGTTAGTGTATCACTTACCTTTATTTTCATTTTGATGGTGAATAAGTACTAAGTAATATTTCTTGATTCGTCATGAAAAAAAATACCTCTAAAATATGAAACTGAAAATTGTTTAATTCTTTATTATGGTTTTCTATCATGCGTGATGCACATCTAATATAGTTATGTTGGGAGTTTTTTGTAAATTTTAGAGCAAACGAAAACAGAAGTCGATTTTTTATCGAAGAGGCTGACAGCACTTCAAGGAAAATTGTCTTCGTGTGAAGGTTAGTATAATTCTTACATTTGAAAATGACAGATCAGGTATATAAATATTTAAACATTTTATTGAATAAAAGCAGCTCGTAAAGATACAGTCCTTTTTTCAACATTTATCAATCAATGTAATATTCAAAAAGAAGTTACAAACATTATTTCTTTGTACATTTAAGATGAATGACTACATACATGCTAAAATAACAAACATTATGCATTGTCTAATGTAAAGTAGTACAGTTATACCAACATGATCGTACACTGCCGAAAAATATATCAAAAGTATATGTACTAGAATCAGAAACCGGAAGAAAATAAGAACTAGAATCAGAAACCAGAAACTGTCTAAAAGGGTTCTAGCCGTAGAACTGACCAAACCTGTTAGGGTTAATATATATTATATTCTTTTGACTTAATTATATTTAAGACAAAAAGTTCTTACAACTGCTCTATGGATGGAACTGACTAAATCAAATCTAACCGTAGAGCTGATCAAATCAGTTCTAATCGTATAACTGTTCTAGTCGTAGAACTGTTCTAGTCGTAGAACTGTTCTAGCCGTAGAACTGTTCTAGCCGTAGAACTGTTCTAGCCGTAGAACTGTTCTAGTCGTAGGACTGACCAAAGATTTGGTCAGCTCTAGGTAGAACTGTCTAAAAATGTTCTAGGGTAGAACTTTCAGGATTAGTTCTAGGTAGAACTGACCAAATCAGTTTTAGGTTAGAATTGTTCTAGCTAGAACTGTCTAAAAGGTGTCAGGATGGCAGTTCTACATACTGTCCTAGAACAGTTCTCCTGAAAGAATTTGACAGATTTGATGAGAGGTTAGAAGTGATCTCCACTGTAGTTGTATATTATACAAAACAGTTTCAATTCTATTTTCAGCGGAACCTCCTACTTCTGCATATACTGCCTTTACAGCTACATTGTCTACAAATGGTGCAACATTGTCAAAAGGAACAATAGTCAAATACAGCCGAGTTCTTGGTAATATTGGAAATTGTTACGATTCCGCTACGGGTGTGTTTACTGTTAAAACGTCCGGTGTTTACTCTGTGTCTGCTTCTATGATGACTCCCCCTAATAAGTCATCTCATCTTATGCTAATGAAGAATGGACAGATTTTGGTATGGCTATATACAGGAGGTTCATATGACATGGCATCACAGACAGTTAACGTGGCACTGTCAGGAGGAGATAAGCTTTGGGTTCAACAGCATTCCGGGTCTCGTCTTTATGGAAGTGAGTTTTATAATCTGTTTACTGCAGCTTTGATAAAGCCGGGAACTTTTAAGAACAATTAAATCTTGAGTGAATGCTATGTAATAAACATTAAATGCGTATTTTGTTTTGTTAATAATTTCTATTTTAATAATTGAACACTTTACACATGTTTTAGTGTCGTGCATTCTTTTTTGTTGGTTGTTGATTAAATAACGTCCAATGGTAAATATTTCATGCAAGTCTATGGCGACAGTGTTGTGCGTACCTTTTACTTGAATAATAAGTTGTTTATGTGCGTTTGTTTATTCCTCACTGGCTATAGGGGAATTTTGAGACCTCACAAAGCATGTTTAAACCCGCCTCATTTAAGGCATTTCCAAAGTCGGGAACCTCTGGCCTTTAGTATTATATTTCTTTTTTACTAGTAATTGTGGTTCATTTTACATCTTTTGGAGGTTATTATGACATC
Organism: Mytilus galloprovincialis; assembly: GCA_037788925.1. NCBI lineage: Eukaryota > Metazoa > Mollusca > Bivalvia > Mytilida > Mytilidae > Mytilus > Mytilus galloprovincialis. Next base: position 46,688,187 of record CM075333.1, on the reverse strand, counting down.
AATTTTTGTTTACTTAGTATACATTATTATTTATGGGCTAGCTGAATCCCGCCTCCATGTGAGGATTTTCTCCTGTTGACGACCTTGTTATATTGGTGGCCTTGGGCGAGTTTTCTTTCCCACTGATTTGTTACAAATGGCTGGATGAATAAATTAATACCTGAAGGTGTTATACAGGGCTCCCACAGGCACTTGTTTCTGTCCATTAGAAGACCCACTATCAACGTATATTTACGAGAAGGTATCCAACTACTTTTTTCACCTCTCCGCTTAAAACCCTTATTTCTCTGTCAATTCAGTCTCAAATTTTTTGTTCCATACACCAATCGATTCATGAAAAGTAACGCCGATTTGAAGCCCTGCGTTTGTGCTTTTTCGTGTCGACCAGTTTTTATTGGTGGAGGAAGCATGAGTGTCCGGAGAATATCACCGACCTACGACAGGATAAATGACAATCCTAGTCAATAAACTCATCATAGATACCAAGATTGAAATTTTATATTTACGCCAGACGCTCGTTTCGTCTACAAAAGACTCATCAGTGACGCACGAATCAAAAAATGTTAAAAAGGTCAAATAAAGTAGGAAGTTGAAGAGCATTGAGGACCAAATCTTCCTAAACGTTTTGCCATATAAATTATACAGCCATGGTAAATTCTATTCCTGAGGTAGAAATAGACATTTAAGCAGTGGGGTCACCAAAGGTTCTCAACGCTTTAATAAAATGGTTTGAAAATCTAATCAGGAATAACCTTGATGTTTTCATATCTATTGAATATTGATATAAATCGAAACAAAATGTTATTTCTAATTTGGTTTTCGAATTATTTTATTTCGAGGTGTTGAAAACCCTTTTAAAAAGTACATAGTGAGCTGTGATCGTTACAGACAAACTTTACCAGCCATAACTGGACATGGGATGACTAAGATCGTCAATCAGTGGCCTCAGCTACACTGTTTTGAATATGATTCTATAGGAAGATGTGATATGATTGCCAATAAGACAACTCTCCATCCAAGTAACAATTCATGAAAGTAAACCATTTTAGGTCAAGGTACGGCCTTCAACACGGAGCCTTAGCTCACACCGAATATATATATATTTGCTTGTAAAAATTCGTCATTCGACAACCCAACAGCCCTATATAACAATATTAAAAATAGAATGACATGTTAGAACAAAGGTTAGAAAGAAAGAAATTCTGTAATTACGGAATAAAACAAATGCCGACTTGTAATATTCATATTTGTTTAAAAAGGAGCACTATAAAAACTAACTCTGTTATTAAAAATATCTTAAGGGTGCAAGTTCCATATCAGGAAAAATATCAATATAATAATAATAATAAAAATATCTTAATTTGAGTATTCTTTTTCTATGGACTAGACTAGAAATAATTCAAAATTAGGAACAATAGCAGAATACAATATATGATAAATTGAGAATCTATTTCCGGATTTTACTTTTGATCATTTCCCAATCGTGAATTAAAGCACTAGATGATGCAACACAATCAGTAGAGTACAACACTCTTATATTATTAGGTTTGTAGTCTGGAGAGAATCGGCCCTCCATTTGCACTTTTATACCTAAGGTTGCTGCAACTATTCCTATATACACATCGTCTATAAATATAGGTTTAATGTATGGAAATGCTTCTTTCATTTTTGTTGCTACATCCATAAAAATCCTCATAGAACCGCCACCTACATATTTAGGCCAATATACGCATGGATAGTCTTTGTACGGAACATACCATTTTGAAAGATTTGTTCGTTTCGGAAAAGCCTTTTCCCACATGTATCCAGCATAAAGACCTACCCCTTTACTGTTTTTATGGTGGGATTTGATGTAAGTCAAAAGTTTCGGAATGTTGACTATGTAATCGTCGTCCACAAAAAATGTGTATTGAGATTCCTTGCAATTATCTTTTGAAAAAACTGTCAAAATAGGTGCAATTTGGGTACCGGCACGTTACATGTCCTATGAAATAAGTATTGTATCCTTGTTATCCATTTGAATTTAATTTTGGTTTATCCTAGTTATCCATTTGAATTTAGTTTTGGTTTTACCAATATTTATTTATTGTCAGGAGATATTTTAATATATAGACGTTTTGTGAGACACGTATCAATTTAGGAACTGTATTTATTCAATTGCCTTGAGAAGTAAACGTGTTCTCTGTGTGTACGGTGTTACTGTTTCTTTGAGATGACAATCAACATGGGAATCATTATGTGCTATCCATTTTCGGTAATGAATGTGTACTCAATGTCAATTCATTTCTATTGAGCATGTCTGATATGAACTGACGAGAGATGCAGATCTTATGAAACAAATTACTTCTGAGAGTTGTGACATACTTTTGGTTTTCTATATTACTCTTCCGTTGCACCGGAGTTCGTCTCAATTCCATGAGATTCGTGTTTCTCAATCTCGTGTTTACCGTGGAATGTTTGGGTTTTTTTTCAGTTTCTTTTGTTTTACTTTTTGCCATGATGTTGTCTGCTTTTCTTCGATTTATGTATAGCTGCCCCTTGGTTTATTTTCCCTCTGTTTGTATGCAGATCAAATATAGATATATTTTATAGGAATCAAATTACAACAAAGTATATAAAGTTGTAATACACACGTAATATTGAAACTATACACCTCATTTAATAAATAAACTCACATTTTTTTTAACGACTGGGAACATTATAGATCATTAAAGACACTGTTTATTCGTCAAGATGGATTGTCAAATGCTGCGATACCCAACCTTCCCACATAAGTTCTATAAATCATGTCAATGTGCATGTAAAGTGATGTATAGTGCAATATACATTTAGACAGATTTTGAATAAACCCATCTTCAAAGGAAATATGTTTTTCTTTCTTTAGCATGTTTAAAGTTCATAAAACATGGATAATTGAATTTATCAAAAAAACTGAAGATGTTGTTTAAGGAAGTTCTTTTTATATCGTAATCGTTCTACATACAAAACAACAACCAACTTCTTTAAAACTTGGGGTAATTGCAATTGAAGAGAAAAACGCCCAAAATGTTAAGGATTCGTTTACTTATAAAACTACCAAGTGTGATTCGTCATTTGATTTGATTTCGAATTAACATCATGCAATTGTAATTTTTACATATTTCAAAAATAAAATATATATCTATGATTAACACTCCGGATTTAAAATTTGAAACAAACGTTTTGATCTCAAAACTTCAAAAGACATTGATTAGTGATATGAAAGCTGTTATTATATATCACGTAAAATGTATCGTTCGTCATGTAATTTGAATAATGCATTAACGATTTCAAATAAGATACACTGAGTTACTAGCTCATCTTAGAACTATTGAAATTTGAATATTAACCAAAACATAAAAAGAAAAAGAAAAGAACTAACACTTCACTCAACACTGGAAATTAAAGATTGCACTAGACTAACACGGAGAAAAGTCGAGGGTGAACTTGGGTGCTCAATAGTGGCAGCACTTTCGTTTCCACTATGAACCTTTGCATGATGGTCCTGGAGAGAAGAAATGTGCCTCCTGTAGGGATTTTTTTAAACGGGCAAAGTAGGACGAGATTGTTGGTATGTAAAAAATAGGAAATATGTGACATAGATATCCCATTATGGTAAACAAAATTATTATTAAGTCCATACAATGTTTTAAGGGACAACTTCATCAACTTATCATATACGAACTTTTCTGAAATAGATGCCATTTAAGGAACAGTCACGGAATTGAAGCCATGAAATATCGCATTAACTGCGATATTGTCTAGTTTATATGCGGGTGCTGCTAAAGTTACTGCATATATTCAAGAAGTTTATAATAGGAAAATCAAAGTCATCTCATTTGTCATGAAGTGTAAGTCTCAACTGACCCCATTTGTCAATATGCAGATTCAAGTCAAAATAAATATATAAATCAGATCTGATTGTTTCTGATGTATCCTTATGTTTCCAATTTCAATCCAATGAAATATATGCGTTAACCTATTCATTAAAACAAGGAATTATTCAAGACATAATTTTTAGAGCGAAATGAGCGAAACGGGAATATTTATTACATATATTATGTTCCTTATCAAAATATAAAGCGTCTTAATGGGTGTTTTTTTCTTCTTCATAAGTATAATTGGTCCCTTCTTTATATCTGCAATAGATATACTTTTATATGAAACACATTTTGATTAATTCTTTCATTTCGTCTTAAAATGAGGAGTAGTTGTATCAAGTGTGGAACCTTCAATTTTCGTTATGCTACATTCAAACAAACGTCAGTCGGAAAATATTTGCAACTCATTTATAAATAACCAACCAGACTGGGAAAAAAAAACATGCATTATTCAATTTGTTTATGCCACTTAAATTATAAGTTATACATTTTGATATATGATGTCTGTCTGTTTTGGAATCGATACATACAACAAACGAATAGTCAAAAGAAGCCAGACTCTATTAATTTCATAATGAAGCCGACAATAAATATTTCTGAACCTTTATATGAAAAGGCCTGGTTAATACTGCATATCATAACTTTTAAATAAACAATTTATACCTCTCATTAAGAAAGAAATTGTCTTTGATTAAACGTTTAGAAACATTATAGATAATTGTAATTCGATCAACATGGATCATCTCATGTTTTTCCAAAAACAGTTCAAATTCTATAAATCATGGCAATATTTGTTATCGCTAATTTGTATGTAAAGGGGGTATAGTGTAATATACATTCAAACAGCTTTTCAATAAAGCCATCTTCGAACGAAATATGTTTTTCTTTGTGTAATGTTCAATAAAACATGGATTACTGCATTCATCAAATAGTTGAAGATGTTGTTAGAGGAAGTACATTTTATGTTGGAATCGTTTTACATACAAAATTATGGGAAAGCCAACTTGGTCAAAATTCTTAATTCGTAAATTGTCAATTTGTAACTTGTATCTTTGTAATTTCAAAATTCTTAATTCGTAAATTGTCAATTTGTAACTTGTATCTTTGTAATGTCAAAATTCGTAATTTGTAACTTGTAACTGTGTGATTTCAAAATTCTTTATTCAATGGTAAATTGTCAATATGTATATTGATGTTTTGTAACTTGTAACTTGTCGATTCGTGAAATGTCGATGTGTTAAATGTCATTGTTGTATTATGCTAACGATCATTATGACGACAGATGGCGCTCGGTTTCTTCTTCGGTGTATAAGCCTCATGCAAGTAGGAGCACCACCATATGGAATATATACCTAAGTAATTTAAATCAATTATGTACAGCACATACATATATAAGAAAACAAATAGACAAATACATTGTTTGTTTTATATGGCATGTATACCAGGGACTCGGGTTTATATAGCGGTGAACTCGAATAAACATGTATGTTACAAGCAGAGCCAAATACAATGAAAGTCCCAACTATGTATTGGCTTCCGAAGCTACACAAAACCCCTTACAAATATAGATTTATTTCGTCTTCAAGCCATTGTTCAACTACTAAATTGTCTATTCTTCTTACCAGCACACTTGGTACAATTAAAAACTTGATAATAAATTGTTCAAATAAGGCCTTCGAAAATAGTGGAATAAATTACTTTTGGAGTGTCAAGAACTCGTTGGAAGTACTTGATAAATTGCATGCTTATATTGGTGATTTTGAATCTGTTCAAAGTTTTGATTTTTCTACCCTGTATACCACATTGCCTCATATTCTCATTAAGAAAAAATTCACACACCTAATTAAATGGGCATTCAAAAAATCAGAATGTGAATATATATGTTCAAACTCTTTTAGGTCATTTTTTAGTAGCAATAAACAAAAAAACTATGTTAATTGGACATGCTTTGATACTATATATGCCCTTGAATTTTACTAGATAACATTTTTGTTCGCTTTGGGGATTCCGTATATCGTCAGATTATCGGAATTCCAATGGGGACTAACTGTGCACCACTTATTGCGGACCTGTTTTTGTATTGTTATGAGTTACAATTTATGACAAAAATAAGCAAAGACCCATCGAAACAACATCTGATAAACAAATTTAATAATACTTTTAGATATTTGGATGATATTTTGGCTCTCAATAATGACGACTTCAGTATGTATATTAATGAAATTTATCCTGTTGAACTTACTTTAAATAAAGCTAATACTAACAATGACCACTGCCCATTTCTCGATCTTGATATCTATATCACTAATGGAAAGCTGAATACTGAAATTTATGATAAAAGGGATGATTTTTCATTTCCTATCGTTAATTATCCGTTTTTAGATGGTGACGTTCCTTTGTCACCATCTTACGGTGTTTATATATCTCAACTTGTACGATTCGCTCGTGTATGTAACAATGTTTTAGATTTTAACGAAAGAAATTTATGTATTACTGAAAAATTATTACACCAGGGTTTTCGATATCACAAACTAGTCAAAACATTTACTAAATTTTATCATCGGTATAAAGACATCATTCGTAAATATAGCTCAACATGCAGACTTCTAATACGTTCAGGTATTTCACATCCAATTTTTTTATGGAAATATTCTTTATAAAGCACAAAGGTGTCAGTATTCACCTCAGAAACTTACAAAACCTTTGAATAGACTTATTAAGAAGGGATATAATTATGATACTGTTGTCAAGTCATTAAAGATTGCATATTTTGGCGTTAATATTGAGTCACTGATAAGGTCTTTGCATCGGAACTAAAGACATTTATTCTAAAAACAGTTGTTGGCATGACACGGGTTATGTTCTTCTCATATATGTTATGATGGTATGATACTAAACCCCTAACGGGAAGGATTGTGCCTGATGTTCATATGATGAAATCATAATCTTTCAGTCAGTTTAATTGAAGTCTGGAGCTGGCATGTCAGTTAACTGCTAGTAGTCTGTTGTTATTTATGTATTATTGTTATTTTGTTTATTTTCTTTGGTTACATCTTCTGACATCAGACTCGGACTTCTCTTGAACTGAATTTTAATGTGCGTATTGTTATGCGTTTACTTTTCTACATTGGTTAGAGGTATAGGGGGAGGGTTGAGATCAACACTAATATAAATATATATATATCTGTCAGCCCTTTCCCCTCCTGTTAGAATAAAATGGTTCGATAATACCATTTTAGGATTATTAGAAATCGTTTATTGCTAGTACCTGGGTTTTCCAGCAATGATGTAGCCTTTTATAACCGACCATATGGTATTTGGTTTTCTCATTGTTGAAGGCCGTAAGTTGCCTATACTTGCTTACATCGACTTTATTTGAACTTTTGTGGATAGTTGAGACAATTGGCAATCATACGGTTTATTACTACTGTAACATCTCTTTATTTTATTTACCTGAATAATTCAGTCGTTATATTCCCCTGACCAACGACTATTTCATTAACCTCGCAATAATGGGTATATACTCCATATGAATGTGCTCCTTCTTATAGGAGGCTTATACACCGAAGAAAAAACCGAGCGCCATCTGTCGTCATATTGATCGTTAGCATAATACAACAATGACATTTAACACATCGACATTACACACATCGACATTTCACGAATCGACAAGTTACAAGTTACAAAACATCAATATACAAATTGACCATTTACCAATACAGAATTTTGAAATCGCACAGTTACAAGTTACAAATTGACAATTTACAAAATAAGAATTTTGAAATTACAAAGATACAAGTTACAAATTGACAATTTAAGAATTTTGACCCAGTTGGTTTTCCATACAGAGTAGAGTAACCGACATCGTTAGTAGTCAAATAGTCAAAATGTTAAGGGGGCGTTTAATTATAAAATTGCCAAGTATGATTTGTCATTTGATTTCATTTCGAATCAGTTTAGAAAACAAAAACATCATGAAATTCTAATATGTACAGATTTAAATAATAAAATATACCAGTGATTCACGAACCTGACCCCAAAGAGCTCAATACAATATTCCAAGGCTTGTATTTCTTATCATAGTTTTCTTGATAGAGGATTGCTACTCACAACGAAGCTATTAAACTGAGAATTCCAAGTGGTGAAGTTGAAATCATCCCTTCGTTAATTTTACGGATATGTTTCTAATGTCATGACTTTAATCCAGTCCCCTTTTCCCGAATGTGACCTACCGAATTAGACTTATTACTGTGTTTGTACTAGCATGAGCAACACGACAGGTGCCACATGTGGAGCAGGATCTGATTACCCTTCCGGAGCACCTGATATCACCCCCAGTTTTTGGTGGGGTTCGTGTTGATCAGTCTTTAGTTTTCTATGCTTTTTTGTGTACTACAATAAAATTGAGAATGGAAATGGTGAATGTGTCAAAGAGACAACAACCCGACCAAAGAGCAGAAAACAGCTCAAGGCCACCAACGGGTTTTCAACACAGCGAGAAAATCCCGCACCCGGAGGCGGGCTTCAGCTGTCCCCTAAACAAAAATGTGTACTTGTTCATTAAAAATGGACGTCACACAAAACTCCGAAATGAACTAAAATTAAAAAAAACATACAAGACTAACAAAGGCCAGAGGCTCCTGACTTGTGACAGGCGCAAAAATACGGCGGTGTTAAACAAGTTTTGTGATATCTCAACCCTCCACTATACCTTTAGCCAGTGTAGAATAAACAAACACACAGCAATCGCACAGTAAAACTCAGTTTAAAAGAAGTCCGATCCTGATGTCAGAATAGGCAACATAAGAAACTAAGCAAAATGGCAATGATATATAAATAAAAAAGGACTACTAGCAGTTACTGACATGCCAGCTCCAGACATCAATTAAACTGATTGAAAGATTATGTCTTCACCATATGAAAATCAAGCACACCCCCCCCCCCCCCGTTAGGGGTTTAGTATCATACCATCATATAATATATGAGAAGAACATAACCCGTAGCATGCCAACAATTGGTTTTAGAATAAATGTGTTTATTTCCGATGGTAAGACCCTATAAGTGAATCAATATTAATTCCAAAATATGCCATCTATAATGACCTGACAACAGTATCGTAACTATGTCCCTTCTGAATAAGTCTGTTTAAAGGTTTTATTAGCTTTTGAGGCGACATTTGTTTATTTTGTATAGAATATTACCATAAAAGATTGGATGCGAAATACCTGAACGTATAAGACGTCTGCATGTTGATGTATATTTACGAATGATGTCCTTGTACCAATGATAAAATTTAGTAAATGTTTTGATCAGTTTGTGATATCGAAAACCCTGGTGTAATACTTTTTCAGTAATATTTGTAATATATATATATATATATATAGTAGAATGATTTCTTATAGTTAAATAATTTGGCGCAAAACAGTGGAAAAAGAGTAGTTATAATGTAATATAACCCTAGCGGACGATGAAGATGTAAAAGAAGGTCATCAAAGCTCCCAGAGGGCGATCTAGATTTGGAAGACTTTTTTACATTGAGCCGATGGTGATGTTTTTGCCCATGACTACGCTCGTGTCTTTAAGTAGTATTACATAGGCTCTTTACATTTACATCACTGCAGACTGGACTTGACAAATATCCTACTCCTTTCATTACAGCCATATGGCATTGCAGTACCTAGTTCCTTTATCCAGACATTTTCTCTATCTTTTTCGAAAGGAGTTCTTAGTATAGGGCTATTTGTGTGGTGATAAATTTTCTCGTCCTGTTGATTAAAATGGTTATAAAGAACCCTGAATTACGGATCATTATTATCAGACCGGTGTTGATTCATCCGTTTACGCAAAGTTGAAAATCAAGCCAAAAATCAAAAATCATAAAACACTGTTAGATTTGGCATAACACAGAACACCAATAATTAAATTTTTGATGAAATCAAACAAAGTTTAATTTAGATCCCAATTTGGACCAGCTTGAACACTGCGCCCAAAAAAAATTCTTAATAGCCCTTAGATTCAGCATATCAAAGAACCCAAAGAATTCATTTTTGATGAAATCGAACTAAGTTTAAATTTGGACCCTTTGAACCTTTTAAAATACGGATCAATTCAAAAACAGGGCCCAAAATCCCAATTCTAAATAGCCGGTTAGATTCAGCATATTAAAGAACCCACAAGAGTTGACGACTTCGATATAAACCCCGTTGAAATGAGTCAAGAAATGAGCAATTTATACAAAAGTATTGTTTTTTGCCCCTTTTAACTTAACAGTTGGGGTCATGACCCCTAAAATCAATCATAAACTTCATTTTATGATATAACAGCTTGTGGCACTTCATAGAATTATACTCAAGTTATTGGCCAGAAACCAGAAACTCCAAGTGTGTTGGCCCCTTTTCGGCGCCTAATTATTAAACGGTTTAAGCCATGACCCCAACCTTCTTTAAGTACTATGGAATATTGTGGTAGAATTTCATAGAGATCCATAATTTTATACGCAAGTTATTGTCTTGAAACAAGACAAATGCTTGATGTCGACCCCTTATTACTAAACAGCTACGACAATAACCCCCAAAAATCAATTCCAACCATTCTTTTGTGGTATGGTACCTTGGGCTTACCTTTCGTAGAGATCCATACACTTATACTCAAGTTAGTGTCTGCAAACCAGAAAAATGCTTGTCTTGGGTCTCTTTTCGGCCTCTTATTACAAAACAGCTACGACAATAACCTCTAAAATCAACCCCAACCCTCATATTGTCATCGCCATAACATAATAAGAAAGCAAAATTGTTTGGGTCGTAAACAATGCAGATGTTTGAATCCTGGCAACAATGATTAATTATGGATATTCACAAGTCTCCTCCCAATAAAATGCTCCTTGCATTCCTTAATCAATTTGATCCCCTTTCTTATATCAAAACTTCGGATGAAATCTATTTTAAAAACTGATACCGAGTTCGAAGTCAACATTTTCAAAGTAACACAACACAGACAGTTGTGACATCATCATGGTAGAAAAAACGAAGATAAAACAAATAAAAATCTAAAGAAAACTAAAGGATAATTACCACAAAACCAACCGTAAAAATGTACCGTATAGCTATATCAAACCTATAAAAGTCTAGGATGTCATTACACAGGTTACATTTTATTATCAACGGTCAAGTAATTTTTGGTTTCCATACGTTGATGATATTCCGCGCAATTTGTCTGTCCCTTTTCACCCTCAAACCCTTATTATACTTTTTAAGTTTATACAATTTACAAAATGGTGAAAAACTGTATTTCTCTTTGAAAAAAAAGATGGACGAAAGATACCAAAGGGACAGTCAAACTCATAAATCCAAAACAAACTGACAACGCCATGGCTAAAAATGAAAACGACAAACAGAAAAAACAATAGTACACACGACACAACATAGAAAACTAAAGAATAAACAACACGAACCCCACCAAAAACTAGGGGTGATCTCAGGTGCTCCGGAAGGGTAAGCAGATCCTGCTCCACATGTGGCACCCGTCGTGTTGCAATAAAGTAGTTGAATTTCAGAATCTGTTGATATGTATGTAAGACATTGTGGATAAGATAAAACTTGAATACTACCTAGAGCATACGATGTTGAATAACAAGGCGGGCAATGACGCATTATGGTGAATTGTTATCCTTGTGGCTCGTATGAGCTACATGTATGTAGCAACACAAAATTTAAATGTCAGTGTCTTTACAACCACTGTATTTTTCGTTCCTGGTGAAAAAGATCGAGTATAAATACATGGAAGTTGCATTGATTTCCCCGAAAGCTGGTTAAAAAGCGAAACGAAAGTTAAGCTTATATTTCCACACTTACTGATAATTATATTGAAACAGTATATGATTATGCAGAGAGTGACATGCAATGCATTGCTTATAAATACGAGGTAAATTTTTAATCCATTCCAATCCTACCTTAGAAATGTATTTTGCAGTTATCTTTCTTGTATTACTTGGAAGTATTTATTCAGATAAGTGCAATAACCCATCGATTATACGTGAGAAATAATTTACATATTTATTCTTACACTGGTTTGTTATTTAAATTACGTACATGTATTTTCCATCTATTTTCTGTAATATGCAAACTAAGATTTAAGTTAATCACTTACTTTTGCCTCTCTTTTACCTCTTTTTTTTTCATTATAATACTTAATAATATTTGACATGCAAGAAATACTAACTACATTTCAAAGTAAAAACTGAAAATTTTTCAATTTTTGTATATTGTGTTCCTATCATGCGTGTAACAAATCAAATGTATGTTGTTGTGTTGTTTTGTTCTAGAGCAAACGAAAACAGAAGTCGATTTTTTGTCGAACAGGCTGACAGCACTTCAAGGAAAACTTTCTTCATGTAAAGGTGAGTATAGTTTTTATATCTAAAAAGACAGGTCTAAAATATGTATAATAGATATTTAAACAATGTATTGAAAGTAAACAACTCGTCGAGATATGGCCCTTTTCAAAATTGATCAATCAATGTACACCACATTTTACAAAAATCATAACTTAAAATATAACAAACATTATATGTACTAAACCGGAGGAAAACTATATTATTATCATTCATTATTACACTGGTGACTCTTTGCATAGTTATATCCTGTTGCACTTTAACTAGAACAATGCTCGAAGATTGATTTTTTTTAGTTTCGTAATCCCACAAAAACACAAAAAAATCTAATGATGACGTTTACGTTTAAAGTGATTTCATATTACATATCAGTTACATAGAAGCAGGACGAGAGACGAAATTATAAACGTGTTATTTGTATACTATGCGTGTGGCTGATTGCTGTGTAAAATTCTTATTGATAGGGACACTTTTTATTCTTATCAATTATGTGTGTGTATATGTTTAATAATATGCATATTTGTATATCATGCAATATATAATCTATTTTATTTTCAGGGGAGCCTCCTATTTCTTCATATACTGCCTTTACAGCTACACTTACTTCACATGGTGTTACATTGTCAAAAGGAGCAATTGTCAAATACAGCAGGGTTCTTGCTAATATTGGAAATTGTTACGATTCCGCTACTGGTGTTTTTACTATTAAAACGCCCGGTGTTTACTCTGTGGCTGCTTCTATGATGACTCCTCCTAACAAGTCATCTCATCTTTCCTTAATGAAAAATGGACAGATTTTGGTATGGCTATACACGGGAGGTCCATATGACATGGCATCGCAGACAGTAAACGTGGCACTATCAGGAGGAGATAAGCTTTGGATTCAAATGCAAACCGGGAGTCGTCTTTATGGAAATGAGTTTTATAATCTGTTTACTGCAGCTTTGATAAAGCCGGGGGACTTTTGAAAAAAAGGAAGGAGTGACTGATAATTAATAAATATTAAATAAATTCTAATTATTTGTATTCTATTATTAATTTCTATTTTAGCGATAAAAAATAAATAATAAACGCATTGGTGTGTTGGTTTGATGCATTTTGATGGATAGATTGTTGGCTGTTTAACGTCCAGTGGCAAATATGTCATGCTTGTTCAGGACGGTAGTGTTTTATATACCTTATACTTGGATAATCATTGTCTTAAACAAATATTTACCTCTAGATGTTTAACAACGATTCTTTATAGGACAACATGTTGATCAGCTTAAATATACGTCTAAAACATATAAAATGACGGAAATGCGTTCAAAAAATGAGACAATCAAACCACAAAAGTAGCACATTGTGTTTTTATATTATAAGATTATAGTAATTGGTTATAGTACTCTAACGGCAACTTTTACATTAATATTCATGATAACAAGCTTATGTTTTCTGAAAATTCCATGCTAGAACTAAATCGTCATGTTATTTGATTTCAAGACATGTTCACAAGCTTGAGTAACAGTTGGCAGGCAAAAACGGTCAACTAATCTTTGTTTTGACTTTCAAGTGGTTGTCGAGAACGAAGCAAATACAAATTTTAATGTACCTTTGACCCGGTCTAATATCAAGACCAATAAACTTAGACACTGGAGAATACGTTACCACAAAAATCAAATGGGTTGTATAATACCCTTTCTTGCTTTAAGAGGTAGGCTTGTTTGTTCATCACTGAGGACATTTCTGAAGTCTCAATATAAAAACAGCACAGCTGTATGGTATAAGTTATCATTCCCTAAAGTGACATTTTTTTTTAACTGAGTCTTGATTTGAAAGGAAGGTAATGCAAAGGTGAAGCTTTGTTGACGCATGCGGTCTCGCTCCGTTGGAGGTCATGCGATTCCATTGGTTTCTCTCTAAAATGAAACAATTCTTAAAGTATAATGAATACCAGTAGTTTTATGAAAACTTATATTAAACATATAATCTGAAGTACTTTCACCATATTTTGACTATTTTACCGATTATGTCTGTTTTGTTCACGCATCGTTGTAAAAATAACGGAATTTGATGCGACTGTCATAAAAGTGCTTTTATAGGGTTTGTCTCCACTTCAATGAATGTATCATTTGATTTATTATATGATATTTGTATTTTTTCTGATTACCCTTCACCATCAAATCGACTATTTTGCATATTATGTATTCTAGCCGATTAAAAGTGAGAGGTCACACTGTGTAAAGCAATACGAAATTCATGTACCAATGTGACAATGTACATAAGTGCCGAACAAGGTGTGTTCAACTTTACATACATAATCTTTTCTTTTTTTATATATATATTTTTTTATTTATGTTCAATAGTCTACTTAACTGTTACTGTTAGTTCTAATAGTGATAATTATTATATTATGGTCATCATACGGCTTGGCTGCGGATGACAATGTCTTTGATACGGAAGATGATTACCTTGAGTTGTTGTTCCTATTTGATTCAAATATTTGATATATTCGAAAATTTGATCCCTAGAGTATTGAACATAAATTATATCAATTATGATAACAAATACGAGCGGGTGGATCCAGTCATTATTAAAAGGGTTTCGAACCAAAGAGAAGGTGGGGTCCGAATTTCGGACCTTCCCCTCCATAATCCACCACTGAGGTGGACATGATTCTTGAATCGAGGCTTGGAAATTAGTGGTAGTGAGGTTAGAGGGAATTGGGAGTCGGGCTGGAATCAGGTGACGAGGGTAGGAAAATAGAAAAATTCTATGCTTCACAAAAAAAGTAATTGTGATGGAAGTTGGAACTACCCGAAGTTCACCCCTCAATTAGAGGGACGGGAACCAGACGAAGAGGATCCCTAGTGTATTGTAGATATACCAATTATGATTTCAAATACAAGCGGGTGTATCCAGTCAATTTTTAAAGGGGGTTCCCGATCCATGAACAAAGGGGTGTTCCAACCCTCGGACCTTACCCTTTCTAATCCGACCCTGAGGTAGACATGATTCTTGAATCGGGGCTTGGGAATGAGTGGAAGTAAGGTTATTCGGAGTCGGTCGGAAACCAGGTGACGAGGGTAGTAAGATAGAAAAATTCTTGGCGGGAACCTTATGAAGAGGGTAGGAAACAAGGGATAATCTATGCCTCACTGACAAAAAAAAATGTAAGGGAGAGAGAAGTGGGAATCATCAAATGCTAACTCCGTTAATTACAGGGGTCAGTGTATTTAAACACTAAACGAATTGAAAAATTACGTCACTAAATTAATTTAAGAATTTTTTTTTTTTAGGTTTCTCGAAATTTCTTTCCCCAAGTTTTATTGATAGTACTTTTAACTCTCAACCAAACATCACTCAAACTATTATTGAGTTAATTGATTGAATATTTCAGCTGTAAACAGTTTCATACGCCTGTATTTTAAGACGGAACAAATTATGGTGTATACCGTTGTCTTGAACGTCTGTCTGACATGATCAGGTGTTATAATATAACTACAACCTGTTGTTACCATTTCACAAAACACTTTGGTAAATTATTTATCAATTAACATTTATTGATGTAAGCTCCCTCTCGATGTTTAGAAATTTCAGATTTTTTTTTTTTGGATATAAAGAGGTGGGGGTTGCAGTTTTCAGACTATAGCTAAAAAATACTTTCACCATTTTTATGTAACTTTGGTTTTCACGTCTGAACCATTTATTGGACTTTATGTAAATTTTCAAAAAAGGGGGATTTCCACGTATTCGACATATAGCTCAGTTTTCTTTTAACCTTTGTAGAAGATGCCGTTTCCAACCATAGGTCCCATTCAAATGTATTGATCGTTCAAATAAAAAGGGGGGTAAAAAAAGGAGGTTTCAATCCTCGAAACCCCTCCTGGGCCCCCCTATGATCCGTTCTGGAATCGAAGCCTGGGAATGAACGGGAGTTATGTTAGAGGGAATTGAGAGACAAGCAAGTAGGAACCAGGTAACGAGGATAGTTAAAAAGGGATAATGTATGCTTCATAAAAAAAAAATTTTTTTTTTTACAAAAAGAAAGTTTCCTTTTCTAAACAGTACTTTTATATTCCGTTTATATATGTATCATTTAATAAATTTATAAATAATTTCTTTTCGACAATGTGAACACAATATGAAAATTTGGAAAATATTGTGCGGTTCGGTGTGATCCAAGGATCCGTGTTGAAGGCCATACCTTGACCTATAATGGTTTACTTTTATAAGTTGTTACTTGGATGGAGAGTTGTCTCATTGGCACTCATACCACATCTTCCTATATCTACTTGCAAAATTCAATGTTGTGTATCACGATCAGTGAAGAGACTAGTAGTATTGGCCACTGTCCTATGGATTCTATTATTCTTGGCCAGTGATCTTTCAAACTGATTTGTTCCAAATTGCTGGATGAATAAAGAAAATACTGGAAGGTGTTAGACGGGACATCCTTACGATTTTGGAGCAGCTGGTAATACTTCTTCCTTTTTATACCCACTTCTTCGCTCATAGACAATTAAAATATAAACATTGTCGGCTTTAGAAACAGACGAAAAGTGAGGTTATATACAAGCTTGTATCTTGTTTCGTAGCAAGTATAACTGCATGTAGAAATTTACCTGGTTTAAGTGTGGACCTCGAAAAAGAACCCGAATTGAACTGTTACGTAAGAACTTTGATTATATGTGTTTTAACGTCAGGATAACTGACAATCCAAGTCAATTAAGATTGGAGTCGAGTACACCCACACGAACTCAAAACCTCAGAGTTGAATGGCTAGTGATTACAGTAGTAACTACTTTTTTTCAGTATGTATCATTCTCATTTTTCTGTGTAGCAATAACTACTTAGACCATTGGGCCACGTAAGGAGACTTTATTTGTATTTGTATTCATATGCAAATAAAGCAAACAAACTGTTTATTTTAGTATACTAGTTACGTGAACAATAATTGCAGGATAGAATATTTTATGTAACAAAACACGTTGAATTAAGTTTATAAAGTAAATAGATTTGTATGAAGAATCGTCATTCGACAACCCAACAGCCATATATGCTCCCCCCCCCCCCCCCCAAAAAAAACAACACGTAAATAAATGAAGTATACTGGCTGACTTTAAAAACGCAACACTCATTTTGTTGATTTTTTTTTAACAAATCATGTTTGATCCTTTATAACTACTATTCATGCTTACCATACTTCTTTCTCTTTAGAAAATGTTAACATCTGACATACCTGTGGTTATTGAACATACCGGATTATTCAAGTCGCACGAATTTCTTAAAGCGAAATTTGGAACCCATAAAAGATTTTTCAGGGTTTTTTTTCTATGTGAAACAGTTCTTTCAATCAATGGCCACACGTAACTCAGTTAAAAAATGTTTGACGTCGGAAACTCGTCTTATGGTCCTTCCGACAACGATACAGGTAGACGGGATTTATTGAAGATATGCGCACAGATTCATGCCATAAATGTTTCCCATAAACTGAACTGCCAAAGAATCTACTGCAGAAAAAAACATTTAAAGCTCTAAAGTTTCAGCCGCATAATTGACAAAACCCATTGAAATGAGTGGAACAACGGCAAAATCAGAAGGTGCAAATCAGAACCAAAAACATGCCAAACAAAATTGGATGACCTTCTGACAATCATTTTGGCGTTTGTTACAGGCTGTCATTGCTTTTGACAGTGACACATTTATTGATAAGGGGGAAACCAGGGTTTCAGTGTATACCACTTGATTTGAAAATTGAAAATGACGTAATACATTCAACTTTTGAGCTGCCAATTTTTGTTAAACAATGAAGTAATGACAGAAATGTCTGTTCATAAGTTTGTTTAACAAAAATTTCATATTTGAAAATGGGAATTAAAAATAAGAATCTAGTGGTGCGTTTCTAAAGTCGGTAAGTATAATATGACAATATTAAAAATAGAATGACATGTTAGAACGAAGGTTAGAATGAAATAGATTCTGTAATTACGGAATAAAACAAATTCTCTGCCGACATTTAATATTCATATTTCTTTAAAAAGGAGCACCATAAAAACTAACTCTGTTATTAAAAATATCTTAATTTGAGTATTCTTTTTCTGTGGACTAGACTAGAAATAATTTAAAATTAACAACAGTAGCAGAATACAATATATGATAAATTGAGAATCTATTTCCGGATTTTACTTTTGATCATTTCCCAATCGTGAATTAAAGCACTAGATGATGCAACACCATGAGTAGAGTACAACACTCCTATATTATTAGGTTTGTAGTCTGGAGAGAATCGGCCCTCCATTCGAACTTTTATACCTAAGGTTGCTGCAACTATTCCTATATACACATCGTCTATAAATATAGGTTTAATGTATGGAAATGCTTCTTTCATTTTTGTTGCTACATCCATAGAAATCATCATAGAACCGCCACCTACATATTTAGGCCAATATACGCATGGATAGTCTTTATACGGAACATACCATTTTGAAAGATTTGTTCGTTTCGGAAAAGCCTTTTCCCACATGTATCCAGCATAAAGACCTACCCCTTTACTGTATTTATGGTGGGATTTGATGTAAGTCAACAGTTTCGGAATGTTGACTATGTAATCGTCGTCCACAAAAAATGTGTATTGAGATTCCTTGCAATTATCCACGGCCCAATTAAATCCCATGATTGTCTTTACGGTATTATTTCTGTAGACGTCGAAAAAATCTTCTTGAATTATATCTTTGTATCTATTGCTTTCAATTGCAATGTACGATTTCATGAAATCTAAATATCCTAGAATGAAAACGAGTCTGACAGACGAAGGAAGATCCTTTCCCCACGTTGCACGAATAGCTTCACGATGTCCTATGTTTGAAACATAGGATTTAACAACTATTAAAAGAAACGGGTCGGACACAGCTCCGTTTAGTTTACAAATTTTTGTCGGGACTATTAAATACTGATATGGATGTGAATTGACGATTGCACTGTCATTATGATCTTGCCAAGAACTGAGATTTTTGATATATATTTGAAGTCCCTCTTCCGGTGAAAGGGTAGGTGTTGGCGTTACTAGTGTAGCATTGTGGTCCTTGGATATTTCACTGTGCAGTCCAATACAAAAGGTTATCACTATGACTATAATAGCCGCGGTAAATTTAATAAGCCATTTGCATGCACATACGGTCGAATAACGCATATCAATCTAGACTTTCTGTTTGGGTTTTTTCTGAAAATAAAATAAATACAATTAATGATGTACTGCATAAATTATTTTCTATAAATACGTTATAAAACTTTTGGGTCAAAATTAAATGTCGAATTTCACAATGAATGTCGGAATGACTTTGAAAAAACAGATTTTGAATTTTGAAATAACATGAATATATCCAAAAAAAATAGTTTTCTTTTTTTCTTTAACATCGAACTACAGATAAAACAACATGATTTCACCAAGAAGACCCATCGGTGGCCTTTGGTTGTTTTCTTATCTTTAGTCGGGCTGTTATATAATTATCTCTTTGACACATTCCAATTTACATTGATTTCTTAATTTTAGTCACCACTTAAATTACTTTACATATGTGTGAATCAGACAAAATATAAAACGAAATATAAAGAGTACAAAATTTACCATATAACACACAGTTATCACAACAGAAGAATCTAGTAAAAATTTCGTATCGTATTTGCGTGGGTACAACATAACTTTTCAATGTATAACTCTTACTAATTCCAATAGTTTTAATGGTACAAAACATGTCATTTAATAAATTTCTTAAATTAGAAGAATCACTTAGTTGAAAAGAGTACTAGAACTTGTCTTAATAAGTTGGATATTTTTGTAACTACAAGAAGAAGCTCGATAACCATTCACATTTCTATTTAGGGGCGAGCCGAGGCCCAACTCCGGGTGCGAATTTTTTTCGCTGCGTTGGAGACCCATCGGCATTCGGCGGTTATCTGCTCTTTAGTCTGATCGTTGTCTCTTTAAATATAATTAACATATTCCACAATTCCATTCCCAATTTTACCATTCATCTTATAACAATGCCAACCACACACGTCGTTGCTAATTTACAGTGAAAATGGATTGTATACGCTTTTTAAATTCCACAAAAGAACAGAAACAATACCGTACTATTATGATCAAATGTAAAATGATAAAATCTAATTAATTTGAACTTGTACATTTGAAGGTAAAACTATGTAACATTTGTAAATCTATGTAGTTTGAACTTGTACATAAAGTTAAACGTCAACTACAAAAACTGTAAATAAAAATTTAGAACAAACTTCTTCCCTAATACCGTGTAAACCAAAATCAACATTGAATATTCCCAAATATATATTGTGTAATGTCAATTTAAAAAAAACCAGATATGATTTTTAAAAAAAATGTATAATTTCAAATCCAAATATTGAGTTGTTTTTGTAATTACACCTTATCCTGGGTTTTGATTGGTTGATAGCCAGTGTATTTTTTTACCAATTTACTGTTATCAAATGAATATCGTTCATTTTTTAACGCCGCCGGGGTATTTGAAAAACGGATTTGCCTTTTTTACCCTCTCTGCCGTGGTATTTGCCAAAAATACTCTATCCGACTGGACGCTTTTAACGTCACGATCATCAATGCGTTTTTGAACATTAACATTCGAGGTAATTAAACAGATATACATGTAGCATGTTCTTGAGGGGTATTTGTGAAAAATACCAGTCTTGAGAATGAATTTCCCTCGCCTTACGGCTCGCGAAATTTAACATTCTCTCGACTGGTATTTTCGCAAATACTCCTCCTTAACATGATATATCTGTTTATTATTGTACGGCATTTTAAGAACTAATAATATCCATGTGTATTGGACATTAGCATGATTAGGACGATTTGTCCGAATGGCAATGCAATGTTTGCATCGATAAAAAAAAACAAGTGTCTTAAAGAGGTCTTCAGTTTAAAAAAAAATAGTATTTTTGTAGGGCTGATTAGTTAATGTAAGTCGACATTATGCGATCTAACATTTATTATTAAGAATTCGAACTAATAGTGCTCTAAATAACCCTATCAAGTGTTGGAACCAATGCTGCATTAACATGTATCACAGAGGTCGTCATATATATTTGAATGGTAGATATAACGTGTTCTACTTCATTAGAAAAAGGCTGATAAATAAATAATATAAAAATTGAAACTAAAACGAAACATTTACTTAATTGCAACAGTTTTCTGTGATTTCTTGCAGTTTTACTTGATAATCGGATTTTGTTTTAGGAAGACACATAATTATTTTCTTTGCATGATTTTTTTAAAAGAAGTTTTAAGTTTGCAATTGTTTACATCGTATGAGTTGATCTGCTAGGATCTGCAAGTCAATTTACAAACAAGTAATCCATTTTTTTTACATCACATTTTTCAGATTCTTTCAAGAACTTTTATTATTCTTAAAGTGTACATAGCTACTTTTGCAAAGGTACTATTTCTGTACTAAGAAAATGCAGTACTGGAAATTTACTTTTAATATTTAGTACTATTTCTTTACTTTAAAACTATTGTAACATTTAGGTACTTGTATTTTACAGTACTTGATTTGTACTAAATATTTTGGTACAGAAATAATACAATATTCCATGTTTGAAAATCATAACTTTTAGAGATTTGAAATAGAAAAACTTTCAAAATGCTGAAAATGTAACAGTAGTAACCTAAATTTCAAGTACAAATAAAGTACTGTTAAATACAGGTACCTAAATATTACAATAATTTTAGAGTAACAAAATAGTACTGAATATTAAAAGTAGATTTCCAGTACTACAAATTTTTAGTACAGAAATAGTACCTATGCAAAAGTAGTCTTGGGGAAGCTTTTTAACATAAAATATTAAAATATATCAATAAATTATTTTTAATAACAAAAAATTGGCATGCCTGATCGGATGTGTCTTGATCTTATTTTTATGATTTATTATTATATTAGTTTTTAAGTAGCTTTCAGAAACCATTAGCTTTCTTATTTGAATTGTTTTACATTTTTCATCTTTGGTCGTTTATACAGCTACATGTACAAATGTAGCTATGCCGTATGCTTTTTGCTCATTTTTGGAGAGCAAACGGTGACCGATAGTTGCTTCATTCTTCGGCAGTTGTTCTTTGGTGAAAAATTCCTCATTGACATTCCTACTGCATCTTCTTACAAAACTGTATTTGTTTGCATTTACAAATGATAAACACACGATAAGATCTATAATCCCACAGACTGTTAGTCCCAATCCCGTCATGTAATCCCACATACAGCTCGTCCTAATCCCATCCTGTAATTGCACTGACTGTTTGTCCCAATCCCATCCGACAGTTAAACCCATTCTACAGATGGAACTGTTGGATGTTTAGATACGTAGACACGTTCTGTTCAAATGAGGACACCACATCTGATGCCTCGTGTTAGGTAATTGGCTAACTATTTAAAATGTTCACAATGGCTTGTTGCAATGCAATTTTATGTTCAACCAAATATACCCATTGTTTTTTTTTTACTTTTAGCTTACAAAATCGAGTTCTTGTGAAAATCTCACCTTACGCTTTTGATTAAAAAATGTCCGGCTCGAATTAGAATCCACCTAGGCTCGTCCTTAGTAATTTTACTTGTCGTGTCATTTCATAGCGGGAAATAAATCTATACGCATTGCATTTTTATCTCCAAACACGAAACGTGGGTATCACAGGGTCTCGTTCAGATGATATGTGTTTTCAATACTATATATTATTTTTTAAGTTTTCAGTAAAAAATAATTAAAACTACTATTCTTGACATATTCATCAGCCTTTTTCATCTATCTTTTCACATTAGTGTTAACATTCGAAAATACTGCTTGACTGTTTGCTTTAAGTAAAATACAATTTCTATGAAAATAATCTTTAAAAGGATTGATTGTTGTTTGTATGAAGTCAATTGTATTTCAAATATTCTTAGGGTGGAAAAAGACAGATTGCATAATAATACATCAAATAAGTGGATCAAGGATATTAAGTTTGGATTTTGATTAGAGACGTGACCTTCAAATAAATCTATATATGTTTTTTTTATTTTTTTTTTGTGCACAGAATTTATCTGGATCTCTCCTAAAATTAAAGTTTAAATTTATAGTTTCGATTCCGACTATAGGCGTTACTCCGAATATATTCATTTTGCACAGTCAACGGCAGACCCCCTCGGAATTGAACTGTTTCGCGGAAGGTACACAATGATATGGAAGCGTGTCTTTGTTTAAATTTGTAAAGCAAATCCTGGTAGTTAACTTCCTAGTAAGGTGGCCAACAAAAAAAGAGAATACATATTAATGGGCTTTAAAAACTTTTCCCGCGTGCCATAATTAAGATAATGGACATGTTTCATATTTGCTTAAGGAAGGAAGCAAACAGAGACAAATGAATTGTTATCTTAAAAATAATCATTTCTTATTATTTATAATACATTTATATGATTTATGGCTATAACTAATCAAGTGTGTATAAATATAGATATAATGTAAATATATAAATCATTAGCTGAATAAAATATAATACAACGAGCTGTTATCTCAATGTACGAAGTTTCAACGTTAATCGCGATAGAAAAGCCAGTTTAAGGCCTGACAGACTTTTAATATATGATATAAATACTAGGTAAACGGAGTGTTTTTCAGAGTGTTTTAGGGAGAGGCAAATGAAGAAAGACATTAAGCAAATAGCTACAAATAACTGTATTTGCAGTATATTTATTGAAGGATTAATATAGTATGTCATTATTTTAAACATACACAAAAATAAATGTAGTTAACTTCCTAGTAAGGTGGCCAACAAAAAAAGAGAATACATATTAATGGGCTTTAAAAAGGTAAAGTCAGAATACAAGGAGACAACCTCCGGACCTTCATACACAATGCATGTCAGATTTCTAGATTTTTACTTGTAGTACGTAAATATATATATTTGTTTGATAGAAATGTTAGATATGGTTTTAAAACATCTGAATTTAGTGATTTTTTTATTTGTCATGTAATTGCATTTCCGCTTACAATCCAAATTTGAATGATAAAATCAAATTTAATAGCTTTTACCATTAAACACAAACAATGACGTTGCGGAACATATTCTTTTTCCTTTTCACAAATGAAATTCTATTTCCATGTAATACATACAACGAGAAACATATTCATAATACTTCTTTTTTTATAATACTACACATTTATTCCTCATATACACATACATGTATATCATGACACAGCATAAGATTATTGTAATAGACATGTTAGATCTCTCGTGATGCTGCATACGAAAACGAATCAACCATCTATGTTTTGATGTAATGGTTTCAGCCAGGGCCACTTCAGGGTGGTAAGGGGGATACAGACAACGTAAAAGAATGGAAACCAATATTTAATAAAATGACAGGAATGTTGCTCGATTTATTTTTCTCAGTCTTTAACTGTTGACGGTTGATAAAAAATTCTTTTACTTGACATATATGCAGCATCAATTGACGGACCCACAAGCTGACAACTATGTCATATTCAGGCTGTTTGTGTTGATTGGTTTCTGTCTCAATGACAAATTTCCTAAATTTGCATTAACACTGGACTGTCCTCGGTGTTAATATTAAGTTTGATAATATTAAATCTTTTGAAATTTACTACTAAATCAGTAGTGTGTGGAGATTATACAAAATAACGCTCGATCTATATGTGTGTACTTTTCAATTTGAACACCATTTATTATGCATGTATCCATCAATTTTCATGGATGCTGATCGAATCGCTGATAATAGTCTTGGTATTAGCCAGGTTAATTTAATTTGCTCACAATTAAGTAACACCGACACCGACCCCCCCCCCCCCCCCCCCCCCCCCACTTTTGATTTTTATGGAACTTTTAAATTAGTAATATATTTATAGCAATCTGCAATTATAATACAAGTTAATACAAAAACAAACAGATACATTCCAAAAGCAACATGAAAAAAAATTTGATCAATATACAATAACTAAGTGGATACTTGTGATGAAATCAGATACAATAAGTTGAAGATGCGGAAAATGTCAATAGTTTTACATGAATGTTCTGTTTTGAGATCCATATACACATATGTTTGATACATCCTGTATTAGTCGATACCTTCAATTTTAAAAGTTAAGTTAAAATTACCACGTGTATCAAACAAACATCGACAAAGTACGTTTCACTGATAAACAATCGGGAAAATATGAATGTCCACTTACCTTCTTAAGAAGAATTATATAATCTGATGTATGACACACAGGTGAACGATCATGAAGTTAAGATATGCTATCTAATTGCAAAATTGAACCAATTTATCAGCTGATTACCTGAATCAGAACGTCACATATATTTTTATGATTGAGTTTCCTGGTTTGTGTATATACATGTGCACTCCTCGGGATGTCAAGTGATGATGATAATATAAGGATTTATTTACATTTATGGGGTTTATTTTAATATCCATAAATAAACCGGAACAGGTGTTTACTTTTCCCGCGTGCCATAATTAAGATAATGGACATGTTTCATATAATTTGCTTAAGGAAGGAAGCAAACAGAGACAAATGAATTGTTATCTTAAAAATAATCATTTCTTATTATTTATAATACATTTATATGATTTATGGCTATAACTAATCAAGTGTGTATAAATATAGATATAATGTAAATATATAAATCATTAGCTGAATAAAATATAATACAACGAGCTGTTATCTCAATGTACGAAGTTTCAACGTTAATCGCGATAGAAAAGCCAGTTTAGGTGGCACGGTAGTATTTCCTGGCCCATAGGGATAATGGTAGCCTTTTTAGAATTTTCACCACTTTCTAACACTGCAAAAAAATCTACATTCACACTTAACTGAAGTACTTTCATTTTACTATTCAGAAATGAATTTGAATATGTATCATGACCGTTTACTTTTTTTGCTATTTTAAGAAACCTAAGGCCACTAGTAATTTTAGGTTTTTATGGTGCAGAGAATACAAAATTTAAAAAAATTCTCAAAAATTCATTTTCATCTGTATGTAAAATTATTTCATATTTTTCTACACCTGATTCATCCCTCAGTTTGGGAAAGTATGTTCAGTTGATACTGTATTTTTTGTCCAATCACACTGTTTAGATACATTTACCTAAGTAGGGTACACAAAAGAGCAACCTAAATTCTGGAATGCAAATACTACCGTGCCACCTTTAAGGCCTGACAGACTTTTAATATATGATATAAATACTAGGTAAACGGAGTGTTTTTCAGAGTGTTTTAGGGAGAGGCAAATGAAGAAAGACATTAAGCAAATAGCTACAAATAACTGTATTTGCAGTATATTTATTGAAGGATTAATATAGTATGTCATTATTTTAAACATACACAAAAATAAATGTAGTTGAAAAGGGAAACAAAATAGAAGGTGGACACCTTTTGCTTTATTTCTAGCAGTAGCTAGATTAAATTTTAAACAATATTCATTCTATGATTCCCATTTCTATCAATTGTTGATAATAAACGATTTTAGAACAGCAAATTCAGAAGGGGAATAATCAATAGTATTAATGAACGCAGTGTACTGAATAATGAGTGTATAAAACGACGCGTCTTCCCTTCTGTACACCCAGTCTACAAAGGCCCTGTGAATTATTAGAAAAGAGAAGAAAGGGCCTTTATACATGTAGAATTGTTTGGGCTTGATACTCTAGACAATTGCAGTTAAATTTGATAACTAAGTCGTTACAAAGTAATGTAATAAAAGAGGGACGAAAAATACCAGAGGGACAGTCAAACTCATAAATCGAAAATAAACTGACAACGCCATGGCTAAAAATGAAAAGGACAAGCAGACAAACAATAGTGCATATGACACAACATAGAACACTAAAGAATAAACAACTCGAACACGAATCTCAGGGGTGTGTTCTCATTTCGCCTTAGCTGTGAATTCCAGGTAAAAAAGGTAAAAAATATACTAAGGCCAGATGGGAATTGAACTAAGGCGAAATGTGAATTTAGATAAAAATATTAAATAAACAAATTAAACCTCTGTGTTTTTATAGCAATTTTAACAACATTTAATTAGTGAATTGCACTACAAACTCCTCAGAGTCTGAATTGACCAGTTTTTGTGCTCGACCAGTAAAATCGAGCACACATTTTACTCGTCTAGTCTCGACATTGTCTCGACTGTACTTAACTGTACTTAAGTGTACTCGACTAGGTCTCGACTAGGTCTCGACTTTACTGAATTAGTCTGATTCAGTACTTGATGATCTTTGTGTAGTCTGAAATGGTCTTGACCAAGGCTTGACCTGTCTCGACCTGTCTTGACTAGTCTCGACCTGTCTCGACTAGTCTCGACTCAGTCTCAACCAGTCTCGACCTGTCTCGACTAGTCTTGACCTTCAAATTTAGTTTTGACTGGTGTAAATCAGCCCATCTAACTAAATTAAATATTGATCTTAAAAAATTCAAGCTTATTAGGTAGTTTGATTTATTGCTGTGAAATGAAAGAATTTAATTTTACAATATGTAAAAAAAAAATTATTATATAAAAATTCAGATAGGCATCTTTAATTTTTTTAATAACTTTTTCAAATCAACTTGGATTTTCATCAAACTATGCAGATATCTTAGATATATATCAAGCTTACTGAATCCCATTTCATTTAGTTTTTTGTTGTATTGCTGTAAAATTTAAGAATTAAAGTAATTTTTGTAAAAAAAGCTAGGATTTGCAATTCGGACAAAATAGAGATAGTACACTTTAATTTTTTTAATAACTTTTTCAAATCAACTTGGATATTCATCAAACTATGCAGCTATCTTACATATATATCAAGCTTACTGAATCCCATTTCATTTAGTTTTTTGTTGTATTGCTGTAAAATTTAAGAATTAAAGTAATCTTGGTATAAAAAGCTAGGATTTGCAATTCGGACAAAATAGAGATAGTACACTCTAATTTTTTTAATAACTTTTTCAAATCAACTTGGATTTGCATCAAACTATGCAAATATCTTACATATATATCAAGCTTACTGAATCCCATTTCATTTAGTTTTTTGTTGCATTGCTGTAAAATTTAAGAATTAAAGTAATCTTGGTAAAAAAAGCTAGGATTTGCAATTCGGACAAAATAGAGATAATACACTTTAATTTTTTTAATAACTTTTTCAAATCAACTTGGATTTTCATCAAACTATGCAGCTATCTTTAATGTATACTAAGCTTACTAAATCCCAGGTCATTTTGTTTTTTGTTGTATTGCTGTCAAATTTAAGAATTAAATTAATCTAGGTCAAAAAAGCTAGAATTTGCAGTTCGAACAAAATAGAGATAGTACACTTTAATTTTTTTTATAACTTTTTAAATTCAACTTGGATTTTATTGAAACTATATAGCTACCTTGGTGATGTATTCTTCTTACTGAATCCCAGGTTGTTATAAAGTTTGTTGTATTGCTGTTAAATTTAAGAATTAATTTAATCTAGGTAAAAAAAGCTAGGATTTGCAGTTTTGACAAAATAGAGATGGTACACTTTAATTTTTTTCATAACTTTTTCAAATCAACTTAGATTTTCATCAAACTCTACAAATATCTTTGCAATATATTGATCTTACTGAATCATAGGTTGTTATTTTGTTTGGTGTATTTTTGTCAAATTTAAGAATTTAATTAACCTAGGTCAAAAAGGTACGATATTAGAAATATATCTTTTCTCATAATTTGGGAAAAAGTATACATAAAATATTAATATAATTCCTTTAATGTTTTATTCCTTTTGATATACACTATATAAATATATCAAAAAGGGATGAAACATTAGAAATTATTAAAATAGTTCTTCTGATTTGTGGTGATTTATAAAGCAATACCTTCTGCTTGGGGCAAACTTATTAAAAAGATCACATCTACCAGAGAGTTTTAAATTCTAAATAACATTTATTCAAAGTTGCAACATCCTGTTAAATCTAAATCGCAGGGCTTTTAATTCACTAGATAAGTAATACACGAGTTTAAGAAAAGTAGGGCTTTCTTTTTACCTGTAAAACTCACGTGTACTGGTGTAATTAAATCATGTATAGTGTCATGTCATTAAATTTGACAAAAATATATTTTAAAACTTCATAACAACCTGGGATTTAGTAAGATCACCCAGGTAACTATATAGTTTTAATAAAATCCAAGTTGATTTGAAAAAGTTATTAAAAAGCTTAAAGTGTGCTATCTCTATTTTGTTCGAACTGCAAATTCTAGCTTTTTTGACCTAGATTAATTTAATTCTTAAATTTTACAGCAATACAACAAAAAACTAAATGAAATGGGATTCAGTAAGCTTGATATAAATGTAAGATAGCTGCATAGTTTGATGCAAATCCAAGTTGATTTGTAAAAGTTATAAAAAAAATTAAAGTGTGCTATCTCTATTTTGTCCGAATTGCAAATCCTAGCTTTTTATACCAAGATTACTTTAATTCTTAAATTTTACAGCAATACATCAAAAAACTAAATGAAATGGGATTCAGTAAGCTTGATATATATGTAAGATAGCTGCATAGTTTGATGCAAATCCAAGTTGATTTGAAAAAGTTATTAAAAAAATTAAAGTGTACTATCTCTATTTTGTCCGAATTGCAAATCCTAGCTTTTTATACCAAGATTTCTTTAATTCTTAAATTTTACAGCAATACAACAAAAAACTAAATGAAATGGGATTCAGTAAGCTTGATATATATCTAAGATAGCTGCATAGTTTGATGAAAATCCAAGTTGATTTGAAAAAGTTATTAAAAAAATTAAAGATGCCTATCTGAATTTTTATATAATAATTTTTTTTTTACATATTGTAAAATTAAATTCTTTCATTTCACAGCAATAAATCAAACTACCTAATAAGCTTGAATTTTTTAAGATCAATATTTAATTTAGTTAGATGGGCTGATTTACACCAGTCAAAACTAAATTTGAAGGTCAAGACTAGTCGAGACAGGTCGAGACTGGTTGAGACTGAGTCGAGACTAGTCGAGACAGGTCGAGACTAGTCAAGACAGGTCGAGACAGGTCAAGCCTTGGTCAAGACCATTTCAGACTACACAAAGATCATCAAGTACTGAATCAGACTAATTAAGTAAAGTCGAGACCTAGTCGAGACCTAGTCGAGACCTAGTCGAGTACACTTAAGTACAGTTAAGTACAGTCGAGACAATGTCGAGACTAGACGAGTAAAATGTGTGCTCGATTTTACTGGTCGAGCACAAAAACTGGTCAATTCAGACTCTGAGGAGTTTGTAGTGTTGTTTCTCTTAAATTATTATTTTTAATAAAAGTGACCATTTTTATGGTTTTAAAAGAAAAAAATCCATAATAAAACATGAGTTAGTAGGAAAGTTGCTTCTTTTATGCTTAATTTAATATAAATTTAATTGTATAAATTTTATGCAATATAAAATTCTTAATAATCAGTCAATTATCCTTCACATTGTGCAACACAAAGAGTTAAAAAAGAAAAACAAAATGTATTCCCACAAACTTGTTTACATATATTACAGAAACTTTAATAAACTAAATAAAATAATATTGTTGTTTTAAATTGTGTTTATTATAATATAAAAGATAATACATGTAAAAATATAAAAAAAGAAGATGTGGTATAATTGCCAATGAGACAACTCTCCACAAGAAACCAAACTGACACATATATTAACAACTATAGGTCACCGTACAGCCTTCAACAATGAGCAAAGCCCTTACCGTATGGTCAGCTATAAAATGCCCCGAAATGACAATGTAAAACAATTCAAACAAGAAAACTAACGGCCTTTTTATGTACAAAAATGAGGAGAAAGGCAAAGAAGTATAGAGAAATAGAAGAAAGATTCACAACTTTGAAGAAAACCCGACACAATGGTACAACTGACTATATTCAGTATGGTGATGCAGCATCTTTCATCCTCAAACTTAGAAAGTAAATGAACTTTGAATATTCAAATGTGTATATCAGTGACTTGTTTTTCCCAATATAAACTATATAGAAATCTCACAGAAATAATTCTTATGTGATATTAGTGCTTTTTTCTCATGCTACTAATTATAACATGTACATTTTCTCTATTAGTATGCAAATTTAAAATTATGTTTTGAATTCAGTGCTGATTCAAAAAATAAATATTTGTTATAGTAGTATGATAGTATTATATTTGTCTTTATTTATTCATTGAATAATATTTTAAGGCGAAATGAGAATAAGCCATCTCAGGTGCTCTGGAAGGGTAAGCAGATCCTGCTCCACATGTGGCACCCGTCGTGTTGCTTATGAGATAACAAATTCGGTAAATAGTCTAACTCGGTAGGTCACATTTATGAAAGGGAAGGGGATTGTAGTTACGACGTAAGGAACATATTCGATATCATTTGTGAAACGGTTATATCATAACGGTCAACCAACTGATGGCGTCCGTAAAATTTACGAAGAGATGATTTCAACTTTACCATTTGGAATTCTTGATTTAATAGCTTCCTTGTGAGAAACAACCCTCTATCAAGAAAATCATGATAGGAAATGCAAGCACGGGAATATCGTATCAATTGGGAGATATATATACACCGTATGCAGGTGCTGCTGGAATGTTGCTACTTAGAAATAGAAAGTTCACAATTGGAAAGCTGAAATCATCTCTTTTGTCGTAAAGTTTTGTTTTCAATCGACCCTCATTGTCAATTTCTAGATTTAAGTCAACATATGAGGCCGACTTAACTGTATCTGTTGTATCCTTTATCTCTAGTTCAATGGGATAGATGCGTTCGACATAGTCACCAAATTTTGAATTATTTAGTGAAAGAACATCATCTATAATAACTTATAATGAACATTCTTTAAAGGAAGCTCATGACGAAAGCCAGATTTACATGACAGACTCAAAGAAGAACAACTAGCCTTTTGAAGTTGTGGATGGGAGTTTATAGAATAGTATACGAGAATAATGGGAAACCTTTACGGATAACAATTTATATTACACGCTGCATGCACTGTACATAGAAATATTTAACAGAAATAAAATCGTACAACAGCTGTTTGATAAATCAGGGAAGTAGTCAATATAATACTTCCATGAATTAATCTAGAATCGCCGAGAGAATCGCGCACTTTTATTTCCTCACCAGTAAATACAATATAATAATTTCATTGATTTTAACTTTCACAAAGTTAAAATAAGCTCCTTCGTGTGTTTTCCCAGATATTTACTTGCATTATGTACCGTTCAATAAATACGCATTATAAATGTTAATGTACATTGTAAGTCGAGCTAAACACAAATTTCAGTCTAGAATTTGACCGTGACTATCAAAGAAATGATTCGAACGCCAAATTCCCCAAAGAAAGATAAAAAAAAAAATACACGTAACTTTACGAGTACAGTGGTTTGTCTGGTACATGTCTGCATCACGTGATTTTTACCACGCAGAGATTACATTAAAATAAATATCTAATATGGAAAGTTAAACTACAATTCAAAACATAAAGTCCGAAGGCACATAAAAGAAAATGAAGTTTTTTTTTGGCAAAAGGTTCAGGGGTAATCCTCTCTATATGTCCGAAATATACACGAAATATTTGCCACTGCCCCTTTTCTGTTCTATGAATTCTCAACCTGAGTTTTCTATCTGTTACATGCAAAGAAATCCTCGCTAAAAATCCCGGTCGACCTCATACGGCAGATAAATTAATGACCTTCATGTACGTGTCGTTAAGAATACGGCAATATACCCAAATAAATGGTCAATATTTATCATCCATGTAATATGCTCCATGGGATATTTGCAGAATTTCAATGGAGGCAATTTCTTGGCATGACAAAACAATAATTTCATCAATTCGACAGTATAACTTATACTAAATAAAACTAGTCGTAAGAGGCCCCTAGGTCACTCACTTGATTCAATTTCGGCTTTGGAAATAATGTAAAAAAATAGGTTAAAATCATAACAAATACTCTAATAATGATTGAGGCTAAAAAAATGGTTTGATATTGGACTCGTAATTTTATAACAGCAGAAGACTTTTGTCAAGTTAACAGACATTTCCAATTAATTCATTGAAATTCTAGATAATGACTTTATAAGGGCAATGACAAGTCAGCTATAAATTAAACACACTTGGTCAGCACTTTAAAAGAAACATTCATTCCTTGTTTGGTTTCAATCCATTAAACGTTTTTTCTAGAGGAAGACATTTGTATGTATTTTACATAGGGTCCTATGTAAAACTAAGTCCCTCTCTGATTGCCAACTGGGATGACATAGCGGCTTCAAAGTAACAACACTTGGTCAGCACCTCATACGGAACATCATGCCATGTTTGGTTTCATTCCATTCATTGGTTCTCTTAAAGAAAACAAAAGTATGTTCTGTCCATTGCGTCCTATTTTAAACGCAGTCCCCCGCTGGCGGCCATCTTGGATAATGGATCAGCTGCAAAGTAACAACACTTGGTCAGCACCTCATAAGAAACATTCATGCCATGTTTGGTTTCCTTCCATTCATTTGTTCTTTAAAAAAAAAAGAAATTTGTATGTTTTGTCCATAGGGTCCCCATGGACGGTCGTCAAGTGATGAGAAAAGCTCATTTAGCCCTTCGGCCCAGTGATATAAAGATGGGCATGTGTGGTAGTCCAGGATATATGCGAAGTAACAATATTTTATTATTGATAAGTTTCATCATAATATACTGATTGCATTTATTCTCTTATCTCCCTTAGAACTTCAAGAAAACATATTTAAGATAAAAAGTATATTTGATGAGTGTTTTAGATTTTAAGTGGATGAATGTTTTCAGGTATCTATTACGGGGTGAATAGAAAAATATTTAGATGAGATATTTTAATCCTTTTCAATAACCCATTACGATAGGTAGAGGTATTTCCATAACAGTATAGGCAACTGCAAAACTTATGTTGGTAATACTACTGAATGATTTACCTTTAACTTGCTTTTCAATGGCTATCGTTTGCAATGACAGTTCGTCAGAGGCCTTCAAGTGGGGATTAAAAAACAATAAAAGAGTAAAGTTCATGCTTGTGCACGAGATGAAAAAAAGATTTTACAAATATTCAACATTTAAATCAACACAAAAGGTTTAGTCCTCTACTAGTTATTCGTATTATTTGATTTATGCGTTTAGAACATCCATAACAAGTATGATTTGATAATTCAGCGTTACAGAGGAACGCTCACGTTAATAAATGGTCTCGTCAACACTGTTATGAAAACGATTCCAAATCCTTCAAAATTTTAGGCAACTCTATCATTGTACCCGTTTAGTGGAAATCACATTGTATATAATTGTTAAAGAGAGAAGGTTGATAAGTCGACAATGCCATGAAAAAAACACGAAAGCAACCAAAAGAAAATAACAGTTTACAAAACGTTTTGCAACGGTCTGGTTGCTCTTTTAAGTACAAACCCGGTAATAAGTCTAATTCCGCAGGTCATTTAAAGATTTGACTTTTTTTTGTATGTTGCTCACGCAATTTTTTAAATAAAAAGGTAAGACTTCTATTCTTCCTTGTCTGCTTGCCTCTAATCATCAATGAGTGATACAGGCTGCTTGGATTGATAAGTGTGAAAGGCAGAGAATCGCCTACGTTGTAGCATTCAAACCTGCTCGCCTCGAGTGCAGAAGTTCGTACTAAGTTTGATTCATTGCCGCGTCTAAATGTGTCTTCTTTAATTTGGAATAAAGTGTCCAGGTAGGGAGATGTGTCCTCTTGTGGGTTTTTGACTTTAAGCACCAACACGTTTAAGATCCGGTTAGTATAGGTATTACATAAAGGGTAATTTTAATATTCATATCAAATTAATATGTTACCGTTGTGAAATGAATGTAATATAAGCCACTTGATGTTAGACTACATTTGTACAATCGATGTTCATAATCATTATTTTCAATTTAAAATTCAAAATTTTTTTTTTAAAAATTATGCACATTAGTAATTTTTCGATAAACTACATGTACAAGTATGTAAGTATAAAATTGAGAATGGAAATGAGGAATGTGCCAAAGAGACAACAACCCGACCATAGAGCAGACAACAGCA
Organism: Mytilus galloprovincialis; assembly: GCA_037788925.1. Lineage (NCBI taxonomy): Eukaryota > Metazoa > Mollusca > Bivalvia > Mytilida > Mytilidae > Mytilus > Mytilus galloprovincialis. Next base: position 46,652,802 of record CM075333.1, on the reverse strand, counting down.
GAAGGTCACCAACAGGTTTATATAATAATGAAATCTATTTCGGCAAAATAACAACATTATCATTATTAATATAAAAATTATATACGTCTTTACTTATTAAATGATCGTGAAATAGAAATGGGCTTTTTTCGTTGTTGAAGGCCGTAAGGTGACCTATAGTTGTTAAATTCTGTGTCATTTGGTCTCTTGTGGAGAATTGACTTTTAACAATCATACCACATCTTCTTTTTTTCAAATTAAAGTTTTAACTTGCCTTGCAACAAACCATTGCAGACCTATCAAATAGTTAAGCCAATTTCCAAACACGAGGCATCAAATGTGATGTCCTCATTTGGACCGAACGAGTCAGCGTATTTATACATCCAACAGCTCCATCTGAAGAATGGGTTAAACGGTCGGGTTGGATTGGGACGAATAGTCAGTGCGATTACAGGATTGGATTGGGACCAATATTCAGTTCGATTACAGAATTGGATTGGGACGAATAGTTAGTGCGATTACAGGATTGATTGGGACGAATAGTCAGTGCGATTACAGGATTGGATTGGGACGAATAGTCAGTGCGATTACAGGATTGGATTGGGACTAACAGTCTGTGGAATCATAGATCTTATCATGTGTTTATCATTTTTAAATGCAAAAAGATGCAGTATGATTGTCAATGATACAACTATCCACAAAAGACCAAAATGCCGTAGAAATGAAAAATTATATGGCATCGTTGCTCACCAAATATGAGCAAAAAGCATACTGCATATCTAGCTGTATAAAAGATCAAAAATGACAAATGTAAAAGAATTCAAATTATAAAGCTGATGGTTTCTGAAAGCTACTTCAAAACTAATAAAAAATCCTAAACATAAAATCAAGACACATCTAATCAGGAATGCCAATTTTTTGTTATTAAAATGTTCTTTTTTGAAGCACAGGCACTTGCCTCAGAAAAAAATCCCATATATACCTTAATATACTGTTATATTAAAGTATATATAGGAAATTTTTTTCTGAGACAAGTGCCTGTGTTTTAAAGGACTAAATAACTGATGTAATTTTTTTAAATTACATTTTAAATGATACGATTAATTGTTGCAATTAGTCGAAAACCGGCTGTTTGTTTCAAAGAGAAACTTAACCTCCTAATTGTGGGCCATATCTCTCATCGAGTATTAAGTGGCCCACATAATTTTCTTTAGTTACATAGAAACTTTCTCTTTTAATTAAAATAAAATTTCGAAAACAATAGAAAGAAAAACTTGGATTTTTTGAAAGATCACAACTTGCAAGTGTAAGGTTTGGCTAGCTATAAATCAGTTTTAATCCACTATGTTCTACAAAAGGAAATGTCTGTAACGAACCGGGTCAGCAATGTGACAGTAGTTTTCCATTCGTTTGATGCGTTTAGGCTTTTGATTTTGCCAATTTGATAAGGGACTTAACGTTGTGATTTCTCCTTGGAGTTCGGTTTGTTACATCATTTTACTTTTTACAAATAAAGGATATACAGATTATTGATAAAAATTGAGTTTTCATGATCCTAGCTAAACAATGTAATTATAAGTATTGAATGCTTCTTTTTGTAACTTCATATGGTTGTAAAAGCGTTGACCGTGCACACATTTTTAGAATGAATCGCTTCATACAAAATGTACTTCGGTCAACGCTTTTAGACCACTATGAAGTTACAAAAAGAAACATTCAATTCTTAATTAAAGGTAACTGTACGGCCTTAAGCAATGAGAAAATCCCATACCGTGTAGTCGGACTTGAGACAGGCAACGAGACAGGCAATGTAACAGCACAATATAAAAAAAAAAAAAAAAAAAATACAAATAAGATAAATTAAGTCGGGGCTTAACTCGATCAATACAAAAAAAAATGAAAAATAAAAAAAATAAAAAGATAAAAATACACAGACCGGACGTGGCAGGGTGTTTATACATCCCTCATCCAGAATAAGTTGTGTTTCTCATAAATCGTTGGGTCATCAACCTAACAACAAAAAGGACACAAAGTGCATATGTGAGAGTACTTGCAGTTACTGAAAGGTATCGCAAATCAATTTCATGTCACTTTTCATATTTAAGCAAAATAAAGTTTAATAGTTTATTCTTATAATTTATCTTTTAAATACAGACTAGGAATAAAAAGATGTGGTATGGGTACCAATAAGACAAATCTTCATCCAATGTATCAAAAGTAAACAGTTATTGCTCAAAGTACGGTCTTCAACACTTTGGCTCACATCGAAAAGCAAGCTATAAAGGGCCTCAAAATTAGTATTGTTAATACCGCAGTCCCACTAGGCCACGATCGTACTACGATCTGTGAAAAAAATGCAAATTGTGATGATCGTAGTACGATCGTGTAGATCGCAGTAAGGTCGTATCACGGTGGTGGTGAGGTCTTCAAGATCGTGAAGAGCGTGGACACTTTGAACATGTTCAAAACAATCGTGGTGCGGTCGTGGCGAAATCCGGTCGTAGAAGAAGCGTAGTGAGAGCGCACTAAGATCGTAGTAATATCGCAAAGGTCGCTGTACCATCGCAGCGAGAGCAGAGCGAAAACGTTATTCTATTCGGAGAGACTGTGCTACGATCTCACAGCGACTTTATTACGACCTCACTACGACCATCACGTTCTCACCGCGACCCACCTACGCTTCCACTACGACTATACCACGCTGTTCATGACCATTATTCTCATTGTCATTTTCACATAAAATATATTAAATCTCTCCAGGTTTTGTTTGTCTGTATGTAATTAGGACTTCTTGTCCCTTTTCTCTAACGACTCAACCATGCTTTTCGTTTTTATATAGATTAGACCGTTGGTTTTCCCGTTTGAATGGTTTTACACTAGTAATTTTGGGGGCCCTTCATAACTTGCTGTTCGGTGTGAGTCAAGGCTCCGTTTTGAATGCCTTACCTTGAACTATATAATTGTTTACTTTTATAAATTGTAACTTGGATGGAGAGTTGTCTCATTGGCACTCATACCACATCTTCCTTTATCTATGACACATTTGTGTCATCTCTGATATCGTACACTAAAATATTGTCATTTGAGATTTATGGACCAGCAATAGGTTGTAATTTAGGTTGGATTGGTCGGTCCGACATCTTTGCTTGATCAGGATTCGTTACTATCAGAGCTCTCTCTGCCTCTACATCAACCCCTACCACCACGCCCACGTGTTCTAGTAGATTTTGGTGGCATGACTGTATTGTTTCCGATAAATCTACGTATTAATCAAATATAGAAGGAATCACTGTGCTTAAACGGCTGTGGGTAACTTAAGTTACCCACAGCCCAAGATGGCGGACTCTGAACTCGTTGATATTTAATGCATACAAAATCTACCTTTTGCAACGTTTTTCATGCAGAATGTAAATATTTATAGGATTCTTGAATAAAGAAATAACTAACAATTACCATAAGTTTATTAATTTAGAGTTCACTAAAGCGCAAGGCCAACTTTAAAAAAGCATAAGACGTCCGTAACTTTTTGATCGAAACTAAGCAGACGTCCGTAACTTTATTTGAAGATGTCGGTAACCTAATTCAAAATTTTAACATTTATAATTTCAACAATTAAAAGACAATTTACATCATAAAACCCCTTATTTGTAACCTACACGGCAGTTTATACTGCTCATTCACCACCAAATGTGGTTTTATCAACGCATCATACTTACACAACGGAAGTTTTATGTGGGGTTTGTGGTACTCGATCCTGGTTATTGTTTGAACTTTTATTAACTAATGTGTGTCTGATCGACGTTTTTCGCTTCAGACCAAGGGTTTTTCATGGTCCGTTTTTCATACTCTGTAATGTTTTGAGTTTAATTATCTGTTTGCGGTTCGTGTTGTTAATTCTTTAGAAAGAAGTTTGTGCACTGAAGTCTATATATATAGTCTATCCACTGCCTGGGCAATTTTGGTTCCCCTCCCAAATCCCGGATTCACGCTACCCTTGTCGTTGCTGGGAGAAAATCAGTAAGTGTATACACGCAACATGTATGTGTAAAAAATACTTGTGTAGTCTACTTGTTCAAAAATAAAAATGAACAAAGATGTTTCAACAGTTTATTTGCAATGATCGGAAACCACCCTCCGAACTAGACGATTCGGTTACCCCGACGTTATACAAAATGAGACCCGAGTTTTGCGGATTTATCGTTATTTTTTTCATATTTTCCCCAATTTTGTCTTCCATCGATACAATGAATTATATCATACAAGACATCTACTTCGTTTTGTGAATATATATTCGATGCAATCTCTATCATAAGTTTAAACATTACATTCATGTATGTCGATTCTTTGAAAGTTACGGACATCTCTATTGGTATGATGAAAGAAGTTACGGACAAGTTGTTTTGAAGTTACGGACAGCCTAAGTGTTTTTTCAAATCGTGCTGTGATCGTTTATTTTGTAGAATTTAATCACCTGTCCAGTTCAGGGGTTTTCCTAAACGATTAATACAACTTTTAAATTCAGTTATTTAATTGATGCATTCATGGTATTGTTATTCTATAGAAGAGAAGTATCTAACCGACGCAAGACAGCTCCATCTTGGGCTGTGGGTAACTTAAGTTACCCACAGCCGTTTAAGCACAGTGAGGAATGGAACTGCATTGATATGGAACACGATGTTGGTGTTATTGCTGAGTACATAATAAGATCGCGGTATGAACGAATTATAATCGTGGTCAGAACGTGCTATCACCGCAGTAGAAGCGTGGTAGGATCGTGTTGTAATCGGATAACTCGTGGTATGGTCGTAGTGAGAACGTGGTGAGCGTAGAAAGATCATGATAAGCGTAGTGAGGTCGCAGAATAAGCGTGGTGAGAACGTGGTATAATCGTAGCGGGGTTGTTGTAGAAGCATAATGAGGACGTAGTGGCATCGTTAAAGCAACGAAAATTTACGTTTTCATGCCGCTCATACCGCGACCTTATCACGATCTCAATGTATTTTAGGTCGCGGTGAACGTGGTGCGATCGTGGTCTAGTGGGACTGGGGCTTCAACAGTTTAATCAGGAAAACAACGATCTAATCTATAAAAACGAGAAACACTGATTAACCATATTAACAAACGACAACTTCTGAACATCAATATACATAATTACCCCTATAGTCTTCTGGCAGTGTGTCCGTCTGGAGTGTTGAAGTTGTGTGCCCCAAACCCCAGTCAAGTCAAATAAAATAATTTTGAAATTTGCATTAGCTGCTTCACCTCTAATCAGGCGACATTAAGGGAGTGCACAGAGACTGGTTGGTTCGGAGTCCGAATAATGTGCCCGGGTATACCGGTGACATGTATTCCCGTGAATTGTTATCTTGTGAACCAGCAAGTTAAAAAATGATCCGTCTCAGCGAGTTGGTCAAGTTCAAAGCAGAGTCAATATTCATATAACCTTAACATAATATTATCCCCCTCAATATGCATTTAAACATGTTAAATCAACCGCCATCCGTCATCATTATATTAAATTGATATTTCAATATATTAACATCCGGGATCTCATTTGACACAAATTAATCAGTGAACACAAACGTATATATGATTAATCTAAATAAACATTTTAATTAGTTTTCTTATTCGTTTGTTTCATTCGAAGTAACCGAGCATGAAAATGCTGAAAAACGTATTTGAAAAGGAACTGATACAGAAACAATTAAAAATGCACAATCAGAATATATTAACAATGGAGAATTTGAAAATTGCTTGTATTTGATGAATTCTTTTTAAAGGCATTTTAAATGACGCAGTATAACTTTATTATTCCAATGAATGAAAATAGTTTTCCAACTATCTACTAACTAACTACTATTTTCCGTTTAATAGTTAAAACGAGACCATGGAATTATTTCTACATGGAATAATAAACCATTTATAATTTATTGATATAATTACCTTGTAATATAGATTTTTTTATGAAAAGAATATTTAATAATTTCAATTCGCAGCTAAAGTTAAATTAACTATTCTAAATAAAATGAAAGCTGTGATATGCTTCATAGTCATACGTACAAACAGGGATATTCAAATCCCATTAACATATGACTGTCCGTAAATGCATTTAATATTTCCCACTGGACAGTAAACATCATCATCATCAAATTGACTGATCTCTGGTCATTATTTTTCTAGGATCTCAATTTTTAGACATTACTTTACAATAGTTTGTCACTATTTATGCCTGAAACATATTAATCAAACACTTTTGAGGAAAATTCATCTGAAATCAGTATGAAAGCTAAACTATAAAGTATGTACAAATTTAAATCAAATTTCAAATCATACAATCAATCTTTGGTCAAGGTGCACATAATTCAAACTTTGGTGCTAATTTTTGTAAATTTATTGAGGTGTAAAAGCGTTGACCGAAGTACATGTTGTGTGAAGCCCAGAAGCGCTTCATTCTAAAAATGTGCGCACTGTCAACGCTTTTACAATCCTATAAAATTATAAAAAGTAGAATTCAATTCTTATAATTATTTTTTTTGCATGGATTATGAAATCGCGTTTTCTGTCAAGTTTTTCTTTTATTTACCTGTGCACTTTATTGTGGAAGCACGTATCACGATAAATGTTACATTTCATTTTGAAATAAATGTTGACTTCAGAATGACGCGAGATTGCTGTTAGCCAAACAAAATAATTGAATGATTAAAATGAAAAATACATGTAATGTAATTATTCAGATTTATTCTTGAAAAACATGTTTAACACCACAACTTACAGAAACAAATTCATTCTACTACAAGAATGAGGAGAAGTGGTAACTCAATCTCCCATACAGACATAGTTGTCGTCCTTTCCTCCTCAATCTGAAAATTACAAAAATCAAATATGACAGACATTAACCAACGTCAACCACGGAACTATACAGGCTCCTTCTTGACTTGGGACAGACACATACAGAATGTGTTGGGGTTGAACATATTTGTATATGTGTTGAATACAAAACATAGTTTATTTGAGAAAAAAGAATGTCGCGTTGAATGGGCAAATATGTCATTTCTGGTAGATTGTTATATACTATTAAACCCAATTTCATGTCATTGATTGACTACATGTAAAATAAACTTATTAAAATAATTTAATTTATCAATTATAAAATTGAGAATGGAAATGGGGAACGTGTCAAGGAGACAACAACCCGACCATAAAGCAGATTTATAATTATCAATTGCACACTATTGACTAAACATTATCGAACTGACATAATTGTACTCAAACATCCGAGATCTCAATTGATACAAATGGTTTGTGACAAGCAACAGTGTACACAGATCTAGGAATAATGATTTATCTATAAATCAATTTCAATGAAAAATATAAAATAATCAAGACACAACAAAAGAATTGAAATCAGTATGAAAGCTTAAATATCAATGCAATATTTATAGGTACTATTAAACCTACCTGAATACCAGATCACTTGATGCCATAAATTTACAATTATCTTCTTCAAATGATAAATTTCTTAAAATCACAGCAACCTGCAAATATATTTAATAAAATATATATAAAGTCATATCTGTCATCTGTAGTATATATTCTGCCAATGTAGGCACATCTCTTTCGAGTATTGGAGTTCACAACATGAATAAAAATATCCTCCACCAATATCACTATACACTATTTACATTGTACATCATATTCTTGACGATAAAATTGGGCTTAATGTCAATATAGGCAGCATTAACTCATCAATTACTTTAAAATCTAAAATATTTATCTAAAAATATCACTGTTTAAGAGCAGACAACCAATTGTCACTTAGGATTCATATAATGTTATTATCTACTTTCTCTTCTTTTTCTGTATATCATCTAATTGTAACAGTCTATACCTTTCACAATGGAGATTGTAACATAATCGTCTACATTTTGGATCTATAATGTTCTGTATCACTTTAAAAACTTTTACATTTCTTAACATTGCCATGTAAGCAAAGGGATCTATAATCATTTGTAAAGGATCTAGTGGTATCATATATTTCAATTAATCTTACATCAGTATTCTCCATAGAACCTTTCAGCTTTATGTTAATGAATTGTAAATGTACTGTTTGAAAAAAATTCATAAAATTGTGCTTTGGAAGTGATGCTTAAAATAACTAGAGACAAAATGCTATGTATCAATTCCCCATTCATTTACCTGGACAGTTTATAAAATTTTGAGGTTTAAACACTGCAACTTAAGTTAAACTCTAAGACTCTTGATATTAAGTGGTTTCGACCAAACAGATATTGTGAATTTTTCTTATCTTTTTACACAAACAAATTCATTGAAAAGTGCATAAGTCTGACCTGATTATTATTATTGTTGTAGTTGATATTTTAGTAGAATTACTCACTTGCATCACACGCTGACCTTCCTTGTCATTTTTTCCCAAGTCTCTGCCAAGATTTAATACCTCCTCTCCCGTTAATGAATCTGTAATAATCAAAAGATACTTATGTAGACATCATAACATGAAGATGCTGATGCATATTTAACACTGTAAAATTGAAAATAATGAATTTATTTGTACTCTTTTACAGTTTTACTCTCAATTTTAAATCTTTAAAAGCAAAGTAATTCATTTCTGAAGCAGAATCTGATTTGACAAGTTTACCTATGTGAATTCCATTCTTTTTATTACAGTTCTTCTATAAAAGCTTGCAAAACAAAACATTGATAAACTTGCTTGCTATGTTTGCTTGGTTGTTTGCAAACAATAGGTAGGCGGAGTTTCTGTCTGTTTTTATATATACTGGGATTTGATTGGACAATAAGGATTGACATGAAATGAATTTAATGTTAATTGTCCAATCATATTCCAGTAAATAGTAAACAGACTGAAACAGACAAGACCTGTTGGTGACCCTCTGCTGTTGTTTTTTATTTGGTCGGGTTGTTGTCTCTTTGACACATTCCCCATTTCCATTCTCAATTTTACTTACCTGTTGTTTACAGACATCCAAACAAATATAGCAAGCAAGTTAATTTATTGTTTGTTTTACATGCTTTAATAGAAGAACTGTAATGTGATGACAGCCTTTTTTTGTATTTAGTATGAAACAAATAATATGTACAAAGAAAACTAATAAAAAACAAATTGTTTCCAGAATTAATTGACCATTAACCAACGTCAACCACGGAACTATACAGGCTCCTTCTTGACTTGGGACAGACACATACAGAATGTGTTGGGGTTGAACATATTTGTATATGTGTTGAATACAAAACATAGTTTATTTGAGAAAAAAGAATGTCGCGTTGAATGGGCAAATATGTCATTTCTGGTAGATTGTTATATACTATTAAACCCAATTTCATGTCATTGATTGACTACATGTAAAATAAACTTATTAAAATAATTTAATTTATCAATTATAAAATTGAGAATGGAAATGGGGAACGTGTCAAGGAGACAACAACCCGACCATAAAGCAGATTTATAATTATCAATTGCACACTATTGACTAAACATTATCGAACTGACATAATTGTACTCAAACATCCGAGATCTCAATTGATACAAATGGTTTGTGACAAGCAACAGTGTACACAGATCTAGGAATAATGATTTATCTAAATAAACAATTTAATTAACTTTCTTCCGTTTGTTTTATTCAACGCAACCGGGTTTGACAACTCTATATAGAAAAGCAATTAAGAAAGAACAAATACGCAAAACAAATTAAAATGTATATACTAGAATAAAAAATATAACAAAAAAGAACTTAATTATAAATATAATTATTGGAAGCACCAGACACATACGAAACCCTTGTATAATAATACAATACAATACAATAATATGTCGCTGGATAGAAACATTATTAAAACATTTCAATAATGAAATATAAAAATGAAACAGACAACTTTGTAATTTCCATCAATTAAAATTGTTTTGTACAGACTCCAAATAACATTTCTGAATAGAATAGTAATTAGCAATTTACATACTTTGTAAATTAAATTGTGTATAAAAAGAATATTTGATCATTTCACTTCACAGTTTATAAGCTTCAGGAGTCAATTTCACAAAAGTACTTATGAGTAAGATGTATCGTAAGTATACTGAATTGTTCATAACTTACGATTAATCTTAATCTTAAAGTTGTTTTGTCAAACCGACTCCAGACTTACAAAGAAGGATAAGACAAAAGAGTAAAAGACCAATTCGCCGTTTCAGAATCTAATGCATCCTGGGTAATATTTTCAAAAGTGTACACCAAAACGTCGTGATTAGTTAAAAATGTCATAAGCAATGGAAATTCAACCAATGACGTGCCGTTATTTTCATTTTGGGGTACGGTGAATGAAATTACCCATGATGCTTTAGATTCTGAAACGGCCAACTGTCCTTGATTTTTTTTAACGTAAGGCTATTTCAAAATGTCTTTTAATTGTTCTAAATTCACAACGATGACAATTTCATGCGTGCACTTTGCTCTTGGATGAAGAACTGCCCCATTGTCACTCAGACCACACCTTCTTATAACTATCTAAACAATCACTATGTTTTCCTGAACGATATTGTATCAAAACTGTCTTTATCAACAATGGGTAGCGCTTGATAACTTTTAGATTTTAAGAGTTGGTGCGAAATTATTGAAAATTGAATGATGTCTATAGTATAAAAATCAAATGAGATCTATAAGAATGAATAAATAAAATTCTAATTACAGGATGTTTGAACAACGTTTGTGTTTCATGAAAAACGATATACAGGAGATATTGTCTTTTTCTATTGTTAGGATTTGCAATTTGAAGACGACAATAGTATTCATTGGTTCAAAATTAAAGTCTAAGGGAATTTCATGGTCACATATGGACAATTTTATTGTTAAAATTACCAGCAATTAAGCGGTTTCATATGATGGTTGTTAAGTTGTTTATATTCTCTCATCTGGCCTTGGGTTCCCTTTTGGCTTGAAGGCTTATTTTTACAACTGTCAAATTTTTGACTGGGTACAGGAATTTACAAATGTTAAAAATGGTGGATTGAACCTGGTTTTATAGCGCTAAACCTCTTACTTGTATGACAGTCGCATCAAATTCCATAAAGTTAGATATGCCACCTTGATGGTGTCATTGTTACTGACTCACATCTTGCGCGAAGTTTCAAGGGTGAGATCCCCTGCAATGTCAAACATATAGTGTGTACATTTTACCTACTTCATATTTTATCATTTGCGGGAAATGAATTCAAAAGGTGGAATAATGTTATTTTTATATTTGGTTGGATAAACAACTTATAAAACAAATATGTTTTTACAAATGAGTTTTTGTTTGCTTATACAAGTATACAGATGATCGAATCTATACCATCATAGCTATTTCAAATCAAAATTGGAAACATGAACTTGAAATTGTTTGGGGAGGCATCAATTATGGAAAAAGAAGGCTGGTTTTGACGATTCCTTTTGAAATAACTGATGCATAAATTTATATTATTATGCATGTCTCAGAACTACACCTGATTAATAAATATTCTAATGATGAGTAATCGTTTTGATAAACTCATAGATACAAGGATCGAAATTTTGCATTTACAACATCATATAGTTAAAGTACGAAGTTGAAAAGCATTGAAGACCAAACATTCTTAAAAGTTTTGCCAAATACAGCTTAGGTAATCTATTTCTGAGGTTTTGTTAACAGTTCATTTATAAAAATAACAATATCAATGATAATTCATGTCAACAAAAGTGCTGACTACTGGGCTGGTGACACTCTTAAGGAATAAAAACTCCACCAGCAGTGGCATAGACCCAGTGCTTATGAATTAACTCATCATACTTTTGTACCTCCCCATTGAAGTACATTGAGTTGTCCGCTTTCTTCTTTGTATTTACACCGACCCCCTTTTTATTGTGTACATCACTGTTTGTTAATACAGAGGAAGTTCATCTCATCCTGTTTACCATTATAAATGCATACATATGAACATGCTCGCGACAAAGACAATATGCATATGTATTCAAAATGCAGAAACATCGAATTTTTACTCACCATGAGAAACAAGATTGATTATAAATTATGGAACAAAGTAATTCTGTTTACCCTTTAGGAGCACATGAATTGAAACCGGATTTCACTAAGCCAGCTAGCTGTAGTGACGACAGTGTGGCAGGATCTGCTTACCCTTTTGATGGGGTTTGTGTTCCTTAGTCTTTAGTTTTCTATGCTGTTTCTTTTGTACATTTGTTTGTCTGTTTGTTTTTTTTTATTTTTTGGCCATGGCGTTGTCAGTTTATTTTTCCATCTATGAGTTTGACTGTCCCTGTGGTATCGTTCGTTCCTCTCTTTTGACACATTGTATTGAGTCATCTGAGGAAATTGTTTTTTTTTTTAATTATCTATCAACTGGCGAAATCTTTTAAAACATCAAAATACGATTTGCCAATTCTGGAAACGCAATATGTCCGCACTGTCTTGTCTGCGTACCTTTCCTGAACACACGCGTTTAAACCAGTTTTTGGTTGATATCGGATTGCGCAGTCTTAATAAAAATAATTGTGGTGAGCTGTTTGACGTTTGCCTGTCTGTTCGTCGTTTGTAGCTTTTTGAAATGATTTTGTAAGTGTCTGAGTCTCTGAGACTTTCGATATTTTGCTATTTCTTTTTGTATCGTTTACCTCTTTATTTTACTGCAAAGTGAAACGCAGGTTTTTTGTTGGTTTTTTAAAGAGCTATTTTTATCTTCTTACAGATGTTTAAAATATATTCCACTATTGACAAACAGCTTTGCAGTGAAAATAAATACCTATAGAGGCAATATATTGAATTGCACTCAATTAAACCATCGTTAAATTTTTGAAGTGTTTTGGTTAGTTGACTAAAGAGTCTTCAAAATTAAATCATTAGTTAATTATCATTAATTGACAATGTGTCCAAATCATTAAGTAATAAAATGACACCCACTCTATATGTTAATTATAAAAAAAAAACTCAAGCCTACTAAAAGAAATTGAATTCAAATTTCAATTATCCAAATATTGATGTCGTTCTAACCTATAATGCATGTCAATATAAGCATTGCAGTTAAGAGACTCCTGTATGTTAAGTTTTGAAAGAAATGACATTGAAGAAGCTATGGCTCGATAATGTTTTCCAATACAAGGAGGAGTTGAGAGTCTAATTTATCAGCAAATAGATTGTTCATAAATTGTACATTTCCGATAGCATTATTTAGAAATTGAAATCGAACTATAAAGTAAACCTGAGGAATGTTAATATGATAGATATAACGATACGTGGTATGTAAAAGTTTATTTACAAAGTATTTGTTTTTGCTGATATTATTATTATCATTATTTATTGTTTTTCTATTATAATAATGTCATTTATTTCTGTTCCTAAATAGTATACTTTCGTATTTGAAAGCAATCTTTACTTCGGCTACACAATTATGATGAAATTGAAACACTATTTTCAGCTTTTCTTTAATTTGTCAAAAACAAGATTCTTAAAAGTTTCTGTTAGTGATACAATTTAGGTTTTTATCGGAAGTGTACTATACCATTTTAATATTTTGAAATAACTTTGATATTTTTATTATGAGTCGCAACTTGACGTTTATTATGAATGTACATAAGAGAACAACGCGACAATTGATTATTATTATTTTTTGTGAATCTCGGATAAAGTTCTATGCAGAACAATAATTCTATTTTTTTTTGTCAGATGTGATCATATGAATTTGGGTATAGGGTTTTGATTTTTGTGTTCTTTATCTTGTCATGTTTTTTTTTCTATTTTTTTAAGGCCATTTTTTCTGATTTTTATTTTAGACCATATCAATTTATTTAACTCCATACAGACCAGATAAGGATGACAGTTGGTACCTATTAAAACGTTTAAACCCGCTGTATTTGTTTGCACTAGTCCTTAGTCAGGAACCTGATGTTCAGTAGATGTCGTTTGTTCATGTGATTTATAAGTGTTTTTTTCGGGTTTTTTTTGTATAGATTAAACAGTTGGTTTTCCCGTTTGAATGGTTTTATACTAGTAATTTGTTGGACCTTTATAGCTTGCTGTTCTTTATGAGCCAATATTCCGTGTTGAAGACCGTACTTTGACCTATAATGGTTTACTTTTCCAAATTGTGACTTAAATGGAGAATTGGGATTTTTTATTTTGCATTTATACCTCAACTCCTTATATCTCGTTATATCTCTTTATTTATTTGATAAACATACACAAATTGTTTATATGTGAAACATGGGAAAGCTATTGTCTTTCTCAAGTCATACGGGGACATTACTGACCATGCGATTTTTAATGAAATACGAGTAGAATATACGAAAACTTCGTCCTATGCATCATCGTCGGAATCAACATTGTTTTCTATTTTTTAAAGAAATATGTCAAATTTGCAAGGAAAATTTATATTCTTGTCTTTAATTTTTGCTAATGTGATTTGTCCATATGCCTCCTTGTAAAATAGTTGTTTGTTTGTATAGTGATTAAGAGTTAAGCACAATATTGACTGCTGCACTCATATTTTTGACATTTTTGCCTATTATGACTGTTTGTTTTGTTCACACATCATAGTCAATATAATGGAATTTGATTCAACTGTCATACCAGTGAGAGGTTTAGCTAGCTATACAACTAAGAGTTACCAACAATTTTAACCTAAGAAAATGTCTGTACCAAGTCAGGTATATGACAGTTGTTATTCATTCGTTTGATGTGTGTGAGTTTTTGATTTTGCCATTTTCTTAAGGTTTTCCGTTTGAATTTTGCTTGGAGTTCAGTATTTTGGAGATTTTACTTTTTTTCTGTATAATATAGACGTATCAAATAATTTTAATATGATTAAATTTCCCACAAAAAGTTTTATTGCTTTATGTTTTAAAAGCTAAACAAAAAAACATAATTAAAATGCACACTATAGTACCAAATTACCCTAACCACACGGATAGTATTGCTTTATATGCAAACGATGTGATATTGAATTGATTTTTTTCAGTTGGTTTATTTACTCTGTTGAAGTTATGCGAGATCAATTCCACGTTATATTTCTGTGTTTCGATCTACAAAGACAACGCCACAGGTATAAACTCCTGTGCAGAAAATTTTCTACTGAATCATGAATATATCGAAATACATTTTCGACTTTTTATCTTTTTAACTAATTCTGCAACATAAACAACGTTACAGTATCAATTATATACCGAATCCGAAGGGTCAATAAAGAACCCATACACCACCTGTTACATTCCTACATTTCATGTAAGCTATAATTAAAGTAATATAAACGGGCGTATGACGTTTGCGCCGATTTTAAAAATTTGCATTCTTTCATTTTCGCCGATTTCATTTTTTCATTTGCGCCGATTTTATATTTGCTCCTAATTAGATTTACATGTAAGTTTAAATATTTGCACATGTACTATACCATTGGTAAAATCTGGTTATAAATTTTGTTCACTAAGGTTTCATTTTTAATAAATAAGTTAATTTTGATTGCACACTAAAACGTGCCGAGTAGTCAATTCTTTAATCATCGACGGTCATACATATCTGAAGATCAGTGTCCTGAAACATAAAAACATATCTTACTGGTGTACCATAAAGTCGTGTAAAGCTAGAGTCACCACGGATGGATTCAGCTGATGGTCTGACTACTGTCAAACTACAGAACGGGCATAACCATGTGGCAGATGATCGAAAGACAGAGTCTAATTAATTACGGGTACTGTCAAGGAAAAGTCTGGAGATGTATCTAGTAGGCCTTCTTCCACATCCCCGTGGTGAGCAGGGGACAACAGTTATAAATGTTATGATTGACAATTCATAACATTTGTACAACTGGCTTACGGAAGAGGTCAATAATGATAAATGAAAAATAACATGACTTGGATAGTGAGTTGTCTCATTAGCACTCATACCACATCTTCTTATATCTATTCACCTGTAATTTACCTGTAAATATATCGGCGCAAATGAAAGAAAAAATCGGCGCAAATATAAAACGCCGATATAAACCAACTACTTTTTGCCAGCGATTTGTGTTCGCGACTTTCGCGATAAGAAATATAACGTGAATATGAATTGTCGAAATTAAAACAATTTAAACTTGGATCTTTCATTGTTTATAAACATCACGTACTTTTGAAAATCGCGAAATAACCCGCTGCGAATTGGCCTAGAAAGAGCTAAATACGAAAGTATTGGCAACAATAAGTTAATTAGCATTATCAACGTACTACACTAATATACATAACAATGCATGTATCAAACTATTCTCTAAACAACCCGACAATCATAATTCCTGTCTTACCGCAAATATCTAAATTCCTAAACCTACGACAGAGGCAACTCTTTTAGTGTTAATTACAAAACATGTTCGTGATTCTGTCTCAAATGGTGTGAGACGAGTTGGTGCAAAAATCAGTTATTGCTTTTCGAACCTCTTTTAAGATTAACTCTCACAACATCTGGTCGCATAACTATTCCAATACCATTGTATCAGCTTACAAAATTTACGTTTTAATCAAGTTTTGTCTTGAGTAGTTTACTTGATAAAACCCCAGTTAGTTGTGTGGTTCGTGTTGTTGAATCTTCAGTTTATCATGTAGTGTTTGGAGACTTGTTTGTCTTCCTTATCTTCGTCACATGTTTTATAAGGAGATTGTCAATTTCTTCGACAAATGAGATTTGAATGTCACTTTGGCAAGCTTCACCACTTTTTTCATCAGATTTCATTATTTTCGTCTGAAAACAAATCTGGTTCAAACCGCAATATTTGTCTCGTTGGATCATGTCGATCTAGAGAGCTGGGTGTCGTCGGGTCGATCCCTGAACGGATTAAAGACTTTCAAATTAGTATTGATTGTTTCGACTCTGCTAAGTAAGAGCAAAGTCTTGTCGGATCGTAGTCGGACTAGTGTGCTAAGGTAGAGTGACATGTCTTTCTTCACTACGGGCTATTAATTTGTCACCTAGCACATTTACCATCTAAATGAGCGTGTCGGTCAAGTACAGTGCAGAGTATTTATACATATCCCTTAAACATGTTCTCGTCGTGAATATGCATAAGAGTCATTAGGGTCATGAAC
This sequence comes from Mytilus galloprovincialis, assembly GCA_037788925.1. Taxonomy (NCBI): domain Eukaryota; kingdom Metazoa; phylum Mollusca; class Bivalvia; order Mytilida; family Mytilidae; genus Mytilus; species Mytilus galloprovincialis. Next base: position 46,635,721 of record CM075333.1, on the reverse strand, counting down.
ATCTTCAAAAGTCTTATGATATAAATAGTTTCCTTGGTTTCTACTTTACCACATATATACATAGTTTTGGTTTACTCATATTTATTTATTGACAGGAGGTATTTCAATGTATAATAGTAGACGTTGTGTGAGACATATATACGTTTTGGTACTGTTTTTATTCAATTACAGTGAGAAGAAAATGCAATATGATCTATGTTGACGGAATTACTGTGTCTTTGAGATCACAAACAACAATGAAATCATTTATCATGAAATAGAGAAAGGAAATGGTAACGTGTCAAATCAGTATACCTTCTGTACTAAATGCGTACATGATATCAATTCATTTCTATTGAGTATGCCTGATATGATTTGACGAAGGATGTAAATCATATGAAAACAACTTCTGAACGTAATGACGCACTTGCTCGTTCTATATAACCCTGCCGTTACACTGGAGTTCGTCCTAGTCTCCATGAGATTTATGTTTCTCAATTTTGTAATAATTGCAGATTTTTTTTCTTTTGTTGTACTCCTTTGCAATTGTGTTGTCTGCTTTCGTTATGGTTAAGATAAGTCCCTTGTGATCCTGTCCCTCTTTTTTTTTTGTATACATATCAAAGGGGGAATGTATATGGAGTATTAATACACACGTCATGGTGATTATGCACGAACTATTCTTTCTACTTATTTATAAAAAAGCGTTCTATTTAATGTCTACGAACATTACAGAGAATCTGTAAAGTGGACCTTATTTCTTTATTTTTGTATACTCTTTTTCTCTTTTCTTTATCTCTTTTGCCCCTTATTGTCTTTACTTATGTATTTTTAAACAGCCCATGATTCTCATTATAATCTGTTCTTAATTTTAATAGCTTATTCATTACTGTTATTTATTGTTTGGTCCTTTATTCTGTACCTTCTGACCAGCTTATCTCTTTTTTGTAGTTCTCAAACATATCCTTATTATAAACAATTATAGCAATCAACATAGATTATGCTACTATCCAATACATCTCCACAGTATGTCTTTAGATTATGTCAATTTGCATGTAAAATTATAAAATAGTGCATTAGGCCTTCAAAAAACTTTCCAATTAAACCATCTTCAAACGAAATAGTTTTTCCTTAAGTTCAAAAAGACTAAGATGATTAAAATTTTCAAAAAAAATTAGATGTTATGTAATTTCCATTTTATGTAGGAACTGATCTACATAAAAAAGACACGACATCTGCAAATGAAGAGTAAAACGCCCAAAATCTTAAGGATGCGTTTGATTAATTATATTCAAAGTTTGATTCGTCATTTGATTTCATTTTAATCAAATTAGAAAAAATACATCAACCAATTGTTATATTTACAGATTTTTAAAATAAAATATACAGATGATTAACAGACCGGATAACAAAGAAACGCTTTGATCTCAAAACTTCAGAGGACCGCACAGAAGACATTGTTTCGTGATATGAAAGCAGTTATTATATATCAATTTAAATCTATCGTACGTCATCAAAGTGAAATTTGAATAATGTAGATTTTAAAAAAAATACATTGAGTAACGGCTCATCTAAAAACTATTGAAATTCAATTAAAATAACATAAATAGGACTCTTCACAAAATACTGGACGGAAGACAAAAGATTAAACTAGCTAGGCAAACCGAGAGAAAAGTCGAGAGTAAACTCTGGTGCCCGATTATGAACACCATGAACTCTTGTATGTTAGTAATGGAGAGCACAATTGATATGCTGCAGTGATTTCATAAACGGGGAAAGCAGGAAGGGATTGTTGGTATAATTAGTAGGTAAAGTGACATAGATATCTCATAATGGTCAACCCAATTATTTTTAAGTACGTACACAGTTTTAAGAGACAACTTCATCTATATCGATACTAATACCCCCGTCACACTGACCAAGCTCGCACTCCTGTCTCTGTTATTGCAAATTTTGACAATCGTAATGTCGTGGTTTTAGTTAGGAGAGACTGCACTACGATCTCACAGCGAAGTTACTACGACCTCGCTACGACCATCACGTTCTCACCGCTACCAAACCACGATTTTACAACAACTATACCACGTTAAAAACACGCTGTTCATGACAATAGTATGATTCTTACACGCTAATGCTGTACACACATCGGGCTTTTCATAAGACATGATTACGTTCATACTACGATCATTTTGTGTTCTAGTAAAATGTTTTGTCATTGTCACATAGAATATATAAAGCTCTCTAGGTTTTGTTTGAAACCTCAAATTGAATAAAAGCACATGACCATGTTCATGTATATATGTAGTACTGCTTCTACAATCATTGAGATCACGATAAAAACACGGTATAAAGGTAGTGCGATCGTGGTAAGAGCGTGCTATAATCGCAATAGAAGCGTGATAAGACCGTGTTGCAATCGGATAAACCGTAGTATGGTCGTAGTGAAAACCTGAAGGGCGTAGTAAGATCGGGATAGTCGAAGGGAGGTGGCAAAATAAGTGTGGTGAGAGCGTGGCATTATTGCATCGGGATCGTTGTATAAGCGCATAGAGGACGTAGTAGCATCGTGAAAACAACAAAAAATTACATTTGCATGCGACTCATACCACGATCTCTCCTCGATCTGAATTAATTTCACATCGTGGTGCGATCGTGGTCTAGTATGACGGGGCCTTTGCTCTTTGTTAAGGTAGTTTCAATGTCTCCTGTCATCTTTTAATGCACAATAGCAGTACACAATCGGTTTAGTTCTTTTTCTCAATCTTCAAATTTGGAGACAGATTTGCAATTTGTTTGTAATACTGATTTTATTGTATTAATTAAAAAAAAGCAGATGATATTCATTGCAATATCCAAAATATTAAAACAACACTAAATATTTTTGATTTTAGAATTTCAAGTTTGCCATTATTTTTTTTATACTAGAATGATATTGAAATTCTCATTCTTCACTTCTAACAAGAAAATAAGTTTGGTGACACCATTTTTTCTGTTTATTTCTTTAAAAACATTATAATAAAACATATCTTCTCATATTTTATTACAAAATTTTATCTCTTAGAATACCTGTTATTCACTAAAATGTGTTTTTCATGAACAATGTATACAAATTTTGACAATGTTGCACAACTTGAAGCTACTATAGATAGCACGGTGACCCATACTTTAAATTATATTTCTAAAACAAAATCATTGGTAAAAATTCATTTTGGCAACGTATAGGTACTTGTTATTCTATTTGAGGAAATATATACTGATGATCCACCTGATTATAGAATCTATTTAAGAAACATCATTCAATGAATTGAAGCCATGAAAGAATCACTATCTAGTTAATATGCAGTTGCTACTGATTCAGAAGATATTCTTCAGGTTCATAATAGGAAATTCATCTCATGTATCGTGAAGCGTTGGGTAAATTGATCCCCAATTGCAATATGTAGGTACAAGTCTAGATACATATATGATGCAGATTGCCATTTAAAGCAGACCTGGTTGTTTCTGAGGTATCATTTATTTCTAAAATAATGCAACTTATGCGTTAACTTATTCATCAGAGTTTTGGACAATGCGTGACATAGTTTTGAAAGCAAAACATGAATTATAAATAAGATAAACAAACTTTTTGTCGTTCTATGTGTCCCTGAAAACAGCCTGTATAATAAATAAATAGAATATGTCATTTCCTTTTAGCATCAACCAAATATTTATCTAATATGTCCATTATCAAAATATGAAAGCGTCTGAATTAGTGGTTATGTATAAATTATATTTTTTTTATTCTTAATATATCTGCGATATTAAAGTTTTGATGAATTGTTTTTCAATCCGTCTTAAAATGAGGAGTAGTTGTATCAAGTATTAAAAGTTAAAATTTCTTCATAAAGCATCAAAATAGTCAGTTGGATGATATTATAAATTATCACCTGGACTGAAAAACAAATGCATTTGTGATTTTTGATTCCCTTTAAATCAAAAGGTATACATGTTGATATGGCATGTTGCTTTGTGTTAGAATCAATACATACAAAAGCCGTTTTATTCCAAGACGTCAGACTCTATTAATTTCAAAATGAAGCTGACAGTAGACAGTATAGAACCTGAACACGAAAAAACCTTGCTTCTAAAAAAACATAAATTTTTAATAATCTCGAGTTTTATGTTGCTGAATTATTAAAATATTGATACGCACGTAATTTCAATTATGAACAATTTATACCTCAAATTAAGAAAGAACTTCTCTTTTAGTAGAACGTTTAGAAACATTAAAGATAATTATAATTCGATGAAAATGGACCAGATCTCATGCTGCGATCCCATACCTTTCAACAAAAATTATTTCCCCAAATAAATCAAGTTTTATTAATTATGACAATGTTCGTTATCGTCAATGTGCAGGTGAAGGTGATGTAGTGTAATAAACGTTCAGAAAGTTTTTCAATAAAGCCGTCTCCGAACGAAATGTTTTTTTTTTCTTGGTTTAATGTTTAATAAAACATGGCTTATTGCACTTATCAAAAAGTTAAAGATCTTGTTAGAGGAAGTTCATTTTATGTCGGAATCGTTCTAAATACAAATTAACTCAATTCTTTGGTAGTGGAATAAGAGTCAAATAGTTAAAATGTAAAGAGAGCATTTAATTTTAAAGTTGCCAAGTATTATTCGTCATTTGATTTCATTTCGAATCAGTTAACAAAAATATAAAACATCATGAAATTCTAATAAAAAAAATGAATAATGTAAAATTCGATTTAACCGGAAAGTACCAACCATCTACGCATGAAACAGTTTGACTCTACGTTTTAATACCTAGATGAAAGTCAAGATGCATATATGAAGCAGATGATATGAAATGTATAGTATTTGAAGTACATTTTCTTTTTCTTACAAACTAATACAAAACATTATTCAGTACTTTATGTTATTTGTTTTAAATGTTTAAATCATTCACAATAATAAGTTTTTATTCTAATCCCAGGCCCAAATGATCTTTTCCGAGTTGTTTGTTTCATTTTACTCTTGTGCTAAGTCTGTTTTACCCAAGTTTGTAGATGATTTCTCATCACTTCGTTGATGTTTTACCAATCGGGGCGTCTTGCAATATTGTTTTATTTAAGGAATGACTGTTATATTTTTTCTGTCTATGAAGAAATAACATAAAAAATTTGGTGCACACTGAATAACGCGCGTAGCGGGTTATTTAACAGTGTGGACCACATTTTTTATGTTATTTCAAATAGACAGAAAAAATATTACAGTCATTTCTTATAATTTAATTCTAAATTCCATTTTAAACCGTAAAAAACCCTGAAAAAACGTTGATGACGTCACGGTCACATGTCTAAATTATGTCTATGGTCTGATAACAAATTAACGTCAGCCAATCAGAAGACGCGTTACATCCAAAATTAAATTATATACGGAAATCGTTATTTGGAATGTCTAACTAAAGTATTCGGAATTCGTAGAATCTACATATTCCTACGTTATTTACGAAGGAGAAGCATTAGGCATTTACCAATCTGTTATTCCCTCCTTTGGAATTGATATTTAATGGGACGATGAAAATCCTCCCTTCTTATATTGGATACATTATTAACAGCGATATATATTCTTATCTCGATTCTTTTTAAAAAAAAAACCTTCATACGTTTCATGATTTTTTTGTTAGTTTTATGCATCAGCAGTGTCAGTCAGGTATGGATTCTTAAAATAACGAATTGCCAAATGTTCTTTCAATTTGTTTTCAATTTTACATTGAAGCAAAACCTTTGATATTCCCACTTAAACACAACTTTTCCCCATGCTTAATTGTTATTCAAAAACGTCGTCTTATTCGGGTAGCGCAATACAAAAGCAACTAAATTTTAACAAATTTTCATGTTCAGCTGTGTTTGTTACTTCTTAATATTCAAAAACCACAGAAGAAAATATATTTACATATCTTGCACTGCTAATGAGTTTTGATGATAATTAGTTTTATAAACACATACACGTGTCTGACTGCTACAGAGGGAATAAAAAAATAAATAGCATATTGTCATTGTAAAGAATTATAATTCTAGATATTCCCCATAAGGATCCTCTAGACTGACCATCTGAACATTTGTGTACACACGCATAACTTACTTTTTGTAAAAACGAAACAATTTACATATTTTATTTTATTATTGAATTATATTAAAGTTAATTGGGTACAAGTAAAAAATCCTTATTTTTTTCAATAATGACACATTCATTTGTTGTCATGAAAATGTAGTTTTAAATTAATTTTGCTCCTAGATTGGTGCCCCTATATGCTTAATTTTCACACATGTTGTTCCTTGACCAGTTATCTTTAAAAGGGTATCTCAGATCACATCAATAACACATTTTATACCCGATTAAATTTAGTGATTTCTTATGAATTGAGGTTGCAAACGTCCTTGAAGGTTTATGAGAGAATGAAATGCAATAGGAAAAGTCTGATAACCCTTTTGGAGGTCAGACTGTGTTATACAAGAATCTATAAAATATTTTGTGATGCTATGAATAACAAAGAAGCTTATTTCGTTCAAGTGTGGACATCACAATATAGCAATTAATTACATAATGATAATGTCATAATGAAATTATCACAATTTGAAAGATAATTTTTTCTTCTTTCTTTTGGTACCTCATTTATAAAGTTTAAAGCTGGATGAAAGAATTTACATTAGTTAAAAGTTGTCTGGTTGGGTGAAATGTTTTCCATTGTGCTTCCTTAAACAGAGCTTTCAAAAATGGGAATTTGAAGTTCGAATTTCTTGTTTTATGGTCATGAAAAGTATACATTTATATTTTGAAGAAATCCGTTGATTAAAAAAAAGACGACAAGAATGAAAATATTATCAATATGCACGAATTATTTATGGATGCCTAATTTATTCAGTTTAGTGGATCTATATTTTACATGCAGTCGGTATGCAATCTTGTATTACTTAAGCATCCCTACTTACCGACTTGTTTATGTAATCATATTAAGCACAATTCATACATAACATTATTAAAGACACAACTATGGAAAAAGTAGCTTACTAAATTATAAAATACATCTTGTTACTCATATTTATATGTGACTATCCAAATTAGGCTACAACTGTACTCAGATGTTCTGTTTTCATATCTTAGATATAGGAAGATGTGGTGTGAGTGCCAATGAGACAACTCTCCATACAAATAACAATTTTAGATAATTGACATTTAAATACTTCAGATTTTATTTTGTACCAAATATAATTTGACTTTGAATACATTTCTTTGTATTTACTATAATTTTCTATTATGCGTTAACATTTATATAATGCATTAACATAGTTATCAGGATTTAAGAGTACATCCTAGAATATTTTTGGGGTAATTGGTGAACTGCGTAGGCGTAAATAGCTTATTTTCTATGATTAAAGCTGAATGCCTAATTTCACTTATTGCCGCTAACAAATAACCGACTAGGTTTTCGTGTGTATCGTCCATAATTTTATAAAATAAAAAGTAGACATTAAACATGCTAAAGTTTGTTTAATTAGAAATTCGAAACATACAATTGCTTCAACCCGTTCATACGAAGGACGCGTTTTTATATTTATAGTACAAAATCAATTGTTCAATTTGTATTTTATTGAATGCAATAGCTCAAATAAAATGTAACTTTCATTCTAAACTTATTATGCGATCGATACTCACCTATTTTTGTTTTATAAGAGTATATCTTTCAACGAAGTTTCTGGTGCAGTTTTTCTTTTGCTCAGTTTTGTGTTGTTTACCTTCGTATTTTTCGTTTTTATCGTCGTTTTCGTTTTTTGCCATGATATAACAGTTTATTTTCGAATTAGTAGTTGGAATATCCCTTTGCTCTTTTAGCCTCTTGGACTGAATTTTAATGTGCGTATTGTTATGCGTTTACTTTTCTACATTGGCTAGAGGTATAGGGGGAGGGTTGAGATCTCACAAACATGTTTAACCCCGCCGCATTTTTGCGCCTGTCCCAAGTCAGGAACCTCTGGCCTTTGTTAGTCTTGTATTATTTTAATTTTAGTTTCTTGTGTACAATTTGGAAATTAGTATGGCGTTCATTATCACTGAACTAGTATATATTTGTTTAGGAGCCAGCTGAAGGACGCCTCCGGGTGCGGAAATTTCTCGCTACATTGAAGACCTGTTGGTGACCTTCTGCTGTTGTTTTTTTTTTTCTATGGTCGGGTTGTTGTCTCTTTGACACATTCCCCATTTCCATTCTCAATTTTATCTCTATTTTTTTCTACATTTGAGTTCGTCACCTTTTCCCAATCAATTCTTAAAAACAATTCTCATTCTCAATTTTATCTCTTACGATGTTAAGACCTGTCCGCCATCCCCTTATTGTTACCAGGATAACAACCTTTTATTAAACATATAATCCTCAAATTTATCTGAAGGTTTTTACTTAACGAAATAAGGAGCTATGGTGGCCGAGTAGTCTTAGAAGTCGAACTACTGTATCAGTAGTCAGTCATCACTGAGGTTATGTGTTCGAATACCATATGGAGCAGATAAATTCGACTAAAATCTTAACTTGACTAGGATTGTTAGTTTTCATACCTAAGTTTGGTCATTTCTGCGGGTACTACGGCTTCCTCCAGCTATAAAAACTGACCGAAACGAAATTAGTTTTGAAAATGGTGTACATAATAGAATATCATGAAAGATGAATCATTTTCAGTAGGAACATTAGGAGATTGTAAAATATATTACATATATCTTCATGTCGTGGAAATTTTTTTCTCTTTGATAATATCATCTTTTAATTTTGCCGATAGATACCGATCGTCCAATCCCCATATAAGTAGAAGAGACCGTTGGAACAATCAAAACTGTTTGTTCGGAGGAAAAAACTTTCAGCACAGGACCAAACGGAAAAGAGGATAGCCAAACATCAGTATAGGGATTGAACTTTAAAGCTTAATGATGTACTTAGGTGAGATTTTGGAATTTGTGTTAAATGTTCGGACTCCTTGGTGTTTTTCCATACAATACAATGTAAAATAGTTTGCCCCATAACACCCCTTTATTTTTTCATATTAGACTTAATAGCTCATGAAAGGTCATTTACCAAAATTTTAGAAGATTCTTAATTTTCTTTCCTTTGTTTTGAGACCCAAATAGTACCAATGCATATACATGGTAAAAGTCCGAGTCAGCCTTTTCCCGCCATATTTTAAATCTCAAATATCTCGAAAAGGAGGTCCATGACCTATCAATATTATCAGCTTATCTTTATTCTTAATAGATGCTCTACCAGCTTATAGTATCAATTTTAATTTCTTAATTTCTTAATTTTTACCTAATCTCACCTAAGTACATTCTTAAAAGAGAAATTTTTACATAAGAAGAATGTCTCTAAAACATGGTTGAAATATTGGGCTATCTGGAGGTGGTCTCGTGAAAAGAAATGTCCGGTTGATCGGGTATAATAGAAAACACTATCAAATGAATAACATGATGATAATAAATTGAAACATATATAATTCAAAGAACAGGGATATCAAAGGCATTTCCTACTATTACAGGTATCTAAAGAAGTTTTACAAAAACACTAAGCCATTTATCACAATCGTTTTGATACATATTGTTTATAGTAAGGAAAAATATCCTGCATACATGTACGTCTTACCATACTATTGAAAAACACTTGTCTTCTTTATTTTTAAAAAAATTACTATGAATCTCACCTTAGAAATCTATTTGATAACTTTTAATGTTAATGTATAACATATGTTAATCAAAAGAAAGTGTTCATAAGTTTGCATCATATTGAGTTATTAACTACCAATATGGTTTTTTAAATGTAAACAAACTATTTCCCAATATATATTTTGTTTAATTGTTTGAAATACTTTTAAATTCTAAGGTGATACGAGTGAGCGGTATTTATTAGATTTCTTTGTATTTTGTGGACTACAATGTATAACAGCTGTGTCCCGCAATGTTTAGTTGAAGCATGATCGATATGTATATAGATAAGACTTCTACTCACACCGATAATAATAGTAGAGTGAACATCTAACCTGAATTATGTTTAACTATACTGTATGACATATTATTTACAAAGACTAATTGTGTTGGCCTGTTTGTCTGTGCTTTGTATGTTTGTTCACATATTTCAGTATTTTATGTCATTTGTGTCTGAATGTTTGTGATTTTTTTTATACAATGTTGGCTGCTGGATATCTCATTATTGGGAAATGGACACGAAATTATGTTTAACAATTATATTGTATTAATTATCAAATAAAAAATAATAATTCTTTTTGTTTCTTCGTCTTTGTCATTTTTCAGACAGTTGTGTTAGTAAGTCTGTGATGCATGTTTACACAGGAATTGAAAATAAAAATAAATTGGAAATATAAATAATTGTCATAGAAGAAGAAGCTTCAACTATCTATAAAATCAGGTTTAACCCATTATTTTCTGCAGAAAATTCCCTTGCCAGGTCAGGAAAATGACAGCTTTTTTTTTCATTTTTTCCCTTAGTGGTATAGTCGAACGGCAATTTTTATTGAATTTCCCTTTTTTTGAATTACTTAGGAGTACGGTATTTGTGTGATTACTTTTTTATACCTTCATTATTGTATATTACTTTCTCTTATGGTAGCACAATACAAAGATTTTTCATTCTCAATCAGACATCTTTAAACTGATGTAATTCCACTCATCCTTCTTTAAATTTTATAAATGAGGTACCAAAAGAAAGAAGAATGATTAATCTTTCAAATTGTGATAATTTCATTATGACATAATTATTACATAATTAATTGTTAAGTAATGAGTTGCTATATTGTGATGTCCATACTTGAATGAATTTAGCTTCTTTGTTATTCATAGCATCCCAAAATATTTGATAGATTCTTGCACAACACAGTTTGACCTCTAAAACTGTGTCTCAGATTTTTCCTATTGTATTTCATTCTCTCATAAATCTTCAATGAAGTTTGCAACATCAATTGGTATAAAATTTGTTCTATTGATGTTTTTGGAAATCTGAGACACAGTTTTGGAGGTCAAGCCGTGTTGTACAACAATCTATAAAATATTTTGGGATGCTATGAATAACAAAGAAGCTAAATTCATTCAAGTATGGACATCACAATATAGCAACTAATTACATAACAATTAATTATATAATAATTATGTCATAATGAAATTATCAAAATTTGAAAGAATAATCTTTCTTCTTTCTTTTGGTAACTCATTTATAAAATATAAAGAAGGATGAATTGAATTACGTCAGTTTAAAGTTGTCTGATTGGGAGTGAAAAAATCTTTGTATTGTGCTACCTTATGCCACTTTTTTAACGATGGATACATATCTATATATTGAATAAATGTTTCAGCAAATTACAGACAATGCTGGTGCAACGGGTTGCTTTCTTCAAAATGCTGAAATTCCTACTAAATGCCGTTTTCTGTTCTTCTGTATATTGACATGATTGAGAGACATCTATGTAGCATTTATAAACATATTGTTTTATTCGTTTTAGGTATGTTACTGGCTACAGTTTGGTTACACGTTTTGTGGTTTTTAACAGAATCAGGTATGATTAATTATTTTAAAGGTGTCAGCTATGCAAAATTAAATGTATATCTTGTAGAATACGTTTTTATGAATATGGCCAATGTAATTTCTCATAGAAACCAATTTCACGTCTAAAACTGTATCACTTTAACTAGAATGTTTCCAACCAATTACTATAATTGGAAGCTCATAGTAACTACTATTTTTTCGAATGTCAAATTATAGGGCTGGGTGGCATATTTTCAATATGTATTAGCCTCATACTTCTTGTAGTTTAAACTTATACTTAAATTCTGTACTACCCCTACTTTAAATTTTGGTCTCCCTCAGAATTCAAGGCTGCCGCAATACTTGTTTGTATGCCGTCCGTTCGTCCGTCTGTCCCGCTTCAGGTTAAAGTTTTTGGTCAAAGTAGTTCTTGTTGAAGCTGAAGTTCAATCAACTTGAAACTTAGTACACTTGTTGCTTATAGTACGATCTTTCTAATTTGAAAGCCACATCAGACTTTTGACCCCAATTTCAGAGTTCACTGAACATAGAAAATGAAAGTGGGAGTTTCAGGTTAAAATTTTTGGTCAAAGTAGTTTTTGATAACGTTGAAGTCCAATCAACTTGAAACTTAGTACACATGTTCCCTATGGTATGATCTTTTTAATTTTAACGCCAAATTACCCAATTTCACGGTCCATTGAACATAGAAATAGTAGTGCGAGTAGGGCATCGGTGTACTTTTGACACATTCTTGTTTGTACAGGTAACATTCCCAAGTAATGTGTCTATTAAACAAAACATAGATATTTATGAATATCATGAGAGACGTGGTTTGTGAAACAGTTTTATATACAAAGTGCAATCAATAAATGCTTTCTTAAACTAAGTACTGCGTTGCACATCAAATCATCATGTTTGAATACATTACGGAAGGGGAATATGAAGACATCCATCCAAGACAAAGCAATCATCTGTATCTGGGAATTAAATCCAGATGAATGAATGCAACGAGGATAATTATAATTTCTTTGTAAAGAATTTTTCAATATTATGTAACGAAATCAGTAATAATTTGTATGATAAAGAAAACGTTACAAAAAGGTTAATAACAATTCTACTTTGAAGGACTAATACAAGTACGGAGAAAAGAAAGTGGAAAACAAACAAAATAATATACAGAAAATTTGAGATAAGCCCTTACAAGAATCGAACATAAAACGCAACTCCTGCTAAGCTAGGCACACATGTTTATAACAAGCTTCCTGTAGTGCCAATTAAAGTTAAATTCAGATAATAAATGATTGAGCTACTTATTGTAACGGATTGTTTCATAGTTCAATATAATTTATGTTATTATTTTCATAATAGTTCTCAAACAATTGAATTACCGCTGTTGATTTTTACAAACGTCATTTGCCATTACTGAACGTATTTTTAATTAAGGTGTACCAACATTAAATTTACCATTACTGAACTTCCTAGATTAAACAGAACCTAATTATTACTTGATTTATTTCACTTGACTGGGCGGGGTTTAACTTATTTAAGACCAGTCCATCTATAGACAGGTGTTTCGGGATAAACTCATTAATGATGTTTCCAGTTATTTGTCACAAATCATACTCACATTTGTATATCGGTTTGGTAACACTGATAGGTGATTATGAATCAGCTATAATTATAACGACCATCATCCTTATCATACACATCTTCAAATGGACTGTCCTTATGCAAATTGAAACGTAAGCTCCGCCCGATCAGTTGAAATAACATTGATAATAAATATCTAAAAATAAAATCTATGGGCAATTGCACTATAATAAATTTACTTAAGTTTTAGCATGAAGTCAAACTATGCAAATGGGTATAACTTTCCTTTGTAGCAGTGACATAGAATAAACATAACAAAGAAATGTTACTTATTTATTAGTAACCCGATATGCAAGCTTAACATTTATGGCTCAATAAGCTTAGACAAGTTTTAATTTTAAAATATATATCACATAGCAAAAACAGCACTATCTTCGCGATGTTGGATATGATTATGAGTTAGTTTGTAGTTCTGTTGGTGTGCTATCGATTTTATTAGGTCTACTTTACCAGGAATTATGACATAATATTTGAACTGTAATGAAATATGTCTTTTAAAGATTGCTAATGGCTTTGTTGACTTAGGAACTAAATAATTAACTCGAATTGATAATTAACATTGATAAATGTCCACACATGTCGTCTAAGAGATTACAGTATACTGCCTTATAAATACATTGCATGTTTGTTCCATTAGCATCTGTATTTTCGATCGCGAGTCATTCCAAAATGATATTTTATACATGTATATCATGTATATGGATAATATAGCCAAAACAAATCAGTAAATACAAACAAATAAACATATTAAACACAACCACAATTGATGATTGAACTATGATCTCACGTAATTTAATTTGTTGTCGTTGAGACTGTCGTTTGTTTCCCTGTGTTATAGTTTTCCCTTTTATATAATTTAAACTGGTTATATGTCCAAGGTCTGTAATAATAGTCGAGGAAGTCTATAATGGCTTGAGGCATTATTACTGACCTAGGACATATAACAGTGCCATTATAAAAACACCCATTTCCTTATACATTTATGAACCAACCGAACAAAAGTGTATGTGTTGCTGCCAACTTGATGTACTCTCTACTCTTTTAATGACAAAGTTTGAAAAACATAATTTGTACTTCACCATAATAAAGCTTTTAATATATCAAGATATTAAGTTGACAGAAGTTATGTGTTGAAAAACAGGATGAACAGTTTTCTTTTTTTTTCTCTCGATGCGATCCGTTTTGAAAATCGGCGGCAATGTTAAATTTATTATATTTGATATTAACACCTTTTCTGTAATGGCCCTGTATTAATGACCAGTTTGTCTGTATTAAGCCCAGTAAGGGTTGTTAATTAACAATCATTTTTGGCAATAATGAACTTAGTAAGGTAATAGATGCACGTGAAATACTTTCGCAGTTTAAAAGGTGGGATTCCGTTAAGTTGTATAAAGAACATGATATGTGTGTCACTATATCTAAAGGTGCTAATAGTAACTACAACAATTAGTTTGTTGTCAGTTTATGTACATGTATATCTATTGGACAATTTTGTTTCTTAAAATGTGAATACTGTTATTACAATAATTAAACTGGTTAACGATGCCAATAAATTGAAACAATTATTGTTATTAACTAATCCTATAACATGTTTAACTAGAGTTTTGTTAAAATCAAGTTCTAGTATACCAAAGGATTTTAGTAAAAAAATGTTTTATGTTCAGACAATGAAGGCGAGGGATAGTACAAGATTAATTAGTTTAAATGTACCAGACATGAATGTCAAGTGTATGTGCGAATAATACTTTCTCAAACTAGATTATTTGTCTGATATGAAATCATCATGCGTGAAAACATTACAGAATTGAAACCTGATGATATCAATTTTTAATCGAAACAATCATCTTCACGTAGCATTAAGTTCAGATGGGTGAATGCTTAATGGTGATTGTTGTCATTTCTTTGTTAAAATTAGGCCATTATATTCATTTGGTTTTTAAAAAGAACGAAAAGATCACTAGAAGGGAGAACAAGTTCTAATTTGAAGGACCATCAATAATATGAACAAAAGAAAAGAACAAGAAAAAAAAAGCGTTTAAGATAAAACCTTACAAAAACCAAGCAGTTGCGCAGTTCTTACTAAACTAGGAACACCGACGTGTGAGTTCGACTGTCCCTTTTGGTATCTTTCGCCTAATTTTTAACAGTTGTTCAAATATACCACACATGCAATGTCAAGTGCATGTCCGATTTATTCTTTCCAAAACTATGACATGATGTTTTAAATTAACTTATCATGCTTGAATACATTGTAGAATGGAAACCTGATGACATCAATTTTTAATCAAAACAATCATCTTTACGTAGCATTAAGTTCTAATGGATGATGATTGTTATCATTTCTTTGTTAAAATTAGGTCATATTTTTCATTTGGTTTTTGAGAAGTACGAAAAAATCACCAGAAGGGGTGCACAAATTCTAATTGAAAGGACTAACAATAATATGATCATTCGTACAATTACGGAACATATAATTTTATTCAGGTGTACCAGCATTGACTTAATCATTACTTTTCAGATTTAGAAAAGGTGAACTTACTAGATAAAACAAAATTCGATAAGAACACAAAAATTGATGAGCAATTGCATTTTAATAAATTAACATCGTTTTTGATGGAATTAAAATTCACATGCAAATGTGTTTATCTGACTAATGTCAATAATTGTCTCTAGTGGAAGGGAAATATAATAAATATAACCAAGCGAACTTTCGAATCTTATAAAACACGAGAAACTAACTATTTTTTTATGGCTTAATAAGCTTGAACAATTCGTAATTGTGCTGATCTAGGGACACCGCAATCTCCGGTGCAGAGCTCACATTCGTTCCGTATCACTACACTAAAAGACTCAATAAGCATATACAAGTCATTGTATTGTAGTTACTTAGTATACGGAAAGGAAACGAGCGATGTACCGAGATTTTGGACACCGATTTATTGATTACCTCCCTTCGTGTTCATTAAATATTAAATCAGAAATTAAAAAGATAAAGCTACATATCGTAATTGGATTGTTTCTCTTCAGAACACATGGGTGTACTCTAGCGTTGGAATGATTGTTGTCGTTCTTCAGAAAGATTATTCATACAATATCGGAACATACTTTCAATAAAGGTTTACCAACATTGAATTTTGAAAATGATGAACCTGCAAGATTAAACAGAATTAAATAATAAACACAAAAATCTATGAGCAATTGCACTAGAACACTTACAATCGGTTCATTGGTTACTTCCCTTCGTATCTATTTAAAGGAAACTCAGAAAATCACATTACATTGTGAGTGAATATCTTATGGGGTGGACTGATTGATGTAGTTCTTCACATTAATCATTCGTACAATTGCGAAACATACTTCAATCTGTATCTACCAACATTTAATTAACCATTACCTAGATATAAGAAGATGTAGTATGAGTGCCAATGAGACAACTCACTATTTTGAAATAATCAAAATCAAATAAGAAACAAACACAAAAATCGAAATCAATTGCACTAGAATAATTTAACAACGTTTTTTTAAGTTAAAATTCACATGTAAATGTGTATATCTGACTACAGTCAATTACTTTTAAAGTATCAGTGACAAAGAATAAACATAACCAAGTATTTTTTCTTATTTTGAGTAACACAAGAAACACACTAAACACTTACGGCTAATGATGACTAAATAAGCTTGTACTATTCGTTATTTCATTTTTTTTATTCGTGACCTTTCTTATAAATAATGCTCTTTCTGCACGAAAATGTATGGGATTGAGAGTTAGCCGTGCTACTGTTAATGTGCTTTCAGTTTTGCTGTGAGTTTTACCAGGAATTCTGACATAATATTGGAAACTTGATGAACAATCTTTCAAGGTTTATGGACTAAATCAACTCGAATTAATAATTAACATTGATAAATATCTATGGTCTAAGCCATTACCTTATATGACTAAGAACATTGCATGTATATTTCATTAGAATCTTTATTGCTATCACGAGACATTTCTCATGCATAAAATAGCTAAGACAAATCAGTAAGTATAAACAAATAAACATACAAAACATTACAAAAGATAAAAGAACTATCATTTCACGTACTGATTAATTACAAGTAGTTCAAACATACCAGACATGCAATGTCAAGTTTATGTCCCAGTAATCCTTTTTAATCATGCTTAAATGCAAACATGATGACACCATTTTTTAATCTAAATCATTACGTATCATTAAGTATAGATGGTTGAATGCTTAATGAAGATTACTATCATGTCTTTGTAAAGAAATAATGTTAATATGTGTTTTAAAGACGTACTAGATAGACTCTTCGTAGATACCAGGAATAAATGTTGTATTCACGCCAGATGCGCGTTTCTTCAACAAAAGACTCATCAGTGACGCTCGAATCCAAAAAGATTACCAAAAGGGGATTTCAATTCTATTTGGAATTTCAAATAATAATACAGAAAAACACAATAAAATATAGAGACCTTAAGATGATTAGTTAACTTATTGTTAGTATTTTGAATGTCAAGGTTAACTTTCTAAACAAAAAAGGCAGCACAATATCTAAACAATGAAGACGTGAAAATTATGATATAACGTTAAAATAATAAAATTGAGAATGGAAATGGGGAATGTGCCAAAGAGACAACAACCCGACCATAGAGCAGACAACAGCAGAAGGTCACCAACAGGTCTTCAATGCAACGAGAAATTCTCGCACCCGGAGGCGTCCTTCAGCTGGTCCCTAAACAAATATATACTGGTTCAGGGATAATGAACACCATACTAAATTCCAAATTGTACACAAGAAACTAAAAGTTAAAATAATACAAGACTAACAAAGGCCAGAGGCTCCTGACTTGGGACAGGCGCAAAAATGCGGCGGGGTTAAACATGTTTGTTAGATCTAATCCCTCCCCCTATACCTCTAGCCAATGCAGAAAAGTAAACGCATATCAATACGCACATTAAAACTCAGTTCAAGAGAAGTCCGAGTCTGATGTCAGAAGATGTAACCAAAGAAAATAAACAAAATGACAATAATACATAAATAACATCAGACTACTAGCAGTTAACTGACATGCCAGCTCCGAACTTCAATTAAACTGATTGAAAAATTATGTCTTCATCATATGAATATCAGGCACAATCCTCCCCGTGAGGGGTTTAGTATCATACCATCATAACTTATATGAGAAGAACATAACCCGTGTCATGCCAACAACTGGTTTATTAATAAAAATGTGTTTAGTTCCGATGCAAAGACCCTATAAGTGAATCAATATTAACGCCAAAATATGCAATCTTTAATGACCTGACAACAGTATCGTAACTATATCCCTTCTTAATAAGTCTATTTAAAGGTTTTGTTAGCTTCTGCGGTGAATACTGACATTTTTGTGCTTTATAAGGAATATTTCCATAAAATATTGGATGTGAAATACCTGAACGTATAAGAAGTCTGCATGTTGAGCTATATTTACGAATGATGTCCTTATACCGATGATAAAATTTAGTAAATGTTTTGACTAGTTTGTGATATCGAAAACCCTGGTGTAATAATTTTTCAGTAATACATAAATTTCTCTCGTTAAAATCTAAAACATTGTTACATACACGAGCGAATCGTACAAGTTGAGATATATAAACACCGTAAGATGGTGACAAGGGAACGTCACCATCTAAAAATGGATAATTAACGATAGGAAATGAGAAATCATCTCTTTTATCATAAATTTTAGTATTAAGCTTTCCGTTAATGATATATATATATCAAGATTGAGGAAAGGGCAGTGGTCATTGTTAGTATTAGCTTTATTTAAAGTAATTCAACAGGATAAATTTCTTTAGTATACATACTGAAGTCGTCATTATTGAGAGCTAAAATGTCATCCAAATATCTAAAAGTATTATTAAATTTGTGTATCAGATGTTGTTTCGATGGGTCTTTGCTGATTTTTGTCATAAATTGTAACTCATAGCAATATAAAAACAGGTCCACAATAAGTGGTGCACAGTTAGTCCCCATTGGAATTCCGATAACCTGACGATATACGGAATCTCCAAAGCGAAAAAAAAATGTTATCTAGTAAAAATTCAAGGGCAGATATAGTATCAAAGCATGTCCAATTGACATAGTTTTTTTTTTGTTTATTGTTACTAAAAGAATGACCTAAAAGAGTTTGAACATATATATTCACATTCTGACTTTTTGAATGCCCATTTAATAAGGTGTGTGAATTTTTTCTTAATGAGCATGTGAGGCAATGTGGTATATAGGGTAGAAAAATCAAAACTTTGAACAGATTCAAAATCACCAATATAAGCATGCAATTTATCAAGTACTTCCAACGAGTTTTTGACACTCCAAAAGTAATTAATT
Source organism: Mytilus galloprovincialis (assembly GCA_037788925.1). Lineage (NCBI taxonomy): Eukaryota > Metazoa > Mollusca > Bivalvia > Mytilida > Mytilidae > Mytilus > Mytilus galloprovincialis. The sequence continues at coordinate 46,616,160 of CM075333.1, read as the reverse complement.
CCACTATTTTCGAAGGCCTTATTTGAACAATTTATTATCAGGTTTTTGATTGTACCAAATGTACTGGTAAGAAGAATAGATAATTTAGTAGTCGAACAATGCCTTGAAGACGAAATAAATCTATATTTGTAAGGTGTTTTGTGTAGTTTCGGAAGCCAATACATAGTTGGGACTTTCATTGTTTTTGGTTCTACTTGTAAAGCAGTAGCTAAAAGTTTATGTTTGTTACAGATGTCGTTTTCTGAAAATGGAGTCAGTTGGAATGTTGGTGAATTGGTGATTTCTTTTTGTAGAACCTCAATGTAAAATTTACGTCAAACAATAATAATATTATTAACAGCTTTATCGGCCGGGACAAAAACAATTTCCTTGGCTTGTTCTTTTAGTTTATGTTTGATACGAGAAATAGGTTTATTGTGGTTATTGTTAAGAGTAAAATGTTCTTTAAAATTTTGAATACGTATATCAACAATGTTTATTACTGAATTAAAAAAAGAGTCCAAAGATTTTTTGTCAGCTTTTTCCCGTTTTATCCATTTCAAACAGTAAGTACGGAGTGAGTCGTGGATGATATCACGACACTCATTCCAATTAATAGTTGAAGGGGGGCGATATTTAGGTCCTTTACTGAGGAATGATTTCAACTCTCGGTCTTGAACGATGTTAAGATCTCCTGTTATAACATGGGAAATGGGTCCATAAATGTATTTGGAATTACTGCAATTACATGAAGAAGGTGTATTTTCACTGATATTAACATTTTTACACAATTGGCTGTAATTAAACACAAATTTTCGGGTAGATTTCTTGTAAATATAACAAATAAGAGGGAGCTCAGTATTATCAAAATATCCAGGAATTTGTTCTTTAACAGAATGGTCGTTAAAAATACCAGCTAATTATGTTGTTTTATTATTAGTTGATGATAGTTTGTCTTTACATAATACGGTTTTGACATTAAGTAATGATATTTTGATATAACTCAATATGGAATAATCATTGCATAATGATATTACATGATATGGTTTCGTATTGACCAGAGATGGGTCCAATTACTTTCAATGTAATTGATTAAATTACAATTACTTTGTCATTTGTACGATTAAATTAAATTAATGATTACATCAGTTCTGAAAGTATCTGATTAAATTAATGATTCCATTGGCAAAGTAATCATGATTACATCTGATAACAATGAATTTAAAAACAAAACATTTTGAATGATGTGAATGAATAAACCTTCGATATAACTATAGCATTTTTGAGAAAGTATTTTATTTGGTTCAATTATAAAATGATAACTTCAAATTAAACTTCATTTATTTTAATAAACACCAAATTTCACTACATATATATACATTACACTTTATCACCAATGATCTCTGAATTATTTTGAATTAAATTTAATAACGATATTTCATAATCAAGAGTTTTTTGTTTGTCTTCTGACCTCTTTCATAATTAATATGTATTCCAAGTTGCAGTTTATGGATGTTTAAATGCGGATGAAATAAAGTTACCAGTTAAAACTATGTTAAATTTTATTAGAAATGTTTAATCAAATTGTAAACAATATGTAAGTACTGAAAATCATTGCATTTTACATGTCCAGTCCAAATACAAAAAAAAAAATAAACAACATATTTGTCCAACTTTTAATTTAGTTTGTGCTAATTAGATAAATTTTCATGTCTGATTTATCTTTTATCATATATATTTCCCTACAGCTATACTCAATTGGTAATTGCAATAAAAACAAACATTGATTAGTCTCCTACCTGTCAATTCAAAGTTGACAAAAATCACAAAAAATAACAAAAGATTATAATTCAGGGTTAAAGAAAAGTATTACTTGAATAGATAACAGTTATTATCAAATATTAATATGAAGATCATTATAAAAAGATGAATATACATGTATGTACAATATCTTTTACCAAAGAGGTATATAATTGTATTATATGTCTCTGCTTAGGCTAATGATGACTTTTCAATACTTTTACTTTATTTTTTACTGAAGTAGACATGCTTGATGTAACCAAACCATTTTATGTTTGTATGTTTAAAATTTATCATATATGAATAACAAAGAGGTTCATTTAATGACCAAAAACACAATTTTAGATTTTTTTCATTGTAATCAGAATGTAATCAAAAAGTAATCATGATTACAGGGTATTTTGAAAAGTAATTGATTAAATTAAATTACATGTAATCAGATTTTTGGCTGATTAATGATTACACTGATTACTTGAAAAATAGTAATCAATTACAGCTGATTAACGATTACAATTACAATTACCCCAAGTCTGATATTGACTTGATATAGTTTTGTCATTACTTAATATGGTTCTGTTTACACTACATGATGTGTTTGTTTCAGTTTTTTTATGTGGTAATGTCATTCTTTGATGTGGTTTTTTCATTACTTCTACGAGGTAAAACCACGAGACTATTTTGGATTATTTTTTCCATATGTCGTTTGGGTAATGCGCTTTGGATGAGTACCGCTTTATATCAAGTTAAAGTTCAAATTAAAGTTCAAGCTGTTATTCATGGTTATTTGGTATGAAAAAGGGGAACGACAGACAAAGTTAAGAAAAAAGTGCTAAAACATTTACAGTAAATAAAGGCAACAGTAGTATACCGCTGTTTAAAACTCGTAAATCGATGGACAAAAAACAAAATCGGTGTAACAAACTAAAACTGAGAGAAACGCATTCAATATAAGAGGAGAACAACGACACAACTTTAAAATGTAACACACACAGAAATGGTCTTAGCAGTAGACAAAATTCGATGAGAATAACAAATATAACATGAAAACCAAATACATGAATTTGGGAAAGAAAAGTACCGTCACACGTCTTATAGTAATGTGAATTCACACACAAATATAAGAGAAAACAAACGACACAATGTAACACACACAGAAACGAACTATAATATAACAATGCCCATATTCCTGACTTGGTACAGGACATTTTTTAAAGAAAAAAATGGTGGTTGAACCTGGTTTTGTGGTATGCCAAACCTCCCGCTTTAATGTCAATGGTAAATATAACATTAAAATGACAACATAACATTACAGGACTACAATACAAATAAATAGGAGAACATTTTAGACAAAGAAACACATGAATAATAGCTAACAAAGGCACCAGGTTTAAAATTCAATACGCCAGAAGCGCGCCTCGTCCACACAAGACTTATCATTGAAACCCAGATATAAAAGTTCGAAAGTCAAAACAAGTACAAAGTTGTACAGCACTGAGAATCAAAAGTTCAAAAAGGTTGTACCAAATACGACTAGGGTTTTCTGCTTGGGATAAGAACATCCATATTATTTATAACAAATAATGCTATTGCAAACAGTAAATTTTATCAAATGAATATTCGGCCATGACATCCCCAAATCATTTGGTCCTGCCGTGCTTTCCTTAGTTCTTAAATGGAAGCTGTAAATTTATAAATAAATTAAAAATTCATATTATTCCTGTGTCTCGCCTAAAAATTCTGCTGTCAGTGAAAAAGCGTTATATTGACTGACTGTACATTAACCGTTACTATAAACGGGGGTGGGGTGTTTCTGTAGATTCTTTTATCTTGATCTTAAAGAATAACTCCTATTAAAGTTTTATAACAATTCATGGAGGTTTATCATGTTAAAGCAGTTTAATTCTAGTTTGAACTGTTTTAATATTTTTCATTTCAAAAACTTTTTAAGCTTTCTATGTGGTATGAGTTTTTCTCATTCTTAAATACCATACAGTCACACATATATATTAATTTCTACGTCATTTGGTATGTGATTGAGAGTTGCCTCATTAGCAATCATACCACTTTTTTTTCATTTCTATATAACATTGTTTTTTTTTCATTGAATATTACAGAATTTAACTATTTTGACATGATAAATTTGTAAACCTCCATGACTTGTTATAAAACTTGTATGATGTTATTGTTATAGACCAATACAAAGTAGTGTTCCTTGGAATCATTTACGAAAATACTGAAACAAACACATCATGTAGTGTAAAATCGTCAAATTTTGAAACATCATAGCGTATTGTTAAAACCATATAAAGAATTGACAAATCATCATTACGAAATTACAAAACCACATCAAGTAATGTTAAAACCACATTAAAAAATGGTGAAACCACATCGAATAATGACAAAACTATATCAAGTCAATACGAAACCATATCATGTAATAACGAAATATCATTATGTAATGACTATTCCATATTGAGTTATATCAAAACATCATTACTTAATGTCAAAACCATATTATGTAAAGACAAATAATTATCAAGTAATAATAGAACAGCATAACGTAATATAAGAGTTCCACATAAGACAGCTGTTGTGTTCCATAGAAAACGAACACAAGTTTTTATAGAGGACTAACCATAATAAAAGACACATTAAGATATACACACACGGAGGGAAATACCTTTAATTTAAATCACTACAGCAATGCAACACTTCTGAAGTTCTTGATATAAAAAAAGTCAGGTTTTGCTTAACTAAACAAATTAAAAAACACAATTATGTGTAAAGTTTTCGCATATCGGTAAAGAATGCCACTCTTGTTCATACCTGTGTAAGGGACCGTTTTGGACTTTTGAGGTGAGAGCGCGTTTGCTCCGTGATTAAAGTCTTGCTGCAACTTTTGAATTGCAATACATTTATTTAAGCGTCATTCCTCTGCTGCTGCTGCGACCATATTTTAATGGTACCTGTTGGTCAATACAACACATCCATTCGATTCCTTTTTTTAAATATGGCATTAAAGAAAGAAGCTTCTATATTAACCGTCAGCATAATGCAAATATATTTTGTGCAAAAATGTGCAAACAAAAATGATTTGATTGATGTGCCCAAAAATTGATATTCGCACAGTTACGGAATGTGTTTCTATGTACTGTAACAACATTGAAACTGTCTTTACTGGGCAGATTCTGAAATGGTCAATTTATTATTTCAACCAGAAAGAAACAAGAATAAATCAAAGTCTATTTTTAATCTGTACTGCTGAAATAAGTTTTTCTTTTGAAGCGAGAATTAACATGAAAACGTATATATCTAACTAATAACTTCACCTAGTAGCAGTGACAAAGAATAATTATGAGGAAGGCTTTTTTCAAATTTTGAGCAACAAGATATATTAATTAAACATGCATGGTTTTCTAAGCTTGAACAGTTCATAATTTTTAACATGTCTATAAACTGCTGCTATATTTGCAGTATATGCAAAAGATAAAGAGTTATATTGATACTTCTGATGCACTATCGATTATTTAAGTCGGTTTTACCATAGTTATGTCATAATATTTGAACATTGATGAACTATCTTTTATTCATGGCTTCATGAATTTCTTGGCATTTAAACTAAATTAATTGATTTGATAATTTATATTGATATAATGTCTACATCTATCGATTTATACAATACCTTATACAGCTTAATAAATACATTGCATATATATTTCATAACAATCCGGATTTCTGACTGGCTGATAATAATGGTGAGGTATTCCGAGTGCTGTTTTATTTCTACATGAAATTTATTTCACATGATTGCATGTAGTTCCCATGAGAACTTTGCAACAATGCATTTAAAAAAAAATAAGAGCTTGAGTACAATTAATATCATGATTGGTTGATTGATTGATTGATTGATCGATTGTTGTTTCAACCCTCTTTCATCACTAGTGTATTGTCTTGTGGCATCCAGTGTTTATTGATGAAAGAAGGTGGAATGTCGGGAGAGAACAACCGACCGTCAGAAAGAAAGTTAAAAATACTACTAAATTAATTTCAGTGTACCTGTCACATGCGGGATGCGTTGGTGTGGACGTACAGGACTAGTGATACATTATTTCAACTACTTAATATAAACAATTCGAACAATAAATCGCCTCAGTCATACCATAGCTGTGGAATAACTATGAAATAATAGGAATTAAACATTTAGTTTTTGTAATTTTATAGTGTTGTAAAAGCAATGAGCAAATTAAAGTATGGAGTAATTCCGTCCAACGCTTTTACATGTATTCTCTTTAGAAAATACAAAAAGAAGCATTAAATTCTCGTTATGTAGACTTATCACTGAGTTTATAATTCAATGAGTAACACGACTATTGCCACATACATGTATCAGATGATCCGATTACACGTTTGAAGCACCTGGGACTATCCCCAGTTTTTGGTGGTATATGATACATTGATAAACTGCACAGTCTTGTTTTGTATTTAGAATACGGTTTTTATCTGTTTTCTATTTTGCTGTTGCTTTATCAGTTTATTTGCGGCATTTGATTTTGATCTCGTCAAAAATCAACAACCATTTCCATATGTATTGACAAACATACATGACTGTTCCCATAAACATGGTAAATGGTGCTTAATTGACACAACTATTTTGAAACAGTCCGTTAACTCCATTTGACATGAGGAAATTATCTGTATAGCATTTAACAAATCCGCTATCTCTTGTATCAATTAATTGAAGTTAATAAATAATCCAATGCCAACGAAGAGTTACAACATATATCTGTAGCCGTTAATAATAAAATACTTTCAATTGTTAGTTTCAGTATAACTATTGAATAATTTACTCTACACATTAAAATGTGAGATCAGTACGAGAACATGATCTATTTATTCTTTTATTCATCGTTTTAAATATTTTAACATGTCTGTTTGTTTGGTCACGATATTACCTAGATTTTCAAAATTATTACGTTCGAAATAAGATATTCCAACGTCAGAATGTTTATTTTATAATCATATTACTTGGTATACCCAATTAAAGGAAATGGAATATTTCAACTTCACAACTTATGCGTATCTCTAGAATAGAGTCTATCATGAATATACCCAACATTTCTTTGAATTTAGGTAGCAAAACAAACATTAAAAAAACAGAAACATATATTGTAAAAAATAAAGCTATAATAGAAGTTGAATGTATGTCTATCAGTTTCAGCACCTAAACAGTGTTGCAAACAAGACATATGTATGCATTAATTTTGACATTTCAGAAATTAATTTAGTATATACATATATGCATTACCGTACAAAATGAACAACAAAATATAACAAATCTGTTTGTATAAGAAAGAAGATATAGTAGTATACCGATAATTAAACTAAGTTATACATAATAAGGAGGCTGTTAGCTCTTTTGTTTTAAAATGTCAAGCCTTTTTTTTAAAGAATGTGACAAATTGATAGAATACATATAATAGTAATGGATAACAATAAGAAACAAAATCAAAGTTTAGTGTCTTTGTTTTTAAGATAAAATCTATTGAAAATTTTACGGGAAATAATTCTCTTTATTTTTTTTCTACATTTGAGTTCGTCACCTTTTCCCAATCAATTCTTAAAAACAATCAAGGATTTTATAACATTTCAAAAATGGATGTTTAACCATCTGTGATAAAATAACGAAAAGAAAAATTTAAACGGGTTAGCGAGCAAAACTATATTTTGAAACGATTTGGACGTTTCATCCCCGAGGGTATCATCAGCCCACTAGTCAGCACTTCGATGTTGACATAAATATCAATTACATGGTAATTTTTCTAAATTTCCTGTTTACAAAACTTTGAATTTTTCGAAAAAACTAAGGATTTCCTACCCTAGAAATATATTACCTTAGCCGTATTTGGCACAACTTAATTTTGGGTCCTCAATGCTATTCAACTGTGTACTTGTTTGGTTTTATAACTAAGTTGATCTGAGCGTCACTGACGAGTCTTATGTAGACGAAACGCGCGTCTGGCGTAACAAATTATCATCCTGGTAGCTTTGATAACTTTTTGGATATAACTAGAGGGTCCGGAAATCTAACATCCTTAATATACAAATCGACACAGAATAGCTTATTTTAATTAATTGTAAACAGATTGAGATCGGCCGTGTCGACTGGAAAAGGATAACTAATCCATTCTATACAGAGGGATGTAAATTTCATGAACTGAAAAACTATTCGGTTTTAACAAAGAAAAGTTTTCATTTAAAGACAAATTACAAAGCTTGCACATGATCTTCTTTTGAATTTGTATTGAATTATTTACAGATGTTGATTTAACATTTTTTAATTGTTAATGGGAACTTGTTAATGACTTTAGCAAAATTAACGAAATCCATTGTCATAGTGCGTATGATATATGGACAAACACTCACTATATAGTAAACAATATATTCTAAAAAAAAATGTATTAACAATTCTTTTTTTAAGATTGATAGAACATGTAGAACTTGACCAACGCTATCATTAGAGTGACTACACTTCGAAATCATAGGTCTGTGCTTATCAACAGACCACTACAACAACAAATATTTGTTGTGAATACAATAGATCAGTTATAACAAAGGCAACAATATAAATGTTCTAAATGTACATTATACATGGTTTATGGTTACTTGTCACACGAGACTATAAAAGTGTTTATGATCACTTATAGATAATTATACAGTTCAAATATGGTTCAGTTATTGTTTAAAATATCGTTATTACATTATAGATTATTTATTTATAGTTTGTTTAGGGGTGTTTGTTTGGTTTTACTTATTTTGTTTTAATTGTTTTGATTGTTTTTATGTTTGTCTATTCTTTATAATTATCTATGTTGTTTTGTAGTTTTTGCTGCATTTATCTTTGAATATATCTTTCATGTTATTCAGACATACTATTTAGATTGTAAATTCGTGTTGTCAGAATTATTCATTTCGATAGTCTCTGTTAAAATTAAAGTCATTAAATGAACTGTCAAAATTCTCAAACGAGTTAATATTTTCGTTTTTACTGGTTGAGTGACTACGTTTCACCATAAAACATTTTCTCGTGTTGCTCAGTCTATAGTTTCTGTTTTGAGTTTTGTGTACTATTGTTTGTATATTGGTCTTGGATCTTTAAGCCATGGCATTGTCAGTTTTTGTCGACCCTTCCCTCTGGTATCTTCTACATCTCGTGTACATAGACCTTCTTGTAAAAAAAATTCTACATACATTTTTTTATCGAGTACTATTGAAAATTGTTTCCCAGTTGTACGCTTATTCGTCGACAGATTCATCTATCTAGTACACAAATGAAGGTTTTGCAATGATCAACTGAAATATAAAACTGTGTTGATAAACTAAAGATATCTAGACATTATGCTTGTTTTCCTGGTCTTTTGACACTAAAAAGGCATACATTTAAAGTTTCCTAAATTATTTATTTTAGTTGTCTGTCTCTTTGTTTGCAGATTATGTATTGTGCGAATATTGTAACGTAGCTGATAGACGGCAGACGACACATTCCTCAGCTTTGGAAAGCAGTAGCTTTCCGAACGGTAACTCATGTAATGGTGTAGATGGATTACACAGTCAGGATTATTTTGATGGGACATGTGTGCATACCACTAAGGAAACAGATCCCTGGTGGGAAGTCGATTTAGGAGACACCTATATAGTTGAATACATCAACATATCTGTACGATCAGATAGTTCTCACAATAATCACTATGGTAGGTAACAGCAATAAAAATTAAACCAAAACTACTGAAGAAGGGGGCCAAGGGTTTTTCCAATAAAGCCGTCTTCTAAGCATTTGAATTTATCAAAATGTCCTTTGATACCATCTTATCGCTTGTATTTCCAGGGGTTTTTTAAAATACCCGTCCAAACTTTCGTGCCACCTTTGCATCCGCGAATACAGGTTTTCCTGAACCAAACTTCACAACAGTTCAACATCCGATCTGCATACTACTCTATAGAATAGAAAAATATATAGATCCTGACAGGTGTCAATAAAATCTTCGTGAGCCGCTTGATAACATCAGATTATTACATGGCATTTTTAATATCAGATGTTTTATCAGTCCAAGAGCCTTAGGACTGGTAAATCCGATATGAAATATATATATCATATGCCCCAACAGAGGAAAAGAACAACATGATATTTTATTTTATATTTACGAGAAAAAAAAATCAACAAATCATAATGCACACTGTTTTGAAAAGTTAACATTTATAATAATTGTTTTGTACCCTACTTTAATTGTAATGATTTTCAGTTAAAAGCAGTTGTACGAAATTTGCAGATTATGGCCGGAATGACATGCGAAAATGTTACAAAAAGGCATGTGATAATGTTTGAAGCATGTAATAAATATGTCATATCAGCCCACTTAACACCATTTCGAAATAATATGGAATTCACGTAAAGTTAATGCTTTTATCATACTGTAAATATTATATATTATTTGCTCTAAGTATATGATAAATATAGATTATAACATAGCATTTTTTAAATCAGACCCCTATTCAGACCTTGGTCATGATATCAGCCCGAGCGCCGACAGGCTCGAGTGATGATTTTGACCTGCATACGGGGTACTTATCTCCCAATTGATACGATATTCCCGTGCTTGCATTTCCTATCATGATTTTCTTGATAGAGGGTTACTGCTCACAAGGAAGCTATTAAACCAAGAGTTCCAAATGGTGAAGTTGAAATCATCCCTTCGTAAATTTTACGGACGCCATCACGAGTTGATTGACCGTTATGGAATAACCATTTCACAAATGATATCGGATATGTTCCTTACGTCGTAACTACAATCCCCTTCCCTTTCATGAATGTGACCTACCGAATTAGACTATTTACCGGATTTGTAATCACATAAGCAACACGACGGGTGCCACATGTGGAGCAGGATCTGCTTACCCTTCCGGAGCACCTGAGATCACCCCTAGTTTTTAGTGGGGTTCGTGTTGTTTATTCTTTAGTTTTCTATGTTGTGTCATGTGTACTATTGATTTTCTGTTTGTCTTTTTCATTTTTAGCCATGGCGTTATCAGTTTGTTTTAGATTTATGAGTTTGACTGTCCCTTTGGTATCTTTCGTCCCTCTTTTTTTGACCATGCTAAGGGGTCTGACATGAACAATTACATGTTATATTCTTTTCATCATATACTTTAGTTTAAACATATTTATTTATAGTGGATTGGGAAACAAGTTTTGCAACTTATATTAATCCCTTTCCACTTTGCGGGTGCGAGTGCTTCCTTGTAGCGGCATTAGCCTGCTCTTTTTCGAAATCTACAAGGGTGTCTTTAACGTTCAAGAGATATGGCTCTCTCTTAACACGGGTCAGCCATTTATCGTCCCCTTCCGACGGACTATCATCGTTTCCTCCAGACCATACTCGCAAATGGTGTCAAGGGAGAGCCGAAAATTCAGTTCCTGAAATTTTCATCCTAGACGGGAATCGAACCAGGAACCTTTGTGTTAGTAGTCCGAATATACAAATATATCATATACTTTAACCAAAACCATACAGACAATACAAAAATGTTATATTAAACCTTATAAAATTCATTTATTGTATTTTTTGTTTTGCAATTTTTAAATAATATATTTTCTTGTTTTCGAATATTTGTTCCTTCATTTTACTTAGTTACTAAAATGTACCACTGAAGTTTTTTTTCTCCGAAATTTGCAGAATGAGATGTCTTTGCGATACTCTTAAGAAAGGTATGCGATAATAACCGGAAGCAGTTGATATAAACCGAAAATAGTTGATATATACCGGAAGCAGTTGATAACAAAAGTCATATCACATGGCTACAAATTTGATGTATAAATATATGTATAATTAAGTTGATCATGGGGTACATTATATACTAATGGATTTGCATCTCTCGATTTTGTGATTAGAAGATATAGCTAAATATATATATATAATGTGCACAAAACATAAGCTCTCATACCCAAAAACTTCATTTAAGAAAAACAAGCATTAAAAATTTATTAAACATAATTGTATTGAATCAAAGATAAGTCCAAAATACACTTATTTTTTTTTTTTAATAAGCACTTTTACAATGTTTTACTATTACAGATGTGCTCATGTGTCTACAAGAAGCCTTATGTAGTCATTGTCGTCAAAGGACTATAACATACAATTAGTTCGTATATATATATATATAGACAATAACCTTTCAGTGTCTTTGAATATCAGCTGTATTTGTACGCGGCTAAGCAACAGGTGTAATGTAAGCTTCAGCGAGCTATTACTCCTGTTTTGAGCCGTCTCCTACAATTAAATGTTTATACTTTTTCCCGTCCCAATCATTGAATTTAATTTTTAAAGATATCGACATGACTTAAACATGACTTTAACGCGGACTGCAATGAAAACCCCAAATTAAATTGTGGTGTAAACAGTTATTAAACATAATCGTTCGCTCGCAACAGAAGCAGGATATTAAGAGACTTAATACGTGTTAAATGTGCACATGTATAAGTATAGTAGAAAGTTCGATTTTAGGATAAAAAGATATAATGTCAAATATTTCGTTTCTTTATCTTAAATAATCCATCCTTCTTCTTTCTTTAGAAAAATTCAGTAATGTAATGATAACAGTTGATGGTAATTATTGTGCTAATTATGCCGGACCACCAGAAAAGTCTACAATACACAATCCTATCACAATTACATGCCCATCTGGAACTTCTGGACGTGTCTTAAAAATGGTAAGACAGGTGTCTAACGATAATTTCCAATTCTGTGAAGTGAAAGTATTTGGTAAGTTGTATTCAATTTCGCTTTTCTTTATCTTCGTTTTCTTCAAATATCAAACAATTGAAAAACACACCAAAACAATCATATAACATGCACTCTCGGGTAAATATTGTTGCTTTGAGACTTTGATTGGGTTTATTTGGTCAAATTTGGAGATGCAAAAACATTTAGGATAATCTTTCCATTTCAAATCATCTTTGATACCTCATCACCACAAGTGGATGCTACATTCATTGGTCCTTGGTCGTTTATCATCTTGAAAGCTAATATGTGACCATGACTGAGAAAATGGACCCAGACGAAGAAAATACATATTTTGATATATTTTGGATCCTAATTATCATAAATAACATTCTGTAAATATTTCAAGGGGAAAGTACAAGTACAAAACAAAAACATTTAAGATTCGTACGTTACATGTATTATAGAAATAAATTGACAAATTGAAGATATCATTCGAAAAATTCAAGACTTGTTCTTATATATATATGCGTATTTTTCCAAAATTGTTCATTCTATAATAAGACACCTTAAGTTTATTATTTGTTGCTTTAAAAGCTTAGCACGGCGAATTAAAAGATGTAATAACAGAATGGTCATCTCTGATTCTAAATATAGGATGACAATTAATCTGCCGACTTTGTATGATATTTATTCCATAGAAAAACAACAAACTTTTTTGCGTAGTAGAACAGTTATCACATTTCTTTTATTGTTTACCTCTCGCATCCTGCAATAGCCAGATTCAAACAAATTTTAAAAAATATATATATAATGTAGAAGTAAATTTTCAAAAGCTACTAAATTGTTGCGATATTTATAATTAAATTAAGAAATGTCAGGTGCAATATACTTGTGTCTTGTATTTACCTATTTCCCCCTATATGCTGTCCATCCTTTGATATATTTGATGCATGCATAATGTAAGTAATATGTGTTTGTTTTTATTTTTATTTTCATTTCAAGCTAATCTTACATCTTGTGCTGACCCTCCTGCGGATTGGGTGTGTGGCAGTTTATGCTATAATGCATTGGCAAAAACTAATACTTGTCCTGCAACATCTGCCACAGTAAATTCTGGTAACACTGGAACAGCTGGTAGTGGTGATTGTATGTGCCCATGTTCAAGTATTGGAACATCAGTTTTAATGAACGTTACAAAAGACGAGATGTTGGAACAGCTTTTAAAAATTATTGACGATATCAAAATTGATCCGGATCAAACGTCTTTAGCGAAAAGTAAATTTACAAGTGCTGAAGATAACAGACCTTCTGCACAAGCGATTGGTTCCATGGGTGTAATTGCATTGATTGGAGTCGTAGCTATTATAGTTCTTATGGATTTAGATAGGTATATAAAGGGTTTTAAAACGGTCAAGAAACTTTTAGTCAAATTGCGAAAATTGGCATTTGGTAAAAAGAAAAATTTGTAAAATGCTCTGCCTAAAAAAAAGAATTCAGAGACGATTTGATTGATTTTCCACTATACGATGAAATGTTTACGTGTTCTTGATAAATTAAAACAGAAATATCTTCTTATTGTTTTTCTTTACAACTTGTTGGAGTGAATTACACATATGTTGATGTAAATTAAGTAAAATATTTCTATATGACGCTTTCGAAGGTTTTTTTAAGACTAACTTACTCGAACAAGATCTTGACATTGTCGGACTTGTTCCTAAAGGAATGTTAGAAATACGTGAAATGAATTTTTCAGCTCCTTTTTCAAAAATGACAATAGAAATTTAAAAAAAAAAACTTACAAAGTCCTGTCGTTTGTTTACTTTGTCGTTGCAAACAATATATCGCTGATAATGAAAACACATGTAGCATTATAAAATCATGAGACATTGTGGATGACTATTTCAAATCAGAAAGTCATGTCAAACAATTATTTGAAAACATATCGTCTGTATGACGGCTTCCAATTTTTTTACCGGCTGATAGTTAGTACTATTTTCTATGTTCTTGATTCTTTTGGGGATGAAATATTAGTCCAAGATGTTATAATCAGCCAAAAAGGTAGTTGGCAGTATTGGGATGGTTAAAAGACAGTCTAGCATACAAGAATTAACAATCCGATTCTTAAATTCTTGACAAATTTAATTTTAGATGAAAAGTGTAAAATATCGTTATTGTGAAAATATGTATTCCAAATGGAACCCTTCATTATTTTATATTCTAACATCGGACTCGGACCACTTTTAAACTGAGCGTATTCCTATGTGTTTATTTATTCTATATTGGGAAAAGGTATAGGTGAATGGTTGAGATCTCACAAAACCTGTTTAACCCAGCAGCATTTTTGCGCATGTCCCAAGTCAAGAGCCTCTGGCCTTTGTTTGTCTTGTATGGTTGTTTTTTATTTTAGTTTTTTTTTATATGTTTTTGGAGTTTAGTGTGACGTCTATTTTCACTGAACTAAAAAAAAAGGAGATTTGGTTTGATTGCCAATGAGACAACTCTCAACAAGAGACCAAATGACACAGACATTAAAAATTATAGTACACAATTTTCTTACGGGGCCAGATGAGGACCACCTCCGGGTGCGGGAATTCGCTTCATTGAAAATCCATTGGTAGCCTACGGCTGTTGTCTGCTCTTTGGTCGGGTTGTTGTCTTTTTGACTTATTCCCCATTTGCATTCTCAATTTTATTCGATGTCTTTAAAATGAAAAATATCATGTTTCTTATGATAAAAACATTCATAACACACACTATGCGTGGTCAGTACAAGAAATGAATATTTAATGCATTTTATGTCATTATATTCTTCATAAAATTCCGAAAAAGGTTTAATTGTTGACCTTGCACAGTGAACTTTGACTTTTATTTTTCATAATAAAAGAAAAGAATGCAAAACTAAGTTCATGCTATACAATTATGCAGATAAAATGTGTATTCCAACTACAGAACTGAAGATATATCATCTCTCATTCTACAGCAATACACTGAGTTCATTATAACAAAGATGAACGAACTATTCCCTTCAAAGAGGAAGTTTTATAATAAAGTTTAAATTTGGAGTCATTTGTTTTTGTGTATATATTTAAAACCAGTTTTTGATATGCAAAATATACATTGTATGTAAAAATGCAACAACAAGTTAGTTATCTAAACATGTGAAACAACCAAAGTTTTGTCGTGAGGTTTGAGATGGAAAGACTTTTTTTACAAATAATCAGGAATTTCATCTTTATAACAGGTTTTTAGAACTTCATCATGTTCATCGCGAAACAACGATTCATATTACAAAGTAAAATCACAAAAATACTGAACTTTTGGAAAATCAATTCGGAAAGTCCATAATCAAGAAATTCAATTGATAGAATTTATGATGAAATAGCTGAGTGATATAATAGTTTTAAATCAGTTTAGAGGTTACATTTGCTAGAAAAATTATAATTATTATCTCTCTAAAGAATGCTGTACTTGTAAAAAGATTCTTTTAAAAAAATCAGTTTAATTGTGATTCAAATTGAAGATTCCCTGTAAGAAAAAGATATGCCCAGGATATCTGATCTAAATTTAATTACCTCCTTTTAGTCACTTGGTTTGATGATCTCAATGTATGGAAAATACATCTGAGTTGCTACCATCAAGAACGATCTTTCCGAAAGCAGGCGTATCGACTAAGATGTAGTTCCATTAATAATAATTAATAACCAAAAGACAAGCAAACACAACAAAAATTTGTTTTGGATACTAAATCTTTTATTTAAAACTTGTTTAATTAGTATGTTCAATTCTGGGTTAGCAGAAATCTGCCTCAAACATTTTGAAGTTTACTTAATCATAAATACTTTGAATCTACTCTACAGTTAAACATAAATTGTCTATTCTATGATAATAACAAATAATTGACATGCACACCAAAACAACAGAACCAAATTTTTCATAAGATATGTCAATAGAAACAAAAATTATATATTTCAATGGAACGTATATCGCTTGAATAAACCTGTAACGATCTATAATTACAGAATGAACATTTTAGAATTAATTCTATCAAAATCCATGAGACAGAACTTTAGTTTCTAAATTTTGTAAACAAACAAAAGTGGCCAAACACAAACAAAGATGAAATAAAATAATACTGTTCCAAAGACAATGAAAGAAGTATGTCTAAAACTGTAACCAAACATTAAAGAACGTTAGCGCAACCACATAATCTTGTTGACATACAGTGTTAACAACGGCTTTACCTCCAGTTTTGTTTGAACGACAACGTTAAACAGTGCATGATAATATGATCGTTAAGACTTAAGCATCGTTCAACGTAAATTATTTAAAATACAAGGAACCCATATGTCGAGGTTAAAAATATCTATAAACAGACAGATATTTAATCTTAAGACACAGTAACGTTACACGTACGATAATGCCAGATTTTTTTTAAATGAAGGTACATTAGAAATACAATTGGAAAACATAACTTGAATGGAATTCAGCAATTTTTATTTTGGAGTTAAAAGTAACAAAAACGTATTGACGAATTACTGTATTCTAGGTATGAAGTAAGGTTTTATTGCAATAAATTCTTACTTTCAACTAAGCCTGAAGCATCCCGATCACATTTATTACATGTTACACTTCATAAGAAGCGGCCACACATCTGCATGTCCACGTACACTAATCTCCAATGTTACAATATTTACGTTATTACGTCACAGATTAGAGTAGATTGTGCAATATCGTCAATTACACCGATTGGACTCGGTCAACTTGTATAAATCATTTATAAAAGGACCTAAAATTGGTCAATTTAAAGATAACTGTTCAGAAAAAAAACTAAATATGAGTGTTTGCTTATCATGTAAATACAATTTGTTTTGAAAATGCGACTGTGATTATGTTTTTTTTTCTTTCTATTATTGTCTAATGAAAT
The DNA here is from genome assembly GCA_037788925.1 of Mytilus galloprovincialis. Classification (NCBI taxonomy): domain Eukaryota; kingdom Metazoa; phylum Mollusca; class Bivalvia; order Mytilida; family Mytilidae; genus Mytilus; species Mytilus galloprovincialis. The sequence continues at coordinate 46,598,682 of CM075333.1, read as the reverse complement.
GAAGCAAAACGAAATGAAGGAGAAACGAGATAAATACTGCATCTATAGCAAATGTAAACAATCTTGATTTCAGGTAGTAATCAGACAATTCAAAATAAATTACGTTAATGTTTAAAGGATCGTTTCCTGTTGCTGAACGGTAAACTAAATACACGAGTAAAACCCCAGTTATAACTATTACAATCCGCATTCCATTTGGTATAGCAAGAAACTTTACCTTTTGTTTACAAGAATGAGTTATGTAAAATACGTCATTGTGATTTCTAATTAAATCCTGAAGCTTGGATTTTAGATATGGTTGAGAGAGTATGTCGATATTTAAGGGAAACCCGCTGGAGGAAAAGCTTTGAATATGAATGAAAGAGGATCGAACCCACAAAAAATGATTGAACTGGTTCGAATTTATCCAACGGAAGATTAGATGTATTTATCACCATAATAATTGCAGGAAACATGCGAAGAAAAAATGACAGCAGCTCTTTTAATATTATCATTTTGATAGATAACGATGACCCTAATACTTGACTAAGTAAATTTCTTATCTCGTTAAAGAACTTCGGTGTTATATGGGGAACTCCGCGGTGATAGAATAATATTGCTCCCTTGGAAACATTTGATATCTACCATTTATCACAGGAATACGGGAGTTATGTTCATTTTCAATTAAAATGGCAATATTTCCAGCATCATCACATTCAACAGTTTCCATTAAGCTGATAACAATTTTTATGTAGTGCTTGAAAAATCCGTTATATTCATGTAAAACATCTCTAAGATAAGATATGTACAAAAATATTAAAGGCACCCATATCTGAATTGAGAGAATCCATATTATATAGTCATAGTATAAATTAAAAAAGTGCTGTAAAAACCTACGTATTAAATTTACACTTATAAGCAAATATATCCACAAAATTGTTCTAAGTGTCCAATACACAAAATTGGACCAGTAAATGTTCAATAAATAAAATATTAATGCAAAAAGTATAAAAACTGTTAAAATGTCATTTCCCAATTTATGATGGCAATAAACCAAAACAACACATAAAACACATGAAAGGGAATACCGATTCACGTTAAAATGATTAACTGCAGGTAAAAGTAAGCTTATGTCTCTAAATATCATATTATTTCCTTAAGAACAGTTCTATGAATAGTATCATACAGCACAATAAGTCAGTGAACTTGTTTGACATTTTAAAAAAAAGTAATGACAGGCACAAAATCATTGCTGTCATCAAGATTGACAATTATAAAATTGAGAATGGAAATGGGGAATGTGCCAAAGAGACAACAACCCGACCATAGAAAAAAACAACAGCAGAAGGTCACCAACAGGTCTTCAATGTAGCGAGAAATTCCCGCATCCGGAGTCGTCCTTCAACTGGCCCCTAAACAAATATATACTAGTTCAGTGATAATGAACGCCATACTAATTTCCAAATTGTACACAAGAAACAAACATTAAAATAATACAAGACTAACAAAGGCCAGAGGCTCCTGACTTGGGACAGGCGCAAAAATGCGGCGGGGTTAAACATGTTTGTGAGATCTCAACCCTCCCCCTATACCTCTAACCAATGTAAAAAAGTAAACGCATAACAATACGCACATTAAAATTCAGTTCAAGAGAAGTCCGAGTCTGATGTCAGAAGATGTAACCAAAGAAAATAAACAAAATGACAATAATACATAAATAACAACAGACTACTAGCAGTTAACTGACATGCCAGCTCCAGACTTCAATTAAACTGATTGAAAGATTATGATTTCATCATATGAACATCAGGCACAATCCTTCCCGTAAGGGGTTTAGTATCATACCATCATAACATATATGAGAAGAACATAACCCGTGTCATGCCAACAACTGATTTTGGAATAAATGTGTTTAGTTCCGATGCAAAGACCCTATAAGTGAATCAATATTAACGCCAAAATATGCAATCTTTAATGACCTGACAACAGTATCGTAACTATATCCCTTCTTAATAAGTCTATTCAAAGGTTTTGTTAGTTTTTGAGGTGAATACTGACACCTTTGTGCTTTATAAAGAATATTTCCATAAAAAATTGGATGTGAAATACCTGAACGTATAAGAAGTCTGCATGTTGAGCTATATTTACGAATGATGTCCTTATACCGATGATAAAATTTAGTAAATGTTTTGACTAGTTTGTGATATCGAAAACCCTGGTGTAATAATTTTTCAGTAATACATAAATTTCTCTCGTTAAAATCTAAAACATTGTTACATACACGAGCGAATCGTACAAGTTGAGATATATAAACACCGTAAGATGGTGACAAGGGAACGTCACCACCTAAAAATGGATAATTAACGATAGGAAATGAAAAATCATCTCTTTTATCATAAATTTTAGTATTCAGCTTTCCGTTAGTGATATAGATATCAAGATCGAGGAAAGGGCAGTGGTCATTGTTAGTATTATTTACATTTGCAAAATGCTTCAGAAGGCTCTGGGAGAAATTTTACATCATTGGAGAAACATTTGACCAAACATTCAATCAGAAATATAATAAAAGTAATACACAATAAAATACAGAAATGAATTCTTCCTCGTTGGAATCAAACAAGTGAGTCGCATTGGATAAAATATGAAGCGTAGTGAATGTTGTAAAAAAACTGCTACCTATTACAGATATTTTTCTAAACCATGCTCTTTCTAAAATTTATGTTGTTAACATATCCATGCATGGTGTGTTTGTCGATATAAGTAATGGGTTACAAAGATAAGTTGAAAAACGCCTTGTATATCTATAAATGAAGCGATACAGTATCTTAGCTTCGAATGTTTTTCCTGTAAAAAGCCATATTTTCACAACTAGATATGAGTATAACATGTAAAATGGCAACTTAAACAACATCCAGTTCTTGGCGTATGACTGTCTATCCTCGGTTATATATATATATATATCGTTTTCAGATAATTGTTGACTTATTAGAAGATTGTGATGATAGTGTTCAGTTGAAAAAATATATGTTCCTGGAACAAAGTTGAACGCGGTCATAAAGATAAGCACTTTATTTAGCAACAATGTGCAGTTTGATTCTTGTGAAGCAAATAACAGTTTATGCAATGCCGTTTTTTTCTTACTAAGATAATCATCAATAATATGATGTACAGAAAATAGGGTACTAGGTAATCTATTCAGAACAATTGATTCTTTTTCATTCATTTTGATTTCATCCTTAAAGCTACATAATGTTACATGTTCATTGTTGTGGATGTTTAGATTACGTTTTATTCCCTTTAAAAGATTTTGAGATATACTCTTATAGATATAGGTTCTGTGTTCCATTTGTTCATCGTGTGCAATATGATGAAGATTTGTAGATTGAAAACAAATAAAACAATCCACTAACATAACGGTATTATTGTCGTATATGTCAGAACTCAATACATTACTCTTAACGTTCTCAAAAGAAAAATCTTCATATTCTATTAAGGTTATCCTCGTTGGTCGAGTACAAGATGGTGGTTTACAAAATGAGCAAAGTTCAGTTTTCCAAAGATCAATGTCTAAAGGGTTCTGTCGATATCTATTTATCCAGTGTCCCAAGCACGATACTTCATTATCACACTTTATCAAAGTATTTATCACAGACAATAACACAAATATTGCTCCCACACACAATACTAAAAAGAATAACAGTATAAACAATACTACTATAAAGGACGAATTAGCTAGAATTTCAGGAAAATGCTTGGCTCAAGTTAAAAGATATATAGTTAGATTGTGCAGGTTGTATGGGTATACGACTGTGTAATGTAAAAGTCAAACTCTATCTTTTGGTTCATTTGCAAATACATTTTGTAGGCATTTTTTACAAATTAGATTCTCCTAGTTGAGAATTAATATTACGTCATCTAAACAATTAACCCCTCTATATATGTTTCTTTCCAAAAAATGTAATACTGATAATTAACAAATTAAGGCGAATATTGATGTTATCATTATATGTATTCTATTATCTCCATTATCTTATTCTAATGGGGAAATTCAAACATGCAAACAATGTAGACTGATTTGTAAACAAATACAAAATAAATGACTTGTGTAATAAAAGTATGTTTTTTTTTATCCCTTTTGAAGATCTAAGGATTATGCCGCGTTCACACTAATAACTATAAAACCTTTAGAACCAAGAAAAGATTTTTTTCACTAAGATTAATAGACGTCAGAATAGGTTAAAACTTTATACATTTTATTTTATCTTTTAAAATTTAGATAAGGTTTCCTTGTCATGTTCTCTACATCCCTATTAATACACGGAACTACCTGAACAGCCATGGTATAAAAGAGGGACGAAAGATACCAAAGGGACAGTCAATATATATGACGTATTTAAAAATGCATCAATGATAATGGTGTAGTTAAACAATCGTATTACTAAGATCTGCGTACTCTTCTGGAACATATGAGATAATACTTGGATTTTTGTGAGATTCGTTTTGCACAGTCTTTAGTTTTCTACATTATGTTTTGTGTGGTATTGTTTGTAATTTGGTCTCTTTTTGGTTTTGTTTTTTAGCCATGGCATTGTCAGTTTATGTATTTATACATTTTGTCTTGCAAATAGTTTGTCATTATTTTTTCTAATGGAGGGTAGTCCAGAAAAGCGCTTCTGCCGGACAAAACTTAGAACGCGTTTTTTTTTTTATCTACTTCAAGGAAACCGTCAATAACCTGTTTCCTTTAGTTTTCTCGTTCAATTAATGGAGATCAGTAGTATTTAGGTAAGACACTCTAAAATCTAAAATCGACTGATCATAGCAAAGACAAAAACAGTAAAGCTAGGTAAATCGTGAAATTGGGGATTTGGCGCACTAAAATTATACAGAGTTTTTAATTGAAAATTATTCGTAACTTAAAAGTACTATCTTTATGATAAGAAAATTGGCTATTATCTTTAGTATTTTTATTTGTTTTACGATATACAATTTTAACATAATATTTAGTAACGCAAATCAGCATCCCAAATTTGAAAATCGACAATTGCAATTTCAGCTGTTCTGTCTAATCCGGTTGGTTGTATTCTTTGCTTGCGATATATAAAGCTCACAGTTTAAACTGAAATTATGATAGAAATTTAAAAAAAAGTGCATTTTTTGTTATCTCCCATGAATATTTACCTAAATACCGAAAAGACCAATTAACAAATACGAATTGATACAAAACACAAAACAGACAATTAAAAACCGAGCAACACGAATCCGTACAAAATTTAGAGATCTCTCAAGAGCTCCTGGAGGATAGCATGATCTTGCTCCACATGTAAGAAAAGGTGTGTTTTGGACTATTTGTATCTATGTCATCTATTAAAAAGTTAAATAACAAAAACACCGAACTCCAAGGCAAATTCTAAACTGAAAGTCCTTAATCAAATGGCTGAATTCATTTTCTTTCAAGCATAAAATATTTATTTTCCTTGAACTTTTTAAGCTAAAAATTAAAAACTAATGAACTAGACCTTTTCAATAATATATATATACATATATATGGATATTTATTCTGAAACAGTATGTTCGTTGACATTGAAACCCTGAATTAAGACTTTGGTAGGATAAATTTGCGTTCGGTTGACAAAAGAATATCTATAATGATTTTTATTACTTGCAAATCGTGATGTAAATTTTGGAAATAATAAACATTGGCATGATTGAATTTTAGTAGTGGTAGACTTCTCATTACTATTACTATACATATAAGTAGTAGCAAATAGCAATATATCATTTGTTGGAGGTCTATAAATCCGTGAGTGGTAGCTGAACGTCTATAACACATTTATCGCATGACAATTTTTGCAAAAATACAAATTGGAAATATATTTTAAAAAGTTGCCTATTATATTATGTATCTGTGGTAAACTTTTCAGCATTTATAGAGAGATCAGTTTTAATAGTGTGTAACCATAAAAGCCAATCAATTTGCAACAGCTGTAAGTATACCATCTTACGAATGTTACATAGTATTGATCTAATTTATCGTTTATTTCATACAAAATGTACACCTTTGACTTAAACTTACAATACACGGATAGAATAATTTCCTTTTCTTGAAAACTATTCTGAAACTCCTTTCACAACTTGCCAGCGTTCTCTAATATCACAGTTAGTCTTCTGTGCGATTTATAAATGCATATATATACTTGGCCGTGAACAATATGTCAATAGATGATTTGTGTATGTATTTGCACACTTGATTATTAAAGGTAAACTGACAATACTCCAGTTTTCAATTCAAACAATTTTTTTAATCATTTAAAAATTTAAATAACTATTATATTTTCAGTCTAGTCAAGAAAAGATACTATCATATTTAAATATGGTAGGTCAATGATTTATTATAAATTACTGATTAGGTATACGGCTAAAACACACCAACCCAAATTTCAGACTAACAGAAAGCCAGATATGAGTATTGCATGTTTGCATTTTTATGAAATCCAATTAAAAAGTAAAGTCACAAAATACTGAACTCCGAGGAAAATTCAAAATGGAAAGTCCGTAATCAAATGGCAAAATCCCAAGCTGAAACACACCAAACGAATGGTTAACAACTGTCATATTGGTGACTTGGTACAGGCATTTTCTTATGTCGAAAATGGTGAATTGAACCTAATTTTATAGGTAGCTAAACCTTTCACTTTAATGATAGTCGCATCAAATTCCATTATATTGACAACGATGCGTGAACAAAATAAACAGACACAATAGGTAAAAATGTCAAAAATAGGGGAACAGCAGTCAACATTGTGCTATCATCTTTAAAATCACTATAAAAGCAAACAAATTAACTTTCACATATTTACACTTAGTGCTTCAAATTTGAACTGTTTAACTTCATATACATGTAGACATCAGACATCAGATATTTTCCCATCCGATTATCGGCCCTTGTCCGCCTTTCTAAAATTGTTGTTTTCATCTCCCCGTCGTTGAGTGAGTGGAACGAGTTTATAGTTTAACCTAACTTAAAGGAAGAAGCAAAATAATAATTGCAGAAGCGTTTACTTAATAATGTAAGCAGCCACTTTGTTATTCTTAATTTGATATTCCGTATCTAACTGATCACACAACGCTTTCTTGGTATTTTAATTGTTGCTTAATTTAAAGTTATACACATGTACAACTTAGTATTCAGTTCGAAAAACAAAACCTCTTTTGAATTAAAATCTTTATTTTACGTCATTCGGTTGTCATCATAAAAAAAATATATTTAGAGATATATAATATATGCGAGTGACTTCTGCAAATAAACATTCATTCCCGTTTTCCCGTTTTCCACGAGGAGTAATGATACAGATTTATGAGGGGCCTGATTTTCTTTTGGGGGGGGGGGTCTCATCACGATTCACGAGTTGATATTTATGTCAATCACGATTCACAGAAAATAAATTTCAATGACCACAGATCAAGAAAATATAAAAAAAAAATCTGTAGTAACGGATCACGATAGCGAATATGCGCCGATCACGAAGAACGAAAATAACCCATCAGGCCCCTCATTTATCTTTGATTGGCATGCACAGAGGATGAACAATTATTGTAGTAACACGCTTGATATTCAAAATGAAAAAACAAGAAAAAAGTGTGCATGACATGAACTAATTTTATCTTTAATATAACGTGTGGTCTAGCATTTGGCAAGGCAAGGTTATAGGTTCCTACTGACGATTTTTTTATTTATCAATTGAGTCCGATTATCTTAGAATAAAGTTATGTATTTTTATGTAAATGTGTATATCTGACTAGAGTTAATAAAAGAGAGACAAAAGATACCAAAGGGACTGTCAAACTCGTAAATCGAAAATAAACTGACAACACCTTGGCTAAAGATTAAAAAAAATATAACTTTCTAAAGTATCAGTGACATAGAAAAACATTACCAAGTCATTTTTCTTATTTTGAGTAACACGAGAAACACACTTAACATTTACGGCTAGTCATGCCTAAATTAGCGTGTACTATTCGTAATTTCATTTTTTTTATTCGTAAACTTTCTTATAGAAAGTATTGCACTTTCTGCACGAAAATGTATAGTATTGAGAGTTAGCCGTGCTACTGTTAATGTGCTTTCAGTTTTGCTGCAAGTTTTACCAGTAATTCTGACATAACATTGGAAATTTGATGAACTATTTTTCATGGTTTATGGACTAAATCAACTCGAATTAATAATTCACATTGATAAATGTCTATGGTCTAAGCCATTACCTTATACAACTACGAACGTTGCATGTATGTTTCATTAGAATCTTGATTTCTATCACGATACATTCCTAATGCATAAAATAGCGTACACAAATCAGTAAATAAAAACAAATTAACATAAAACAGTACAAAAAGATAACAGGACTATTATTTCACGTACTGAATAATTACAAGTAGTTCAAATATACCAGAAATGCAATGTCAAGTTTATGTCACTGTAATCCTTTCATGGCATGCTTGAATGCACTGCGTACTGTAAACATGATGACACCAATTTGTAATCAAATCAATCATTACGTACCATTAAGTTTAGATGGTTGAATGCATAATGAGGATTACTATCATGTCTTTGTAAAGAAATAGTGTTAATAATGTGTTTTAAAAAAGTACTAGATAAACTCTTCATAGACTCCAGGATTAAGTTTTGTATTTACTCCAGACGCGCGTTTCGTCTACAAACGGCTCATCAGTAACGCTCGAATCCAAAAAGATTACGAAAAGAGGAATACAATTCTATTTGGAATTACTAACAATAGTAAAGATTAAGAAAAGAAAAACATAATAAAACAAAGATAACTTAAGATGAAGACTTACAAAAAGAGGAGGGGATTCACTATTCTTCAAAACTAGTGACACCTTGTCGGGTTTAATGACAACAAATAATAAAATATAGTGTTAGTTAATTAATAGTTAGTATTTTGAATACACAATATCAAACCAAGTAAGACGTAAAAACTAACTCCGGTTTTTAGTGATGACTTATCCTTATAAGAGAAACATAAATCAGTTAAAAAGGCCACTCTTACTTATACCGGTTTAATGGGCCGTTTTGAACCTTTGAAGTGAGATGAAGTATGCGCTTGTGCTGATAAAAGTATTACTGCATCTTTAAAATGCAGAACATCTGATAAAGCGTCATTCCTTTGCTTCGAGATGTGTCGATCATGCATTTATTGTAAGAAGTATGCATCATGAATCAATACAACATATCCGTTCGTTCCTTTTAAAAGTAAGACATGGAAGTAAAGGAGGAAGCTACTTTTTTAACCGTATGCATAATTCAAAACATGTTTTTGCAAAAAACGCGCACACAAAAATGTCGTGATTGATTGAAAACGTCATTAGATTGATATTCACACAGTTACAATATACATTTTCTGTCCAGATTCTGAAATGGTGAAATTCGAACTTATTATTTCAACAAGAAAGAATTTGAAAACAAGAATCCATGAGCCATTGCACTAAAATAAATTACTTTTAAAATAAGTTTTTCTTATGAAGCGGAAATTAACATGAAAACATATATATCTAGCTGATGTCAATTACTTCCTCTAGTAGCAGTGACAAAGAATAATTATGAGGAAGGCTATTTTCTAATTTTATGCAACAAGATATACTAATTAAAAATGGATGGTTTTATTAGCTTGAACAGTTCATAATTTTAAAGTGTCTATAAACGTTAACTTTCTTATGGAAACTACTGCAGTATATGCTTTATGATAAAGAGTTATATTGATACTTCTGATGCACTATCGATAATTTAAGTCGGTTTTACCATAGTTATGTCATAATATTTGAACATTGGTGAACTATCTTTTATATATGGCTAATGAATTTCTTGGCATTTAAACTAAATTAATTGATTTGATAATTTATATTGATATATGTCTACATCTTTAAATTTATACAATACCATATACAGCTTAATAAATACATTGCATGTATATTTCATAACAATGCTGATTTCTGAATGGCTGTCAATAATGGTAAGGCATTCCGAGTGATGTTTAATTTCTACATGAAATTCATTTCACATCACTGCATGCAGTTCCGATGATAACTTTGCAACAAAGCATTGGAAAAAACTGAGAGCTTGAGTACAATTAATACCATGAATAATTGATCGATTGATTGATTGATTGTTGTTTTAACCCACTTTTAGCCATATTCTTTTGTCTTGTGGCATTCAGTTTTTATTGATGAAAGAAGGCAGAGTGTCGGGAGTGAACAACCGACCAACAGAAGGAAAATTGAAAATACTACTTAATTATTTTCAGCGTACCTGTCATATGAGGGATTCGATTCGTTGGTGTGAACAGGACTTGTGATACATTATTTCGACTACTTGGTATGAACCATTCGAACAACAAATCCCCTCAGTTATACCATAGCCAAGAAATAAATATCAAATAATAGGAATTGTACATTTAGTTTTTTGTAATTTTATAGTGTTGTAAAAGCAATGAACACATTAAAGTATGGAGTAATTCCGTTCAACGCTTTAACATGTATCTCTTATAGAAAATACAAAAAGAAGCATTAACTTCTCATTAAGTAGACTTATTACTGAGTTTATATTTTGATTAGTAATACGACTATTGTCACATACATGATCTGATTACCCTTTCGAAGCACCTGGAACTATCCCCAGTTTTGGGTGGTATATGATGAGTTGCCCAATCTTTTTTGTATTTTGAATACTGTTTTGATCTGTTTTCTATTTTGCTGTTGCTTTATCAGTTATTTTTTTGCGACTTTTGAGTTTGAATATGTCTTGTTTCTTATGCATGCTTCTCTTAATAAGATTTTGTTTATATTGAATTTTTCCTTGTCAATAATCTACAACCATTTTCCATTTGTATTGGCAAACGCACGTGATTGTTCCTATAAACATGATAAATGGTCTTAATTGAAACAATTATTCTTTAAACAGTCCATGAACTCTTTTTGACATGGGGTAATTATGTGTACAGCAATTAAAAAATCCATTATCTCTTGTATCAATTAATTGAAGTTGATAAATAATCTAAAACATGATCTATTTATTTATTTTTTTGATCGTTTTAAAAATTTTAACATTTCCATTGTTTGGTTTCGAATTTTACTGATGATATCTAAATTTTCATATTTATTACGTAATAAATCATAAATTCTAACGTCAGACTGTTTATTTCATAATCATATTAACTAGTATACCAAATTAGAGGAACTGGATGCTTGTAACTTCATTACTTGTGCGTATTTCTAGAAAAGAGTCTTCCATATATATACCAGACATTTCTTTGACGCTTAGGTCGCAAAATGAACAAAAATAAAAATTGAAACTGATACCGTAAGAGAATAAAACTATAATAATAGTTTAATGTATTATATTAGTTTAAGCACTAAAACAGTATTGCAAATTCAGACAAACTTATGCATTAATATTCACATTTCAGAGAGTAAATTATTTTATATATTACCGTACAAAATGAACAAGAAAATATTAAAAATCTGAGTGTACAAGAAAGAGACTATCGTAAAAACCGATGTTTAAACTAAGTTATACGTGATAAGGGTGTTCGTTAATTTGTTTTAAAATATCAACCCTTTTTCAAAAGAATCTGACAAATTGATAGTATACAAAAAATGGATTAATAATAAGAAACAAATTGAAAGTTTAAGGGTCTTTGTTTTAAAGATACAATACATTGAAAGTTTTTTCGACATTTGAGTTCGTAACCTTTTCCCAATCAATTCTTAAAAACAATCAAGGATTTTATAATAATTCAAAAATGGATGTTTAAACATGTGTGAAAAAATAACGAAAAGAAAAATTTAAACTGGTTAGCAAGCAAAATTATTTTTCGAAACGATTTGGACGTTTCGTCCACGAGGGTATCATCAGCCCAGTAGTCAGCACTTCAGTGTTGACAGGAATATCAATTACGCGCGTCTGGTGTATATAAAGGGTTTAGGCCTGGTGTATATGATGAGTTTATTTACATGGTTATTTTTATAAAACTTTGAATTTTTCTAACAACTAAGGATTTCTTATCTTAGTAATAGGTTACCTTGGCCGTATTGGACACAACTGTATTTCAACTTTGTACTTGTTTGCCATTTTAACTATTTTGATCTGAGCCTCACTGATGAGTCTTATGTAGACAAAAACTCGCGCCTGGCGTAATAAATTATAATCCTGGTACCTTTGATAACTTTTTGGATGTAACTAGAGGGTCCGGAAATCTGACATTCTTAGTGTACACAGAATAGCTTAATTTAATTAATTGTAAACAGATTGAGATCGGGTGTGTCGACTGGAAAATTGATAACTTAACCATCCTATACAGAGTAATGTAAATTTCATGTACTGAAAAACTATTTGGTTTTAAGAAAGAAAGGTTTTTATTTAAAGACAAATTACAAAAGCTTGCCCAAGATCTTCTTTTGAATTAATATTGAATTATTTACAGATATGATAAAAATAGTACCATGAAAAAAAAGAAACAAAATATGTAATATGTGTAATCACAATAGTTTATCAAAAAACAGTCATTAGACAAAGGTGAGTTCTCACTCAAAAAATGTCTTATCATTTCAACCAAAATCGATATTTTTCAAAAAACATATTACCAAGGAACTGTCTGAGCGATTTTTATGAAATAGATACCAGAAGATGTAAAAATGTCTGAAGTTTTATTGTTTATCAAGTCATAATTTTCCTGTATATTTTGTGAAATGAATTATGTTATGAAAACTAATATTATGAAGAAATAATATCTTGCAAAATAGTGTTTCCTCAGCTATTAGGTAAACTTACATGATGATACTAAGTTAAAGCTGTAAACTTTTGTAAATTGTTACAGCAAATATGCAATAAAATTGTTACGTTGAAATTGATTTAATATTTTTTCAATTGTTAATAGGAACTAGTTAATGACTTAAGCAAACATTACAAAATTAATTGTTATAGTGCGTTTGATATATGGACAAAGACTCACTATATAATGAACAATATATTCTAAAAAAATGTATTTACGATTCGTTTCTTAAGATTTATAGAACTTGACCGACGGTATCATGAGAGTGACGACACTTCTTAAGCATAGGTCTGTGCTTATCAATAGACAACTACAACAACACATATTTGATATGAAAACAATAAATCAGCAATAACAAAGACATTTATTTCTATTCCGTTATATTTGGAATTTCCCTATTCTATTTCTATCTTTAGACTTGTGGTACAAGTTTGGCTAGTATGTAAATCAGAAGTGGTCTGATGTTACTGTTGTTTTCTGCACGAATATTTCGAGGGCGGTAGTACGGGTGGGGTTTTATAGGCATATATAAGTCCTGATTACGTTTGATTATTATCGATGTGCTCGAGTAACTTTGATAGACGAAGTTAACGTTAAGCTCTGCATAATATATATTACAGTTATGTTTGTATTGATATGTATTTAGAGGACATTGTGAATGTATATAGATGGAATTGTGGTATATTTTTGTAATTTGTAAAATGTTTACAAGATATTAAATGTTGTTTCGCTGAGAAAATAAGAAAGTTACTGCGAGCAAACAAACCTAAATTATGACTTGTCTCTTATTTAGCCATGTATTTAGTATAGAAATGTTTTAAATTCGGACGAATTCATGAGGAAGAATTTAAAACAATATAATTGTTCTAAATGTACATTATCCATGGTTTATGGTAACTTGTCACACGAGACTATAAAAGTGTTTATGATCATTTATAGATAATCATACAGTTCAAATATGGTTCAGTTATTGTTTAAAATATCGTTATTACATTATAGATTATTTCAGTCATGTCTATGTACGATTTAATTTATTTCTTTTTATGGGGTGTTTGTTTGGTTTTACTTATTTTGTCTTAATTGCTTTAATTGTTATCATGTTTGTCTATTCTATAATTATCTATGTTGTTTTGTAGTTTTACTGAATTTATCTTTGAATACTAGTATATTTTCATATTATTTGGAAATACTATTTAGAATGTAAATTCGTGTTGTAAGAATTATTCATTTCGATAGTCACTGTTAATATAAGGGTCACTAAATGAACTGACAAAATTCTCACACGAGTTACTGTTTTTGTTTTGACTGGTTAAGTGACTACGTTTCACCAAAAACATTTTCTCGTGTCGCTCAGTCTATAGTATCTGTGTTGAATTTGGTGTACTATTGTTTGTCTATTGGTCTTGGATCTTTTAGATTTTTCAGTCTTTTTCTACCCTTCCCTGTAGTGTACAGAGACTTTCTTTTTAAAGAAAATTATGCACACTTTTCATTTCGAGTACTATTGAAAATTGTTTGCCAGTTGTACTTTTATTCGTCGACAGATTCATTTATCGTGTGGGTTTTACCATGACCAACTGAGATAAAAAGCTTCGTTGATAAATGAAAGATATCTAAACAATTATTCTTGTTTTTCTGGTCATTTGATACTAAAAAAGCGTATATTTAAAGCTACCTAGATTATCTATTTTAGTTGTTCATCTATTTATTTGCAGATTATGTTTTGTGTGAATACTGTAATGTAGCTGATAGACGGCAGACAACACATTCCTCAGCTTTGGAAAGCAATAGCTTTCCAAACGGTAACTCTTGTAACGCTGTAGATGGATTACCCAGTCAGAATTATTTTGATGGGACATGTGTGCATACCACTCCGGAAGCAAATCCCTGGTGGGAAGTCGATTTAGGAGACAACTATACAGTTGAATACATCAACATATCTGTACGGTCAGATAATAATATAAATAAACATTATGGTAGGTAACAGCAGTAAAGGTTAAACCAAAAAAGAGAAGGGAATCCCAGTTTTCCCCATAAATCCGTTCCTTTGCATTTTAATTAAAATTTAGAATGAAAAGGGGAATGTATCAAAACAACCCGACCATAGAAAAAACAACAGCAGAAGGTCACCAACAGGTTTTCAATGTAACGAGAAATTACCGCACCCGGATGCGTTCTTCAGCTGGCCCCTAAATAACGAATACTAGTTCAGTAATAATGAACACCATACTAATTTCCGAATTGTACACAAAAAACTAAAATAAATATTATACAAGACTTACAAAGACCAGAGACTTGGGACAGGCGCAAACATGCGGCGGGGTTAAACATGTTAATGAGATCTCAACCCTCCCCCTATACATCTAGCCAATGTAGAAAATTAAACGCATAACGATACGTACATTTAAAATTCAATTCAAGAGAAGTCCGAGTCTGATGTCAGAAGATGTACCAAAGAAAATAAACAAAATGACAATTATACATAAATAACAACAGAATACTAGCAGTTAACTGACATGCCAGTTCAGACTTCAATTAAAGTGGTTGAAAGATTATGATTTCATCATAAGAATATCAGGCACAATCCTTCCCGTTAAGGGTTTAGTATCACACCATCATAACATATATGAGAAGAACATAACCCGTGTCATGCCAAAAACTGGTTTTTGAATAAATGTGTTTAGTTCCGATGCAAAGTCCCTATAAGTGAATCAATATTAACCCCATAATATGCAAAATGACCTGACAACAGTATCGTAACTATATCCCTTCTTAATAAGTCTATTTAAAGGTTTTGTTAGTTTCTGCGCTGAATACTGACATTTTTGTGCTTTTAGAGAATATTTTCATAAAAAATTGGATGTGAAATACCTCAAAGTATAGGAAGTCTGCATGTTGAGCTATATTTACTATTGATGTCCTTATACCGATAATAAAATTTAGTAAATGTTTTGACTAGTTTGTGATATCGAAAACCCTGGTGTAATAATTTTTCAGTAATACATAAATTCCTCTCATTAAAATCTAAAACATTGATACATACACGAACGAATCGTACAAGTTGAGATACATAAACACCGTAAGATGGTGACAAGGGAACGTCACCATCTAAAAATGGATAATTAACGATAGGAAATGAAAAATCATCTCTTTTATCATAAATTTTAGTATTAAGCTTTCCGTTAGTGATATAGATATCAAGATCGAGGAAAGGACAGTGGTCATTGTTAGTATTACCTTTATTTAAAGTAAGTTCAACAGGATAAATTTCTGTAGTATACATACTGAAGTCGTCATTATTGAGAGCCAAAATGTCATCCAAATATCTAAAAGTATTATTAAATTTGTTTATTAGATGTTGTTTCGATGTGTCTTTGCTGATCTTTGTCATAAATTGTAACTCATAGCAATACAAAAACAGGTCCGCAATACGTGGTGCACAGTTAGTCCCCATTGGAATTTCGATAACCTGACGATATACGGAATCTCCAAAGCGAACAAAAATGTTATCTAGTAAATATTCAAGGGCATATATAGTATCAAAGCATGTCCAATTCACATAGTGTTTTTGTTTATTGCTACTAAAAAATGACCTAAAGAGTTTGAACATATATATTCATATTCTGACTTTTTAATTGCCCATTTCATTAGGTGGGTGAATTTTTTCTTAATGAGAATGTGAGGCAATGTGGTATACAGGGTAGAAAAATCAAAACTTTGAACAGATTCAAGATCACCAATATAAGCATGCAATTTATCAGGTACTTCCAACGAGTTCTTGACACTCCAGTAGTAATTAATTTCACTATTTTCGAAAGCCTTATTTGAACAATTTATTATCAGGTTTTTTATTGTAACAAGGGTACTGGTAAGAAGAATAGACAATTTAGTTGTGGAGCAATGGCTTGAAGACGAAATTAATCTATATTTGTAAGGTGTTTTGTGGAGCTTTGGAAGCCAATACATAGTTGGGACTTTCATTGTATTTGGTTCTGCTTGTAAAACGGAAGCTAAAAGTTTATGTTTGTTACAGATGTCGTTTTCTGAAAATGGAGTCAGTTGAAATGTTGCTGAATTGGTAATTTCTTTTTTCAGAACCTTAATGTAAAATTTACGTTAAACAATAATAATATTATTAGCAGATTTATCGGCCGGGACGAAAACAAATTCCTTGGCTAGTTCTTTTAGTTTATGTTTGATACGAGAAATAGGTTTATTGTGGTTATTGTTAATAATAAAATGTTCTTTAAAATGTTAAATATACGTATATCAACTATGTTCATTACTGAATTGAACAAAGAGTCCAAAGATTTTTTGTCAGCTTTTTCCCTTTTTATCCATTTCAAACAGTAAGTACGGAGTGAGTCGTGGATGATATAACGACACTCATTCCAATTAATAACTGAAGGGGAAGATATTTAGGTCCTTTACTGAGGAATGATTTTAACTCTCGGTCTTGAACGATGCTAATATCTCCTGTTATAACATGAGAAATGGGTCCATAAATGTATGCGGAATTAATACAATTACATGAAGTAGGTGTATTCTCACTGATATTAACATCTTTACACAATTGGTTATAATTTAACATAAATTTTCGAGTAGATTTCTTGAAAATATAACAAATAAGAGGGTATTGTCAAAATATTCAGGATTTTTTTCTTTAACAGAATGGTCGTTAAATATATCGGCAATATTTATAAAATCGAAACCTTTATTGACATATTTTATTTTAATAAAATGTTTTTTATGATCTTCAGGGCGATAATTTTTTGGAAATAGCTTAGAATAACAATATGGCATTCTAATGTTACGATTTTTCTTTGAACTATCTGATCATTTGTTTATCAATGAATATTAATAAAGAGGTAAGTCCGTCCGAACTTTCGTTCCACATTTGAAATCCGCGAATACAGTGTATTTCTTTACCAACTCCAGTTCACGTTCCGATTCGCATACTACTCTACCGATTGGCACCTATCTATTTTATCATTGAAATATATTCATTAATGTATATATATAATGCGCACCGAAACTAAATTCTCTTATCCAAATCCTTCATTTGAGAGAATCACACCTAATAATTCATTAAACATTATTGTATTGATTCATAGATAAGTCATAAATACACTTAACATGATCTTTTTAAGATGAGCACTTTTACTGTTGTTGTACTATTAATGTATGTGTCTATTTGTTTGCAAGAGGTCTTATTCAGTCATGTTCGTCAAAGGACTGTAAAATATAGCTATGTTATATCTATAGATAATAAACGTTAATGTTTTATGGATTTGGCTATACTTTTTGGACCTTTTGAATTATAGCTCTTCATCTTTTGTATAAGCTTTCGATTTCAAATGTTTTGGCCATGAGCATCACTGAAGAGACATGCATAGTCGAAATGCGCATCTAGTGCAAGAAAATTGGTACCGTCAATTTTATTATTGTCTTTAAATATTAGTTGTATTTGGAAGAAGTTAAGAAGCAGGTGCTATGTGAGCGTCAGCTAGCTATTACTCCCGTTTCGAGCCGAGTACAAATACAGCTCATATTTAAAGACACTAAACAGTTATTGTCTTTATCCTGCAAATATACTTGTACATTTAGCATCGAAGCAGGATATTAGGAGACTTTATACGTCGATTATACGTATATCGCTTCATGTAATTTGTACAGCTGTATAAGTATAGAAGAAAGGTCGATTGCAGGTTAAAATAATAAAACTGCAAATGTGTCCTTTATTAATCTTACTTAACCCATTATTTTTCTTCATTTAGAAAAATTCCGCGATGTTTCGATAACAGTTGATGGTAATTATTGTGCCAATTATTCCGGACCACCTGAATTGTCAACTATACGCAAACCGATCACACTCACTTGCGCATCTGGTGCAATTGGACGTCATTTGAAAATGATACGACAGGTGCCCAACGACAATTTTCAATTCTGTGAAGTAAAAGTATTTGGTATGTTGTATTTAAGGTGTCCAACTATAATAGTGCTCTTGTTCATTTTAATGGTCAGAATAAATTCCGGATATAGGCATATTAAATTTTACCCTAGTTACTTATATTTTGCGCATTTGTCAATACTTTATATTGTTTAGCCCTTTTTGGGTCCCAAGTCTTGTTTTTTTTACAATTAGAATGTTTTTATTTTCTTTTTTTTCAAATATTAGACAAAAGAAAGATACATCGTATAAAATAAATTACTGACCAATACTGATAATAGTACATGCCCAATGTTGTCTTACTGAGACTTTGATTGGACTTATATTGGTCAAATTTGGAGATGCAAAAATAAATAAACAGTAGTAACCGCTGTTCAAAAGTCGTAAAATTGTTTTAGGGAAAACAAATCCGGATTTCAAACCATAACGATGGACTCACATCAACTATAAGAGGAAAGCAACGAAACTAAAGTGCCAAAAGAAACTAGCAATGCAACATACACAGAAAAGAATCGCCACATTCCCGACTTGGTAAAGGACATTTTAAGAAAAAAATGATTGGTTAAACCTTGTTTTGTGGCTAGCCAAACCTTCGCGCTTTGTAGCTATTTTGAATAATTATAAAAAAAAATCGTAAGGGTTCCGCGGAACCCAGTGTCTCGCCTACTTTTGCTGTAACTCCCAGGCTCAACAAAAATGACGAAAATAACCAATAAAAATATTCCTCTTGATACCATCTTTTCATTGTAGAAGTTTCTGTCCAAGTTTGGTAAAAATTTCAGGATAGTTTATGAATCGAATAAATGTTTTAAAACTGCAGACTGTATGTAATGTTAACTGGAAGAAAAACTAAGTCCATTTATAAATAAAATACAGATACACAGGTACCAAATATTAACAAAATTTCTTCTCTAGATACTAGCTTTTAATCATAAACAAGCTTCTGTCCAAGTTTGGTACAAATTTAAAATAGTATAAAAAAGTCATTAGATTTTTTAAAAATTTAACCACAGAGTGAATGTGTTGTTTCCTGGCAGAAAATCTAAGTCCATTTAAAAGTATAATACGGAAAAAATTTATTTATTTTTTTACAAAATTTATTTCTGGATACTATCTTATGATCATAAACAAGCTTCTGTCCAAGTTTGGTACAAACCCTTGATAGTTAAAGAAAGTTATTAAAATTTGAAAAACTTTAACCACAGAGTGAATGTAATGTTTCCCCGCAGAAAAACTAAGTCCATTTATAAAAAAAAAATCAGAAAAAATGGAATTTTATTTTTACAAAATTTACTTCTGGATACTATCTTATGATCATAAACAAGCTTCTGTCCAAGTTTGGTAGAAATCCAGTATAGTTTAAGAAAATTATTAAATTTTCAAAAAATTTAACCACAGAGTGAATATTTGTTGACGCCGCCGACGACGCCGACGACGACGGAATGTAGGATCGCTTAGGTTGCTTTTTCGACTAAAGTCGAAGGCTCGACAAAAATCATTTGAATAACTTTTACGTTTCAAATCATCCTTGATACGTGATCGCCACCAGTGGATGCTACATTTTTAATCTGGTCCTGGGTTGTCTATCATCTTAAAAGCTACCCTTTGTTGCTATCCTTACAAGACACGGCGAGTTAGACTGGTCATTTCGGATTCTAAATATTAGGTGACAACTTATTTGGCGATTTCTTACGATATTTATTCAGGGAAATAATTTTCGTTCGTAGTTATTATATGTCTTTTAAGTTGGTACCCAATACCTTAACTAAAATATTTGGCTCGTTTAATTTTCATAAAATTTTGACAAAGTATTAACTGTGACCCTTTGGAAAAAATATAAAATATTCAAAACAATTGAACCAACAGTTTATCAGAAATATTACACTGGTTATATAGCAGATAGACAAACACTAATTTTGATCACTGAGAAGCTTACTATTTCCTTAACAACACAACGTAATTATAAAGTTAAGTTGATTTTACAGAGTTATCTCCCTGTAGTGTTAGGTACCACCTTAATAGTTTACCTGTCGCATCTTGCAAGATTTCAAGACTTTGAGAAGTCAAATACTTTTATTTTATAAAGAAATATCATTATTGAACCATAAAGGAAATCTTGATTTATCAAATAATATACTTTTTATACGCAACTTTTTTCTATCAATGTTTATACCCAATGTTTTAAGGAACTAAGATGTGTTTTGTCCTAAAACACTAAATTAAAGGACATGCTAGACTTATTTATACTTGTACACACACACAAATAAAAATGACTAGGATAACTGACAATTTATCATCTATTATACTAATTTTCATCAATAAAAGACATTGAATTATACAATCAATAAAAAATGGCTCAGAATCAAATATTTATAATTTCTATATTCTAAAAATAACTGTACTTCTTTAAGATAAAAAATTGTTACCAAATATGAAGGGTCAATTTATCCTACATATAAATTCAAATAATTAAGTGTAGTTTTTATTAAAAAAAATAATTGAAATATATGTTACTAAGCTTTTTTTGTATAGTTTATGATGACAGGTCATGTTGATGATATCAACATTAATTGTGGAATATATCACAAATTTGTATAATGTATTTAAGAACATATACAATGTTACAGTTAATTTGCAAAAAACAACTACATTGATGTGATATTAATATTTGCATTAAGAAATATCTGATACGATATACTTTTGACCTGGACAAACGAATTTGACCCATATATGCTGCCCCTTTAATGTATGCTAAATGTAGATATTATGTGTTTGTTTTATTTTTATTTCATTTCTAGCTATTCTTCCATCTTGTGGTGACCCTCCTGGAGATTGGATGTGTGGCAGTTTATGCTATAATGCATCAGCGAAAACTAATACTTGTCCTGAAACCACTGCCACAGTTAATTCTGGTAACACTGGAACCGCTGGTAGTGGTGATTGTATGTGCCCATGTTCAAGTATTGGAACATCAGTTTTAATGAACGTTACAAAAGACGAGTTGTTGGAACAGCTTTTAAAAATTATAGACGATATTAAAATTGATCCAGATCAAACGTCTTTAGCGAAAAGTAAATTTACATGCGCTGAAGATAACAGACCTTCTGCACAAGCGATCGGTTCTATGGGTGTTATTGCATTAATTGGAGTTGTAGCCATTATAGTTCTAATGGATTTAGATAGGTATATACGGGGTATAAAAAAGGTTAAGAAACTTTTCGTGAAATTGCGAAAAATGGCATTCGGTACGAAGAAAAACTAAAGTAAAAAATCATAGTTTTTAGAGACGATTGATTTGATTTTCCACTTGACGATGATTTGTTACATGTTTTTCATTAATTAATAAATCAGACGTATTTTCTTATCGTATTAATAATTTTCTTTTTGGACTTGATTGGGAATACACATTCAGTGAATCACGAATATTCTGATTTACTGTGAAATACTTGCATATGCCGCTTTCAAAAATGTTTTTTTTTCAGACCTACCAGAACAAAACCATGACATTGGTCGACTTGTTCAAAATAAGTCACACTAAATGTTTATCTTTTGTTTCAAAAATAACACATTGACAAAAAAAATAAAAGAAGACCGAACTTTGAATAACAATAGTTTACTTTTACAAATTGAGACTTTGGTGGAGAGTTATATCATCGGCAACATATATATAACAACTTCCTATATTTATTCCCATAGTTCTGTCGTGTGTTTACTTTGTCATTACAAACGTTGTATCGATAACAAAGACACAACTAGTAGTATTACCTCATAAGGCATTACTATTTTACAATAAAACAAAACATGAAAATCAACATTTAGAAAAGCAAATATTATTTTTATGGTGGATTCCAAAATTTTTGCCACCTAAGGAATATTATTTATTTGATTACCACACAGGTTCTTGGTGCTTTTAATGGTGAAATATCAATCCCATATATTACAATCGGCAAAGAAGAAAGTGTGCCTTTTTTGGTGATAAAAAGAAACAAAAACATATAACAAGAATAAACCGTACGACTCTTAAAATCTTGACAATTTTTTTTAGAAAGGACGTAATAAATATCGTTATTAAAGAAGAAATAGGTAAACCAAATGAAACCCTTCATTTAGTTATTTTCTTAAAGTCTGAATACAATTTTTAAAAGTGTCTTCCGGATGTATTTAAAATGAAAAATAATGCATGGTCAGTACAATAACTGAATATCTGATGCATGTTATATTCTTACGGAAAGGTTTAATTGTTGACCTTGCTGATTGGAATTAAATTTTATTTTTCATGATAAAAAAAAGTTGAAAAACAATTGAAAAATTCATGATGTACGATAAGGCAGATCAAATGTTGGTTCCAACTACTAAATTTAACTTACATGTCTCCCATTCTACAGCATTCCATTGACTGGTTTCCTTAATGACATAAAGTAACCAATAAGTTTGATAAGTTCAAATCAGTAGACAATTTTTTTTTATATTCAAAATGATTTTTGTATGTACACTAGAACTTAAAAATACAGCGACAGTTTAATTATCAACACATGTGAAACAGCCAAAATAAATATCCACATGTCATGGTTTTGGTCTAAAAGAGAGCACTCCCAATGATGCAGTTGTGGATGAGAACGTACTTCATTTCGCACTTCATTTATTGCTTCTGGTGACCATGATTCTCATTTAAGCAGGACGAACTGGCGTGTTTTAGAACACTTCATGTTTTTTTTTCAGCAACCTTGTTACACAAAGACGAAGTAGGTTGTCTCGGGATTCACTTTATTCACAAACCGCATTAGCGCATGTGTAGAATAAATCTTGAAACTTACTAAAAGCAATAGAATCATATTTGTATGACTCTATAAAGGTTCTTAGTCATGATACGTTAACAAATAACATTATCAAAATTATATCAAACATTCAAAATTAATTGCTTATGACCATTAGAGCCGACAATTTATCTTCCAAAAAGATGATCGGCACAAACATGTCATTAAAATTTGATAATATAACATTAACATGGTAAGATTCCATTGTTAGTGCGTCAATGTACAAGACGGGGAGAATAATATCAGAAAGGGCGTCGATAGATTTAATGGGCAAATAATCTGTTGTTTTTATGATTTGAAAATTAAAAGTACGTTATTCTAGTAGGTAACGTGAAAAAGACTGAGTTGTAATGACTGTTTTACATTAACTCCATTGATTTCTTATGTGAACTGATTTAAGAATTAGTTTATTATAATAAGAGACATGATTCGTTGTCAACAGGTATTATTTGTAGTTGGCTTAGTAGTAGCTGTCAGTAACGACAACTTCTCGCAGATCTGTACTTTATGTCTTTTTCTGCCACGTCAGGTTTGTGTTTTTGTTAGATGTCTTTCTATTTTGTATCAATCAATTACAATGAGACATCTCTCCAAAAGAGATCGTGTAGGCCTTTTTCAGCTGATTTGATTTTCTGATGTTCTGCTGTAATAGCAGAGTTCCAGTTTAGGAGAGTTTGAGCGCTCACAAACATATTGCACCCCGTTTTTAAGTGCCTGTTCTTAGTCAGGAGCCTTAAGTTAAATGTTTCATTGTGTTTGTACGTTGTTTATATCTGTCATTTTTGTTGTCTGGAATATATGGGCGGTTTTCATGTTTAAATGTACTCCTGTTACGTAGCGTTGTCATTTTAGCATTATTTTCTAGCATTGCAATATAAATGGGAGCTTTGGCGATCCACAAAACCAAGTTCAAATCACCAATTTGTCTGAAAATGTCCCGTACTAAGCCAGGAATATGGCGTTGCGTCTACAAAAGTTACGCTGGAATGAAAAAAAAATATTAAAAAGGCCAAATAAAGTACGAAGTTGACGAGCAATGAGGACAAAAAATCCAATAAGATTTGTCAAATACAGCTAAGGTAATCTACTTCTGAGGTAGAAAAGCCTTAGTTTTTCAAAAATTCAGAGTTTTGAATTATTCTAAATAATAAGGATGTTCTTATCCTAAGGCACAATTTTTGAACTTGTGGTCCTCAATGATCTTCCGGTATGTCCTTTTTTTTTTGGGGGGGGGGGCTTTCGAACTTTTTTCATCTGAGCGCCACTGGTTTGTTTAAGGACGAAACGCGAGTCTAACGTATTGGATTGTTGTACCTTTTGTTACCTATTATTCGTGTGTTTCTCTACCCTATATATTCTACCATTTATTTGTATTGCAGTCCTGTCATGTAATATTGTCATTTTGATATTATATTTAACATTGCCATAAAAGCGGGAAGTTTGGAATGCCACCAAACCATGTTCAACCCGCTATTTTTTTTAAATGTCTTGTACAATGTCAGGTAAATTCCCATGGTTATATTATAGTTCGTTGCTCTGTGTGTTAGGTTTGAAGGTTGTGTTTTGTTGTGTCGTGGTTCTCCTCTTGTATTTGATGTATTTCCCTCAGTTTTGGTTTGAAACCCGGATTTTCTCTCTCTCAATTGATTACTAATACTGAATTTTGAACAGCGGTATACTACGTTTGCCTATATTAAGTTTTTAACAAGAATTATTTTTTTCCTTTAATCGATTTATGAGTTTTGAACAACATAATACTACTGTTTCTTAAATTTTGTAAGCTTATTTTCAAGTATTGGTTAGTTTTCGTAATCAAGTTGTTTTTTATATTGTTCAGGGCTTTTTAAAGCCGACTATACGGTTTAGTATTAGCTTGTGTTGAAGGCAATGAGTTTCATATGATTGCTTACATTCACTGCATTTAATCTCTGGTCTATAGTCAGTCTATGGAAGAAGCGTATCGATAAAAACTTTTCTTATATCAATGAGCGATATTGTCTAATATCAATTGTAAATATGCAGACATTCCATGCGGAAAATGTTGTTTTCGGCAACGAAAAATTATGAAATTACTAACTTTAAAACTTATTGTTCAAATATACACAACAATTGAGTCTAAATATATATTCAGAAGTTAGTTAGAAGCTAAAGTTTATATCCGTGTAAAATTTGAAGTGCTGTGTTTTTCTTATATACATAAATAAACAATGCGATACTTTTAAAATATCAATGCTATACTTTTAAAATATCAATGCGATACTTTTAAAATATCTCCAAAACTTCATTTGGGTGCTGAATCTTTTGTTAAGTTTTTCTAAAGCTTTAAAGGTAACGACAGTTTTGATGGTACAAGAACGATTACGTCAATAAAAATACCAAATAAACAGCACTGAACGATCCAAATGTATAAATATAGAAAAAGTATATACACATTTCTAACGTCAAACATGATGGTAGTCTCACATGTCAAAAATGAGCTCAAAATCTAGAAGCGTATAAAAACAAAGGCAGTATAACTGTGATTATCAACAATTTTCGAAGTTGTTAACCCTTAATTGTGGCCAAAATTAGCGGAGCAAAACACTTTTAAATTTCATCTGCAAATCATCAGAGTTAGCTCACAAACACAAAAAAATCAGTCCATTATCTAAGAGCATCTGGATTTAAGTTATAATATGCATGGTCCTCAACGAAGTTGTCTGTGCCATATAGCTTTACCCTTGTTCGAAATTCCGTAATTTCGAAATTCCATCATTCTGAAATTCCGTAATTTCGAAATTCCGTCATTCCGTAACAAATCATTATACAGAGTTTTTTTTTTCAAACGCCTTCATATATTTGGCTGATGTGAGTTAACCATGATGGGTAACAGATCAAGTATAAGTTTTGTTCTGCTTGGCTAATTTTCGCCGAAATTACGGGCTATGGACTTTGATAAATTGTTGAAAATCTCAGTTATACAGACTTTTTCCGACGTAGTCGGTATAGTTTCGGTTTGTGAACTTTGAACTTAAGGACGCTTCACTATGGCAACAGACTACGCATGCTCGAAAATCCTTTCTGTGATTGGACAAAATGCTATCATGCTGGGTGATTTGGTTGTGTTTGAAAAAACGTCTCGAAAATTATATCGTGATGGAAAGCAAGTGAAAAACTATAAATATTTGAACTAGATCTTATAAAGATTTATATTTTTATTACAATAATTGTTTCTCCAATAGCTCTTTGCATCCATGACAGCTGTTTATTCGGTTTAATTTTAACTTTGTTGTACGAACGTACATGACTTTTAGAACGCACCTACGCATGTTAGATTTCCGCGGGTTTTTGGTGAATGTAAACAGGTAAACAGAAAGATACTACTTATATTACCAATAGTTTCTAGCTTTGTTAACCATGAATTAAGATTAATGTAAACAGCAGTAAATGTATATTTGTTTCTTTTTATTTGCACTAGATTTTTTGACAAATAAAAATTTTAGGTGTCATCACAATATTCTTATATATTATTGCCTTAATATAACCAGACTTAGTAAAAAATTTCTTGTAGTTACATTCAGATGGAGATTTTATTAAAGAGGTCCTGCATCATTAAGTTATTGTGCTTCTGAAGGTTATCGAAATGATAGTTTTAAACATATACTCAAATTTAAATACGTCGGATATCTTTTTTAAAGATAGTTCTTGTTTCCAGATGCTTTTAGATAATGGACTGATTTTTTTGTGTATGTAAGCTAACTATGATGATTTGCAGATGAAATTTGGCTTATCCAACAATTGAATTCATCTCAATTGCATTCCATATAATTTGCTACATGACATTCATTGAATTTGTACATCTACAAATGATAAATCGTGCATTTATGTCTCATTTATTCAACAATTCAATTTTCTCGTTTAAATACACCTTGCTTGGTATAACTTGAAATAATTCATGGAAATTATACAGCAGACGTATGTCTTGTTAAATGTCAGCCTGTTTTAAGAAAAGAATCATTACTTTATTCCGAGAAATCTTCGTTCCTTCATAAAAATGTAAACATTCGTCTGAGATTTCCCACAATGCAACTCGTTGATATAAGACAATACTGCTCATTGATTTAAGAAAAGTTTTCATCGTATCGCACCTTCCATAGACTGATAGTTGTCACATTTGCAGTAATACCATATATCTTCTCATTTTTGTATTACAGGCAACAAATGACTATGCCAAACCTTTTATTCCTGGTAAAAGTGATTGAAATTAACAGAACGAATTTCATTAAAAGCATTTAAGAAATTAAACATGATGCATATAAGTCAGTTAACGATTTGTCTAAAAAAACATCTACGATATCAGTAGAATATTATTTACACTAGACATGTGTTTTATCTACAAAATTGTCAACCGTGACGCACGCTCTAAAACATTGTAAAAAAAATAAATGCTGAGCAAGGTTTGCAGTTGAACAGCATTGAGAGGGAATCATCAAAATTTATTTTTGTCGAGTAATGAAATCAGTTCGTGTTTTGTTTATAACAAACCATGTGAAAACCAATGAACAGCCATTCCCAAATCAATTATGTTTACTTAAAAGTTTGTAAATTTTATAAAGGATACATTTAGTATATAAGAAGATATAAAATTGAGAATGGAAATGGGGAATGTATCAAACAGACAACAACCCGACCATAGAAAAAAAAACAGCAGAAGGTCAACAACAGGTCTTCAATGTAACGAGAAATTCCCGCAACCTAAGGCGTCCTTCAGCTGGCCGCTTAACAAATATATACTAGTTCAGTGATAATGAACGCCATACTTATCTCCAAATTGTACACAAGAAACTAAAATTAAAATGATACAAGACTAACAAAGACCAGAGACTCAAGACTTGAGACAGGCACAACAATGCGGCGGGGATTTAACAGGTTTATGAGATCTCAACCCTCCCCCTATACCTCCAACCAATGTAGAAAAGACGCATTAAAATACGTACATTTAAAATTCAATTCAAGAGAATTATGTTCGAGTCTGATGTCAGAAGATGTAACCAAAGAAAATAAACAAAATGACAATTATACATAAATAACAACAGACCACTAGTAGTTAACTGACATGCCAGCTCCAGACTTCAATTTAACTGACTGAAAGATTATGATTTCATCATATGAATATCAGGCACAATCCTTCCCGTTAGGGGTTTAGTAACATACCATCATACCATATATGAGAAGAACTAACCCGTGTCATAGTTTGATTGAAAGTGATACTCATCTTAAGAGACGGATTAAAAAGAAAAACGAAGAGAGGAGTTAAGATTTATAAGTCATCGGATGGCCTTCAAAAATACGCATAGTCATCTATAAAAGGCCTTGAAATGGCTACACTTCAACGTCAAACAATTCAAAGAAGGTAACTAACGGCTTTAATTATGTACAAATGATGAATATAAAACAGCATCATAAAAAGTAACAAAAAAATTCTTCTGATAAAAATTATTCTATTGGAATAAAACAAGACATCCGCCCGTAACTTGTTATGTAATAACAGTACACCAAATATTCAATTATCTGCTGCTGACATTACAGGCAATGGTATTTTACCGATGTTAAAATCTCATAAATCGGTAACATAAAGGACAATTCAAGGTAACAAACATTAAAAAATAAATTAAATAAGGTCGCATAGAAACGACGAAACTTAATCTACAGCTAGGCAGGGTTTAATCAAATAAAAATAACCGTATATTATCACATTTATTGAATTAATACTTACATCAAAAGAAATTAACACATTGGTTTTTATTATATGCCTGATCATATGAGATTTTAAGTACGCAAAACAAAAAGAGGCGCTTAAGAGCCTATATTGCTTACCTTGGTATTTGTGCATAACCAGCAAAGGGCACCATCCAACTTTGTTCAAGACAAAGGTAACATAAAAGACAATTCAAGTTAACAAACATTAAAAATATATATTAGATAAGGTCGCATAGAAACGACGAAACATATTCTACAGTTAATCAGGGTTTGATCTAATAGAAGTAATCGTAAATTATCACATTTATTGAACTAATACTTGCATCAAAAGAAAGTAACACATTGTTTATATTATATGCCTGATCATATACGATATTATGTACGCAAAACAAAAAGAGACGCTTAAGAGCCTGTATCGCTCACTTAGGTATTTGAGCATAACCCGAAAAGGACACTTTCCAACTTTGTTTAAGACAAAAGAAGAATCTATGACAGAATCTCTGTTTTGTTAATTTTGCATTGCTGATCATTGGTCTGTTTAGATTCTCAAATACATAAAAGGACGAAAAAGATCTTTATTTTAAGGCTATCACTTCTATAATGCGTGACAGCCTATCAATCTATATCAACAAAATTTGACTTGTTAGTAGATCTTGACATGCTGATCATTTTGTGGATTTAGCGTGTCCATTTATCCCATATGATTTTTATCCTGAACGGCAAAGCGCAAACAAATTGCAAAAAAAACGATTTATTAAAGAGCAATTAAAGCAAAAGGGAGGCGTCGGACGATTCTATCTCCGTCTTTCGTCATGGCGGATATTTTTTTGCTGATCATTTCTTTTGCTTATGTAAGTTTCCACCGATCTCTTATAATTGTTCAGATATAAGGCAAAAAAGCACAATCGGACTGGTAAAATATTGAAAGCAACACGTTTATTAATTTGCCTGCGAAACGCTTTCCTGGATTTACCTACATCAGGAACGCTCAAAGCCAAACATTTGAAATCCGAAGATGAATTAGAACCGACTATGCCTGAAATTAAATCTTCAGTTTCCTTATTATTTTAGAATTTATGAACGGCCAATTTTAGTAAAGTTGTTAAGTGATGCAAGTACCGAAGAACTGACGACTAATGAGATGATGATACCATCGGGGACTGATAGTTCTCCAACTGAAGCTGATCATTTATGTTTTCCAAAATATAAAACATACATTCAGAGAAAAGAAAAAAAACTCAAATATATAAGGAGCAAAAAAAATCAATTCCATTTAATTTGTGTCATGTGTTAAATATAAAACGAAGGTATTAATTAATATCAAACATAAGAAGTGGTATTAATATTCCTCTTATGAACATTAACAATGTGTCAACAGCGCGGTTGGTTTCGCTGTTAACGGACCCAAAAAAACATACCAATCCATCAATGGTCAATTGTAATTTTAGTTTCTTAATATTTTTTTGATTGACATTTGGACAACTTTAAAAAGGTTTAGCTTTAAATTATATCAGCACAGGTGTACCAACTGCTTCGCTGATGATATCTATAGATATTTATAGACCACAATCATCGACGAAGTCCAGTACAAAAACACACTCAATTGATTTCACGCGTACGAAGCGTTTGTCTCTTTCCGACTTCATTCGGAATTCGGAAGCTCAAAACCGAATATTAAAAAGCCAATCACCTCTTACTGGCATGCCAGTTGCATATAATTCTATTAATTTGTTAGAGCAAAACAAAAAAACATAAGAAGTATAAAGTCAAAAATTGGTGTATAGCAGTCAATATAGTAATATGATCTGAATCACTATAAAATAGGGAATATTTCAACAAAGAAAACAAAAAGCATACATACGGTCTATAAACAAGTACATAAGCATGAAGAAATTTTAAGAATACAAAATTGACTATAGCACAATAACACAATGGCGGAAAGTATAAGTACCGAGCAATGTCAAAAGTATAGTACCATTAAGAGACAAAACAGTGCAAATGTAAAAAGACAAATTGATTATCCACTATATATGTGCACGTTATTAAGAATAAAGACAACGTCAGTAACTTACTTTTTTACTTTCAGACCATCACAAATAATTTGTGAAGTTCTTACGGAATCTTTGTCAACAAGATCTTGGTAATTTCCAATGAACACTTTTAAAAAAATTCTGATTCGTTTTTTGACACATCATTGGCTCATCAACTTTCTGCCCGGTCACTAGTGACAGGCACATGCGGTATAAGGAGGTATTTTACGGACGCCAATTCCTCCCATAATATTTGAAAATGGTTTAACAGCACAAAATAAGAACAAAACAAAACAAAACAAAATAGTTGAAAGATAATAAAACTAGTTCATAAAGTGCAAAGATAGTAATAATTATTGTGTTTACTCTAGGTTAGCTTTAGGTCGAAAGCAACTATCAAAATAAATGGAATGGTTGATTAAGTTGAAAGACATCAGATACAGATGAGAAAATTATGTCCAATTACAACCGATAAGAACAGTATTCAAACATTCTATTACAACAATTGACACAGACAAAGCGATAGTGACATTATTTCAGAGCAGCATTCTTTGAAATCAAACTGAGGAAAATATACATATTTGCGTTGTTAATTTTGATGTTGTCAAACGGAGAATGTAGATCTTCGATACATATAACAAAACATTTGTATTGTACTTAAATATAAATATGTGGTGTAGTAATAAGCAGAACTTCTTGTATGTACCACATCAGCAGTAAATTATCCTCAAATTTACATATTCATGATATTATATATGCTTTTGTCATGCTCTCTGAATATACACTTCCCACATAACCCAACCAAACAATGCAATAAATGGTAAAAATCTTAAAAATAACAGACATATTTCGGTATAGTCAATTCCCATTTTCTCATTCGGTCTCAAAGTAAACACCTGAAATTAAAATGATAATAAATATCAACATTATTATAATAATACAAAACAATGAGAATAGGTCTAAGTACACGTTTACACTAAATCTTTTTAAAATGGTCATAAGTCAAG
This sequence comes from Mytilus galloprovincialis, assembly GCA_037788925.1. Lineage (NCBI taxonomy): Eukaryota > Metazoa > Mollusca > Bivalvia > Mytilida > Mytilidae > Mytilus > Mytilus galloprovincialis. The sequence goes on along the minus strand of CM075333.1, from coordinate 46,566,321 downwards.
ACATGACTAAAACCTAAATTTGAACTCCATCTTCGTGCTGTGAAGCAGAATGTATGATTTGTATATCATTTGGATAAGACAAACTTAAATTGAACTGCGGAAAGGAAACGATTTGCAATTTTCCAGGTTAAAAATGGAGAATATCTGTAGAATGGAAGATTACTCACTGCCACATATTTACATATTATTTGGATGAGAAAAACTTAAGTTTATACTACGGATATCCAAAACAAAATGTATTGGTTCAAGTTATAAAGGTGTATAAGTCTTAAACCTGCATTAGCTCACTGCCCAAGTTTTTAGTTTTTAAAATGTACCTTTATGTATGAATTTCATAAAATATGGAAGAGAAAAATTAAATAAGGGTGCAGATAGTGTTAATGAGTTTCATTGGCACCAATTAATGATTTGAAGTAACAGTAAAATCAAATGTTTACCTCTTACACACAGAGAGGCAATGGTAAGCTATCCACTCTTTTTTATACAATACACTGGTATTTTACTATTTGTCCAAAGTTGATTATTTTACCTCACATTTTTCATGTAACTATATCGAGTATTCAAAAACGTTTTGGATATCTATTTTTAGCATAATATATTTTTGATCAAATCTAAATAGTTCAGTGAAATTCCAATTATTTATTTCTATATCAAACCTGTTTCAACAGTCGAAGAACTGGGACATCCAATGTAGGAACAATACAGTTATGGTCAGTTAGGTTGGGGACAGCATCACTACAATAATTAGTTATACTAGCAAATCGCCATCTTGGTATGCCTAAAAGTCCAATAAATTGATCCTCTCGTTCTTGAAGTGCATGTCTGGGACTGTAACTGTCATGTTTATCAGCATGTGTAAATACACCATATGTTTGAATATCTATAATGTATAAAAAGAAGTTGCATTTGATGAAAATTTTCGTTTTATGTTTTTATCTTCTTACGTATATGGATTGAGATGTGATTAAAGCGATAACTTGAACAATTTGATTTAAAACGATTGAATTATGCAATACCTTTCGTAATAATATTAGTTATGCAGATTGGATTTATGATGATTGAGATATAAGTCGTCTGCACTTCCCGTACGTGAAAAAATATCCCATTTTGTGTGACTACAGATGTAATGGGTTATTGAAAACTATTGTTTGAAAAAGTAGCCAAAATCTTCGACTAAAACTCCGATATAAATAATTGATAACCATACTCTGGCGATTGTATTCTAGTATGGAGAAGGTCGAAAGACCACCATTAAAAATTCAGACACCTATTTTTTATCTACTTTGATACTTTAAACATGTAAAAAAAAATGATGTTGAAAACAGAAGAATATACGGATACGAAATCTGTTCAAAAATTCAATTAAGTCTGTTAATTTTATATCTTTTTTGGTATTCCAGTTTACTACACTTACCTCGTGTCCTTGCAACTTTTTGTATGTCTTGTAGTAAGTTTATAGGTAATGGTTTCTGAGGGTTCGATGAACAAACTACAATTATTCGATCAATCTTCTCAATCATCTCTTGGTGGTATTTCTCACGCATGGCTTGTACACCATGGTCAATTCCGTATTTTAAAACTTCTCCTGTTGTTTTGTCAACATCTATTTTACCACAAAATAACAAATCCAGCAGAGTTTCGTTTTGAGATGATTTTGTGTTTATAAAGCCTGACATGTCCAAAAATGTTGGCATCGTATAGCTGTCTTTTCCCTTGTAGTAGGATCTCTTTTCGTATCTGAAGTTAAAGAAACAAATACCACGCTAAAATCGTTTTGCCTGCTGAAAAAATTATGATTCTTTTTATGCTGAAAATGTTTTCAATAAAGTTTTTACAATAATTATCACACCTATCTAGCTTTATCAATGATCTTTGTTAAGGAAATCAAAGTCATATGAACCCTCTCAGTGATCATGTTCATATTACATTCCTTCAATGCAACAAATGTTAGTTACAAATTAGTCTTACTATCTAAAAAACGGACTTAACCAGACAATCGAAGCATTGACCAAACATGAAAAGAAGACAAATGGCAGATGAACTCTGAAAGACAGATATGTACCCCTTACAAACTATCAATAGACCAAATATAGTCGATATATTGAAAATGGTATCTGGGAAAAATTTAACCAAATAAATATTTGTACTGGACAATGAACCATATACATGAGGTCAGGGTCAGGTGAACCCTGCCAGGTGGACAAGTACACCTTACAATTCTTCCTTACACCAACATATAGTTGACTTATTGTATAAAGCAACGTAAACGGAATACAGTTGTCCGTTGTTTCTTGTATCGTCACGAGAAACAGTTTAAATCAGGAAAAACGAGCATTGACCAAAAAACATGAAAATGAGATTAATGCCGGAGAATAAACTTACCAGACAGAAATTACCATTTTATATTCATTCCATACCAACAAACAATGGGCATACTACTTTCCTACACAAATTATTGAGCATCTACCATGTCTAAAGCTTATAGTATTTTGAAATAGCTAATGTAGAGAAGCTTTTAGAAGGTTTGCTACTCCATTTTCTGAACACTAGTATAAATAAACTCATCATATATACCAGATAGATTGATCATAGATTGATAGGGGATTATTAAAGAAACCAAAAAGACAATATAAAGGTCAATGAGCTTGTTTTCATTATATTATAAAGATTTCTTATTGACAACTTTAAGTTCTAAAAAACTGTTAAAAAACTAAAAGGATTTTATAAAACTTTTACAGATTGCTTATACTTTTTTTAATTATAAATATAAAAGAGTTATAAAAAAAAATGGGGGTCAATATGTAATATTTGTAAGGCATTTAAATGGATAAAACCAGATATCGATGATTCCAAAAATCAGAAAAAAAATCCTGAAAATTAAGAGCGAACGTCCTCAACCTTGATAACTGATCCATAATAGATGTCTTTGTCCGATAAAACCTGTCTGCCTATTATCACATACAATTAGCCTATAACGCATTATAACAGAAATTCACACGACAAAAAAATTAATACAGTTGCTATTAGCAGATTCTGATCCTTGAAAATTGAGAAAGGGCAATAGGAAACTTCGCAACATAAGTCATACATTTACATAAGCAAGGTATTAAGAACCCAGGTAAATAAATATAAAGAAGTATACAATTAGTTAACGTCACCACCACCTCCTGATTAGTGTTCTTATAAAAGACATTCTTGAAGACAGATATATGCTCAAGATTTGTATACCTTCAAAATCAAATTGATAATAAATATAATTAGACAAGTTATAATTTACTGAATGTTAGTTCTTCTTGATGCAAGACATTTCGGCCACATTGCCAGTTCAACCACAGTCGTCTGGCTACAGTAAGTTTGAAAACATGGATATTTTAGACTCGGTTCGGTTAGAGATCTTATTATTTTAAAGGGAGGCAGGTAATTGTAAAAAAAAATTACGGATGTTAAGAAACAACTGAAAAATATTCTGTAAATGTGTGGAATCAATTAAAATTTAGCTACTTGTATCAGTGATTTATTCATGAAAAATGTGTTCTTTTTGGTTCTTTTCACCCTCATCTCGTAACTTATTTACGGCACCCCCTCTCACACTTACCCTACGGCTAGACTGCCTTAAAGCTAAACAGTTTTTGTTTATTCAATTAGATTTTCTTTTGATCGATTCAATAGAATTTTAGTCTTTTGTTGACGAATCGTGCGTATGAGGTAAATATATCATTCAATATGATGAGTTTATTTGTATCAAATAAATAATATGATGATCTTTAATTTTTTTCTATCCAGCAAATTGTCTCAACTAACAGGTGCGATCGGCCCAAAAGTCCTTTGACATTACAGTTCTCTTTAATTGTGACACATAATGTTTATTTTAAACTTGTTGAATCAAGTTTTTCTCTATCCCTGTTCCACTCATTGCGTAATTTATCCTTGTTTAAAATGTTTCTGAAATAGTTTATTCATAATATAAAGTATGCTATACTTCAGGTCTTACCGTTTTAGAAACCATGTGATATGTGTTTCATTACCACCCTTGTAAGGAAGGTCGCCTATAGGAGCAAGTTCTTCCCAAAAGTCATCGTGTGGCTTTAAACTGGCAAATATGGTATTTAGAAAGGATGATTTGCCGCATCGGGGAGGCCCTATTACTGCAATCGTCATAGGCCGAAGTGGAATCAAATTCCATTTTATCAAGTTCTTTCTGTACGGATTACCAAGGCGGTTCTTGCAAATTTTCAAAAATTTTTCTCTTTCTTCAAATAATGAATCTTTTTCTGGTGATGATGCAACTATGACAGGAACGCTTGCAATTTTTGATCGAAATTCAGACACCTAAAAAGCATTCTTTATATAATAACATATTTATTGATAGATGAAATGTTATATATATATATATGTATATAGGCGTAAAAAATAAATTTCACATGTGCAGATGTATATATTCATTAAATAAAATAGTAATATAAGTTTAAAAGTTAACAGTTCCATTCCACACGTTGAATGGAACTGTTAACTTTTTAACTTATTTTACTATTTTATTTAATGAATATCTGTTTATATATATATTAAGCGCTAACTATATAGCTTTTTGGAATATTTCTTCAAGGTTTGAAACCATATCATATCATGCATATGTAGCATTTGCATTTTTATGATTTGCATATTTGGAAATACGTTTATATGATTAGTCGAAATGGCTTCCGGTATGAATTCTTAAAGTAATTTATATTTTGATAGACGACATTTGGCTGAGCTACTTTTTGTAACCAATATAAACAAGTTAATGGCGATAGTAAGACATCCGTCTCAACGTTAATGCAAATATTTACTTTCGCTCTGCGTTCATCAATACTTGAGTATCAGACACAAAACATTCATTTGAATGATAATGATACATTTTTATTGTTGATAGCAAAATCTAATCATACACCAGACCAATACACTGACAAAAAAATTACGTGTGATATAGGTGACGAGTGAGGCAATTGAATTATTATCTTCAGTTTGTTAGAGTTATAAGGATAAAACCCATTTTGTTACGGAATCTATTGATGCATGAATTGCACCAAGTCACCAACAAACATATCACAAAAGACTTTTACTTAACTTTATTTGTTTGTGAGTGAATTTGTTCAGTTCATCCACCAATAAATTCCTTTTAAAAGGCGTGTTATCCTATCATAATCTTATAAATGATTCGAACAAAACTTTTTGGATGCTTATATATATAATTAGCGGAATTTCTTTAAATTATTATCATTTTTCTACATGCTACATGGGTATGCGTATGTTTATCGGTGGTACAACAATGAATGGTTTTGGTTGGTTTTTCTCTCTGTGTAAGGTAATTTGTTACCATTAAACAAAGTACATATCTTTTCTATTTTAAGTTAATTTCCCATTGACACATACCCCATTCCCATTCTTAATTTTACATCAGTGGTCCAGTATCGTATTATCATATAAAACTCCATAAAAATATCAAAGTCCTATGAATAAATAACAAAAGCCAAAACTATTTACAGATGAATTGCCTAAGGGATAAAATTTCAGTTTCTGTACGCTTGTGATTCCTTAACTAGAATAAGCATGGTCGAAATCTCTGAACGTATCAGGCAAATAATCATAAAGGTATAATACCACCGACTTCTATGCATATCAAAACTGCAGGGTTGATTGGCTAAATTACTGTTGTATCGATCCGGAAGTAGTGAAGCAGCGTTTAATATTGATTGCGATTCGAGTGTGTTTGCGTCCATTTGTTTCCGTTTGGTAAATAAAGAAACGAGGGAAAGAAGTTTTTCTTTTTCCGTGAACGATACAACAAGCAGAAAAAAATGGTCCATATTAAAACGACAAGGTTGCTATTTCTCACTTATCCAGGATTCACAGGTTTAATGAAGTTATGGGTATATTTGGTTCTTTTTTTTTCGCTATCAAAATGATTATTGTTTAAGGAATTCATTATTGTAGACGTCTGATCAATGAAGAAAAGTTGATATATCTTCTTCTTTTGTATAGCCCTCCTATTGTAGGAGAACCACCATCTATATATTACAAAGACGAAAAGACAAATTTAACGAGTTGGTAATGCTTTGTTTCATACAAAATAATGGTCAACGTAGATACAAGTATCTTGTTTTAGAGAAATATGAATCATATTTTGTAAAAATAAACACTCTGATTGAAACAAGAAATTCTTTGAAACTGACAATATCGTATAAACAAGATGCTTCATTTTTTATAAACAAAATATTTGTTATGTTTGCTAAATAGTATCAGTGTTACCAAATGAATTGATTGAGTTGTTTTGAATCTAATGCAAAGGAAATGTCAGACCATTTGCAAACTTGCTCATGATATATTTCTGACACATAGCTGACAAACAGTCAATGTTTGTTGCATTTTGATGTTCAAACATCTCAGATTGTGCTGCAGTTGATTTAGTTATACTTAATGCCATAATATATTCAGACAACAATCTTACCTTTTTTGAGGTATGCTCTCCTGTTTTCAAATCCATATCAAATGTGTTTTTACATGACTTATTTCCATGTTTTAGAAACTCATACAAAGAGTTATGGACCTTTTCACACTTTCCACATATCAACTTGTCCTCCTTTGTGTATGTACTGACTGCCAATATTATAAGTATAGTTACTCTATGAAGTTTGTTTTATAATACAATAATGCTGATGGTTTGATATTGTTTTTTTGTATACATTTTGTAAACATTTTAAAGTTGTTTAGCGACATCATTTACGGTTAACTCAAATTTTCATTAAAAATTTTGCAATGCCTATGGAATGAAATTACTGACAACTTCAGCATATTAATAGCAAAAATGCTTTATACTCTTAAAAGATCAAGATTCTATGTGTCAATTTTAAAGGATTTACACAACTATTCGTCCAAAGATGGATCAAAACGATACCTATAGATAATACAGCAAAACAAACTTTTCTTGCTACTGCTTGTTAAGCTATATGTATTGAAATCAGTCATTTTCAGAATTTTGCAGAAACATTTATATATGCATATGCTAGTAGACTGCTTACCATCATTTCCTTGTACCATTGTAATGAATATACTAATTCTGATAGGTTCTGTATCTTCTTCTGAACTATTTGCAAAAAGGTTGGTTAGTAATTGGTCAATGCCTTCCAAGAAGTTATCTGTGCTTTCAAATAATATTGGAGCTAGTTCAATCCATAAAATAAGTGATCCTGTTTTAGCAGAAAGAATTTCTATATTCTTAGTACTTCCATTGTTAGAACGCTGACTTGCTTCGTGTAGTATCTCATTATTTGGCGATGACATCTTCACTTTTGCAATATTCTTTTGCCCTATAAACATATAACAAAAACACAAGATTAAATCAAATCAAATCAAGATTACTAAAATACAAAGACATCAAAATATTTGATCAGACCATAACATTTCGTATCAGGCTAACGACTGTTAAAATAGGCCCTTAGATTTTGATATATTTTTAACCAGACAAAGGTAAGAAAGTTTCATTTAGAAATAGTTTCGATATAACTCTTGATACAAAATAACCTCATTTTGGCGCAACACATCAAAAATGACAAAGTATTAGCCCTAAAGTGTGCATATCTTGTGTTGTAACGTCTAATTTTGTAATTTTTTCAATAACTTTTTACAGTGTTAAGCATAATACACTTTGGCAGCCATCCATGATCCAGAAAATTTGTGTGTCTAGGCCTAGGGATTCAATATCATCATTGGTTACTTTTGATTACTGAACATTTAAGGTTGTGTCCAATAACATGAATGATTTTGCTGCAAGTTTTGTTTGTCCAAAATCGATTTTACATATATCCTTATTGGTCAATCAATTTCCAAATTAAGTTAAGAGGGGATGGGAGAGGGGGTCAGTAAATTCATTTTTTTTTATCCTACATTGAACTGTTGATTTCGTCCCTAACAGCGAATAAATATCAATAAAAGTATATGCCTATCTATACATCTATACATCAGCAAAATACATAATTTGTATTCAAACAACTCACCAGTAAAACATCCATTCAAAATTAGATGAAGATTGTAAAGAAAAAGTCGAAGAGGAACCGAAACGTGCATGGCAAAAAAAAAAAAAGATAAATGAGAAGACATATATAAGTAACCATACGGCCTTCAATAATGAGCAAAACACACATCGTATAGTCCGCTATAAAAGACCCATTAATGATAAATTCCCGAATAAAGCTTTATGTTTTTACCGTAAACAGGTTTCTGTCCTAATCCGTTTCCAGCAATCTGAAAATAAAATATGCTTTGTTTGAATTATTATAATACAATTACATTTTAGCTTTTCCTCCCAAAGAGATATTGCAAGGACTGCAAGGATATGGAAACATATCAAGTTAACCTTTTTCAAAATAAACATACCATTATTGGAAAATATTTCATGAAATCTTTCGTAAACTATTGTTTCTATAAGGTTTTGGTGTATTTCAAATAAATAAATAAAAATCCAATCAAGCATCTTCTACTTATAGAATATTATCCAATCCGATCAAAGTACGATTAAAATATGATATTTGTATTTGCTCCGTTACAGGTTTCATTGTATTTTGGGTAAGACCTGAAATCATTCCATTTGTGAAATAACCTGTCATTTCAAGTAACACGTTGGCACTTTGAATTACAATTTGTGTTCCCCCATCGACTTTTTTGTCTCCTTAATTCATAGACAAAGATAAAATTGCAAAAAGAATTATTAGAAATAAAAAAGAATATTAAAATAATGCATGTGTATTTAAATGGTGTATTAGGTAAAGAGATATGTTTCATTGAAATTAAATTGAAACGATATTCACGAATCATGTTAAGAACATTAAATGTTCGGACTTTATGTCGATTTTCTAATATATTCACAGTTTACAATATTTTCGATGTCCATCCTTAAAAGAATCAATAACTTTTGAAGGAAACGATTTGCTTAAATGCTCAAAGTTCGGCGCACATAGATCGTATACAAGATACATACTAACCTGCTTGTAGCACTGCTTCGATGATTTGTGTCTATTAAATTTGTCTGAACTTCTGAAAACGGTTTCACATCCGCCACAAATAAATTTGTCTCCTTCTGCAATTCAATATGTATAAAGTCATTTCAAATACAATCAGCAACCATAAAGCTTAGTTATATTATGTATGATTTATTTCAATGACTGATATCTATAATACTAAAATTACGAAGTCCAATTTTTCAGCCGTCATCACGTAAAAACGACGTATCAAAGAATTCAACTTTATATATCACTAACATAGTACAAATGTGTAGATTGAAAATTACACCACTCCAGGCCCTTTTGTTTTCCACGTAATTAATATTGCCAATAATTAAGAAGTTCCGGGTCGAGTCCGATACCGATACCAATAGTATATTCACCTGTTACCTATTACCTAATCTGTACGTTCCGCATCTGACAGGCGCACCACCAAACGGTGTATTCAGGGTTAATATGCTATATACACGGGTCATAATCACAGGGTTGACACTACTAAATTGTCAAATAGCTACCTATAGTAGTATTTTAATCAGTAAGACTTTCTAAGATAACAAGACTAAAAATGAGGAACAGTTTTCAATTTGTTAGTGGGCATACATGATGTAAAACAGCGAATCAAAGAATTCATCTTTATTTATAACTAATATAGGACAATGTTGTTGATTAAAAAATACTCCATTCCAGGACCTTTTGTTTTCCAAATAATTAATATTACCAATAATTGATAAGTTCCAGTTCGACGGGTTCAACAGAAAGATTTGAAAGCAGAGAAAAACTGTGTATCTTATAATCGGCATGACTTTATCAGATGATAATACTAATACTAAAATAAGGCTTGCGCATAGTCATATACCTTAATTCAGTCACGGACCCGCGATATCACGGGTTAGTTCTAGTATATTCTATAATTGCCGTTTCCCATAAAGAAAAGAATACATTAAAACTTCTTATGTCATGACAAAAAATATTTGTTGAAAGAAAAGTGCAACTTTTCGTTACAGTGTTTTTCTTGATTTTCAAGTATAATCTACTTTTGGTATCAAACACTTCTAGTAAAAGTCCTTTATAGCTACCTTCGTGATGATATACTGTGTCTGTATCGTCTTCTGGTTGCATTGTTGTCTGGAATATATTAGCTTACGTTTTTTTTAAGATTGTTTTGAAATATCCGTAATAATTTATTGATTTTTTTTAATATCATTTTGACTATATATGTGGTAAAGTTATTGTGAAATAAAAGCTGTAAAAAATATCTAGTGAATATAAATAAATTTTAAAAAAAAATTTAGTTTATTTCAGAAAAATTTAAATTGCGAGAATAGTCCCGCAACTCCCTTTATGGTATGTTATGTATTCATACGTAGATAGAAATAAAAGTGATGTAATACATGTAAAATGGATCAAACAAATTTTAATTTTATTCAATGGTTCAATGAATCACCGAACAGAATTATTTTACACAATATAACTAGGGACTTTCTACTATGTTGTTCGACCAGATGTATAATCATCTATGCTATTGGTTACATTCAAGCATTGTAGACTAGAATATAATTCTCTAAATGAATGATAACTCATTGTAAATACCAGGTTTTCAATTTTGTACGCCATACGCGCGTGTTGGCTACACTAGGCTTATTACACTCGAAACAAACTAGAGGCTCTAAAGAGCCTGTGTCGCTCACCTTGGTCTATGTGCATATTAAACAAAGGACACAAATGAATTCATGACAAAATTGTATTTTGGTGATGGTGATGTGTTTGAAATTCTTATTTTACTGAACATTCTTGCTTCTTACAATTATATCTATAATGAACTTTGCCCATTAGTAACAGAGAAAAATATTTGGTAAAAATTTACATAAATTTACCAAATTAATGAAAATTGTTAAAAATTGACTATAAAGGGCAATAACTCCTTAAGGGGTCAATTGACCATTTAGGTCATGTGGACTTATTTGTAGATCTTACTTTGATGAACATTATCGCTGTTTACAGTTTATCGCTATCTATAATAGTATTCAAGATAATAACCAAAAACAGCAAAATTTCTTTAAAAATTACCAATTGGAGGGCAGCAACCCAACAACCGGTTGTCCAATTCATTTGAATATTTCAGGGCAGATATATATTGACTTGATTAACAATTTAACTCCTTGTCAGATTTCCTCTAAATGATTTGGGTTTCAGAGTTATAAGCAAAAAACTACATGTTACCCCTGTTCTATTTTTAGCCGTGGTGGCGATCTTGGTTGGATGGCCAGGTCATCGGACACATTTTTCAAACAAGGTACCTGAAAGATGATTGTGGCCAAGTTTGAATTAATTTGGCCCAGTAGTTTCAGAGGAGAAGATTTTTGTAAAAGATAACTAAGATTTACGAAAAATGGTTAAAAATTGACTATAAAGGGCAATAACTCCTAAAGGGGTCAACTGACCATTTCGGTCATGTTGACTTATTTGTAAATCTTCCTTTGATGAACATTATTGCTGTTTACAGTTTATCTCTATCTATAATAATATTCAAGATAATAACCAAAAACAGCAAAATTTCCTCAAAATTACCAATTCAGGGGCAGCAACCCAACAACAGGTTGACCGATTCATCTGAAAATTTCAGGGCAGATAGATCTTGACCTGATAAACATATTTACCCCATGTCAGATTTCCTCTAAATGTTTTGGTTTTTGAGTTATAAGCCAAAAACTGCATTTTACCCTATGTTCTATTTTTAGCCGTGGCGGCCATCTTGGTTGGTTGACCGGGTCACGCCACACATTTTTAAAACTAAATACCTCAAAGATGATTGTGGCCAAGTTTGGATTAATTTGGCCCAGTAGTTTCAGAGGAGAAGATTTTTGTAAAAGATTACTTATATTTATGAAAAATGGTTAAAAATTGACTATAAAGGGCAATAACTCCTAAAGGGGTCAACTGACCATTTCGGTCATGTTGACTTATTTGTAAATCTAACTTTGCCGAACATTATTGCTGTTTACAATTTATCTCTATTTATAATAATATTCAAGATAATAACCAAAAACAGCAAAATTTCCTCAAAATGACCAATTCAGGGGCAGCAACCCAACAACGGGTTGACCGATTCATCTGAAAATTTCAGGGCAGATAGATCTTGACCTGATAAACATATTTACCCCATGTCAGATTTCCTCTAAATGCTTTGGTTTTTGAGTTATAAGCCAAAAACTGCATTTTACCCCTATGTTCTATTTTTAGCCGTGGCGGCCATCTTGGTTGGTTGACCGGGTCACGCCACACATTTTTTAAACTAGATACCCCAATGATGATTGTGGCCAAGTTTGGTTCAATTTGGCGCAGTAGTTTCAGAGGAGAAGATTTTTGTAAAAGTTAACGACGCCGGACGACGGACGACAGACGACGGACGACGGACGCCGGACGCAAAGTGATGGGAAAAGCTCACTTGGCCCTTCGGGCCAGGTGAGCTAAAAATTGAGACGCCTAACTTAAATCCAAAATTTTCAAAACATGGTACAGCCTGTAACAATGAGAAAACCTCATACCCTTTAGTTGACTATAAAAGGCCACGAAATGGAAAATGAGAAACAATTAAAACAACCAACGTCCTTAATTATAACAAAACAATCAACGAAAACAAATATAACAGACATGATCAAATGACAACCACTGAATTACAGGCTCATGACTAGAGACCTGCACAAAATGGATTTGGCGGGGTAAAACTTGTTTGAGATTGCTCAATCTTTCCTGTGACCTAGAACAGGGGAGTAACAGCACAACATAAGAACAAATTGTAAAAATCGATCAAAATTGACTCAACTCAAACTATCTGAAATGAATATTGTGTTCTAATTTGAGTGTAAAGAACTATCAATAGTGCAGTAAATTGGCACTGTTACTACTTTGATATGCTACTATAATTTAATTATGTATATGTATATTGCTCTGCAAATCAGCGGCATATGTTTTAACGCAGCAGGGCAGTCAGTCTCCACGCATGTCAACTATTTAGTTAACGTTGTAAGTACAAACATTTAACATCTGACAGTTCAACTTTAACTGCAGATAAAAAAAAATATACTTTGAAACGGGTTAAAATAACGTGTTTTGTTTAGATCAAGAAATATGAAAATGTGCATAAAATCATATTTTCGATTATTTATGTGAACTTCCTTTTTGTCTGTTCATGCAATATTTCTAGCACGGTTTAAACTGTTCATGTCTCAGAACTCGAGATAAGTTACACATGACGGGATTATTAAAATCAATAGCATACAATTGCGACAGATTCTTTTTGTATACTTTCGTCACGAAACACATATATGACAGACATAAACCAACTACAATCAGTGAACTATAGTTGCCTGAAGTGAAACATGCACATATAGAATATGGATGGGTTAAACATGTATCTGAGCGCTCAACCCTCAACTTAATCTGGGACAGTGGTGTCACAGCACGACATAAGTTCAAACTATAAAATCAGTTGAAATGGGCTTAACTCATCAAATCGCTACAAAGCGGAAAAACATCAAACAAACAAAATATGATATATCTAAGACTACGATAAGGTTTTTCTTCACTTACCAGAGGATCGTCACTATCTACAAAAAATTCAAATGCAAAATTAAAATTAAATTGAATATAAAGGACTTCTTATATTGCTGATGCGGAGGGAATGACAAAATATATGTCTTCTTATTTAAGTTAAATGTCCTTTAAAGTATTTGTATAATTTAAGGTTTTTATACTAACTTTCTTCGTTGAAAGTTACTGTTTGATTTCTTGCGTACATACCATTTAAAGATGCTGGTATATTGATTTATTTCCTTTTCACTTTCTATCATATATCTTTATAAAATTTGGTTTTTATTACTTAATGTCAAAAGATATATTAGTTAATAGGCGAACATATTTACCGACATTCGTTTGGTGATAAGAAACTGAGATTGTTGTGATAACCAGCTTGCAAAACACAAATTGAATATAACTTTACCTGCATCCTCTTAAGGTAGCACAATACAAATATTTGTTTACTTCCAATCATTAAGGGAGCTACCATTTGATTTTTATGGGGGGGGCTAGGATGAAAAATTTTGTCCTGCCTTTTTTTTTACTGTAATCTCTGTCCTGCCTTTTTATTTTTCACTCTGTTCGATCCTGCCTTTTTTTTTTTTAGTTTATCCTGACTTTTTTTTACCTAAACTGTCGTCCTGGCTTCTTTTTTTTTGCAAGTGTCTCATCCTGCCTTTTTTTTTTACTCAAAACTCCTGTCCTGCCTATTTTTTTCAAATTTCATCCTAGCCCCCCCCCCCCCCCCCCCCCCCATAAAAATCAAATGGTAGCTCCCTAACCTATGAAATGCTGTAACTTTCTCATGAATGCATAAAAAATAATAAGAGAGGAATAAAATTGAAAATGGAAATGGGGAATGTGTCAAAGAGACAACAACCCGACCAAATAAAAAACAACAGTAGAAGGTCACCAATAGGTCTTCAATGTAGCGAGAAATTCCCACACTCGGAGGCGTCCTTCAGCTGGCCCCTAAACAAATATATCCTAGTTCAGTGATAATGAACGCCATACTAATTTCCAAATTGTACACAAGAAACTAAAATTAAAATAATACAAGACTAACAAAGGCCAGAGGCTCCTGACTTGGGACAGGCGCAAAAATGTGGCGGGGTTAAACATGTTTGTGAGATCTCCCCCCTCCCCCCCTATACCTCTAACCAATGTAGAAAACTAAACGCATAACAATACGCACATTAAAATTCAGTTCACGGGCGTCAGTACAATCATCTATGACGGTTACAAGGCCTGAGGCTATCTTTACAACTTCTGGACATGACGGCGCTGCCATACCAACAACTGCAACAGTATCAACGACAAGAATGTTGATGCTAACATTTTCTAGCAATCAGGACAACTTCGTCCACATTCCGGACATGTTACCATGGCAACCAAGACGAGCAATAAATCCCAAGCCAACTGTTGATAACACACATTTTGTGTCACAAACAGGTAATGTGACCAATAATGAGTATGTACAAATTCCCAATAGAATTGAAAGTGTTCATGAGAATCTTGGCATAAATGTAACACAGTCAATTAAAGAAAAAATATTGAAAGGGGAATTCATAGATTTAGCTTGTCTATTAAATCATTCGTCAACACGGGTTCTGACAAACAAAAGTTGATATGGGCTCAAGGGGAATTCATTTTACAACCCATTTCTCAACAATCAAAAATTACAAATATTGAAAAGTGGACAGATGCTTTCACCCATTTTTATTTATATTTATTGTGCTGTGCACGTAAACCGATTTAAGGAATTGTTAAAATACATGCACACAATACGCCTTGGGGCTCAAAGAAACCAAGGTATGGGTTGGAAAAATTACGATGAGCAATATAGACTAAGAGTAGCTCATGAACCATCCAGTTTATGGAGTAATATAGACAATGAGCTTTGGTTGGTATATATGCAACCAGTGAATACTATCTCAAATGTGTCCTTAAATGTATCTAATAGAAATATTCAAGACAGTAGTGGTCATGGGAACAAATGCTATAGTTATAACTATGAGGGAAGCTGTTGGAAAACACCTTGCTTTTATAGCCATTTGTGTTTAAGGTGTAATGGTTCACATCCAATTATAAACTGTCAAAGACAACTGGGAAATGTGAGACCACATGTTGGTAATACACAATATAACACAGGCTCTCAGTTTCAGTTTCGGGTACCCGGGGCTCAGTATAGAGCAGGGTCCCAGTTTCAATTTCGCCCCAGGAGCGCCGAGTCAAGAGTCAGATTTTCCCCAAGAAATGCCACACAGTTCACACAAGCAAGATCTAGACCAAATATCAGAACTATGGCGACTTGGTAGAACCCTATTAAGATTGGTGTTTTGAAAAATATGCTGAGGGCATATCCGCATGCAGGTGTAGCAAAAGAATTATACGAAGGACTTTTATGTGGTTTTCGTTTGAAATATTCAGGTCCAAGAATAATTTTATTTCCAAAAATTTACAGTCGGCAAATTGTCATAAAATTGAAACGTTGGATAAGTTAGATCAGGAGGTAAAAGCAGGTAGGATGGCTGGTCCTTTTTTTTTTTTATAAAAGCCTATTTCTACTCTTAGGACTTCTCCTATCAGTCTAGTACCAAAAGAGAAAGGTTGAAGGTTAATATCTCATTTATCATATCCGGAAGGTTCCGGGGTCAACGATTTTATTGATCGCGATGAATATTCCGTTCAATATGCATCTTTTGATGAAGCTATACAAATGGTAAACTCACTCGGAAAGTCTGCATTGATTGGGGTACGGGACATAAAGTCCGCTTTTCGTTTGCTGCCAGTGCACCCATCAGATTTTGAATTGTTAGGGATTTGTTTTGATGAAAAGTTCTTTGTAAATAAAAGTATGGCTATGGGATGTTCAATTTCATGTTATTTATTCAATAAGTTTTCGACCTTTTACACTGGTTAGTAGTTGAACGGAGTGGAGTGAAATCACTTGTGCATTATTTGGATGATTTTTTTATTTGGAGACCCTGAGGATACACCTGTATGTCAAATGATGCTAGACACTTTTTCAGATATTTGTGAGGAACTAGGTGTTCCGATTGCTTCGGAAAAATCAGTTGGACCTGTAACATCTTTAAATTTTAAGGATTGGTCATTGACACTGTTGAAATGGTTGTCAGAATACCACAAGACAAATTGTTAAAGCTAAAGTCCTTACTTGAACCGATTTTGTTGAATAAATAGATTACACACAAGGACTTAGAATCAGTAGTGGGTTTGATGGCTTTCTGTTCAAGGGCGATTACTTCGTCTAGGGCTTTCCTTCGCAGGTTTTATGACGTCATAGAGTCTATAAAAAATAAAAAGCCTTTTTATTTAATTAGAATAAATAATGATCTCAGAGAAGATGCAAAAATTTGGCTGATTTTTCTGGAACATTTCAACGGAGGTTGTTATCTATCAGAAAACACGTGGATAACAAATGAAACGTTGCATTTGTACACTGACAGCTGTGGTAACTCTGATTTAGGTTGTGGTGCATATTTTGATGGTAAATTGGCACAATATAAATGACCGGAAGCATGGTCAAATATGCCAATCATGAGGGATATTACTTTGTTTTAGAGTTGGTTCCAATTGTTTTAGCTATTTTATATGGGCATCAAATTTCCCAAATCGAAAGATGTTATTTCGAATTGACAATATGCCTTTAGTTAGCATTATCAATAAAAGAACTGCCAAGTCGAAGCGTGTTATGGCATTTATTCGCCCCCTTGTTGTTTTTACAATGCAGCACAATATTCAGTTTAAAGCACAACATATCAATGGTTGTAAAAATGAAATTGCAGACTCGATTTCTCGTTTTCAGTTGAAGAGATTCCGGGAACTAGCACCCGGGGCCGAGTCGGTTCCAGTACACAACCCAGAAGAGTTCAGAGATTTGATATTGAGTTTGAAACAAACAGATTAATTAATTGTTCGCCTGCTCCTAATACAATTCAAGCTTATCAACGAGCTTTAAATGCTTTGGCTAAATTTAGGGATAGTTTTGATTTAGATCATAGTTTTCCAATACCATTGAACCACATTACTCAGTTCATTGCATACGTGTCTTGCTTGGACATGGCTCCATCTACGGTGAATGTTATATTTCAGCTATCAGTTTTTATAACAAGATTAATAATTACGAAGATATGTCTCAATTATTTGCTGTAAAGAAAATGATTGATGGAATGGCAAGGTCAAAGTTAAAGAGACCTGACAGTAGATTACCTATTACTATACATCTGTTAAAAAATATTATAAAGATTTTGCCCGCATTTTGTAGCTCCAGATATGAAGCTGTCTTATTTTCTAGTGCTTTTTCAATGGGATTTTTTGCATTTCTGCGAGTTGGTAGAATGACAACTGCATGTGGCAGGGAAGGGTCTAATCATGCCATTAAAATTGAAAATGTGGAGGTTACTAATCATAATATATAAATACACTTGGCATCTTCAAAAACAGACCAGCTAGGTCGAGGGACTTCAATTTTTATGGCCCGACAATCAGATGTTGGAATTTGTCCGGTAAAATTACTGCAAGAATATTTAAAGATTCGACCTCGAATTAGTGGTCAATTATATTGCCACTTTCATGGCTCTCCGGTGACTCGATATCAGTTTTCAGGAATTCTAAAACAAGCCCTGGGGTATATTGGTTTTGATCAATCAAAGTATGGGACGCACTCATTTAGAATCGGTAGTGCTACTTCAGCAACTATGCTTGGTTTTTCTGACGAGCAAATTAAAGTAATGGGTCGTTGGAGTTCTGATACTTTCAAAATTTATATACGAATACCACAATTTTGAATAGTTTCGTTGAATTTGATGGTCAATTAGTATATTTCATGTCAATACATACATGTATTAAATTGTAGGCCAAGAAGTGTCAGTATGGATAGTAGGCTCATCTTTGAAAAGAAATGCATTTGTACACGCAAGAAGTAGAACAGGTGGTGTAAATTTAGGTCTCCATAGAATAGGAGTTAAAACTGGGTGGCAAGGCTATGGTGGCATGGGTTTAAAAGATTTTGAATCGACAATAAAAAGACTGATGAAATATGAAAAAGCGCCGAAATATCTTGTCCTTCATATTGCTGGAATTGATTTGGGGAAGACAAAATTAGGGTTTTTAAGGAATGAAATCAAGGCCACCTTGGAGAAGGTACACAGTTATCTACCTAATAGTTCGATTGTCTGGTCTCAGATTTTACCCAGAACAAATTGGCGTCATTCAAAAAGTTAGGATAGCATGATGGCATGCAGAATTAGGATAAATAGTGCCATTGCATCATCCGTGTTAAAGAATGGGGGACATTATATAAAGTATCCAGATATTCTTCCTAATAGTACTTTTTTAAAGGAAGATGGTGTTCATTTGACTGATCTAGGAAATGACATATTTCTAAATAATTTGCGAGGTGCGCTTGAAATGTTTATTTGTTCTGGTTCTTATACATATCTAGATACATTTGGTACTAGTATGTGTATATCGTAGATAATTTTAAAACAGTATTGGCCACAGTCCTATCGCAGCTTCATCCCCACTTTAGTGGCGGTTGATCCGGTACGGTTGAGTTTGATATATACCGTTATTCTAGTGGAAAGTTTTAATCTTGTCCGTTGCAGTGCTTTTCTTTATAAATTCATATGTAGTCGATAAGATGTATAATGGTGACGTCAATTTGACGTTAGCGTTCTTTTTAACTTTGAGCTGCAAGTGAACAGACGTGTATAATTACAATACAGAGAGAAGTATTTTGAAAATACCCACCCTTCCTCCACTATATATAGTTAAACCATGTAGTTTTGTTTGGGTACTGCTCTTTTGTTCTTTTTATTTTCAGGTACATGTATATACGAGTAATTAGAGTTCCAATATGAAAAATTCTTCTCCATTGATGATTTGCCATGTGATGTCAAAAATTGCAGTAGTCAGTTAGATGCTGGTTGTATAGACACTTGATCGTTAAAAAGTGAAAAATGTGTTTGGCAACTTCGCTGCGTGTGATAAACTACAGTTACAGTTGTCTATATTTTAGTGATATTAAAAGTACATTTTGTGGGTCGCTGTATCCCAGGATCCAACAGCTAAGTTAGTTGATCGCTGTATCCCAGGATCATACATCTATCTATCTATATATATCTATCTAGTTATCTATAGGTTGCCAGAGGTAACCAAAAAATGATCTATACATCTATGAATCTAGTTATCTATGAATCTATCTAGTTGAACAATATATATCGTTGAATCTATATGTGTACGTATTTAAATTTGTGTTAATAATAAAAAGCTGTGGTCAATACTGCCAATAAATCTTAGTTTTACAAGCCATCTCGAATAATCAATTATTATGTAATTAGTCGCAAAATCTGGGTAAGTTCACTTGAATGGATTTAGCTCCATCATCTCTTTAACTAAACAAAAATGTTAACGAAATCTCAATCAACACATGGGCTTCAAAAGGGTGTCCCAAATTGTCCCTAGGGTATTCCAATCTCTCATTAATCTCTAATTAGTGTAAACATCCTTACCACACGAAAGAAGATAATGTTTAATTAGGTGTAAAATTTGTTATATACATTCTATCTGAAATATGAGACACCCTTTTGTAGATAATGGCCATAGGAACAACATAGAATACAATCAACCCTCTAGGAAGACATATGCAGAAGCTAATTTCAATTTAAATATTTTAGACCCGGTTAACATTATAATTGTTTACATAATTATTGCATTATTCTAACATTGAATAAATTTGAAAGAGTAACATGTTAGCTATCCATAACTTGCACTTTTATAAATTTTCAAGCATTACAAAGAAAGTTACAGCGTTTTAAAACTAAGGAGTTGGAGTTATAAAATCTTTGTATTGTGCAACCTCAAGTTAAAATGGTCAGCTTGTCGCGACGGAAACAAATGAAATACCTTTATCATTTTTATATGTGTCAAATCCAAAACTTTTGATATAATAAAGTCAGGAGATGTTTGTCTCCTGTGCCTTTTCAATGCAATGCATAATATTTTTTTTCCGTATTACAGGAAGTTTTTCTTCATTTTCAATGATGTATGAATGTATCATCAAGGCGAAAGCAAACAAGCAACAAGTTATACTGATAATAAACCCTGAAAACTTGTATAAGCTAACGGTTATCACGTCTCTGTCTCTGGCTTAGGAATATGTATGCAGAGTGGAGACAGATCGGGTGCACCCCTATTGTAAATCAGCACTCGAGCTTTAGTTACAGATCAACGAATTCTGGATCTTTTTTTTATTTTTTTACATACACATTTAGACATCTGGATTATTCAACAAGTCCTGTAATATATTTTGGGTGTTTATTTCACTATTTTTGTGTTTTATCGTAATTTAGGGACGAAAGTGTGTGTGTGTGTGTGTATGGGGGGGGGGGGGGGGTTAACACAATATTAGAATTGTTGCGTTATCTCCCTCACTCTCTTTTATATTTTAACGTCGTAAATCATGAAATTCTTCTGTCGCAAGAAAATTCATGTTTGGCATATGTCGTTGTATGCAGTGTGTTTGTTCCTTGGTTGGCTTACATTGAGGCGAAACGCTATCTCAGTCCCATAACAGTCGTGATAAGATTACATAAATATGATCATTCAACAAAGAAATAAAATCTAAGGAACAAATATGTCCATGGTTACATATATGCAAGCTTATACAAACGATGTGTTTCTCAACTTTTTACACATGTCTTTAGTATCAAAATATATTTAGTTAACATATGTTAATAATATCCACATGTAAGTAACAGCATATGGTTCTTAATTCAATAATAGTTTGTTCATGAGTGTCAAACAAAGGGACGTAACTCGTAAATTACTATCAACCCGCCTTGTCAGAAATATCGACACATCGAAGTGACACATTTGCGTATTACAGCGTACCAAATGGCACAAATATGACATATCATAGTCCAAGTTATGTTACATAACATTATTTTAATTTAGCATAGCTTCCAGATAAGTTAAGAATGAAAATTACGATGTTAGTTTTTTTTGGTCAACACCTATAGACTTTGAAGACACATTTTGAGAGAAAAAATTAGTTTAATCCATAATTGAGTAGATCGATATACTTCTTATTTATTCAAGAATGATCCCTTAATAGCAAATAAGTTTTAATTCATGCCAAAACTTTTAATTCCAAAAAACGGGCTTCACTTTTTTTGTTAAAAAATGCCCATATATGGTAATCACATGACCTCCATTGTTGTTTTAAGAAATGGGGTCAAACCGTGGTCAGCTTTCCGACTGTGTAGGGTTTTTTCATCATTTGCCAGAATGTAGTTGGATTGTATTGTGATATGTTCAAAAACATAATAAAAATGATAGGTCACCGAGCTTGTTTTATATATCATATTCCTGCTGTAAAATAAAATAGAAAATAATCTTGAAAATGTCTTTATAACTTCAACTGTTTCTTTTAACTACTTGGAGATACTCCCTTTAATACGCAAAGTTTCAAAAAGTATAAAATAAAGTAAAATCTATTCTTCTTTTTTTTTAATGTGGACTACCCAACGAAAGTGAAAGAATAAAAGATGTCTGCATATTTAACTTACCCAACTTTTTGTTTGCCTTTCTTTTGAACTGACCCGCCACAAAACTTCCCTCTTTTAATATAAGCTGAAATCCGTAATCTAAAAGCATATGAATACAAATTGAATGAATTTCTTCAGAAAAAAGTAATGTAGTTTTCACTCCCTCTGTTGGCTTTATTTGATTTGTTCCCACTAAAACAATGAAATTTAGATGCATGCAAACTTTGCAACACACAAACATATTGTATTTATATAAAACACCTGTCAGATATTTTAATTAGATAATTTAAAATTATAAAATGAATAATTATTTCGTTTCATTTTGTAGTATTTTGTTTCGTTTTGCCCTTATTCGTTTCGTTTCGTTTTTTTCTGTTCCGTTCCGTTTCTTGTTCGTTTCGCACTTTACAAGTACCCTCTGTAAACGAAGATAATCGGTCAGCATACACGCATTATTCAAGTTGCGATCGTCTATTGGTTGACCATTGATTTATTATGGAATAACCACATGTATTTTTTTGCTGTGTTAACTCAAAAAATGAATAACGTTTGTGGGTCAGTGGTCAGGTAAATTTACGAATTATAAACCTAAAAAAAATTGTCTCATCCTTATAATCAATCCAAAAGTTATTAAGATTTCAACTTGCTCAAAACCCCAGGATTCAATTCAATTGTATAGCGCATGCATGTATCACTGTGAAAATTGACACATTTTATCCATGGTACATTTAACTTGAGTAGTTTCGCAATCATGGTCTTTAACATTACAAGAAATTAAATTATAAAGAACTCATCCCATTCAAGTATTTTAAGAGATATATGATAATAATATTTATTTTTTTTCTCTTATTTAAAACTTTTACTTACTCAGTATTTTAAACATTTTCTTATAACGACCATCAACACGTTCTATGATGTATCTTATGTCTTCTTCGGTACTGCTAAGAGATCGTCCGTTCATTTTCGAATATTTCTTAAAATCTTGTAATATTTCCTGAAAGCAAACAACTAGTTATGTGCATGTGACTGACAATTAGTACGTGCTTATTTTTGCTGAAAGTAAATAATCCTTTTGTTATTTTCATTGCTCAAAATTAACATAGATAATAGGAAGATGTGGTGTGAGTGCCAATGAGACAACTCTCCATCCAAATAACAATTTAAAAAGTAATGTCTGTTTAAATTATGGCTTAATGCTGTTTTACAATTACTCTTATACATGTAATAGCAATGACGACATATAATATTCGAATAACGTTTCAAATTGTTATTTTTTATTTTAGAAAATGTTTTCAGATTTAATTGAAATACTATATATGAGAGGCAATTGTTTGAAATATATCAAATCGAGCCTAGTTGTATTGTTTTCGTGAGAACGATAGTGGATCATCCCGAATTGCCGATGAAAAAAACGCTTAATTCCGATTGGTCCAAAACAATAAAGCATTCTTTCTTTGATCCTATTTATATATAATCATTAATTTCAAAGTCCCTATTAGCGTAAATTCTTAATTCACCTACAAATAAAGGTCAACCCTAAGACTCTTGCACCACCGTTGTTAGAATATATTTTAGCTGATGAAACAAGCTGATGAAACAAACTACTTTTATTTTTCTACAATTTATTTCTGCTGCGAGTTATTATAGATCATGATTAAGGCAGCATATTTGAATTGTGGTGAGCAATGGTTTGAAAGAACTATGTCAGTACACACGGGAAGATATACATTGAGAAAAATGATTACTTCAATAAATCTTTCTTGACTGCTGGAAAACGCTAATATTTGAAAAGTACATTATCATATATTTGCAAATTCATCTTAGCTTCTGTTCGTTATACAAGTAAGTGGCTATATCTTTTCAAATTGATATTTTGACACTTAATTTTTCAACTAGAGAAGTCTTTGACATATAAACTTACCTTTGTTTAGGTAAAAAATAAAACAATAGAGTTGCACATACTAAATATGTTAATCAGCTCTTATTTGAAGATCAGTCGGTATAAAGGTACAACAGTAAATTGACCACTTCAAATATATGTTTGAATGCCTGAAACGGTCTTTGAAATCGTCGAAATATGATACCAATTTTCATATGAAGAAATTTTATTAAAAGTTAATTTAATTCCAATTTTGTCAATGTTTTAAGCCTCTGTCATACCTTACCGGATAGCACGAACGGACGCCTAACGGATGAAAATAAACGTTAATTGTCCGTTGACTAAATTGTTATCTATTGGGATCCGTTGATGTACCGACCGAATAAAACAGACTTTTAACGAATGCATAACGGACACACACCGGATATGCAACGTACGAGAAATGGAAACATACCGGACAGAACGGATGTCGAACGTACATCTAACGGACGAGTACCGCATATAACGGACACCTAACATAAGCGTACCGGATAAAACGGAGGTACAAGATAATCGGAAAAATTAAAGGAGACAATAATAATACATGTAAATCGCATAAATATTCAAAATGTTTCTGTGTAACTTGTTTTGGTTTGTTCTTCAAAATGCCACCAAAGGGCACTGTCTGGCCTGAATACGAGTTGCTTGATTGTGAAGACGTGCCCTTACTCTAAAATCTATTATGAATAATAAAAATTCAAGAAACTTAAGAAATCTGTCATACCAAAATTGGCATTTTTGACGCGAAATTTCCAATTGGCAGTTATCCGTTTCAGATCCGTTCATCATTCGTTATTCGACCGACATTCGTTTTATCCGTTAAACGTCCGGTAGAAGTCCGTTTCACATTCGACCGACATTCGTTTTATCCGTTAAACGTCCGGTAGAAGTCCGTTTCACATTCGACCGACATTCGTTTTATCCGTTAAACGTCCGGTAGAAGTCCGTTTGGTGAATTTGACTACCGGACCTCCAACGGATTCATAACGAACAAGTAACGGATACAAAACAGAAACGAAACTGACGCCTAACGAACGTTCAACGGACATTTCATCCGCTGGGAGGCCGTTCAAAGTTTTGAACATGCTCAAAATCTTCCAATTGACAGAACGGGTGTCGACGGATAAAACGTACGCCAAACGGACATGGAACGGATATGAACGGACGTCTAACGGACATGAACGGATTGAAAAAAGGTATCTGTTGGGCGTCCGTTCGAGCTATATGTTAAGGTGTGACCGAGGCTTTAAAAAGAAATCTAGATGCGTTTTAAGCGTCATTTCCATTAAAACTTAACTATAAGAATATAAATGCAATTATATTGAACTATTTTTTTCCGTTAAATTTCCAAAATTTGTTGATTATTACCTCTCGAAATTCTTGATTAGTCTCAAGCTCATGGAGAACAAAAGTTCTGTTCCTTTCTGCTTCCGTTATATCCAACGGGTTGTTTATTAAGTCTTCTAACATATCACTTGTTTCATTTTCTTTGTTGCACACTTTTGCAATAGTAAATATGTCTAAAGATGTTCTATCTAATATTGTATCAAATTCTTTGTCATATAAATATCCTCTTACTGCATGGGCATAATCATTATTTCGCCCAGTAGACAAATTTTCAATCGCTTTTTTCAATGAACAGTATCTGTTTAAAATTAGTGAAGATAAGCGTGTTGAATGCAAGTGTTCTGGCGTTATATCTTTTTCTGGCCTCCGCACACATACATGTATGTCATCCGGTTTACCATGACATGAACAATTAGCACATGGTGGTGTGTTTTCTTTGGGGTATAAAGCACACCAATCCTCTTTACTTATTTTACAATGTTTTCTTTGGAGTACAACGTTTCCATTGCAGCAGCAACACAACTCGTCCCATTTCCACAGGTGATACAGGTCGTGTTTGTGTTCTGTTAAAAGATTATACAGCGTTATGCTGTCCGATAAACAATTTGCCCATAAAGTTTCAGAACAAAAGTTAACAAGCAGAATTCGAAGTAGCGTGATGTCTAGATCATTAACTGAAAGATTTTGCTTAGTAATAAAACGAAAATTTACTTTGTCTGTGCTATTATCCAGTGTATCGAGTTTTGTAAACATTATTTCTAGTTGTGTCACATCGAGAACTTTTTTAGATTTATTCCCAAAGCACATATGTAGTAATTCATGTTGGTGCTGATCAATAAACTTTGGTAAAGTAGTTTTAACCGATGCTATATGATGTTCTAATAATGCTCTTTTTGTATTAGCTACGATGTCGACAAAAAGGGTGTTGCTTTTATAAAAGTTCATTCTAAGTTTTTCTTTCTCACTTCTCGTAGCCATTTCTATTCCTGTATTGATAAAATTAAGAAAAAGTAAGACAATCATAATAAGGATTTGCATATTGTATGAAATGAGAAAATGTTAATATAGTTTGTAGTGCAAACAATGAAAACACACAGTATCCAAATACTGTAACAAAGAGCCTGTGTAGAAATGAATAAACATCAAGCAATTCACGCGTTAATATTTAATTACAGGGAAAAAGTAATATGCATGCATGTGCTGGACATATACATTTCTTTCGTTCAGTATCAACACTGTTTCATAAGCTCACCTTACGCATATGATAATGTCACCTTTTTCAATCCTTTAATTTGAAAATCAAAGAGTATTGTCAGAATGTTCTTCTTGTATAAGCGATTTATCAAATAACATACCTCAAATGTGCACAAAATAAAAGTAAGCCAGGTCTCCCTATTGATATTTATGAATTTACCCAATTTGCTAGGCAGCAGTCCTTTTGCGCCCATTACTGTTTTTCAGGGGTATCATTTGCGCCAAATTTTGTTTTCCAAATGTATCAATTGCGCCAATATTTGGAACTCATTTGTGCCAATTCACATATACACATATCTATCATAAATATTAATGATTAATATATATTTATTCTTATTTTTGGCTTAAAAAGTATCATATGTTTGGAGATATTTCACCAAGAAGATAAGCATCTACAGAGAAATAATTTAAAATGCATTAGACAATCAATGTACGCAGAGAGAATACAAATTATTGCTTTGCTGAATATTTATACAAGATATGCCAATAGATAAGAAAATAGAAGCTTTTTCTGATTATATTATAGCAGAAGCAGAAGCATTCCACAGGAATTATAATGAACTGTGTTGTTGGTTTTTTTTTTGTATTTCATCCTTCATTGTTTGTGTTTTTGGTTAAATACATTAATTTGAGAAGTACCCATGCAGCAACAGTAAGAAGATGATAAGTTTCAGAAAAGGAAACATTTGCTGTGTAATCCGCCGATTCAAAATCCGAATTAAGGAGGAGGGAAGTCATTTTTATTCTAATTGGCGCAATCGTATGTTTTATCTTTGGCGCAAATGATCCCATATAATTTTAAAATAGGTGGCGCAAACGTAGCATTGGAGAAAAAAAAGTTGTGCCGCAAAAGGACGCATTTTTTGCGCAAACGGATCTCTCCCATTTGCTAAAGGACTTCAAACTCCAATCATTTCATACAAATTGTAAAAACTGCCGCCATACAACTGCCAAAACTGGCGCAATTTGAGATCTTGTCAACAAAGCAATGTCCAAAAAATACTTTGTCACAAGTTTGCTTACGCCAAGATGTGTTTATCAGTCTATGGCAGGACCGTAGCTCACTACTAATTTGACCTAAAACTACATAATTATCTAACAGTAGACATTTGTGGTATAATATATCAATTTCAACAATGAATCTCATAAAGTATATGTTCAATGTATCACAGAAATGAGTTACTATAAGTTCTGTGGTAGAAAAATAAGAAGATACGGAATGATTGCCAATATGACAACTATCTACCAGATTCTAAATGACATGTCATCGTATACCCTTCGCCTATGAGGAAAACTTCTACCATATAATAAGCTTTTTTAAGCCCCGACATGACCAAGTGTTGAACAAGAAGACTTACCTCATGACTTATTCTAAATAATTAAACCTTCGTTTGATGAATTAATAACTACATATAGCAGAGAAAAAACTTTAACCAAAACTTATCATATTATTTGATAAAGCGATTGGTGACATCCCATTAGTCCGACAACCATTATTCCGACATCCCATTACTCCGACAGCCCACTATTCCGACAGCTCATTACTCCGACAGCCCATTATTCCGACAACCCATTACTCCGACAGCCCATTATTCCGACAATGCGTTTTTCTTAGGGTATGGGTATTTTTTTTCTAAAAAGACCAACTCCGTCCTCTATGGTATGTGTGGTTGTCCGTCTTGATTATAAATATTCTTTCCATGCATGCGGGATATTTGTCTCAGTATATTGAGTTGATACACATGCTTATAGCAACTGCTCAGTCCTTATCCTCGTCCAATATTCGTTTTACGTGTCAAGGTACTTTATCCATCTTTATATTTCGTTGTTTGTATGTCCAATATCAGTCTATGCTGTTCTATTTCGCTAATTTTTGCATGTGTGGCTTGATCTATCTCTTTTTAAATTAGAAGATGTGGTATGATTGCCAATGACACAACTATCCACAAGAGACCAACATGACACAGGCATTAACAACTATAGGTCACCGTACAGCCTTCAACAATGAGCAAAGCCCATACCGCATAGTCAACTATAAAAGGCCCCGATATGAAAATGTAAAAAGTACCTTATTTGTATCAAAATATGAACGAAAAACAAATATGTAACACATAAACAAACAACAACCACTGAATTACAGGCTCCTGACTTGTGACCGGCACATACATAAATAATGTGGCGGGGTTTAACATGTTAGCCGGATCTCAACCCTTCCCCTAACCTGCGACAGTGGTATAACAGTACAACATAAGAACGAACTATAAAAATCTGTTGAAAAAGGTTTAACTCATCAGATGGACAAAAATACAAGTGGACGTGGCCGGGTACTTGTACATCCCGACAACAAAAAGACACTAGGAACAGATCTGAGAGTTCTCGCCGTTATCTGAAAGCTAGTTCAAAGCCACTAACAACTAATAAAAAAAATCATGCATCTAAGACTTAACTAGATCTTCGGTCCCCCCTTTCGCGTATCAGAGGAGTGAGGTTTCCCCTACTATTAACTACATAAATAAATATATCGGAGTTGAATAACACTACCCACCCTCTTTGGTCGCAACACTTTCTCTCCTTGTATCAATCATCTGAGTTTTATTTAAATTAGTTTTGTCGCAAAAATATACAGTAAACGCATTTTGACTGCTCAAATAGAATGACTGCAGTATAAAAGCCAATAACAAACTAGTAAAAAAACTAAGACAATGTGTGACATTCTTGTCCTGCTTGTGTCTTTGTCAAATTGTCTAATTTTAAAAACTTTATGTGTTTTGTTGGAAATTTGACACTTATTTTTCATTTAAAGATTGTTTTCAAGAAGAAGAAAAATATTTAGATATTATTGATTTTAAGAAAGGTAGTTCATATGTTAATTCACAATCGGTACTCTTCTATTACATTTTAAAAGAATTGAAAATGCTAGATACTTGTACAGCTGATAAAGTTGAGGATGAGAGTCATTTTTTAATCGAATGCTCACTTCATAATAATTTGAGGGAAGAACTCTTTCACCATATTTCTAGCACATGTAAGAACTTTAAAAAGTAAGATAAATATGATAAATGTTCGATGTTAACACAAGAAAACTTTACTATTATTGATGATGATTATATTGTTAGATCTTTTGAATTATATAGTACATGTCTTGATACTGACTATTATTTGATATCAATGTGTTAGTTGCTTTTTTGTATTTTGTCTTGGTAACTGAGGATTATAGTTCTATAAAGATAATTATATCAAGTATTGTAATGTCTTAATGTCAGGAATATTGACCCAATCATTAGACCGCGGCTTTGAAAAAGTGGGGGTATACTGTTTTATCTCTGTCTGTCCATCCGTCAGTTCGTCCGCCCGTCCCATAAATATTTTCGTTGCATCTTTTTCAGGAACTACATTACAAGGATTTCTGAAGGTTTATTGAAGTTGGCTATGTCGTGTGATGGGTTTTCAAATTCATTACTCATTACATGACAGCCAAGTTGAAAATTGTCGTCACATTTTTCTCAGAAACTACAATTCAATGATTCACAACTCAAACATTTCCCGTTTAACGAAATGTTTGGGTGGGGGTATCATCAGCAGCTCGTACCCTCAATGGTTGTTCTTGATTTATATGTTCTTTAAAGAGCCTTTAGTTTGGAAAATGACGTATTCTTTTCTGTTATATTCTATATACAGATTTCGAATTGAGTATATAAAAAGTATTCGAACAACCTAAGCCTTATTTTATATATACGGAATTATTTCTTAGAATATGTTACTACATATCTAGACGTAATATAATACAGACAGACAAATTTTATTTTCACCTGATACCCTGGTACTGACTTGTTAAATGTCGGACTTATGGGTTGTCGGAGTATTGGGCTGTCGGATCAATGGGTTGTCGGACTATTGGGTTGTCGGACTAATGGGTTGTCGGACCAATGGGGTGTCGGACTAATGGGCTGTCGGAATAATGGCGTGTAACCAAGCGATTCACTGCCCTGTAGTTCGGCAAACAGGTAATCGAAGTGACAAATCCTCGTATATACAAACAAACAAATAAGTCATGTACAATGTATCTCGTTTTTCGTTTTATATAAATAAGAACGGTAAAAATTCCATCAATTCTCTGTTAGGCAGCAACAATTTGATTTTCGGGGGGGGGGGGGGGGGGACTACGGATTTTTTTAGGAAAAAAAGTTTGTTTCCCGTTTTTGGAGAAAAAATAATTTGTTTTTGAACATGAGAAAAAAAATGTTCGCTTCACCCTCAGCTGCCACTATATGTAATGCTAAAATTGAAAGAAAAAAATTGTTTTCGACTTGTCGCCAAAAAAATAGATTGTCTTTTGCCGAAGGCGAAAAAGAAAGTTCGTCCAGAAAAAAAAACATAGCCCCCCTCCCCCTACCCCACACCCCCAGATAATCAAATGATTGGTGCCTTACGGGCTGTAACCGTGCATGTAAGATAAAACGTATTTCGGGAAAATATGAATGCCTACTCAAATAAAATCTATTTCAGTAAGTGTAATATTATACAAATATCCAAATATAATAATATAAGTATAACAGCAAACTTTCAGAACAAACCAGATTGATAGTATACAGATATACAGATTTGTATCACTACAACATAACAGTTATTGCAGTGACGTTGAGTTCACTGTCATTTATTCATCATCTACGCACAGACTTGTCTCAGATATTTTTACATATGTACATTTATCTCACTTTCAGGTATAGAGATTTGATTTTTTTTGTGAGACAAGTGCTTGTGAACATTCACAAGAACTTGCGGTCATCCGATGTTCAGTAATTCATTACTTTGAATTTTCCCAAGTACATCTCATTCTTAACTTTTTCAATGGGAAAATATAAAGATAGAAAAACTATTCATTGTGAATGCTAAATAACTCTTAACCAACCCATTAACAGACTTCATTCTCCTAAAATTCAGCAAAGTGTGGTATTACGCAGCAAACACACTACATTACAATAATGAAGCATTTCCTGATGTCATTTTATTTTTAGAACCAAAGTAATATTTTGTGTACTTTTTAAATGACATCTATAAATGTTTTTATTTTCTCCTTTTATCCAAAAGTTGCTATGCGTATAAGCACAAATGCCACATACCTACGGCGGTAACGCGACGCCTTTTGTAGTTTTACTGCCAGCTGGGCAGACTATGAAATGTTTTTACAGGTCGAAAACGTGCTATGATAGATAAAATTTTGCCAGACACTTTTCTTTTTTTTTGTTTGGATTCTTATAATACGCAAAAAATCTGTACATTTAACAGAGTAACATTAAATTGTGCTTTTTACTCTTAACAGACGTATAAATGATCTGATTACTAGACCATCTATACCCATATAGCCGCATACTCAATAAAGATTATCCGACCAATATTTCGGTTAGCCGAGTGACGTCCGTGACCATGATAATGTTCGATTAAACATTAAAGTTTGTCAATATGAATTATTAAATACTACCTACCTTAAATACATAAAACGTGTACGGGTTAAAATTAATGCACTCTACCAAAACGACACTTAAAAATACTAACCTTCAACACGAACATTAATTATATACAGTAAAATAAACCTGTCTAGATAATTTCATTTGGTAAATCAAAAATGGCTGCCTAATCCTTGACGATTCGATATTAATGTTACCTGTTAAGTAAACAAACAAAATACAGTTAATTCTGTCTATCTATCGACCTTGTCATCATTTGTACCTTTAAAGTAATATGATCCTTCAAAGTAAACAAAATGTATGAATATGTTTTATTTGTTATCAGTACTTCTAAACTGGTGGTCATAGACTTTTTGTTAAAGAAAATATCTGCTATTCAAATTTTTAGACGCGTACCTTTATCGTCTGTCCATACCCTTATTTGCCGATACCTTTTAACTACTTGTATATTAAAGTCAAAATGTACGATGGAAACACATATATTTCTTTTTATTAAATGCAGAAATGCACGATAAGATAAAAACAAACTTTTATTCATTTCATTGTTGTGGATTAATTTGCACATACCAATAGAAGAGGTGACGTTAAATAAAGTAATGTATTATTTTGTCTTTTTTTATAAATTGAATGTTGAGAAATCCGATTAATGATGACTGCCAGCGCTCATATATTTTATAAATGTTGTTTTTTTAATTGACTTTTGAACATTTGTGTGTTGGCCAGTTGAATCCATTTTGCGTTTTCGCCCTTCATATTATACAGGGCGAAGACGCGAAATCGCGAAGTCGAAAAAGCGAAACGGCAAAGTTGAAAACATGAAAATTCTAAGGCCCAAACGCGAAAACGCGAAATATTTTTTTCTCTCCGATTTCGCGTTTTCGCGTTGTCGCCTTTTCGACTTTGCGATTTCAGGTTTTCGTCTTTTTGCGTTTCCGCGATTTCGCGTTTTTGCCTTTTCGCGTTTGTTGATAGATGCCTTTTTTCGATGACTTATTTACAACTGCAGGTCGTTCATTTCGGGAAATTTATCAAATGAATAGTTGGTGACATTTCATTTTCGGAATGTAATTAATTGACTTCTCATTTTTTTACTTTTCCTGAGTTCCTTCATCTCTAATTCATTTCAGTATCGAAATTTCTGGCTCACGTGGAATATACATTCATTTTCATTAAAAAAAAAAAAGGATTACTTTTAAGCACAATATGACTTTAAGTAATTGAAACTATTAAACCTTCGTATTACAATGTACCAGTGAGCCAGATATTTATGCTTTGATACTAATAAGGAAAAATGACTAAATGTTGTAAGTAAAAAATATTAAGACTTTTATTTTTATTGCTTCTGTCCTATATCTTACTGCAGTCTTAAGTATGTACTGGTTTGGAATCACATAGACAAATACATGAGCTAGATTCAAACAAATTATAATGGGGAAAATATAAATTATGACTGCCTGATTAAGGAACTTACGAAGCAGGAAATCCTTGAAAACCACCAATTGGTTCTAATCTCCTTTGGTGTTAATCCAAAGGATGAAGACCAGGATATTCCATCCTTATATTGGATTCCTAAGCTTACAAAAAATCCTTAGAGGAAAGGTATATTGTAGGTTCTTCCAAGTGTTCCACTAAACCACTTTCAAAAGTTCTTACTGCCATACTAACTGCAGTCAAGGAAGGACTTCAGAATTATTCAGAAACGGCATATTCAAGAAGTGGTGTTAATAAGATGTGGATACTGAAAAATACAAAAGAGTTATTGGTAAATTTACAATCTCAATCATTAAAAGATTGTACCAAAATGAAACCTTCGATTTTTTTCAACTCTTTAAATCACTATTCCACATACTTAACTTAAGGTAGCACTACAGTCTAACAATGATATTTTGAAGATATTTTTTTTAACACATAATATAGAAGTAAGTATTTTTCTGCACAGTTTGTAAAAATTCCAAAGTCATTATCATATCACAACAGGGAGTAAATTGATAATGAACTTATGTAAATAAAAGCACATGGTAATTAATCTAAATGTATAGGCATTTGGGAGGGGCTAATATGTCAATCATCTGTTGATACCAGTGTCCAGCTGTTAATCCCTGACCACAAGATAAATATCATAGTCTTATCTAATTGTTTTGCAACAAAAAAAGTTTTTATTTAGCAAAAAAGTCATGGAAGTGAACATAGAAAAAGAAAAAAAAGAAACAGGAAAAAATCGACCAAAATTGAAAAAAATACTAAGGAAAAGAGTGGGAAAGTAATTTGGAAAGCCACTGACTGCCTGTATAAATTTTCTTCTCTTTGGTCTATTTCATTTAAATAAAGTTTTATGCATTTTAACTATTTTTTAGTTTATGTGTAATTTTTCAGTCCCATTAAATAAAATAATCATGTGGGAAAGTGTATTTTCAAGAAAAGGGTGGCCTTGATCTTTTTATGAACATGTTTTTTGATGCACACTTGTAATGTTCTAGCTAAATTAGTAAATTCAGACATGGTTTATTTCTTGTTTAAAATTCAAATGAAAATCATTCTTATATATAGAGAGAATAATGATGTTAAACATTGATTATATGCTGCTGGTCAATCATGTTATTCTCCTTTCTTAGGCTGTCTGGAAAGAGGCGGAGCTTTGTCTATTTAATTACTACATCACAGATACTGGTCAAATCTGTGACGTCAAACTCCCGCCAAATGCCCAGTGAGGGTTGGACAGTTAACATATAATGCAAAATTTACAGCATTAGAGCATCAAAGACCTAAAGTGTGTGGTTCTATTGATATAGACTAAAGTAATAGTATCAGAACACTCCTGGGGTGTTCCCAGTGGAATGTTTGTCTTTATATTGACTTTATAGGGGTTCTAAGAGGGAAATTCAGTTTTCAGGTCATTTCTCTGAACAATTTTTCATGAGAATTGTAAGGAAAAAATGTGAATAGAAACTTTATGGATACCCCCTTTGGCTTGATCTTGATATATATGAGTAAAGGGTGTATTTTCTACAATACCGTGTCCCAGTTTTTAGATAATTTGTTTCTAAATGAATTTATAGGTCTCCAAAGATGAAAGGTGAAATGAGGTTTGGCACCCAGCAGTTAAATCAATATATCTTCTTACTGAAAACATATATAAAAAATCTAAGACATGGTTTTGGAGATTGTATATGATGGTTGATTAAATAGATGAATACAAATTTTTACTACCATTTGACATGAATGTGCCATTTCCATCCAAGTTGGAAGACCACTTTTTTGGCAATTAATAAGCTTTATGTTGAGATTAACCAAACCCAAAATAAATTTATATATAGATTTAGAAAGAGTTATATTTCAGCTTTAAAATGAGGTAAAGATTTTAAAAATCCATTGAGTAGTTTTGGAGAAATTAATCTTTAAAGACTGTTGATTGGAGTCAGAAAATTCTGACTGTAGTGCTACCTTAAAGCTCGACCGACATAACTCTTCAGCTTATGTTTCCTTAACAAAAAGTGCACCAGACGTTTTAAAAATCTAGTTTTGGGCTTGAATTCAGCTTACTTTGTGATAAATCATACACGGTCAAGGAGAAAATATACCGACGAGGATATCATTGCCATGCTGGACTTTTGACAACTAATTGACAACATATTTGTTGAATTTGGAGGTTTGGTCTTCCAACAGACTATTGAAATCCCAATGGGTACCAATTGCGCCCCTCTTCTTGCAGATTTGTTTTTATATTCCTATGAAGCAGAATTTATCCAAGGGCTTGTAAAGAAAAGGGAAAAGAAATTAGCCCAGTCTTTTAATTTCACCTTCGGTATATTGATGATGTTCTGTTTCTTAATAATAATACATTTAGGTATCACTTACATTTAGTATAATTATCCAAGTGAACTTGAAATTGAAGATACCACCAACACAGCTAAATATGCTTCATATTGCTTCATATTTAGACATTTTTCTCGAAATGACTACTGATGTTAAGTTGATTACCAAAATTTATGACAAACGCGATGATTTTAATTTTCCTAAAGTCAACTTTCCATTTCTGTGTAGCAACATCTCAGTGGTACCAGCATATGAAGTATACGTATGTGTCTCAATTGATACGTTACTCTAGAGCAAGCTCAAAGTACGTTGATTTTGTTTGAACGAGGAATATTGTTTTTTTTCTTAAAAAGTTGCTTAGATAGGGTTATGAATCAATCAATTTAAGGTCATCACTCAAGAAATTTTACGGTCGTCATCATAAACTGGTACGCCTTTATGACAAAATATGTCAGAATTTTGTTTTTGTCACTGACTCAGAAATCATATCTGATATTATTCCTCGGATATAATAACCTTCCATCAGTACCGAACTGAACATAGAAATAACACGACGGGTCCCGTATACGGTGCATGAAATGCTTACTCCTCCGGAGCACCTGATTTCACTCCGAGTTTTTAGTGAAGTTCGTGTTGTTTCTTAATTATTATTTTTATAATAAAATTAATGGTACCAATTTTCCTGCACCAGATGCGCATTTCGACAATACATATATCTTCTGTGAGGCTCGTGGCCAGAATATTTGAAATCCAAAGCTTATATAAAGGATGAAAAGCTATAACCCAAAAGGTATAAAAAGTATAGCCAAATCCGTGAAAGGAATCTGAGCTTTGCATGAAGGAGATACGTTCCTTAATTTCTAATAATTTCTAACATTTTGTAACAGCCAATTTTTATAACACAAAAAACTCCGTATTTTCATGCAAGTACCGACGTACTGGCTACTGGGCTGGTGATACCCTCAGCGACTAACAGTCCACCAGCAAAGACATCGACCCAGTAGTAGTAATAACATTAACGGTACCAATTTCCCTGCACCAGATGTGCATTTCGACAATACATGTCTCTTCAGTGATGCTCGTGACCAAAATATTTGAAACCCAAAAGCTTATATAAAAGATGAATAGCTATAATCCAAAAAGTACAGCCAAATCCGTGAAAGGAAAATCGGCTTTTCATGAGGGAGATACATTCCTTGATTTCTAATAATTTCTAACATTTTGTAACAGCAAATTTTAATGACACAAAAAATTTGTATTTTCATTGATAAGTATAACTGTTGATGTAAATGTTCTTCGGTTTTGTGAGTCTTTGTTTTCTCCTTGGTTTTGATTGTTATTGTCTTGTGAACATTTTGGGAGAAGGCTTCAATTGACATTTGTCTCTAGTAGGCTTTCTCCTATTTAAAATTATTAACTTTATGTGTCTGCAGTGCTTTTCTGTGTTGATCTTCTACAGGCACGACCAAAAATAAATATTTTAAAGCTGATAAAGACTGTATTTATATCAAAGCACAATCAAGGAGAGGGATATGACCAAAGGGGTAGTAAAACAAAGTCAGGTGAATTAATCTCATGTCTACTTTGCAAGAGTAGAACACAGTTTCCTCTCATAATCTCCATGTTTTGATATCTCCCTTTTTTTTTTACATTCGATAAGAAATGGAGAACCCCAAATTAATTTGCTGTTATAAAAAAGAAACATAACTACGGATTATATGTGTAAATAAACTCATCATAGATACCAGAATTAAAATTTTATATTTACGCCAGACGCGCTTTTCGTCTACAAAAGGCTCATCGGTAATTAAGCGCATGCGTATTTTGTCTGGATTGCGATGACGATGACTTCGACGGTGACAACAATTTTTAAGTTTTCTGCTTATTTTACTTTTGTTAGTATTATTGAGTTTCATTTTTAAGTAAAGATTGCAATCAAAACATTATGGGACTGACTTGATATCTAATTTGTTCCAAGGATTATCGCTTCTGTGCGTGTCACATTTTAACGTTTTGTTTCTGTTGTGTCGTTTGTTTTCTTTTATTTTGGAGTGTGAATTCCAGGTTTATGTTTTTGGTTTTGATATTGTGTTTGCTGTTCTCATGGGATTTTGTCTAATGCTTAGTCCGTTTCTGTGTATGTTACATTTTAATATTGTGTCGTTGTTCTCCTCTTATATTTAATGCGTTTCCCTCAGTTTTAGTTTGTTACCCCGATTTTGTTTTTTGTCCATGGATTTATGAGTTTTGAACAGCGGTATACTACTGTTGCCTTTATTTATCACTACCTTTTTTGATACATAAAATAAATATTACATTGATCATCAGGGGTGGATTTAGGCGGGGGAGTGGCGGGCGTGTGCCCCCCCCCCCCCTAAAATTTGCAAAGCATGGGTTGACTTCAACATATTAAAGTATCAGAAGAGACACTTGCATCCTAAATATTTAGCCGTACCGTATTAATGTATGTTTGGGATCCGAAGGAAATAAATATAACTGTGTATATGCATCTCATTCTGATTTTAGTTTTTTTTTGTGGCGGAACAGTTAAGTATGGCTCGACCTCCAAAAATCAAAAAAGTAAAAAAAAAGATAGTATGAAAGGACAATTAAAAATCGCTGGAAAAAGTAGAACTTTTCGTTGGAAAAATATATTGGTCAGGTGGACAATTGTGCTCTGTCTCGTCTCACTTTGCGTCCGTCTGTCCGCCTGTCTATCTGTAGATTGTTGTCCAGTGTGGATTGAGGCGGTTTCAGCTTGAAACTTTAATTCCTCGCTCATTTTAACACACAATAGTTCAAAATATCTACATTTCACCCCTTTAGAAGAAAATTTCAATAGTTTTGCCTAAAAAAATCTCCAAAAATTTTTCGCCTCGCTACGCTCGTCCTAAATAAAACTTTGCGCCCCCTTATTGGAAATCCTGGATTCGCCCCTGATCATAACATTCTAAACATCCTATCCATAAGAAATTTATCAATGTTGCACATGCTCAGATATTCAAGACACCAAATAATGTTGCACTTGTGCAGGTATACAGGTGATCTCCTCTTATCTGGTGACGTCATAAAGGCGATGATTTCCGGTGACGGAGGACAAACTCGAAAGTGGTCTATCACTCTGAAATGAATGTAGATCAATATAGAGTCGCATTACTACCAGTAAATATCAGTTTTGTAACTATTTTGAGGTCCTTTCCTTAGGACAATCTCTTGTAACTTTGAATTAATTAGAAATTTTAGATACTATGTATTCTGCTTAAGTAAGTTTGATAGACTATATTTGTAATATATGAATGATATAATATTAAGTTGTATTACCATCAGTTCATATTAGTTTGAGGACTTTGTGCGAGGTTTGGCATGCCACAAAACCAGGTTAAACCCACCATTTTTGTCTTATATGTTCTCCTATTTCATGTATTTATTTGTATTGTAGTCCTGTAATATTATGTTGTCATTTCAATGTTATATTTAACTTTGCCATTAAAGTGCGAGGTTTGGCATGCCACAAAACCAGGTTCAACCCACCATTTTTTCCCCCTTTAAAATTGTCCTGTATCAAGTCAGGAAGATGGCCATTGTTATATTATTGTTCGTTTCTGTGTGTGTTGCATTTTACCGTTGTGTCGTTTGTTTTCTCTTATTTTTGAGATATTAAGATAAGACGTGGCACGGTACTTGTCTATCCCAAATTCATGTATTTGGTTTTGATGTTATATTTGTTATTCTCGTAGGATTTTGTCTGATGCTTGGTCCATTTCTGTGTGTGTTGCGTTTCGGTGTTGTGTCGTTGTTCTCCTCTTATATTTAATGCGTTTCCCTCGGTTTTAGTTTGTTACCCCGATTTTGTTTTTTGTCCATGGATTTATGAGTTTTGAACAGCGGTATACTACTTTTGCCTTTATTTAGACCCTGTCCCCTTTGTCATAGTCCAGTGACTGAGCAATTTTCAAAATTAAGTTTTTCTGCAAGATTTACATTGTAAGAACTACTTAAAATAAGCTGCAATATTTTCTATGAAGTTATGTCTGTATATCTCAGTTTGTCAATTATTGTTTGGTTATGTCCACTAGAACGTGGCCAAGTGACTGAAATACCAAGCAATGCTGGTGTCCATCAGATTGTCTATTTCTGAATGGTAAGCCAATAGACGAGACATATATCTCTGTTACCCTTATAGCAATTTGGGCATATAAATATTTTTATAATTAAAATTTGTGTATATAAGTTTGAATAAGTTTATAAATACAGATATGGGTATGAAAATAAGAACAATTAAAAAGTTTAGTTTAAACATATTTTATAGTGGATTGGGAGCAATGTGATTATGTTGATATAAACAAATTTAAATGTCGGTTTGTAAATAATTACAAATATTCATTTATAAATCTTAACAATATCTAATTGCTAAATGATAAATGATTGAAATCAATTATAATGTGGACATATTTCATTTTTTATGAATAATATTCAACATTAGTGCGGTAACAAACATATATTGTACCAACATGTGTTTTTTGTTTAATAGTTAGTAATGTAATATTATATCCTAATTCTTGTAAGTTTAGCTTGGCGATAATGGATATGAGTACAAAGCAGCAAAAGAAAGTGTTTCATCTGTCAGGAATGTGTCTATACTCAAATCAGGCGACTTTTATAGAGATCCACCCTAGTTTTTTGAAGGGGTTCGTGTTGCTTATTCTTCAGTGTTCTATGTTGTGTGTGCTATTGTTGTCTGTTTGTCTTTTTCATTTTTGGTCATGGCGTTGTCAGTTTATTTTCGATCTATGAGTCTGACTGTGCGTTTGGTATCTTTCGTCCCTCTTTTATACTGTTGAGATAGTGTCAAGACATCTCTAAGACAGTCAAACATGTGTCAAAATATATTCGTCGAGACGTCGAGGTCAATCCATTTTTTTAAAATTTTTCTGAAACTCTGGTCTGATGCTTTTGCGAATGCGAAGTAAATTGTATGGAACGGAAGGACATGGGTAATCAGAATATCTCCTCCATCAGAACGAAAACAAACAAAAAATCAAATAATTTTGATAAATCTATTTCCTGCTTGAGCTTTAATAATATCGAGATAGTTACTTGTCGTCCCAAGTATTGGTCGGCAATTCTCATGGTTTATGATACTGTCATTATGGCAAACAAAGACAAATTTAAAAAGAATATTCATCAAGTTGCCATACATAAAATAGTTGTTTTCTATGATACTATATGCCACTACAAACTCCCCAGAGTCTGAAAAGACCATATTTTGTGCTCGATCAGATTTTATCTAAAACAATTCGACATAATCTCGACAGTGGTTAACTGTACTCAACAAAACTTGAGTCTTGATTCAGTACTTGACAATATTGGTCTCTATAAACGCTTGACCAGTCTCAGTTTGTCTCGACCTGTTTTCCTGTCTAGACGAAGTCTTTATCTTTAAATTTTGTCTTGAATGGTCCGAAATAGCCCATCTAACTCAATTATATATTAATTTTACAAATTCTAGATTATTTGGTAGATTGGTGTATTGATGTCAAATAAAAAGATTTAACTCATAGGTAAGAAAAGAATTTCCAGTTCGGAATTCAGATTGTAACCTTACAACTTTGCTATTTCTTTTTGTAATCAATTGAATTTTCATAAAACTAAACAGCTATCTTCTTGTATATTGATCTTACATAATGCCAGGTTGTTTTGAAGTTTGATGTGTTGCTGTCAAATTTAAGGGTCTTATCAATAGGAAACCAAGTGCTCCGCAGGGCGCACCTTTAAACGACCGCAGAGGTCGAACCCTGAACAGTTGGGGTGAGTATAGACACGGCATTCAAGCTTGATACAGCTTTGAATTTTGGATTGTGGTCAAATTTTTGATATAATATGGATTTCTTTCACAAAACAAATGTCAAGATCTTATAAATCTGTTGCACAATATTGTGCAATTAAAGATTTTTTCTTCAAACTTTTTAAAAATTTGAAATTTTGGGGAAAAAAATGAAAACTACTACAACCCCCTTTTTTTGCAGTTAGTCCAAAACCTGAAATTTCTTTATACATACATTACAAGTAGTGTGAGGGAGGTGAATCCGAACATACCCAAAATTGTATGTTAAATGCTTTTGAATTATCTCCCCTACACTGCCTTGAAATTGTCTTAATAGTCCATTGACCAGAAAAATCTAGTTTTCACATCTTTTTTCCCTCCTAATTCCAAAACATTTAGAGTCATAACCCCCTAAATTCAATACCTACTACCCCTAATGGTATGGAAACATGTGGTATAATTTCAGATAGATTCATACACTTTAACACAAGTTATTGTTTGAAAACTACAAAAATGCTTATTTTGGGTCCCCCCTTTTGGCCCTTAATTCCTAGACTATTCTGACCATAACCCCTAAAATCAATAGTAACTATCCTTTTCTGGTATGAAAACTTGTAGTATAATTTCAGAGGAACACATTTACTTAAACACAAGTTATTGTTTGAAAACTACAAAAATGGCTTATTTTGGAGCCCTTTTTGGCCCCTAATTTCAAAACTGTTGAAACAATAACCCTCAAAATCAATCCCAACCTTCCTTTAGTGGTATGTAAAGATCCATTCACTGAAACTTGAGTTATTGTTTCGGAAACTAAATGCGTCTTCGGATGAGGAAGACGACATGATAGCATTATACGACGCAAAATTTTTGGCAGTCATATAATAAACTAGAGTTTTCAGTTCGGACTAATTCAGATAGTCACCTTTAAATGTTTTTAAAATTTTGATCAAATAAATTTAGGTTTTCTTTTAACTTTTCAGCTATCTTTATATATTGATACAATGGTTGAGGCAGATCAAGACTTGTCATGACTGATTCGAGACTGGTCAAGACAGGTTAAGTCATTGTGGATACCATTTCAGACTACACCAAGATTATCAAGTTCTAAATCAGACTTTTTAAGCAGACCAGACTTAATTCAAGTACAGTTTTAAAAGTTTTTTTCGAAATAATGTCGAGTCATTTGAAGTATAATGTTTGCTTGACCTTTAAATTACTGGTCGAGCACAAAATATATGGTATTTTCAGACTTCGTGCAGTTTGTAATATTGATGTCTAATACAGAAAGTAATTGAAGACCTAGTTCTAACCATTTCCCTGGAATTGAAATATGTTCGATGTAGACCTGATGTAATTTGAAGTCACATGAAAACCAGAAATAAAGATCAAAACAGAATACAGTATCAGCTAAACTTTGTAGTAATTATGTTATGCTGGACTTTAATAAATTGGTTAAAATATCAACACAGTTCAAGTTAGGACACAAGACTTTACCCCTCCAATGACAAAAAAGGCCCTTAAGTGTTAGATCGACATTCTGTGCATTTTTCCTTATGTTCAACTAGTTATTTTTTATTTTCCTTCTTGCCGATTGGATGAGTCAAACAATTTCCAAAATTACACAAAATGCTAATCATGCATGAATTGATCAGTTAAACAGCTACATGGTACAAATATAATCTCCTTAGTCAATGTGTGCTCATGACATGATACTACTGGCATAAAAATTACATAGTTGAATGTGAGATGATTCCAATGTCATAAACTTTGGCATGTTTGATAGACGCTAATTGCACACATATGTGTATAATGTCTCAACATATGTTAAAGATAAACAGAAACAGGTGGCACATAGTAGTTTTACTGCATTCAGAAGCAGTTTGCAAGAGGACAGAAATGATTTTCTTTCTTATGCACATATTCAACATAAATTATAAAGATGGAAATCATGTCAAGAAATAATAAAAAAAAACTTGTTCACTTTAAATGATGTTTGTATTAGCTACACATATTACATTGTTCATAAAAGAAATATACATGCAAACAATGTAACAATTATACACAAACTTATATTGCACATGTGAGATCTGTTTTTGCTGTGAAAAATAAATGCACCAAATATTGTCAACATAGTGTTGAAGCACTGCTTCATAAAACATATAAACGATATTACAAGTGTAAACTTTGGAAAAAACAAGTGTATAAAGTCCCTATTACTCAACATCTGAGGTTATGAAATCTAAATGAGTATTAAGAAAAATTAAACTTATATTGGAAATTATTTAGGTGTTTGTCCATTCAAAAGCAAATGGTTAATTTTTTTCTTTATATATGTGTGCTAAAGTATTATACAGCTGTTCAAAACTCATAAATCCATGGACAAAAAACAAAATCTGGGTAACAAAAAAATATTTCCAATTTTACAATTTTCCTTATAAAACTTGAATATTGAACCAATAACTGCATGAAAACCATAAGAAGAAAAATACTTCATACAGTAAACAAAACAAGATTTAGTTGCAAATTCCTCTATGTTGTGATTCCCCCCCCCCCCCCCAGTAATTACTGGCAACTCTATTACTTAGGTAAATAAGAGAATCTATTGATTTCAAGGGTTCATGATTGCATCATTATTGTTTTGAATATACTATAATCTTAATCCTTTGTCAACCCTAATAGCACCTTCAGATAGATGATGTTGCAGTAGTCTTTGTTTATTCATATATATCATGTATATATTTAGTCCTCAATTAATACCCACACTTGCACAAATAAGTATATGTTCTAAACCAGATTTAAAATCAATT
This sequence comes from Mytilus galloprovincialis, assembly GCA_037788925.1. Lineage (NCBI taxonomy): Eukaryota > Metazoa > Mollusca > Bivalvia > Mytilida > Mytilidae > Mytilus > Mytilus galloprovincialis. The sequence continues at coordinate 46,521,713 of CM075333.1, read as the reverse complement.
ATAAAATATCATATATACAATGTATGTATATATCTTTTGTTCTACAAAATTATACAGTTCATTGAAAACTAAATCTAAAATATGTTATTATGAAACCAGTACCAAAATCCACCCAATCCATTTCCCTGGATTTTTTATACTTACAATAGTTTGAAATTAATACTGATTTTTCAAGTTTATCAATACATAAAACTTGACAATTCAATGTGCGTTATATAATTAATAGCCTTTGCGAACAATTTTTAAAAGGTAAATAGTTAATGTTTAACTATAGCTATAACAATGCTTTTTGAGGTTGCCTCCTTAGATATTTTGCTTTTTTCAAAAGTTTATATAATCTTTTTTGTTTTGGTTTTTTTTGCATATATAATATATTCATGAGTATATAATTTTGTACAAATACAAATACAACTACCTTCAACCACATGATTTTATACTTAAGAAATGCATCCAAATCTTAAATTAATTCATAAAGACATCAATATATCTGTGATTCAGCTGAAAGAAATAATGAATTTGTGATAAAGCTAGTTTAGGTATCATTTGGTAATCTGTTTTTATCAGAGTGAAATATAGATATATTGATACATCTATCTATTTTTAGATAATGATAAAGATGATCAGAATTGTTTTCATTACTTTTCCAAAGGTGTATTATCTATATTGCTAAGTTTTTGTTTACTCCTACCATTTGCTTTATATAACCCAAATGATATATAAACACTGGGTATTCCATAATTTAAGCAACAACAAAATGGAACCCTACATTGCTTTTAATTGTGGTTTCTTGAAAGGGGCTTAAACTAACACCTCTGAATAGGCAAATTTCAAATTATTAACTTTTCTTTGCTGAAGACTAGTTAAAGTCAATCTACTTCTGCCAAAACAGGAAATAAGTTAGAATTATAACTGAACATTTGAAAAAAAAACATCAATTAAAAATTAACAATTAATATATTTTTATCAACAAATTATCATATCTAATAATGACTTATTTAACTATTGGAATGTTTTTTAAGTCTGATAACTATAGTTTAGGTTAATTTTGTCATTTTCATCTGTTCGTGTAATCTACTTGTTATAACAATTTATTAAACATATCATGCTTTAAGAAATGGTTTTGTATTCAGATTTTTTTTCTAATTTTGAGACAGCTGTCAACATGTGGACAGGTCAAAAAGTTTAGCTAAGCTCAAGTTTGAAGTAAAGTTGGTAGTTGGGTTGACCTTCAAAAATATCAAAGTAGGTAAAATATTCCTGATAATTTCCTTTGTACTTTATCATTGTATATCACAGATTTGTTACAGTTTTCATTAAGTAATCAAAATAAATTTGAATTGATTAATCACACAACAGAGTGTCCTTTCTATTGTTTGGTCTGACAGTTTCCTCTTATATTGACATATAAATCATTATTACATCAAATCTCCTTTAGTTCATACGTTGTAGTTATTTTGCTTATGCTAAGCAAGGTGTTGTACATTTGTTTTATCAATTTCAAAAAAAGCCTAATGACATAAAGGACTAATGATTTGTAAGATACCAAATAAGCTTAAATGGGCTAATCAAACTTCATATCAGCATTTTACTTGGGAGTTAGGTCTAGAAGTATTTCTGTTTCTGTATTCGTCCTAAATGTAATTTTTCAAGTAATGTTTTTAATGCATATTGCAAATGGGAAGCTATATATAAATTTAACTTTCTAAGTCAGTACTTTCATATAACATGTTTTCCTGAATGAAAATATGAAACTCATTTGGAATCGTGACCTGACAAAAATATTAAGTAAACACCGTAATAGCCATCTAATCTTTCAAAAATTATTTTACTACGCTTATAATTTTTTTTAAATTTTAATTTGTTTTCTATCATTTTGCAAAATCAATTACTATTCCAGTAGATTTTTATTCTTAAAAGCTTATGTAAAACTGTCTACATTGAAACTTGACAGGTTTTATTTTCCTTTATGTATAAAAGAGAGGTTTTTTTCAACTTATCAAAATATTGGCTATTTAGGAGATAACTGTAAAATCAAGTTTTACGAAGGTCAAGCTTAAAATACAATACAGTTATCTCCGGTGTCATTTGATAAATATTTTTGTAAAAAATGGCATAACTGAAAAAGTCCACGAAACTGTTGCATCGTCTTTAGCATCAAAACAATGTGACGTCAAATGTATACTCTGGGTGTCTTACATGAATACTAAACGTATTTTTACTTTTCGTACGCTTTAGAATGGTTGAAATATGGACAAAAAGAAGGTTTTTAGGCTTACAATGTGACTATCTTGTCAAAATAGTGACTTTCTTAGTTACGGACTGGTAGAACGTGAAATCTAACCCCTCAAAATATTTGTCAACGTTCAATGACAATTATCGTTACAAACTTGCAAAAAAAATGCATTAGATTCTTTTTTTGAATATTTCACAAAGCTTAAGTAAAATAGGTTTTAAAGCCAAAGTTTTCTTATAATTTTTCAAAAGATTATCTCTGTAACCTAAAAATTAATAACTGAAATTAGAAATCTAAACCGAGAGAACTGACTGAGCTAATGGTAGAGAACAACAGACAGAATGAATGATATGTTATGCTTTTAGTCTATTTTAACATGATTTCTAAAACCATAATAGAATCTGATGAGCGACTCTTGTGAGCCTTTTGTTACGGTAACTCAAATGTTTGTACCGACAACTTTATTTCTCTTTTACGTTAAGTAAAGTCTATTTTAATATGTGATGGAAAAGGTTTTTTTTAAATGTGGCTGTTGTGGTAAAATCAGATGTGGATCAAATCGATGTTTCAGAAAAGCAGGTTACAAGTGCAATAGTGGATGTCATTCAAATTTAGTTTGTAAAAATAGATGATTATTTATAGGTATAAATGATGTTTTAATATGATTATTTTAGAATAAATTGTTTAACTTTTATTCATTTTCTATAAAAGCATTAAACTAATTCATCAATTCAGTTATTATGTATAATCCCAGACATTTTTTCTATTGATTATACATAATCCCTTAACAATTTAGTGATTATACATGTTAAATATAATCATTTAACTGACCAGTGATTCTTATAATACCTGAAAATTTTAGAGATTCTACATAATCACTAATTATACAAATTCACTGTAACATTTATACATAACTAAAATGAAGAAAAAAAAATTCATTATTAACTTTTATGTAATTTTCCTATAATTTTATAGAATCTTATGCTATTGTTTTAATAATGGGTTTTTCTTTTTTTATGTTTTAATCATAGAGGTGTTTATAATTAGTTAATGTTAATGTAGACGAAACGCGCGTCTTGCATATCAAATTATAATCCTGCTACCTTTGAAAATTATTTACACCATTCGGTCGTTGTCACTGCTTGTGGATGTTTCGTCTCAGAGGGTATAACCAGCCCAGTAGTCAGCACTTCAATTATCAATTAATGGACTTTTTATACATTTCCTGTTACAAAACTTTAATAATTTTGTATTTTCATTTTGTAAACATTTCGGTGTTGACATAAATATCAATAGTGTGATCTTTTTATAAATTTCCTGTTTACAAAACATAGAACTTTTAGAAAAACTGATTTTCGTATCCCAGGGGTATATTGCCTTAGTCGTATTTGGCACAATTTTGTGGAATTTTGGGTTAATGCTCTTCAACTTTGTTCTTGTTTGGCTTATAACTATTTGAGCTGAGCGTCACTGGTAATTCCTAATTAGACGAACCGCGCGTCTGGCGTATCAAATTATCATCCTGGTACCTTTGATAACTATTAATATAATTCAAAGGAATGTGAATAAAAAGAGGGACGAACGATAAGAATGAAACTTTTAAATGCAATGGTTAAAAAAGGCAAAAAATATAGGCATACAATTGTACACAAAGCAACATAGAAAACCAAATATAGAAGACGACAATAATACTGAAAGAAAAAAAACAGATATATGTATCGAGTATACAAATAGTGTTTATCACAAAGTCCTAAAGAGCAGACTAGTGTGTATATCATATTTCAGTTAACAAACATTATGTATGCGCCTGTCCAAAATCAGGATCATACTGTTCAATAGTTTTTGTTGATTCATGTTTGTCACATTTGTTTTAACATAAATTAGGTCTTAACGTTTTCTAAATTATTTTTTTTCATATTTTTCGTGTCGTGGTCTTTTATGACCGAGTAAACGCATTGTCACTGTTGAAGGCCGTTCGGTTGCTAAAAGTACTTTACCAGCATATACAGAAATCATTCTGATCTACACTTGTACCTTCCATGAAGATTGTATACTGCAACATCATGAACGGTGCAAACAAGAAATGATCGTTGAAAATACTCAATCTAAAAAGTTATGCATAAAGACATTATTATTGTCTTGCCGTATCAATTGAGTTACTGGTAAATATACCAAATTTAATTAAGTAAAAACACATGTATGAAATAATGTAACAACGATAAGAAAAATCCTTACATTGATCTTTTAAAGGATAGTACAATAAAAACAGAAAGAAAACAAGATGATATTTTCTGCAGTACAATTATTTACCAAAATATACATAATTCAACATGATCAAGTAAAATTCAAAACAAGGGAGTGAATGATAAACTGACAACACCAAACTTGGAACTACAAAATTAATATAAACATTAACGTTTCTTGCTCTATATATTCATAGATTATTGATAGTGTTTCAAACAATAGTTTCTCAGCTACAATCTCATTGAAAAGCTACAGCCTTCAAATGACATGTACCCAAGAAAAATATGTTTAGTTATGTTTATATAGGCAACGTCAATGGTGTACACTGAAGGCTCATGACAGCAAAGACGCTTTGTCTACACTACAGAGAAAATCTGTCTCGCTCACAATATAATATGATATAAAAATTATCTAAATAAAATACCCATACAAAGTAGTGGTACACTAATTGATTTATGTTTTATAAAGATATGTTGGTCACGATCTGCATTTAAAATTTAAAAGTAAAATTAAAACTTCGAGGATAATTCAAAACGGAAAGTCACTAATCAAATGGCAAAAATTAAAAGATCAAACACACCAAACGACAGATAACAACTGTCATATTCCTGACTTGGTACGGGTATTTTCTTGTGCATAAAAGGATGGATTGAACCTGTTTTTATAGCTGGCCAAAACTCAGCAGTCAACATTGTGTTATAATATCAATCACTAAAAAACAACAAATATATAACAGAATAGCTAAAAATGACATAGAGACCAATCATATTTTAAAAAATATTAGCCAAAAATACACAACTTTACCATCGTAAAATAACACATGACGGGTTGTATAAGTACAGATTCACATCATATAGGTATCAAAGAAAAAATAAAAGGCATATAGACAAAGCACATAACAACAATGAAAGACAAGCATATAAACATATTTTACATTAGCATAATGACGGGATGTATAGGTACAGAGCCACGCTATATGTACAGATACCACAAAAGTCATATCAACAAAGCACATTACCAAAAATGAAAGACATGAATACGAGAATAATCAAAAACAATAACATAATGACAAGATGTACGAGTACCACAAATATCTTTATCATAATAAAAACAAACAAATATTTATCAAATAACCTCAAAAAGGCATATATCAAATTTAACAACCTCATTCATTGCTTTCTTGGGATCGAACGATTAGATAAACATTAACTCTGACGTAGAATCGTTCGGTTGAGGTCAGAATGTAAACGTCACACATGTAGAGATACAAAATATTTTTGTTGTTCAAATTCATGAAAGTATGTAAAGAATATAGTTTTTTTTAAATAGTTTTTTAAGGAATATCCTCTGCAGAATGTAAATTATAAGTTTCCCTTTCCTTTTTTTCGCTTGTCTATTTGCTTATTGTGTATTTCTACTAAAAAAAAAGAGAGACACGTCATTATGCAAAAAAGAAACACAAAAGGGCAAATAGAAAAAGCATTAGCAAATTTGAAAGACCGGAAAACAAAAATTATGTTAGAACAATAAGCAGAATGTTTAAGTACAGAGCCACGTCATATGTATTAAAGAAACACAAAAACACAAAAGGTCACACGGACTCTCAAAAATAGGGAATGGAACAATTTCGCGGGGAAATAACCATTGTTTTATGTCGAACAATTTCATGGAAAATGTTTTGAAAATGCTGCTGTCCTCGTGCCATTTTTAGTTATTGATTAATGAAATGAAGCAAAAAAAAATGGAAGAGAAACGTAATAAATACTATATCTGCAACAAATCTGACTATTCCTGACTCAAGATAATACTCAGAAAATCCAAAACAATTTACTTTTATTTGTAATGGATCTTTCCCAAGTGTTGAAACAAATACCATGTAAGCAACTAAACATCCAGTAACAGCTATTACATACTTCATCCCATTTGGTATCACAGAAAGTTGTGCCCTTTGCTTATTAGAATTAGTTATATAGAATGTATCATTGTGTTTTCGTATAACATCCCGTAGCTTGGACTTTAAATATTGATTATTTAGTATGTCGACATTCGGAGAGACCCGCTGAAGGAAAACTTTTGAATATGAATGAAAGAGGATTGAACCTACAAAAAATGTTTGCACTGATTCAAATTTGTCCAATGGAATGTTGGATGTATTTATCACCAAAAAAGTAATAATGGCAGGAAACATACGAAGACAAAAAGACAGCAACTCTTTCAAGAAAATCATTTTGATGGATAAGGATACTCCTAATTCTTCACTTAGTAAATTTCTGATATCATAAAAGAATTTTAATGTTATATGTGGAACGCCACGATGAAAGAATAACAATGCTCTTGGAAACATTTTATACCTACCAAATATCAGAGTACCAATTTCTCCTCCTTCCATGATAACGATTTTTTCAGCATCAATACATTCACTACTTTCAATTAAGCTAATAACTAACTTTAAATATTGTTTGAACAATCCATTGTATTCAATCAAAACATCTCTAAGATATGATATGACCAGAGCTACTAAGGGAACCCATATCTGAATTGAGAGCATCGTTTTAACATATGCACTGTATAAATTTACAAAGTGTTGTAAAAACATGCGTATTAGATTAACAATTAAAAGCAAATAAACCCACAAAATTGTTCGAAGTGTCCAATAAACCAAATTGGACCAAGATATTTTTAAACAAGTACATAGAAATGAAATGAAAATGAAAGCAGTTGGAATATCACTATATCCAAAACAAATCCAATTAATCAAAGCAACTAAGACAAATGCGAGTAAATAATGTGAAGCTAAGGCTTTGTATATATCAGCTATTTTAAAATAAACTATTTTATAATAATAAATTGACTTTATACAGTCAACAAAAATTAATATTACACACAAAGGCATTGCCGACATTATAATAGATAATTCATATGCTTCAATAGGTTCTGGAAGCAACTTAATGTCTGCATGAATACATCTGACCAAGCATTCTATCAGAAATATAGTAAAAAGTAATACACTGTACACTATAGAAATGAATTCATGTTTGAAATCAAACAACTGAATCGAATTAGAAATAAAAAGTAACATAGTGTATGTTGAGAAAAAACTACTACTAATAACTAATATTTTTCTAAACCATGCCTTTTCTAAAATGTATGTTATTAACATATCGATACATGGTGTGTTTGCTGATATTAGTAATGGGTTACAAACATAGGTCGGAAAACTCCTTGTGCTCTTATCGACGAAGAGATAACGTGGCTTAGCTTCAAAAGTTTTTTCTGTAAAAATCCAAATTTTTGCACATATGTAGATGTATAAAAAATAAAAAGGGAGCCTAAAACACATCCAGTTCTTGAAGTATGACTGGCCATCTGCGGTAATATATATATCCTTTCTGAATAAATGTTGACTAATTGAAAGATTGCCATAGTTGTGTTCATTTGAAAAAGTGTATGTTCCAGGAACAAAGTTGAAAGCAGTGATAAAAATTAACACTTCTTGCATTAACAATGAACAATTTGATTCATGTGGAGCATATAACAGTAATTTTATGTAATGCTTATCTTTCTTAATAAAATTATCATCAATTATATGATGTATCGAAAATATGGAAGGTATTCTTTGCAGCACAATATCTTTTTTTGTGTCATCTTTATTGTTATCCCTGAAGTTACATAATTGTACATGGTCTAGTGTGCTGTTGATATCCGAATGAAGTTTCCTAGTAAAATCTTAGATTAGAACATCATAGATATATACACGGTGTTCCATTTGTAAGTCGTGACCTATATGATGCTGCTGTTTTGTTTGGAGTGATTTAAGATTGTTTACAGAAACAACAGTATAGCTGTCTATTATTTGCGAACTCCATACATCCTTTCCAACATTCTCTAAAGACCAATCTGTTTCGTCCATTAAGGTTATCCTCATTGGACGATTGCAGAATGCTGATTTGAACGATGAACAAAGCTTTGATTTCCAATAAATGAAATCCGAAGGATCTTTGCGATGGTGGTTTATCCAGTGTTCCAGGCACGATACTTCACACTTCCCGAAATTATGATAAATAATGAAAAACAGGGATATCACTAGCACTGTCAAAACTATGAAAAAAGAAATAATAACACAGTAAATTTTGACGGCCATTTGTAATATGTTACCGTATATTGCATTTTCATAGAATATATTTCAGTTAACGTGCACGTGATAATGAAACTAACAACCAACATAAGAATTAACATGCTGATAAGTCTAGACTGTGCTTTACTTGAATACTATGCTAAAAGTGGTCTTTCAAAGTGACATTAGAGTCATACACAGAACTGTAGATACAACCGAAAAATTAAAAACATTTACTCTGGAAGACACAACACGATCCTTAACGGATTGTAGCCACCACGAAATAGTCTTAATGCGGCGCTTAAAAATTTAAGAAAATAAACAAATGAGTTGATTTCAGCTTCCTAATTGTAACCTTTTCATTTTTAAACAAAAAGGAGTTTCAAATGGTGGAGTTGAAATCATCACTTCGTATATTTTACGGACGCTATCACAAGTTGGTTGGCCGTTATGGAATATCCATTCCACAGTTGATATTGATTATGTTCATAAATTCGTAACTACAATCCCGTTCCCATTTCACGAATTTAGAGTATTTACGGGTAATATCATGAGCAATAGGGCAAAAACTAATGTCAACCGAAGTGACACCAACAAAGGAAATAATCTATAATATTGAAGTAGGAGTCATAACTACAGACTATGTAGTCCTATAATTAACTTTTAGGATGTGTGCAACGCTGCTTTGTTGAGAAACATATTTAAAATACATGTTTATACTTGAAACTTCAAAGTTTTCTTTCGAAAAATATGGTAATGGCGTCTTTATCAAGTGAAAATTGCAAGTTTGGTTCCAAATTTTACAAGCTGCCTTGATGTTCTTGTTTATCGGGTAATTCGGTTGCAGGTTTGACAGCAAACGTATTTTAACAGACGACATTGAAGTATTTTATTAATTTATAAATTTGTTTATATGGCATCTATGACATAATGGGAAAACTATCAGTGGGTAAAGTCAATTAATCCTGCAATAGTAAATAATGTAGTATTTTTTCTGCACAAGTGGATATCTTTCTGATTTTTACTTCAGTTATTCATGTGAGAGGATTAAGCATGCTCCTTTGAAACTAAGTGTACTTGTATCGCCATGCAAAAAGGACAATGCAATTCGGAGTAAAATGGTTGTTCCGTATTATTACGAATATACTTAAAACCCACTAGAAGGCAGGTATGTATACATATTTAAGGTGTAAAATGAATATCAATACGTCTGGATATATGTATATGTTGTGTACAAGTTATCATTTTGTACAAATTATGATTTGTACAAAAAAATTGTACAAAACATAATTTGTATTTTGACTTTGTACAAATTGTAATTTGTGCAAAAAGTGCCTGTACAAATTATACTTTGAACACTATTTGATAACAAAATTACTTTTAACTTGTACAATAATTCATAATATGGATTTTGTTGAACAAAAGCATTGATACACACCCTTGGTATAAAATTACCATACAGTACATCTTATGTACAAAATACAAAATTGTTCTTTATGATTCGTTTGAGCAGGTGATTGAATTATGGCATCAGAAATTGCATCATTTGACTTTCACATTTATCTCTTCTTAAACACTTTGCAACAGATAACTACTTTGTGGTCAATTGTTTTAATAAGTTGCTAAAGCTCTATATCATATAATTTATTATTTATACTCTTTTACATGTTCAGTCATTTACTCAATTGATGTAATAGTGTAAAGCCTAACAGGGAATGATGGACAAAGGAACAAATCGGTGTACCCCAAGGACAAGCATAATGGGCTCATAGTTAAATTGGGAATGATACTGATATTGAAACACCAATCATTCTTGCAAGAAATAAATCCAAGACTAATATCTTACCAAGAAAATAACAAGTAACTATCATAACTTGTTGTTTGGGGTTAATGTCATTATACATATTCCTTAGTATGATCGTGTCGAAACCTGTCCTCGATATATTTAAGGTGCAATTGTTGAATCTGGAGATTTTGATTACCAAAATAGAAAAACTGTATAAATTTGAACAGGATATTTAGGTCTCATAGTTAAAATTGAAGCTATGAAAGACACATTTTATTCACAGTAACTGTTATTGATCTTCAACTCTCGCTATATATCACAGTTAAACAGCCTTTAAAAAATAGGTTGTCAGGGGTTTCTTTCATGTAAATGCATAGGCGAGTACAGTATTTTTAAATGTAAAAATATGAAAGTCAAAAGATATTGTGTCGCATTCCCGATGCCATCTCAAACTAAAGATACAGAATTGATTTCGTATTTTATAAATATGGTGAATTGTGTGGTCATTAATTAGCAATTCTGTGTGTTCCAACGCCATTTTCATTTTTTATATATTAAAAATATTGTACAAGTTATAAGCGAATTTTCATCAAATTTTGTACAAAATCTAATTTGTACGGGCATTTTTTGTACAAATTGTTATTTGTACAAAGTCAAAATACAAATTATAATTTGTTCAATTTTTTTGGAGAAATTATAATTTGTACAAAATGATAACTTGTACACAACATATACAATGTATATATTTATTTAAACTGCATCACTTTTATTTAAGGTTAACGTTCCAAGGCCTAAGAATAAAATACTATGTATTACCTTCTTTTCCTTGCTTATTATTTCTTATTCCATTCATATTGAAACTGAAATGACATTTACAATGAATTCGTCAAACTCTTTAATTTTCTTTACGTCGTTATTTTGTCAAGTAAAATGCACACCTACTCTTAAATAAGACTTAATATATTTAAAGTACACCTTCTTTTATATAGCTTATTGTAGATATTCATTTGGTATAAAGTAATTATACACGTCTCCATTGATTTTTATTTTGCATGTACGGCTTTGTAAAAAAAGGTATCGTCACAGATTCTTACCTTATACATTGTATTTCTATCTAAGCGTAGAGCTATTTAAATGCAACTATGCAATCAAGTCTGAATTAATTGTGTATGTGAATAGCCTGGTGAATTAACTATCATGCAATTATGTAACAACTTGTGCATATTTTAAGAATTAAAGTGTTTTAAGTTAATGAAATATATTAAATGCATGCCTATTTAATAAAATTCTTTATTCTGCAATATTCAATATACGCATGTGCAAACAAATTATATATTATTGGATTTAGAGCATGGGTTCATTAACAAAGCGAAAGAAGCTAGTCATATTAGAATATTATTCGTGATGATATATGTCCTTTAATTTCTTTTTATTATTATTAATAATAAACATGAATGAACCTTAAGTATTTAAATAATAAACATAAATGAACATTAGTTTTTTAATAATAAACATGACTGAACGCTACTTCTTTGAATAATAAACATGAATGAACGTTACTTTTAAAAAAAATAATAAACATGAATGAACGTTAAGTTTTTAAATAATAAACATGAATGAACGTTAAGTTTTCAAATAATAAACATGAATGAACATTAAGTTTTTAAATAATAAACATGAATGAACTTTAATGTTTTTAAATTATAATAAATGAATGAACGTTAATTTTTAAATAATAAACATGAATGAACGTTAAGTTTTTAAATAATAAACATGAATGAACTTTAAGTTTTTAAATAATAAACATGAATGAACTTTAATTTTTTTAAATTATAATAAATGAATGAACGTTAATTTTTAAATAATAAACATGAATGAACGTTACTTTTCTAAATAATAAACATGAATGAACGTTACTTTTTTAAATTATAGATATGAATGAACGTTACATTTTTTAAGAGCCAGTGATACGGTGCTTTTTGTCCGCAATTCGCTTTTTGTCCGCTTTTGCTTTTTGTCCGATAATTTTGCTTTTTGTCCGAAACTTTTGCTTTTTGTCCGTTTTGCCTTTTGTCCGATTATTTTGCTTTTTGTCCGAAACTTTTGCTTTTTGTCCGTTGGTTTTTGTCCGTTTTGCTTTTTGTCCGATTATTTTGCTTTTTGTTCGATATAAAGTGCAGATGGCAGTTAGGTCCGCTGCTGTATGCCCTGAGGTAATCGGTGCCCTCAGGTAATCGTGGCAATAGTGCCCATATGCGTAGTAATAACATGATCTAAAAATAGAATAAACTAAAACTACATCATTGTACTTTCTATTTCGACTGACAGTATATGTGCGAAAAATAGGAGAAAACAGGAATACATACAATTTTTTACAATAAGTTACGACAAATAATTCACGAAAAAAATCCAAATATTTGGTTAATTTGTGATCATTGCAACGTGAACAGATATTTATTTAGTGAAACGTAAATGACTTAAAATAATTAAAAAGAAAACACTTTTTGAATGGCAATTTAAACTAAATTCAGTTAAAAAAAGCTTAACTCATCAGATGGAAAAACATACAAGTAGACGTGGCCAGGTACTTATACATCCCGACACAAAAAGACGCAATGAACAGATCTGAGAGTACTCGCAATTATCTGACAGCTAGTTCAAAGCCACAAACAACTAATAAAAAATCATTCATCGAAGACATAACTATCACTCCGTACACATCTAACATCCAATGAATTTTCTGTAAAGAAGTCATAAACTGCCAGAGTTTTTCAATTTCACATGACAATGGTGTCATACAGGAGTGAAAATGAAAAGTTTTGATAGAACTAATTTCAGATAAAGATCGATAATTACAATTATCTATCCAGAATTGCTTTAGATTGAGTACATGAATTTACCATTACAAAGCCAAAATGTGTTAGCATCATTATATATGGCGTATGTTTGGTCTTTGTCTCAATGCAAAAAGGACGTAAGCTATCTCTATGGACAAACATAAAGCACAACAGTCTGGTGAGTGAATGGTGAGGTTGTTTCAAATTTAATGCTACACATGAAGAGTATAGTGCCATCAAGATTTGATTATCTGGGCTAAAGTTATGGTCTTAACATTTTCCCCTAACCTACAAATCGAACAGGATCCATTCTTTTTCCATTGCACAGCTTCATCTGAATTTGTAGATTGGATGCAAATAAACTCATTGTAGATGCCATCTTAAAACTGTGTATAGAAGATACTTGAAACTTGAAGGAAATCTGAGGCTGTAATGTAAAGTGCATACAAATATCTCTGATGAGCTTTTTCAACGGATTTGTATAGTTTGTTCTGATGTGCTGTTAAACCACTGTCCTATTTTAGAGGATTGTCTTTAATGTGTTTTTCGATTAGGCTGTTAGTTTTCTCAATTGAATTATTCATATTTTTCATGTCAGAGTTAAACTTATGGTATGGGTCTTTCTCATTGATGAAGACTGTAAGATTGCCTTTAATTGCTTACATCCACTTCATTGAACTTTGGTGAATAATTGTTTCATTGTCTATCACACCACATAGCCTTATTTCAAAAAAGAATCAGTGAATGCCTTACAGATGTTTACCTCTGAGGAGCTAAACATGTCTAGAATTTAAAAATATATTTCTTCGCCAGATGTTTAGGATTATGACTGTAAAAAAAGTAATTGAAAAAGAAAAAAGCATAAAGTGGTGCACTTTTTTTGTTTTGCCATGGCCATTTTATCAAAGTACCCAAATTTTAATTTCAACTAGACTGAAACATACACCCTTAAAGAAACTGGTTACTGTACACAGGGATATTATTGTGTCATATAAGTGAACCCATTGAATAATTTTTCAGTAAGTACAAGCAGTATGTGGAAAATCATGGCTTAAATCATAAGAAACAATTAGTTTTACTTTAAATGATGTTTGAATTAGCTACATATATTATATTGTTCATAAAAGAAATATACATGCAAACAATGTAACAATTATACACAAACTTATATTGCACATGTGAGATCTGTTTTTGCTGTGAAAAATAAATGCACCAAATATTGTCAACATAGTGTTGAAGCACTGCTTCATAAAACATATAAATGATATTACAAGTGTAAACTTTGGAAAAATAAGTGTATAAAGCCCCTATTACTCAACATCTGAGGTTATGAAATCTAAATGAGTATTAAGAAAATGCGAACTTATGTTGGAAATTATTTATGTGTTTGTCCATTTGAATGCAGAAAGCTATTTCTATTTCTATTTTAATTTTATAAGTGGGTCATAAATCCTAATCCATATTAATTTTTGGGAATTTTACAATTTTCCTAATAAAACTTGAAAATTATTCCAATACAACCGCAGAAAAATATTTATAAGAAGAAACATACTTTATACAGTAAGCTAACAAAACGTGATTTTAATGACAAGCTATCTTGGTTGCGATTGGGTTTTTTTCAGGAAATAATCTGTATTTTCCCATATATAATGATTGACATGGTAGAAATCAAGAGAGTCTCAATCAATGGGCAATCACCCTGTTTAACAGAAAATCAATCTCATTTAGCAAAAGTGATATTTTAACTCAACCGTTTTGAATCTACTGTACAGTTTATTGAGAAAAAAATACCAGCACTATTCTTATGAACTGTAAGGTATAAAAAATTACTGGCAATTCCATTACTTTACAAAATATGGAAAAGTTTATTGATTTCTCATGGTTGTTTTAAATATACTATAAGTCTTATAACTTTCTAAACCTTGATAGCACCTTCATATAGATGATGTGCAGTATTCTGCATTTATTCATATTTATGTAGTCCTCAATTAATACCCGCACTGGCACAAATTAGTATATATTCTTCACTAGAATTAAAATCAATTAAAAAGTAATATATACATATTTATCTTTTATCTGAAAAATTATATAATTCATAGAAAACTTAAATATATGCGAAAAAAAGGTTATTGTAAACCAAAAAACACCAAATTCAAACTTTATAATTTCATATTGTATTCGATTTAATACTTTCAAATCAATACTTTCAAATTAATACTTGAGTGTTTTCAAGTTTATCTATAAATAAAACTTGACAACTCAATCTGTATATATAATAAAAGTCACCACCACAATCAATTTAAGGTAATTAGTTAATTTTCAACTATAACACAGCACTTAAACTCATCTCTTGTTTTTTTTCAAAAGGTATATATAGTCTTTTTTTTTTTAAATATTTATACAATGTATTATATTCATGAATATATAATTTCATACAAATACAATTATAACTGCCTTCAACCGCCTGATTTTATACTTCAAATACATCAAAATCTTAAATTAATTCATAAAGACATCAATGATTCTGTGATTTGCCCAAATTAATTCAATAAATTTGTGATTCAGCCAATGTTATGCATCGTTTTGCAATCTATTTTAAAAAGAGTAAAAAATAGATAGATCTGTATGTTGATGTATTTTGTGATATAAGCAACAATAAAACAGAACCCAATATTGCTTTTGATTGTGGTTTCTTGATAAAGGCCTATACATACACATTTGAATAGGAAAACAATAAAAGATAACTAGTCCTTGCAGAAGATCATTTAACTTTTATCTTTTTCTGTCAAAAGGGGAAAATAAATTTGAACTATAACTGAAGATTTGAAGAAAAAAAAACATCAATAAAAAAATTAACAATTAAAAATATTTTTATCAACAAATCATATCTAATTATGACTTATTTCAACTATTGGAATGTTTTTAAGTCTGACAACGTTAGCTAAGGCTGAATTTGTCATTTTCGTCTGTTTGTGTATTCTACTTATTATGAAAATTTATTAACAATTATAGCTTTCAGATTTGATTTTCTATTCAGAACTTTTTTTTTAAATTTGTGGAAAATTTTGAGACAGCTGTCAACAAGTGGAAAGGTAAAAAAGACAAAGTTTAGCCAAGCTACAGTTTGTGGTAAAGCAGGTAGTTGTGTTAACCTTTAAAAATATCAAAGAAGGTAAAATACACCGGAAATTACCCTTCCAGATTTTTTTCAGCTTTTCATTAGGTAACCAAAAAGTAAATTTGAATTATTTAAAAGAAAAGACAGAATGTCTTTTCTGACTTTTACTATGAACGTTTTGTATTTTATTGACACACATAATTACAGAAAATCCCCTTGTTGTTTATACATGGTAATTATTTTACTTATGCCAAGATTGTTGTACATTTTTATCGTCAATTTCAAAATTAATAATGACATCAAGGACTAAGTACTGTCTTGTAAGATACAAGGTTAAATGGGCTCATATGACTAAATATCAGCATGTTTAAAATACTTTGGAGTTAGGTCTATAAGTCTTTCTATTTCATGTAATTTTTCAAGTAATTTTATAAATGCATATTGCAAATGGGAAGCTATATAAAACTTAAACTTTGAAGTCAGAATTTTTACATAACATGGTTTCCAAAATGAAACTATTAAATTCATTTGGAATCGTGACCTGATAAAAATATTAAGTAAGTACCGTCATCACCATCTTATCTTTTAAAAACTATTTTGCTAGACTTAAAAATATTTTAAAATTAACTTAAATCTAATGTTTTCTATAATTTTGCAAAAGCAATTACTAGTTCACCAGTTATCAATATTCTTAATAGATCATGTAAACTGTCTACATTGAAACTTGCCAGATTTTTTTTTATGTATAATAGGCAGTGTTTTTTTTTCAACTCAAAGTTTATGTCAAGATATTGGCTTTTTTTTAACAATATTTCAGAATGCTCAAGCTTAAGTAAAAAATGGTTCTAAAGCCAATTTTCTCTTATAAATCTTTCAAATTATGTGATCTACATGTTTTGAAGGTTTAAAAAGTTGACACCTTCAAATCAACTTAGTTGACAAAGACATAATAAAGTTATCTCTAAGCAATAAAGGTATACATTACTATAAAGATATATTGAAAACAGTATTGCTATATATTGGAAGTTTAGAACATAATCTTTACACAAATTGCTTACATCATAGATAACAGTGTAACTTTGTCTTTGAAATAAAATAAAAATAAATTACATAAATTTCAAAAAAGGGTTATCTCCCATTGTTCACATTGCAAGTAGTTTTGATGTATATACAATGTAGAATGTAACAAATCCTTCCACTAAGACAAATTAACTAATTTTGTTATGTTTTGTAACTATTACACTTATCATTCTTATTTCTATACAAATGTGTCAAAACCGAAAGAAAAATGTTTTGAACACTTTCAACAACGTGAGGTGAGATTGCTTTGATAAATGACATCTTGATTAAGGGACTTGTTAGTTCATATATATAGAACATAATAAAATTGCTGTCAGCTGGTTCCCCCAAAACAGACCATCAGATTAATCTCAGACTATGAACAACTTTAAAAAATAAAATTGTTAAAAATATGCATCAACGATGTCCAATAACCTCAAAAAAACAAATTATATAAAAAAAATCATAATCACAAATACTGTGGATTTATTATAAACCAATTTTTGTAGATTTAGTGAGTACAATTGAATTATAAATTTAAATATTCAACAATCGTTTTTCATTTTCTATAGGCTTATTTGAACAATTTAGCAAAAACCTTTAGCAGTTAATTTACTTTTAACCCTAAAAAAAAATGACATGGTAGATTGTTTCTATAAAACTTTGTTTATTTCTCAGTATATCTTTAGAAGTTTGTTTCATTGCCACATCCCCCTTTTCTAATCATGCTAATTATAAACTATTACCAATAAAAATTATGATATCAAACCGAATTAGTACTGTCATGATTATATACCTGTATTTTTTGTTGTTGTTTCTTTATTGTAATAATTATACAATTTTACAATTTTTACACCATTACTTTCAAAATATTCTTTTCTCCATAATATTCGAAACCTCTATCAGAGTTCCTGATATTTTATGAAATACCATGTTTTAAAAAAAATTAAAACATGAAATAGAATATGTGACTTTGTGCCTCTCTACAATAAGTAATAACAAATTATAAAAAAAGGTCATCCATAACATGTCAAAAACAATTTTCATAAAATTTATTTTTATCATAAATGCATTTAGCCATTCAATCCAAGAAAAATGGTTGCAATCACCATGATGATAATCTTTTAAATGTATTGTAGAATCATTTCATTTCTATTATATTACAGCACTTAACTGTTTGGTTTTCCCAATGACTATTTTTTTAAATGTGTATACCACATTTTAAAATTATTATTGAAAAACATGTCAACATCTGAAAATTATCAGGGATGATTTTTCTTTAAAATAATTTTATCTAAAAATTATTGAAATTTATCAGAAAACACCTTAACTTCTTTAAAACATTTCCCTTTGAATCTTTAATGACAGGTCTAAAGCTTGTTACTTATAACAGATTTTTCAAGAACATTTTTTTCTCAACCCTGTAAAATATGTCTATTGAGCTCTATACTCAAATGGAATATTACAGGCTTAACTTTAAATGACAACAGTTATTCATTCAATGTTTAAGTATGAACCTCTCATTTCAAGTGCAACCTGATACACTTGTTTTTAATCAAATAACCAAATTTCAATGCAATTTTCAGACAGTGTGTAAGTATATTTTTTCAGATTTAATTTTCTGAAGATTATGTCACTGTTTTAACATGTTTTAAATGTATTAACAAAAACAAAATACCTCAAAAATAGCATCAAATTGTGCATACTCCTTCTTAAGCTTAAAAGTCCATTAGGTTTAATGAGGACAAAAATCAGATATGGGTGGAATCAGAAAAAATGAAGCAAAAGTGTGACATGGGGGGTCCAATTTCAAACTTAATATTTTGTATTTCTTTTTGTCTTGCCCTATTACCAATACTTTAAATTTTATAATTCCAAAGTTTCAGGCCGAACGAAACAGACACATTGAATAATCTTAAATTTTAATAGCATACATCTCAAAAATATTTAACAGAAACCATACTACTTAAAAACAAGTTTGGTAATGAAACAGTCAAGAAAACATTGCTCAGACCTTTTCCAAATGAAAGTCAATATAAAAAGGAAAATTTTAAAACCAAAATTTCCATCTTTTCTGCTAAATCATATAATAACAATCAAATTGAATAGCTTAATTTGAAAAAAATAATAGTAACTAGTGATTGAAGTTTTTGTCAATAAAAAGAATCTTAATATATTTCAGTTACAATAGTAAACTTTGAAAGCCCTGAGATTTTGTGATCATTTGCAAAAAACAAAATGTCATTTCATTGTACCGTTTTAATGTAATTGTATGTAGAAAAAGCCTTCTATTTTCAGTATTTTGTCACACTCCTGACATATTTTATAAAGATTGAAAAATGCTTTAAACTTTCACAAAAAATCACTAAACACATTGCTATATCATTGATTTCAATTTCTGATATCTTTACCCATAGAACAGGACTTTCTTTTTAGGACCATTTAAAAAAAACACAAAGAGAGGCACCCCAAAATGTCAGGAGTGTGACAACTGTCTTTAAACATCTACCAAGGAATACAAAGGACTTAAATGTTTTATTTTTTTTATTTTTCAGAAGTGGCTATTCCAAAGAGAAGAAAAAAAATCATTACCACTGTGATATGTTTATATCATAGATGTGGGAGTGCATTATATATGTCAGGAGTGTGACGCTTTTTTAAGGCATTTTCTGTCAATTCATAATTTCACAAGAACAAGTTCCACAAGTTTCTTTGTGTAAGAAATGTTAAAACCGAGTAATATTCATATCATTTACCTCTTAAATGTGTTATTTATCATGATTGTTTTGGCACAATCAGTTTTAATTAGTCATTTTTCTATTTTTTGTGCACTGAGTAATGCAAATTTATCAAAGGAAATAAGTGTGTACAACTATAATATCATATAGGAAAGTGAGGAAATGAATTTTGTACAAAATAGAACAATTATTTTGATTTAAAATGGTATATTTAAAGATGTTTCAAGGATTAACCATTCAGATGTAATTCGTCACACTCCTGACATGAATTTAACAGTTTAAGAAAAATATGAAAATTAGCTTTATTTTTAGGACAGATAATTGAAAGACAGCTAGTAAAATGAAGAAACTTTTGGTAAACCTTTCATTCCTTAAAACATCTACCAGATTTGCTGAAATAAGCAGGGCAAAATTTTCTAGAAGAAATGATTCAAAGAAAGAGACTTCGAATGAGAGAACTTGCAAATACTGGCTGAATCTGAAATTAAAAATTGATCAGCGGAAGTTGGACCATCTTAAAATAAAAACCTATAAAACCAAGCTAACAAAAAAAAAGCTTAAAGAAAGAAGAACTTCAAATTCCAAATTTTATAAACAATATAAAGAAAAACAAAGGCAGTGGCAGAGAAACAGTAGAAAAAAAGGAAGAAAGATAAAAAAGAAGTTGGG
The DNA here is from genome assembly GCA_037788925.1 of Mytilus galloprovincialis. Taxonomy (NCBI): domain Eukaryota; kingdom Metazoa; phylum Mollusca; class Bivalvia; order Mytilida; family Mytilidae; genus Mytilus; species Mytilus galloprovincialis. The sequence continues at coordinate 46,500,915 of CM075333.1, read as the reverse complement.
TTGAATAAGGACTTAGAATCGAACAAAAACAGCTCAAAAATTAAAATGAGAACAGATCTGTGACTGTGTCAGATTCCAGATCTACAGTGAGAAAACCTGCACAACAAACAAGAAAACAATTGCCACAAAACAAAAATGCTTATAAATGATCCTTTCTAGAAGGCCCTTCTGGGTGTAGCATTTTTTATGATGTGTTTCAAAGAACTCGTCCAAGCATTTGGGTTTTGTGGCAGTTGTTTTCTTGTGTGTTGTGCAGGTTTTCTCACTGTAGATCTGGAATCTGACAAAGTTACAGATCTGTTCTCATTTGAATTTTTGAGCTGTTTTTGTTCGATTCTAAGTCCTTATTCAACCCAACTTCTTTTTTATCTTTCTTCCTTTTTTTCTACTGTTTTTCTGCTACTGCCTTTGTTTTTCTTTATATTGTTTATCAAATTTGGAATTCAAAGTTCTTCTTTCTTTAAGCCTTTTTTTTGTTAGCATGGTTTTGTAGTTTTTAATTTTGTTTAAGATTGTCCAACTTCCTCTGATAATTTTTTAATTTTATATTCAGCCAATATTTGCGGGTTTTCTCTTTCCAAGTCTCTTTCTTTGAATCATTTCTTCCAGATAATTTTGCCTGGCTTATGTCAGCAAGTCTAGTGGATGTTTTAAGGAATGGAAGATTTACCAAAAGTTTCTAAATTACTAGCTGTCTTTCAACTATCTGTCCTAAAAATAAAGCTAATTTTCATATTTTTCTTAAATTGTTAAATTCATGTCAGGAGTGTGACGAATTACATCTGAATGGTTAATCCTTGAAACATCTTTAAATATACCATTTAAATTCAAAATGATTGTTCTATTTTGTACAAAATTCATTTCCTCACTTTCCTATATGATTTTATAGTTGTACACACTTATTTCCTTTGATAAATTTGCATTACTGTGCACAAAAAATAGAAAAATGACTAATTAAAACTTATTGTGTCAAAACAATCATGATAAATAACACATTTAAGAGGTAAATGATAGGAATATAACTTTGTTTTAACATTTCTAACACAAAGAAACCTGTTGAACTTGTCCTTGTGAAATTATGAATTGACAGAAAATGCCTTAAAAAAAGCGTCACACTCCTGACATATATAATGCACTCCCACATCTATGATATAAACATATCACAGTTGTAATAAATTTTTTTCTTCTCTTTGGAATAGCCACTACTGAAAAATAAAGAAGAAGAACATATTTAAGTCCTATGTATTCTTTGGTACATGTTTAAAGACAGTTGTCACACTCCTGACATTTTTGGGTGCTTGTATAGAAGTTAATCCAATATGTGAATTATGCACCTCAGGATGTCTGTATAGCCTTTTATGGATAGCTTATACATGTATACAATAAATACTTACCAGTTTTACACACAAATACTCCTTTAAAATACAACCATAACACTTTAATTTAGAAATTATCAAATTTTGCCAATATTAATTTTTGGTACATACCTTTTCACAATGTATATTTATTTACATAATATTTGTGCAATGATAACACCAATCTATAATCTACAAAACCTAGTATTGAAGAATGATTATAAACCATCTTCATATACATGCATTCATCATAATAATTTTTACTCAACATGTAAATTATTAAAAAAAAATCCTGTCACACAAAAAGCGTCACACTCCTGACAAATTTGACATGTTTTTTTAATAAAACTTTTGGCTGGTACAAGATATCTAAATGAAATTTGGCTGCAAGTTAGCTGGTATTGAACTTGTTGGTTTGACATTTAATTTACTTTCCTAAATATAATGGGGGAAACAATATGCCCCAATATGTTAAAATCTTCATTTTTTCTGATTCCACCCATATTTCAATTTCAGGAAAATTTGAATACCTTGTATTGACATTAAAACTTTTAAAGCACTATGCTACACCACATTTATAATGGATTTCCCTGAAAAAAGCATTTAATATTTCAAGTTGCTAGGGATAAGGCATGCTGGCTGCTTTATACAACAAATGCATACAAAGAACAAAAATAATGTGACCCTAGCCCCTGCCATGAAGATCTGGACGATCTGTAGAATGTTCTCATTACGTTGTATCGTTACATAGCAAATCGGCTGTGGAGGACGAATGCATGGAAGTGTTTTCAACCTTCAAAAATGTCTGAAGCAAGCTCTGTACTTCTTCTACCAGTGGCTCACAAAACTTTCTGTATCCTTCATTCGTAAAGTGTAGGTAATCGTACATATCTTTTGAATCTATCAGTCCTTCTGAATTGATGAAGGACGAAAATTCAGCATTCAGGAATGAGATATTTGGGGTTCCACTTAATTTTGAACATAAGCCCTCATTTATCTTGGAAATCTTTTCTCTGAGTGGATTTGGTTTTTCACCTCTTGGAGGAATTCCCTGAAGAATATGAAATTAAATGAACTATTATATCCAAGAGAATTAAAAAAATTGGGGAATATACAATGTACTGTGCATGATGTATGTTAAGTTTAAAACAGATTTTTTAAGTTTGTTTTTTTTTGTGACCATTTAATACATTTATAAGGCTTAAGGTATAATTAATATAAATGTAACTGCCACACATACTGACATAGAAAGAATAAAAGTAGCAAAAGCAGTGATTATTAAATGTTATGCAATAATTTTATAATGCACTTAGCAATGCTTAGCAGATTATACATCAGAAATGAGATCGGATCAGTGATTGTCTTATGACAAATCTGAATGTTTTTGTTTGTTTGTTATTTAGATAATTTGGTGGAGATGGAATAACTTTCATATTTACTATTACTGGAAAACTATATAAACTCTAATTTAGAATGTATACTTGATATATAGTGTAAGGCACCTGAATATTGTTAAATACAGAATCTATATGTCTTTTGGTTTTGTTTGTGCACTGTCTCATTGAGGAAAAATATCCACATCTTCTTCAATTTTATGTTTTTGTTATCCAGTCATTTTATGTTTTTGATGTGCATGAGCTTAAGATTTTGCCTTTTAATTACCGATTTTACATTTTTATTTTTCTTAAGACATTGTTGTCAGAGGGGATATTTTTGTTAATTTACATTTTTTTCTATTCACCATCATGTTCAGTCAGAGCTCTGACATAAACAAGTCAGAATAAAATGACTTCTATAGGTCAGATATAATTTGATGAAAGTGTTGTCTCCCTTCTTGCACTCAACAGAATATGACTTGTCATGCTTGTACAGGTCAGTTTATGTCAGACTTTAATTTATCATAAAATGACTTCCACAGGTCAGCTTTTGCACAAAATATTTTGACTTAATATCTTCATATTCTAATAAGATTTATGTCCCTTTTTAATGCATTTTGACTTAGAGAGGTCAATTTTGTTCTGACTTGAAGCAGTCATTACTACATGTACCACTTTGTTATCAATCTCCATAAAAATATAGTGATTACTAGTTTCAAATCAAAGAGTTTAAAAAGTGGGGCTCATAATACCTTCTTTTTATCAGAATCTTAAAATAATACATGTAATAATATTTATCTCATCAAATTCAATCATTTCAAAATACAAACAAAAAACCAGAGGAGAAAAAATGTATCATACAATTTTCTGTCAATAACAAAAGATTTACAAAATACAATATTGGATACATTTACTAGTACCATGACAATACTCGAAATCTTCCAAGGAAAAAATAAAGGATCTATTCTCATCCACTTTTAGCTAAATTTATCAAGAGCAAACATTTATTATTTTAATATTTCATTGAGGTAAATACTGTTGTGCAAACTGACTCAAACAAGTCACACTATGTTCTGACTTTAAAGAGTCAGTCAAACCAAAACAAGTCTAGACTTAAGTACTGTCATATTGATTTAAAATGTATGGGAAAGCCAGATATAGGACAGAGGAAATACGGTCCCCTTAAGTCACAATGAGACCTATAAAAACATTATTTTGTATATATACTCAATATTTAAATGCATTTTCTTTTAAACAGGTCAAATCATGTTTTGACTTAAAACAGTCAGTCCAAAACTAAATTTATTGAAATTTTTAGAGTGGGGCACTGACATATATGACATTAAATGAAAGTATGGAAACGTCAGAACATAAGACATATATGTAAGATCCCCTAAAATAAATAACCATTTGACTTAATTGCTTCTAAACATTTATCAAATAAATTCACAAATGGCAGATTCAGAAGCAGGGCTTAAAGGAAGTACACCTAGATTTGATTGGAAATTTTTTTCTGCAATCTGACTTGAACAGGTCAAATCATGTTCAGACAAATTGACTTAAACAGGTCAAATGGGCATGTTCTGAAAAATTGACTCAAACAGGTCAACTCATGTTCTGACATTAAAAAATCAGTCAAAAACTAAATTTATAGAAATTTTTAAGTCAGGCATTGGCATACATGTATGATATTAATGTTATGTATAAAACAAGAATGTGTCCCCAGTACTGGAATGCCCCACTCGCACTATCATTTTCTATGTTCAATGGACCGTGAAATTGGGGTAAAAACTCTAAACTCTAGATTGGACTTCAACTTCATCTAAAACTACCAGTACCTTGACCAAAAACTTTAACCTGAAGCGGGACAGATAGACGGACGGACGAATGAACGGACGCACAGACCAGAAAACATAATGCCCCTCTACTATCTTAGGTGGGGCATAAAAATGATAGATAAAAGATACAGAAAATACATGCAAGATCCTCTAAGATAAATGACCATTTGATTTAATTGTTTCTTAAAAAAACTTATTAATAAATAAACTCAACAGTGGCAGATTCAGAAGGTGGCTAAGACTAAGAGGAAGAACACTTAGCTTTGATTGGAAATTTTGTTTTGCAAACTGACTTGAACAGGTCAAATCATGTTCCGACTTAAAAGAGTCCATCATAAACAAAATGGCTTGCAAAGTTCTGTAAAAGTCTGGCATTATCATGATTGTGATGTGATTGTTAGAATGTATGGAAACAAGTAGGGAAAAAAATCACAAAAAATAAGTCACAATTATAAGAACAATATAAAAGATGATTTGGTATATTTTTGATATCTTAATATTTCATTGCGGTAAATCCTGTTGTGAAAACTGACTTGAACAAGTCACATTATGTTCTGACTTCAAGGAGTCAGTAAAAAACTATGCTTTAATTAAGAATTGCAACTTTAAGTCTGGGATTGTCATATATGCATTTAAGAATGTATAAGAAACTCAGATAAAAGACACCCAATAATAAAGTCACAAAAATGTGGACTATAAAAAATTAGTATTTAATATTCAAATGTATTTTGTAATCAAATTTCTTCAAATTATCTTAAAATTTTATTATATTTCTGTATTTTCATTACTTTTTTTCTGTTAAATTAACATTTGGAACTTTCGGTTTTATTAAACATTATTTTAAAAACAATTTGACTGAATTGTTTCTAAAAAAAATTATGAATTAATTAACCCAACAGTAGCAGATTCAGATATGGAGGGGGCTTAAAGGAAGAAGACCTAGTTTTGATTGGAATTTTTTTCTGTCAACTGACTTTAACAGGTCAAATCGTGTTCTGACTTCAAAGAGTCAGTCCCATCTAAATTTATTTCAACTTTTAAGTCTAGTTTTTTCATATTGATTTAAAAATGTACGGAAAAGCCAGATAAAAGACAGAGGAAATAAGGTCCCAATACAGCAAATTAATGAGGACTATTAAAAAGTTTATTTTGCATATTCAATATTTAAATGTATTTTGTTTTAAACTGGTCAAGTTATGTTCTGACTTCAAAGAGTCAGTCAAAAACTTCACTTAAGCTAATTATTACAACTTTTTAGTCTGGCATTGTCTATGCATTTAAGAATGTATGGGAAAATCAGATAAAAGACACCCAATAATAAAGTCACAATAATGAGGACTATAAAAAAAATGTGTTTGGTATATTTTATATTCAAATATATTTTGTTTACAAATTTCATCAAATCATCTTTAAATTTTATTATATTTCTGTATTTTCATGAACTTTCTTTTCTGTTAAGTTAACACATGGAACTTTTGGTTGTAAAATATATTATTTTAAATCATTTGACTGAATTGTTTCTAATAAACCTATTAATTAATTAACTCAACAGTAGCAGATTCAGATAAGGGGAAAAGGGGGGCTTACAAGAAGAAGACCTAGATTTGATTAGATTTAATTTTCTCTGTAAACTGACTTTAACAGGTCAAATCATGTTCTTACTTCGAAGAGTCAGTCAAAACCAAACTTATTTCAACTTTTAAGTCTAGGATTTTCATATGATTTTAAAATATTTGGGAAACCAGATAAAAGACTGATGAAATAAGGTTCCCTAAAGTTACAATAATGGGGACTATAAAAAAAAATGGATTTGGTATATTTTATATTCAAATGTATTTTGTTTACAAATTTCATCAAATTAATATCTTAAAAATATATTCTATTTCTGTATTTTCATGACTTTTTTTCTGTTAAGTTGGCATATAGAACTTTTGGTTGTGAAACCATTATACTGAAAACCATTTGAATGAATTGTTTCTAAAAAAAAACTCAGTAATTAATTAACTCAACAGTAGCAGATTGATATTTGGCAAGGGGGGCTTAAAGGAAGAATACCTAGCTTTGATTGGACTTTTTTTTTCCTGTCAACTGACTTTAACAGGTCAAATCGTGTTCTGACTTTAAAGAGTCAGTCCCATCTAAATTTATTTCAACTTTTAAGTCTAGTTTTTTCATATTGATTTAAAAATGTACGGAAAAGCCAGATAAAAGACAGAGGAAATAAGGTCCCAATACAGCGAATTAATGAGGACTATTAAGAAGTTTATTTTGCATATTCAATATTTAAATGTATTGTTTTAAACTGGTCAAATTATGTTCTGACTTCAAAGAGTCAGTCAAAAATGTCATTTTTAAGCTTATTAATACAACTGTTAAGTCTGGCATTGTCTATGCATTTAAGAATGTATTTGAAAATCAGATAAAAGACACCCAATAATAATGTCACAATAATGAGAACTATAAAAAAATGTGTTTGGTATATTTTATATTCAAATATATTTTGTTTACAAATTTCATCAAATCATCTTTAAATTTTATTATATTTCTGTATTTTCATGAACTTTCTTTTCTGTTAAGTTAACACATGGAACTTTTGGTTGTAAAATATATTATTTTAAACCATTTGACTGAATTGTTTCTAATAAACTTATTAATTAATTAACTCAACAGTAGCAGATTTAGATAAGGGGAAAAGGGGGGCTTAGAAGAAGAAGACCTAGATTTGATTGGATTTAATTTTCTCTGTAAACTGACTTTAACAGGTCAAATCATGTTCTGACTTCAAAGAGTCAGCCAAAATTTAACTTATGTCAACTTTTAAGTCTAGGATTTTCATATTGATTTTAAAATGTACGGGAAACCAGATAAAAGACAGATGAAATAAGGTCTCCTCAAGTCACAATTATGAGGACTATAAAAAAATGTATTTGGTATATTTTATATTCAAATGTATTTTGTTAAAAAATTTCATCAAATCTATATCTGAAAAATTTATTTTATTTCTGTATTTTCATGACTTTTTTCTGTTAAGTTAACATAAAGAACTTTTGGTTGTAAAAAAACATTATTCCAAAAACCATTTGACTGAATTGTTTCTAAAAAAAAATTAATCAATTAATTAACTCAACAGTAGCAGATTCAGATAAGGAGAAAAAGGGGGGGGGGCTAAGTTGAAGAAACCTAGTTTGATCGTATTTTCTTTTTCTGTAAACTGACTTAAACAGGTCAAATCATGTTCTGTTAAAAAAATGTTGAGGAGAAAATACTTAGAAAATCAGACTAAGTTTGGTGACTTTGTTGTCCTTCAAGAAGCGGTAATACATAATATTTTCACTGTTTTTTTTAAATACATGTAAAAGTTGAAAGATATTAAACTATCTATTGGGTGTTTTTTAAATAGATTTTTTAGCAACATTTATTACTTTGTACTTTATGTTCAATTGTACACTTGTTATTCTTAATATATACTGTGGATTCATTAATTTTCGTTGGATACCTATTTTCGTGGGTTTCGTGGTTACAGGTAAACCACGAAAATTAAATGTTCCACGCATGACAAATTTGCTATGGGCTTATAGGAAGACTGCATCAAAACCACGAAATTAAATATCCACGAACATCCAAGTTTTCCCTAAACCACGAAAATTGGTACCCACGAAAATAAATGAATCCACAGTATATATTTGGAACAAAATATTGTAAGGGTTTCTTATGGTACTAGCCAAGAACATTCATATTCTAAAATACTCTAAACAATAAAAACAAGTCAGTATCTTCAGATCATTCTGAGTCTTTCTGGACTTATTAATTTAAAGTCAGAACATTCAGACTTTTATAAGTCAGAACATTCAGACTTTTTTAAGTCAGAACATACTGACTTCCAATGTTCTTCTTACAGACACTTCTGTAGAAACAAAGACTATCTATATATTTCAAATGAAAGGTTATCTATATTTCAAATAAAAGGTTAATGCTTTATGTAGCTAAGCATCTGGGGTAAGAATTATAGATGTGTAACTTCATAGGAAAACATATATGCCATGTAATTAATAAGAAGTGATTCATGTGAGAGGAAAATAATACTCAATAGACAATTCTGTATGCTGAAACACTGATAAATATAATATGTAAAGGTGGTCTCTCAGCAGATAAAAATAATTGTAACAGGATGCTGTTACGACGTCTCTCAAACAAAGCTCCAATAATTTGTCATTCCCATGGTCGCCTGACATTGGGCAAGTTCCAGTACAAATTGGTTTGGTCTAGTAAAGTGATATGCATAAGTGACGCCTAAGGATTGACCCCGTATGTCATTCAAATCTTCTTGAAATGATGAACAGGAATATTATATGGTTTAGGGGTGGTGATCTTGACCATTTCAAAAAGGGGGATGGGGATGACTCTAATGGACTTTCCCTTTATTTCATTTGATTCGTTGTATTGTCCCATATAATAATATATAGGCTTAAGGGGTGGGGATCTCAACCGCTTACAAATTTACAAACATAAGGAGGTGTGGTGACCACAAGGACTTCTCCTTTTTTTCATTTGATTCGTTTTAATGTCCCATACATTAATATATAGGGTTTAGGGGTGGGTACCCCCCCCCCCCCCCCTTCCACAGACTTCCCTTATATTTCATTGGGTTTGTTTTATTTTCCCATACAAGAATATATATGGTTTAGGGGTGGGATCTCGACCGTTTACAAAATATAAGAACATTCGCAAATGGCAGGGGGTGGGGCGACCCATAGAGACTAGCCTGGTATAATTCATAATACTTTACTGTCGCAGAGAGAACAAATTGAGTTTAGGGGGCAGGGATCTGGACTGTTCACAAGTTATCAGAACATTGTCAAATGACAGGGGTAGGGGTGATCCCTGGACTTACCCTACATTTCATTTCATTTGTTTTTTTTAAATGTCATATTCCATGTTCATAACTGAAAACCCGTTTTGTGAATCTCTTAATGTTCTCAAGTTAAAATCATTTTTAAAATAAATATAAAAAATATATGGGTTCTTTAGTTAAACCCTCCCTTCCTTTTTTCCTTTATTAAAATTATTCCGATTTTCATTTCATTTTCATTAATATTAATATTCAAAAGATCGTTTTTCTCATTGGGAGAAACGAAAAAACAAATATATTTATAAGCCGCAAACTCGGAAAAGTTTTCCTTCCTTTTTCCTTTAATAAAAATATTCCGATTTCCATTTCATTTTCATTAATATCAATATTCAAAAGATCGTTTTTCTCATTTGGAGAAACGAGAAAAACAAATATATTTATCATTGTTTATAAGCCGCAAACTCGGAAAGGTTAAAAAGTCAATTCATGATTGAGTTTAAAAATAGAAAAATCACGTGATGATGTTCAGCTCGAAGCAATAATTTTACTTTTAAAATTAAACGGACTGGTTATAATGTTAATATTGTTTAAGACAACACGAGTTGTCTCCCGAAAATAACAGTTCATTATCATAACAACATTTTCTGACCTGAACAAGTCAGAATTGTCAGACACCAGGTCATCTCAAAGGCCACGCGTCCGTATTTACAGGTCACGCGCCTTCATGAAACGGCAACACAATCACTTGCAAAGACCTTCTTTACACGCAAAAAATATTAAAATGGCCAAAAAAATACGGAGGTAATATGTATTACCGTCTGAAAATGACCACATTTACCTAGATTTTCACTAAAAAAAACCTAAATAATCACTATATTTTCAATAACTTCTCGTTTGAGAAACTCCCAAAACAACGACTATCAAACACGTGATCTCTCGCAAAAAACCACGTGATCGTATGTGTCTTAGATCGGCGGCAAATTCAAAATAACTTCTGGTTTGACAGACTTGATGGAAAACTACGCAAAACAAAAATTGACCCGTACAGGTCAGAATTTCAAACTATTTTCTGACTTGAAGAAGTCATTTTATTCTGACTTGTTTATGTCAGAGCTCTGACTGATGTTATCAGATGAAGATGAGAATATTTTATGCATTTAATTCTCAACTTTATTTACTTTGCCCTCCAACACGTCCATATATTTGGATTTGAATGCCAATGTTAAATTATGTGCCTGGTCTAATAAGTTATAAGCCTGGTATTTTTGATGATTATTTTAAGCCAGATATTCAAATGACATGTTAATTTATTGACGTCATGAACTTGAACACATAATCAGATCTTTTGCTGAAAATCTAGCATTCATAAATACATTTATCATGTTTATCAATATGTCTGCTTTTGAGAGATAATCAAATCTTAAACGCTGTCTAGTCTTATTGATCAATATTAGTTTCAGATTATTGTTATCCTATAAATAAAACTTATAAGAACTAATGCTAAACTAAAATTATAGATTTACCAAGACAATTATTTGAGCTTGGCTCTGTCTCTCCTGTATGGCTTTAACAATGGCAAGAATTCCCTCGGTCACTTCTTTATCTGTATTGTCATAATTATTTGTCCCAACCAAAAGAACAACAACCTGTAAAATAATTGTATACATGTATATGCTTATGTCCAGTTTAAAATAATTGTATACATGTACATGTTTATGTAGAGTTTAAAATATTTGCTATTGAAAACAATTTCATCTCTTTCAATAGGAAGTATTGAAGAAAACATAGATAATATTGATTTTATGATCCAAAAAATAGCCAAATCCCACTCATTGTTCTTTGAGCATATGCAAATAGATGCTTTGAATTTTTGAAGTTGTCAAAGAACCAAACAGGTTTTTGTTTAACCTAAAATGGACTAGATATCTATTATCTGTTTAAAACTGCAAAACATAATTAGAGGGCAAAGTTTCAGGACATATAAAATGCTGAAATTATAAACCTTTGGCTGGACATCATCCATTTCGCCATTTTCCACTCGCCATAAAACATGCTGTGTCTGGTCACCACCAATACCAAAGTTTAAACTGTGTAAAGGCTGGAACATCTTAACCCATATCTGTAAATAACAACAGTTCACCAGTTATATCTATTGATATATGGGTGGTAAATTTTTGTTAGTGGACTGAAAGTTTAAAATTTAATAATCAATCCGTTAAATAGACATGCTAGAAGCAACATTCTTTTATTTTTTTAATTAAATCTGTATAAGCTATAAGTATGAATATACTGGTTTAATTTAATTCTGTTGCATTTTTACTGACGTTTATCTCACAATTTCTTAGCTCACAAACGTATTAAAAGTCTGAATTACTTTTGTGGAAATTTGGAAGTCAACAGCGTACAAACATGACAAACATGACAAATGTCACAAATGAATGTAGATTACAAATCTAGAAATATTTTTTTAGTTGAAATTGATTCTGCATGTGTTATATATGAATGAATCACCTTCCTCAGAGAAATGCGTTGCATGAGTGAGTTATCTTCCTCTGACATATACAGTATATAACTGCATGGTTTGTATGAGCGAGTAACCTTCCTCAGAGAACTGCATATGCTGTATGAGTGATACACCTTCCTAAGAAAACTAAATGTGCTGTATGAATGTGTCACTTTCCTTATGATCAGAGGACTACATGAAATGACATGTTTTGAATGAGTGAGTCAACTTCCTCAGAAAAATGCATGTGTTGTATGAGTCAGTCACCTACCCCAGAGAACTGCATGTTTTGTATGAGTGAGCCAACTGCATCAGATATTAAACTGCATGTGTTGTATGAGTCACAGTGAGTCACCTACCTCAGGGAACTGCAGGTGTTGTATAAGTGAGCCACCTACCCCAGAGAACTACATGTATTGTAAGAGTGAGCCACCTACCACAGAGAACTGCATGTGTTGTATGAGTGAGCCACCTTCCTCAGAGAACTGCATGTGTTGTATGAGTGAGCCACCTACCCCAGAGAACTGCATGTGTTGTATGAGTGAGCCACCTACCCTAAAGAACTGTATGTGTTGTATGAGTGAGCCACCTACCCTCCAGAACTGCATGTGTTGTATGAGTCAGTCAAATACCCCAGAGAACTGCATGTTTTGTATGAGTCACTCACCTACACCAGAGAACTGCATGTGTTGTATGAGTCAGTCACCTACCCCAGAGAACTGCATGTATTGTATGAGTGAGCCAACTTCATCAGATATTAAACTGCATGTGTTGTAAGAGTCACAGTGAGTCACCTACCTCAGAGAACTGCAGGTGTTGTATGAGTGAGCCACCTACCCCAGAGAACTACATGTATTGTATGAGTGAGCTACCTACCCTAGAGAACTGCATGTGTTGTATGAGCCAGTCACCTACCCCAGAGAACTGCATGTTTTGTATGAGTGAGCCAACTTCCTCAGAGGACTGCATGTGGTGTATGAGTGAGCCACCTACCCTAGAGAACTGCATGTGTTGTATAAGTGAGCCAATTACATTAGATATTAAACTGCATGTGTTGTACAAGTCACAGTGAGTCACCTACCTCAGAGAACTGCAGCTGTTGTATGAGTGAGTCACCTATGAATACAACTTCAGGCTCTCTCTCTTTGGCTTCATACATAAATCTTTTATGCTGTAATAAAATATATATTACATGTATATACCAAACTGAATTTAAAATCATTAGTACATGTAGTAAAAGCCTAAAAGGAGCAATTCTTCAATCAAATATAATTTTTATTTTTTTCTCACTGTCATGACTGTATTTCATGTATATGTTGTGTACAAAGTTATCATTTTAATATTTGATGAAAAGTCACTTATAACCATGATATCATCAGGAGCCTGTAATTCAGTGGTTGTCGTTTGTTTATGTGTTACATATTAGTTTTTCGTTCATTTTCTTATATAAATAAGGCCGTTAATTTACTCGTTTGAATTGTTTTACATTGTCTTATCAGGGCCTTCTAAAGCTGACTATGCGGTATGGGCTTTGCTCATTGTTGAAGGCCGTGCGGTGACCTATAATTGTTAATTTCTGTGTCATTTTGGTCTCTTGTGGACAGTTGTCTCATTGGCAATCATACCACATCTTCTTTTTTATAACTTGTACAATAATTTAAAATATTTATTTTGGTGTTTCTATGAATAATAAGTACAAAAATTCTCAATCAAGAGGGATATAAGATAATTTAAGAAAAGTTAAAGCATTGATACACACCACCATCATTCATCATTTGACCATAGAATTGGTACTTATAAACATGATAAATAACCACACACTGACAAAACACCTTATATACAAAGTACAAACATGACAAAAATAGTTCCTCATCCTTTGAGTGGGTGAGTGTGAGTTTGCACAGCAGTATCTGCGTTATGGATTTCCACTGCAGATCAATAGTATAGATGTAGACCAATCTTGTCATTTGAGCCCATGTTTAATCTAGTCATGTTAGTATTAGTAATGTGTATAGTTGGGGGTCTCATTGGGGGGTTCCAATCCCGGATCCCGCTTACTGTTTTGTCAGATTCCCGTATCCCACTTACACTATATATATATACGTAAGCAATTCTCATTTTTTTGTCATTTCCCGGGTCCCGCAAAACCTCATTTTCCTTTTTTACGACACAATAATTTGACTTTCACGTGTCACGCTTACAAAAAATCAGCAAACCCGCGTCACGCTTAATCCCAATGAGACCCACTATAGTTATGGTATAACCATACACCTTATCGCTATTAGCTTACTCTGCCGGCCGACCCGGTCGCTTGACCTTTGGACGCAAACAACAATCACTTTTCCATTGTGGCATCAGATCTTTTGTTTTATGACGTCAAAATTTTATGGGAACCTGTGTGATATCCAGTAATGGCGGACAAATAGCGATAAGGTGTATTTAACCAGGTGCAAATTTGACTTGTAGGTGCCGAGTTGACTATAACGGGTGTCATTTAAACCAGGTGCCGAAATGACTAGATCTGTGATCGAAGAACTGGTGACATGTTACACAGCTGAACATGCTGAACGACTGGAGAAGTATTAGATATTTATTCTACCTGACTCATCCATCGACCATCACCTTGCACATCGTCTAGTTGCTTTGGCTCAGTTGCAGAACTCATCTGTGTCTTTAAGTTTGTTAATTTATTGAAATTAAATATAATCGACCGTCTTGTCAGGTTGGTGGCTAAACGGAAGTAGTGTAGAACTTGTAATAAAAGAAATATTGACGGTTTGATGAAAATATTCTATTATTTTCCGATTCTTGTATTATACACTCTCCAACGACAACAACCGGAAATCACGTATTATATATAAGTATTCAGTTGGACTTCACATCATTTGAAATAAAGAATGAATGATCAACAACTATAAATTAAAGATTTAAGACCGTTGCGGTACATTATTTTATTCTTTCTGACAGGTACATTTCCATATCCAAACATAAATTACCTCCCTTCTGCATTTCTTTTCCGGTTGCTAATTTCCCATTTCGAAACATTGAAAATGTCGATTTGAGGCCATAATATGAAGATATCTGGCTATGGCTGTTTTCAGATCTGATCCTTGTGGTATAATCTGCATAATAATAACATACTCAGCAGTATTTTATGCAGATTACGTCGTAATATGGCATCTTGTTATTCCTGCGATGTCAAACACGTAAGTTGTCAAATATAGGCCGGTTTCTATGAATTGCAGTCACTTCGTCACCAGC
This sequence comes from Mytilus galloprovincialis, assembly GCA_037788925.1. Lineage (NCBI taxonomy): Eukaryota > Metazoa > Mollusca > Bivalvia > Mytilida > Mytilidae > Mytilus > Mytilus galloprovincialis. The sequence goes on along the minus strand of CM075333.1, from coordinate 46,485,733 downwards.
GTTAGTCAAGTTTGTACCTAGTCATAACTGCACCTGGTTAATTCGTCACTCATTGTTAATTTTTTTATATAATGTTTGCATGTAAATTCAGGGTAATCATTCATGTCATTCCAGGGGTGTGGAAATGCTATGCCCGACTCGCCCGACTCGTACATTTGAACAACCGGACAAGTAATTATTTTTGTCTTGTTTGCCTGTGGACAAGTAAAAAAATACACAAGACAAAGTTCAAATCCAACAAAAACATAAAATTAATTTCAAAACGTATAGAGATGTTTAATTTATGTAAGAGAAACCAATGTTCAGCAAGTAAAAACATCAATGTTCATGACGATAAATATTACATGATACCGGAAATAGATCGATTAGCAAAATAAATAAAAATAAGTATGCGAACCCGAGTCGCGTAACATTGCATTGGCTTTGTCCATTGGCCCGGGATCGTCGATTAGGTTTTATCCGTCATTTGCCGGAAGTGTCATATCTTTTAATTTTGTATCGAGATTCAGATTGATAAATACTTAATAAAAAGCTGGGCAAGCAAGACAAAAAGAGTCATGAGTCGAGTAGAAAACCTTAAATGCAAATGGAGGACACAGAGTATTTAAAAAATAAAAACGGAAGCGAGAATTTCAGACATCGTGGATATCAGATTGCCCCTGGCTATCTATGGAAATTCGGAAAATAAATTAAGTTTTTGTCTTATTTTATAATAGATAAAAGGTCAACATTATTTGTTGTCAAAGTGGTAAAAAGAAGGGACGCTTTAATTGCCCATCAAGACAATAATGAATAATCAAGAAAAAAACAAGTGTGTCAGTTGAGAGAAACACCACAAAATCAATAGTTTTATCTATTATTTATAGTTTACATTTCTTCAAATTATCAGTCATTCTCCTCAAATTTAGTATATATGTACCTACTGGCTACAATTTTTATCAAAACTGCTGCAAAATTGACCTTTACATGTCATTTCATTGGTTGGTTTGCTGTTAGGTTTCTGTCCCATTGATGTTAACCCATTTCCTACTTTCCTATTTTTTTTACACATATAAACAAATGGATGATGCACAACAGTGCGAAGTAAGAATCATATATTAGCTAACAAGAAATACTTCAATATTTATTGAGATCATCAGGGCAAGTAAATATTTTTCCGGACAAGTAAAATGTTAGGTTTCACTTGCCCGGGGACAAGTGCTCACAACAAATATTTCCACACCCCTGCATTCATGTCATTATGATGCTCATGAGGCCAAACAAAAATATATGTCTGTTTACAGTTACCCGACTGACCCTTACTTGAGCGCCGACCCTAAGCCATTTTATTTTCGTTGTAAATTGAAAATTAATAGAACTTGTGTCTAAAGCAAAGTAAGGATGTAAGGGTTGCCAATAGATTTAATCAATTGCCTGATAAAATGTACATCCCAATGTTCGCAATTATGAATATGACAGCTGTTTTAAGGAAACACTCAACTCGTATAATGAAATAAAATCTTTGCTGCCATTTTTTTTCCCACCAATTACCAATAAAAATACGTATTTAAACCTGACCCATGGACAACTCGGAGCATGGCAAGACAGACCATACACATGGTGCAACTCAAAATCATGGCACAAAAAATGGAAATACCGACCTAGCTACCATATTTATTATGATGATGTAACTTTAAGGTTCATCATAACCTTTTGGCTAAAATGGCCGTATTTACACCCCAAATTTTACTCTGAGTACAGACTAACCTATACACCTGCAACAGTTTTAAGGGATGGCAGGAACTAGATAGATAAATTTTGAATGCATTTTATGTTTCAGAAAATTATTAACTTTTCTAGATTTTGCTATCCATTTTTAGCTCACCTGGCCCGAAGGGCCAAGTGAGCTTTTCCCATCACTTTGCGTCCGTCGTCGTCCTGCGTCTGTCGTCGTCCTGCGTCCGTCGTCGTTAACTTTTACAAAAATCTTCTCCTCTGAAACTACTAGGCCAAATTTAATCAAACTTGGCCACAATCATCATTGGGGTATCTAGTTTATAAAATGTGTCTGGTGACCCCGCCAACCAACCAAGATGGCCGCCATGGCTAAAAATAGAACATAGGGGTAAAATGCAGTTTTTGGCTTATAACTCAAAAACCAAAGAATTTAGAGCAAATCTGACATGGGGTAAAATTGTTTATCAGGTCAAGATCTATCTGCCCTGAAATTTTCAGATGGATCCGACAACTGGTTGTTGGGTTGCTGCCCCTGAATTGGTAATTTTATGGAAATTTTGCTGTTTTTGGTTATTATCTTGAATATTATTATAGATAGAGATAAACTGTAAACAGCAATAATGTTCAGCAAAGTAAGATTTACAAATAAGTCAACATGACCGAAATGGTCAGTTGACCTCTTAAGGAGTTATTGCCCTTTATAGTCAATTTTTAACCTTTTTTCATAAATCTTAGTAATCTTTTACAAAAATCTTCTCCTCTGAAACTACTGGGCTAAATTAATCCAAACTTGGCCACAATCATCTTTGGGGTATGTAGTTTGAAAAATGTGTCCGGTGACCCGGCCATCCAACCAAGATGGCCGCCACGGCTAAATATAGAACATAGGGGTAAAATACAGTTTTTGGCTTATAACTCAAAAATCAAAGCATTTAGAGCAAATCTGACAGAGTGAAATTGTTTATCATGTCAAGATCTATCTGCCCTGAAATTTTCAGATGGATCCGACAACCGGTTGTTGGGTTGCTGCCCCATTATTGGTAATTTTAAGGAAATTTTGACGTTTTTTGTAATTATCTTGAATATTATTATAGATAGAAATAAACTGTAAACAGCAATAATGTACAGCAAAGTAAGACCTAAAAATAAGTCAACATGACCAAAATGGTCAGTTGACCCCCTAAGGAGTTATTGTCCTTTATAGTCAATTTTTAACAATTTTCATAAAATTTGTAAATTTTTACTAACATTTTCCACTGAAACTACTGGGCCAAGATCATTATAGATAGAGATAATTGTAAGGAGCAAGAATGTTCAGTAAAGTAAGATGTACAAACACATCACCATCACCAAAACACAATTTTGTCATGAATCTATCTGCTTCCTTTGTTTAATATTCACATATACCAAGGTGAGCGACACAGGCTCTTTAGAGCCTCTAGTTTTTCGTTCCTGCAGAAGGTGCAAAAAATAACTAAGTAGTGAAAATGATTAAGAAGCTCCCCTCATATAATCAATGTTGTGAGTAGTATTGATTTAAATGGACAATAGATGGACAATAGACACCTGTAAACAATAGGTGATTTAACAGGTTTAAACTGTGTAACTGAGTGGACCGTATCAAATGAAACTCGGGTGTTTGTTTATTTTGCTATCTTCTGCATGTTCTGCAGACTGGAAAAAAATGCACATCAAAATGCAGGTAAGTTTTTCATTTTCTGAAACGTAGACTTCATATAACTTTTATATATCTAGTTCCTGCCATGCCTTAAAACTTTCCTGAATGTACCAGTTTGTCTGTACTCATAGTAATTTTTGAGGTGTAAACACGGCCATATTTTTCAATTCCTTATGATGAACCTTAAACAGACATATATTTTTTTTGGGCCTGATGTTTAGTTTTGCTGCATGGTTATACATTTTACGTGTAAAAAGTAATTTTCTTTGATACATTGTACTATAACATTTGTATAAGCTGTTAGCAAATGCAATAGATCAACTAAAATGTTTTTAAAAAGTATCAACTATCATGACTATATTTGGTGAATTTTAAGCTAAAACAAGTCTTACAAAAAACATGAAAAATGACCTCATGACCAAAACCATAGCATAGGGGGGGGGGGTGGTCTTATTAGCACACCAACATGGTCTTATTAGCACACCAACATACCCATTTGATACCTGCCAGCTTTTCAAAATGCTCATGGGGGTCTTTACGTGCAAGATGGCTCTTATAGTCTTACAAAACCTTCAAGGGAGCCTTTAAATATATTCTAATGTTGTTTTTTGGCTTCTCCATACTTTTACAAGCCATTGCAAATTTAACCATTTTGTTTAAAATTGTGGACAAAATTGCTCATTCAAAAGTTCCATTTGGAGCCTCAATGGGGGAAAACCCCCATAAATAGTGACAGTTGGCAGGTATGCACCAAACCATACATCCATAGCAGTATAATCATTTTTTTTTTTGTAGCCATTACATTGTATCTGGCAGAAGCAGAATAGGATGAATCCTAATGAATGTTGTTGCCCTATGCTAAATTGAAGATTTTTTACTGTTTTTAAACATGTTAAAGGTGTATTGATCCCCATTATCTTTATTTTTTGACAGGTGGCCGTAATAAATTAGATTTTTTAACTGAAAGGTTCTGAAAATCACCAAAAATAAGTACAGGAAAGGCACTGATCATGAACTGAAATTGACTTTGGACATGGACTAGTCCTAGATTACCATTGATTACTCTGACATCCAAGGCCTGTTTTGCCAGACAAGTTGGGGACATGGGATGTCAGCGTAATCTTGGACTAGACATGAACTAGTCCAAATGGGACGGTGTCCCAGAAAAAAAAAAAAAGCCTTGCCAGACGTCATAATTATTTGGACTAGACATGAACATGTGAATGCAGTATTAACAATGATTAATATACTTTTTAACCACTCTACTCAGAAAAAAAAGAATTATAGAAAGACACTTAATTAGAAACCACCAGACGTGTTCATGTAATTAAACTTCATGACAGCATTTATTTTTGTTTATCTGTATTTCAGATTATGGGGAACCTTTTGTGTGATCCTCTTCAATCTGATTGTATTTCTAATGACAGTATCACATATGAGGGCAGTGCTGTCTGACCCAGGGATAGTTCCATTGCCCAAAAATGGACTTGACTTCTCAGATCTTCATGCTGGAAGAACAATACCTAACACAGTAAGTTAAATCAATGGTAAACATGGTAAAGTTAGATGTAGTTATATTACTGGTTTTGATTGTGCCAATTACATGGTGTCATATATATTCAATTTAATTACTGTGAATTCATTTATTTTCGTGGGCACCTATTTTCATGGATGAAGGAAAACTTGCATGTCCCTGGGCATTTAACAATGTTTAATTTCATGGTTTTGCTGAAATCTTTATACAAGCCTTTAGAACATTTGTGATTCATTGAAGATTTAATTTCGTGGTTAGCCTTCACCCACAAAATCCATGAAAAATTGGTATCCAACAAATAATTATGAATCTACAGTAACTACATTGAATGTCAATGTGAACTGTGAAAAATATTTTTGCTGGTTATTTAATTTTTAGCTCACCTGGCCCAAAGGGCCAAGTGAGCTTTTCCCATCACTTGCCGTCCGGCGTCTGGCGTCGTCGTCCGGCGTCCGTCGTCGTTAGCTTTTAGAAAAGTCTTCTCATCTGAAACTACTGGGCCAAATTAAACCAAACTTTGCTACAATCATCATTGGGGTATCTAGTTTAAAAAATGTGTGGTGTGACCCGGTCAACCAACCAAGATGGCCGCCATGGCTAAAAATAGAACATAGGGGTAAAATGCAGTTTTTGGCTTATAATTCAAAAACCAAAGCATTTAGAGCAAATTTGACATGGGGTAAAATTGTTTATAAGGTCAAGATCTATCTGCTCTGAAATTTTTAGACGAATCAAACAACCCGTTGTTGGGTTGCTGCCTCTGAATTTGTAATTTTAAGGAAATTTTTGATGTTTTTGGTTATCATCTTGAATATCATTATAAATAGAGATAGACTGTTAACAGCAATAATGTTCAGCAAAGTAAGATTTACAAATAAGTCAACATGACCGAAATGGTCAGTTGCCTCCTTCAGGAGTTATTGCCCTTTATAGTAAATTTTTAACCATTTTTCGTAAATCTTAGTTATCTTTTACAAAAATCTTCTCCTCTGAAACTACTTGGCCAAATTAAACCAAACTTGGCCACAATCATCATTGGGGTATTTAGTTTGAAAAATGTGTGGCATGACCCGGTCAACCAACCAAGATGGCCGCCATGGCTAAAAATAGAACATAGGGGGTAAAATGCAGTTTTTGGCTTATAACTCAAAAACCAAATTATTTAGAGCAAATCTGTCATGGGGTAAAATTGTTTATAAGGTCAAGATCTATCTGCCCTGAAATTTTTAGATGAATCGAACAACCTGTTGTTGGGTTGCTGCCCCTGAATTTGTAATTTTAAGGAAATTTTGATGTTTTTGGTTATTATCTTGAATATTATTATAGATAGAGATAAACTGTAAACAGCAATAATGTTCAGCAAATTAAGATCTACAAATAAGTCGACATGACCGAAATGTTCAGTTGCCTCCTTCAGGAGTTATTGCCCTTTATAGTCAATTTTTAACCATTTTTCGTAAATCTTAGTTATCTTTCACAAAAATCTTCTCCCCTCTGAAACTGCTGGGCCAAATTAAACCAAACTTTGCCACAATTATCATTGGGGTATCTAGTTTAAAAAATGTGTGGCGTGACCCGGTCAACCAACCAAGATGGCCGCCATGGCTAAAAATAGAACATAGGGGTTAAATGCAGTTTTTGGCTTATAACTCAAAAACCAAATCATTTAGAGCAAATCTAACATGGCGTAAAATTGTTTATAAGGTCAAGATCTATCTGCCCTGAAATTTTTAGATGAATCATACAACCCGTTGTTGGGTTGCTGCCTTTGAATTTGTAATTTTAAGGAAATTTTGATGTTTTTGGTTATTAGGTTGAATATCATTATAGATAGAGATAAACTGTAAACAGCAATAATGTTCAGCAAAGTAAGATTTACAAATAAGTCAACATGTCCAAAATGGTCAGTTGACCCCTTCAGGAGTTATTGCCCTTTATAGTCAATTTTTATCTATTTTTCGTAAATCTTAGTTATCTTTTACAAAAATCTTCTCCTCTGAAACTACTGGGCCAAATTAAACCAAACTTGGCCACAATCATCATTGGGGTAAATAGATTATAAAATGTGTGGCGTGACCCGGTCAACCAATCAAGATGGCCGCCATGGCTAAAAATAGAACATAGGGGTAAAATGCAGTTTTTGGCTTTTAACTCAAAAACCAAAGCATTAAGAGCAAATCTGACATGGGGTAAAATTGTTTATCAGATCAAGATCTACCTGCCCTGTAATTTTCAGACAAATAAGACAACCTGTTGTTGGGTTGCTGCCCCTGAATCGGTAATTTTAAGGAAATTTTGCTGTTTTTGGTTATTTTGAATATTATTATAGATAAAGATAAACTGTAAACAGCAAAAATGTTCAGCAAAGTAAGATTTACAAATAAGTCAACATGACCGAAATGGTCAATTGACCCCCTAAGGAGTTATTGTCCTTTATAGTCAATTTTTAACAATTTTAATAAAATTTGTAAATTTTTATTAACATATATTCCACTGAAACTACTGGGCCAAGTTCATTATAGATAGAGATAATTGTAAGCAGCAAGACTGTTAAGTAAAGTAAGATGTACAAACACATCACCATCACCAAAAACACAATTTTGTCATGAATCCATCTGCTTCCTTTGTTTAATATTCACATAGACCAAGGTGAGCGACACAGGCTCTTTAGAGCCTCTAGTTCGTAAATCTTAGTTATCTTTTACAAAAATCTTCTTCTCTGAAACTACTTGGCCAAATTAAACCAAACTTGGCCACAATCATCATTGGGGTATATAGTTTAAAAGATGTGTGGCGTTACCCGGTCAACCAACCAAGATGGCCGCCACGGCTAAAAATAGAACATGGGGGTAAAATGCAGTTTTTGGCTTATAACTCAAAAACCAAAGCATTTACAGCATATCTGACATGGAGTAAAATTGTTCATAAGGCGAAGATCTATCTGTCCTGAAATTTTCAGACAAATCGAACAACCCGTTGTTGGGTTGCTGCCCCTGAATTTGTAATTTTAAGGAAATTTTGATGTTTTTGGTTATTATCTTGAATATTATTATAGATAGAGGTAAACTGTAAAAAGCAATAATGTTCAGCAAAGTAAGATTTACAAATAAGTCAGCATGTCCAAAATGGTCAGTTGACCCCTTCAGGAGTTATTGCCCTTTATAGTCAATTTTTATCTATTTTTCGTAAATCTTAGTTATCTTTTACAAAAATCTTCTCCTCTGAAACTACTTGGCCAAATTAAACCAAACTTGCCCACTATCATCATTGGGGTAAATAGTTTTAAAAATGTGTGGCGTGACCCGGTCAACCAACCAAGATGGCCGCCATGGCTAAAAATAGAACATGGGGGTAAAATGCAGTTTTTGGCTTATAACTCAAAAACCAAAGCATTTAGAGCAATTCTGACATGGGGTAAAATTGTTTATCAAATCAAGATTTATCTGCCCTGTAATTTTCAGACAAATCGGACAACCTGTTGTTTGGTTGCTGCTCCTGAATTGGTAATTTTAAGGAAATTTTGCTGTTTTTGGTTATTTTGAATATTTTTATAGATAAAGATAAACTGTAAACAGCAATAATGTTCAGCAAAGTAAGATTTACAAATAAGTCAACGTGACCGAAATGGTCAATTGACCCCCTAAGGAGTTATTGTCCTTTATAGTAAATTTTTAACAATTTTCATAAAATTTGTAATTTTTTTTTAACATATTCCACTGAAACTACTGGGCAAAGTTCATTATAATCAAAGTTGAGATAATTGTAAGCAGCAAGACTGTTAAGTAAAGTAAGATGTACAAACACATCACCATCACCAAAACACAATTTTGTCATGAATCCATCTGCTTCCTTTGTTTAATATTCACATAGACCAAGGTGAGCGACACAGGCTCTTTAGAGCCTCTAGTTTTTATTGCATTGATTTATCACACATGTACATGGGATCAAGTTTTGCAGGGATATATCCATTATTTGTCTGTCACATCAATATTGTTGCTTCTTTTCATATACATGTATTGTGTCATATATTTCACTTTATCTGGAAATTAGAAAATAAGTTTAAATAACTTCAATGAGTACAAATCAAGCAATAATTATTACTTTCTCATTCATCATGGTCATAGAAATATGTATAAAATTCGGACCCTACCTGTATTGCCATCAGTGCTATCACTATGATCACAGTACTTGTTAAAGCTTGATTAGATCAAACTCTCATTAACTCATATAAAATATGATACATGTTTTGAACAATGGTGTACTGAAATATCCTTTGATTCTTAAGTGAAAATTAAATAGTTGAGTTAGCCATATAAACATTTTATAATGTAATTTAAATTTATTTATATTATTTTACAGAAGGATGGGTGGAGTGTATGTAATAAATGTGAGACCTACAGACCACCTAGAGCCCATCATTGTCGTATATGTAGAAGATGTATCAGGAAAATGGACCATCATTGTCCATGGTAAGAAGTTGGTCCAAACAGCTCAATAAAAATGAGGTTGGCAGTAGCTGGGATTATTTCTTATTTCTAATTATTTTTAAAACATAAAAAGGGACAATAGAAAAGCCACATGTATTGAACAGTACAACAAACATGACTGAATGCACCACTAAGACTCTAGCTACTCCTTTAAAAGACAAGACATGCAAACAGTGACAAACAACAATGAACAACATTGTTTTTATTTACTATTCTTAGTTATATATATTTATTTCATTCATATGAAACCCATGTTGTCTTGTGATCTAGGGGGATGCCTACCGTGCAGGCGATTTGGTGTCACATTATCTCAGTAGTATGGGTTCGAATCCGGCGTGGGAAAAACAAAAAAATTGCGAAAGCAAGTTTACAGATCTAACATTGTTTGGTTGATAGTTAGATGAGTTGTATATTTCATTTATATTATATATGTCTTATATGTGAACTTTTAAATAAGAATTATTAATCAATGCCAATAATAATATTTTTCCAGATGAAACAGATCACAGTGTGTCAGTCAAATTTCTGAAAGATCTTACTCTACCTAACTGTTTTTTTTAATGTCATTAAATGTCATTGAATATGTATGAAAGGCCAATCAAAGCAAAATATACACAAGACATCATGATAAATTGGGTTTGAACATCCATTGACAATAATTACATTCATATAAGGACAAGAATATTATGTAATGTTAACAAATTCAAATATATTTTATATATTTTATTGCTAATCAAAGCACCCACAAGGAGCAGAACAATCAACATTAATTACATACAAATGATTACAAGTGATTCAATATGATTAAGACACAATGTTATAAAAAAAAAATAATAAAAAAAAAATATTAAGACAAGTACAAGAATACAACAAGCACAGTGTTTAATAATATTAGGGGGGGGGGGGGGGGGGGGGGTCACTGGGTGTTTCTATATCTATATATTATTTAAGGAAACTTTCCTATATGAGGATAAATTTTCCAATAATTCTCTGAGTTTCTGGAGTATGAAAGTATCTTCAGAGGACATTAGCCAAATAAATTGTGATTTAATATCTAAACCACTAAAATTTTTAAACCGTTGTTTTATTTCATTTAAAAAGTTGAAACAAATATTTGAAAGTTTTTGGCACTGAAGAAGAAAATGAATTTCATCCTCAACCTCAGTACCACACAATTTACAGATACGTTCTGACACTGTCACATTTTTGTACCTTCCCCTCTCAATTTCTAAATCGTGAGCACTGATACAGAATTTTGTTAAATAACGACTATATCTAAAATTTTCCTGCAAAAGGTAATTTTCTAAGCAAAATCTGCTTTTAAAAAGTCTATAAGTTCTGAGCTTGTTACCATATAGTTTATTGCCTATGAAATCATTATTAAGCTCAGTTTGCCATATTAAATCATATTTTGATTGCATCTTTTTGCATAAATTACTTTTTAACTTTGTCTTTAAATTCAGTGCATAATTTTCATTGATGCTAAAGTATTTAAATAAAGTTTGAATACTGGTATACCAGCTCTTTTTCTGCTCATCATGTAGAGATTTTGAAAGGTTGAAAGCCTCTTTTAATAATAAGTCATCAGATTTTTTTAAACGTATATAATATTTAAACGTATTTAACAAAACCTCCAAAAATAGAGGATATCTGCCCAGTTCACCCATAACTGCAATATTTGTTGCTTTTTTACTTACTCCAAGTATGAATTTACAAAAGCATAAATGAGCCTTCTCTACTGCCAGGTCTCCACATAGTTTTTTATAATAGTTATCCCCTTGAGAGTTTAGTTTGTGAAAGTTAACATGATTAATGTCAACCCTGTTTGTAATATACTGTAAGACAAGCTGGGTCAGATTTTTTACATGATATTTCACATTAAAATTGAGATTGGTAATTATGTAGGATATGTGAAAGAGACAACAACTAAAGGCCAACCAAATAGCAGATGACAGCAAAAGGCCACCACTAATTACTCTGATTCAACCAGTCATTGCTCTTATTTCTAAATATATACTGCATGTTTAGCTTAGAAACAGCAACAATTTAAAGTGACTTTTGATGTACTAAGAATTTTCAGTATATATGTCATGTATGTAAAAAAAAATCTCAAATATACTTACATGGTGTATCTGTGTATTTTGATTCCTGATATATATTATGTATTATTATGTATTATTATATATATACAGAACTTACTTTTGGCAGCATATGGTATTTTCATTTTATTTTACTTTTTCAGGATAAATAACTGTGTTGGAGAGTTGAATCAAAAGTATTTTATACAGTTTTTGTTTTATGTTGGTAAGTTTAAAAGTTATTGTATATTAAAATTATTTTCATTATCATGCAGTGTGAATTCATAAAATTGAGAATGGAAATGGGGAAAATGTCAAAGAGACAACAACCCCACCAAGCTAAAGGCCACCAATGGGTCTTCAATGCAGCGAGAAAATCCTGCACCTGGAGGTGGTCCTCAGCTGGCCCCTAAATAAAATTGTGTTATAGTTCAGTATCTTCATGGGTTGAGGTAAATTTGTATTTTCGAGGATATTTGATTTCGCAATTCATTATTTTGCCAAAGTTTGCATAGTTACAGGCTTTATGATATATAATACAATGTATACTTTGAATGTTTAAATTCATCATGTTCGTAAAAATTGGTATCTCTGGAATAATGATGAATCCACAGTATTTTTGTTAGATGATAACATAATTGGCACATCCTAACACAAGGCATTTTCTATCTGACAACAGTATTCAATCAGTCAAAAATTATTTAGCTGTTGTTGTTGGTCATAACAAGAAATCAATGTTTAAAAATATGCATTATGTTTTAAGACTCTACATGTATATCTTCAAGAATTTGTCAAATTAGTGAAAATATACAGGGGCAGATCTAGCCATTTTAAAAAGGGGGTTCCCAACCCAGAGTAAAGGGGGGTTTCCAACCATATGCCTCCATTCAAATGCATTGATCGTCCAAAAAAAGGACGGGTTCCAACCCCCAAAACAACCCCTCCCCCCTGAATCCGACACTGACTTAGAATTGCCAAATTGTGAATTGAAAAATATGGATCCACAGGAATTATCAAATGTGTTAGTTATTGCAGCACAAAAAAGTGATTGAATCATTACACAAATCCTGCAAATTAAAAAAATATTCACAATAACAAATATTTTAGAGACTGAGATAATATTGAGAAATCTTCACATAAATAAATTGTTTTAAATTTTCATTTTCGAATAGAAATCTACTTATGTTCATATAAACCAACATCTGTGAACTAAACAGTGCATAAGATGTTAACTTTTTTATGCAAACATGTAGCAAGGGAAAATCTCATACTCTCTATGAACATGAGTGAGAACTATATGTGTGCATATCTGTCTATAAAGTTTATTGTCGATTTAATCATAACAAGCTAGAAGGGTTATCATTTTTTATTTATCTATTTAAATTTTATATTTAAAATAACTATTATGACAGAAAAAGTTTGATTTTCATGACACAAAAAACATCAACTTAATCTCTTTATTTGTAGGTATGGCTAGTTGCTATGCAACTACAATGGTGATCACATCCTGGGTAATGGATCCCAATGTTACCAGCACGTATAAGCACACAAAACTGTAAGTAAATTTGATATACTTTGAGTAAATTTAGATCTAGATGCAACTTTAAACTTTTTTTATTTAAAACTTGTAAACAAAAGGAAATTTTTAAACACAAAAAGTCATCTAGTATTATAACATAATTGAGTATGAGCATGATGAGAGGATATATTTGATAAAAGAACATAATTATAAACACATGTGCTTAAGTCTGCCAATTGATATTTTATCGTGTGTTTTCTATGTTGTGATGTTATGCTATTGTTTCAGAAAAAGGGAGAAGGTTTGGATCCATTAAAATGTTTAATCCTGCTGCAAATGTTTGCACCTGTCCTAAGTACAGTAGTTGTCGTTTGTTTATGTAATATATATGTGTTTCTTGTTTTGTTTATATAGATTAGACCGTTGGTTTTCCAGTTTGAATGGTTTTACACTAGTAATTTTGGGGCCCTTTATAGCTTGTGGTTCGGTGTGAGCCAAGGCTCTGTGTTGAAGGCCGTACTTTAACCTATAATGGTTTACTTTTTAAATTGTTATTTGGATGGAGAGTTGTCTCATTGGCACTCACACCACATCTTCCTATATCTATTAAACTATGCAATTTGAATTAAATTAATGCTGTTTCATTAACCATGTTTACATAACATAGAATACTGTGTCAAGAATGCTGAGTCACTGATAACGATCTTACCCGGCAACGTTCACTTGTATTTTTGTCCATCTGATGAGTTAAGCCTTTTTCAACTCATTTTTATAGTTCATTCTTATGTTGTGCTGTTATACCACTGTCCCAGGTTAGGGGAGGTTTGGGATCCTGCTAACATGTTTAACCTCGCCACATTATTTATGTATGTGCCTGTTCCAAGTCAGGAGCCTGTAATTCAGTGCTTGTCATTTGTTTGCTAGAGGAGTGTGTTTTATTTTGTAGAATATATAATTGAGATATGTTTTATTTTCTTCAGCATACATTCTGTGATCCTGATAGTGGAGTGTGTTTTATTTGGAATGTTTGTTATAGCTATTGGTTGTGATCAGGTATGACTGTATCCATAAAACTGTTGATTTATTATTTTTGTGGGTACCAATTTTTGTGGATTTAGAAAAATTGTAGTATCATGGATATTTGATTTTTATGGTAAACCAGTAATCAAGGTCTGCATATAGACCTATAGAAAAGGAGTAGGTACAGTAAGACCCCTTTTTGGCCCCAAAATATAGCAGTTTTACAAAATTGTTAAAATGTTAACTTTTAGTAATTTATTAGACAGTAGAATGTTTCTGCTACATAAATGTGGGCGGTTTTTGACAACACACTGCACATATATCGGGTACTAGCACCATTAAGTCATGCTAATTTACTGAAATCTTCACAATTCCAGCATTTTAGTTCAATTTTAGACGGTTTTCTTGTAAAGCGAAAGTGGCCACATTGGTGTTCATCCTTTATATTGAAATGTAAGTTGTATTTGATGGTAATACATAACATATATAAAGGTTGAGGATGAACAGAAATTCAGCAACTTTCATTTTGAACAAAAACCATCTGAAAAGTGACATTTTTCGGCATATTTAGTAGATTTTTTTCACATTTGAGCTTTAATCAGATTTTTTTTAATGACTAAATCAGCGAAAAATCTCTCACACAAACTAATTGATTCAAATGAAATAGACACTAATGTGTTCGAAAAGTGGTCAAAATCTTTTGTCAGATAAACATGAAATTTGAGGCCAAAATCGGCTGTTACCAGACCTACTTCTTTGTACTTCCTTGAACTTTTCGAGGTTCAGGTATACTTATCAAATCCATAAAAAATGGTATTCTACCAAAAATAATGAAACTATAGAATATATAAAAAAAAAATGTTTCTTATGCATTATAACTTGCACAATAAAAATCAGTTTTATCACTTTCAATAATTTTAAGATCGGCAGCTAAACAATTATTATTTTTGTTATTTTCTCTGAAGCTGCATAAGTTATCTTAATCTAAAAAAAGTTTTAGACTGATTTAAATCTAAGCAACCCATAATCTATCAATCTGAAGAAAAATATTTCCAGATGTAATGTTTTATAGAAATTTTATAAAGCTTATTGTACCCCCTACTATCAGAATGGGGCTATACTGATCTAAAACTGTCATCACCTTGTCTGTAAATCTTTTCATCCAACAAATCTTTTGTCACATTTTATTCTGAAACTTCTGAACAGAATTCAGACTTAATTTTAGTCAGCAGTTTGAAAGTGATGAGTTATAAGTTTCAATATTGTATTGTAAAATTTTAATTTCCTTGGCTTGTATTCATTGTGGCATTATTTATTATTTTTTCAGATATCTTCCATATTAGGGGATGAAACTCAAGTAGAACAAGTAAAAAAAGAAGGAATAAGAAGAGAGAAAAAGTCAATGTATTCTTTGCTACAAGAGGTCTTTGGTAGAGGTAATTGAGTTAAATGTGAAGATTTTCCTTACAAGCACAAATCTGAGGGAAAGGCACTTGACAATTGACAACTGATCAACAAACTGATAGTTACTCTCATTGTCTTGGAAATTTTGAGCATTTAGTGTCAATCTGGTCTGGAATATTTTTTTATTTTTTTTATCAAAATGCTTTAATTCCTTTTGGGTGTAAAATGGACATAAAGAAGTTTCCATTCTTCTGAACTAATTGTCTAATACAAACTTAAATAACAGCATTGAGTAATGCATAAGAAGGAATAACCAAAATTTGTGTATTATCCAAATTAATGGACAAATTTCAATGTCTAACTTAAGGTGGCACTCAACACTTTCATTAAAATTAATTTGGCTCGTTTAATTTTCATAAAATTTTGACAAAGTATTTACTTTGATCCTTTAACATTTTATTAGAAAAATTAAACTGGTTATATAGCAGTTTGACAAATACCAATTTTGATCATTGACAAGGTTAATATTCCCTTTACAACACAACGTAATTAAAACGTTTAGATGACTTTACAGAGTTATCTCCCTGTAGTGTTAGGTACCACCTTAACACATTTAACTTTAAATTGATATTAAACTTTACAGTAGAAACATCATATTGCATTTTTTTCTTGAGTTATGTCCCTTTGATCATTAAAGTCTCAGATTGCTAACCTTGTCAGGGTACCTACATGTAGTATATATCTGAAAAAATATTTTACTTATTGCTGAATAGGAGTATAATATATTCAAGATGACAAAACAAATCACACTTTTCTCCAATACTACTTAATAGAAGGTTTGAAACAGATTGGCAATGATGAGTTGTAACAGGCTTAGGTGTGTACGTTTTAGATCTTTCAAAAAACTATACTCTCTGTTTTTACAAATAGGGTATGTCACTACTACATCACATTTTATAGCTTATCTATACAATGTATATAGTATGTGTTCTCATTGTTGAAGGTAATACAGTTGATTATAATTGCATACGTCCCATCATTAGAACTTTGGTGATTAGTTGTTTTATTTGCAATCATAGAACTTCCTATTTTCATATTCATTGCCTTTTTTTCTTTGCAGGTCATCCATTAGGTTGGTTATGTCCACTGTTCACTGAAGCATCAAAGGAACGGCCATCAAAACAGTATATTGTATAAAACATATCAGTTGATAAAAGACAGCATATCAATCAAATTGAATCATCTACTGTATTTCCAATGTCCTGCAATGTAAGCCCACAGAAGATAGAGCTTCGACATGACTCATGAGTTGTCAATAAATGGATTCATTAAGTCTATGGCCATTACTGGTCGTTGGGCTGTAGGTCACAGACTTCAGTTTTGTTTGGAGTCTTAAAACCATATACTACATATTGAAAAATTATATACAGTTTTACTTTGAAGGTTAGAAAAAGAATATGAAATGTTAACTACCAACAGAAATATCAGTAGACTTTTTAAATCTGTCTGGTTCAGTTTTCCCTGCTCAAATTAATGTTACAGGGGCATCCATTTGACCAGGTCTTATACGAGAATTGTATGTATGTATCTTTCAAATGTAATCATTGTCTGTGATAGTTTATGAACATGATAGACATGAAATTTGTAGATAAAAATCATTCCATTAGTGTATGCATCAGTATACAAATGATCTTTGTGTACCTAATTTATGTATGTTCAATATTCAGTGATATCTATTTAATTTTTCCTATAAGCAGTTGTGTGCTATTGTTAAACTAGATATATTATTATCTTCTTTTATTAAATTTTAATATTGGTAGATAAACTAAGAGGCAAATTTCAATGTAGAAAAATTTTACCAGATTTTTATCTTGTTTTTCATTTAGGCCTACTTTTGAGTGTTAAGTATGCAAAAACCCATACCAGGGATTATTTTCAATTAGTACCAAAAAATATGTCTTTTGATAATATGCATAAATATCCTGTCTCTTAAGCCTCTTGTTTGTAATTTGCATTTTCTCATTGTGTGTTAAATCATGTCTTGTGGTATTTCATGTTATATAGATTTTTTGGTTTATATATTCAGGGACTCATTTCACAAAAAAAATCTGTAATTAACATTTCAATACAACATTTTTCCTAAGATTTTTTTTGTGACAAGATTTTTTTTGTGAAATTAGAGCCTCATAACTACTGAATCATAAAAAAATTTATTGTAATAAAAACAGCAACAGAGCTGTAAGTCTGTAAATACTTTTATTACAAGAGGCTAGCTCTCTAAAGTATTAGATTAAAGGAGGAAAATATATTAAAAATTATAACTACTGTTTTTTCTTCCTGTGAGAGAGTTTGAATATGTGTGTATAACTTGCATATAAGTGCTTCTTTCTTGGTAAGAATTTTTATATTTTGAGTAAATTTGAGTTTGTTGTAAATTAGCAGTAAGCATTAAGATACAGTTCAACCTTAAAGTTCAATTTTTGTGTCACACTTTTATGGATTTTAAAAAATGGACAAACATGACAGAAGCTTTTTTGTAAAATAAAAAAAAAGGAATCCCAATACAAATTTAGAATTTTTCAATATTTAACTGCTAAATTGACTAAGTGTCTTCGAACTTTAGCAAAAACAATTTATCCAAGTTTGAATTATTTTTTTTCCTTTTTTCTGCATTTTACAAATTAAGGAATTAAGTTTGTTTTGCAGTTAGAGAAGCTTACAGTCAATGATTTACTATTTAGACATTGTCAACTTTCATGGAATATTTTGAAACTTGAAAATAAGCTTCTAAAATTTCAAGGAATAGAAATTTTTGGGGGGTATTTTTACTGCATACAAACGTATCACTGATAAATGGACTTAATTTTTCTTATCAATATTAAACTTGTTCACTGACATCAGCGATTGTGAGTGAGAAGCATTGTTTAATAGAATCCTTAACAGTTGTTTAAGGATTTTCATAATGATTTTTTTTTCAATCTATTGAATAGTTTTAATGATACAATTTTTCATGACTTTATTTATTTTATTGATTTTTTTAATTATATATATCATTGGTTCATTTTCTTATTTTGTGTTTTTATACTTTATATATAGCACAATAGTGGAATTATCATTGATTTATTAGGATTCAGTTTGTAGTTTCATAAAACTTTGTGAATTACTAATAGGTGGAAAATTTACATTTCATAAGAGGTTGAAAACACATGGTTTGATTTTGAAATCCATTATAATTGAAACTAGATGTACATGGATTCAAAATATTTATCAATACTAATATCTGTAAATAAGCATCGTGTGCACCTTGTAAAATTGTTTTAAAATAGAATTTACATTTTATGTAAATGCAATAATTGGTGCCAATAATAATGTGTATATATGGACTTATGTATTTATTGTGAAAGTATTTTTCCACTATGATTTTTTACAATAATTTTTGTGATCAATATTTTTATACTTTGCTTCTTCAGTACAGTAGAATTAATGCTAATGCAAAGAATTTTAGTTTGTAGCTTAAGAAATCTATTCAAAGTACTACATTTAAATTTGTAAATTGACTTTTTAAAGTTGTATGGTATTGCATCAGAACTGTGGTTTAATCAACTTAAGCATTTAGTTTTCAAATATAAACAATGGATTAACCACAAATTTGAGTATCCATTGCCAAATGAATTTACTATATAGGCTCATATTGAGAAATTGTCAAAAACGAAAACTTGGGCTTTGCTCATTGATGAAGGCCCTTTGATGATTTGTTCATTTCTGTGACAATTGGTATCTTGTGAAGTGTTGTCTCATTGGCAGTAAAATCACATCTTCTAATTTTTATATTTGATAATCAATATAAACGCAATGTTTTCTCAGTTCACAAATTTTGATAATTATGGGAAAAAAACTTGTTAGAAATTCAGATTTTATTGTTATAAAACACATAGTGTAGTTATTTGTTTGATTTGTTTTGTACATGATCAGTATTTTTATTGGTTTCATGATCATCTTGAAAATGTTTTCATTTTATATGTTTATTAAATTTTTTAGCTTCATTTGAATTGTTTCTTTTGTACTGTAAATTTAGAAATTATTGCAAGGTTATTATTAATGCAAGTAATGCGATAAAACAACAATTACACAATATTTATAAAAACTCACAGCCTGAAATCTGATACATATAACAGTAGGTAGATTTTCCTTAAATGGAAATAATTAAAAATCTTGCAATTTAGCCATCCTTCAGAAAGTCAAAGGGGACACAAGGTTTGCAAGTCGTTTGTCTGTCTGTCCAACCATCAGTCAGTCAAATTAGTTTTCTACACTTTTTTCTTCATGCTTCAAGATATTGATTTGATATTTGATGCATTAGTTTATCATGACAAGTTACAGATCAAGTTCAAATTTTGTTCTGGTCTAATGATTTTGTGCAGAGTTATGGTCCTTTGATCTATAATTTCACTAAGATAATCAGTTTTCCACACTTTTTTTTATGTTTGAAGATATTGATTTGAAAATTGGTAAACAGTTTTATCATGTCCAGTCAAAGATCAAGTTCGAATTCTGTAATGGTCTGATGATTTTTTGTTATAATAAAACACCCATGCAATCACGCATCCCATAGTACTATTATAGTTATGTCCTTGGACATAGAAAATTTACTTGAATTATCAGTTTAAACACTTTTCAAAAAAAAAATTGTCAAGCTTGAAGATATTGCATCGATATTTAATTTGTTATATAGTTTACACCATTACAAGTCACAGATCAAGTTAGCATTTTGTTCTTAAACAATGACTGTATTTCTTATATTGCACTGTTATACCACTGTCCTTTATTAGGGAGAGGTGAGGGGGTAGTCTGTTTGTCCTTTATTGCCATTTCCCTGTCTTAAGTCAGGAGCCTGTAATTCATTGGTTGTCGTTTGTTTATATGTTACATATTTGTTTTTTGTTCCAATTTTTGTACATAAATATGTCAATAGAAAGTGCTCAATGAATGTACCTATAAAACAACAGAGTAAAAGTATATGGAGATACTGTGGTGTCACTCTTTACAAAGAAGGAAGCACACTTCCCATTGTAGGGGATTTTTTTTGTCACAAAGATTCAGCTGCTTTAGGGAGGAACAGCTTTCAAAGGCCAATTAGACTTTCTATAATTCTAGCCATTTTCTAATAAAGGAGGAAAATTACAAACAATAAAATTTATTAAGTTAATGCTGTTAGAATTAAGAAAAACAAAACATTAATAAAATTATACAAAACATCTCAACAGGAATATTGTTACAAAGTAAATATAGAAATAAATCTTAATAAATTATTAAACTTAACTACAAAACAATTGGCCGTTTCAGAATCTAATGCATCCTGGGTTATATTTTCAAAAGCGTACACCAAAGCGTTTTGATTGGTTTAAAATGTTATAAACAATGGAAATTCAACAAGTGACGCAACATCATTTTCACTTTGGGGTACGAACAATGAAATCACCCATGATGCTTTAGATTCTGAAACGGCCAATTGTTTATCAATACATTTTGTACAATGCTTATTTTTTTAAGCACACAAAATAGTTAAACCTTGTTTTAAATACATAAAGCATCATTTATGAAAGAAATATTTCCATGGCATCCTTCTTACCTAGGTATATCAATGTTTTTATTCAACTTAAATGTTGACTGTCTATTTATATATAAGTTATAAAATGATCAGTGAAGATTTTAAAGAGATCAACGTTGTTAATCAAAATATTTTATTAATCATGAAAGTATCCACACAAAAATATGGATTTTTAATGCCTTGAAGGAAATTTTGCTCACAAGGAGACCGTCATAATTCCTTATTGCACTGATGAGAAATTCCAGATACTTTCATTTACCTTCCTAAAACCTCTTAAATAAAAGGACTAAAAGGAAACAACAGCTTACTGATTTATGTTACTTTTACTACCATTACTCAACTTCATTATTTCAGCAAAACAACCATATATATATATCTTGTTTTGGTATTAAAGGCTGTATTTCCTATTTTTGCCTAAATCTGAGTGTATCAAATTAAGATGACAATTCTAAACATAATGTATCATCTTCTTCAATAAGCATGCAATAAAACAATCATAAATTTTCCTGACATTCAGTGCTTAACTAATTTTGAAATCTCAGGGGGCAAATAATGACCTTTATACATTCTAAGCCCTGGCATTTTGATTATTGACAAGCATTATACCACAACATTTCCCTTATTTGTAAGGCACATACATCTCATTTTTTAATTAATTACTTAAGGTGGTACCCAACACTTTCACTAAAATTAATTTGGCTCGTTTAATTTTCATAAAATTTTGACCAAGTATTTACTTGGACCCTTTAACAAAAATATAAAAATTTTGAACCAACCATTTTCTCAGAAAAATTACACTCAGGCTGGTTATAAAGCAGTTTGACAAACACTAATTTTGATCATTGAGAAGCTTAATATTCCCATTACAACACAACATAATTAAAACGTTTAGCTGACTTTACAGGCAAATTCATATCATATCATTTGACTATGATCAAGTTACTCATTTGAATTATAAAAAACAACACAGAACTCACTTCCTAAAAAAAACCAATAAAAGTAAATGTTTTACTTTCGTTCAGGTAAAATTGCGAGATTTCTTCTTCAGCTGTATCAAAATAAATAAATGCGACTACAATTTTACCAACTCCATACCTGCCAACTTTTCAAAATACCCATGGGGGTTTTATGTGAAAGATGATTTTTATAGTCCTACAAAACCTTCAAGTGGTCCTTCAAATATATTCTAATGTGTTTTTGGCTTCTTCATGCTTTAATAACAAGCATAGCCATTGTTAAATTAATTGTTTTCTTTAAAATAGTGGACAAAATTGCTTTAACAAAATTTCCATTTGGAAGCCTCCATGGGGGAAATCCCCCGCAAATAGTGACAGTTGGCGGGTATGCAACTCTGAGATATTACTTGATTGAATTAATAATGTTTGTACACATTTGTACACATATCATTAGCATAATTGGGGATTTGCTCAAAAACAATTATCTGTTCAGAATTAACAAACAATAAGTGATTTTTTATGTAAAAAGTTGGTTACCATGTTATGAAGCTTTGTGTTATTTACCAAAAAAAACCACAATGATAAAAAGACTCAAAACAAATAATTTTCACAAGAAAAGTGTCACCAATGATTTTTAAAACAATGAGAGAGAAAACATAAATTTAAACACAGTATCTTGAATACAACCTATTGAAACACACATAACTTTATAAGATAAGATAAGCAATATTTATTTTGTTATGTAAGGTAAACAATAAGAAATCATTAACTAAAATGATTAAATCAGATTTAAAAAATTAAAACTTGATGAACTAATAAATAACTGTCAGGTTAATGTCCAGTTGCAAATTAAGTGCATATTCAGGGAAGAAGTATATATTCATTTCATATGATTATTTATCCTGCTAGTTTCTTTATGATATATCAGAGACTTATGTCTCTGGATATATTGAGCAAGCTTGAAATATGTTAATTACCATGCATGGTAATTAAACAGCTGATGGTATCTGAATCCACAGGAGTACAATGTTACTGCACCTTGACATTTTATTCTGAATCTGTGCTGACCAGTAATTTAAAATTCCTCTTTACATCTTTTCAAAATGTTTACACACAAACATGGAAACAGCAAATTCAATTTGAAAATCAATGTAAAAACAAAGGTATATGCAACGAGGAACTAGTTATTAAATTCTGCTTAAAAATAATAAAGAATGGTTACATTATATTTACAAATACATGACAGAAAAAATTGACTTATGACTTTTAGCCTAGTCAAACATGAGATAGACATATTCTTACCTATTCATGCCAAAACAACAACTAATTGTCATAAAATCTGAACAAAAAGTCAAATAATTCTGTATCTAAATTGCAGTCCCTAACTTAAACCTAAACTTTACCTGCACTTTAAAGTAATGCATTCCAACCTTGCTTTTAATTCATCTTTTTAAGGAGAACATGACTAATTTAGAACCAAGAGATATGAATATGAGATTAATGATAAACCACTAGGAAATCGTCCAAAAATTCTTCATAAAGGTGTTAATAGTATTACATAGTAATGCATTTAAATAAGACAAATCCATTCATTGTTAAATGTTGTAAGTATAGTTGTAATATCTAACTTACAACTTACGAGGTGACTTTGGGGAATTTTTCTGAAAATCAAGGGCAACATAAACTTCTCCCTGGAGCTTTCCTAGAGCAAAGGGTAAATCAAAGGAGACATATAGTCAGTCATTTCGCCTAGTGTGGTGAGCCCTGAATTATATTATAAATAATGACAGTTTGTAACTGCACTGTATTGGGAGACAACTCTAGGCTATAAGAGCACAGGTTTTAAATGGAATCATTAAACATATAAAAATTGTATAATACATATACCATCACGACTATAGATATAAAAAAAAAAAAAGAATTTAGTATCACATTTTAACTTTACCCTATATTAAAAATACATATAACCTTATAATTTTGTCTAGTTTATCAACACCTTGATTGATTGGTTGCTGTTTAATACAACTTCTAACACTATTGTGCTAGTTCTTGATGGTTATTTTTAATAATCAGTTCAATAATCAATCAAAATAGTAAATAAACATCATATCATGTCATTTCATCGTTCCATTTTGTAATAATTACATAACATGTATGTTTCTTTTACACATATTCTATTTCTCAAGAAAAATGCAACATTCATAAATACATGTGCCTCCCACAACAAAATCACAACATTGCATTGGAAAACAAACAAAAAACTTGACAATACTAGTTATTTAATTGTTAAAGAATATATTAAAGTGATTATAAGAATCATTTTAGGATAATTAAAAAGCATTGATCATGTGCTAACTTTAGTGAGGCACTGCAAACAAAATGTGCTTCAATGCTTTTACAACCCAATACATAATAAAACCAGATGCTCCGCAGGGCGTAGCTTTATACGACCGCAGAGGTTGAACCCTGAACAGTTGGGGCAAGTATGGACACAACATTCAAGCTGGATTCAGCTCTAAATTTGGATTGTGATTAAATAGTTGACACAGCATAGGTTTCTGACACAGAATGAATGTGTTCTAATGAACTTAAAATTTTTGTTTTCTCTTAGAGCAATTCACTATGCTGTTGAATATTAATCCTCTCAAAAAAATGTTTGAAGAAATTTTCTTTTTTATTTATGAAATTTCAAATGAGAAAAATTGAACCCAATTTTTTTAATCACATCCCCCTTTCCCTTATTCCAAAACTAATCTCAATTAAAATTTCTAATGGAGTTTGCAACAATAACTACTCATTTAAATACATCATAAAATATTAAGATGTAAAAAAACTGCTTGTTATCACTGAATGATAAAGATTATTTTAATTTATCAGTTGGTAGTAAAAAGTGAATATACATTGTATATTGTATATAACAAAGATTTAAGTTGATTCTGGACAAAGAAAGATAACTCCAATTAAAAAAAAATCTTGCTATTGCACAATATTTTGCAATTAGATATTTCTTGCTTACTATTCTGGACAAAGAAAGATAACTCTAATTAAAAAAAATTTTGCTATTTCACAATATTGTGCAATTAGATATTTCTTGCCATTGCGCAATACTGTGCAATTGAAAAGACTTGCTATTGCACAATACTTAATATAATAATTTTAGATCCTGATTTGGACCAACTTGAAAACTGGGCCCATAATAAAAAATCTAAGTACATTTTTGGATTCAGCATATCAAAGAACCCCAAGATTTCAATTTTTGTTAAAATCAGACTAAGTTTAATTTTGGACCCTTTGGACTTTAGTGTAGACCAATTTGAAAACAGGACCAACCAGGTGCTCCGCAGGGCGCAGCTTTATACGACCGCAGAGGTCGAACCCTGAACAGTTGGGGCAAGTATGGACAAAACATTCAAGCGTGATACAGCTCTGAATTTGGATTGTGATCAAATTTTTGACATTACATGGTTTTTTTTTACACAAAACAAATGTCAAGATTTCACAAATCAATTAAAGATTTCTTCTTCAAACTTTTTAAATCTAAAATTAAATAGTTGACACAGCATAGGTTTCTGACACAGAATGAATGTGGTCTAATGAACTTAAAAGTTTTTTTTTGCCTTTGAGCAATTCACTATGCTGTTGAATATTAATCCTCTCAAAAAAATGTTTGAAGAAATTTTCTTTTTATTTATGAAATCTGAAATGAGAAAAATTTAACCCCCCCCCCCTTTTTTTTCACATCCCCGTTTCCCTTTCTCCAAAACTGATATCAATTCAAATTTCTAATGGAGTTTGCAACAATAACTACTCTTTTAAATACATCATAAAATATTAAAATGTAAAATAAAGTGCTTGTTATCACTGAATGGTAAAGATTGGTTGGTAGTAAAAGTGAATATACATTGTTTATTGTATAAAACAATAAAAAAAACTTCATCAGCAACATTTTATATTGGCAAATTTCCAATGAAGTTATTTACATAAAGTTATTGGCAAATAAAAATAGAAAATGACATCATAGTCATGTCTGGCAAATGTCCAACAACATTATCTAAAAACATTTTAGATAAGATAAGGAAAAAAAGCTTCATCAGCAACATTTTATATTGGCAAATTTCCAATGAAGTTATTTACATAAAGTTATTGGCAAATAAAAATAGAAAATGACATCATAGTCATGTCTGGCAAATTTCCAACATATATTATCAACTACTATTCTATACAAAGAAAGATAACTCCAATTGAAAATTAATTGCTATTGCACAATATTGTGCAATTAGATATTTCTTGCTATTGTGCAATACTGTGCAACTGAAAATTTCTTGCTATTGCACAATACTTGATATGGAATCCTGATTTGGACCAACTTGAAAACTGGGCCCATAATCAAAAATCAAAGTACATATTTAGATAAAGCATATCAAATAAGCCCAAGAATTTAATTTTTGTTAAAATCAAACTTAGTTTAATTTTGGACCCTTTGGACCTTAATGTAGACCAATTTGAAAAATGGACCAAAAATTAAGAATCTACATACACAGTTAGATTTGGCATATCAAAGAACCCATTTATTCAATTTTTGATGAAATCAAACAAAGTTTAATTTTGGACCCCCATTTGGACCAACTTGAAAACTAGGCCAATAATTAAAAATCTAAGTACATTTTTAAATTCAGCATATCAAAGAACCCCAAGGATTCAATTTTTGTTAAAATCAAACTAAGTTTAATTTTGGACCCTTTGGACCTTAATGTAGACCAATTTGAAAACGGGACCAAAAATTAAGAATCTACATACATAGTTAGATTCGGCATATCAAAGAACCCCAATTATTCAATTTTTGATGAAATCACACAAAGTTCAATTTTGGACCCTTTGGGCCCCTTATTCCTAAACTGTTAGGACCAAAACTCCCAAAATCAAACCCAACCTTCCTTTTATGGTCATAAACCTTGTATTAAAATTTCATAGATTTCTATTTACTTATACTAAAGTTATGGTGCAAAAACCAAAAATAATGCTTATTTGGGCCCCTTTTTGGCCCCTAATTCATAAACTGTTGTTACCTCAACTCCAAAAATCAATCCCAACCTTCCTTTTGTGGTCATAAACCTTGTGTTAAAATTTCATTGATTTCTATTTACTTATACTAAAGTTATTGTGCGAAAACCAAGAATAATGCTTATTTGGGCCCTTTTTTGGCCCCTAATTCCTAAACTGTTGAAACCTAAACTCCCAAAATCAATCCCAACCGTTCTTTTGTGGTCATAAACCTTGTGTCAAAATTTCATAGATTTCTATTAACTTAAACTAAAGTTATAGTGCGAAAACCAAGAAAATGCTTATTTGGGCCCTTTTTGGCCCCTAATTCCTAAAATGTTGGGACCAAAACTCCCAAAATCAATACCAACCTCCCTTTTGTGGTCATAAACCTTGTGTTAAAATTTCATAGATTTCCATTCACTTTTACTAAAGTTAGAGTGCGAAAACTAAAAGTATTCGGACGCCGGACGACGACGACGACGACGACGACGACGACGACGACGACGACGACGACGACGACGCAGACGCCAACGTGATAGCAATATACGACGAAAATTTTTCAAATTTTGCGGTCGTATAAAAAGCTTTTAATACAATTCAAAAATAATAAATGTTTTATGTGATTGCTAAGAAATTTAGAAACAAATTGCAAATCATAAGTTATTAGAATTTTAATGTCCAATTATGATTATTTTAAACTTGAGTTCTTCCCATTTATGCATTTACAGGGGTTGAACACTTATTTTCAAGAACTCTTTCAAATACATCTATACATTTACTCCAATAAATAAGGATTATATTAAACATGTTCTATAATGCGTATTGCAGAACATAGTTTTTACAGATTTTGTCATCTTTATTTGTAGTCATATGGTCATCACAAACATTTGAGCTAAAAAATATATTTATAAAGACATAATATGTTGAGGCATATAGATATTGGTGTTGATATGGCTTCCATAGTAACTAACTTTTTTTTTTAAAACCAAATGATAAGTTTAAAGGGAAACTTCGCAAAAAAATCAAAAATTGATATTATGTTCATTCTGTATAAAAATGCTCAAATTCATAGATATTAAAGTTTTATTCCGCTAGATAAGCGATCACCATCGATTTTAAATTTAGAGTATCAATTCTTTGCGATCCGCCATTTTGTCTTCTTTCCCGATTAATAAAAACGATATGTCTATAAACCACAAAGAAACAAAACTACAGTAACCGATGTAGTCGTAATTGCGTGTCGATATCTTGTCAATCGTACGGTTGTTTTATCCGACTAACTAACTTGATACGAAAAATATTCTTACTTTTTTTAAATTACCATGGTCTGTTGTTTTTAAACTGTTGATATTGGAATTAGGTGAAAAGTCAAAGTTGAAATCATAAATAAGTGTTCCGTGAAAATTGTTTTCGAAAATCTAATTTGTTCATAATTCTTTAAAGTAATAAACAAATATATTTTGATCTTCCCTCATCTGATCACCAGCATGGCTAAAGGTATTACTTCCAAAGGTATTCTGAGGGGTGTGAGGTGACACGTCCAGGTATTCAAGCGATTTCCTGTCGGGCTTGCAAGTTCATGCATCGTTTCACTTCTGCAGGTATTGATCAGTGTACACGGCTGATAACTTATAACTTATAACTTTCCATTTTGAACTATCAGATGAATAATATACAACTCTGTCTTACTTGTCATTACTAAACTCATACGCTTGTTTATAAATAACATATTGGTGTAAAGAATATAATTCATAAACATATAAATAATACCCAAAAAATAAGATTTGATGAAATTAAAATCTATTTAAATATTTTTTCCAAGGGTGAATTTGGGAAAATGTAATATATAGTCATTGTCAATAGTGAAGGACAGATTGGAACAGACCAGAAATATTGATTTAAAAAAATGTACGCACTTGCCGACGATTCGTTTATACGACTGGATAGAAAGTTACGGAACTATAGCGCAATTTAAAATATATACATGTATACATTGAACATAAGAAAAAAACATATATTTTGAATAAATAGGGGTAAAAGTGTTGTAAATAGACTAGTCCACGTATGCCAACAGTATGTTATCATCGAATGTCGATAGACTATTGTATACCAGAAGAAGAAGAGAACCAATTTGATTTAAATACAGGTCGATGTATAACTTTTGCTTTGGTTCATTGAAGCTGTGGACCTAGTAAAATCACAGATTTATATTTCAATAAGATTGTTCTCGAACAAAGGAAGTAATTCGTCATCACAATTGTTATATATGCCACTGGACGAACACTAATTATCCCCAGGGAATGTGAATATTTTGCTGGGAAACTTTTGAGTATCAAAGTTTCAAATTAATTTCGGGATTTATTTTCTTTCTTGGTATTCAATAACAAAAAAAAAAGGATAAATTACTTGTTCGCTAAATAGGGGTATTCTTGTCAGATAAAAGACTTTTAGTTATATTTAAAAAATAGGGAAATATGACATTAAATTGGTTCTGTCTTTTTTTTAAACATCGTTAAAAAGATGTGTGTCTAAGGTGAACGCCACAAGAACCCTGTAATACTAGTAAGAGAGTATAGCATGTAAACATTCCTTCTCAATAATATGGTTGTATTGGAAATCTTTTCATACAGATTGACAACTCATTGTCCGATATACATGTAATATTTGCCACATGACGCCCATAGTTCTCTCTACCATCATCATCTTATTCTGTGATATTGCTGTTAACATCGATGGTTCACACCCAAACAAAATGGGAGTAATGGACCTTCAGAGCTTCTCCGTGTTATACACTTGTGAAATATATAGACGAAATTTCTGTATTGAAATGAATCTACATCTCACAAACAGGATTTTCAAATAACGATTGTGAGTAATCACCTTACAAACCAATATAAACGTATGGCAAGATATAACCATGAAGGAATTTAGTTTTTGTCAGACGCAAGAACTCATCACTATATATATATATCATAAACGTATACGTATATATATGCATACAGTTTCAAATATTAAGAACAAGCGGTCGATGTCGATAGTCTGTTTTCTAACTGTTCAGAGTTAGACATGTCACTTGTTCATTCTTGGAAGCCTTCATATTCCCCGTCTAACGATGGGAAATCTTTCTGATTGTGTTGACTATAAATGCTTGTATGGTAATTCTGTCGTTTATCTGTACAAGCGGTTGCATTTCCTCTCCTTTCCCAACAAACAAACGAACGAAACGCCACTAGTCTGATTTCTTTGGAGCTCATCCTCAATGGCTCTTATACGTCAGGAAACTTACATGTATACTAATAATGATTGTTTCAAGAACAACGATGTATGGACGAACTATTATAAATTCGTCAATATCAGTTATGCATGACTAAAATATAACTTTTATTACAACTACTGTATTACTTATTTGGATTAATGACGGCTATCATGTTCAACATTGCACAAATATTATCATAGAATTTTAAAAAAAAATCCTCAAAAATCCTCAAAAGAAATAATGCCTTAGCTTAGATAATTGATATTCTTTTCACAAAAAGTTCGTGTAAATGATTGTCAAATGAATTTAATTATGTAAGAATAAAATGTTAAAAAGAAACTAAAAAAAATCATGCATGTTGTATGTTGTATTTTTTTGTCAATTAAAAACTTTAAAATTGCAATAGTTTTATTAGCATTTAAACACAGCCAGATTTGAATACAAGTTAAGAAATTCCGGTAAAGTCAATGATATCAAACAGATGTACAATGGTATATCAAATTGGGTAATATTGCATTTAGTTTTTATAAAAGATTAAAACTACTATTTTTTGCTTCATATTTGAATCTTTACGCCAATTGCCGCTAAGAAAGTAATCAAAAATTGTTTCCTTTTATTTTTATACACTTTCGGAATTACGAATCTGAATTTTATTTTCAATTAATTTACACAATTTAATTATTGTATCTTTATTCTCGTCGTGTATTAAATCTTAGTGTATTAACATCGTGACAGCATACTCTTTCTAATCCTTTCTGTTTATCCTTTCCAAATAACAACATTTATACCTGTGTACGCTTGAACTCACACCTGCGGCTAAATAGCTACAAGGTAAACGAATTGACCTCAAGCCGAGAAATATACAGTGACCTTTACAAAATAATATACACACTCTGCTCACACATTAGTTGCATTGAAATGATTATCAAAACAATAACGGTAAATATAACTGAAATATTTTCAGTTCAATATCAGTAAAAATGTTCAATAAATATTTTATGAAAAAAATCTCAACAATAATTAATTAAATTTATTCAAAAACATTTACTAGAGATAATTTTATAGGAGTTTAATTCAATCAATACAAAACGGTATATGCATATTCATTTTCGTTCATTCTTATATTGTGGTTAATAACTTCGACCATTCGTCAGCTGTGCGCTTTCAATTACGTATATTGTCGATAAGCTATAAGAGTTAAACAGATTTTATTTTTTCCCAGAATTCAATAAATCGGGCTAATACGTCACGACCCACTCGAGAATTCAACCAAAAAAGTTACAAATACTTGATTTTCTCCGTTATTAGAAGGAATATAAATTTAAAACTTTGCAAATGTGTTTTTTATGTTAAGATGAACATAATTAGATGATAAGTAAAAAATCGCGGAATTTCCCTTTAACAAATGTTCAAGAATATTTTGGCTAAACTTTTCAAAAGATCGGAATTTTCTTTTGCCATATATTTGCCATAATTCAACACACCATAAAAAATATAAAGACATTTCATTAACTATTGTAAATTAACTAATAATTGTTTTTAAATTATTAATAATTTAAATGATTATGTTTCCAAAAAATTTGAAAAAGTTGCATTTGAAAATTTTGATAGCATATCTCAACAACGTTTCCTGTAATTACAAATAAGTAAGCTCAATAGTTTTGATCATTGCTCAACAATCCCAAAAAACAGTGCACCCACAAATCTGAATTTGAAGTATACTTACTATACTATGCATTAATAGATGATTCATGTTTTTTGTTATTGGAATTGAGATTAATAGTTCAAAATAAATTCCAATTTTTTTTCAACAGCTGTTAAAAATTCAAGTGTTAAGATTTTCCCTTTCATCAACCCTTTAAAACATATTGTAAGCTATTTAAAAAATCCTGGAAAGATCGTCATTGTGAAGGTATAATAAAAGTTCACTTATTTCTATTTTTTAGCTATGAAAGAATAAAGCACGATCGGAAGAACAACTATAACAAACACTATCCCCCCACCCAATAGATAAATTGGAGGTTTCAAAATGTCCACTTTATTTTCACATAACTCGTTGAGGCCATCAATGGTAGCATCATGTTTTGACTTAATGAAGTCGTAATTTGCACAGATCTTGTTGAGTTTTTCCTCTGATATAACAGGCTTCATGCAAAAATGCAGTAGTATGGCCATAAAAAGCACCTGGATAGTGATCAGAAGCAATAAGCTTGCAAAGCCAAGTCCTGATGATGCTGGTGGTTGACCTCCTATTCCAGGGACTTGTCTAGGACCTGGTTGTCTTTGTGGTGGAACTGGCTTTGCCCCTTCTTTAGATTCACCTGGTATATCTGTTTGTGGAGAGAAATAACCTGGACGGGCTTCAGAGTTTGTAACTTCCAATGCATTACTGAAAACCTGTAATATAAAATTATTGTTATTGTATTCACATGACATGTACTCCTTATCATTATTATCTTTTTTATGATACCTGAATTATCAAAAGTATTAAAGTAATAAATAAAATAAGTAAAATGATGATCAGCATTTACTTTTCATCTATTAAATGAAACATACCTAGAAAATCCAATTGCATGAGTTTGTTATCTATTTATATTTCTGTATTCATGTTTATATTGCTGATATGACCCTTAGCAGTCAACTCGATAGCTTATCAGATGGCGTCAGACTAATATACACACAAAACAAAGATACATATTATCAAGCTTATGACTTTAAATTGTTTGTGTTATACTTTTTTATAATTTGGATATATATATACATTTAAGTGTGTTGTTTTAATTAATAAACATGATTTTGACATGCAACGTTCCTTTAAAAAATCATTATTTCCACAAAACAATATCAGTAAAACAAAGGGGATATCTGTGTTCCAATTGAGTAAATATTGCCTTGTAACTACTAAAGTGTTGCACAGTAAACCAAATTTTACTTGTTTACAGAAGGGGATGGTAAGGGGATGGTGGAAGGGTGGACTGATGTAGATTCTTCTTATATTTTTTATTCAATAAGAGTAAAATGCAAAAAAAAAGATTTAAAGATTTTAAAAAAAAAGTTAGCAGAAACAAATGTTATTTATGAATCATTTCAAAAACATACTTTTTTTCTTCTAAAACTGGATTTATTCAACATTAAAATCAAACACTTCTTTGGTTTTAATACATTACTATTCCTAGACTAATCAGGCACCTAACCTGTGTCATCAGTTAACCCTTTCGCGGCGAGTGTATCCTTGAGGATACACAATGCGCAGGGCGGATGTATCCTTGAGGATACACGATGCGCAGGGCGAGTGTATCTTTCAGGATACATAAATATTGTCCCAATAAAAGCCGCAGTTTTACGCTATTTGCCGTTCTTAACAGTTGAAATCAATGTTTCATTTAAAATCTACGATATCTGAGGGTATTATTTCAGTTCTTCAACAGCATTAAAAACATCGTGAAAGGTAAATAAATCAAATCGGAAAATTTTATTTTCTAAAATTAGAACCGGAAACACGTTTTGAGGTCATGTGGGGTTTCAAAATGGCTCCTCTCGATAACGAGGAGTGGAAGTACAGCTGTTTTCTGTGTTTTGATGAAGCCCTTTATAATTCTTAGGTAGTTTTAACTATATAATAAAAATAAATGGTTCAATATGTCTTCAATAAATATGATAGCGATCTTTTTAAAGCCTTTGCTTCCCACAAAAATCGGAACTAGACAAGTAAAGTGGGTCTTTTCACCACCGAACACCACCGCACACCACCGAACACCGCCGAACACCTGAAAAACCACCAACCACTAAGACAAACTTTGATATTATACAATAAAACGATAAAATAAATTAAATTACATATAATTTAATCAATTTTTCGATTTTTATGGGCATCATTTTTATGTTAAAATCGAAAATTTATATAAGAAAAAACGTCCCCGGATTCATCACTTTCCGGATTACATTGTGTGTGTTATAAAATTCAAATATATATAATAAGTAATCAGTTCAAGTATCCTGGAACTCTGTTTATTGGTTAGATTTTGATATTTTTCTCTTTTATTATTATTGGTACAACTATTTTATAGAAGAGTTAGAAGAAGAAAAAATGGAAAAAAGTATATTTGAGGTGTCCATGAGGGTCAGCGGAGTTCAAAAAGTGGGATGTTATAAGACTCTTCCTTTCAGTTTTTTGTAGATATTTGGACTTTCAATCTTCTGATTTGTTGAATTAATAACTTGAATATTATATTTAATTCACATTGATAACGATAAAAGACAAAATAATAAACTTTTGGGGTGTTCGGTGGTGTTTGGCGGTGTGCGGTGGTGTTCGGTGGTGAAAAGACCTACCGAGACAAGTAAGTTTTTTCGCGTTCATGGCTTTGGCCATAGTTGTTTTTTTATTTGTTTTGCGTCCGCGTGCGGGTAGGTTTTCGGCCAATTTGTGTCAAAAACAAACACAAACTTTTTTTTGTTCGTCAGTAGAAAATCCGTATTTTCCGGGTTTTTCCAGCCGTGTTTTTGTGTATTCTTATACTCAAATCTATTTTGCGCTTTAAATAACAAGTACGCTCCTTATTTAAAGCGTTTAAGCGATCTTGACTTCGATACATGTGACAGCAGAAATGGCCAGTATAAATGTGCCTGCGAGCGAGATCGTTTGTGTTTCACTTTTCAAAGATAAAAGGATCGTTCTGGCTCCATATGCCTTTCCGCTCGCCGGCACAGAAACTTTTTCTCAGATCCTTTACGTAACCAGCATAAGAGACACGTTAAATACAAGATTCAATGAACCTATCACCATAGGGGATAAAACTCTGATAAAATGTTATGTTTCATCTAGTTCTAACGGGGAAAAAATTGAAATGAATACATCTCTCAAGGCTATAGATGCTGTTAAAATGTTTGGTGCATATGTAAGCTTTGAGCTGACTGACAAATTTTGTGAAAAAACTAATTCAAATCAACAAAAGAGTGCCTTTGATGTGCTTATGTCTTCAAAAACACCTTTATACTTTAGTTCTCGTGTTAAGTTTTGATTTATTTGTTTTAAATTTTGTTTTAAGAATTGTTTTCAATTAATAAAACATTTAAATGTATCAGAGCTTTTATTCAATATTAAGATTCACTAAATTTGATATTGAAAAGATCAACCAATTTCACTGTAATGGTTCTTCCTTGGTACAGGTCTTACAGTAGGCGTTCCTTACTTGCTTGAAGAAAGAGTTACCTCCCATTTGCAAAGTTATCTTATTTTATAATTGAAATAAATTTTTATACTTTTTTAAATGAAAAATAGTAGTTTTTGCAAATATTTCTAATAAATTTCTTTAAATGATATCTACTGTCTGATAGGATAGGATAAATTAGTATGTACATTTTTAATTCCACAAGATATTAAGATATAAAACATAATTTCATTAGTTTATTTTCTGAAAAAAAAGTATGCAGAACAAAATATTAATATATTGCCAAAAAGTTTACATAAAGTATTTAAATTATAGGAAGATAACTCTGCAAATGGGAGATAATTCATGCTTAAAGCATTATTGATTTGATACAGGGAATTATTGATTATACATAGGTTTTAACACAACATGACACATCTCAGATCAAAACATGTCTCTTCTCAAAGGCTTCAGTATAAATGGGAAATGTTTGAAATACCAAGGCCATTTATGATTTCTCAGAATATAGTCATATCAAGTTTGTACATTGCTAAATTTCCTGTTTGTCATGTTTGCTCTTTCACTTAGATATGACAGTATTGATCTAAATTCACTGTTAATCAGTCCAGAACTTAAGCAGACTCTTGTGTTATTTTCTTTGTGTGTGTTTTTTTTCCTTGCTGTCTGGTAGGTTTTCTCAGAATCAGTTGACGCAAAACAAAGAAAAAAACAGACACGGCCTTTGCTACAAAAACAATTCTCGATTTCGAGGGAACAGAAATATGGCTTTGAAAAGCTGGTACTCGGTTGACACATACACTTTGGTTGAGTATCGGGTGAAATAAGCGGATAGGGCTGTGAATGTACGGGAGAACAATGCACGAAATTGAAAGTAGTTTGGAAAGTGAAACTTCGTCTGCTACTATTGCAGTGTGAAAATGTCGTCAGACAAAACTGATGTAGAATTTGCATGTTCAGTGAAACCAGAGACATATTGTATTATATGTCTCTGGTGAAACTGATGTAATTAATGCCGGACACGAGGTCTTACTTAATGAGGAAAGGTTACGAAATGGTCAGAATTGGCAGGGGAAAGATGACAGTGAGGGCTATAATGAGGAAGCCATAGGGGAGCAGGAGGTTAATATTAATTGGTGAGGAGATGGTGGTGATTGGTGGCACAAACATTACAATGAGATTAGTAGTGTTGAAAAAGGTCTACACATATATTTGCCCCTTGTGGGAATACTGGGCTAAGTCATGTCATGGGTGCTGAAAAGGAGGTGTCAGATTTCGGGCAACTTTATATGGACAATCCTTTTCTTGAATGCATTTAAATCAACAAAACTGATAACTTTAAGCTTTCCACTGATTTTTATAGGTGCTGTTATGCCACTATCCCAGATAAGGGGGAAAGGTTGAGCGCTCACAAACATGTTTAACCCTGCCACACTAATCTTATGTGCCTGTCCCAAATCAGGAGCATGTAGTTTACTGGTTGTTGTTGGTTTATGCCTGTCATTTTCATTTTAGATTAATTGTTTTGTAATCAAGTACATGTAGCTATATATATAGGCAGTTAGTTTTCTCAGTCGAATTGTTTAATATTTCCCATGTCTGGCGGGCCTTTTATAGCTGACATTACATTATGCGTTTTTCTCATTGATGAAGGCCATATGGTTGCCTATAATTGCTTACATCCACTGTATTTGAACTTTGGTGGATAGTTGTCTTATTGGCAATCATACCTTATCTCCCTATTTTCATATTCACTACAAAGGCAAAGGCAAAATGACAACAAAATGCCTTGGAGCTACAAATAAGAAATGAAAGCATTTCTTGGTCTTGCATACCATTTACTAAGTTGTATTGGTTATTAGATCCAATAATGGTCACCTCAATATTTTCTTGTACAATGATTAGGGACAGGTATACCCATATTTTATGGTACCTTCATTTCTCTGACCATCATGTTGATCCTTTCGGTAATATTAAACCTGTTGTTTCATTAGTTGAAACTCTGAAGAACAAAACAAATGTATCAATCTTGTTAATATAATATATATATATTGGTCATGTTAAATGTTGGCCAGTTCGCAAGATAAGAGGTTAAACTACCCCTCTGCCATTGTTGACTACACTTCAAATGTGGTGGCTGACCAATACATCTAGTATTATTGTTATTATCAAAAAAAATTGCAATGGCTCAAAAAGTATGTTTCATTTTAGTTGGGACAGGTAAATTTGTAATACCTTCATATTTACCATTCATCCAACCTAAAATTTCTTCAGTTTTCTTGTTTGCTGGTAAAAAGGATTGATAAATAGATATTTTGTGCTGGGGTGAGCAGGGGAAGGCCATTACTAGACATAAGTTTACACACATGCCTTCAAACTGGAACAAAAAAGAGAGAAGTCAAGTTTGATGTATTTAATTTGTTCTTGTTGTTTGTTAAAATTTTATTGTTGAACGTTCATACTTTAGTTATCAAATTCTCTTAGTTAATTGTAATACTGATTATATAAATGGGAAGATATTGCTTAATTTTTAATCAAAATCTAAAGTTTTGTGACTTGATATGGGAAAAATGAAACTGCACTGAATTATCAAGAAAGGATGAAACATATGACAGATATGTGTACATGTGTAATGAGAGTAGAAATTCATTGTGTAAGTGATTATTCTTCGCATGATTACAATGTACATGTATATATATGATAACTAAAGTATCTATCATAATTAAAATAGTAATTTAATATATTTTATATACTCAGTGATTAAAAGTTTTTCAAATTACACAATCAGAAAATCTAGAACAAAGCTGTTGCATATTGGTAATAGAGGAAGTTGAAAAATAACCAAACCTTTGAAAAATAGACCAACTACAAAAGTACTTGTATATATATAATGGTTGACCCTGGTAAATTAATTAATCTATTTTGTTTTATCTACTTATAAAAGATAATGACTATATTCTGCTTTTTTATTCTTCTAAAATAGGCAGCATAGACAGAAAAATATTTTTTTTTAGCAGTTTTTTCTTTTTTTTTTTTTTTTTTTTATAAAGTATTGTAATGTTTACCAGGGAAAATGAAACATATCTTGTTTGTTTAATAACACTCTTTAATACCAGTGTTTACAATATCAACAACGTATCCGTGGTAATCGTATATAATCGTATCATGATCTATCACTTTGAAAACGAGTAGTCGTTCGTCGATTGACAGAGTTGTCTTTTCATCAATACAAATGGCGGTCGGAAACGAAAAGTCAAACGGTCAATTTATGAGAGATAAAAAGCTTCGGTTTTGCTATACATGATGTTTAAATGACAAAAACGGGTGATAAGATAAATAAGAAGACTCGGTAATAATGATTTGCTGAATATTATCCGTTTAAACACATTTTTAACGTAAACAAGTACATCCGAATGTCGACATTTTGGCAACATTGAGCTAACAAGGTAACAAAAATCGATCTCAAGGCCGTAACTACCCTTGAGGCAAGTGAGGCAATTGCCTCACTAAAATTTCGACACTGATTTTTTTTATGCATATTTAAAAATATAAGTCATCTGTTGTTCTGTCTCAACCTTAATTTCTATAACTTGTCATAATTCCTTTTAAACCATTCTTCCTGGATATAACTCAGCATCGCAACGGGTGATGTTTCTCGATTACATTAACCTAGTAACGATAATCATCATGGATCTCTAGTTAAAAGCAGGCTCTTGCAGAAAAGGGAAAAGCGACACTGAAGGTAAAGAAGGAATAATTCTAGTATACTAGCTTTTTTGTGAACAGAGTCTGAGTATTGCATATAACTTCATTAGAACAATAAAAAAACGATAAGTAGACTGACAAATCAAGTACAGGTCTTCGGAAGGTGGCAGTCCTGTCTGCGTATTCATTTCTCCGTTTTCACCAACTTTTGACAAATCAAGTACTGGGAATCGCAAGGGGGCAGTCCTGTCTGCGTATTCATTTCATGGATTAGTTTTTATCCATGTTTCTTTAACCTTAAAAATTTAAAGAATGTATCCCATATTCCAATTTGATATTAATGAGGAATGGTAGAACCTTCAACACAGGCTTTTGTCTTTACTTATTCGGGACTATGGACATTCGTTTCTTTATATTCGGGTTTTCGGAATCGGACACCCCAACCCCTAAATTTATAGATTCTGGAACTAAAATACCACCAACTATTTCCAGAAATAATTTGAAATTACGGACCTACATGTAAACGTCCAAAACTCCATTCCAATTCCCCTGTACCCATATCATATATACTTACTCTATAGATAGAATCATATACATGTATCTTATCTCATTCTATCCCTAGTTTGTCTACTCTTTGTCAGCATAAAAGCGAGTTTAATATTTTGTAACTGCGACTGTATGATGGTGCTTACAGGAAAGCTTTACTACCGATGCTGCTACCGAATTGCTGATGGAGTAGATTGTGCGGTCTTGCTATGCTCCATGTTCATCGTGATATGAATATCAGTAGACCAAATTATGATTCTGAAACGATTTGACTGAACCGGCCATAGGAAAATTTGGCAAACTCTACTGACTCGATGTTTGCTCTATGTTCTGGCAGCAGACTCAATTAGTGAAATTTTGATGATTATCTTGCATATGAATTTAAATAAAGTTGTTAAAAATTTGGTGTTAGTTAAAGTCTTTAAATATAAAAAAATTATTTAAAAAGTGTCCAAATTCAAAACATTATCAAACTCTCTAAAAATGCCTAGAATGCAGGATTTTGCACCATTCATTTCATACACTCCAAAAACAATTTTCGCCTCGCTTCGCTCGGCTCAATTATTTTGCCTCACTAAAATAAGATTCCTAGTTACGGCCTTGGATCTTCCAAGCATTGTAAAGACATTATTCTTTGTTTTAATTTTAATTCACTAGGAAAATCTTGTACAGTGCAACCTTTTGAACTTCTGTATCACTTGTTTAGGCGATCCGAGACTGCGTTCTCGAGTTACAGCACGTTTTTCAATTTGCAACTTTTCTTGAAGCGCCGGTCACGAAATTAATTCAGGCTGGGGAATCTGAGCGTGCAAATTTGCCTCGGCCACAGAAACCCGCGGAAAAAATAAAATCAGTAGTGAAAGTGTTAAAGAACATTATAAGACCATCAATCTGTGCTATGAATCAAAATATATACTGTAATTCAGAAATTATTGCCATGTTTAAATTATTGTGAAAAATGCGACAGGATTATAAGCGCAATAACAATGAATAATTTTAACTCTTGTTTTGAAACTTTTATATGAATCAAACAGGATTTTTCTCAATATTGTAAAAATTCAAATTGCATTTTAGTCTTGAATGACAATATCACAATAAAAAATGCACGCAATAATGTTAGAATTTACAGTAAACCACTAACCTGTGTCATCAGTTTAAGAGCATGAACATCAATCTGGGGTACGACTGAAAACATATAGTCCATATTCTTATCGATATCTTCACAATAATTCTTCAACCTAGCGAAGCGATTTTTCGGTATTCCAAGATGTTTTCTGAATTCAGTCTCTCTCTTCTCCACTTTTGTATTGGTTCTTCCATTAAACTTGTCAGCTTTTGTCATAACACCAAATATTGGAATACCTAAACATACAATTTTATAAGGTGATTTTACTATTAATATCAGTTATACAATGTACTTTGATCATATGTGTATGTTTTGCAATATTAATGACCTCATTAATGTTTACTTAATATAATTTTCAATAAGATTAATACCAGGTACTGTTATATACTTGATTTGTATATGGTTGTTGGAAACGTAGTTCAGTACGTATCATACCGGAATCACAGGGGTGCTCCGGGATGATGTTTGTAAATAGTATAATCATCTATATATCCTCCGTATCAAATTACATTAGCATGCCTGTTCTTTTTCTCTTTACCACCGCATGTTAAGGTAGTCACACACAAATATATTGAGAGCAGTAAAATTAGTTTTTAGAAACGATTTCGTCCTTTATTAGTCCCCCAAGGACGTTGAATGGTGGAGGACCTCAAATACTTCCCGCTGGCGTTATGAACATTGTACTTTTTGTTTGCATTTCGTCTTTAATACTAGCTTTATAATGCATTAATTGACATTTTGATTGTGTGAATTTGACCCAAATTACAGCGTAGTGTTAACCCGAATAATTCAGTCGTTATATTCCGCTGATCTACGAAGGCTACATTAACGCCTGAACGTCTTCCTCGGTCAAGACCGTCAACCGGAAAATTAACACCGCTTTGCAATATGGGAATTTTGATTTAAATTGGCAGCTAAAGAAGGAGGAGTTCTGGATGTTAATTGATGATAAATGATGTAAACTGATGTTAATTGATGTTAATTAATTATTATCGGATTTGTGTTAATTGAACACACGTGTTTGGTAAGACAATTTCAAGAGAGTTGCGCAGACTCATATCCTGATCGCCGCTGATTGGCTCTCTCTCACAGAGAGCAGGCGACGCGGCCAATGATCATAAAGAGTTCAAGCCCTCGTGGGAGAAAATCGGACACGGAAAGGGCTTGAATTATTCGAGTTAGCGTAGTGTGTGTATCGTCTGCACGCAATCATCATGCAGATAAGGAATGTATTTTTAGATTGCAGTGACCAGCTACATGATAATGAGCAATGATAAGATACAGCGTGAAATTGTTAAATTGAGAAACAAACTTTCGCATCAAAGTGCCTTTAATAAAACACCTATAATTTTATCCGATAGTAAAGGGAAATATTTAAAATTACAACGAAATTTAGCAATTGAATCTGGCGTTCGTTTTTGGCATAAAAAGGGAGCAACAACAAGAGACAGTTATAAATATTTAGAAGGACAGATCGAAGAAGCTGTACGTCACTACAAAAACATTGTATTTTATGTATGGTTAGGAACTTGTGACTTTACTGATTTTAATCGTAAAAATAGATATATCAGTCTCCGATCACGTGACTCTTCCTCGGTCAATGATATAATAAATAACTTTAGACGAATTTATGCACTTGTCGCTAAATATAAAACTGTTGAATTAGTGTTTTTGGAAATACCTGTTTATTCCATAGTATGTTGGAATAAATACCAAGGCCACAATTATTCGGAACAATTTCAGAATGACGATTTGAAACTTGAAGAACAAATCAATACCGTAAATAGTTTTATTCGGGAGACAAATTTAATTCTTCGAAAACATTCACCAAAATTTAGCTGTGATCTTCAAAATTCTAGAAAATGCAGACAAATGAGAAATAGCCGGTTTACATACAAATTTAATGCCTTTTATTTAGATGGAATTCATCCTACATCATTGCTGTCCAAATTATGGCTGTTGCGAATAGTAGCTTTGATTGTTGTTGATTGCGCATAATCACATGTTTTATTGTAATAAAGGAATTGTCAGTGTTGAAGAATTTATTTGTTTTATGTGTATACAGATGAGGCTCTCGGTGAGAATTGTCTCGCCAGACCAAGTTTAAATTCATGATTGCTTTGTATTAATACGACATAGTATGAGTAAATCTGTAACATTTGAGGAAGACAAAATAAACCCCAACATTTCTGAATCTTCTATTGAACACATGTATAAAGAACATTCAAATGACCTCTCTCAGTCTAGATATTTATTAAGTGACAGTTTTATTTCGAAACAAGCTATACAAGAGGACGAGTTTAAATCTTTACCGACTCCGACACGTTCGTTTGACAACATAACCAACATTCCAAAATCTACTCCTCGAACGGACATTTCTCATTTACCGTTTACAAGAAGCACAACTTCCTTAATGTCTTCATCATACTCACCCGCTTCCATCCCCATGGAGAAAATTGTAAAGTGTGGGGAATTCTCAGGTTATCCCCAAGAAAATGCCGCTAAATTTATGGCTGAATTTGAGTCCTACTAAACTCTTTATGATTTACTGGATTCCAAAAGAAAAATTGCAGCATTTCACCTGCATCTCAAAGGTCCAGCGCTTACATGGTTTATAAATGTAAGCAATACTACAAAATCTGATTGGACTTTACTTTCAGCTTTATTTAAAAGACATTACATGGATTTTGCAGGCCAAAGTTCAACAATGCTGATGACAAATGAAATTTTTCAAAACATTCGGCTAAGTTCAGGTCAGGCAATTGAAGATTTTTATTGCAACTTGGTAGAAAAAGCCCAAATTTTATCGAAACCGGAACATGAGGTTCTATCCAAATTTATCAATGGTCTGCCGGACAAAATGGCATTTTTCGTTCGCACAGGAAACCCAACTACCCTGCAGGCAGCCTTGACATCATCCAAAATGGCAGAAGCGTGCGGATATCGCACTGAAGCGATATCAACACAAGCTATCAAAAATGAGACTAAGGTTGTTACTGATTCTAAAACAGAAATGGATGACCTGAAGGATCAGATAAAAACACTTACATCAATGGTGGCCAATATCACGGTAAAGACCAATGACAACCAAGCAAACACCCAAAGACCAAATTATCGCCGACAAGATTATCGCCAGGGATCAAACTATCCGCCTCGACAAGATTCGCGCGAATGCTACGGTTGCCGGGGACAAGGTCATATCCATCGGGATTGCAATTGGACTGAAACTGGACCTCCCAACAAATTAGCCACCTGTCAGTTATGTTCCCAACAGGGACATACTGCACAATTCTGCAAAACCCTACAACAATTTCAGTCGGGAAAGGTATAAAACCCGGGGGACAGGCACGGTCGTCGGGTCAACAGTTAGCTAGTGCCAGTATGAATGAAAGCAATGGAACTTCTTTTGTACATTTGCAAGTTTCATTTGATGATATGAACGTAGCAGCATTGGTGGATACGGGTAGCTCCATCAATGTTATTTCTCAAACATTATATAATACTCTTTCGCACAAATCAAAATTGAGTTTTGAACAATTTCCGTCTGAAATACGACTTGCTGATAATACAAAAGTTA
Source organism: Mytilus galloprovincialis (assembly GCA_037788925.1). NCBI lineage: Eukaryota > Metazoa > Mollusca > Bivalvia > Mytilida > Mytilidae > Mytilus > Mytilus galloprovincialis. The sequence continues at coordinate 46,441,312 of CM075333.1, read as the reverse complement.
AAGTGTTCGGTTTAGCAAAGATTTTGTTAATATGTAACAATGAACAACATGCAATTGAAGTTTACATTTTGCCGTTTACCTCACACCCGCTTATTTTAGGAACTAACTATTTGCATAGTAACAATATTATTCTTGATTTTAGCAATTTTTCAGCAAACTTTAAGTCAGTCAAAGTGCAAACACACAAGAAACTTACAATTCCTCCCAATTCCGAATGTATTGTATGGGGACATGTTCCTACTTATGTTCTGCCTGGATTAAATGGTGTTTGTTCGAATCATAAGTTCATACTCGAAAAAGGTTTAATGGTAGCTAAATCTCTTGTCACAGTTTCTTATAATCACAAGGTTCCTGTGAAAGTTTTAAACGCAACAGCACTGAGTGTTGTTATTCCGAAAGACAGAACTATAGCGGAATTTTTATCGCTTAATTCCGATTACAGTTATGTGCCTATTGACCAAAGTTGTCCAGTTGTACAGAATATTGATATTGTAAATAGTTGTGTTACACCTGATTTGAATGATTGTAATGAAAGTTGTAGTAGTAATGAACATATAGAGAAGGTAAAGGATCAATTCACCTTGTCTGATCACCTTTCAGAAAGTCAACAGACTGAACTTGCATCGCTTCTTTATAAAAATATAGACTTATTTGTTACCGATGACAATCCTAACTTGGGATATACAAAACTAATCGAACATACGATTCATTTGAAGCCCGATGCTAGTGGTAAACACCAGAAACCGTATCGATTACCACCATACAAGCGTGAGATTTTGAGACATCACTTAGATAAACTTTTGAAACAAGGTATAATCTCACCAGTCAGTGAGACCGAAGATTTGCCAATAACAAGTCCGATAGTTTTAGTAACAAAATGTTCGAAATCTTCCGACCAGCATGCTCCTCAGAACTTTCGATTTTGTTGTGATTTTCGTTATTTGAATTCTCAAACACAGGAATTTAAGTATACCATACCAAATCTGCAGGAGCTTACTGAATCGTTTTCGGAAATGACGCCGAACTATATAACATCGATTGACTTATCATCAGGATTTTTCCAAATGGGCATAACACCTGAATCTTCTCGTTATACAGCTTTTAATACATGTTTCGGCACTTATAAATTTTTGAGACTACCTATGGGTCTAAAAACGTCACCCAATACATTTCAACTGTTGATGGACAGGGTGTTACATGGACTTAAATTTAAATCTTGTTTATGTTATTTAGACGATGTTTTAATATGTTCCGAAACTTTTGATCAGCACATGTCTGATTTGAGTGAAGTACTTGACCGATTTAGAAATGCAGGATTAAAACTTGGACCGAAAAAATGTTCTTTTGCGGCACAATCATGCGTTTTTTTAGGTCATCTTATTTCGAAAGATGGAATATTGCCACCTGCAGATCGTGTTCAAGCAATTCAGGAGTACCCTGCACCTCGAAATGTAAAAGAACTAAGAAGACTGATTGGACTTTTTAACTGGTTTAAGAAATTTATTCCGAACTTTAGCGCTACAATTAGCTCTCTAACTAGACTCTTACAGAAGAATCAAACATTCAAATGGGGAAAGGAACAAGACACAGCATTTAACGATTTAAAATACCGCCTTGTCAACTCTGAAATGTTGAGTTTTCCTCAATTTAATATGCAGTTTCGTTTGAGCGTTGATACGTCTTCTCGTGGAATAGGGTATATGTTGTATCAACTTGATCCGGAGGACAAAACTTGTAAACCACGAATTATTCGTTTTGGGTCGAAAAACCTAAGTCGTTGGCAGCAATCGTATGGGCCGACTAAGTTAGAGCTCTTAGGAATGGTTGTGAGTATATTGGATTGTTCTGACTATCTTAGAGGAAACCAGTTTATTGTGGAATGTGACCACCAAGCGTTGAAGCCTTTATATCAGAAGCAATTTAAGGGTGCGATTTATGAACGTTGGCTTTCTATTCTTCAACAATTTAATTTCGAAATAGTATATAACAAAGCGGAACAAATGGAGGTTCCAGACGCTTTGTCGAGATGCGAAAATCACCATGCAGAAGTTGTCGAAAGTCCTGTGGAAGATGACCCGTATTTTCCTTTCGTTCCGGACAAAATTGGACATATAACATTACCAAACGGTCAAAACTTTGCAAACTTATTTCAAAACAATTTAGAGGCAGTTCAGGCTATACATGTGTCAACAGAAGAATATAAATCAGAACATTATGATCCATATGATGCCGATACAGATGAACCGCAATATGGAAATAAACAATATAAGAAAAAGCGTCAGCGCATACTACAAGAATCGTCAAAATCAGATACGGACATAGTAGTTGATAAAATGGTTAATGACAAAATTTTAGCTAAGATTTCTATGCCTATCAATAATATTAAAGAGTTACAGCGCCAAGATACATCTTTGTCTCCAATTATAAACTATTTAGAAAACGATATACTTCCAGATTTACACAAGGAAGCAAGATGTGTTTTATTGAAATCTAACGATTATGCGCTTATTGATGATATTCTGTTCCATTCAAGAGTTGCAAAATCTAAACGCAACAAAATGATGTCACATTATCAAATAGTTATACCTCAAGCGCTGATACCTTCTGTATTAAAAGTGGTCCACGACTCGCCTCTCGGTGGCCATGCCGGAATGAACAATACACTTGATAGAGCCAAAGAACATTTCTTTTTTCCAAGGATGGGGAAAATTATAACGGATTATGTACAAACATGTCATTTTTGTCAAGTTCGGAAAGTTACAAATTTTAAAACAAAGCAAGCCATAGTGGCATTTCCGACTCCTTCTGAGCCTTTCGAAGTGTGGCAAATCGACTTATGCGGTCCGTTTCCGAAATCAGTTAATGGAAATACTTATGCTTTTACTGCGGTCGACATGTTCAGTAAATTTATATTTGCGCACCCTTTGCGAAATAATGACGCTTTGACAGTTTGTGAAGTTATTTATCGAATGTTTACTCAGTTTGGTGTGTGCAAAACTTTAGTCTCAGATCGTGGGTCGGAATTTGTGAATCAGTGCACTGCTGGACTTTGTAAACTCTTAGAAGTGACACAAGAGTTCACGCCCGCCTTTGCTCACCATTGTCTTGGAGCATGTGAACGACAACACAGGACTTTAAATGAACGCTTAACCGCTCATGTTTTAAAAGACAAATTATGGGAAACGGAAATTAATTCTGTTACTTTTTCAATGAATTCGTCAGTCAACAGCAGTATAGATTTTTCTCCGTTTGAAATTGTATTTGGAAAACGTCCAAAATTTCCCGTGTTCGGAGCACATTTCAACCTAAATGACTTTCATCCAAATATGCAAAATTCTTTTTCGGAATTAACAGATAGACTTGAAACAGTTTGGGAAATGGTTGTCAAAAATGCTCAATATTCGGGAGAAAAAATGGAAGAAAATGCAAACATTAAACTCAATGAACTAAAAGTTTCCATTGGCGATTACGTATATTTACAAAGAACTCTAACAGGTCAGGGTAGAAAATTTCAGCCACTTTACGACGGACCATTTGTTGTAAACAGCATTCCTAGTCCTCACTTGATCAAATTACGCGATCCATCTGGAAAACGGAAATTGAAATCACCTGTTCATATTAACCGAGTAAAACTTGCGCATATAAGAGCACCAGATCCCCAAAATTATTTGGTACAAGTTCCACAGCAAAATCCAGTTTCAACAAGTTCCGATTCTAATTCAGAAAGTTCCGAACATGAAATACGTACTGAACAAGATATTCAATTACACAATGATAATCCTACTCCGTTAAGGCGAACATCTCGGGTTGTACAAAAACCTATTAGATACCGTGACGAAAATTTTCTAAGTAAATTAAGTTCTTGCGATGGAGCTCATGAAAAGATAAAGCGAATCCTAGCAAAGAAACCACACGGAAGTTCGTTTCTCTATTTAGTTCAATTGATAGGCGAGCCTGCACAAAATGCAAAATGGAAACCGTTGTCGGAGCTACCACCAAAAGCACAGGAACTGATTATTGCTAGGCCACCTCCGCTAGTGTAGTATACTGTAATTGTTTCAATAATGTTGGATAGTAAGATTATCACACATTCAGAGCTCATGGATATTTTGTTATTATTCGGTGATGATTACATCGCCAAAGTGTAGTGTTACCGTTTACTTGAATGTGTTTTTTTTTGTAAATACCTACGAAGATGTTTTATATGATCGGTGATGATTGCATCGCCACAACCAGCTTAGTGATTTGATGTTCGGTGATGATTGCATCGCCACACTTGTTGGACAATGATGATGTTATAATCGGTGATGATTGCATCGCCAAACGTGCTGAATCCAGATGTTGTGTTAATCAGTGATGATTGCATCGCTATTATATTCGTCCAGTACCAGGGACCAGTTATCGTTGATAACAGTAGACATAATTGAGACTTTATTTGATTTGATTGTTAATTTGTATTGAGATTTATGATTTTTTTTTAATGTACTGTGTGTGACTGCCACCTTTCTCTTATCACTGTATTATTATCACTAGTTGTTATTGGTCGTTTCATTAATAGACTTTGTGTCAAATGAGGTTGATTGGCATGTTCTAGATATAAAACCTGTTTATTTTTTCTATAATATTTTCGTATGTTTATGTAAGTGAGAGTGCCAGTGTTAACCAAATCTGTGTGTAAAAGTTGATATTATTTATGAATGTATTATCTGAAATATTAGGAGTTTCAGGTCTCTGCTAGACTTATCAAATAGACTATGATTCCTCAATTGCATAACTGAAATTATGATTCATTTGAATGTTTCATGCGCAAGACCAGAACTGTGATGAGAAAATATTACATTGTAAGAGATTTGTGTGGTAGTCGGCGTCAGATTTGATAGCTTGAACATGTTGAAGTTTAGTGAGAAACTTGCATATATATATTTTTTTTTTTTAATTATCATTTTGATTATGGTCGACTATAATGTTTGTTGTCTTATTTTAGTTTTATATTCTCTGACCTACGTTTACCAACAACCATCACGAAATTTTTTGAATTTCTTTTTCTTTCGGGGCGGGGATGTTATATACTTGATTTGTATATGGTTGTTGGAAACGTAGTTCAGTACGTATCATACCGGAATCACAGGGGTGCTCCGGGATGATGTTTGTAAATAGTATAATCATCTATATATCCTCCGTATCAAATTACATTAGCATGCCTGTTCTTTTTCTCTTTACCACCGCATGTTAAGGTAGTCACACACAAATATATTGAGAGCAGTAAAATTAGTTTTTAGAAACGATTTCGTCCTTTATTAGTCCCCCAAGGACGTTGAAGTACCTGTTCTCGTCTTCATGTTGAGTGAAATAAATTGTAGAGTAAGTCTTTCAACATTTTGTGAATCACTTAAATTAGGCGAGTGACATTTTTAGAAAAGACGTCTAGTTAACGACTTTAATGCACCCACCTAATACACGGCTGAATTTTTTACAAGTGATAGATGAATATCCGAACTTCATTTTTTGCCCGGTCGTAAAAAAATCGTACGGTGCAATTTTTGTAAAAATTGATCTAAAATCGAGAAATCTTTTCAAAATTAAAAGTAACCACCTGTTTTTCAACGTAAATTAATAGTTTTAAACTTCTCTTTTTTTATAAATGAAATGCATTGATTTTTAGCGCATTGCATATTTAAGTATTATCAAATAGTTTATAAAAAATAATATTGTGTTTTTTTGCATAAAAAAAATCATTTTTGTAACAATTTTGTCATTAATTCAACCAGATGCTCTGCAGGGCGTAGCTTTATACGACCGCAGAGGTTAAACCCTGAACGGTTAGGGCAAGTATGGACACAACATTCAAGCTGGATTCAGCTCTAAATTTGGATTGTGATTAAATAGTTGACACAGCATAGGTTTCTGACACAGAATGAATGTGTTCTAATGAACTTAAAATTTTTGTTTTCTCTTAGAGCAATTCACTATGCTGTTGAATATTAATCCTCTCAAAAAAATGTTTGAAGAAATTTTCTTTTTATTTATGAAATTTCAAATGAGAAAAATTGAACCCATTTTTTTTTTTATCACATCCCCCTTTTCCTTATTCCAAAATTAATCTCAATTAAAATTTCTAATGGAGTTTGCAACAATAACTACTCATTTAAATACATCATAAAATATTAAGATGTAAAAAAACTGCTTGTTATCACTGAATGGTAAAGATTATTTTAATTTATCAGTTGGTAGTAAAAAGTGAACATACATTGTATATTGTATATAACAAAGATTTAAGTTGATTCTGGACAAAGAAAGATAACTCCAATTAAAAAAAAATTCTTGCTATTGCACAATATTTTGCAATTAGATATTTCTTGCTTACTATTCTGGACAAAGAAAGATAACTCTAATTAAAAAAAAAAATTTGCTATTTCACAATATTGTGCAATAAGATATTTCTTGCCATTGTGCAATACAATTGAAAAGATTTGCTATTGCACAATACTTTATATAATAATTTTAGATCCTGATTTGGACCAACTTGAAAACTGGGCCCATAATCAAAAATCTAAGTACATGTTTGGATTCAGCATATCAAAGAACCCCAAGATTTCAATTTTTGTTAAAATCAAACTTAGTTTAATTTTGGACCCTTTGGACTTTAATGTAGACCAAATTGAAAAGAGGACCAAAAATGAAGAATCAACATACACAGTTAGATTTGGCATATCAAAGAACCCCATTTTTTCAATTTTTGATGAAATCAAACAAAGTTTAATTTTGGACCCCTATTTGGACCAACTTGAAAACTGGGCCAATAATCAAGAATCTAAGTACATTTTTAGATTCAGCATATCAAAGAACCCAACCAATTCATTTTTTGTCAAAATCAAACTAAGTTTAATTTTGGACCCTTTGGACCTTAATGAAGACCAATATGAAAACGGGACCAAAAGTTAAGAATCTACATACACAGTTAGAATCGGCATATCAAAGAACCCCAATTATTCAATTTTGATGAAATAAAACAAAGTTTAATTTGGACCCTTTGGGCCCCTTTTTCCTAACCTGTTGGGACCAAAACTCCCAAAATCAATACCAACCTTCCTTTTATGGTCATAAACCTTGTGTTTAAATATTATAGATTTCTATTTACTCATACTAACGTTATGGTGCGAAAACCAAGAAAAATGCTTATTTGGGTCCCTTTCTGGCCCCTAATTCCTAAACTGTTGGGACCTAAACTCCCAAAATCAATACCAACCTTCCTTTTGTGGTCATAAACATTGTGTTTAAATTTCATTGATTTCTATTTACTTTAACTAAAGTTATTGTGCGAAAACCAAGAATAATGCTTATTTGGGCCCTTTCTTGGCCCTTAATTCCTAAACTGTTGAAACCAAAACTCCCAAAATCAATCCCAACCTTTCTTTTGTGGTCATAAACCTTGTGTCAGAATTTCATAGATTTCTATTAACATAAACTAAAGTTATAGTGCGAAAACCAAGAAAATGCTTATTTGGGCCCTTTTTGGCCCCTAATTCCTAAAATGTTGGGACCAAAACTCCCAAAATCAATACCAACCTTCCTTTTGTGGTCATAAAGCTTGTGTTAAAATTTCATAGATTTCTATTCACTTTTACTAAAGTAAGAGTGCGAAAACTAAAAGTATTCGGACGACGACGACGACGACAACGACGACGCCAACGTGATAGCAATATACGACGAAATTTATTTCAAATTTTGCGGTCGTATAAAAACCGACCACTTCTTTTCTATTTCTTTCAGTGTTTTTTTCTTATTTGATCTTATTTTAAAGCTGAATCATATCTAATAATTATTCTTAGTTCATAACTAATTTGATACATATTGTTTTAGCTGTATTTTTCTGTATTTTTTGCATTTTTACGCACTCATCAATATTCCACCGCAATTACGGAATTCATTTTGTCCGTTTTCATTTCTTCACCTGTATATTATAATCATTTATTCGTGAAGAAGGAGCATGTCAATTTGACAAAACTCATGATACCAATTGAAATATAAATTTCTTAAATTGATTGAATAAAGGATGTAAAATTAATGAATTTATTACATTAAAAAAGATAGTGTTTTATAGAGGTATTTGATAAGTATTAGTTAAATATACCTCAGTTATTGTGACACAGTAATAGAAAAATAATTAACGGGAACAACTCTAGTATTTTTCCGGACAATGTCAAACTTGATGTGTATTCCTATTAAACTATAAACCCCTCCTGCTGCTAAAAAGGCAGACTGTCCATTGACTGGCAACGATGTATCGTTTGTCAAGTATTTACGACAGAGCGGCTATGTTTTCCAGCTGCAAAGGGAAAAACAACTTTCTTTCTGCCGTAAATAAACGGAAGGACACCGTTTATAGGAGACTTGTTGATGAATACAAAACGGTCGAGGAAGCACCACTTGATAGAATAAAATATCATAAAAGCTGTTATAAAGCATTTACAAGTAAACAAAATTTGACCACATTTGCAGACAAAAATTCAACAGGACAATCTACATCTTCCTGTACAAAAATACCCTAAGGCTTGTGCAAAGATGATACTCAGTCTACCATATTGACACGATCTAGATTGCCTGAGATAGATCGGATGGTTCGCATATTTTGTAAATACAAATCGTTTAGGCAAGATAAAAAAATTACGCAAGATATCATCGGCCGAAAGAATCCAATGCATTATGCGTACTGCAAAAATATATCCGACAGTGAAATGGTTTTGAAAATAAAATCAGAGATGTTTGCTCTAAATGCTTTATACCACTCAGCTTGCATCACAAAATATTTGTTGAGAAATCCAATTAAATTTGAAATTGAAGAACCTTTAAAGTCAGAGCATGAAAGTGCCTTTGTTGAATTTGAATAGAAGCTTCTATGGGCCCATTCAACGCTCTAATATTAAGACGTTTTCAGATATGAACAAAAAAACAAAGTTAAAATGCAGATCAGGTGAGACAGTTCAAGGTAACATCAACCCAGAGCTCATAGTACTAGCACTGACGAAATGCAGAGATGATGTTACCGTTGAAAAATTGCTCTCTTTCCCTATTGGACCCATACCCACTTCTCTTTTTCATGTCGATGGAACGATGCGAAAATGTTTTAAATCTGATCTTGCACATGAGCTTGAACGCGAAATATGTCCATCTTTTAATCTTCCATCATTTGACCCATCACTCACGGTTGTGATTAGGGATGGCATGGCTATTCGTTAGATGTGAAAATGTTTTCTAGTTTTGGTGATTTGCTTGATTTCTATTTGAAGCAGCTGTCAACTCTCTTTCAGTCAGCATCAACAATTAAAGAATGTGTTTGATAGGTATGACATACCAGACTCTATCAAATCGACTGAAAGGGAACGTCGGTCTCAAGCAGCTGGTGGACACAGGGTCTATCATGTAAATGAAGGAAGCAGTATCCCCGACTGGAAAAAAATTCTGGCAAACAAAAGAAATAAACAAGCTTTGGTCTGCTTCATCGGGGGATGTATTTCAAAATCTTATTGTGCAAGTAACACACTGCCTGTCGGACAAACATTATTTCTGGCAGGCACTTTCCCAAATCCAGAAATCGTAAAAAAATAACTAACGATCAAATAACTGACTGTACCAGCTTATTTAGCACACAAGAGGAAGCCGACACAAGACTAGTTTTACATGCCCTTCATGCTGACGAACACTTTAAGATGTGTAATGTAAGAGGGAGAACGATTGTTAAATGTTCTGACACTGATGTTTTAGTTCTCGCTGTGCATTACTTCCCTCGGATGCTTAACACGGATATGGCTATACATGGGTGCTGTCACTAGTGGTAAGGATGGTAGGCGATACATCCCAGTGCATGAGCTGTGTAGTTCCCTTACAAACATTACCCGTGAAATACTACCAGCAGCTCATGCTCTTACTGGTTGTGACACCACATCAAGTCTTTTTGGCATTGGGAAAAAGTCTGTGTTTAAGCTTTTAAAGTCGTCATCTGCAGAACTGGCGGGTCTATCACAGCTAGGTAACTCAGATATTGATACCTCCATCTGTGTTGCCAGAAAACTTGTATCTAAGTTGTATGATACAAAAGGCAAATATAAGTCAAGTCACCATGATTTGAACAAGTTACGTGTTAGACTTGCAACTAGCAAATAAAATTGAGAATGGAAATGGGGAATGTGTCAAAGAGACAACAACCCGACCAAATAAAAAATCAACAGCAGAAGGTCACCAACAGGTCTTCAATGTAGCGAGAAATTACCGCACCCGGAGGTGTCCTTCAGCTGGCACCTAAACAAATATATACTACTTCAGTGATAATGAACGCCATACCAATTTTCAAATTGTACACAAGAAAATGCGGCGGGTTTAAACATGTTTGTGAGATCTCAACCCTCCCCCTATACCTCTAACCAATGTAGAAAAGTAAATGCATAACAATACGCACATTAAAATTCAGTTCAAGAGAAGTTCGAGTCTGATGTCAAAAGATGTAACCAAAGAAAATAAACAAAATGACAATAATACATAAATAACAACAGACTACTAGCAGTTAACTGACATGCCAGCTCCAGACTTCAATTAAACTGACTGAAAGATTATGATTTCATCATATATATGAATATCAGGCACAAGACTGCTCTCTTGTTCGCCTTCCACCAAGCGAATCTTCATTTAAACAACATGTTCTAAGAGCCAGCATTCAAACAAAGATATGGATGACATCACATCAGGCAAAGCCGCCAATAGGTTCACCCTATGAATACGGTTGGAAAAAAAGTTGCAATGGTCCAACCCCAGTTCTATTCACTGGACTTATGTCATCAGACTTTCTTTAGGATTTAATTTGTTCTTGCAAAGGAAAAAAAAATTGCAGTAGAGAATGTGTTTCTGTTGAACAAAACCTTTGTTGTTTAGAACTATGTCCTTGCCAGGGAAGCGATCTCTGTTGTAATATATTGACAAGCCAACAGAGCCCTGACGATGACGAAGAAGAGGAAGTTCTTAAGACTTGATTTAAATTCTAAAAAATGAGTTTTAACACTTTCACTACTGAATTTATTTTTTTCGCGGGATTCCCTGGCCGAAATTTATTTGCACGAGCCGTTTGCCTGACCGGGATTAATTTCACATGTGCTTCATCAAAAACGACCTCGTAGTTTTGGTCATTGAAAACTCGGGAACTGTAGCGAGTTGTGCGGTCAAATTTTGATAAAATGTAGATAAATATCATAGGTTGAGCGTCCGTAACCTTTTCATAGAGTGAAAAGCAGTTTACCTTAAAAACGCGTGTCGAAAACGTAGATTGATTGAATCGGAAGATAAGTTTTGTCATTGCCTACCATATATATCACTTTCACTTCCATTCGGCAACATTTCTTAAGCACACGTGTGTTTCAAAATTCTATTTCTATGAGCTACTGAATTATTTTCTTTCAAAACCCGTTTCCGTTTTCGTTTTCTTGGCAATAATACTTGTAAATCGAGACTGTCGTTCACGTAGATTTTGGCCGCCATTTGTTTACGGTTTCGAAAGAAGAAAGATAACTCGGGCTCGATAACGGACAATAACTCTTCGAGACGAGTTGTATAATACCCCCAGCGTTGATGTGCGATTACTGAACTAATTAAAAATAATTGTTAACTGCAATAATAATCGATTGGACTTCATTACTTTATGACTTAACCCCAGTAATGCCTTAATTCTTCCACATGTGAATGAGATAAAGCTTTCCAATGAATCCGGGTCCGTACGCCCTAATTCATGTTCGCCCTAGTACCTGTTCGCCCTGATACCTGTTCGCCCAGGGTCCATTCGCCCTGATTTTTATTTTTTACTAATTGTTGTCTAGTGGCATAATTTTAAGTATTTGAATAAAATATGTTGAAGTTTGTTGAAAAAATCACCGAATATTGATATTGCCGCAATCAATTTCATCATTTTCCCTTTGATTGCAGTAGAATACTGGAATAAAATGTATTTATCTTTGTTGATATTTGTTAACAAAATAATTGTATTCAGTCATTCACTAATGTATGCAGTATAACTTAGACTAGTCTCAGAGTATTTTAATGAATGAACTTGTAAATCCGTTTTACAGTTAGTACATTTTTTTAAAATTAATTTCAAGCTGAATATATTATTAAAACAAATTTGTTTTTTATATTATAAATCCATCAAAAGACAGGTATCACAATAAGCAGTGATCCGAATTATTTTGTCATAAAACAATAAATTAATGATCCTTAACAAGCCATAAACTTTTAGATATTTCCATGTTTCCATAAATTTCAAGTACATATACCATAGAAATATATCTGATTAATTTTATTCAACTTCAATGCCCTGAATATTAATATTTTTTAGTAGGGCGAACGGACTCTAAGGGCGAACGAACTCAGGGCAAACGGACCCAGGGCGAACATGTTACTAGGGCGAACGGTCCCGATACCCTTTCCAATAGATAAAATAAATGAACCCAAAAAGTGATTTTTTTTTTAAAGTTCTAAATCCATGAAATTTCCAATAAATTTGATTTGGGTCATGGGGGTTGTATAATATAAAAAAATGTTTAAGCATTAATAAATGTACTACAAATAAGCAAATATTCAGCTGTATCTCAAGATAAAGAGCCTAGTGAATTTTTTTTTTTTGAAAATTGTTGAAATTAAATTTGAACTTTGTAGTCAAAATTTAGGATGTATAAGACAACATAAAATTGACAAATACATCAACTGATGTTTGTTAAAGCAGCACAAATAAATACTAAAAGCTGGCAATTAATATTTTATAAATTTATTTTCATCATAGTTAAATTTATTAATCATATTCAGGAGAGGTAAAGAAGATAATATATGCAGACAACTACTGGGTACTGTTTTATTTAAACTCATGATATGTAGACACAGATGCAAGTCGTTGAAAACTATTGCCAAAAAGGGATTAAAATACATCATGTACATGTTTTACTGCAAAATGCAGTTTTAAAATTCATTGATGGAAAGCTACACCAGGGAGCTGCATGATATAGTTTGTAATAACATTTGGAAGCTATGAAATTTGTTTTAGTTTATAATGCTGCATACTCATTGAATAGGAGGATTCATATCATAAATTTTGATTTTAAAATTGAGTGAGGACAATGGAAACTATTTTTTTTTTATTTTCTGTTTATATTGTTGGGTTATTTAATGGAATGGTTTGTCAAAAAGTGAATAAAAATTACTTGAGTGAGGTTGTTATACTATAACCATTGTTACCAGTCTATTAATTAATCTTTTACATCCAGCAGCAAGTGTTACTTACATATAAGCCTATATATATTAATGTGGTATGAAGATACCTGCTTATGTGTACTAGTCCCATAAACAGTGTTAATTTAAGAAGCTGACTTACAAGGTGACAGCTACAAGACCCTAATGTGGTCCCATTATCCCATTTCCAATTTGATCAGTTTTTTCTCTTACTCCTTACTACTACATGTATATGACTTGGCATCTGAGAGAAGAAGCAATTTATATACCATTTGAAGTCCCTTTTTGAACACAAAAAAGATGTTTCCTAGTGTTAAAAATGGTTGCTTATATTTGCATTACATATTGTAATAAACTTTAGGCACTGCCGCACTGGTCATTCATCTTTTGTGTTAGTGTGCTACATGAGGGGGAGTTCTTCCTCATAATTTCCATAACAAAAAATTTAACCCCTATATTGTTTTCAGAAACATACAGGAACAGTATTATTTTACAATAATAAATGATGCCATCTCAAGATTAATCAGAAGCAACAGACAACACCTTATGTTATTTCACTTTGGGGAAAAAAATCACTTCCCTCCAGCAAAAAAAAATTTTTTTCCCCCCTTTCCAATTCTGAAAAAAAAAAAAATTTCCCTTCCCTTCTAAAACAAATATAATTTTTTTCACTTCCCTTCTTTGACAATGTTTTTTTTTTTAAATGAGAAAGAAAACAATTTGTTACATAAAATAATCATCTTGGCATCTTTCAGGATTTTTTTACTCTCTGTCAACATTATTTGTTTTTCAAAACAACTTTTAAAATTTTTGTATGCTGAACAAGACTTTTAAAAACCTCTGTCACAAGACGAGATACATCATGGAAAATAATTTACACTCGATTAAAATACGAATAAGATTGCAGAATATTGTCTCATCTTTCGAAACCACTTTTATGTAAAATAATAAATCTATGAGATGTAACAACACGTGTTTTTATGAACCGCACTATTTATAGACTCAGCTGTCAATTTTGTCAATATCCGGTTCTATTTAAAATAAAAGTGGACTTTCGTTTTGTCGACCTACATACTGCAGTACAGCCTTTCAATGTAAAGAAATAAAACCTGTAGCACTACAGACTCCTGAGAGTGTCTAAAACGATGATAAAAGACTCTGACTCAATCGGTAATGAAAGGTTGACTGTCAAACGGCAACGAGAAATAATTATTTACAGTCGTGCACCTGATGGCGACAATCAAAGTCTCGATTTCAGGTTGTTTTACAAATATCCTTCTCACAACTCCAAAATATACGTACAATCACTACTTTTGTTCAATTTAAACGACTTTCATGACCGCAGGTTAAGTTTTCTCAATGTTTCAACTCGAAATGAAACTCCTGACCACGATTGTTTATGATTCCGCCATTTTGTTTTTCACGAGGTTTTTTTTCTCTCAACAATCTTTGAAAAAACATATTTTAACAGTGTTTTTACGCCCGATACTAAAATATCGAATGCATTTGCTGTTTATCATAACATCCATGGAGCAACGGGGCCAAGAAACATGTTTAAACGTTATTTTTACTGTTTGCACTGTGACCGTCTAAAAATAGAAATCTATGTATCCTTAAGGATACATTCGGCATCTACACGGGGGTGCCAAAAGGATACATTCGGCATGCGCGCGGGTGTGCCAAAAGGATACATTCGGCATGAAAGGGTTAATGTAAATAAATCGCGAGATGAAATGTCGCATTTTGTAATTATTTTTTTTACATTGTGTTCCAAGAGATGGACGGTATCAGGTCCGTTCGCGCCCAATATACTTTCGCACCCTACACGTTCGCACCTCGCACGTTCGCACCCAAGGTCCGTTCGCACTCTACACGTTCGCGCCCAATTTTAATTCAAATTCCAGTTGAATAATTAGAAAATCATGATTGTTGTTTTTAATTGCTTTGATGTAAATACTGAATGTATTTATAGCTTGGTATGAGTAAAAGATAAATATTTTAAATGAAAAACACAAAGGATAATTGTTTTTAACAGCTTGGTCCCTTTGATCTGAAGCAATGAAATAAGGAAATATAGCAATACACTATTATATAAACCAAAACGTGATAAAATTTATTGAACGCAAAAAAAAACGTAGTCAGAATTTCACTTCATTTTGAAACAAGTCAATGAAACAAAGTTATAGGCAATACACTAAACAAAACATGATTAAGTGTTATTCAACACAAAATAAAACGTTGACAGAATCCCTTTTAATTAGAAAGGAATATTTTTTTTTTTAACAATACACTCTAAAAAACATGATTAAGATTCATTAAACACATAAAAAATGCTGTGTCGCTTTATTTTGAGACAATAAAATCAATTATACTTTTAAGAATACTACTTGCCAAAACTTGATTACAAAGTTATTAAACACAAATCCTGCAAGGACTTAAAATATATATACGTCCCTGACAAAACCAATTAAAATTGGGCGCGAACGGACTTTGGGTGCGAACATGTGGGGTGCGAAAGTAAAAGGGGGCGAACATGAGTGGGTGCGAACGTGAATGGGCGCGAACGGACCCGGATTCGAGATGGACATGAACACTTTTAAGATTAAAACTCAACTTTGGTGTACCCTAAAATTATTTTACAAATAGAAAAATATAAACAGAAATTAAAAAAATATCCTGCCAGACGGTCTCCGACCTTGACGTGGTTGGTAGGCTTTACACAAACAGGAGGCCGGCCCCATAGAAAAAGATGACAAAATTCCAGTGGAATTCCACTGGAAAGCCACTGGCAAAATCAGTGGATTAACCACTGGATTCCAGTGGAATCCAGCGGTAAAAAATGTCTGGCATTCCACTGATCTACTGGAATTCCACTGATTTACCAGTGGTAACTCCAGTGGAATGCAACAAGTTCCAGTGGAATTCCAGTGGTATTTTCTCTGGCATTCCACTGATCTACTGGAATCTTCACTGGAAAATCTTCACTGGTAAATCAGTGGAATTTCAGTAGATTCCACTGGAATTATCACTGGTAAATCCACAAACTGATTAACTAATATAAAAATTATGTGTGATATATAAACTTCTCTTCCTTTCTGTAATTCAAAACTTGCTGTCTCTGTACTTCCAACTATAATTGCTGAATAAAGGTATTAAAATGGAGTCTGCATAAAATCTGTTTCATATCATTGCTGGCAGCTCATATTTAATCACCTAAAAGTACAAAAATATCCACAAAGAATCAATTGTTCAAGAGGTAATGATTGTATGAAGCAATACATTCAATAGAAACAGCTTTATGCATCTTAAATTGCATTGGAAGTTTAAGTTAAACTCAAATTTAGTACCCCCCCCCCTTTAACCCTTGAAAACTGGCGACTTAAATTATTATTAACGTTTCACCAAGTTAATTTACGATGAATATTATTCACACAATTTAATTTCTACATATCAGATTATCATATATACCCATGTACCATTTACATGTCAGATTACGATATGTCTGTTATGAATGTGACAACAATATATCAATTTATCATTCTTCATTAATTTATTGTCTGCCTAAACTTTCTGATGTTTTGCTCAGATTAAAATCCTAAATGTTTTATATTGCCTCAACAAATTGTATTTCATAATCATTATATGTTAAATCAAATACTTATCTGAAAACATCTGCGTTTGGATTCTCCATTTTTGTTATCCAGCGTAATCATATGACGTCATATTTGCAAGTGCGTTTAAGTCAAGGTGTCAATCTCGTCCCATATAATATCGGCCCGAAGTTGATTCGTCCCTGTAATGGTATTTCAGTGAACTTCTCAAAACCGGTCGACCGTTGGACTACGGAAACAGCCGATTTGCGGGGTTTGCCGGTTTGTAGAAATTTAAAATCACAAGAGTTACTTCCCCTTAATATGGGTGTTTGAGAATGTTTTGAAAATGTATTTCACTTTCATTAAAATATACGTTTTCCTTTTTAAATTTTAGTTTTGTATATAATATCTATCTTAAAATACAGCTACAACTTCTATTTCATCTTATTTTATTTTTTTATTTTGCAGGAATAAAAAAATAAAAACACCATACATTTATGATATTTCACGAATAATTAGATAAAATGTTCTACTGTTGACGGTCGAAACGGTACCTATGATACTCATTTATACGTGTGCAGTAAATTATAAATGTTACACCTTGTCATAACGCAATAAAAAAGGAGAGTTATGAAACGAAATTGACAGGTGAACAGATATTACAGCCTCGGACTATTAGGTGACCTGATTGAATTTTATTGACCGAACAATTTGTAGGTAACAGTTATACAAATGAAACAGTAATTTTAAATCATTTCAGATGACAAGGCCCATTTTTCGAGAATGAGTTATAATGATATAATTATTTAAATACAACAATACCGGCTGGTATCCGATTTCAAGGAATAACCATTTACAGGTTACCAGGTGTGCGGCTCCAGGCTCCGGGAGCCTCTGGTTTTAGGCCTTATATATATTGTTTGTTCAATTATTACACGTTAATTTTGTATTTTTTTATTTTGTAATTAGAAATGTACATATGTCATTTGGGATCTATGCATTGTATCAGTATTTATGTTTATAATTCATATAGATTTACTTAAATTATATAAATTTAAAAAGGGCATGTTGTTTGTTATATATTATATTGTTTGTTCAATTATAACTTAATTATATGTACATTTAAAATAAGATAATTTTTTTTCCTTTTGATAGTCCAGTGGTATTCCACTGATTTTTTTTCCCACTGGTATTCCACTGATTTTTTTTTCCACTGGTATAATTTATTCAAAATTCCAGTGGAATGCATCTTTCCACTGGAATTTCAATGGTAACTCCACTGGAATACCACTGGAATAAGTCATTTCAGTGTTGTCCAGTGGTATACCACTGGATTCCAATGGTATACCACTGGTTTCCACTGGAATACCAGTGATATTTTCTATGGGGGCCCTCTTTATAGTTGAAGCCACAAAAACGTCTACTTTTGACACCATTGTATTTAGATAATTATCTCACTTTTATACTTGTATCTTTGAACAAACATCATTATTGTGCACGCTAGAACAAACATTGCAACATAAAATAGTATTTTTAATGCCAAATTCATTCGTATTTGTTCATATCTTGCCAAAAGAATCGTATTCTGATATCAGAGTAGAAACGTCAAAATGACGTCAATAACCGTTCTTGCATACAGCGTATGTCATGTATGTAATTTTTAATCGGACAAACAACATTATTATGTTGTATAAAGTAAAATAAAATATATTTCGTAACCCTGCTGATTCAAATTAATTCATAAATCTAAAATGATGTGATTTTCGATAATTTTCGCGTCTGACCTTTGACCCGGATTTAAAAAAATGTGCACCATATTTCACTTTTATGACCAGGTGAAATGCATTCTACACATTTTCCCCTTTCCAAAGATATATAATTTAGCCGTGTGTTAGATAGGTGCATTAAAAATATTTTTTAGGTCTGAATGTCACTCGCCTAAATCATTTAGCTTATTTTACCACTTTGTACTTTGTTTTTGGCATTTAAATTAGACATGTTAGATATAACTAGCTATAGAGATTTTTAAACAAATTTTTCATGATACATTTGCTAAATTACTAAATGTAAATTATCTTATATTTTTGTCAAAATTGTTGTTTTCTAAATAATGGTAATTATAGGCTTATTCATAAATCACATTTTTTTTAATGATTTGAATATAGGGGAGAGAATTTTTTTCTTAATCATTGTTCAACTAAGGGTATATAATTTGACAAAGGGGGATAATATTTGCTTAACTATTGTTTTACTTGGAATTAATAATTGGACTTGGTGAGATAATTTTTCCTAAAATTTGATAATTTAATTCGCCCTTTCTGAATCCAAACAACTATGGGTAATCCCATTGTCCGTACACTAAAATGAAAATAACATTAGGTCATAGGATGGATTTCCATTGTTTAGAAGGTTTTAACCAGAACCACAAAATGTTTTGGTGTACGCTTTTTATATTAATTTTTCGATAGATATTCTAGAATTAATGACATGATTAGATTATTTAGAAGATAACTGTATTGTATTTTAAACTCGGACGGCATCAATTGGGGATTTGATGGTCGCAAATTAAGTTTACTAGCGACCCGTTAGCGTAGACAGTAAACAGGTATTAAATTGCGACCATCAAATCCCCAATTGATGCCGTCGGAGCTTAAAAGACAATATTGTTATCTCCATTCTAATGAAACTGTCAGAAAACAACGTTAAAACATGTATTTAAAATCTTTCATATGCCGTCTGCGATTGCGCGTTAGTCCAATAGCATTAATTGTCAATTGATGCCATGTAAATAAGTGACGCTATCCAATCAAAATGAACATTACAAACGTTGTTGCATTAGAATGCCAGTTTACATAATTAGCATATCTAATAAATTATAAATGGTCTATTAAATGGTATAAAATTCCTTAAACTATATATTCATGATATTGTTTAGTCCTATAGGTAATTATTTTGAGGGTTTATCATTCATAAGATTACTACCCACGATACATCAAACAGAATTTTGTGTTTCAAATTTGTAATGTTTTACAGAGCGATTACTCAAGTATCGCTCTGTAAATCCATTGAGTACTTGATTATTAAATCTTCACCAAGTTGACATCACTAATATAAAAAATATAAAGTTTAATATTGCCTGTCAAAAACTAGGTCAATTTATCTTTGCCCTATACAAAAATCTGTCATATCATTATCAATTACTGTATTTTAGACTTTCATGATCTTTTGGACAACTCAATGCAAGCAAATCTTTATATCCTGACATCAGAATAATTTCCTGAGACCAGAACCCGATGAATCCTGATCACAAGATTATCACAGGATTCTTAACAATGATATTTATGGTCTGGATGTCTCTGGATATCCCTGGAATATCCTTATTCCAATACCATTCCATGTTTTTTTCCTATCTCACGATAAGGATATCTCAATATTGCTCTGGTATTTTCTCAAGATTATCCTGTGATATCCGGAAATCATTTTCGCAATGCTGAGTGACTAAATCATCCCTTGTGTCATACAGTTTTCAAGATTAATGTTGCAAGTTGAACAAACTTGCATATTTCAATAAAATATTTGACTTATAAATAAACATCATAATTGTAGCTACATACCTCTTACACCATGAGCAATCTCAGTCACACATGCCATTAACTGGGTTGGAAGGGGAGTATCAGGGTCTCCAGAACACACAAATATAATTCGATCTACCACTAAATATTCCTCTCGCTGACCATATTTCTCTTTTAAACCATATAAGCCATAGTCTTTGTAGTGTTGTAAAACATTTGATAATTTTTCACCTTCCTCCATTTTTCCAAAGAAGACAATTTTCAATATCTCTTTGGTAAACTCATCATTCTGGTCTTCAAAGCCTTTCATATCAATAAATGTTGGCATTAAGACATCATCTAAATCATCATCCTCCTCGTTTTCTCCCTTCCTGACGTAGTATTTCTTTTTTTTATAACTGAAAAAAAAAATCAACCTTATTACATTAACAGCTGTCAACTTATTTTTATTTTTTTATTTTATAATCTTGACTTATCAAAAAAAAGAAAATAAGAAAATTTACTGAGAAAGCTAACAATTATTACCCATTCCTCAAAACACTAGTTTATATGTAATTTTTATCTTTTAAATAGCAAGAAATACTATCTTGAGAGTTTTTCAGTCAAAAACAAAATAGGACAAGGATGATGTCACTGTTTGCATATATATAACTTTATAAAGGGACATAATTCATGAACAGTAAACATGATGCTACCCAAATTTAAACTTGATTTGCGTTTTGTGGTAATAAGCATACTGTATAAGTTTCATAACATTTGGTTTAAGATATATAATTAAGTAGGAGAATGGAAACATCATATTCAGCAATTTTTCAAATTCTAAGGGGGTATAACACTAGTCTAAGAACAGAATAAAATGCTTAGCAGGGGGTAGCTTGATATGACCACAGAAGTCTAACTCTGAACACTTGGGGCAACTATGGACACAAGATTCATTAAGCTTGATACAGCTCTGAATTTGAATTGTGATTAAATATTTGGCACAGCATAGGTTTCTGACACAGAATGAATGTGGTCTAATTGAATTTAAGAAATTTAAAATTACATATTATGGTCCAATATCCCAAATCTAAATAAATGGTTATAATAGAGTTAGCATATCAAAGAACCCCATATACATGTATGTTCAATTTTTGTTGAAATCAAACAAAGGCCAAAGCTTTATTTTGGAGCCAAATTTAGACCAACTTGAAAACTGGGTCTATAATTAAAAATCTAATGCATGTTTAGATTCAGCATATCAAACTTCAAAGAACCCCTACAATTCTTTTTTGTTAAATTCAAACTAAGTTAAATTTTGAACCCTTTGGACCTAAATGTAGATCAATTTGAAACAGGACCCTAAATTAAAAATCTTAATACAAAGTTAGATTCAGCATATCAAAGAATCCAATAATTCAATTTTTTGAAATATATCAAAGAACTCCAATAATTCAATTTGATGACCCATAACCCCCAAAATCAATCCCAATATTCCTTTAGTAGTTATAAACCTTGTATTAAAATTTTATTGATTTCTATACAGGTTTTTGTATACTTATACTTAAGTTATCATTGGAAACCATCTGTCTTTGGATGACACTGACGAAGGAAGACGACGCTAACAGGATACCAATATACATCCAATATTTTTTTTTATTTTTGCAGTCGTATAAAAATTATCAACACCGAAATTCATACTTGACCTTTGTTTTGTGTTAATAAGAATAACATATAAAATTCATAACATTTGGTTGAGGCAAACTTAAGTTAAAGAATGGAAATTTTTCAAGGGCTATATATAACTCTAGAACGGTAAAAGTGAAACCACCAAAATTCAAAAATGATCTGTGTTTTGTAGTAATTAGAATTGTGTATAAGATTTAAAACATTTAGTTGAGGCAGACTGAGGTTTAAGAAGGAAAACCAATAGACCACTTTCAAGTTCATCCGTCACCGGCAAAAACTCATCAATTATGCACGCCTTTATGATGTCATTTACCAGATAGAGGGGGTCGCCTGTATCCCTGCACTATTTATGTTCATCTAGCGTCTTAGTGATTGTCATTTTGCAGGATAAACTAGAAATAATAGTTGCTCTGTAGGTACTTACTGACAATTCCCTAATGACAGCAGTGTTGATTGTCAATTTTGAGAATTCAATTTGCCAATAATTCATACAATATAGAATTATAGTTTTCCAACCACTCGCTCAACATTTGAAGGGAAGTGATGACACCCCTAAACACACAAAGGATGTTTACTAAAACTAGAGTTTTTGACAAAAATGCATCGAACTTGAAAGTTGTCTATTTTGGGTGTATTGATATACATGATATAGGGTCGCACTAACAGACAAACATACAGAAAGACATCCATGGAGTAAACAATGCCCCCTCCATTAACATGATTAAATATTTACTCTCATTTGCACTTAGAAACTGCTTTGTTAAGGACTATACCTGATCAATTCTTGTGAAACCTGTTTTCCCAATCCACCAAAGCTTCCACTCTCGGCTATTTCTTTCCATTTTTCATCATTAAAGCTGGCATATATAGTATTCAGAAGAGAAGATTTTCCACATCCATGTGAACCAATAATTGCAATATTCAATGGTCTTTTTCCACTCGATATGGTACCGACCTCTTTTTGACAAATCTTAATCAGCTTCTGTTTGTTATCCCAGCCTTTTCTCTTTGTAGAATCTATCCCTAGGAGGCTACCTATATCTATATCACTGTCTGAATCTTCTGTCTTCCCTCTTGAACCCTCATAGGTATCTTCACTGAGTGATGCCATCTATAAATATATATATGTCACAGTGAATTTGTATAATCAGTGATTATGTAGAATCCCTGAAATTTTCAGGGATTATGTAGAAACCTTGGATTGTTTAGGGATTATATATAATCACTAAAATTTTCAGGGATTATGTATAATCACTAGAAAAAACGTCAGGGATTCTACATAATAACTGAAATGAAGAAATAGTTTTATTTATTAAGAAAATGAATAAAATTGAAATTATTTATTCTATAAAATCACAAAAAAACATCATTATAAAGTAACATAAATTGTAAAATGTGAATACAATATATAAAAATGATAACCCAAATTTTTTATAATGTTAGGCACACTACATGAAAGTGTGAAACATAATACTAGTATATAAAAATAATATGCTTCACATCGATTTTTACCACAATATCCACATTTTAGAAAACCTTTTCCTGCACATATTGAATCTGATTTTAACGACACACCTAAGTAATATAAAGTGTTCAGTAAAACACCTGAATATACCCCCAACAAAAGATGTGAATTTGCAACATTGAACCGGTTCGAGCAAGAAAGATACCATGTTTTGTAGTAAGGCGATATCCTTTTTCAGACTTTTTTTTTAACAATTGTCATTATGTTTTCGGGTTTCCTTTTCCTTTTTTACCATGTGGAATTGCTATGAGAATATTACACCAAATGCAAGCTTCCTCTAAGATTTCTTTCTATGTGTCAATCACAAGTTCTGCCTGTTTTTCCTACATTTAGATGCCTAAGTTCTTACAGTTTGAATGTCTTGTTCATTTTTACAAGAAAAACCCACACAAAACAGATGTTCCATAATCTTCTTCACCATTTGCTTAACATGTATCACAAATAACATGCTTTGTGGTTTTAAAAATAGAGCACAAATAAGGCCGTTAGTTTTCTCGTTTGAATTGTTTTACATTGTCATTTCAGGGCCTTTTATTACTGACTATGCGGTATGGGCTTTGCTCATTGTTGAAGGCCATACGGGGACCTATAGATGTTAAATTCTGTGTCATTTTGGTCTCTTGTTAACAGTTGTCTCATTGGCAATAACACCACATTTTCTTTTACCTGAATATTCATTTGATGCTGGCTTTTGATAAACAAACCATACATTTAAAGCTATTGCTATAAAGGGAATGTTGATATTATTAATTTTGAAGTTTTCAACTTTATCTCGAAGTCCTGTGTTGGTTATATCTTTAAGATCGTCCCCTCTGTTTAAAAGCAAAATTGTTTCATCTGACAAGGAATTAATGAAAGAAACAATATAATTTGTCTATAATATTTTTTTTATCAAACAAAGGCATGAAAGGATCATTAAATTATTCATAATCCCTGAAATCGCATTGGGGAATTTGTAGAATAATTATTAAAATGTTCAGTGATTATGTAAAATCACTGGTCATTTTCAGGGATTATATATAATTACTAATGATTTTAGTGATTCTACATATTCCCTGAAAAATCAGGGATTCTACATAATCCCTGATTATACAAATTCACTGTAACATATATACATTATAGACAAATCAGATATACAAATGAGTAGATGTGGTATGATTGCCAATGAAACAACTATCCACCAGAATTAAAATGAAGTGCTAATAAATAATTATAGACACTGTACAGCCTTCAACAATGAGAACAACCCATACCTTAGTCAGTTATAAAAGGCCCCCAACAGTCCAATTTATAACAAACCAATGTATAAAAAACAAATATTACAGACATATTTAACACTGTACTACAGACTCTAGACTATATTTACACATAGTACAGGCACATAAATTAGAATGTGGTGGAGTTATACATGTTTAGGAGTGCAGCTCAACAAACCCGAAC
The DNA here is from genome assembly GCA_037788925.1 of Mytilus galloprovincialis. Classification (NCBI taxonomy): domain Eukaryota; kingdom Metazoa; phylum Mollusca; class Bivalvia; order Mytilida; family Mytilidae; genus Mytilus; species Mytilus galloprovincialis. The sequence continues at coordinate 46,416,254 of CM075333.1, read as the reverse complement.
TGTAAACAATGACTCAATTTACACCACATAAGAACAAACTGTAAAATTCAGTTGCAAATGTCCTAACTCAATTGATAGGCAGACAGACACAAAGCCCAAAAATAAGAGAACTCACAGTTACTGAAATGGGTCTCATTTTGGTGTAAGCATGACACAGGAATGCCAATTTTTTGTAAGCCTGACACGTAAAAGTCAAATTATTGTGCCCGGAAAACAGGAAATGAAGTCTAGCAGAACACAGGAAATTAGAAAAAAATGAGAATTGCTTACATACATATAGTGCTAGTGGGATACAGGAAAACCTGACATAACAATAAGTGGGATCCTGCATCAGAACCCCCCAAAGAGACCCCCACTGAAGCTAATCATAATTCAAAGAAAAGTATGAAACTAATATTATTGCTATTTTGTGCATTTTTCCTTTGATCCTTTTATTGTGATAATTTTCATATCATGCTTCTCGCTTGAGATGGAAAAATTATCGCTAGAAACTAAGGAGGCCACGTGGCTTTGCTAACGAAATTGACATTGAAATTGACAACGTCGTCATAGGTAAAATAGCGATAAACAGATTATCATTGGTCATCTCAACTCGATTGCTTTTCTCACTTTCGCTGTACCAGCTCAAGCAAGAAAATCAACCTCGTTGAGATAATCAACGATAATCTATAATTATCAATCATGATCTCCCATTCTCTCAAACTACTGTGTAGCAGTTCTTAACATTCATGACAATTAATTCACTTTCAACAGATTTAGGCTAAATTACTTCATGAACAGTCTAAAAGATGCATGACCTTGTGTAATTAAAAAATATTTAAGCAAAAATGTATAAATATGGACCTGATGTAGGATCATAAGTCCTGGAATAATATTAATGTAAATATATAGCAATATCATATATATTGTAAATATCAGTATGATGAGACAATATCTGAAAAAGTCTTATTTCCATGTCCCCTCTTTCACCAGCAATTATTTTTATATTTAGGCATCTTTTTGGAAAATTTTAAGTTTCAGTATAAACTCACGTATATAATGCACCAACTGCAACAAATCAAACATTCTTTTTAATATTTCATCTAATAAAATATTTTAATTTTTAATGGTCAACCCCCCTCCCCCCACCCCCAAAATCATGTTGTCCCTTGTTATTTTTTGAATATCTAAATTAAGTAAACAGCTAGCCTTCCAATTTTCACAAATCTGATAGATTATATAAAAAACTTTTCCATTACTGGTCTGATTTTGTTGTAACTAAAGCATGTAAGAAAATTTTGCATTTTTAAGATTCTTTTGAATGTTGTCCACAGGTATTTGTTACTAAAAACATGTGCAAATACTTGTCAAAGAAGTAGGCACTTGTCTCATCCGATATAATTCTATATTCATTGCAATAAAATTGAGAATGGAAATGGGGAATGTGTCAAAGAGACAACAAACCGACCAAATAAAAAAACAACAGCAGAAGGTCACCAACAGGTCTTCAATGTAGCGAGAAATTCCCGCAACGGGAGGCGTCCTTCAGCCCAGGCCCCTAAACAAATATATACTAGTTCAGTGATAATGAACGCCATACTAATTTCCAAATTGTACACAAGAAACTAAAATTAAAATAATACAAGACTAACAAAGGCCAGAGGCTCCTGACTTGGGACAGGCGCAAAAATGCGGCGGGGTTAAACATGTTTGTGAGATCTCAACCCTCCCCCTATACCTCTAACCAATGTAGAAAAGTAAACGCATAACAATACGCACATTAAAATTCAGTTCAAGAGAAGTCTGAGTCTGATGTCAGAAGATGTAACCAAAGAAAATAAACAAAATGACAATAATACATAAATAACAACAGACTACTAGCAGTTAACTGACATGCAAGCTCCAGACTTCAATTGAACTGACTGAAAGATTAAAATTTCATCATATGAACATCAGGCACAATCCTTCCCGTTAGGGGTTTAGTATTTTACCATCATAACATATATGAGAAGAACATAACCCGTGTCATGCCAACAACTGTTTTTAGAATCAATGTGTTTAGTTCCGACGCAAAGACCTTATCAGTGACTCAATATTAACACCAAAATATGCAATCTTTAATGACTTTACAACAGTATCGTAATTATATCCCTTCTTAATAAGTCTATTCAAAGGTGTTGTAAGTTTCTGAGGTGAATACTGACACCTTTGTGCTTTATAAAGAATATTTCCATAAAAAATTGGATGTGAAATACCTGAACGTATAAGAAGTCTGCATGTTGAGCTATATTTACGAATGATGTCTTTATATCGATGATAAAATTTAGTAAATGTCATGAATGTTTTGACTAGTTTGTGATATCGAAAACCATGGTGTAATAATTTTTCAGTAATTCATAAATTTCTCTCGTTAAAATCTAAAACATTGTTACATACACGAGCGAATCGTACAAGTTGAGATATGGACCATAATTTGGTATTCGGCCTTTGGTTTCTTTTTGTATCCTTTTTTATAAGTTCTAAAATTTTAACTTTTATTTTGTGGGTTGTGTTGGTGTTAGAATAGTATGAATGGAACAATTGAGTTTTTCAAGAAAAAATTAATACATTTTCATTCACCTTTTACGTGACATGAAACCAAACAGGAAACCAATCTTTATTTTCTTTATTTTGCACAATATAATTCAAAAGGCATAAATAAACACCATTACTAGTGTTACTTGCTTCATGTTAATATTTAAAATCTATTTTCAATGTTATATTAAAGTTTTTTTTAAACCTGACAGGAAACCATAAGAAACCGAAAGCATTTTTTTAGTTTTATTTTATTGCAAAATCTGCTTAAAATAATCTGAACAGTATACTTTTTCTTAAAATCCATCTTAAATGTAAAAGTATTATAAAACTCCTAAATATGTGCTTGTTTTGAAAACAATTAGTACAATTTATTCAGAATTTTCCATATTTTTTTCATTGATACAGGATACCATAATCGTTGTATCTTGATGTTTAAGCAAAAAAAATGTATTTATATTTGGTTTTGATATTCCAGTTATATACAATTTATTCCAAATCATTGGCAATGTAACATTCTTTAAATCCAGTAAAGAAAAAAACTTTTAACTTGGAATCAAAATCTTTAAAATAGGCACAATGTGATACTTGTGACCTGTACATCATCTACATGGTTTCCACATTTTAACCTACTTTAGTGGGCTAAAATCAATAAAGTACTTCCTTTCAAGTCATGCATGGTAAAAGTTTACTTCTCCTTTGACAAGTTTATTGCGTTTCTGATAAGTGTTTGCAGAACATGAATAAAAAATATTAATTAAAAACTGTGACAAAGATTCCAACTTTGTACATTCTAAGTGTAACGGTATATCAACATGTATTTGTTATTAAATTATATTTATTCACCTAAAATATCCAGTAATATTTACTGCTGAAGTTAAATCAATCCAACGAGCATTGGTACAATGATGAGAGACGTAATTTCGATTGATTTTTCCAAGGACTCTTCATGTCATTATCGGGAAACAAAGTGTGTTCTAACGTCTGTCAAATATGAAATCGATTTTGTCAAGTCATTGGGCATTTATTTTCACACAGATCGTATGTAACATTATGCACATAGGAAAAATAACAGACCACCGGCCCAATCTCTTTGACAATTGTATTTTCCTCTTTTAAACAAGACGAAACAAGTCTACAGATTATGTTTGCTAACATCCCGTTGGAAACAAAAACAATATTTAGACCTAGTATTTCCTACATCCAGCCGTAATGGCGTTATCACATGTTAGTCACATGTTTCACGTATGACCGGAAATGGTTAGAACTTAAGGACAAAAACAATTTTAATAAATAACTGGACTTCTGTTTCGTGTGAAATGTAACGCATAACGACAACGTAATTTTCTTACTTATTTATTACGAAGATCAAAACAAGAATGTAAATCATCTCGGATTTACCTGTTTGAACATCTCGCGAGAGTTCATATTGTTTTTAAGAATTCTATTACAACAAAGCAGATTACATCATCTAAAAATTGCATTACGAAATCGGACACAAAAATCATGCCACTGTTCTTACATCTGCTACATAAATACTTATAGTTCTCGGCATTTTCTCCTCACTATTCTTATTGGTCGATGTTCTTTGTTATTTGAAAGCAAAAGTTACGAATTTGCCGGTGACGATTATCTATAAATCAGTCAGCGTTATGCTCTTCGGAAGCAAAAAGTAACACGAGAAACGACACAAAAATACGGTTGCAGAATCTTTGAAATTCGTATATTTTAATTTTTTTTCTAGGGAAGAGTAGCATACACTTGTATGTTGATAAAAATAATGGCATCTTTAGATGTAGTTGCAACTTTTCTTACAGTAATTCACATTTTATCACTTTTCTATAGTTATAGGAAACGGAGCCCAATAGCAAATTATGGTCCATATATGAACACCGTAAGATTGTGACAAGGGAACGTCACCATCTAAAAACAGATAATTAACGATAGGAAATGAAAAATCATCCCTTTTTTCATAAATTTTTGTATTCAGCTTTCCGTTAGTGATATATATATCAAGATCGAGGAAAGGGCAGTGGTCATTGTTAGTATTAGCTTTATTTAAAGTAAGTTCAGCAGGATAAATTTCATTAATATAGTCATACTGAAGTCGTCATTATTGAGAGCCAAAATATCATCCAAATATCTAAAAGTATTATTAAATTTGTTTATCAGATGTTGTTTTGATGGGTCTTTGCTTATTTTTGTCATAAATTGTAACTCATAACAATACAAAAAGAGGTCCGCAATAAGTGGTGCACAGTTAGTCCCCATTGGAATTCCGATAATCTGACGATATACGGAATCCCCAAAGCAAACAAAAATGTTATCTAGTAAAAATTCAAGGGCATAGTATCAAAGCATGTCCAATTAACATAGTTTTTTTGTTTATTGCTACTAAAAAATGACCTAAAAGAGTTTGAAGATATATATATTCACATTCTGATTTTTTAAATGCCCATTTAATTAGGTGTGTGATTTTTTTCTTAATGAGAATGTGAGGCAATGTGGTATACAGGGTAGAAAAATCAAAACTTTGAGCTATCAACTCTTTACTGATAGAAGGCCACTGTTCGTGTGTATTAAGTATAGCTGTATCAATAATTGGCATTGAAAATTTTCAGGCATATGTTTTTTTCGATATTTTATTCCGAAAAGAATCGTTGTGTATGGAGTTTAGCTGACCCCATAAATCCTTCTGTACGGTGCATAGTTAACCCTCTTGCTGCCGGAGGGACACATATGTCCAAACCGGCAGTGCCGGAGGGACACATATGTCCCTGGATAAATTTATGCAAACTTCTCATCAATGCTGTATCTCTATCAATTAAAATACCGAAGATTAAACAGTGTTATGTTTTTCTCCAATGAGTCCCAAATGTAGTGGTTATTATGTCGTGACGTCATATATCGAATGACGTCGTTGTTTGGCATATACGTCACAGACGATGAGCTGTCGTATTTTCCGGCATATGAAATGCAACCTTGAAAAACGGTCGGCAGCAAGAGGGTTAAGTTGCCTTGGGGCCCCAGCTTGTCTGGCAAAAAAAGCTGTTGGATGTCAGAGTTATGTCGGACTATTGTTTGTGATGCATACAAAGACTATAGCTTCACCAAAAAAGTATGCAACTATAGAACATGACTTTCATTTTGTAGACCTTTGTAAATTAAGATATTGCGATAATTATAAAGAAAATTTAAAAATATGTATGCAACTTTAATCATTTAACATTGTAGCATTACCAGATTACAGTGTTTACAAGTTTTCAAGTAGTATAATAATACATATAACCATGACAGAGGCGGATCCAGACATTTTAAAAAGGGGAGTTCCCAACCCTGGACAAAAGGGGGAGGGGGTCCATCTATATGTCCCCATTTAAATGCATTGATCGGCCCAAAAAAAGGGGGTTCCAACCCGGAACCCTCCCCCCCTGGATCCGCCAATGCATGATAACTCACAACATATTTTGAAGCGCATTAATGTTACAATAAAACACTGTAAAAATGATTACTGTAGACACAAATATTATTTTTACTTTCGTTATGATTGGTTCCTTAGTAACCCAAGTTGACAACCCATCATTCTGGCAATTAAGTGTTCTACAGTGTAAACATGGTAAATATAACTACATTGTATCTAATTACTTTTACATTTCAACTTAATGTAGCCAGTGCCTTATGAGAATGACTTTAAAATGACTCTGGTATCTTAACTTTCGTTTTCACAAATATACAACCATGACAACACATGTACAATGTATCTGATTGAGTAGGACTACAGATTTGCCCTGCGCAAAATATAACTCGAACTGTAACTTTCTTTCAAAAATTCGTCCTAATCAGGACATGACAATATTGACAATGACCCCGCTTTTTCAGTTTTGTACAGAGTATTACTACTATTAGTCTCAGTTCTGACAGTACTATCAGCTGTTTGCATGGTTTGTGCAAATTTCCTTAAACTTTTCAACTTTTTCAAATCGGCAGTTCGAAGATGTCATAAAATAAAGACACGGTATGTCTGTTAAGTTGTATACCATTAAAACTTATTTTCACACCAAGATGTACTCCAGACAGTAAGTTCTTTGGGTGGTATCTAATTTCGTTTTCAACAAAACTACAGGGCGATATTTGATTGGACAGAACATATCGTATAGCCTCGGCCCATATCAATTCGTACTTTTGTTTCGCCCTAAAGCTAAGAACTCGCTTTTAAAAACTGCATGCGATGACTAAAATAAATATTAATAGCAATCGCCCGCCACATTCAATTTTGATTTTTTTTATAAATTTTATGTAAAAATCCTTTGTATACATTACAATGATGTGTACAGATAGGCTTTGAGCATTGTTGTATGCTGTAAAAAAAAAAAAGGATATATATTAACATAATTTCACTTTAAAGGAGTAGGTCCGGTAAGGGCCAGTTTTGGCCTCAAATTTCAAAATTATCTGACGAATGAATTTGGACACTTTTTAAAGACTTAAATGTCTATTTTACTATGATTGATTCAATTGACTTAAATATCAATTTTAAGGATGAACACGAATGCGGCCACTTTCGTTAAAGACGGAAACCGTTTAAAATTTAACTAAAATGCTGAAATTGTGAAGATTTCAGTAATTTAGCATGACTTAATGATGCAAGTACCCAATATATATGCATTTTAATGCCAAAAACAGCACATATTTATGTAGCCGAGGCATTATACTTTCCAAAAAATAACTAAAAGTTTACATTTGAACAGTTTGGTAAAACTGCTATATTTTGAGGCCAAAAAGGGGTCTTACTGAAGCTACTCCTTTGAAGATTACTTCAATATTAAGAACAAAGATAAGAGAGTTATACTAGATTTAAAATAAGCAATCATTGTCTCCGCATTGAGAGAGGCCGTTACGAACGAAAAATTGATGAAAATGGAGACATTTTTCTATAACCCCCCCCCCCCCCCCACACACACACATTTTTTTAAATTCTATCAAGTTACGTCACCAAGGGGGTCGGGCTGACACGGTGTGCTTCTTTTTCCAAATTTCTCCTTTTTTTCCCCTCCTGATTCCATTTTTGCGGTCCCATGTATTTCATTACCCCATTTTTTATAATCAGGCCTACTTCCCGAATATCCCACTTCAAGCCAGTTTGTAGCCTCCATCCCCCTCCCTAATATAGGTACACGTCGAGGGCTACTTGCAAGATTCATTTTTGGAATAAAACTAAGCTAAATTTCATTCAGTTAGACATGCAATTGTAAAGGTCTTTCTCAACTACTCTTGCTTTGAACATATTTTCCACCATTTACACACGGCTGTAGCGAGTCGAATAATTTTGTAAAACCGATCAATTATCCTTTATTTCCCATTTTCCTTGTGATTTAAATTTTTTAGAGTCCTTTTTATAAGATTATTTCATCCTTGGAAGTTCATTATATCAGAGACATTGTATTATATGTCTCTGATTAATCATTATATCATGTTCCATTGTCAATTAAATTCCGAAAACTGCAAAATTTATCACAAATATAGATATCACCGTTTTCAGCCATGATCTTAAAATTGAAAATCAGTGATCAGATTACAGATTGGTGCTTCTGGAGATAATATTACACGCACTTCCGACGCACATTATATGACATGCGCATAACAATGGCCGGACAAATAGTCCTGGCACTATTCGTTCGGCTAGCCGGACATATAGCCGAGCCGAAAAATATTACACTGCCAAGATCAGAGAGACGGTGACATGCCAGTTTTGTTCAATTAACTCGGTTGAAGACGAAGAACATTTTTTATTTAAATGTACCCTTTATAATAAGGAAAGAAAAACCTTTCTGGATGAACCGTTTACAAAATACCAATATTTATCCCAAATATCCGATAGTTATCCTCATTTTACACATTGAGAAACTAAATATTTGCTTAACTGAAACTTATAAAACTTCTTTATAGTCTTCACCAGTTCATTGTCACATTTAAAATATACTTGAATTGTTCTTTTCTGGGCAGCAAGAGTTATCCTTCGTTCCATATATACAATGTAGGCAACTGACTCGTCTCATAAAAAAATCAAAATACGTTTGTATCTGTATTTTTATCTGTATTTATTTTTTCATTTACATGTTGTACTGTTAAATCAATCATCCTTAATCAGAACGATACATTTGTAGTTGTATGTGTGAGTGTATGCGAGTGGGAGAGAAAGGCTTTTTATTTTTACTTTATGTGATTACATGGCGCAAGTTGTTACGAGCCCTATATATGATTAGGAAATAAAATATCTTTATCTTATCTTTATCGATTACATGCAGCGGTCCTTCTGTTATTTTTTTACTATTTGCGGACCAAGGAATAAAATACTGATAGCTGTCCATGTTTGTTTGTTATCAGAAAATTGGTTTAATTCTATTTGCTCTAAAGAAATGTTTAAAAAAAAAAGCGAACGTATAAAAGTAATCGTTAATTCGTAGACTATAAGGTCAAACAATACGTCATTGGATTGCGACTCCCATACAAATTCTGAGGTCACGCAAGTTCATATATAACACTAGTCCGTCAGTGGGCGGAGCTTTTAAGCGATATCTGTATATTATACTATACAAATACAGATACAGCGGTAAACGGAAAAAAAAAGTCACAGGAAAAAAAGTCACAGGATAAAAAGTCACAATATCCCTAGGAAAAAAAGTCACAGGAAAAAAAGTCACAATTTGTTAAAGTAAACTTATTTGTCAGAAATATGTTGGAATGTATGTGAAAAAGTCACTATGTACATGCAATAAATAAGCATAGCGATATCTGTAGGGCTGTATCTGTATAGTAAGACACCCAATTGAAGGATAAATATACAATATTAGGTCAATGTCAGAAAAATATAAAACTTTTTTGTATGAGGCTTAGAAACTAGGGAAGGGCGAGGTTCTATCGAGCCGTTCCCCAGTTTTGCGCCGAGTACATATTTTCATCCCTTAATGAACCCCCGACTGTGGCAAAATGTGTGGAGAAAGTGCTTCATGATGAAATTGTCATTGCACAAAATATAGCTGCGTTACTATACATGTATTCAGAAAATAAACTCAACTAGTTGCAGTATAATAATAGACTATCGTTGATTCTAACATGACGTCCTTCAAACGCTTTGAGTACACACCTGTGGTAAAATATGAATATATTGGTTGGGCTGAAAATTCCGATTGTGCTCCCACGTCATAGATATACACATGGAAAAAAGTATTGCAACACCTTGATTTTTTTAAATTTGAAAAATCAGCCTCTTTTTTGGGATGAAATATGATAAAATATGTGTATAAAATTATTGAAACATAGTTTATGATAACATTGGCATTGAAACGAACAAAAAATGTTTGAAAAAAAAATTGTTTATATAACCACAATTTTTATAACAAAATGAAGTGTTTTTTGTGCATACAAATGCATTTTATAACTTTTACTGTAGTCGAACTTTACAATGTCAGACATTTCAAAATTAATCTTCAGATGACTGTTCCAATCATGGTTGATCGTTATACGCAACATAATTAGTACTTTATACGCAGCTTCCATTCAAACGAATAACCGCATCTAAACGTCTTCTGATTCCTGCCATAAATCGACTAATTTGTTGCTAAGGTAGCAGCAACCATTTCTGATGACGGGCATTGTTTTTTTCATGATGTGTTTGAACTGGGGTGTCCTTTCGCGCACTTTCTGCCCAAAAGTGTCTTAAATATGCTCGATATTGTTCAAATCCGGGCTACGATCGGGCCAAGGAAGATGAACCGAATTCCATTTGAACATTGGATCTTCCTCCACGATGCTAATTTCCAACTTTTGAGAGCTCTGCACTACATTGGATACGGAAAACTGTGTGTCTGTTCGTTAGCAAAGTTCTCCAAAATGGTCTTATCCAGCCGGGACGGCGAAAGCGAGAAAGGCAATCGAGTTGAGATGATCAATGATAATCTGTTTATCGCTATTGACGACGTTGTCAATTTCACATGTCAAATTTCGTTAGCAACGCCACGTGCCTTCTTAGTTTCTAGCGATAATTATCCATCTCAAGCAAGTAGCATGATATGAAAAACTACCACAAAGCAAGACCGAAGGAAAAATGCACAAAATAGCGATAAAAGTAATCATGATGCTAGTTTACAATTTCAAAAACGTCTATGGTTAACTAAAACATAGAAAGTCTAAACCCATTGCATTACTTAAATTAGTGATAAATAGGTATTCCTCCCCTTTTTTTGTGAAAAAAAACCCTGGTTGATCATATGTAGAATCTCTGAAGAATAAACTGATGTGTCCCTTAGGTCAGTAATTAGCGGCCCCTTATACAAAGTTCTGAATCCGCCATTGGAAAACATTTAATATAATTGAGTTTAATATTAAAATAGAATTGGCTAGTAGGTGAATAGATAACAAGACCCTAAAAATGTAAGAATATATTTTTATAGGAACATTTTTTTTATATTGAAAATCAATTAAAATATTTATACCGAAATATATGACTTTAAACGTTAAAAATAACTTTGAAAAGCTTTTTTTTTTTATTGCACATGACGATTTTTTTTCATCGGACCTAAATACAATTTCGTACGAATTTAATTTACACTATAGTTTTTGTTTACATATACAGATTAATTCAAGTAACTGATAAAATATGAAAATACATGTACAGTGTAAATTATGTGTATCAGTTATGAAATTACAGTGCACTATTTTGACCTTAGGCTACGCAACTCTAAGGTGTGTATTGTGAAGCAGTATGACAATTAACAGAAGTTTCTTAAAAATGCAACTCATGGCATATCTTTATGTCGCAGGTCCATCTTTAGGAGTGATCGCACTTTTCGCTTTAGGTTACATGATTAGGAAAACAATCAAGAACTGCCGTAGGGTAAGTGGACATAAACAAATATTACGATTAAAAAAAGATTTGGTTATATCATAAATGTATTACATCTATGGTTATATGCTTTTATCTGTAAATAATTTGTTCTGTAAGTTATCGACCGTAAAAGTCGTACTAGCTTTTCACTGTTCCAAACAAATTCTGTAAATATTTTGATATCGTGAGATATTGATGGTCATGATATACTTGAACAAAGCAAAGGTAGTACGAGAGACTTATTTGCTCACTTTTCTCTCATTCCAAAGTATTGAAAAACATTGTTCAAAATCACGATCGGAACAATTATAGTTGCGAATGGGGTCTCAGTAATAACAAACTTTCTATTACCATCTTTAATAACTTGTCAATAATTGTAAATTATTGAATACTGTGTCCTTTGATTCTCGATTAAATTACGAAAGGAGATTCGAACCACTGTGTTTATCATTTTTTATAGATTATAACGTGTATGTATATTTTGATCAAGATATATAACATTTATCTTGCAAGTATGTCGGTTTATGACTGACAATATTTTATAAACTAGTCAACAAAAGAAACGATACAAGGCAATGCATTTTCTATATTGTAAGTCCTTGTAATGGCCGGATAATGCTGTATGAAAGGCCAAAATTCCTATAAGTAATGCGTTAACATTTAACGCGATAAAATCACATTTAAACACGAAAATTACAGTTTAAACGAGTTACAACAATTTTTAATGCTTTATTTTATTATTCAAACACTGAACTACACAAAATGACCAAACAACTTTTTTTAATGCGTCAGATTACTAAATGAAACGGCCACATGTGTCATTTTTTGTGATACTTTTTACAGATTTTCAGCCTATATAAATATTATCACACGTACATGTATCATAGTTATAAATTATCGAATTGGTCAATCATTACGTACATTGGGGACATATACTTGCCTCCCCATGCCGCTAAAGGTATATTTGCTTGAAAGAGCAACACAAAACTATCTATTTCTATAGCATCTTATTTCAAAGAGACAGATAACATCACATGAGAAATATAAAATTGAGAATGGAAATGGGAAATGTGTCAAAGGGACAACAATCCGAACATAGAACAGACAACAACATCATGACTATACATATATCAACAGAATATTATCCGGGAGTTATTTTCGTATAAATCAAAACCATTGTACGCGGTTTTTTTGCAATTAAAATCGTATTTTCACCCCAAAATATCAAAGTCGATATTGGAACATAAACGCAAATAGTGTCTGCTTATGTTGACTAGTATATCAAATGAAAATATTAAAAAGAAAAGGCACGAGGATTGCAAAATGAATCTTAACTTTTTGCTTTCCTTTGTATATAATCTTATTATATTGATAGTGAAATCATACAAAAAGAATCATCAATAAACATCCGATTGCAATAATCATTCCTGAGTTACATCAATAAGTACAAATGATGATATACATGTATATAGTCAAAGCTGACAAACACAAAAAAGAGTCATGAATTAAGGGGCCTATTAACTTTAAACAAATTTTTTTCCATGTGAACCGAGTAAAATTTAACCAAACTATGGATGCAATTATCATTTCAATGTGTATTGAGTTTGAAAATGTGTCCGGTGATCCCAACCTGCTAATAGGCCGACATGCCGACATGTCTAGAAATAGGACATATTAAGTGTTTTGTCTATTTTAATAGAAAACAAATGATAAATGGAAAATTAAATAACAAACATGACCAGCAAGACAGTTTCTGCTAATATGCTAATATGACAACAGAAATCGTTAGAAGGGAGTGATTTCCCTTAAATGTTTGAGTTTTCAGATAAACTAAAGAAAAACAAGAGAAATTCTAAACAGAAAAATATCAGAGATACAATAGCAACACAAAAGACATTTTTGTCATGAATTCTATTCTAGTCAACAATCTTTATTGTTAGACATGATACATGTTGTCCTAAGTGAGCGACACAATCTATTGTTGATGTATTGTAACCAGTTTTTATGCCCCACCTACGATAGCAGAGGGGCATTATCTTTTCTGGTATGTGGCTCCGTCCGTTCGTTCGTTCGTCCGTTCGTTCGTTCGTTCGTTCGTTCGTTCGTCCGCAGGTTAAAGTTTTTTGTCAAGGTAGTTTTCGATGAAGCTGAAGTCCAATCAACTTGCAACTTAGTAGACTTGCTGCTTATGATATGATCTTTCTAATTTTAAAGCCAATATCACGGTTCATTGAACATGGAAAATGATAGTGCCAGTGGGGCATCCGTGTACTTTGGACACATTCTTGTTTTTCTTATGCGTTTAAAGTGACATTCTTTATCATTGTTCCTTAGTATCAATCAGTCAACTACATGTAAATTACATCAAGGAACTGTCGAAAATGATTTTAAATCCTTCGAAATCGATGGAAATTGATAATTAACGAATATCAATGAACCATAGCAAGTTATTGAATCCAGAAATCTTTATATATCTGCTTTGGAATATCTAAAGCTTAAATGTTTTATTTAGACATCTGTGTGCATTTACGATTATTTAACAAATAATTATCATCTTATTATTATGTTTTTAAAATGATTTTCACATTTTGCATCGGATTTATTGTCTCAATGTTTATGCTTTTTATATGAATCTATTAATTAAGCTAAGCATCGTATTTTACGTTTGACAAACGTTTCCAGGGGTCATCAGACAAAGAGGAATCGACTGAAAAATCTCAAGAAAATTCGGTAATATATGAAGTCGAAGCTGTGAGTACTTTTTATAAATACCTATCTTATAACTCGTATTGATTTTAAATAACTGCAATAGATTGCCCTATTTATCATTGTTTATAAACACTAAGTAAAAAGGAGAAGGTTTGGTACCATTAGATATAGTATACCGCTGTTTAAAATTCATTGATCGGTAGAGAAAAAAAAATCCGGGTTAAAACATTTAATGCTGCTGCAAATGTTTGCACCTATCCTAAGTCAGGAATCTGATGTACAGAGTTATTGTCGTTTATTTATGTTATTTATACATGGTAATCGTTTCTCGTTGTTTTTTTTTGTCTATATAGATTAGACCGTAGGTTTTTCCGTTTGGATGGTTTTCACTTGTAAATTTGGAACCCTTTAATACAGGTTTGTTGTCCGGTGTGAGTCAAGGCTCCGTCTTGAAGGCCGCACATTGACCTATAATTGTTAACTTTTATAAGTTGGTATTATTTTGTAACAGCAAATTTAATAACACAAAAAAAATCCGTATTTTCATGCCAGTATCGGATCCGGTCCTGGCTACTGGGCTGGTGATACCCTCGGGGACTTACAGTCCATCAGCAGAGGCATCGACCCAGTGGTAGTAATAACATTAACGATACCAATTTGTCTGTACCAGATGCGCATTTCGACCATACATGTCTCTTCATGGGCTTTCCTTATTGTTGAAGGCTGTACGGTGACCTATAATTGTTAATGTTTGTGTCATTTTGGTCTTTTGTGGATAGAGGTCTCAATGGCAATCATACCACATCTTCCTATACCTGTAAGCTTCACTTCTGTCCATTTATTTTTCATAACATGACCACCAAAGTTATAAAACTTAAAATGACATTTCCATTAATTACTCGTTAACAAAAGCTGAATTATTTTCTTTTTTAATCGTGTACTTTGTAGTAACATTAACGATACCAATGTTTCTGCACCAGATGCGCATTTCGACAATACATGTCTCTTCAGTGATGCTCGTGGCCAAAATATGTAAAATCCAAAGCTTATAAAAAAGATGAAGAGCTATAATCCAAAAGTTCCAAAAAGTATAGCCAAATCCGTGAAAGGAATCAGAGCTTTGCATGAGGGAGATACATTCCTCACTTTATAATTATTTTTATCATTTTGTAACAGCAAATTTAATAACACAAATAAAATCCGTATTTTCATGCCAGTACCAGAGTACTGGCTACTGAGCTGGTGATACCCTCGGGGACTTACAGTCCACCAGCAGAGGCATCGACCCAGTGGTAGTAATAACATTAACGGTACCAAATTTTCTGAACCAGATGCGCATTTCGACAATACATGTGTCTTCAGTGATGCTCGTGGCCAAAATATGTAAAATCCAAAGCTTATATAAAGAATGAAGAGCTATAACCCAAAAGTTCCAAAAAGTGTAGCCAAATCCGTGAAAGGAACCATGCAGAGCTTTGCATTGGGGAGATACATTCCTTACTTTATAATTATTTTTATCATTTTGTAACAGCAAATTTGATAACACAAAAAAATCCGTATTTTCATGCCAGTACCGGAGTACTGGCTACTGGGCTGGTGAAACCCTCGGGGACTTACACTCCACCAGCAGAGGCATCGACACAGTGATAGTAATAACATTAACGGTACCAATAGCTAATACATTTAAAGCATTACCTGAACCAATATACGATAAATAGACTACCCGGTGTTAAAAAAGACATAATAGGTGCAATACTAGAACTAAATAGTTTAAATAAAAAGTTGGTACAACAAAGACAGAATGCACGCATCAAATGCAAACTACACATTTTTAATTTCATCCTGCAATTGAATGTCTTACTATACAGATACAACCCTACATATATCGCTATGCTGTATCTGTATACTAATTGTATACATATATCGCTTTAAAGCTCCACCACAACCGGACTACGATTGTTATTGCTGACTACTTTTATACGTTCTGATTTTTTTTTTGATTTTTTTTTTAGCAATAAGAATTAAAACATGTTTTTGATAATAGACAACTTAAACAGAAGTATTTTCTAAGACGACATTCATCAATTTCAAAAACTTGAATGATGTGTAACAATCAACCAAACACAAAATGGACACTTTTTTGTTATTTGTTATTTGTTTTTACTGTTGAAATAAGTTATTAAGTTATTCATCTTGAGCGATGTATTATTGTCGTACAAATACAGCTGATATTTAAAGACACTAACAGTTAATGTCTAAGCCAATAGATAGTCAAACTGCTAAAGTTAAAGTGGAAACACATTAGAAACTAAAAGCAGTAGAATAACGGTAAACCATATTCCTAAAACGTTATCAAGAAAATATAAAAATCAAACATTTTAACAGTTCCCGTTTTCATTTAATTGCACAATAGATATGCGTGCATCTATATTATGTACCCAATTATTTATTTATTAAGATATCAAATCGGTTATTTATGAAACACGATTATATTACTGGAGTTCAAATTGTTATCAATCATGAACTCAATGTACACCATTGCACTGACATGTACAAGCGTACAAATATCTATAAACGTGATCCATTAAAACAAAACTTGACTTTAAAATTGAAAGCATTATATTGCGGTTTGCTTAAAATTTCCTGTCGGCAATGCTCTACTGTTTCGATTACCTTGTCAAACTTGTTTCTTTCCCCGTATATGTCTTTATTGGATTATGTTGCCACATCATAAACATATATTGGGTATGTGACTATTACGTTTTTATATTTCAGCACAATTGTTTGCTAATGTTATCATTGCTTGATTATTTCACGGCAATAGTTATACACACACATTTGCTATGAAATACTTACCAGCAATCCACTAGTGGAGATTTGTATTGCTATAAATACGTACTATGCTTTTAAATTATTAGCATTTTCACCGACACCATATTGCTATTAAGACTTTACAAAATACATATTCATTTTACGAACACGCACACAAAGTAATTTGATGTGATTATAAATATCGCCAAATATGTATGATTCAAATAGATATAAGAAATGTAGGCCTGAGTGCCAACATAATGGGACAACTCTTTTTCCAAGACACAATATATAATAGTAAACCATAACAGGTTAAACTACGGCCTTCAGCACAGATCTTTGGCTCACACCGAACAGCAAATTAAATGGGCCTAAATAGTTATAGACTTAGTGTAAAACCACTTCAAAGGGAAAACCAGCGGTCTTATCTAAATAAAATCGAGAAAATAGAAACACTAAGTCTTATTAACCAAATCAACAAACGTCAACTACTGAAAATAATATTCCTGACTTAAGAAGGGTACAAACAATTGGAGCGGGTTTAAACGTTTAATGATAACAAACCTTCACCCTTATCTGAAATAAAAGTTTAAAATCACAACAGAGGAAGACACACTATAAAATATCAATTGAAATGGCTTAACTCGGAAAACAAAGTAACACAAATGATAATAAACAGAACGAATAATTTTGATCTATAATACAATGTTAATATCATGCAAATCCTTTTTAATGGGATCAGAGCCGTACCCTGCCTAAATGCATAGACAAGTCCAATATGCTTGAAAGACGCGATGTTGTGTCGGTCTTTCTCGGCTATTGTGTGAAGAATCGATTATGGCTTGACTGCACTAGTTTTGTGAAAGTTTCTTTATCTATATGGTTCTAATAATATGATTTATTGCATCTTTTGATTTTACCGTCGATTCTTTTAATTTAAACTATCTTACTTGCATATTTATTTTTATATTAGAATGAGGAAATATTGAAATATCTGACGAAATTAAACTGCAAGCATTTTATTCTCTGAAAAGGGACCTGCATATAACAATAATCGATTAATTGAAAGAAGCTGTAATTATATTGTATATTTACTTTAAATGACCACAACCCCTTGTAGTACCGATATCGTGACCTCAGTGATCATGTGGTGTAAGTAGTTCATCTAAACTATAACAACCGATGTTGTTAGATCTAACCCCGTATTATGTAGGTTCAATAATTACAATCTTTATTTACTTTTACTGTCATTGTGTCTGCCGAAGACCAGTGGGTTTCTCCGGGCAATTAGGCTTCTCCAACTAATGAATTCGTAATTAATGACAGTTGACACGTTCACAAAACACTACTCGAGCTGGTAATATACATGAATAGTTAGATTGTATTTTGAAAATTCGTTCAATTTAAAAAGGCGTACAAAGATTATATTAGCCTTAATGAAAAGTGAACAATTGAGTTTTCTTTTCCAATACAATAGTAAATAAGACACGTAAAACGATTCAAGAGTTCCAAAAAAATCTACAAAAAATATATTATTAGCAACCAAGCAGTCATGAATGGATACATTCTAATCAGGAACGACCTTCACTGATTTCAAAAATGGTGAACTCAAGTACAAACACGAACAATTGCCATTTGTTTTTAATACTCGTAACCAATTGTTTCTAGAACTGCTTACCTTTCAAGAGCACACGAGTGGATTTATGCTCTTTTGTAGGTTCGATTTGTAAAGCCTTTTTTTATTGGTAATGTTTTTCATTGTTTCATATTTGCCGTTTTTATATTTGGCATAGTATTGTCTGATTTTATCTGCCTTATGATTTTCGAATGCGTGGTATTTTCTGTCTCTGACTTCTTCAAAGGTGTATTTTCTGAGTCAATCTCATTGATAGTGGTTGTAAAGTATATTTGTATTCCTATGCATCTGAGCGATGCTGTAAAGAGTAAATCTTGATGTCAGGCATACTGAATTTTATTGAGAAATACACAGTACTTAATGGACGATTGTTTATCTTGTTAGTCATTTTCTGATATCTTGGCGTTTGAGGTTTTTCTTTCGACTTTTTCAATTCCACTGTTGGTATATACTGCCTTTTGTGGGTTGATCTATTGATTCCTTTGCTGCAGATTTCTTGGTGATCACTTCATGTAGCTTGTCTAACGATTAAGCATTTTGAATTTAAATCTGAGTAAGCAAATTTTGAAAAACAATACTGAAAAAATAACACACACCAAGAAATATTTTTTATTGAAACTCAAATGTATTCACATGTGAACGAACTAAGTGTTATTGGTGTACACAAGTAAACCATGTTTTTGTTATTTTTGTAGGAAAACAAAAATAATGGAACGAAACCGAAAGTAAGTGAATCATTGTTAGAAGGAACACATTCAAATGTTATGAATAAACAAAACTAATCTTACTTGTAAGGAAACCACATTAAGCCTGTACACAAAACATATTGATACTTTTCATACAATATACCCTCTGCTTTGTTATAAATCTTTAACGAGATAATGTTCAGGTTTCGGTCTGATTGTTCCTGGTGTAGCAAGAGCAAGGAGCAACTAACTATTCACTTTTAGTAAATTGTATGTTGATTTTGTAGGACTTAGTGGCTTACATCACTAATGGACTATCAGATAATCTCTAGATGTACAAATAAACAACATGACAAATGTTAATGCTGATATTCACAAGATAATCTTTTGGATAACTACTGTTCCTCATATCCAAGGGCTTTTCGCATTTTATAGTTATTTTTTTACTGTAATAATGTTTTAATATGAATGTATTATATGTTTTAGGGATTAGAAAATATTGGCAACACCTGTTTCATGAACGCCATACTTCAGGTAAAGCCAATAACTAAATACTACGTAGCAAAGAGTCCTTAAACTCACATTGGATATGTATAGAACGAAATTTAGGATGGAAAACAATCCGAAAATAACTCAAACAATTATTTAAGGTGGTACCTAACACTACAGGGAGATAACTCTGTAAAGTCAGCTAAACGTTTTAATTACGTTGTGTTGTAAAAGGAATATTAAGCTTCTCAATGATCAAAATTGGTCTTTGTCAAACTGCTATATAACCAGTGTAATTTTTCAGACAAAACGGTTGGTTCAAAATTTTTAAAATTTTTATATTTTTGTTAAAGGGTTAAAGTAAATACTTTGACAAAATTTTATGAAAATTAAACGAGCCAAATTAATTTTAGTGAAAGTGTTGGGTACCACCTTAAGAGAATACTAATGTAAATAAAGGAACAGTGACTAATACCATTCCATATTTGCTTTCAGTTATAGCAAGAAAGCTGTTGTGGTAATGATGCACATATTTGATACATATATTTGATGCAATTAAACAAAAACAAAACCTTTATGGTCTTAAGTTCGCCTAACATTAAGTTTAAAAGAAACAGTAAAATGGAAGTTACGTTTGTTAAATTGTTTCCATGATAACAAACTATATAATTGTTCCAACATTTTTTGATAACTTTAATATTCTTGTTTTGCACCCACATTAAAGAAAAGCGCACATACATATTATACACATATATTTTGTCACTGAAAACAATTTTTTAACATGGTTTCTGTGTTAAGAAATATCAAACCAATAGTATTAACATAATTGCTCTTGAATTGTAGAATTTAGCTTGGTGCCCAAAACTAGAAGCAGAACTTGAAATGATCAAATTGGAAGTAAGTTTCTATTCTATTATAAAATTTCAGTACTGAACTCAGCAAAAGAAGTTGTTGAACGAAACAGTTAAAACAGTGGAATACCATAGAGTAGTTTTGAAATAAAAATAGAAATTGTAAGATATTATCGAGACGACCATGATTGAAGTGCCTTGGATTCCAAAATATATATCATTTAAAATCAAATAACAAAAATGCAGATTTTTACCCGTTGAGCGATACCGTCTCTTAAGAGCCTCTTGTTCAACCGTAAAATAATATAAAATTAGAAACCAATTGTTCAGAGAACAATTAAAGGTCTTTCCACAAAGAACCATGTATCTTAATATGAAAGTTGATTCCAAAAATATATGGTGTCTATATAAATAAGTGAGATAATTTGTTACTTCCAGTTTGAAAAATGTTATAGAAATGTATCTCCCTCATGAAAAGCTCTGACTCCGTTCACGGACTTGGCTCTACTTTTTGGAACTTTTGAATTATAGCTCGTCATCTTTTATATAAACTTTGGATTTCAAATATTTTGGCCACGAGCATCACTGAAGAGACATGTATTTTCGAAATGCGCATCTGGTGCAAGAAAATTGGTACCGTTAATGTTATTACTTCCGATACTATTTGAATATTTACTTGATACTAATTTCAAAATTATCTGGTTCTATATACTTTAATATTAATAACGTACAAAAAAAATACTACTTCTGGTTTACACAAGGTCACTTTCGGTTGTTTTTTTCAATTCAAATGGTTTAAAACCTATTGCGAAAAGTCATCATCTAACATATGAGGTAAAAGCAAAGGTCAAAATCACGAACGTCAAATTGAGCTATGACCTTGAGATCAATTTTAAGGTCATAAAACAAGGACCTCAAATCAAAACACCATAGGTCTTAATTATATTTTCGAAATGCGCATCTGGTTAATGATTTATATTACCATACGCGTATTTGTTAATACAAGAGGTGAGAAAACTCCTTTTACGTTATACGTACCCTTGCAATCAAAAGTTACCTGTTATGACATGTCGTATCTAAAAATTAAGTAACAATAATATGCCGATATCTTATACAGTTTTTGAAAATAAGGGAAAATAAGCCAAATTCAAAATTGAGAATATGACCTTGACCTTTGACCTTGACCTTATTAAAAAAAAATTGGACCAAGGACCACAAATCAAAAGATCCTAGGTCTCTATCACTTATGGTTTACAAGATAGAAATGCATCTCACTTATATCAAATGCATAAGGGGAATTAACTCTGATATGGAGTGTTCATATCGCTTCGGTCAAAATACAACAAATCATGCTATAGATATAACGAGCAATTTTATAATATAAATTTGTCTTTATCTTTTACGGTTGCGAAGGAGTAGTGGACACAAAGACAAGAGTGTTTGGGGAGATAACTTCTTCAAAGAAAAGTATTCGGTTACGCAGGGTAAATTTCAAAGGCGGATAAACTATTCGATATCATATACCAAATATCTAAGCGACATATTGCGAAACAAATATTTATCGCAAGAAAAAAATTCGGCGGAAGAAAAAAAAAGTAATCAGAAGAAATACAATAGGTCTTTCCACAGAAAAGTGGAAAAACTAAAAATCTATTGATTTCAAAACTCAAACCTTCGTTTTGCTTAACGATTGTATGTATGCATGCTTACTTCTGTTGTTATATTGTCTTATTCACTTTTGGAATTCCTGGTCATTATTCTTATACCATGTTTGTTTTAGGAATTTTGCAAAATGACAAAATGTGTTTTACAACTTTTAAAGTACTCGCATTCAAAAGAACAAATAGATTTTAAACCTTCAGAAGTTCTAGGAGCTGCCAGGAAAAAGTAAGTTGTACAGTAAGGAAATAGACAAAGCATGCAATAAAACAGCAATACAAGCGCGATTTCTTTGTTTTTTTGTTTTTTTTTGCTTTGCTTATACTGATTTTTTGTTATAGTGTGGGTAATTATTGTGCAAATTGCGATTCAAGCATTTAATTCGGTTTAAATGGTGACCAATTGTTAACTTAGAATAAAATCCTACAGGCAATCATTTTATTTTTATTTATTTTTGCAAATATTGTCATTTAAAGATGGCTACATTTTGTGAATCATTGAAAGCTGTGTTGTAAGTATTTTCTAATGGCAATTTTGAAAAAAATGTAAATTACAAGTTCCTTAACTAGGATGAGACAAATACATTATTGAGGAAAACGGTGTTTTTCGATTCCAAAATGGCAGCAAAAACGTCATAAACTACAATATTTATCATTTCAATCAACCCAAGAAGCGATATAATTCATTTTGTTCAGTGTAAATGCCTTGAATGGTTAGAAATTATGCTTTATCTTATAATTATCTACCTGACAGTTGCATGTACACAAATTCGTACAAAGAAGGTCAGAACAAAAGCATTTACAGTTAACAACACATTTGGATTGCTTGCACCCTCTGGTAGGCGGAGCAGCATTCTAACGCCGCTGCATCCTGGCAAACAATTTAAACCGGGCCTCGTTAAAAGCAAATGTAGCTGTTGGTCTGTCATACATGATGCATACAAATGCGTCGATGATGCTTATGTATGTGTCTTCAGTAGAATTGGGTCTGATACTCAAGCGGGTAAAAACGTCCGTTACAACTGGATATACTTCCCATGTCTGCCAAGCTGACTCCTTCCCTTTCCAACTGAAAGCCGACAAAGTGTCACATCTGCTAAATACATGGAAAAATCTTAGTTGTCATTTACTGGAAGCCAAAAACTATACACAGTTTGTCCACATCTTTCGAATGCTGCAATTTCTAATACTACTATATATGAGTATATCCGTGTCAGTACTGCTTGTACGTTTTTTAATCATATTCAGAAGCACGGACAAACATTCATGTATCTGCTTCTTCATAGTAACAAGATAGATGGGAAACATCCGTATCGAAACTGCAAAGAACATTGTCATCTTGAGTGACATAAACTTATAGTAAAAGAATATCAAAGAAAAACAATTTTCCAGAAACAAAATATATTTTCGAACTGGAAACAGCAACCATTTAAGAGAAAGACGGTTGTCATCTTGATAAAATGATTTTGTTTAATTGCCAGCAGTATTTTCTAAAACAAAAGGATTTGATAGTGATGCTGAGTGCTAATTTTCATGCTTGTATCATGAGTTGCACAATTCGTTCGATTTTTCTTGCTAATATCTTCCACTATAATGGCAGGATATACCATAATTCTTTCATTTCTAAAATGCAGAAATTATGAAGTTATACTTAAAACTATGATACATAGAACAATAATAATTATTTGTTATAGCCTAATCTGAATAACACATAAACACATGATCTATTTTGAATTATTAAAAGGATTTTTTAAATCAAAATTTAAGTTTGGTACTATTAAGCGTATCCACAAAAATATGTTATAAGATAGGTTTGGTAGTGTATTCATACTATATATTACACGGGTATTATTTAATATGATATTTATACATTAAGTTTTTTCCATTTTTAGTGCTTAACTTCCACTCGAAATAACGCCCAAAACGACGTTAAAACTGGTATATGCACCATTTTCGTACAGTACATACCATTGAAGAGTAAGATTAATTGGTTGATTGTTGCTGGCTCAACGTCAATGGCTATCATATCATACATAATTAGGACGAGTTAAGAATAAGAGGAAATGCTTTCAAGTTGTCGCTACAAACATGCGATGTAGAAAATTAAGGATATACACGCATGGTGTTGGTATAGTGATACAAGGATCGTTCATTCATTTTCACTTTCTGTTTTATATGTTTCATATATGTTCATCCGCGATATGAATGCTTCCTTACGGAAAATACAATGACATTTTTTTTTAATTTATGCATTCAACAGTAATTTTGTCTTGAACTTTAACCTTTGTTCAGATGAATGATGATTCCAACATTAAGCTTTGATACTCTTGGACGCAGTCGAGGGATATCCCTGATGCATAATTGAAGTATAACAACTGTTTTAAATTTAAGTTTAAAATATAAAATAAAGAAGCCAATGCCTTCTCATATGTCTGAGAATATAAAAATAACAACATGTGTTATAATGGCAAATGGAACAGGTGTCCAACGGATACCGAATAACGTAGAAGGTTAGCAACTGTATGTTAACGTACAGCTTTCAATAATGAACAAAACCCCTACCACATAGCAAGCTAAACAATGTTCATAATAACAAATATTACATTAGATGTATGTTTCATTACTATACGTTATTCTGATTGGCTAACGGCACATCATGTGTTATTCCTTAAGCTGTTGTATCACTCATTAAAACTTCTCATTCATGATGACACGAGGTCCCATAATAAAGTGCACAGGTAAATGAAATAAAAACTTGATAAAAGGCGTGTTTTCATGATCCTATAGGTAAAAATGTAATTATAAGTATTGAATGCTTTTTTTGTAACTTTATAGGGTTGTAAAAGCGTTGACCGTGCGCACATTTTAAGTATGAAGCGCTTCCGCGCTTCATACAAAATGTACTTCGGTCAACGCTTTTACACCCCAATAAATTTACAAAAAAGAGCATTCAATTCTTAAATGTAAAACGATTCAAACGAGTAATATACTCAACCACAGCTACAAAACAACCGACCAAAAAGACCAACAGAAGTCTACAAAATAGTACACAGACAACTAAAACTTAGAAGCGCATACCTTGTTAAAAATAAGTAATGATTTTAGGAGGAATAAACAAAAAAGAATTGTAAAATAGAAGAGACAAACTATATTATTAAAAAACTAAAGTGACACTCGTTAATTGAATATAGCCGATTTTTAAGGTGCAATTCCAGTCATAATTATTAACTTTGGTTGCAGGAATAATAGATTCAACGGGAATTACCAACAAGATAGTTTTGAAATGTTCAATACAATTATTGAAGCTATGGAGGATGAACTACAGCAATTAAATAAGGTAAATTTGACGTGTATATCACGATAATATAACATGTATTTTATATGTGCCCTTGAATTTTTACTAGATAACATTTTTGTTCGCTTTGGGGATTCCGTATATCGTCAGATTATCGGAATTCCAATGGGGACTAACTGTGCACCACTTATTGCGGACCTGTTTTTGTATTGCTATGAGTTACAATTTATGACAAAAATAAGCAAAGACCCATCGAAACAACATCTGATAAACACATTTAATAATACTTTTAGATATTTGGATGATATTTTGGCTCTCAATAATGACGACTTCAGTATGTATATTATAGAAATTTATTCTGTTGAACTTACTTTAAATAAAGCTTATACTAACAATGACCAATGCCCTTTCCTCGATCTTGATATCTATATCACTAATGGAAAGCTGAATACTAAAATTTATGATAAAAGATTCTAACGAGAGAAATTTATGTATTACTGAAAAATTATTACACCAGGGTTTTCGATATCACAAACTAGTCAAAACATTTACTAAATTTTATCATCGGTATAAGGACATCATTCGTAAATATAGCTCAACATGCAGACTTCTTATACGTTCAGGTATTTCACATCCAATTTTTTTATGGAAATATTCTTTATAAAGCACAAAGGTGTCAGTATTCACCTCAAAAACTAACAAAACCTTTGAATAGACTTATTAAGAAGGGATATAGTTACGATACTGTTGTCAGGTCATAAAAGATTGCATATTTTGGCGTTAATATTGATTCAGTTATAGGGTCTTTGCATCGGAACTAAACACATTTATTCAAAAAACAGTTGTTGGCATGACACGGGTTATGTTCTTCTCATATATGTTATGATGGTATGATACTAAATCCCTAACGGGAAGGATTGTGCCTGATGTTCATATGATGAAATCATAATCTTTCATCAGTTTAATTGAAGTCTGGAGCTGGCATGTCAGTTAACTGCTAGTAGTCTGTTGTTGTTTATGTATTATTGTCATTTTGTTTATTTTCTTTGGTTACATCTTCTGACATCAGACTCGGACTTCTCTTGAACTGAATTTTAATGTGCGTATTGTTATGCGTTTACTTTTCTACATTGGCTAGAGGTATAGGGGGAGGGTTGAGATCTCATAAACATGTTTAACCCCGCTTCATTTTTGCGCCTGTCCCAAGTCAGGATCCTCTGGCCTTTGTTAGTCTTGTATTATTTTAATTTTAGTTTCTTGTGTACAATTTGGAAATTAGTATGGCGTTCATTATCACTGAACTAGTATATATTTGTTTATGGGCCAGCTGAAGGACGCCTCCGAGTGCGGGAATTTCTCGCTACATTGAAGACCTGTTGGTGACCTTCTGCTGTTGTTTTTTTCTATGGTCGGGTTGTTGTCTCTTTGGCACATTCCCCATTTCCATTCTCAATTCTATGGTGAAAAGACATTTTAAAACAATTGTCTTCGCGTAGTTAACAACTACATTGTGAGTTGACGTTGAAAGGGAGCGTCTAAAAATGTGATTATTATACATGAATATAAAACTGCCAGCTGACTGGCTTCCAAAACAAATGTTGCCTTCATGCCTGTTCTAACTACAACACAGATGTTTTTTATTTGGTTGGATATTTTTTAATCAAAATTCACTATTTTAATTGAGTATGAAGGAAACGCTAGAACTATCTCAATATCTTATTCTGTCTTTAGCTGTCTTGAAGAAAATAAAGTATACCCTGCACTTAAGTCATACATGTATAATCAAACAGTTTGTTCACCCCTTTTTCCAAGCACTGATAATCCATATTTAACTAACTCTGACAAAGGATATCTCTTAAATGTGTGAGCTCTGTAGCTATATCTTGATATCATATTCACAATTTGTTTACCATTTATCGTTTATATTCTCGGCGTAATTTCTTAAAACAAAGCAAGCATGCATGTCAAAAAAGAGTTGTTATGCAATTGAAATATTGGTTTAGTTTTAAGTTATATCAGCAGTACTTAACACACCAGCCTCTTGAAATTAAGCCAATAATGATAATTATTTATTGCTTTGGTAATGCTATTAATCAACTGTTTACACAATAACAAGATAACCAATTAAACAATTTCATCACAGTTTTCTGAAATGACTGCAATTCACTCTAAACGTACACCCGGTATATGTGAATTAAGCAGGTTTGATAAACCCAGCACATTATAAATTGCGTGCGTCTGAAGTATTTTGTTTGGAATTATCTTCATCGGGAATGCTTAACCCCAACATCGAAAAACAATGAATATATAAATAAGTAGCGCTATTTTGTGTTGAATAATTAAAAAGCACAGAAAACGACATAGTCAAAATCAGCTAACTTTAGGTTTTTGTCGGTGGTTATTCAAACCTTAGCTTGCAGTAATTTCCTTATCTATCAGCGATGAATTTTACAACTGTATATTAAAATCATGCTATTTCTGAAACACTCACTGCTGAGATGATAACACACCCGGGAACTTACAGTCCAAAGCTATGGTTTAGACCCATTACCGGTAAATGAACATATAAGTACATGTATATATATTTTGTTCGGCAGAAGTGCATCTCAACGCTCAAACCAAGCCATTTGAAAGCCAGAGATGCTGTTATAAATCAGCAGTTTTGCAACACTTTTATAAAAGAAAAAATTCTTGTGTGCAACATAGTAAGAATGCTACCATTGATATCCCTGGATGTTTATAACATTTTCCTTCAATTCAAAAACTATACTTCATATTAACAATACAAGAGAAACTATAAGATTTTCCTTTTTTAGGATAGGAAAACAAGTGGGAAAGGTTAGTACTTAAAGAAGCATAAAATTATTTAGATTTTTTAAGAAAGGACTATAATTATGATAAAGAAGACTATAATTATCTAATTGGTGAAAAGAATGAGAGATACATAAGAGACAATAAAAGATAAATTGAGAAAAGCACTACATAAGGGCAATATCAGTATACCGTTGTTCGAAATTCATAAATAGATTAAGAAAAAAAAAACAAATCCTGATTACAAACTAAAACTAAGGGAAACGCATCAAATATAAGAGGATAACTACGACACAACAGAAACATAAGGCATAAAGAAGATACTGGGAGATTCAAACAACAGTCTAAAAATCAAGACACATCAATAAGTCTAAGTAAAATGAACAGCGAAAAAGAAACGCAGTTTAAATGAGGTGCACACACTGGGGTAATCAGTTCTTGTTCCAATTAAACCACTTATTATAAGCTTCCAGGTCATCTTATAAAAATGGATAAGTTAGTGTCTGTTGTGACCTTTAGATTTTACAAAATTATAAACAAACAAAAAAACAGTATATGTAATTTATATGACCATTAAAGATAACTGATTAGGAAAGTTTGACATAAAAAGAGACTGTTCCCAGGAAAAAGATCGATACATTTTTCCGTTGAGAAAAACATACATTGAACACCAAAATTAAAAGAAATTATATCTGCTGTGTTTGTGTTTAACAGGAATCTTTCCTCTTGATCACTAATTTGTAATGCAACACTATATTAACTTTTCAATGTAACAAAGGAGTATCACTGACAATGAGATAAGTATACACTAAAGTTCCTAGTTCAAATGACGTTGATATAAGCAACTATAGTATAGGATCTCACAATAAGAAAAACTTAATATATATATTTTAGTTATCTTAGAAAGGCCTTGCATGAAAAATGTTAAATAATTCAAAGTTCATGGTGACTTTTTTTCTGTTAAATAAAACAGTTGAAAAGACAATGAGGCAACCTTACCCAGGTGTTAGATTATTTTTTGGAACCTTAGTAACTGTATATGATTACAGCTTTTGCAAACATGTAAGTAAGTATTAAGTCGAGATTTAGGGTATATCATGTAAATCGACATTGGAGTTCATACTAAAAATGTAATTCAGGATTCAATAGAAAATTTAAGTAAAGAGACATTATAGCTCAACATAAAAACTACAATAAAACTAAATAACAGCAAAAAAGTATAATGATTATAATGAACATTAGATAATAATAACGGATACCAGACGACAAACAGGGAATGTACAAATTCCTAACTTAAGTGGAAAAAACCCAACTCCGCAACGATACCAGGCATACTATTCTGTAGGCCAGAGCATAGCTTTCGAGCTTTAAACGTTCAAAATTTGATATTTTTTTTAAACCAATAAAGCAATGGTAAAAGTATAGCAATATTCATAAGAAATGTACGCATGAAACTAACAGATAACACGAAATTATTTAGATAAGATTTTAAACAGTCAGATTTGTTTTGTAATTATATATTAGGTTAGGTGCGTTTTCCAGCGATTTTCAAACTTGACCGTGCCAACTCTTACCATTGATAAGATAGATAATGATGAGATCAGTAGACAAGGTAAGATCGAAAAATGAATTATATCAATCATATATATGAAATCATATTTATATTAATATTTTATAGTGTGTCTTTCTATGTTGTGATATTACATTCAGGTTTGGGTGAAGGTTGGCGCCTGTTAAAACGTTTACGTTAGTTGTATTTGTTTTCAACTGTCCTTAGTTAGGAACTTGTTGTTCAGGGATTGTAGTTTGATGGTGTAGTTCATGTGTGTTTCGTTTTTATTTTTTTATATAAATTAGACTGTATTTTATGTTTAAATACTTTTACACTTGTCATTTTTAGACCTGTTATAGCTCTGGTGATTGGTGTGACACAATGTTTCGTGTTGAAGGCCGTATTTTGACATATAATTGTTTACTTTTAACAAATCATGACTTGGATGTATAGTTGTCTCATTGGCACTAATACCACATCTTCTTATATCTATATTAAGATGATTATTATATTGTGAAAATTATTTTCCTGATTGTAGTGACTGTAAGCAAAGGATCGCAAATGATTAATATGAATGAAATAACGATTTTCCGAAACAATCATAATCTGTATGACAGATACTTGATTTGACTATCAAAAAATTGACTTTTGTCAAATTATCCGTGCACATACATGCATACCAATTTGCATGGGATAAAGTTTATGCACAAAGAAAACTTGAAAAAGTTATATCTTTAAATCAGCTTAATTAAAAAAAAAATAGGCTTGATTTATTTGTCTTAGAATTAGTCTAAAAGTAAATATGATCACTGTTCTGGTTTGTTACGACAAAGGAAACAGGTAACATGAACAATAGGCCTCAAATTTGCCTTTTTTCTAATTTTCTTTACGTTGCACAATTATCTCTACGTACTTATATATCCTGATAAAAAATAGTTCAGAACTTTAAATTTTTTTACACTGTTTTTCTGGTTGTGAAAACAATCATGCCAATTTTACTGCACTAGATATGCAGTTCGACAATCAACGTCTTTTTATGTTAGCGATGCTGAATACATCGTTAAGAATTTAGTAACCACAAATACGACACAAAGGATCCGTAAAAGTCATGAACATACACACATTGCTACTTGCAACTTTGACTTATTTAAAGGGGCACACTTGTAATCAAGCATATCTGTAGGGAACGAAGTTTTATATATTTACCAAAAGCTTTAGCCAGTAAAAATGAAATTGAAGACGATCAATGTCTTGTAAAGGAAACCAAACAAAAGTGAATATCCATTCACAGACAATTGACCCAGAGACATCGGACCTTACAAAAAGGACGATCATCAGATTGAGGTTGAAAGAGTAAGCACAAGTACTACAGCGGGACAGTTTTCAATTAAAAAAGGCGACCTTGATCATGTTTATTTCAGGTTGACTGTTCGTGTACAACCGATTTGTAGTTATGCTTCATGCATAAAGCTTAAATCTATCTATTTATTCACAGAAAACGTGCAGCGATTAGCATTTGAAACAATGGGCAATGTTGATGCCGAATCTACTGAGGTTGAAAAATGTATCATTCATGGTATGATGCAAATTGAAGAGGAAATTATGTCATGCAGAAAATGTGACGTACCTGGTAAATATAATAACTTCATTATGTATCATCTATTACGACAATGGCGAACTAAATGTGTTTCAAGATGTGTAATATTTGTTATTACACGTATCATTGACAGTGTTTTGTTTTTAAAAGTTATAATATAGATATCTGATTTGAACATGTTGAACATGTTGAATTTCTGGGTTCTCCAATCCTGGCTTCGATTCTACGTCTGAATTTTGTATAAATCCAGGATATTCCGTCAACACGATCAAAAGTTCGTTGAGGACAATATTTGGTAACGAATTTTAAGTCCATTTGTTAAAGATAACTGGGATTTCCTAATTTGACGAAAAGACGCGAGCAAGTGACATATATCTATTTTTATGCAGCATTTATAAGTTATCAGCTAATCGTATAGATTTTGATAAAATTTGCCAAAATCCTCTGGTTTTCTTCCCTATTTAATCGTACCAAACATAGAACTCAGACCTCGACAAACACATACAAACAAGTAAATAAGATACTTGTTATATATGACGCCACCAAAAGCACGCTAATACGTAATTTTCTAAACCCAAAAGGTCAAACCTAGTCTTTGTTTTAACTAGAATCATTGTCAGTGTACGGAATTTGAAAATATAGGAAGAATTATAGACCTATTTTTAACCAAATCCTTTCATCAAAGTCTCTATGTTTGTCTTATTAGTTCGTATATGTAAACACTTTATAAAATAAGCTTTTACGAACATACATGAGCTGTATAGTACAGTACAAACAAAAACACAAAAAAATCTTGTAAAGCTTCTGTATATAAATACAAAAAGCAGCATTGGATTTATAAGCCGTAATTAACCTTAAATAGTATGTTTAAACTTATATCTTGAATACTGTTGTGGAAAAGTTGTTCGCAATGTTTTAACATTTTAATCTTTTTTTTACCTTATAATTTTCGATGTATTTGTCTTCGTACTATTATGTTTCACTTCGATAGTTTGACCTATAACGTGACGACATATCTATGCATCCCGATATTGGGTTTTCCATTTTTGGTCGTTTCTAGTGTAGGTAGGTCATACAATGCGATTCGGACGCGAACTAGTTTTTACAGTGCTGTTGTCATTTTTGTTACCGCTGTATTCTATAAAAATGTATTCTATCGAAAAGTTAAATACTATATACGGTATGTTTCATTTACAAAACCAAAGACAACTCTTTAGGCATTTAGTAAATTGGGACAAGGGGCAACTAACACATAAAACACTAACTTGAAATGCATGTAAGAACGAAACGCCCACCAGCGTAAAACGGTTATGATAGTACTACTATGATCTTACAGGCGATGCTGGAATTTGCTACAAAAAACTGATGATCTTTGAGACTCCTGCTATATTGGTACTACATATCGACAGATTTAGAAAAGTTACAAGAACGGTAGATTACAATGACTTTGATTAAGTTCTAAATATCAAGAGCGAACATTACGATATGATTCAAATATTGAACCTTAAGACGTAACTGTTTCAGTATGTATATATTGGGCAGTGGCTACGGTATGTGCTATAGAAGATTCCAGTACACGTTCAAAATGTGTCTTTGTCTTTTAGCATTCTTTACAGATGTTTGCGCCGAAATTTGATTTGCAATTGTTGGTTTTAAGCTGTCAATTTTTAAGATTAATTCTAGGGTTGAACACTTTAGTTTAGGCCTCATTAACAATATTGTTTTATAAATGTAAAAAGAATCGATTTAGTTCTTTTTATTTAAACATGGAAATGATTTATAGAACATTTCTGTCAGTAATTTGATAACTCATAGCGCTCCAAACCCAGATTTTCAGCTTTTATTTAGTAAGAAACCGTAAACGTAAAAGATGATCTGATAAAAAGGGTCAATCTCATATTTGAGTGTTTGAGCATTTGTTATTGACATTTGAATAAGGCCTTCACGATTTGAATTCTCCTCGGAGTTCGTTTTTTTGTTATCTTAATCTTTGTTAGTTTATCTTCGACTTTTCAGTTTTGAATGTTCCCTTCATATCTTCTTTTTATAACAATTATCTAATTTAAGAAGAAATAGCTCCCACAGTTTGATGAATAGTAAAGTCTTTGTTTATGAAACAGACCAATTTTTTAACTATTATATACTAATCATATCTTGCTCACGTTTATGTTATACATTACTTGCTAGATTTGTGTATACGCTTATATCATTGTTTTGGGTAAGTAATTATGTGAATGAGGTTAGCATAATACAATGCGATGAACATACTATTAAGCTGAGCACAACTTTGTTTAGCAAAACACGAAAAAAAATATAATAATACATTTTGATGACATTGGTGTCCTAAAAAAATATTGAATGTTGAATGTTGAAATCGAATGTTGAATGCTGAAAATGAATGCAAGGGAAAAAAGAAAAAGAATGTTGAATAATGAACCAGCTTGGCATCCGTACTATTACTACGAAACAACTACATAATGAAAACAACACATAACCTGTGCCTACGAAAAATCAGGAGATTTCATATGTATTTTCAAGTAGATCACAGAAAAAAATCAGCAGAATTTGACAGCCTCTTTCCGTTTTATGTTGATATTCCGAAAGGGAAAATATGCAGTATATGTTATGCAGTTTTGGAACTGGACATTTGTAAGCATTGTGTCGGTTCATTTATTTTGATGTATGATATGAAGATAGAACTTAAAATACCAAAGATATGAGCAGAAAGTTTATTTCTGTTAAACCATCATAATAAAGATATATATTAGTTATTTCTAATCCTTTTTTTTATTTTCAATAATGTACATTTTAGAACGGAGAAGTCGAAATGACCAAACACGATGATCTGGTCACTTACCCAGAAACATTGAATATTGAGCCGTTCTGCAGCATTGCCTTAAAGGTAAACATGAAGTTTTTTTTAACCATATGAAAAAAAAAAAAAAAGAATGAAAGATCATCAATGAAGCAACTTTCCATTTACGTAAAAAGACATGTTTTCATCTACAGAAACGCGCATGATTTCACACTCGTCACGATATTTATATATGAATCAGCTAAAATAGACCTACAAGGAAAGTATGATATTGGTTTTCATTTTCACTTAAATCTGAGAGTGTCTAATACAGACAATTTGAATATGATTTTTCTGACATTAGCAAATCAATAGTATTTACATTTTCAAGCGAAGAGAATAAAAAAAAACCGAACAGTATGGTAAACTATATATTTATTGCTGTGCATGTTCGTCTGTTGAATACTTACACAGTTATGGTTTTGTGAAATATGTTGAATATGAATTTTTTATAATAAGCTATAGAAATATGATAACTTTATTTTTAAAGTGTCTATGATACATTTGCAAAAACATGTGTACAACAAAAATGAAAAAAAGTAAAATTACGAATTTACCAAAAGAAAATTCAAAACGAAAAGTCCCCTAACAAATGGCTGAAACAAAAGCACAAACACCTAAAACGAATGGAAAATAAATGTCATATTACTGACATGGTACAGGAATGTCCTTATGTATAATTGTGGATTAAGCCTGGTTTTATAGCTAGCTACACATATTACTTGTATGACTGTCGAGTTAATCTCCATTGTGTTGCACATATAATTCTAATATTTTGCTTATTAGTAAAGACTGCACGAACGAGTAAATATTTTGATGCTACCAATAATGGTAACTTTGTCTGTACAATACTGTACAATGCAAAATTATGTTTTAGTCACAAAATAGAAAAACATACTTCTGGAGCACTTGAGATTACCCTCTTCACAGTTTTAAGTGGGGTTGCAGCTGTTCGTTTGTTAGTTTTATATCAAGTGTTTTAAGGAATTTTATTTATCGTCCTTTGATCTGTATTATTGAAAAAGGCAACTTCTCTTCGCAATATGAGTCTTGCATATTCCCTCCTTATGTCCGGCATCTTCACGTTTCATTATTTTTAATTTTCTAGGAAACGGATGCAGACAAACAACTCAGTTACAACCTTTTTGGAGTAGTTGCACATTCAGGAAATCTTAACAACGGGCATTATGTGGCTTATATCAAAACTACGCATCGCTCCTCGGGCGATTGGTATGAACAATTTTGTAAGCAATCATTTCGAGATGATCCAGAACAATATAAAGATAGAATAGACCGTATTCTAGAAGAACACAAAGAAAATGCGCAATGTTTTCAAACAGGAAGCAGTGAATATAAAAACAAAGATAATGAATTAATGGATACAGAACTATTAGATACACAAGAAACAAAAATAATGATGGACCACCCAATGTGGTATTTAATAAACGATGCTACGGTCAAAGCTTGCGAAAGAGAAGAGGCGATAGCGAACAAAAATGCATATATACTGTTTTATGTGAAAACATGATTAAATGTTTCTTTTTAAATATTATTGTTTTAAACCTGTAGACTTGATATGCAGTTCACAGCATCAGGATATTGTTGTATATTCTGACTATGGTCTGATTGAGAAATTGAATATCTCAGTGTCAACTTCCTAGATGTTTATATTTAAAGACACTATACGTATATTGTATTTACACAGAAATCAATAAAAAAAAACCATAAAAAACAAATTTATTGTAAAAGAACAGTGTTTGGAATTTCCCTCTTTGGGTAACATTATGAGGTATTTCCCAATAAGCGTAGTAACTTTTAAAGTGCAGGCGGTAATACATTTTAAGGATTTAAAAAGAGAAAATGAACAAAATAAATAACATTTAATAGATATGGTATGTAAATTACCAATTTGAAGACCTAACAACTTTAAATTTATAAAAGTTTGACAATTGTTACTACACGTTGTCATGGCTTTATATGTATAGTAAAACAGCTGATTGCAGTATAATGTTTCATTTACAATCATGTACCTGTATATCTATCATATTCCCATTTTACGGTGATGTTAGTTATACAGTCAGCATATGTAGATACGACCCATGTTCATCTTATTGTAAAAATAACCTTTACATAACTTTGCATATCAAATGTATAAATTATCTACATAAGTATTACTATATAGTAATAACTTGTAAAGGAGTACAGATTGACGAATTACCCTTGAAAAGGTTCATAGTTTTCTATGTTGTGTCATGTGTACTATTGTTTTTCTGTTTGTCTTTTTCTTTTTTAGCCATGGCGTTGTCAGTTTGTTTTAGATTTATGAGTTTGACTGTCCCTTTGGTATCTTTCGTCCCTCTTTTATACAACTCATTGGCTCATCGACAACGATGGTCAATCAAATACATCACGAACTTGTTAACCGAAACTATATGTCTGATTCTCAGACTACTAGCGACCTGTTTTCTAGATTGTAAATGTTGTGATAATAGAAATGTTGTCCAATCGGTAATATATATATAAATATACTGATGGTGTTCTACTTTCAGTATTGACATTTTGACTAAACATAGATCGGCATAGAGGCTGTTGCATACAAAATTGGAAACAATAACTCTTCCTTTTTGAAATTCTATTCAATAAGCTTATTGTTGTAACCTTTATCATATCTTTGAAATATAAAATCTATGAGTGTTTCTTCTATAAATAACTATTGTGTCTTAGCTTTTAGCTCAACGGGGCCTATGTCAGGTTATGCCATCACTTGGTGCCAATGGTCGTCCGTGGTAGGCCGTCGTCTGTCGTCGTAAAATATTTCAAAATCTTCTCTTCTGAAACTCCTGGGCCAAATATCTTCAAATTTTAACTAAATGTTCCTTAGGGTATCTAGTTTATAAATTATTTCCGAAGTTTTGATCCATCGACAACCACCAAGGTTAAACATAGAACATAAGGGTCAAATGCAGTTTTTGGCTTGTATCTTTAGAACTAAAGCTTTTAAAGCAAATCTAACATGCGGTAAAACTGTTCAATTAGTCAAGATCTGTCTGTTCTGAAATTATCAGACGAATCGAACGATCCATTGTTGGGTTGCTGCAACTAAATTGGTAGTTTTAAAAACATTTTGCAGTTTTTTGTTATTATATGGGATATTATTTTAGATAGATATAAACTTTAAGCAGCAATAATGTTCAGCAAAGTAAGATCTACAAAAAAATTAAATGACCAAAATTGTTAATTGACCCCTTTAGGAGTTATTGCCCTTTAAAGACAATTTTACACAATTTGTTCATCAAGTTTGCTAACATTAAATCATTTTCTACTCTGAAATACAGTTGAGCGATTCAGGGTCTTGAGAGCCTTTTGTTATTGATTTATAGAACAGTATTCAAACAAAATCAACTGATAGTTGATACCTTAAATTTGTTAGGATGTTCATCAAACTCATCAAACACAGGTAGTTCAATTGCAATTTTCTTCGACATCAGATGTATCTATAACGATCAAATCAAAATAAATAGTTAAAAGCCAAAATACCATATCCTGAAATATTTTTTTTTTACTCTTGAATAACACTTTATATCTCATGTTTCTTAAACGTCTTTCACCTCCTTTCTTTGCTATTTATTTTTTTTTTTATACATAAACAAATGTACAATGAACTGTATTGTGTTACGTTCGTATTCGTTTGCTATTCAGCATGTAATTTGATAGCTTATAATATTATTTTAATTAAGAGAGCCGGATGTATAGAAGAGAACTCCTCTTGTTGCCTAATCCCAACCATTGAATAACTTGTATGTTTTGTATCCATGGTTTTACCCTTGAAGCTATATGTATATATCTAACGTTTTCTTCAATATAGTATATTTTCTTTAAAATCGATAACGATGTTAAATTTTTTTTTATATCATAATCAACATTATTGTCATTTACCAATCATACTTGCATGCATAGCATAGCAGTTCACAATTTTTTAATGTTTACCGACATGGAGTATAAGTGAGGCGAAAAATAAAAAAGGAATAATCAAACTCATTATTCGAAAACAAACCCACAACGCCATTGTAAAATACGAAAAACTACCAAACATGGAACATCAGTTATTAAAACACAACAATAGTAACTATAAACTGGGCAACATGAACCAAATTTAAAACAAAAGGTGATCTCAGGTGCAATGAATTCATAACTTTTTGTCCGTCTTGTAGCACCAACCTTAAAATGTGTTTAATTGCATCTTGCTTTTTAAAATAATTTATTACTAATGTCCTTTGACCTGTTTGTCTAGTTAGCTTTATCATATGTTGGTGTCTCGATGAAGTACAATCCACAACAAATATCCTCCTTTTGTGTATAGTCTAGATGACACCAATTACGTATTATTTGGGTTAATTTCATATACTATATAGAAATGTAAGAAAATATGATTTCATTACAAATAAGACAAATACTCACAAGAAAAAAAATCCACTAAAAACCAATTATTGTCACTGAATTACGTGCTTCTTACGTCAGACATTCAAAGAGAGAATGTTCAGGGGTTAAACATGGTTAATCATAGATTACCTGCATAATATTCTTGAATAAACTTAAGATTTCAAGTTTTATGCTATATCTTTTAACATAATTTTTCGAACTTCCAAAGGGTTGTTAATAAGCAGTAAAAGTTATGCCGCTTTAACTAACTATCTATCTGTCAATGGTTAACTCATAATCATATATAAAGCAAGCATTTACAAAGGAAACAATCAGAAAGCTGTTAATAATAGATATGTGAGTTAAGAAATTTGTAAAATAATATCAAGGCGAAGCATGGGACTGTATATATTCTAAAATATGTTAATACATAATTTTCGTCAATTTGACAAACCAAGGTTACAATTCAATTAACAAAGATATATATGTACGTGCCCAGTGCTTTGTCACAACCTTTTGTTTAAATAATGATAAAACAAGTAATGATAATGTTCAAATACATATTTCACACTGCATAAACTTCATATTTATTTTTATCAGTCATAAACATGATAAATTCAAAGTACAATTTTTAACTGTAGGCCGGAAGACACATAATATTTATTAAATGTGGAAATATATTGTGCATGAATATGAAAGAGAATAATGCTTCAGATATACAATTAGCAGTTGTCTTTACTGTCGTCGTCTTTGCAATTGTATGTGGCTGTGTTTTTTCTAAAAAGAATAAAAACCGGTGGAAGGTACGTGACTATTCTTCTAAACATATTTACTCCTATAAAATCAAACCCTTTTTTTTGAATTCCTATTTCTACATCATTATTTACGTATGAAAATTACTAATTTTAAATAATTTTTCATTTGATTGGACCACAACTTAACTTAAACACGTTTGATTTAGGATTGAAACATTAAACGATTGAATATTTTAAATGTTTTCATTTTCGTTGTACACTAGAATATGCAAATAGTTTTCAAAGGTACCGGGATTATAATTTAATACGTAACACACGCGCGTTTCGTCTACATATGACTCATGAGTGATACTCAGATCAAAGTAGTTCAAACGAAAAACAAGTACAAAGTTAAAGAGCATCGAGGACCCAACATTCCAAAAAGTTGTGCCAAATACGGCTACGGTAATCTATACCTGGATAAGAAATACGCCTCAAATTAAATTAAATTTTCTATTTATCATACTTTGACTTGAGTATTAAATTATGTAGGTTACATGCATATGAACTGTTTAATCTGAACCCAGCATAGACAATTTTTCAAAAAGATTAAATTTCTATCTTTCCATAATATCAATGTCTTCTAGTTTTGATAATTTTTTTCGGGATTAGTTATTTAGCGTATTTAATTGTTATCCAATATACCAGAATTATAGTTTAATACGCCAGACGTGCATTAAACGGAGTTCCTTAAGTTTTAAGCTCTTAAAATTGAAGATGAGAGCCAAATAATATTAACTTTAGAGATATGCAAATTATTAAGTCAAAAACAAACTAAATATTCCACTCACGAAAAAAAAACCGACGAAAAGACAAGTTTTAGATGACAAACGCGCGTCTGGTATATTAAATTATAATAAACCTAGGATTAGTGATCACTTGTATTAAAACTAAACATAGAAACATAATAACCCACTAACATAAACCACGTTTAACACTTGACTTTAAGTTCTCAGGAAGGGTAAGCATATCATATATGATAAGCATATCATATATGATAAGCATATCATATATGATAAGCATATCATATATGATAAGCATATCTTATATGATAAGCATATCATATATGATAAGCATATCTTATATGATAAGCATATCATTTATGATTAGCATATTATATATGATATAGATATGTAACACCCGCGGTGTTGCTCTTCTCAGTACAAAACACGTTGATAAGTTTAATTCGGTAGCTCACGTTCGAGGAAAAGATGACAGGATCCAAAAACCTTTAAAAAATCATTTTCATCACAGTTTTTTAAAAGACGGCAAATTAATGTTGATAAAACAAATACTTATTATCATAGTTCCACACTTGTTCTTAAGATCAAAGTAATTGAACAGAAAGTACTACTATGGTAACTTCTGTTATCATGCCAACAAATAAACGTAATTTTGCCTTTTCTTAAAGGGATGAGAATAATGTTTTCAATGTCTATTACCTTCCGAGAGAAGAGTCCTATGCCAAATCTGTTTATTTCTTATTGTCCATTAGCCCTTGTCTACAACATATCAAAAATATTCGTTTGTAACCTCCTTTCGATTTTCTTGAAAAATCGTCTTTTTCGTTTTATTTCTAACAGTAAGTTAATTCTTTTCGTATTCTATTACCACAACTTATTTGAAAATATCACTTTAAGGGCATCCGATACAGTTTTTAGATATAATGTCATTTTGATAGTTTTGAAATATGTTGTAGGCCTTGGCGAGTTATAAAATAAAACACAAAATAAAACATAGGTCACCGTGCTGGTTTTCGAGAAAATTGAGGCTGAAAATTGGGGATTTGTGCAATTTTGTAAAAAAGGCAGGCAATGTTATAAAGTTTTTGTAGAAAATATTCTTCGTCGTAAATTATTAAGATCGGGTTCAATTTAAAGCTGTGATAAGTGACAATAAGGAAAAAAATAAATCCCTACACAAATAACTATACAATTATTCAAGCCTTGTTTGACCCATCGCGGACCAGATGCTCAAAGTGGTATATTTTTAATAAAAAAAACATGGAAATAAAGTGTTTCTGAAAATGTCATTTTTATCCTTTTTCTGTATAAACTGCATTTTGTCATGCTTTCTCCAAAACTCAAATGAAAAATATATATCACAGTGCTTGATTCTACGATAAACGCGATTTATCCTAAAAATTGCGTCCCCCTTTGTTACCTCAACGTTAGCGCTAAAGTGCACGACGTCGCTGGCAGACTTTTTCGACGTTATCGCTGCAAATTACCGGAGACATTTTTCAAAATGTATAAATATTGCTTGTAAAGAGCTACCTATAAATAGGTAATGTTGTTTTCGGACATAAAATCATGTAACTCATAAATACATCTCTTTGTTTGTGGTCTGAGTGAGAAATATCTCAAGAAAAGTGATTACGGACTGTTGATAATTTTTACGGCTTTTAAAATTAAAGACTCGGCAATTTAGAAACAGTTTTAAAATTCACAGTTTTTATAGCTGACTATGCGGTATGGGCTTTTCTCATTGTTGAAGACCGTACGGTGACCTATAGTTGGTAATTTCTGTGTCATGTTTGTCTCTTGTGGAGAGTTGTCTCCTTGGCGTTATACCACATCTTCTTGTTTGTTGTTGTCAGAAAATAAAACAAAATCTTATAAAGGAGAATTTTCAATATGCTAAAGGATGCTTCTGTCCAGATAGAGAAACTATACCATAACCATTACAATTTTTGATTTGGCAAAAACGATTGAATTAATAGCTAGAGGACTGGACATATTACTTATGCGTAATTTCATTGGTAAATTATAACTATATATTTTTTTCACCACAGCGCGACGCATTGCGGGGTACATAAAATATCGTACGTTCATTCCTCTGTCTGTCCTTCCGGTCCTTATGGCAAATTAGATTTTTCAAGTGTACAATTCTTGCCAAATTTCTATTAAAATGATATCGTATGGACACGTTCGAAAATCAGCGCATATCAACTATCCTTTAAAAGAGTTATGCCATTCAGAAATATTAATAATATTGTAAATTGCATTGTATTTGATGTCATTCTTTGATGTCATTCTGTCATTTCTCTAATATATTTGTAAAAGAAATAAAAGAACAAAATAAAAAAAAAGAAACAGCTGCACTACGAACGCATGATACGCTCGTCGTCTTATGAAAAAACCCACAATACATGTTTTTAAAACAACACGGGGGTGGTACAGGAAGTATATTCTGACACATTTCTTATTCTTGCTCAAAAGGAATTTTGTATATCACAACATGTTTTCTATGATACCAAATTGTAGCTCAATAAAAATTTACTGAGAACTCATAATGAAGAATCATCACGAAAAAATATACAGAATGAGATCTTAAAAATAATTTAACTAACAAGTACGTGAATTTTTTTATGCAATAATTTTCTATAGTTTCTAAGATACGGCGCGACATGTGAAAACCCCCTCTTTTTTCAAAAACTCAATAACTCTGAAAATAAAATTTGAATCATCCTCAAAAAGTATACAGATCTTCAGATTCATATACATTGTAACTAAGTAGTGTGTAAAACTTTTAGTAGCAATAATCATAAATCGTTTTTGAGATACAGCGCGGACTGTGAAAAAACACACCTGTTTAAGTAACTCAAAAAGTTCACAAAAAAGAATACAGATCGTTTGACCATCATGAAAAAAAACCAACCATGACATTAGGATAATATGCTATACCATGTTTACTACGGACAGACGGAAGCCGAAATATTTGCCACTAGACGTCAAGCAACCAACAATAAATCAATTTATAGGAAATAGTCTTGGTATTAAGTTAGCATTTAAGGTAGCGCCTTCCTCATATCAAAAATGATAATTGACATTCATTATATTAGTAACACCAAAAGGGTCAGTCATCTTGAGATTGCTAACTATACGATAGTTTGTTGAAGATCTCAAGAAACAGTAATGTGTTTTATTTCTTATCGTTTTATTAGACTGTTATCCTGTTAGAATCAAATGCACTAATATTAATGGTGTAGAAGTTAGATGCGG
Organism: Mytilus galloprovincialis; assembly: GCA_037788925.1. Taxonomy (NCBI): domain Eukaryota; kingdom Metazoa; phylum Mollusca; class Bivalvia; order Mytilida; family Mytilidae; genus Mytilus; species Mytilus galloprovincialis. The sequence continues at coordinate 46,372,651 of CM075333.1, read as the reverse complement.
GAGAAACAGAAATTGGAGCATTGAAAAATCCACATTACGTTTCTAATTACGGAAAATTACACGCAAAAAAGTGACGTTTTGCGGGAATTCAAACGCTTAACGTCGCGCCAAGAGTTAACTCCCTTGAAATTGTATCGGATGCCCTTAATTATATCTAAATGTTTTACAATTGAAAAAAAAACACCTATTAATTATTTCACATTAATTAATCTTAAATAATACTAGTTGTCATGAAAACAGAACACACTGATTTTGTAAAACATTTTTAATGAATGATCTTTATAATGGTCATGCTTTATATATCTTTCTTTAACATCATATATCATCAGATGAATCTACAAATTATTCAAGATAAGACATTAATTTGCACAGATAACATGTTTGCTAAAATGGCAAATGCCTAGATTTTAAAATCTTTGTATAAAAAACTAAATAATATTTTTTAGCTATCCTTTTCTCAACAAAATATCTAATAAATGTATATGTTGACTGTACATTCAATTAACGTGCAATATTGCCCTTCATATGTATTTGTTGAATCCAATCCACCCAAGTGATCAGACATAAGCGGACATGTATTCAGTAAAGGTGTCACTTTGGTCTGTCAGTCTGTGTGTGGCTTACAAATGTCTACAAGTGTGCTTTCGTGACAAGTAAATCCCTTTTAGTCTGATCTTATTTTCTACTGCTACACGCCTCTCTCAGGTTATCAGGTTATTGTTCATTGTTGAAAACTAAATAGTGACCTATAGTTGTTATTGTCCTTATGTCATTTGTCTCTGGAAGAAACTTTTCTCATTTTCAATCATTCCAGATCTTGACATTTTTTTATTTTTCACATATATTTTAAATATTTATGTTTATTTTGGTTACATGAATTATAAATGATATAAACTCAATAAGTAACTATGACATCCTATTTCAATTGCACAATTACAATTCTAAGACAATATCTAGGCAGATCCAGATGGAGTAGGAGCAACATACAAGCTCCATTGTGTTCGTCATATACAAACACATACATAAAACACAGTGATCACTTGAGCAAATATAAGGTTGAGATCGCACCCTATAATAATATTAACTTGTATTACACTGAGGAAAAAAAAAGCAATCGTTTAATTAAACCTACCACTTCCAACTGGAATAAATAAGAATAAAAAGGCATCTAAATATCTTCCATATTCCTTCATTGTCATTTATATTTGAGTGTGAATTCACATTATTATAAGACGTGTTACGGTACTTTTATCCCAAATTCATGTAATTAGTTTTGATGATATATTTCTTATTCTCATCGGATTTTGTCTAATGCTTAGTTCGTTTCTGTGTGTGTTACATTTTAATGCTGTGTCGTCGTTCTCGTCTTCTATTTAATGCGTTTCCCTCGGTTTTGGTTTGTGAACCGGATTTGTTTTTTTCTGTCGATTTATGAGTTTTGATCATCGGTATACTACTGTTGCCTTTATTTGCCCATACGGTAATCTAAACCAAGAGTGTAACGGTGAAATGGACAAACTGTGAGCAAATCAGTGGTAGTAAATAATGCTACTATAATGCACACGCTGTCCGCTTCAGTTGTGATTTCTGGATTATACATATTGAGAAATCCACATTGACCCCAACAGGTTATCTTAAATATTTCATGTTGGATTTGATATCTCTGTTACAAGAACTCAGCTTGACAATATTTTTGTCTTTATGATGACATTGGCGAAGACCACAACTATAAATACTCTGTGGAAAGCTTACATAACTACACCGTAACTTTGTCAAGCAGAATCCGAAGGGATAACAATAACAAGATACGAGATCCACAGGTTGAAAATAGTCCGTAAAAATAATTAATCAACCTAATAAAAAAATAAAAAAGAACTGTTTGTTTATCAAATTATGAATTTAACAATGTGTACAACCCTTGTTTAACGAATGATGCAGTTACAATTATGAAACTTTATTTTTGTATTTGAAGTGAAGAGTTTTCTTTCTTGGAGAAGTCAGTGGAAGCGGTACATTTAAAATAAAAATAACTTGAGGTGTAAGGCTATAAATATAAAAAAATAATATGCTTTTCAGAAGATTCCATATTTTCTTTTTTGCTTAATGATTTATTACAAATCGCCTGTTCTCAGCAGATATCTTTTATAACAACCATCATATTTTTAATACTTATGGCGAGGAAGATTAGCCCATCTTTATTTTCATTATGATATAATGTCATTACTATTAGATCTAAAATATATGGTGGAAAATGCTTATATTTTTATTTGAAATGTGCCACATCATAAAATATTAAGCACATTGGTAACATAAGGTAAATAATTATTTTTTCTTATTGTATGATTCTGAGGTGAAGCCATATTTAATAACATGACATAACATGTCATAAACATAAATGAATTAGGCATTATATATTCACTTGGAAATATTGGATAATATAAGGTCTGAAATATAACATTGTAACTTCAACGTAAAATGAAAAGCTGGGTCTCATTTTACCTTTTTTTTTTGGGGGGGGGGGGGTATATATCTATAATACTAAAATTACGAGGTCCAATTTGTCAGCCGTCATCGGGTAAAAAGGACAAATCAAAGAATTCAACTCTATATATAACTAATATAGGACAATGGTGTAGATTAAAAATTACACCACTCCAGACCCTTTTGTTTTCCACATAATTAATATTGCTTATAATTAACAAGTTCCGGGTCTAATCCGATACTGATACCAATAGTATATTCACCTGTTAGCTATTACCTTATCTGTACGTTCCGCATTTGACAGGCGCACCACCAAACGGTGTATTTAGGATTTTGCTATATACACGGGTCATAATCAAAGGGCTGACACTACTAAATTCAATCGTTGTCAAATTGTTCCCTAATGTAGCTTTATTCAGCAATCAGCAAGACTTTCTAAGATAACTAATATAGGACAATGCTGTTGATTAAAAAATACCCCATTCCTGGATAGCCTGGACCTTTTGTTTTCCAAATAATTAATATTTCCAATAATTGATAAGTTCCAGGTCGACGGGTTCAAACAGAAAGATTTGAAAGCAGAGAAAACTGTGTATCTTATAATCGACATGACTATATTAGATGACAATACCAATTACTAGAATAAGGCTTAGGCATAGTTATATACTTTAATTCAGCCACGGACCCGCGATATCACGGGCGTGTACTTGTACTACATAAGTATCCTTGCAATCAATTTTATATTACTGGGTCTTCATAGTCCCACACATAACCTATTTTTAAATTATAAACATCATTTTTTTTCAAATCTTGGCTTCAAGTGTGTTGAAATAAAAATGAGAATGAAAATGTTGAATACTAGTATGTCAAATAGACAACAACCCAACCAAGATCAGATAATAGATAACATAGTTTAAGCATATTTATTTACAGTGGATTGGGAAACAAGTTTTCGCAACTTATTATTAATCCCTTTCCACTTAGTGGGTGCGAGTGCTGCCTTGTAGAGGCATTAGCCTGCTCTTTTGCGAAATCTACAAGGGTGTCATGCACGTTCAAGAGATATGACTCTCTCTTAACACAGGTCAGTCATTTATCGTCCCCTTCCGACGGACTATCATCATTTCCTCAAGACCATACTGGCATATAGTGTCAAGGGAGAGCCTAGATAATAGAATCCACTTATGGGTCTTCAACGCGGCGAGAAAATCCCGCACCGGAGGTGGGTCTTACCCATCCCCTAAATAAAGACTTATCATGGCGCGTATCAGCTGTTGATTCAAAACAAATACAAAGATCTTTTGGATTACATAGAAATTAATACTCTGTCATCTTGCAACAGTACTAAGCTGTTAGCATTTCTACTATTACACAAGTACTCCCTATTTAAGTATAAAAGACAAATTAACAGACTAGGTCGTGCTTGGTTTCATAAAAACGAACGGCAAAGTGTTATCTCACGAAAATTGAGCAAATTGAGATAATTCCTAATTTCTGATCACTCTGATTCCAACAAACCTTTTTAAAAACTGACTTTATCATGATGCTGGTTTTTTTTAAATTTTTGACACATGTGTGTCGTTTGTGGAATTCTTTAAACAAACAATTGGATATCCAAAGGAAAACAACAGTGCTTCTTTTTTGGCGAAATGTGCAATGACCTAACTTTATATTGCGCTATATAAAAGAAGTTTTCTCATTATATAAGTTTAAAAATGTAGAGATGCTGTTGAACGCATCTGTCCCATTAAGCTTGTGGAGGTTACGCCAAATACACTTAAGACAGTTTCAAAACTTGACTTACATTTAGAAATTGACAATAAGAGTCGGTTGAAAACAGAACTTTCGAAAATATAGTTAATTTTGTCTTCCGTATTGTGATATTTCTATTTCCATGATACAATATTCAAGCAGCGTCTCATACTGAGTAAATGAATATGTATATTTTCTAGTTTATACTAAATTTCAGGATTTGTTTTTCCTATCACGTAATTACAAGTTGGTTCACAATTATGAAATAACTTTATCAAAGACAACAATAATGTTCCAAATGTTGTAACTGCAATCCGATCCTCTTTTCCCGAATGTGACGCACTGTTTATTTGGTGTCCTGGTGTACTGTCTTCATTTCAAAGAAGGTGACCTTTGTTATTCTCTGGTTTACATGTTAAAATGTTCTATTACATACTACTATTTATAAAGACTCGCGAAAGTGTGTGCATTACATTAGGTGTTTTAAGTGGAGGTCTAACTGACAGCATTGTATGGTCAGTGACTGTGTTTTTAATAAAATTTGTGACCTATCGTGTCGTACTGATTATAAATACAGAAGTTCCCTTCTGTCGGGTTCAGTCTTGTCTTTGCTGGGCGCCATATTCAAACTTTAAAAGTTCCAATTGGCAAATTAGTATTGCCATATTGTCGTTAACGTGGACACAATAAACATTATTGTCGAAAGTAATTTAGATTCATTTTATCAAAAAGTATATATTTAACCTTTTAGTGAAAATAATCTGTTTTCTTAACTGTGTCCTGACACGACACGGTCCCGACACTGCTAGAGTGTCACCTATAATCCATAGTAAAATAGGGTAAATCCCTTTGGAAAATAGAGACCCGATGTTTTATTCTAGAGTTTTAAAAGTAATTGATATTGATTCTACTATAAAACGAGAATAGTTATTCTACATCACATACAATCTCATTGGACACATTTATACACTAGAGTTTGTTGAAGGCCAACGGGCTGTTTCATTTACAAATATCGGGATCAATTAAAAGTGCGACAATCTAGTAACACATTTTTGAGCCATCATACAGAATATGTATTACTACATCAATATAAAGTAGATTGCCACTTATAGAGATAATAAACTGTTAGTTATACGAATAATCAAGAATATCAGACATTGTCTATTAAAAAATATAATTTTATTGCTATTATTATTGTGTAATATCTCTATTAACCCAAATGTAACTTCATTATTTTGATACCAGAGCTAACCACGTGTATCTACCACAAATGCGAGTAAAATATATTGATCCCCATTTCTCTCTTTAGTTTCAAAAAGTAAAATCACAAAAATACTGAACTCAGAGGAAAATGCAATCGGAAAGTTCATAATCACATGGCAAAATCAAATGACAAAACACATAAAAAACGAATGGACAAGAACTGTCATATTCCTGACTTGGTACAGGAATTTTCAACTGTAGACAGTGGTGGATTAACCCTGGTTTTATACCGCTAACCCTCTCACTTTGATGACAGTCTCATCAAACTCCGTTATATTTACAATGATTCGTGAACAAATCAGACATAATAAATAAATAGGCAAAATAGGGGTACAGCAGTCATCATCGTGTAACAATTTTAAAAGGAACAATTTAACAAAACACAAAAACATCTTTCTACAAACATGTTCATAGATTCAAGATCACTTTATATTACTAGTGTAACCAATATCGTGTTAATTGTATTATACTATACTTATAATGCCCCACCTACGATAGTAGAGGGACATTATTTTTTCTGGTCTGTGTGTCCGTTCGTTCGTCCGTCCGTCTGTCGTACCGAACGTATACGTTCGTTCGTTCGTCCGTCCGTCCGTTCATTCGTCCGTTCATCTGTCAGTCCGTGTGGTCCGCTTCAGTTTAAAGTTTTTGGTCAAAGTAGTTTTTAATGAAGCTGCAATCCAATCAACTTGAAACTCTTTCTTATTTTAATGTTGAATAGCAACTTAACATTTAAAAAAAAGTAAAGAATCTGTATACTTGTTATGAGACATTATGCTTGAGAAAGGTGAGTTAATACAAACATGAAAATTCCATTATGAATATTTAATGCACGATTGTTTTTTCTTTTTCTTTAAGACTTTTCGAAAAAAAAGGAAAAGGACGAATAAAGACAAGATGGAAATGGAGGTACGTTTAATTAAAAAGCACTTTAAGCAAATGACTTTAAACATTATACATAATATACAGTATTCATATAAACAATGAAAAGAAAGAAGGTATGGTTTATAAGTTATAACTTTTTTTTTAAATAAAAAGTTGGAGTTTACTTTTCTCTTGTTAATTTAATATTTTACCATTATATAAATGTTCATAGAAGTTTTCTAAATTTTGTTTGTATATTAGCCTATTATATTTATTCTTATTTTGTTTAACATTTTTTAATTCATTTTTACTTCTGACATGATTAACATACCAGTACCAAGAATAAATACCTGCATTCTGTAAAGTTTTTGCTAAATTCAGTGTTTCTTTTAGTAGTGGACTAGTTTCTCCCCTTAAAAGTCTATCATGAAAAAGAAGAGTTTGTCTTGTTATTAAGCAATCAATAGGGCAGCTATATTACAATATATAATGGTTTCCTTTTTATATTTAGATATTTATTAATCACAGTTTTAAATACAAATATACTACCACTGGTTCTTAATTTAGGAAGAAATCCAAATGGTTTCTGACTAAATTTGCTTTCCATATATTTAATTATTGTGTTATTTAAAATTGAACTAAATATTTTGGCAATACCATATATAAAAGATATTCCTTTTTAGTTATATGGGTCTTTGGAATCTCCAGACTTAAATATAAGCACTAATAGAGAATATTGCCATGTTTCAGGGGAACATCCTGAATCAAGAACAAGGTTATAAAAAATTTGAGTAGCATTTAATAGTTACTGGACTACAATATTTAATCACCTCATTTACAGTGGAGTGTAATTAAAATAACATTATCTCAAGGATCATGACTTAATATAATGGCATCCTCTCTTTCACGAAACCTATTCAGTATAAAGGATTGGGAATTGAAAATTAGAATGTAAAATGATAAGGGTTTTTGATGTAATGGTAACACGAGAAAGATTGTCACTGAAGAATTTTGACACATGATCTTCAGATTTATTATGTATCCATATCTGACTTAACTTAAGCAATTATACAAAACAAAAAAACTTAAGAAAGGTGTTGGGTTGAACATCTACAAATGATCTAGCCAACCCGGCTATATATCGTTCGATATTAAAATATCGAGAATTTTAGATACCCAAATTGAAGTCTTTGATCGACCTTTCCTTTGTATAACCTATGGCAAAAAGAGCGTTTGGGGGGGGGGGGGGGGGTTCTAAAATCTTCTTTACCGATAAAGAAGTATTTCATCAATATTTTCTGCAGAGTAACACTTTCCATTTTGTTTTGCTGATTAAACCGAGACTTAATCAGCTTTGATGATAACCTTCATATCGCGAAGAGACGATTAAACACAAAATATATCGGGCTCTTGTAGGGGTTGGAGACATATGATCATGGTTCGTCGTCGCTTTTTAATTCACTGCATTTCTACCTGTTCACATGCAAGGTCATATTCATTTGTCGTACCGTAAACTCATTTCTGGCATAGTTACCACCTCAAATCATTAATAATCTGAAGTTGTGTTACGAGTTCAATGCAATTCGGTATTTCATTTAAACTCTTTATTGATTGTTCATTTTAAATACTATTTATTGCGTCCATCTTTACACGACCAGAATACTATATTGATATTGGAACGATAAGCAGAGAAATGTGGAGTCTTTTGAAATCTTGTTCTTAAGCCTTTTAAGTAAAGATATATGATACCCTCGTGCGGTAGAAAGTATTGGATACACATGGTTTGATTATTGATACATGAAAACCATCAAATTCCTCATTATCTTATTTCACTTTAAAAGGAAACGTTCATCATCTTTGCAATAGTTTCATTAGAATAGGATACGAATGTCGAATAATAAAAACTACCAGTCTGTACTTGGAATACTTTATATCAATAACACAAGATTTCAGAATAGGAAAGTGTGTTAAAAACAGAAGAGGATAACAAACCATTCTCTGAAATGGTGTGACCTGTAAATATGTATCTGTATCTGTAAAGAAAAAGTATTCTCACACTCTCAAAATGGTAACCTCTAACTGGATAAAGGTTTTTATAACAATTTTTGTTACTACGATTATTTATAGTGGAGAGACCAAGCCATCAATTTTTCAACTTTAATGGGCCACCCATTCTTGATCTGTCACTCCACTTTTACGTTAGACCAGTGATATTTTGATTCCTTCATTTATTTTTTCACCAACTTCAACTATATTCACTACCGTACGTACAGAATATGAAATGCAGTGCCATCACGATCTCTATAACTATGTTAACCTTAAGTATCAACTTAATATCAAACAGGTATCAGCAATGATATAAAACATGTTCAAAATGGAAACAATGCGGAAATTTTTCATTTGCATCTCATATGCATGATAACTTTACGCAGTGATTCGATGGACACCTTAATTGATGGACCTTAATACTTGCTTGACAAGTTTTCTAGTTTGAATGGCTTAACAATAATTTATTAATTTTTGTGGCTTGTTGTGCAGTGTGAGCCATGTCTCAGATCAGAAGACCATAGTTTGATTTAAAATGTTTACTTTTACAAATAATGAATTTGATGAAGGTTGACCAATTGGCACTCACACCACACCTTTTTATTGCTGTTATTACAATTAATTCTCACCTCGTACAAAACAATATCATTGGTGTGCAGGTACCTTAATGACAAATGGTGTTAAATGTGTTTACCTTTTTACGAACATTTTTTCTTAATGTATTAACTTGTGTTTTAGCTGTAGTCAACTTAATCCCGACGGTGCCAATGTCTATTCACTCGAGCATTCATATTAGTTGTGTATGGGCGATTTACTACTTCACAGAACACACGTGTTGATTGGCTGATTTACTGACTCTAAAATAAGATTTAACTGAAGGTTGACAAAACGAATTACTGATCTTATCTCATATTTGCATGAGTTATCACATTGTCTTTAGAATGAAAACCTTATCATAACAATTCGTAAAGCCAAAATTTCATTGTTTATGGCTGTTTGGTAACCAATGATTCCTTTCATTCACCTTTATTTGAAATTTGTTGGATAATTATCATATTAACAATCATCATTGGATGATTATGGCATTTTGTGCTTACAACATGTACAATGTAAATTTAAATGTATAACTTGTAAAAAAAAAATTGGTTTTATAGATGTTACATAAAGTATAGATGAAATTGCCACTTGCACTAATTTTTTTTTCAAATTTACATCAACCCAAAGGATTCATGCAACATTTGTTCAGTCAAGCCTCTTATTCTACTTATCGTATTGATGCAGTTTATGGTCGAAATCGTTACACTATTGACCGATTAGTTTATTTGTTTCAATATTGAAGGTATTTCAAAACCGAACTACAATATCAGCAATATCAATGGAAGATGAAACAGAGGTATGTTTAGGAATATTTTAAGTAACTTCATGTATTCTATAACATGGCAGCTATCAATAAACGTAAATATGACCAAAGTTATGGAATTTAAACAACAAGACATACATGTACCATACAATAAAACAAAGTTAACTTTAGATGAGTATAAGTTAGAAAAAGTATTGAAACATAAATATGTAGGTACATGTTATATTATAGAGGCTTTTGGTAAATTCCATACATTCCATATGGAACTATAAAAAAAGGCTCAAAAGTTCCATTCAGTTTGTGTAAATAATTGAATGAAATATACCTATAAACATACTACTTTTTTTAATTTTTAATTAAAAACCATTTTTTTTATGTATAACTTAAAAAATTGGTATATGGACTATTATGAAAAAAATGATAAGATATCAGAGTAGAGAAGTAAATTAGATAAAGATTTTCATAAATTGATAAAATAATCTCTATTGATAATAGCTTTATTGATAAGGTGAATTTGAAATTTAGCAAATTTATTCTAGGTTTAAGAATAATAGTAGTAAACATTGCATCAATGGCAGAGTAAGGATAATGTCCAATATATGAAAATGCAAAAGTTCAAACGAGATGGAAAGAATCCGTTTTTAAATGATGTAGTATGCAAACTTATCATATTAACTTTGGATGACACAGGAAGCCATTATTGGTATACCTTTGTAAAACATGTAACTCTTGAAAATAATTTAAAACTCTCTGATACTGAAAATATTGACTTAATAAAAGCAAAATATAACATGAACATACAAATAAAAGAGATTATGCAAGAACATTATAAAAAATAAATTCTTTATCAGAAAATATCAATTATTTATCCATAGTAAATTTAAAATGAAATATGAAACTGAGCCTTTTTTACTTGAAAAAAATAACGTTGAAACAATAACAAGATTTCTTAATTAAGGGTAAGTGACCATATTTTGTTTTTAAATTGATAGAGACAGATACAAAAATATAAAACAAGGAGAAGAATGCATATGTCATCATTGTTGTCTAAATAAAAAAAATGACGAAGAAAATCTTTTATTTTATGTGCAAAACATTGAACATGTTGAACATTTGAGAATTGATATTTTACAGAAAGTTAAAAACACCAATTCTTATAAAGATAATATCTATGATTTTGATACGTTGCATTTTTTTTTTCGTTTCCGTCAAAAAGCAGTATACTGCTCAATTTGTTCAAAGGTTATTGCCAATAAGGAGGTAGTAGACTCGACAACTGCATGATAGATACACATGTACAAAAGATTATGTTCTTTTATTGTGTTTTTATAATCTATTGTAAACTTATTTTTTTAATTTCCATATGCATTCAACCCGATTGAGGTAAAACGGTGCATTATTCAATTGATAAACTGTATTTATAAATGTTTTAATTGTAAAATTCATAGCTTTGTTTTCTGTGTTATAGACGTAAACATGTTATCTAAATGAACCTTATTGAACGTAACATGCGGTCAAATGATATAATTGTTATAGGAACATAACTTCGAATTGGGAATTTGGATTTGTTTTGTCATGTTTGCTTCACACCTTGCAGAATATCGCATACCGTAATGTAATAGCATCAGTAATTTTGAACATATTTCAAAAGATACTGCAGATTACAAAAATAAGCATTTACTTGTATTTCTTCTCTACTTGTTTCATTATGAATTAATAGATATAAATGTCGTTATAGATATCATCCATATTTCACTGTGAGTTGCCTCTCCCAGTCAATTACAAGTTCAAAGAATTTCAAAGACATGGAAAATGTATCCTATATCTATACGGTATAATGTAGCCAATGATTGGAAGTGTCCGCCGTTTAAGTTAGATTATCATTTGAAATATTTTGAATTGAATTTCAGTTGACATTTCGTAACAGTCAGGTGTGTCAAATAAAAGAATTAAGATTATATCCAACATTCAATTGTAACCTAATTTTTACTATCTATACTATTAAACGAGAAGACCTCATTTTTGGTGTCGCTTCTCTCCTTTCCACAATAAATTAATCAACACGCCTCTGTGTCCTATAGGTACAGTGCATAGTCGCATTTGTCATCCATTCATATGATTATTCAGATTGAGTTATTTTGGGAGAAAAACGAGAAAAAAGGCATCCGGATATTGTCCCGTCATTCGACAAAATTTTATGTCAGATTAGACTTCCGGTTTGCGTTTTTCTGTATACTTTGAACATACATATACAAAGAATAAAGTGTATTTTCAGAATTCTATCTGCTATCATTTTCAAGTTTACTATCCACGTCGGTCACAGAGTTAATTAAATAGAGAGGGTCTGTATACTATATCAATGACCACCATGGATCGATTAGTAAACTTAGAATTGAAAGTAAATACACTATATTAATATAGTAATGAATGTTTATAATATACAGATAAGCGCTAAAAATATTCATGTGAACTTTTGATACCTTTTCTGAAATTCTCAAGTCATTAAATCTTTTACAAAATTCATTGATTACAAAAAAAGAAGATGTGGTATGATTGCCATGTTGAGACAACTCTCCACAAGAGACCAGTATGACACAGACATTAACAACTACAGGTAACCGTACGACCTTCAACAACGAGCAAAGCCCATACCGCATACTCAGCTTCAAAAGGACCCGAACTGACAATGTAAAACAATTCAAACCAGAAAACTAGCGGCCTTATTTATGTACAAAAAGTGAACGAAAAACAAATATGTAACACATAAAAATATATAAATATTTGGTTTTGAAATTTTGTTATACCTGTAGAAAACTTTTTTCAAACGTGATAGCACATCCTCATTTTTACGGAAATGTTGTTTATCGTGCGCGGAAATTGAGAGATGATCCTTGTAAACGTATCGCTCATTTAAATAAACTTATTCTAAAAGGTTACCAATTAAACACTTTTAATAAGATCATTGAATACTGTTTTTATTGGTATACATATTGATTTTGTTATCCGTAAATTTAAAGCAAACTAATTATTACTAGTATGTTATATACATATACACATTCATGAATCTACAATCTGTCGATACCTGTAACTTGGCATTACACAAGGTCATGTTTTTCTCTGACTGTTTATGGCATCTTTTCTAAATCCATTGGATATTGGATGTGTACGGATGGATAGTTTAGTCTTAGATGCATGAATTATTGTATTAGTTGTTCGTGGCTTTGAACTAGCTGTCAGATAACTGCAAGTACTCTCAGATCTGTTCCTAGTGTCTTTTTTTTTTGTCGGGATGCACAAGAAACCGGCCACGTCCACTTGCATTTTTGTCCATATGATGAGTTAAGCCTTTTTCAACTGATTTTTATAGTTCGTTCTTTTGTTGTACTGTTATACAAGGTTTGGGGAGGGTTGAGATCCCGCTAACATGTTTAACCCCGCCACATTATTTATGTATGTGCCTGTCCGAAGTCAGAAGCCTGTAATTCAGTGGTTGTCGTTTGTTTATGTGTTACATATTTGTTTTTCGTTCATTGTTTTTTAAATAAATAAGGCCGTTAGTTTTCTCGTTTAAATTGGTTTACATTGTCATATCGGGGCCTTTTATAGCTGACTATGTGGTATGGGCTTTGCTCATTGTTGAAGGCCGTTCGGTGACCTATAGTTGTTAATGTCTGTGTCAATTTATTCTCTTGTGGACAGATGTCTCATTGGCAATCATACCACGTCTCCATTTTTTATATTGGTTATGTTTTAAATCTTTATCATTTGTCTGTAATTTTGTATCGATCAACACTTCTTTTTTTATATTAAAGATGAACAGGAAGAAATACAAAACTACTATATCATTGAGAGTTGAAAATCACAAAACAAAGGTAAGCTCAGGTGTATAACAACAACATTTATTTCAAAATGCAACAATTGAAAGAATTAAAACTCATCCTCACCTACTAAATTATCTAGATCTTGGTTCATACCAAACTCATATGATTAGGAAAGGTTGAGAGCTTACAAACATGTTTAGCCCCGCAACATTCTGTATGTGGATATCGTAAGTCAGAACTCTAAACATCAACCGTTGCCTCTGGTTCATTTTTGTCAGATTTGTTTTTCTGAAGTTGTTTTAACTGAAGTTAGACCGTTGAAAAACTCAATTGAACTGCGTGATATGTTTCAGGTCAGGGCATTTTTTAAACGACTATACAGTATGGGTTTTGTTCATTGTTTATTGCCGTACGCCTGCTGATAATTATTTCCATCCACTTTTTTTCATCGATTTTGAAAGGTTTTTTTAAATACAAATGTTTACTTGAATTTGAGTAGATAAAGAATTGCAGTCAATTATTCTAGAGCACCGATTTGCATATTTATGTTTGATTGTTATTATAAGTTTTTTCCGAATATCATCCGAAATTAAGATAATTCTAAGGCTTTTCTTCCTCAGCAAAAGATTACCTTAGCTGTATTTGGAAAAACTTTTAGAAATTTGTGGTCCTCAATGCTCTTCAACTACGTACTTTATTTGGCCTATTAAATAAACATTTTTTTATTCGAGCGTCATTGATGAGTCTTTTGTAAACGAAACGCGCGTCTGGCTTAAATGAAATTTTAATTCTGGTATCTATATCGAGTTTATCTGCATTTCATTTTTTCATAATCCAAATATTGCCTGATATAAAAAAAATATACTGTTATTAGCTTGAATTGTATGCAACCGTAAGTTAAGTACGATGCATCGGTTATTTGTTAATCCGTATATGTGTATATATAAAATCACAAAATAGCTTTCAACAAAACAAATAACTTATTATATGTGCTGACCAATTCATTATTTTGTTTTTTTTAATTTAAGATAAATCATAGCCAAGAGACAATATCATTGGAAGATGAAACAAAGGTATGTTTAGAATAACTGTTATAATAAACTCATCTGCAAAATTCATACCTTTCGTGATAGAGTTATTGATATCTAGCCAAAATGGGTACTCGATTGTCAAATTAAACCTTTGAACATTATCAGGTAACATGCTGTTAAATTATCAATATTTTAAAATCAAAACAGAACTTAGAATTGGGAATGTTTTTCGTCACGTTGTTTTATACATTATACTAATGTAACATACCGAAATGAGGCAGCTTCAGTCATTTTTTACAATATCTGTTAAGGTAGTACCTAACAATACATAGAGATAAGGCTGTGAAATAAGCTAAACGTTTTAATCATGTTATATATCAAATGAAATATTAGGCGTCTCAATGATCAAAAGTAGTGTTTGTCAAACTAGGGTATATCCAAGGAAAGTGATTGTTTTGAGTTTTTTTGAATTTTTAAAGGAAATATTTTGTCAAAATCTAATGAAAATTAAACGAGCCAATTTAATTTTAGTCGAAGTGTTGGGTACCACCTTAACACACATATATTTGATTTAAAATATCATATATTTGTATAACTGATGTACTTGTTTAAGTATGATTCAATAGCTTTCTGTGATATTTAGTCTACGACAGTTCACTTTGCATTTGGTATCTCAGGCTATTGAAAGTTCAAATAATCTATGTTTATTTTTTCTAACCAAACAAATTAGTAAAGTAATGTTTAAGTTGCCATCCTTAAACATAATTGGTTTTCTTCTCTCGGCTGATTTTTTTGATCGTGATATTAACTCTGAAAATTTATTTTATATCTTAATTCACAATTCTCCACAAATCAAAAGTGTTATAAGCATTTTTGTACCTATACGGTAATGTGATGTTATAAACAAGCTAAAGTGTCTACAGTTTAACTTTTCAAAATTTTATATAGCATTGAAAACAGTTGAAAAATTTGAAAGACCGAAATATAATACAATTTGGATTATCTACGAAATTCTATGGAAGCTGAACATTTCACTACATATAGACACATTTTCAAAACCTTAAGAAGAAAATTGTAAACAAGCAATTGGCTATGTGCATTTCAGATAAACCTAGTTAGATTTGTTCAAATTCTTCATATTGAAAATGAAATCGGGGAAATTGTCAAAAAGACAACAAGCTGACAAAGAGTAAAATCAGCCAAAGTCCATCAGTGGTTGTTCAACTCAACGAGAAAATCCGGCAGACAGAGGCATGCTTCAGCTGGCCCCTAAAAAGAGTTATAGTGCATTGATAATGGACGTATCACTGAACTACGAAACAAAAATTAACAAAATCTAAAAAAAAAAAAAACCAACATACACGACATACAATGGCAAAAGGTTTCTGACTTTGGATTGACACTTCGTGAAACATGTTTTGTGATATCTCAGCCCTACCTTTATACCTGTAGCCAATGCAGAATGAACACATAGCAATACGTATATTGAAAATCAGTTTCAAAGAAGTTTAAAAGTAGTCCGAGTCTGATGTAAGTAAAGGTTACAGAATATACTGAACAAAAAATGACAATGATACATACAATAACAAAGTACAACTTACAATTATTGGCATGCCAGCTCTAGAACTCTTCTATAAAATCCACATCTAGATCATTAATCAATTATAATTAGTTTATTATATCTTAAGTTTTATGATTATTTTTTAATTGTGTTTCGATCAATATTTTTCATTGAAGACGAAGAAAACGAACCAAAAGGCTTCATCATCAAAACCATTACAAATTGGAAATCATAAAACAAAGGTGCGTTTCTCTTTTTCTATGACAAATGGACATAATGACACCTACATTTATTTCAAACTGTACATTTGCAAGAATTATATTTCATGTTAACATATGCATTACCTGTAGTATTTAAAACATGTTGATTTGTAAATTACCAGTCTATGCAAAGTATTAATTACTACCATGTGGTATGATTGCCCTTGATACAATTATCCTACATAGTCCAAATAAAAGTATAAAAGCAACTACAATTCACCGCATGACCTTCATCAATAACCTATACCGTACTATATTCAGCTATAAATGTAGATCAAAGATTTTTTTCAAAGTAACAACACAAGGCAAAAAAAAAAAGATAAATACGAATTCAAACTCTGAATTGGATAGAAGAGATGCCAAATTGGCACTCACACCACATCTTCTTATATCTATGAACTCAATTAAGATTGCTGAACTACAATATTTTAAAAGTTGGAAACTCAAAAGTAATAAATGAAGGATGTTTAATTGTTTTGCTCCAATTCAATTTGAATTGATGATAAATGCAAGACAAATTGTTATCTAGCATGACATGCTCTCATTTGTTTAGTACGACCCCATTTTTGTATTCTTACATATATACGTAAACGGTTGAACTACATTATAGACATTTAACATGATTAAATCATTATAGATTAATTCCAATGTTTCTTTTTGCATGAAGCATAACATTATGAAGACAAGTTTTCGTTTAACCCAGATGTAAAATCTTTATACAGAATAATACGTGCTCAATTGTTTGTTCTTATGACTGTAATATAATTAAACTTGTATTATATAATGTTTTTTGTTGGTTCTATATTGAAGGTAATTCACAATCGGTGTTAAATATTCACATCAGTTGAGGATGAATAAAATTGAAAT
The DNA here is from genome assembly GCA_037788925.1 of Mytilus galloprovincialis. Taxonomy (NCBI): domain Eukaryota; kingdom Metazoa; phylum Mollusca; class Bivalvia; order Mytilida; family Mytilidae; genus Mytilus; species Mytilus galloprovincialis. The sequence continues at coordinate 46,355,345 of CM075333.1, read as the reverse complement.
TAACGTATATCGATTTTTATTTCCTTTTTGACATTGAAGACGAGGAGAAGGAAAAATAAGACTGCATCATTAATATCTTTGGGAGTTGAACATCTCGATAAAAATGTACGTTTTAGGTAGCTGCTGCAAGTATCGCAATTGCAAAATCCACACATCGTATGCATGTAAAGTATAAATATAATAAACTATCATATTCTGCAAGTGCGATGCAAATTAAGCGATTTTCCTTTAAAGTTTTTTTCACAGTGTAACAACCACTTCAAAGTTAAGAAAATTAATCATAAAAAGTATATGTTCCATCTGAATCATACTGGCATACTTCTTGTAACAAAACAGATATTATTTTAGCTGTCTTTAAAACCTAATAAACCAAGGAAAAAAATGATTCATGAAACTTTCCAATACCATTCTGTACTTTATGGATAATACATTTATCATATATAACAGGAGTAATAATTTGTATATGCCCCAAACGCGTGTTTCGTCTACACTATCTGCATTCATCTTGTTTACCGTTTACTTTATTCTATCGGTTCATTTCCACTTATAAACGAAATGAAATATTAAATAAACATAAAAAAAAGAACAAACAAAATAAAATATCAGGTTAGATCATTGACATCATTAGAAGATGAAACATTCGTTGAAGGTAACTGGTATATTATTCTTAGATGAAAAATCAATGTTATAAATACTCGTTAGTATTAATGTAATAAATTAATGTTTGATTTTCTTTAATCAAAATGTTAAACTTAAACTTATAGAAACACCCGAGGATATCAGTAACGCATCCTTCAAGATTTTCCCATACATTTCATATATCACACAAATTAGACATATCGGTGAAAGTTGATCAGCTGAAAATTTAGTTTCAAAACCAATGGAAAAAAATGAATGCACAATTTAAAAAAAATATATGACCAATATAAATGACGATTACTTCATTAGGTAGGGAGATCATTTATGGTAAATTGATATATATTTATATTGAAGGTAGATAAAACAAATTACACGACAAGATCACTTCCATTATTGACAAATGAAAAAAAGGTAGGTTGTATTCCAAATTCAGGATGGTCGAAAGTGTTTTAATCACATCTCTCCGGATTTTTGGTTTATATAATAAGCAACTCTTATTAGCTTTATGTAGATGACACATGTCTTTGGTGTACAAATGTATAGGCCGGATACTATCTTGCCTGCAAATTTCATTAATTAGGTGCATAATTTTAGGCTGGATATCATGTAAGCGTCAAAACACATAACTAAGGTGCAAAATGATAAACCGAATATTATCTTAGACTCAAAATACCTATCTAAGCCGCAAAATGATAAGCATGATAAGCCAGATCACATCTTAGATGTACAATACATATATAAGGTAAACAATGATGAGCCGGATATCATCTCAGCTGCAAAATATATATCTAAGGTGTAAAATGATAAGCAAGATATCATCTTAGCTGCAAAAAAGACAGATATATTGGTTATTCTTATAAAACTATGCAAGTACAAAGGTAACAGAGAATTTAAAAATGATATACATAAAAAGAAAAATGCATGAAAAAGATATAAAATTTCAGATAGAATAACATATTAACATGCTAAAAATATACAGTCAAATGTAAAAAAAAAATTAAATATCTAAGGTGCAAAATGATAAGCAAGCCATCATCTTGGCTGCAAAATATATATCTCTAAGGTGCAAATTCATCAGCCGGATATTCTCTTAGCTGCAAAATACATATATAAGATGATGATCATATAGATAGAATACAACAATACACTTAATAAATAAACACACTGTTGTATACTTCTAAGTCATGTTCGAAGACAAGCACATGTAGTAGTAAAACGACAAAATGGAACATTGTAATAAGTGTTTAAAAAATGAACAAAATCCATGCATGTATTCGTGCAAGAAGGTACAAGAGCAACAAATAAAACAGCAGCATTATGCATTGTTTGAAGTCAATATTCAACATTTTTATTCATCTCGAAGTTAAACATTGATCGATTTATTTCTTTTGAATTGAAGACAAAGACAACGAAACATAAGACGGGATCAATGACATCCTATGAATGTGAGACAAAGGTATGTTTTAGCTTTCTGTGGCAACTATCTATGCTGCAAAATTCAATGTTATAAAGCGTATTACAGGTGCTCCTTATCTATTTGGTCTGATTGCCACTTTTTTAATGATTTGTTATTTGAAACATTTTATGACATCTATGAGGTATTCTCAATATTTTCATGGCCTACTTTACATTTGAAATAATTTTGATAATTGATTGAGGCTAATGTGTTTGCTTCGTTTAACAGAGTGTCAATCACACCTATACTTTATATTGCGGCGGTGATGATCCAATAATCGAACTTTTTATCTGGAACATCCCAGGAATGGATAATGCTTTATAATTAATTGGCGTTTATCATGTTTTATGTATTCAGTTTATTTATAAAACTATTTATTTTTATATTAAAGACAAAGAAAATGAAAATTCAGGCTGTATCATCGACATTATTGCAAGATGACACACAGGTACATTTTCCATACCATCTGCTAGGGTCTCTGATAAAGTGTTATTTACCCTTTGTCATTTTTATCATGATTCGTCTTGTTAAATAGGTTCAAATGCTACTTAGTCTTTGAGACCCCTCTCAAAATATTTTTAAAACAAGTTGAAGAAAAATGAATTGTATTTAAAGTAAAAGCAAATATAAATAAATTACTGTTTTAAAAATATTTAAAATTTTAAGACTACTTATACAGTAAAAGGAAATAAATTATTAATGGGGGACTAGTTACATCATGTAAAAAATATAAAACATTTTGTTCAATCGTTAATCGACAGTGAAATGGCGTTATACATGTTATAATAATTCGCTTGTAGCATGTGATTGATATGACCTCATTGAATCCGTGTTCATTTGACCTTCAATTAAAATCTTAGCTAGAGAAGGATTACGCATGAAATGTGCTTGTTAAGTTACTAAAAAAGTGAAAGAATGTCAACATTGAAAGTGAAACAAAGGTGAATCATTTGATTGAATATTTCGTTCTACAAAAAAATCATTCGTATACATGTATAAAGATGATTAAAATATACTTTGAACCTATTTTATGAAATAAGACAGACCTGGAAAAATCAAATTGCACAAGATCGCTATCTTCTTATATTTATATTCATGTTTATATCGCTGATATGAACGTCATCGGAGGTCAACTAGATATTTTATTAGATAGCATCTAAACTAATATACACACGAACCGATATTATCAAACTCTAGATGTGGTTTTAGGTCACTTTTTTTTTTAACAAAGTTCAGTCTCAAACAGTCATTTTTACCTTAACATCATTTGAAAAGTAAGATAAATAGATAACAAATAAGTGTTAAGTCTTTTATCAAACATTTTAGTCACCTGAATTGCTGTAAATTCAGTACTGTTTAGACTTTTCAATCAATTCATTGTTGTCTAGAAGCTTTTAAAATAGTGCAGTATGCTGTTGACTTGTGTAATATACGTAATAACAACTAATAAACAGTCAAAAATCAATGAACAACACATTAGATTTCATACGTCATAAGCGTTATTCTGAAGTTCATCGGGAACGCTCAATCCAAATATTTGAAAGCCAATGATTTATAATAATCGAAACAATTGAAAAGCTGTATGATAAAAAAAATATCTAATGAAATAGCCATCTCCATTTAAAGGATTATCATACAACAAGCGTACTCTTCACATAAACCTGTCGAACTAGATTAAATAAAACATCAAAATTGGCATACCATAAAACATAACTGACCTCGAAACGTCCAACTATCAAGGTAATTCAAATACAATAACATAACGACTTTTAAATACCCGGTTGGAGTAAGATCCGTGTTATTTTTTTGTAAGATTTTGACATTGCTATAATAGTTGCAATTTTATTATAACGATTAACTTGTAATTGAACTTTATTTCAACATTCAATAATTCATGGTGCTATCATTATTTTCTACTCGTTAGTATTAGTTCAAAAGTACTATGTGAAGTTCCGCATACGTATAATTTCATTGGCATTTATAAGATAGGTTCTTTAATTACAACCGTACAGACAATAACAAAATGTAGAAAATGATATATAAATAAATAATTTTCGACCTTTTGATGTCGATGAAATTTCATGCTTGCAATTCAATGAAATAAAAATGTGAAAATTGCCAATATGACAATACATTACATATTTAATAACGTGGAGTTAGCAACTATAGGCCATAGTAGAGATTGTCTGGGGGGTCAATTGTTTTAAATTAAAAAGTATATGATTTATATTTTATCTTGTTTTTTTGGTGTGAGAGTACAGCAAATGTATTTGCCCTGGCATTTTCTTTGATAAGATATTGCAAAGTTGTTATTTTTAGAGGACAATGATCACAATCTCTTATCTTTAGATTTTTTTTTCTGCCGATCACATATTGAGGTAATTTATAAGAGTAATCTCCTTCCCCTAATGGTGTTATGCTTTCATTGTCGTACGTTCTAAAATGCCTCACGTAAAATCAAGTTTAACACGGGTTACTGTATGGTACTTAAATGGTAAACATTAAGGTATACAACTATCGGATTTCCAGACACTTCGATTAAAATTACACAATATAGAACTAGATTAGATCAGCAACATAACCGTTAATAAATATCTCACAAATTGAATGCATCACGTTATTAACTTGAGCAGGAACGGCGAAAGCAGAATATTTGAAACCAGATATGTATAATAATGGAAAAGTCGAAAAAGTTATAGACCTTTTTGAGAAAAAAAAATGTCTACAAAAAAAAGACAAATCCATCTAAAGTCATCTTTGCCAGATGAAGTAGACTCCTTAGTTTCTATATTTTTTCAAAATCTATAAACGAACAATTTTAGAAATGTTTGTTCTTATTTATCTAAATACTAAAAACAACTTCGGTATTGATGGTTCACCAGCAGAGGTTTCATCCCAGTGCTCAAACAAATTGAAACAAGTTTGTATTAATTTCAAGCGTTTGAATTGCTTTTCAGGATTAACCTCTACCAGGAACGCTCAAATCCGGCTATGTATAAGAAACTGATAAATCTGATGGAGAGCAATAAAACCAAAACGTATTTACAAAATTGACATATCAATCTACCATCAAATTGATGCTGATATTCTTTTAAAATGCATTTATAATAGCTAAATGTTCCACCTGTTTCTAGCCTAGAATTAACACTTAAACCCTCCTTGGTATTTCCAATCAAATTCACTGTGTTATTGAAATTAAATTAAAAACTATATTTTCGTTTAGGTATTTATTTGTAAAGCATTGAAATCGGTTTTATCTTTTTATATATTTTAGACACAGATAACAAGAGACCAGAATATATCATCTACATCATTAAAGCATGAGATAAAGGTATTCGACGTACATTGGTATTCATTTATTTTAGAAATGTGTACCTCCTTTAGCATCAGCTTCGTTTTAGGATGTTTGCTTGTCATGGTTTGGACTTTGTGTTAGATTTTCGGAATCCTCTGTCTTATCCATTTGAATGCCTTAAAAAAGTTATCAAACTTTTGTTAATTTTTAATAGTTTTTAAGAAGTTATACTTGCCACTGATAAAGTATTGAAAATCAAGAGAGTACATTTTCCCGCCACAATTTCAAAGGCTTTTATCTCGAAAACAAGCACATTGACCTTTTTTTTGTTCTATTGGTTTCTTTATTAATCTCATATATCAATATAAACGAGTGTTATGAAAAGCTTGTTATTCTGAAAATAATAACAAACATCAATAGTATAACATTTATCAAACATTACTTTTGAAAACACTATACAACATTGATTAATTGGTTATTGTCATAACAGAATTAGATAATTCGTTATTTAAGCTAGGTAGACATGCTTAACATGACCTTTTATAAATAAAGACATGTACTAATTGAACTAAATATGTGCGACTCTAAGAGCACAAATTTTATGCTTATTAAAAAACAGGAAAGGGGAAAGGAAGGTCTAGAACTAAATGGTACAAATTGTATTGCAACAGATGCAAATTCGACAAATAATGCATAGTTTAAGGACAACCATAAAGATAACCAGGACTGTCGTTCTTAGAGTTCTAAAAGGTTATTATTGCAGTGTTCCAACATACAGTTCTGATTGTTTGATTGATATTTTAATTGATTGAACAATGTTTTTTTTTAAATTAAAGAAAAGGAAAACGACGAACCAGGCAACATCATCGACATCTTTGTCAGGAGGCACAAAGGTACTTTTATAATCGTATAAACAGTAATTTGCAATTTCATACCTAACTTTGCCAGGAAATCGTGAACTTACCATTATTTCTACTAAAAAAATCATTCTTAGTCCCTAATCTACTCAATAAGTCAGTTCATCATCGAGAAAAAAGGGCACCCGGAGGCGGGCTTCAGCTAGACAATTAACACAAATATTTACTAGTTCTCTGAAAATGGTCGTCACATTTAACTCCGAAACATGTAAGTGAATTAAAATTAAAAAAAAAAAAAAAAAAAACAATACAAGACCGACAAAAGGCAATACACGCCTGAAATGGGACAGGCACCAAAATGCGATGGTGTTTAATTTAATTTATGCGATTTCAAACCTCCTTCAATTTTTTCCAATGTTTTAAAAAGTTACACACAGCTATACACAAAGCAAAAATCAGTGTAAGAGGAGTTCGAGTTCGATGTCAGAAAAGGTAACAGCATAATGTTGTACTTGTTGCAATAGGTAGAAAATGGAAAAATAACAAAAATACAGAAATCCGAAGAAAATAAGAAAACACAAATTGAAAAATTAAAACACGCAAACACATCACATGAACAGAAAATTACGTTATGCAGTCATTTGTATAAGTCGAAAATTGTGGGAAAAACTGGTTTTATAGCTAGCTTAAACTTTTACTTGTACGGTTGCAATAGTACAACATATCATTAATTTATAAGATCAATATTGTTATTATGTTTGTCGGTTCAAAAATACTACAAAAAGCGAATGAAAATGGGGAAATGCTAAAGAGACAAACCCGACCATAGAAAAGACAACAGCCGATAAACACCAATGGCTCTTTAAAAGCTACAAGATAATCTTGAATCCAAATTCAAATTCGAAGTGTTTTGGTTTTTATATGCCAATGCTCGTTACGATGACTTGATGCACTCGATGCGAACTAACCAAAAAAATACTGATATTTTTTTCTCCGAAACTTTTGCTCCGGTAAGATTAAACGAAACGTAATTAAAACAAATTATAGTCCTAGCACAACACCATATATCTGGCTAACAGATCAGAGCTTTTGTGTACTTCATAAATAAAAGTATGATCAAATGGAATAAAAATGATACCCTTGGAGGATAAACGATGTCCATATATTATTTATAACGTAACTATGGTTTACAATGTAAGAGAGAAAAACAGCAAAGTTCATATGGCTATCAATTGTAATGTGTTATATCGAAGAAATTTTCTATTTAGAAATGTACCTGTGATATTACTTTTTGCGGCGTTAATACGTTCGTGGGATCAATCTGTTCCCACAATGTCTTATACATATGTCACACTTCTACCGTATGAACCTTTCAACTGGAAACACGTGTAACATAGTTAATATGTCATTTGTCAAACGCCCTGTTAAATTTGTACCGGTCTTTAATTATTTATATTCAATTAAATTCAAATATTTATTGTCATATAAACTTTGAAAAATAAGTTTGTGACAAATAATATAAACATACACAAAATACATTTCACAAACAAAACCATGAGAAAACATTAGTCATAGAACATAAAAAGTAAAAAAAAAAAAGGCAAAGCAATATTTCTATAGGATAGGATATATAAATATATTTCATAAATAAATAAAGTCCCTGTCCTCAGCTCTAATGCCTTTTTCAAATGGACCCTAAGCTTTCTACTGCTTTTGAGTTTGATAGGCAAAGAAGATATTTAATGTTTCTTGCCAGGACATACAATCTGGCATATGTTTAATTATATTTCCTATAAAGTTATCTTTTAAATGCTTTCTACGGAATGTCTTATTGTGCACGCTAAATCGATTAATAGTTATAATTAAGGCTGCACTAAAAATGTTGGCGTAAATGTTTTTTTTCTCAAGAATTTTAGAAAGCACTCCTCATACACACATGAAAGTTATTTTACATAATTATGGAAACTCATGTTTGCGGTAAACTGTCAAAAAGTTCGGATATGAAAAGGAAAAGATAATAATAGATAATGTTTTTTGTCAATATCGAAAAATTACCTAAAATACGTGATGCTTTACCTTTTTATGGAGGTATTCTTATGTTTTAAAGTATTTATATATTGAAGACACATGAACTGATTAACCAGGCTACATCAACAACATCACTGAGAAAGGAAGAAAAGGTAATTTAAACATCGGAACGTACCTCTAAATTGGGATCGAGAGTTTCGTTCAAAAAAGCTGAAAATGTGGTGAAAGATTTTAGTAAATCTAGCAATTAAGTATTATCAAAAACCAAATGAAAAAGTTTTTCTGAAATTATGTGATATATATTTATATACATTACTTGACAGATAGAAATACCTTCAACTCACAACCTTCAGATTGCTCCTTTCATTTTCCATATTTATGAGAAAATATAGACACTCATTCGCTAAACTCTAAACTAAAATCTCATTATCACTATTATAGAATTCATGAATCGAGGACTATTCATGGCAAATAGGTAAATGCAAAATAGAAGACTTTCCTTCATCGATTTTGTATTTTTGTATATTTCATTGAAGATAAAAGAAACAAAAAGTCAGGCCACATCAACAACATCATTAGTCAATGAAACAAAGGTACGTATAACATTCGGACGGACCTCTAAATTGGAATCATGAGTTATATTTCACACCCTAGTCAATGAAGTAATCGATAATGGTATATCTGGTCTTGCGGTCATTAAACTTTCGAGTCTGTCTTTTATACTCGTACTCAAAAATCAACCAATCAAAATGCCGGATGTCATGTTTCAAGCATGATTTTTGTGCTCCAAGCACCGAGCAAAGTATTATGACTTTTTTAGAAAGTGTTTTACTAAAAATCCATTGCAAAGTTGGAAAGGAATCATATTGAAAATATTCTACGTATGTTTTTTTTTGTATAAATGATTTTCTTTTGGATCTTATACTCTAGGTTTCTATCAAACAATAAAAACGGTAAACCTCCATTTAGATTTGAGCGGTGCTTATTGATGAAGCTATATATCCATAAAATTTATGTAAATCGAACGTAATAATTAAGAAAATTTTATTTATTTACTTTTTACAAATTGTTTTGGAATCTTAGGAAATATTTTCTTCGAAAATGGTCCTAACGGTAGATGCGTAATTGAATTATAACAATCTTACATATATAAAAAATGTAAGTTTAAAATCAAAATATCAACCTTATTTGAATAATGTCAATCTATTGTACGATGAACCTATGGAAAAACTGTTTAGACACTGACCTTAACTCATATTCATTAAATTAGGGATCGGGAATGAAAAATAATCACACCATCATTTCTCTGTGAAGTAGAATTTGTAAATTTGGAGTGTGTTTCAATTTATATATTAAAAAAAATGCTCTTTGTTTCTGCTTTCGAAGACATGGGAAACAAGAACGTATAACAAAACGTTTAATCAAGCTTTTGAATAATCAAGTTAACTTCGAAATCTTCACCATGTTTACAAAACAACATGTTAAGATTAGCATATTAATCCCTCTACATGTCATTCAATGAAATACTAAAATATTTCAATGTTTGTAATTTTAAGAGCCCGTTTTTTTTACCCGTAGTTATAAAATGTTTGAATAAAGTAGTCAAATGTCTTTCAAATCTATTATCTTAGGTAAAAAGTTTTTTAACATGCTGCATACTTGATTCGATATACATCAAGGAACATCAGAAGATTAAGACAACTTCATAGTAAATTCAGTGCGAAGTGTATGTGACTTTAAGAGCTTCAAGAAACTATACACTAAATATACAAATTAAAATCATAAATGGAGTTCCTGTTTTTGAAATCGACTATTATATCCTGTTCTATGGAAGCTATAAAATTTAATCTGAAAGTGTGGCGTTTCGTTCTTGATTTGATAATCGTTGCATTTTCTTTGTATACTTAGCATTGGTTATGATTTATTTCGTGAAATTAAGTTTTTACATGTGAAAATTTCATACGTATGATTGTATTCTGAATTCCTGTAAGAAAGTTATTCAGAAAGAAATTTTTCAAATAGAACAAAGTTTCCAACACATGGATATACCCTATGTGTTTTCCGAATTTTAGGTGCATGTACTTCTTTTTTGCCTTTTGTTGATCAGAGCATTACTGACAAAATGCGTATCTGGCGTAGAAAATTTGAATCCAGGTGATGAACGAATTTATTAATTTGTTTAGGAATATTTTTTATCAAAGGTATCAGATGATTGCAATTTTCACAACTTATCTATTATCTTATTCGAGTAATGAAATTGCTATTTAACTGTTACCTATATAGATCTTTATTCATTTCAAATAAGACGCATTACATCAGTAATTGCTAAAATGTAAAGTGGATATAAAAGTAGAAACGATGACAATCAATGACAGCATTGAAAATAAATTCATATAACTGCAAAGAATCGAATTAAACCAGATCATACCCCAATCACGACAAAATAGGTGATCATATGAACTACAGATAATATGTTGTTTTACAACGATGATACAATTATGTTTAATGTTTCTATAGTTCCGGTAGGCACAAATTATACCTAAGCATATCAATCTTTGCATAGCATGAATAAACTGTGGTGAAACTATCACTTGTAGCAAAACGATTTTTTGATTTATTTCTTTGAGTCAACAAAAAGGAAACATGATAGTTCAAAATCAACAAATCCTCAATTGATGGTAAGTACATGTCGTCACGTTTACAAAATATAAGTTTTTACTGTTAAATACTTCAACCTATACATGTATCATAATGTTAAACTATTATCAAGGTAATTTTAAGTATATATTTTTAATTTTACGGGTATGCTTTGGTTCTAAATGAAGCGACAAATACCTAATGAATATGTGTGTCTCCTTTAATTCGTTTTATATTAAAATACACTGAAGGGTAACTTTAGACTTGTAGTCAATAATTCTAACAAATATTAGTTACTGAATAAATTTAAACACTCATCAAACTAGAGATTCAGCGATGATAACTACTGTATCCGAGAAATAATGCTTTCTTGTTCGATAGTTTGAGATGAATGACTCTTCTCACACACACAGGTTTGTAATCTCATATCATTATGAAGACTTAACTTTGCGGTGACCTGTCAAAAAAATCTGATACGGAAAGGGAAAGACTTTTGCATTATTTATTCGCACATAGTTCTATTCGCTATCCAAATAAAATTCAAATACTAGTACGTGAAGCTTTACTGTTTGTATGAATGTTCTTTCATTAATCGATTATTTATTTTTATATTGAAAACAAAGGTATCGATAAACCAGGCTACATCAACAACTTTACTGACAAATGAGGAAAAAGTGAGTAAAATATTAGACCGGACATCTTTATTACGATTTGGATTAGTGTTCCACACGCTAAGTAAATGTGATGAACATTTATGATTTTTTAAACTTGTAATCCCACGAAATAAAGTTTTATCAGAAAACCATAGAACACCTTGAAATACATATTTTTTTAAATGTGATAAAATTAATTCAATTTGACTGATAGAAAAGCCTGCAACGTTCAACCTTCTGATAACTCTTAATATTTTATTACATTTATAAAAAAAAATATACAAGCAACCGCTGAACTATTCATTCAAATATTGTTATCAATAAAGTAATTTATATCTATAAAGCGACATGTCTAATGCTTTTTTTTTTAAATATATTGCAGACCAATGAAACAAATAATCAGGCAAAACCGTCAACATCTTTAATAAATGAAACAAAGGTAAGTCAAACACCCAGACGGACATATAAATTGGAATCAGGAATCTGTGTTCTACTTTCGAAGTCAATGGAATAACGTAAAGTCTTACTAGAAACCCATTGCAAATTTAGAAATCGATACTTTTGTTCAATATATATGATGTTTTCTCATAATGCGAGTACATAGATATTATGGCATATATAAAAGCCTCGTTATAAAACAGTGCGTGTTTGGAGAATTGAGACACCGAAACACATTTTATTTAGTTAAACAAGACTGTTGCTCACAATTTAAAACGAATCAGCTCATGCACCGTTAATTATTTATTGTGTCATAGACTTGATTTATTCGTTCATTGTCTGTTCACTTGTGTTTCGATGTCTTAAGATTGAATTAGGCCATTTGAATTGATATTTCATTGTGTGTCTTTTTATGTTTTAATGCTACACTATTGTTGTAGATAAGGGCAAAGGCTTGAATCTTTTGAAGACCGTACTCTGACCTGTTATGGTTTACTTTAGCTTGTGACTTAGATGAGAGAGTTGTTTCATTGGCACTCTTAACAAATTTTCTTACATTTATATTAGTTATAAACAATGAATATTTACATTATTGACGAAATCTTATGATATAGATATAATTTTGATAAGCAATGGGTAAGGAATAACAACTTATTAATTAAATTATCACTCTATCATGTGTATAGAATGACAAAAAAAGCTACATTTTAAGTGGAACATGAAATCCTTACTGTATTCAACATCGTTTTCCAACAATATTTACAAATGGTTTGCTGCGAATTGCGATTAAAGATATATGATTCTCCGACGCCATGTTACAAAAGGCACCACTTTTAACGTCCGTGACCAAACCACCATTTCGCTGTAAAATAGAATACGTTGATTTTAAGTATCATTTAATTGATATATTGTGGAACAAATATTTTCTTTGACTCTGCTTTTTAAAAGCACAAAAACCAAAACAACATCACAATACGTTTAATCTAACTTGGGATATGTTCTTTACGTCGTAACTACAATCCCCTTTCCTTTCATGAATGTGACCTACCGAATTAGACTATATACCGGATTTGTTATAACATGAGCAACACGAGAGGTGCCACATGTGGAGCAGTATCTGATTACTCTTCCGGAGTGCCTGAGATCGTCCCTGGTTTTTGGTGTGATTCGTGTTGCTGTTCTTTAGTTTTCTATGTTGTGTCATGTGTACTATTGTTTGTCTTTTTGTCCTTTTTTCATTTTTAGCCATGGCGTTGTCAGTTTATTTTCGATTTATGAATTAAAAAAATAACATGCCTGGACAAATATATTTATCGCTCTCAATGTCATTCACTGAAATACATATATCAGAATGTATGAACTTTTTATGCGGGAGTTTTTTTTAAGTTATAAATAAAATAATTATTAATGTATGAATCAAGTAACTTAACGAATTTCAAATGTACTATTGAAGATTAAAAAAATATGTGTTTCGTTGGTATACTTGATTCGGTTTGCATCTAGGAACAGCAGGGGATTCAGACACCTTCATTGGCAATTAAGTGCTAGGTGTTTGCGACATTATCAACCCCAAGAAACTATACACTACATGTGCAATTTAAGATACTTAATGAAGTGCAAAATGTTGTTCCAGATTTTTTGAGTCGACTATTTTAATTAAGTGGGAGCTATGCAAGGTTTTTTTGTGTAAGTTTGTCGTTTTGTTCTCGATTTTACAATAACAACAGACTACTAGCATACATATATATGCATATTTTCATTTCATAAGATTGCATATTTTGGCTTTAATATTGATTCACTTATAGGGTCTTTGCATCGGAACTAAACACATTTATTTAAAAAAAAACAGTTGTTGGCATGACATGGGTTATGTTCTTCTCCTATATCTTATGATAGTATGATACTAAACCCCTAACGGGAGGGATTGTGGCTTATATTTATATGATGAAGACATAATCGTTCAATCAGTTTAATTGAGGTCTGGAGCTGGCATGTTAGTAACTGCTAGTAATCTGTTGTTATCTATGTATTATTGTCGTTTTATTTATTTTCTTATGTTACATCTTCTGACATCGGACTCGGACTTCTCTTGAACTGAATTTAAATGTGCGTATTGTAATGCGTTTACTTTTCTACATTGGCTAGAGGTATAGGGGGAGGGTTGAGATCTCATTATCCCGCCGCAATTGTCTGCATGTCCAAAGTCAGGAGCCTCAGGCCTTTGTTAGTCCTGTATTATTTTTAATTATAGTTTCTTGTGTATAATTTGGAGTTTAGTATGACGTCCATTATCACTGTACTAGTATACATATTTTTTAAGGGGCCAGCTGAAGGACGCCTACGGGTGTGGGAGTTTCTCGCTATATTGAAGACCCATTGGCGGCCTTTGACTGTTGTCTGCTCTATGGTCGGGTTGTTGTCGATTTGACACATTCCCCATTTCCTTTCTCAATTCTATAATAAGCATTTGGTATGATTTTTTCGTGATGTAAAGTTTTTATATGTTAAAATGTCTTACGCACTATTGGTGAAATAGCCTTGACTTTGATTTGTGAATTCCTATAAGAAAATTGTTTGGGATATTTTCGAAATATTAAGAATTTTACCCTACATGAATTTACTTTATTTTTATCTGAATTGTATGTGTATAATGGTCATCAACTTCGAGCATGTACTTTTTTTTGCCTTTTCTATATGTATTTTGTTGATTCGAGCGTCTCAGATGAAATGCATATCAGGCGTACAACATTTTTATACGGTTTTCTACTAGTTAGTCGGGATTTCCGTTTTACAAATGTGACCTACCGAATTAGAGTACTTACAGGATTGTAATAAGTTAAACGACCGGTGCCACATGTGGGACAGGATCTGCTCACCTTTCCAAAGCACATGAGATCACCCCCGGTTTTTGGTTGGGTTCGTGTTTCTTAGATTTTGGTTTTCTATTTTGTGTCTTGTGTACTTTTATTTGTCTGTTTGTCTTTTTATTTTTTAGCCATGGAGTTGTCAGTTTATTTTCAATCTTTGAGTTTGATTGTCGGAAAATATGAAATTTATTTGTACGAGCTTTAGAAACAGGATGAAAAGGGAAGCTTGCCGTAGGGAGTACAGATAAACTTTTATATTTTCCGACAGTGTACATATATTGTATTTATTCTGCAATATTTCGTTAATGATAATAGTTCTTCAGCATTAATTGTTTTAATCCAAATCATTGCCTCTGTTTTCTTACGGAAATTGACATAGCTAAATCGCGGACAGCGAAGACAACCCAAAAGTTAACTGTTACAAAAAAAAATATATCCACGTTACCGCTTGCTTAACATGAAAGCGGGCAACAAGATACTTTATTTGTACATGTACAAATAAAGAAAAAAATATTTATGTACCTGCTATTCGTACAAATGTTAGCTTATTGTAGAAAAAAATATTGTTAATGTCATTACACGAATAAACAGTTGTGTTATCTCTCTTGCCGTGCAATGTTTTGTTTTGTTTTTAAGTCAACTAAAAAGAAAAAAGATGGTTCTAAATCAACAAATCAAATTAAGGTAAGAAGTTTCGTTTACAAAAATAAAGTATTGCAAAAAACTTAAACCTTCAGTATAATTGTCAACGATTGCAAAGCAAGTAATTATATATATAAAGGCATATTTCTTAAAACAAAGGATCTGAGTGTATGTTTTAATTTCTATTGATACTTAATAGGTGAAAATAAGTATCTTATTATACACATATAAGTTCGACACAATACGTGTAATCATTATGAAAAAAAAATACAGAATCTTGAACATTTTTTTATATGAGCTTATACTATGCCTTCTAAAACTAAAATTATCATTTGAACAAATTATTCATTTGACGTACGAGATTTGAACTTACAACATTGGTGATAACAGGCTATTTATTCAGTTTTACCACTTCTTAGACCATTCCGCCATCGATGCAACCTCATTTGCATGAAAGTCGTTAACACCTTCCTAGAAGTATATTAGATTGCTATAATAGATGCATGCAAATCGTTTTGAATTGATACTTTTTTTTAAATGCTTGTCCTTTATCTTTGCACTTACCGTACACTCTTTAATGGACCTACGGGTCTGCCAAGAGACCCCTATTTTGTTTATTACTAAAGAGAGTATGTGCATATCAAGCTAAAAAGAGCTAAACAAAATAACACCAACTGAATACAACTCCTTGTTAATGAATTTATGTCTACTTAAAATCGTAATTTCCCATATGACTTGTTTATCAATCCTTAATTTATAAATATGAATCAAGTTCTACTCAGTCAGAAGAACACTTGTATTTATCATAAAAAATCACACCAATGTAACTGTTATTCACTTCTAATTGTGAGTTATTTAGTCGTCATTTTAATAATTTGTAAAAAAAACATAGGTGTACTAGATTTTCCTCTGTAACTGCGGCAAGGCTTAATCCTTGGTTGTCTAGATAATTGATCAGGCTTTAGGTTTTTATAAATAGTTTTGTGGACTTTTTGTGTTTGTATTATTCTCTGTCGGGATTTAAACTTCTGTTAGACTTGCGAATTTTCAATTGTCAACCGTTTTTGTTTTTATACATTCCTATAGTATACTGAAAAAAAAATTTGGCATTTTTTATAACTATTATCATTAAGAAGAACACATTTTGGAATATGTTAATTGTAATCAAATCGTTCGCGTCTAATTATATTATCGTTGGTTTTTGTTGTAGTTCAGTGTTTCCGTGTTGTTCTTTTTTTCTTTGCTTAAACGATTTAAGATTGCTTTACAACTGTAAATACAGAAATTGTTCACAAAAGTATTGCATCAATCTGTTTTAATACTTGAAACGTCAGATCAGTATCTGTTGTTTATTATGATTGTTTGAATCAAAAATGATAAATGATCTATTATAATACGTATTGTTAACCATTGCAGTGTGAATAACAACAGCTCGGCCGAGACCATGAATGATTTTTGTTTAAAACATGTGTTTAATACCAAACAAATGAGTATATTAGATTCTAGTTAGTGTTTGAATCCGATTTAAGAGACATGTGATTGATGAATTAGAACCAATGTTTGTATTACTTGTATCACATTTGAGGTCAGTTTTCACGAATTACACAGGTCTTGTTCTATTATTTTAATTTGTTTTGTTTGAAATAGTCTAAATGAATTTCAAGGGAGAAATATATTTGTAGGGATCAAAAGAAAAAGAAATTACACCAAAGGTTAGTTAAATAGATCCTTCAAGAAAATTTACAAGTTTTTCGAGCTTTCTTCGTTTTATATTAATTGAAAGGTAGACAATTAGTTTCTATGATAACTACATGACTTTTTTGTATGAAAGTTATCTTTTAAACTGATATCAGCAAAAACATGTTTCCGTTGGTCTTTTATAAGGTTGTGTATATTTTATCTACAAACCATATAGATGAAGTTAGAACTTTTATGAAGCTCTTATTAGATATTAATAAAAATAAAACCAGTGCTATAACTACCAAACATGTTAACGTCCAATACAATGTAATTGGCATAGGAAAACGCATGTTTTCATTTATTATGTTAAATATAAAATGTCCTAAGGCGACATGTATTGAATTATTCTAAAGAGTCTGTCTTGGTGTTACAACAAAACCAAAAGCGCGTTGCTATGAAATGATATTTCTGATAAATGGTATTATAGCTTTTTTAAATTTATTTCACTGGTAGGCTTGATAGTATTTGCATTATATTTTAGGGGTTATTGAACATGGGCAATACATGCTTTATGGACGCAATGCTTCAGGTAATGACGGAATTTTTGGTCGATACGAAACAAATCTTTTTCTAATATTACATTGCGTTATTACAGCAAGTGTTTCACGTTTTTCAAATGTAAAATTTGTTACAACTCATGTCATCATCAAATGAATCTAACATTTCTAAGACGGAGGTAAGATTTCAAACATACCAAACTACGAGGAACAGACAAAAAACGGAAAGTATTGAATCAAATTACAAAATCAAAAGCTCAAAAACATTAAAAAAATTGATACATGCCACATTTGTCATATTCCTGACTTGGTATAGGAAGTTACTTATGTAGGAAATGGTTGATTAAATTTGGTTTAATAGCCAGTTAAACCACTCCCTTGTATGACCATCGCATACAGATTCATTATACTGACAGTGATGTGTGAATAAACAAACACACTTGTATAGAAATGGAGAGTTGTCTTATTGGCACTCAAATCCGATCTTCCTATATCTGTATAAAAGGTAAAAAAATTTGGTACAGAAGTCAACTTTAATTACTATAAAAACAAACAAATATGTAACATAAAGGCATATATTTCGGAGCACATAAGCAATAGAGTACCAAATTTAACACAATGACGGGATGTCATGAGCCACGTCATATGTAACAATGAAACACTATATGACTTATAGAAATAGTACAATAGAAAAAAATGAAAGACAAGAATACCGACATTTACCATAGCACGATAATCTCAAATACAGATTGTTTTCTAAAATGTATAAAAGCGGGATATAGAAATAGTTTATTGTTTGCGTATTTTTAGCTTGCAAGTCATCAATTCAAGGTCATTTGAATCTTTAGCAACGAAACATTCAAATTAATTTTTAGCTAGTACTGGACTGTCACGTTCTTAGAATGTTCAAATGTTAACAATGGAAATTTCAACATCTAAAGTTAAACAAGGGACAACCAGGAAGTACAATTCCGATGACCGATATGGACCACACAAGTCATTCTTATTCAAGTAAAAACGATGATTTTAATAATTTCAAAAATATAATTTAAATTCAACAATCATAGAAAAATTGCAATAATATGATTCACCATGCTTGTCTATACATTCGTATTCATACAAAGTGTCTTTTTCGGATCAATCGGATTGCTATTTGTTCTATCTAAAATGTTTGATTATAATTTCAAACATGTTACGATTCAAGTTTGAAAATCTGATTTTAATGGACGAACTTACATTTGTTTACTAATATTCCTTTTAGACATCTATTTTTATTACTTTTTGAATAGCAATTAGACAGAAAAAAAAACTTTAACAAACAATTCGTTCTGAAAAATCTTTAACAAATGATACGGGTTAAAACAATAATGTGAATGTTGATATAGACTAAAGAACCTTTACCTAGATTTTACCATTAACATTTGTGTTGACATTTTTGATACCGCTAATTTTTACAACTACTTTGTAGAACATAGCTTGGTGTCCTAAACTACTAACTGAACTTCAAAAGGCAAATTTGAACGTAAGTGTTATAATAACAAATTTTACAAAAATTGAGAGTGGAAATGGGGAATGTGTCAAAGAGACAACAACCCGAACATAGAACAGACAACAGCAGACGGTCACCAAAAAAGGTCTTCAATGCAGCGAGAAATAAACGTATTTACACTTTTGGTATTTAGCTGAATTTTACCTCCGAATGACCTTTGATCTACTCCGAATCACCTTTTGACGTCAAGCAACAATCACTTTTAAATTGTGACGTCAATATTTTAAATTATGATGTCAAAGTTTACGGGAACCTGTGTGATTTTACGTAATAGCGAACAAATTTGCATACAAGTGTACAAACGTCTATTCCCGCACGCGGAGACGTCCTTCGGCTGCCCCCTAAATAAATATACATACTAGTTCAGTGAAAACTACAATGTATGAAAAATATACATTGTCAACACATGAATACATGTGATCTATAATAATTTGACAGATGCCTCCTCCTTTTGTTATTAACGTTACGTTAGTAATGTTTCAATATCAGATTCAAAGTCCGACAAAAAAATATCTGCAGAGGAGAGGAGGAAACACATACAGCAAAACAAAGATCAAGTACTTAAAGCTTTTGATACCGCTTAACGAGCTTTATTGAAGAAAATTAATGCATTTATATACTGATTTTTTAAAGATCATATTTTCAAAATCTTTCACAAATACCAATCTACAATTAATGTGTTCATATGAATACAAATGAATAACTTACTTCTTTTCATCATAGACAATTCAATATGTGACATTAAATATTCAATCACAATATAAGTAATTGTAATATTGTTTGACAAAATACAAGCATAATCAAATAATATGTACACCCACAGGAAAACAAAAGTTTACTGCGACAGTTCTTGTAGTTTTTGGGTGCAAACCAAGCAAAACATTAGGTAAACGCACGTTAAGGCGGCGTGCACATATTCCATTTGTTAATTTCAAAATTAATTTATTTATCTATTTATTTAATTCTTTTAGACATCGTGCAAAATGTCAAACAGTGTATTGAGACTTTTAAAGTACACACATTCTGATGAGAGAAATCACAAGTTCCCAGAATATGAGCCTGTGGACATTTTATCAGCTGCTCGGGAATGGTGAGAATTTGTTTAAGGATGACAAATTGAACCGTGTAAATATTTGTTTTACGAACATTGTTGTGTTATATATAAATCGGTTAAAAGGAGATTGTGTCATTCAGTTAGTAAGTAACTAGATAATAGTATATTTGTTAACAGCTTCAGTATTTACATTGTATTAGTGTAATATTTTAGGATAATTGGTTCAGCATTATGTTCGAGTTTGAGTTATGATTCAATATTTATACGGAAATTTTTAATATTCAGTATTTTTTTGTCAACGTAATGTTGTGTCTATACCTTTGGTGGTCTTGTAACTGTTTTTGGTCGTTTTAAAACTTTTTTGGTAAAAATACACATGTTGATATGGATAAATGGTTAATGTTTGTGTTTTTGTCTGCCATGGCGTTTTAGTTTGAATGTCCCTATGGTGTCTTTCGCCCTATTTTAAAGTCGTTTACTTATTAATGATTTTCTATACATTTTGTAAAGAACATAATCAAACTAACTAAAACAAGATTTTTTTGTCGATACAACCTTTGCATCTATTCAGGTTTTACACTGTCATGATGACATTTACTTCATGAACAAAGATAATTAAAAATGCCTGAAATGCAATTTGTTATTTAGGAACAGTATATTTGACGGATATCAACAGCAGGACAGCTTCGAGATGTTCAATACAATTATAGATGCAATAAAAGAAGAGATGTTAAAACTAGTTCAGGTATAACATAACTGGTGATAATTCTAACATTAAAAGGGATTAAATATGTGATACACTTCAAGATATATTTGAAAACCAGATGTTATGCAAACATAAAATCAATCATCTAATCAATCTATCGAATAAACGTCTGCTCCATCCATGTTGATAGACTCAATTGAATGACTTGATACTCTTTTGATGTTATTTATTAATTATTCTAACATGACGCCCTTCAAACGCTTTGAGTACACAACCGTGGTAAAATATGAATATATTGTTTAATTGTACACCCACGTCATATGCTTTTTTATGAATGAGCTACCTGACGTCATAGGACTATGAAATCGGAATATACTAAGTATACATTTTACGGGAAAAATACACGGTTGTGTAGCCGAAAAGCATTACAAACATGGAAACTTAAGCAAATGTATAAGTCATTTAGATTCATTCAACCTATCTAAAAATTTTATTTTAAATAGTTTAAGCATGTCACTTATTCAGTTTGCTCCGTTCTGTTACGTCAATTGAAAAGTGCGGTTATTTATGGGAATGGCAAATAATGCCTTCACCTAGAGCGCTTCGATCCAAACCAAATGCCGTATTTATCCTATTAGAATCAAAATATTTCATTGTGGATTGAATATATCCACGGGTTGTCCCTTTATGTCAGCATTTTAACCCTCGCCATCGCTCAGGGTAAAATATTTGTCATAAAGGGCCAACCCGTCCGTGGTAAAATCTCGATATATTCAAGCCCCCATGAATTATTTCTTAAACAAACAATGGTTTACCTCAAACTTGTCCACCCACTTCGTTAAGATTTTCTTATTTTTTACAACTTACTTGGACAGAAGACTACTTGATAAACTGAATGAATTTTTCAAATTAAAGTTGTTATGGTATCTACCTAAATTGTTTGTCAATCGTCAAGAAAAGCAATAACAAAACAGTAAAATTTCAAAATCATGTGAATAACAGTTTTCATTCTATTTAACCTAAAAAAAAACATGAGTTCATACACGTTTTGTTCTAGACAGTAATGATATATAAATTGTGGCGATTAAGTTACAAACCGAATAACAGCTTTGTAACATTTATGTACAAGTCTGTAGTATAGTTTACACATCAATCACTTTTAGAAAAAGAAATGAATCCGTAAGATTCTAAAAACTTTTTGTTTTTATTGACTTCAATTAACCATCAGATAAAAAAGGAGACGTGTCGTAACTATAGCATAAACTAGTAAATGATTGTTTTCTGATTCTTCTTAAAAGTCTGAAAATTGTTAAGACTTGTCAAGAGTTAAGATTATTTAAGTATGTATAGACATTTAAATTGCAAACTTATTATAGCTGTTTTCAATTTTGAGTAAAAAGTAAAATCACAAAAATACTGAACTCAGAGGAAAATCAAATTGAAAAGTCCATAATCACGTGGCAAAATTAAATGACAAAAAACCTCAAAAACGAATGGACAGCAACTGTCATATTCCTGACTTGGTACAGGCATTTTCAAATGTTAGAAATGGTGGATTGAACCTGGTTTTAGAGCGTTAAACCTCTCACTTGTACGACAGTTGCATCAAATTTTGTAAACAAAAGTAAAAAACAGCAAAAAAAGTTTGGGAAATACTATTGAAATTTTAAATTAGTGAATGATCAGCTATAAAAAGCATTTTATTGCATAACAGTTACTCAATGACAGACAGACAAACAGACAGACAGTATATTTACATATAAAAGCAATAATAATGTTCGGTCAAGAGACAAAAATATTGTTCAAGTAAATACTATAATCCAAAGGCAATATTATCATCAAATAACTATTCATCAATATGGAGATTTATTTCATAAAAAACATAGAATTTGACAAGGGCGTAGCGCTCGAAACTGAAATCACGAACAGTGGTTACGCTATAATGTGCAATGACAGTATCATAATGATGATTGTTGGAAATATACTGTATATCACAATATGACACATGACCACGTTTTGATCAATAGAAAATTTAAATTTATAGCTGATTAAGAATACTTAAATTATATACGTGTTTTATATGTATGTCAAAATTGTAGGACTATAGTAGTGATAATCACTAATTGCTATTATGCTTGATTATTGCGACATGGCGAAATTGAGACAAATGATAACTGATGAGCATTTACAAATCATAAGTGGTACTTAAACAGACAATTTCGTGCTCATGAAAGTTAACTACACTCATAAGTCTCTTTCGGTAATGTCACAACAAAGGGAAAGAGAGGCGGAACATATTAAAAGTGCTAATGGCATAGTGACACACTTGTTATAATTTGTATTATGATATTGTTTAATTCAATAAAGTTCGTATGGCATATGAACATTGTTATTATAATACGTGTTTTAAAAATTATTTTAAATAGATTATCATGCAAGATGTATTTCGATCTTGATGACTTTTATTCATATCTAAAATTTCGTTTCAATCTATACTTAATTCTTTAAGAAAGAAACTCCAATTATCTATCTATACTACACAGATTAAAAAAAAAGATTCTTATATTTCCAGAAAAACGATTCTAATGTTGTTGGTACGTACTATATAATTTAAATACATATTTATATATAGATTCTGAAATTGATACCAGTGGCTTATCGCACTTATCCAATAGAGATAGTAAAATTACCAATTTCAAAGTCCGAGCCCCGAATGTAAGAACCGGTTTCTCTTATGACAAAAAATATTTTTTACCTTTAAGCATAACGAGAATCCACCTTCGAGTGCCTTCAACTTTTCACAAGGCTGTCAATTTCCAGTTTTGCATTATGTTTAATTTGTTTCTGCAATAAAATATTCATTCCTTAATTCAGTATATGTTGCCTCATCCAGTGGAGCTGATAAATCATCTTCTGGGATCCCCTACGTTCATGAATATTGGTCTAGTGGCGAAATGTTTATTGCCATTTTGGCAAAACGATATCCCGGATGATAGGATCGCGATGTTTTTGGCCCTTCATAGTCCCATCCACAACTTAAATGTTATTTTGCAGTCGAATGAAAAGCATCACTAAACTGTCAAACCCCTACCACTATTTGCTGTAGTTCCAAGGATGTTCTGTACCCGTATGCTGTATTCCGAGGACAACATATACACATGCCCTATCAATATGATGTAGAAGGAATCTTCTCAAGTCAGACAATTGGACTCGATGTAACTGTCTCAAAGTCCAATTGATGTGATCACGTGACCATTGATGTCGAGCTTGACGATGCCTACGAGTCAGCAACAGTCTTTTGACTAACATACTAGCACGTAAATGGGCACAATTTATTCTACGGTCAACAGTTTGTAGACTCAAGTGATCATGTCTTCCCCAGTTGTTGCGTAAGCGGCGAGTAGTAGTGAATGAATGTCGACTGTGCAAGAGTCCTGTCATCTCTTGCAGATGTTTAACGTGGCCTACAAGAACGTTGGCGCTCATTCGCTATCATATCTCTATGACGCTTGAATAAACTTGAAATGACACTGTATGCAGCACCAAATTGAACAGCTATTCTGCGCAGACTCACACCAGTAGTGGGCACACCAATGATAATTAACCAAGTTTGTGCAATTGTTTACTTACGTCTGGGTTTTTTCAAAAACAGAATATTTATCGTATAAAATGACAAAACAGCACGTGAAACAAAAGATTGCATTGAACGAAACTTGAAATGAATAAAACAAAAAGAAAGAAGCAAAGCAATTTAGGTGTCACTTAACTTTTGGCGAAGTGTCAATATACTATGTATTCGTGTTTAACTCAATTGCTTTATTTATATGAATTCAGGTCAATCGGAGGAGGAGCAAATTATGAATAAGCCGACTGGTGTAAGATTGTTTTTCGGTACTTTCGTTACTGTATATGACTACAGCTCATGCAAACACGTAAGGCAGTACAATCATTCATTATGCGTTCCATTAGCAAGTTCACACAGTATATTGTCCTGTAAAAATCAAAGCAATATGTAAAGGGAAGGCGAAATAACCAAACGAGCATTCAAATCCAGAAGTCGAAAATAACCTGCCAACGCCATGGCAAACAGGAGATGACCGAAAGTCAAATAGATTATAAAACATAATGCAAAACACAATATAGACAACTCAGGACTGATCAACTGTAACCCCGACAAAAACAAAGAAAAATCTCAATAGCTGTTGAAGAGTAAGCAAATCATGTTTCACATATGTAACATATTTCTGCAATAAAGACATGTTATCAATCTGGGATGGTAGGTCCTGGCTATTTACTGGATAGTTTTCATAAGGTCCTGGTGAACAATATTCTATTTCAAAAATAAAGTATGAATAAATTTGAGATTAACATTTGATAATCAATCTGATTTGTGACACCTACTCCAACTTCAAACTTTCATTTGACTTTACCACGACCGATTTTAAATCAATGTCACTAAATACTACGCAGTGCAATATCAGATAGCTATATCTTCTATAAAAAATAGATTGATGCAAGAACTTAGGTCCGAAAAATATTATTTTAACTGTGAAAAGAGTACGCATTATTTAAACCCATTCAAAACCATATGCAATTGCAAATTCATAAGTTTCAGCCAAATTTTATCGATAATGTAGTTGATTATTTTTTTTCTCAGTTGAGAAGTTTTTCATTTTATAACATCTTCCAATGTTAGTATCACATGACATCAAACCAGTGTCGCTTTGTTTAGTATTCAACGATGTTTTTCAATGTTGTTTCTTCGCATCGCACAATATGCGCCATACTATTAAGTTTATACTGTTTGTTTTATTTTTCAGTAAAATTAACAAAATAAGCAATCGCTGAAAACTTATTTGATAAGTTATCTATTTGAATAATGTTCTTATTACTATAATAGTAGATATTTCGTTTGAGTTGATTCGGATATTTTTTTCTAATGCGAATATACATGTCGATACTGTTTCGTATATTGTTTGCTATATTTCCATGCACACAGAACTGTGATTCTTATCTACAAAGACAGCATTAAGACATGTGAATTCATAGTTTTTTCTAAATTTTCAAAAAATACATAGAGTCATGATAACCCTCGCAATGTAACAGGGCCGATTTTTTTTTTATAATACCTTGATATTTTGATTTTTCTTATTAGATTGAGTGTGTTTTCCAACGGTTTTCTAGTATGACAGTGCCGATTGTAGAAACGTCTGAAAACGAAAGATACGAAGGTAGAAAAAACAACAACATGCACAAGTGTAAGTTAATGTTTCAAATAACTTTACATGATTCCCTAGAATTATCTAGTAAACTATAACTTCATCATTTTCTTTTTATTACCAAATGATTTCTATCGTATTAAAAGATGTAAATGTGCTTGGTTAAATGGAATAAGATTTTAAACTAAATAGGAGAGAGTAATTGAAGTATTCTTATAAATAGTAATAGATATTTGAACCCATTGACTTAAAAATATTGAAAAAGAAATATTAGCATTTGCATTATATTCTTAAATAAATTTAGATACAAAACGCACGAAAGAAAAAATGAAAGACAAAAATACAGAAATGACCTAATCACAATAAAACAGCGGCAGAATGTATAAACACCGAACAACGCCAACAAATTATCTAAAATGAGCTAAAAAGTAAAGGTTGAAAAAATACATGTACAATGAAAAATACAAAAAAAAAAACCAACACTATACCATGTAATTGATAAACAACGTCAGTACATCGAATCTATACTATGATAGTATTACGTAAGTATTTCTGTATTGGCCTTGTTATTGGTCCGAGGCGAAGCCGAAGGCCAATACAGCTGGCCTCGGACCAATAACAAGGCCAATGCAGAAATACACGTAATAGTATCTTTATTAATTAAGTACAGTGTTACATTATTTTTTTTATTTCATTTCACTAGAGATAAATATTTTTACCTTGAAGTTTCTTTTTATTATATGCAATACATAATGATATGGTGCTGTTTCCAGGTGTCTTCAGCATTTTCTCATCTGATGAATTGTTCTACCATTCACTATAAAGTGTTACAACTTAAATTTAAACGCAGCACATAAATAATAAATGGAAAAGTACTGCCAGTGCATGTGTTATGCAGAAACTAATTGATTATATTTAAAACAAATAATGTAGGAGTTGAAAATGATACAACTATCAATAAGCAAATTGACCAAAGAACGAATATTTGCATAATTAAAGAAAGCATACATGTATGTCTGGTTTGGGTTTAAAAAATAAATGATAATTTACAACAAAAAAGAAGCGAAAGTAAACAGTTTATCGATTTGTAACATCGTGAAATTATGTGGTCGTCAAAAATGTCAGAACTTTGTGATAATCTACTCTAAACCTGAAATAATTCCATCGTCTGCTTTCAAAATGCTTTTTAAATGAATGTGACCGTATTTAGCCTGAAACATATGCCATACTGAACTGTCAGCATGTTTATGAAGACTAAATGAAAACTGCGTCTTTCAAACAACTGTTTACTATAAAATTGCTGTTATCGTGACTTTCGATAGAGAAACTAGAGATGTTCCGAAATCCTGTTTTTGTGTCAACTCGGCCAAGACGGAACAAAATCCATATTGGCCGAGTTATTCTGTATTGGCCGAGTTTGCACCTTATATTGCATAGGCAGTTTTCATCATATTAAGTCCAATAACAGTGTAGTTAATTGATAAATATATCTTTATTTATATAAGACCATCATGCATTGTTTGTGAAATTTATATGAAATAATTTTTTTTAAGATCTTGTTGATTAAACATATCTTAACAAAATAGTATTACGGTGTACAGTATATTGAATTTTATTGTGATGTTCTGAGACTTGGGTCACTGACATAAATATACGATAATGTCCTTACACAGGATGTTATTTCATGCCTTAAATCTGTTTCATCTAAACATAGTATTGTTCTTCTAATATTTTGTCTGATTGTTTATTCTATCTACAGGGGATGAGCAACAATCATCTTTTGAGGGATTGACCGGTATTGAAAGAGGTCTGAAAGATGGACTTATGCAAAAAGAGATCTTTGAAGAGGAAATTTTCTCATGTAGAAAATGTGATCAACGAAGTAAATAAAAATAAATATGAAATGAAATATTTTATTAATTTGAATCAAAGGACGACAGCTACGTTTGTGCACGTTGAGGTTTTAAATATAAAAGGGTATATTTGAATAGTCTTCATATTGACAAACCAGCTCTTTGTCTGTCTGCATGCAAACATGTATAAAATTACTGAACTAACCCAAGGAAATCTCTGGAAATGAAATAAAAGTCTGAAAATAAATCAGTTTTCAGCAATCAAATCGATGTTCAAATTAAAAATGCTGTTAAGCCAATTCAGTAAAATTGTTAGGGCAACATAGAACCTTTCATTGTATTCTTGGCTGTAGGATAATACCATCTAGGTTTTTTATTCATTCGTGTGTTCTTTCATATCGTTTTATCTAGTATTTTGAATATTCAAAGCTAAATTGTTTTTTTAATGGGGTTGATAAAAAAAGGCATAAAAATTGAAAAATAAAATCATCAAAGAGACAAGCGTTAGCCAAAACAAAGGCTACTCCGAACTTTTAATTACTTAAAATAGACACAACAACAAAACTACTAAAACATTTGTTAAAAATGATTTCATTTCTTATAGGAACTGACGGTATATGTAAAAAAACCATGTTGATTTATGAAGCTCCGTCCATTATGGTGCTTCATATTGACAGATTTAGAGAAGTATATGAATCATTCATTCATAATTTTTTTAGAGTAGTAACGCCATTTTCTAGCACAGTTTTTGGACTTTTTCGTGGCTGCTAATTATTGTTGGTGATGGTTGCCTCTTTTTAATCTGGCAATTATTTTATACAGATTCTTTTTAAATTGATTTAAAGGTGTTCCTGAATTAAAAGTTATGGAATTGATGTTATTTGCAGGCTACACATATCATACATTTTTTACAAAATAACTTGACAGAAATTGTAAATAAAACTGCAACAAATTGCAATACTAGAGCCTAAAACTGTAAAATTAGTAACTGCGACGCCAACTTTTGGTAAAAATATAAACCTTATGCTCTAATTGAGTCAATTGAGTTCAGTTTAGAAACGGTTTAAACGTTCTAATTTTAGAACTACCATGGTGGAATAGTTAAACGAAACGATAAAGTAACATATCCAGAAACATTGAATATTATAGAATATTGCAGTAAAAGAATGAAGGTAAATATGTTTGTGCACAAATCAAAGTAAAATAAAACAAGATGTGAAACAAATTATATTTGGATATTATCGCTAGTATATTATTTTTGCATTGTTCACGATACACTTTCCCGCAAAACTAATGGTTTTTTTTTCTTCAAATATCGAGGTTGTCTTATACACCTCTCGCAAAGACGACATGCATGATAACGAAGATTACCACAGTGAAAAATATCATTACGGTGATAATGTCTTTGACACGTTTTGGTGCAGGAAATTTAATCTAAACTAAAAACATTTGGTGCACACTGAATAACGCGCGTAGCGGGTTATTTAACAGTGTGCACCACATTTTTATGTTATTTCGAATAGACAGAAAAAATATTACAGTCATTTCTTATAATTTAATTCTAAATTCCATTTTAAACCGTAGAAAACCATGAAAAAACGTTGATGACGTCACGGTCACATGACTAATTTATGTCTATGGGCTCATAACAAAATAACGTCATCCATTCAAAAGACGCGTTACATCCAAAATTAAATTATTTGCACATGAACATAATAAGTTACATACATTTATATGCATAATAGTTATATACACTAAAAAGAAGATGTATAATATATTTAATAGACACAGGTGATTTAGTTTGATACATTGCAGATCATGATTTAAAGACAAAGGCTGTTTGGATATGAAATATATATACATTATATGTGGAGTCTATTTAGGTTTTGTTTTTTGATTTTATCATAGTAAAGGAGTCTAGGGGTTCCAGCCGTTTCAGCGCTACTGAGTAATTTATTTTGAAGTTTTCCTTTAAATATTTTTAAGTGCTATTATATTGGTTTGTTCCATAATTATATAATTTGCGTCTATAGATGTAGAATTTTGATAACAGAAGTATTAAGTTACATGATATAATTTTTATCTGTTTTTGTTAAAATATCAAATAAAACCAAATCAATATTTAAAGTTACTTATATTTCTGTCTTATCAAATATCCAGGAGTTAAGGTCTACCCATAATTTTAATATATATGGACACGTACAATATATGTCGTATTGTTTCGACCCCTCCGCACCCAAAACTACAAATATTTGTATCTTTAATTTTTATTTTAAGGAGAAGTTTATTCGTGCCTAAAATTTGATGTATTATTCTGTATGAAACCACTGACATTTTGATTTTTTTTGTAATATAAAAGGGCAATACATTAATATTTTTCCAATTGAAGTTTGCATCGAGAATTAATGACCATTTTTGTTCACATTTTTGTTGAGGATTTGACTTTTTACCATTCAAAATACTATACATATAGGTACATGCATTTAGACTTTGTGTCTTTAGTGATTTTTTTTATTCAATTGAACGAAATGCATGTATATTATGTAAACCATTAAGGAAAGTATGTCTTCATCACAAATTAATCAATCTTAATCTTAATATCTAAATTATTTAATAGAAAAAAAGATTTAGTTTAGAAGTCTGGCTGTACCAGTAGAATAGTAATGACAGTTAGGATACCACATTCACATTTTACTGTAAAATTAGAAACGATCCATTAAACTCTTTGTCTATATATATATCCCCTCATGGTAATATGTGTATTTTTGTCTTTCATTTTCTCTAATGAGCCTGGTCTATATGCCTTTTTTTGTTTCTTTGATACATTTGACGTGGTTATGTTCTTATCATGCTATTATAACTTTTTTTTTCTTGTTTTTTATTTTTGCTAATGTACGTAGTCTATATACCTTTTTGTGCTTCTCTGTATCATATTTGTGTGTTTTAATAGATATGAAGATTATAACAAAATATTGACTGTATCCCTATTTGAGACATTTTTACCTATTATGTATGCTTGTTTTTTTCATACATCGTTGTCAATATAATAGAGTTTAATGCGACCGTCATACGAGTGAGAGGTTAGCTTGCTTGAAAACCAGGTTTAATCATCTACGTAAGAAAATGCCAGTACCAAGTGAGGAATATTACAGTAGTTATCCATTCGTTAGATGTGTTTAGCCTATTGGTTTTCCAATTTGATTAGGGAATATTTGTTTTTAATTTTCCACAGACTTCAATATTTTTTATTTGTTTTTTACTTTTTGATGAATTTGATACTAAATATGTTACTCTTAAGGAGTGAATTGTATAAAAATAAAATACATGTGACATGCAAAAAAAAACAGGAACTAAAAACAAAAAACGAAAGAAGGGAAAGCATATATTCCTCATCAATACTAAAGTCTACAAATTGAATATATGATGTCAAGCTCTAAACCATCAAACATGTCTCATAATTTAACAGAAAAATTCAAAATCTGTCATCAACCCTAAATCTCCAAAATAACAAAAACAATAACATATTAAATCCTTCCACTGTGTATATTTTTGATGCTTTATGAACAGCTGATGAAACATATAAGAAAAGCCGTGCAATGTGTGCATGGTATAACACATTATGCATCAGGAACATATATTACTTATCATGTTGTTTACAGGTGATTCCTTAAAGGAAGTGCATGTAAAAGTGGCAGAGTTTAATAACATATGCTATATTAATGCTCTCCTTTTTATTATCGATCAAAAGAATAAGAAATTGTACATAAAGAAATTCGAAGCATCATCGTGTTGTTTAATATAGGCTGGTGATTTAAAGTAGTGCACATACGTATTCAACAGTACTAACCTTCGGTAGCTTTTATTAGTTATAACAATGTTCTTATTTGTGTTTGAAGGAACATGGAAAAGAACAGCCGCTCTCTTACATGTATGTCCTTTTTGGTGTAGTTGCCCATTCAGGGAGTCTTTCGTCTGGACATTATGTAGCCTACATTAAAACAAAACAGCGGTCCACAGCCTCGTGGTATGACTATATTAATACAACATGGAATGACCCAGAAAAATGTAAAGAGGAAGTTGAGCGTAAACTTGAAGAATTGAAGAAAAATGGATCAGAAAATCACTGCGCAGATAATAAAGGATTTACAGAGACCGAAACTACACTACACAGTAAAAATAGCTGGTTTTACATAAGTGATTCCATCGTAAGACTGTGTAAATACGAAGAAGTAATAGATAACAAAAATGCCTATGTACTACTGTATGAAAGAATTTGATAAGATTCATTTTAGAAAATGTTAAATAGCCATATGAATATCCTTTTGTTATATTGATTTTCTACCACTATGTTGTATACAAAATACTTTCTGAATATATATGAAATGATTTCCAATTAACAGTTCATAATTAGCATTCAATAAATTGTTAAATTGTACTATGAGCAATACATGTACAGTATATCATATAAAAAAGGAATAGAGATTATCAACACAATAGGTGACTTATGTTGAGTAAACTCTGCATACATTTCTTGAACACCCTATATAATTCCGGTTTTATGGGGTCTTTGTTTTAAGTATTTCATTGACTTTTGACTTTTCATCTTTACTTGTTGCTTGGTATGGTTTCGTCGATGTATATTCTGTCCTTTGATCTCCTACGGTTCTTTTTGTCATTTTGAAGGTATGCAGGTAACACATTCTTTAATATTAGGTATTTGTCAAATTGTAACAAAGTACTAAAGTATTGGTGCAAAACAATTGTGTATCTTGCAAATAAGTTGGTCATGTCAGTTAAAAATGAAGATAATTTTGGCAAAACAATCATATCACGGTTATATATTTAACATAAACATATTAGTATATAGCAACTTTTGTTATACAGTACTAACACTATATTGTACAGCAGTACACTGTTTTTGCCATTTTCATAAAATCTACGCGTAGAATGATATTCACCTAAGAGTATTGTATCGAATACCAGATTTCGCATAGAAAATATTAAAATGAGTGTGTGTTCTGGTATTATTCAAAAGATCAATACTTAAAAGCAATACATAGTTAAGAGCAAAATTTAACATAAGAACCACAAGTCACACTAATATATAAATACCATTAGACAATTAAACATTGTATGATTGAGGTTGCGTTTGACTTAAAATATGCCTTATTAACGTACACTGAATGGAAAAAGAACACAATCCGTACCACTTTTATTATTCTGACGTCATTTGTTTTGAATTTATGTTTATGTATTTTAATTCAAAACCAACGCAAGTCCGAGTCTGTAGATCAAAAACAGCTTACGAAATTTTTGAAAATACGTTTTTACTTTTAAAAGTATTTATATTATTAACAGCGTCAACAGATCATGCACTCATAAATATGTGCCATGTCATCCTTTACAAGTTTAAGTTACAATCTTTCTGTTTTGAAACGTTAAAAAATCTATACATTTTGCTATCCTTTGCATCTTGTATTACCTATTTATAGTCCGTAGCAGTTATTTTGCGTATAAAGATAAGACGCTTCCGGATAAATGAAAAATGCTTAGTAGCTCTACTTATTTTTATAACTGTGGATTTATTATCATCAGTTCGTCTATGGGATTTCTCGTAAAAAGGTGAAACAGGAACTTGAATGTCCGACGAAAGGACAATGTTCTATAAAGCTGTTTACGCGGAAACGCTTTTCATCAAGAATCAAAAACTTTGAAAACTGTAGCTATCAATGCTTGTGAAAGAGGGACGAAAGATACCAGAGGGACAGTCAAACTAAAAAAATCGAAAACAAACTGACAACGCCATGGCTAAAAGTGAAAAAGACAAACAGACTAACAATACGACACACGACACCTGACACATTACAGAAAACTAAAGAATAAGGTGCTCTGGAAGGGTACGCGAAATGCGATTTGGGGGTTAAAACAATCCAACTGAGAATAATTAATTGTGGACATTGAGAAATACAAATATCTTTTGCATTTCAACGTTCTACATGAGAGTTTGCGTGTGTACTGTAAGTTTAGTGTTGTTTCATTAGGAAATTTTAATTGACTTTACTGTTAATACCAATTCAGTTAAACATCTGACAGTTAAGCAGTTTTGTTCAAGGATATTTGTGTTGCTCTAATTCAAATTCAATGATCTGAAACGTTATTTAGTCAACACGATCCCAATATCAGAACTTTATCAATATGGATGTACTCCTGACACGAAAACTGCTGCAAAAGATATAAGGGTCAAAAAGACTAACATCTTTACTTTATAAGCGTTTGACGCGTCTGGCGTGAATACATAATCTAATCTTGGTATATGTGGTAAGTTTATTGACCAATACGCCATTTCTTACTGCCAATTCATCAGTGAATGTTTCACAGATGATATTAGATATACCCCTAACTACATGAATGGGACCTATTTACCGGGTTTGTAATAGCATGAACAACACGATGGGTGCCACATGTGGAGCAGGATCTGCTTACTATTCAGGATCCCCTGAGATCACCAAAAGTTTTGGTTGACTTTGTGTTGCTATGTCTATTGTTTTCTGTTGATCTTTTTTTCTTCTCTTTTGTCCATGGCGTTTTCAGTTTACTTTTGGTCTATGCGTTTTAATATCAATTTGGTCTATTTTGCCCCCTTTTTGATGCTCTTAGATCATTAGAAGCCATCATCGTTTGATCTTTACATTTATAGATTGTGAATTTCGATTAATTTTTGGATTCGCAATGTGGGCTATGCATTTTGTCAGCATATGTCGCTTATTCTATCAATTTACAACAAATATACAAAAAAAGTTTTGCGTCGTGTTTCTTCTAAATAAACTCATCATAGATTCAAAATGAATGTATAAGTTTTGTACATAAAAAATGTTGCCTTTAATTTAAACTCAAAATACTGGACATAATAAAAAAAATAGACATAACTTGAATCACAGATTTCTTTACATTTTGCATTTTTGTGCTGATTTAATAGAATTCCTTTTCCTACATGTTTCTTGTTTTTAATCCAAGTTTTTTCTCAAAAAACTGCCAAAATGTACCCAAAAGAAGTTTTCATTGAATATATCAAAGGAATAGGTCCGGTAAGGACCGGTTTTGGCTTCAAATTTCAAGTTCATCTGACGTAAAAATTTGACCACTTTTTAAATACTTAAGTGTCTATTTCATTTGAATCAAGTAGTTTATGTGAAAGATTTTAACTGATTTAGTCATTAAAAACGATCTGATTCAAGCTCAAATATGAAAAATCTACCAAATACGCCGAAAAATGTCACTTTTCAGATGGTTTTTGTCAAAAATGAAAGTGGCCGCATCCGTGTTCATCCTTAACCTTTATATATGTTAGGTATTATCATAAAATATAACTTACATTTCAATATTAAGTATGAACACAAATGCGGCCACTTCCGTTTTACAAGAAAACCGTCTAAAATTTAACTAAAAATGATAGAATTGTGAAGATTTCAGTAATTTAGCATGACTTTATGGTGCTAGTACCCGATATATGTTCATTGTATTGTCAAAAACAGCCCATATTTATGTAGCGAAAGCATTCTACTGTCCAATAAAAACCTAAAAGTTTACTATTTAACAATTTTGTAAAACTGCTATATTTTGAGGCCAAAAAGGGGTCTTACTGGATCTTGTCCTTTAAATGGTAAAAGCTGTTCTCTTCTAGATAAAGATCTTTCTATTTTACACGGGAAAATCAATATTAAACCATGGACTAAAGGGACAATTTATGAAGGTAAACTACTAAGTATGCATAACTTGTAAATTATTAAGTCGGGGATTTCGTTACCACACATTTATTCAACCTTTACTTTTTTACAAAATATACACAGGTTAACTTTTGAAGCTTAGATTTAAACTAAATATTTTTTTTATTTCAAACGGGTTAGCACATCTTTATTTCAACGGCAATTTTGTACACCGAGCCATGAAATTTATATGCTATCCTGGTAAACTTATCGATCCTTTAAATATACTTTTAAAATGTTATATACAAATTCAACACTATAATTACATTTTTTGAACATATTGTTTTTGTTATACATATTGTTTTAGTAAATTTTGTCAAACTGAATATAATTTTTATTCACAAATGCACACTCGTGCATATGGGTTTATCAATCTTACGATACCTGTGTTTTGGCATAAGATACGGTCATGTTTTCTCCGACTGATATTGACGTCTTTACACTAAATCCATTGGGTGTTGATTGTGTCCTGATTGAAAGTTTAAAAACAGATGCTTGATATTTTTGTTAGTTGTTACTGGCTCTCAACTTTCTATCAATAACATCTATCAGTAACTGCTGAGATATATTCGTAATGGTTAATTGTTGTTGGGATGTACAATGTTCTGTCACGCCCACTCCGTGTTCTTATTGTACGTATTTTGCTAGTATCTTTATGATGCCATGAGCAGATTTCAACTGATTTTTCATGTTCTTCCTATGGTGTACTGTTACAGCATTTGCCATGGTAAGGGAGGGTTGTTTGTCCTCGTTAATGTTTGGCCCCGCCACAATTTTTGAAATTGTCCTTTTATAGACGACTTGATGGTTTAGGTTTTTCTAATTGTTGAATAACGTACACTGACCTTTAGTTGTTAAATAGTGTGTTATCATGATGTCATTTGTGGAGGTTGTATGATTTGCAGTTATACCAAAATCTTATTTATAGGTATCGTATCTTATTTTGTTGAATTGTTTTATATTTACTTGTGGTGTGCCTATGACACTTGTGAATATTATATTTGAACTGAAGCATCAAAACATCATTCGTATTTTTATGCCCCACCTACGATAGTAGAGGGGCATTATGTTTTCTGGTCTGTGCCTCCGTTCGTCCGTCCGATTAAAGTTTTTGGTCAAGGTAGTTTTTGAAGAAGTTGAAGTCCAATCAACTTGAAACTTAGTACACACGTTCCCCATGATATGATCTTTCTAATTTTAATGCCAAATTTAGTTTTGACCCCAATTTCATGGTCCACTGAACACAAAAAATAATAGTGTGAAGTTCGGGTTAAAGGTTTTGGTCAAGGTAGTTTTTAATGAAGTTAAAGTTACATCAACTTGAAACTTAGTACACATGTTCCCTATAATATGATCTTTCTAATTTTAATTCCAAATTAAAGTTTTGACCCCAATTTCACGGTCCACTGAACATAGAAAATGATAAAGCGAGTTGGGCATTCGTGTACTATGGACACATTCTTGTTTTTTATTAATAATATAACAAATAAAGAGTGCAATCATATTTTTGAACAGAGAAAAGAATAATGTAAGAACAATAAGATGAGTAAAGAAACAGGGAAGTACTTGGAATGATACATTCATTGCCTGATGTGGTGAATTATAATTCACTTCAAGGATGAGAGAGTAAGATATGGAACATGCAAATATTATGACAATCACGTAAACTGTGATGTCTTTAAATTGACGTCATAAGAGATATGTATGTGATGTTTGGCAGATATGAACACATAATAAAAACAAATTTCCTCAAACAAAATATAGTCGTCTTAAATACTGTGTTTGCCAGCGAAAAGATCAAAACAAAATTAACTTACCGTTAGAATATTAGTTTAGTGGAACTTGTACTATGTATTATTTCAAAGTATAATAAGTCGAAGATTCGTGATTTTGCATTTGTTTCGATAGTTTGATAAATGATCAGTCGTTTCAGTACTATATGACTCACGAAAAGAATGATTTAACAAAGTATACACATTTGACGCTTATTCGGAATATATTAAATAGTTTAAAATACACTTGATTTTGGACAATACATATTTGAATCGTACCTTCATTTTTTTCCAACGAAATCGAATTTGAAACGTACTGTGATAATATATATATATATTAAGGTTTAGATATAGGAAGATGTGGCATTAGTGCCAATGGGACTACTCTCCATCCAAGTAATATTTATAAAAGTAAACCATTATAGGTGTTTTAAGAGATACCAATTTCGCATAGGTGTTAATGTTTAATTCTTTCAAATGTAGTTAAAATGTCTATACATCTAAAAATTTGAAAATGTTGCATAATTGTAAAGGAGAATATTTTGAAAGAGAGTTTAAATAATCTAGATTAATATATATAAGCATTTGACTCAGCACATGACCTTCAATCGTTAAGGAAACATACATTGAAGATTGCTGTTAGAGTCCCAGATATAACAAGATAGACGAGAAAACTCTTTAATTTAATTAGCGATTTACACATATGACAAACAGAAAACAATGAAAGCCCCTGAAAAATATTAATGGGCTACGAACCTGGGAAGAAATGATTCGTTAGGTAAAACCTGTCTGTGAGCACAGACTAAATCACCAAATATATGTAGGACTCGGAACCGCGATGGTACTCCGAACCGCGATGGTCACGCTGAAGTGCGATGGTCTACGCTGAAGTGCGATGGTTAACACGCTGAAGTGCGATGGTAACATAAATATTGTGACGTTAACTTGTTGATATTTACGCTGGAGTGCGATGGTGGTTACGCTGTAGTGCGATGGCCAACTTGAGACCTAGAGTAAAAGCAAAATGCACATGGGCTGTTGTAATACAATAACACAATTAATATTTGGCTGCTAGCCTCTTATTTGGAAGATGTTTTAACTTCTGTTTCGATCAAACCAAAGACTTTAATTTTTGTTTTTTATCTAATTTTCCAAGTCTCCAATTATTCTTTAAGTACGCAAGAGTATGGAATAAGGTGTTCAAAGGAGAAATAAAAAAAAAAGATTCAGAGTGTAGGTCTTTATAATAGTACTAAGAAGTGTCCATCTTATTTACTTAAATATTATGATAAAACTTAGTAATTGCTCACATTCTTCAATTTATATATACATGTTGTACCTTGAATGTCGGAACAGTATCCACGAAGTAAAAATACCGACAAGTAAATGTATGCTTTACTAATAGCGAAGCTTGTCACGAAAAACAAAGATGAAGATGATAAATTGGGAAGTACACGTAGGGTTTAGTCAGGTTAATTTCTGTCTGATATGTTTTAGACTGAAACCATAAAAAAAAAAAACAAGAGCGACGGTGTTCTTTCAAAACAAAACAAAAATATCTCGGGAATAAAAGAACATTATATGAACTTAATATAACAAAATCATTGAAACATTGCTAATTTTATCATTATAAAAAAAACAAGCCAAGAAATCCTCGCTAAAAATTTCGGTCGACCTCCTACGGCAGTCATTAGTAGCTAAAGATTTGATTTCATTCAAGAAATTAATTTATGACCTTCATGTACGTGTCGCTTAGAACACGGTCATATACCAAATGGTCAATATTAATCATCCATGTAATTTGCTCTAATGGATATTTGCAGAATTTCAACGGAAGCAATTTCTTGGCATGAATTTAAATTGTCCACATAAAATCACGTGACGCTTACCGTAAGATAAATTAAGATTTATATTTAGATTAGTATGTACTGTATTTATCGTACAAAAAGTCTGCGCCATAATTCAGAATACTGGTTAGCCCAATATTTGGTGACCAAGTTCATCTTTCAGCCGCTTTGCTGCCTAAAATGTTTAAACATATTTTTTTTAACCTCAACATGTGATGTTTAAAACTGTTCGGGACTTGAATTGTTTGTTTCTTTCTTATTTCCTTACTTTTCTTTGTTAGCATGAAACCTTCATCTACAAACCCTATTCTCCTGCCTGCGAATCCATGTTCTATTTTGAAAACGTCATATTATTCAAACGTCATACACAAAACCATCGCACTTCAGCGAAGGGACCATCGTACTTCGACGTGGACCATCGCACTTCAGCGTGACCATCGCACTTCAGCGTCCCCATCGCACCTCCGAGTCCTACATATAATATAGGTTGCACTTAGTAAATACAGCTGTTTCTCAAAACACGCCTCTTTAGGGGAGATCTTGAATATTCATAGAAAACTGATTTTGTTTACATACTGGTTCCCAGTTATGCTCTCTGTGTTCCATCTCACAGAAACATAACTTGGGAATGTTACCAGTAAATAAACATGTGCATATTGTTTACATTGAAATCTGTGGTAACCTTTCATTCGAGATAGGGGTAGTTAAGAAAATTAGTGTTAGTTTGAACTCTGAGAAGTTCAGGTCATATAAACGTTAAAAATATGCCGCACAGCCCTATATTTTGACCTTTGAAAAAAATTGTGGTGCATATGAACTTTCAATTCTAGGATAAGATTTTTTTCAAAACTTCATAGTAAGAGTGGTACAGTTTTAGCCGTAAAAGGAGTTCCTATGGGAAATTACATTGTCACAATATTTACAGAAATGCAACCTACAGTGTAATATATTCAGGGATTGGCACGGTTACAAACACATGTAATGTAATCAATTTCAATCGATTATCTTATCAATTGGTTACATTACTTTCCGATTACTTAACATAACCTGCTACATAAGTTGATAAATGACAATGGCGTTGCTCAACGTATTTATGAAAAAATTTACAAATTTCCAAACAAAATAATTAGTTCGCTAAATTTTAAAGAAATAAATTTACAATGTATAATTAAATGCCTGCATGCATTTATCGTGTTGTTTTAATTATCTACGTAATCATAAATTAAGAAACTGTCAATGAAGTTAAACTTATAACCTAAGAAAACATATTGTTAATCTCACAATGATGATAAATGAAAGCAGAGTCTGCATTTCACTGATAACATATCTTTGATTATCTAATTAGTAAAAACACCGTGACATTTGAGTATACTGTATTATATATTTAAATGCATGAACAATATATATGTTAAGTGTCTAAATAAAAAAAAAAACATGGATCGATTACGGAATAAGAATTTCAATGCATTTCTGTTTTGTCCATAAAACTGTCATAGCATGATGAATCAAACGTTTTTCTGTTCTATTTATAATCTGATTTCTTATTGGCATATAAAAGGTCTGAATGTATCGACAAACATTAAAAGACATTTGCTTCTAAAGCTTGAAAGGTAAATATGTCAAGAAATGGCGTACAACAGTCAACATTGTGTTATAATATTAATTACTATAAAAAAAAAATATGTATCAATGAAAGATAAAAAGACATATAAACAAAACACGTAAGCGAAAATGAAGGACAAGAATACAAAAATAATCATAAAACAATAACACAATTACGGAGGGTATAAGTATGGATTCACATCAAATTGATATTATACCAAAACAGACTAAACAGTAAAAGTAGTATTCATAAAGACAAATAAAAGAGTACTATAACACATTCAGTTTTACCCAGAATCAAATTTGTATTTTTTATGATTAAATGTTCAGAGGTTTAAATGATGTATTGTTGTTTTGGAGAAATCTGTAATATTTGTAATGAAACATTAAACATATGAATCATGGTTTACATATAACATTAAAGGGGCACTAGCTGCCAAATTCATGTTCACCGATTTGACTCAAATTCTCATATTGTATTGATAACAATGTTAAACATTTTCCCAAATTATCAATTTACAGGACATGGTCTCAGTAAGATGTAGCTTCGTTTCGATTGAAATTTAGTCAAGCAGCCATCTAATTAACTATCGAGTTGACCTTCTATGACCATATAAGCAATGTAGACATAAACAAAGATATTAATAGATTAAGCAACTCGTGCAATTGGATTTTTATAGGTACATGTATATTAAATTTTGTATTACAGATTAAAAACTTTTGTTTATCATCGTTTTTACCTTTAAAAGAATAATTTTGTGTGGATCGAATCAGTAAATCAAATTATTTACCTTTGTTTTACTTTCAATGTTGACATTCTTTTCCTTTAAATACCCGTACACGGACAATGCATGCGTTATTCTATCACTTTCTACGGGGTTAAATTGGAGTTCACATGAATACGGATTAAATGAGGTCGAATTATTCACTTGCAAGTGAATAATTCATTTTCAATGTTTATTAGCTTAATTTGACAAAATTGAACCATTTTAGCTGATAAAGTAAATTATCATTTCACTATTTCACTTTCATTAATGATTGAACAAAAATATTCATACTTTTGATTTTTTTTATATATCTCTTAGCTAGTGCCCCATTAAGGTGGTACCAATCACCTTGATCAAAATCAATTCGGCGCGTTTTCATTATATTTTGACAAAATGTTTAATTTGATTCTTTGACAAAAAAATATTAAATTCAAAAAATTACCACACATTTTATCTGTAAAATTTCATTGGATATATAACGTTTTAAAAAAAACATTAATTTTTATCTTTGAGAATCTTTAAAATTTTTCCATAACAGTAGAACGTGATTAAAACATTCAGATTTTAACAAAGTTATCTCCCTGTTGTGTTATATACCAACTTAAGAACATATATCTTATCGATAGATATATATATTTTATCTAAATATATTTGATCAGACAATCTGCCTTGGCGCGACAAAACATTTTGCATTGTAACTTGAACACTTCAAACCACGTTCACACATAGTTAGACAAACGAAGCAAAAACTTTTCTTACAATGATAACATCTCATTTCTTTACACATATCAAGATGTTGGATCAAAGCTCCACAGCTAGGGCATACGCGAATTGAAGGCACATCTTTAATATTTGACATAGGCATAGTTTTTGTTTCGCAATTGTTTATCATCGATTGGATGGCTTCTTTTGACAGACACTTATGATTGTCTTTCCATGGAAGTTTGCATTTCCAACAAAATTCATATAGTTCGCCTTCCTTCGAGCACTTCATACAAACTGCTCTGTCGTTATTCCCTGCTATTCGTTGGCAGTAATATCCACATTTAGGGCATTCATCTCCAACAGAATTCAACGAAACCTTCATACCCCAGAATAACTTCTCGTCCAATGACATTTGTGCCTTCTCAGAAGTATCCTGGAAATCCCATTCCTTTTTGCAGCTGAAACATTTCAACACTGACTTTCCAGATTTCAACTGAACAGTTATGTTTTGATACAATGTGTCTGCAGCTATAGAAAAAATAAAATAAGATGTAATTTGTGAATGATACTTGAAAGCAAGATTATCACGGAAAAAAGAACTTTGGCGTATTGAAATCTAAATCGCAAAAAAACTTAAACAGAAATACAGAAAAAAAAGCAACACATCGTACGATGGAGATGTTTATCATACCTTCTTCTTTCAGCAGTAAAATTAGAAAGGGTGATTTTGTAAAGCAAAATACAACCAGGGTAATGGTATGTGTTTTTAAATTCAATCATTTAAATTGATCTTTACTGCGTCTGGCCATAAATTGTAATTGATAACAAAACATGAATAAGTCTGCCATTTAATTCATCAGTCGAAAAAGAAATTAAAAGACGGCAAAAATAAGTCAGTTGAGTTTGCTCATTACAATTCTCTAAAAAAAACTCGCGGCTCGGGAAATTTTACAGTCCCTCAACTGGTATTTTTCGCATATAATACCTCTCCATTACATAATATATCTGTTCAACATGGCAAAACTTTTAGGAATTTTTAGTACTCAATGCTCTTCAACTTCGTACTTTAATTGGCCTTTTAAACATTTTTTGATTCGAGCGTCACTAGTATCTTTGATGAGTTTATTTATATTCAATAAATAATGAGTAGCCAGTCATAATTATCAACTCTTTCATAAATGATATAAGATAAAATCATCAAATAGTTTTGGCATAATTTAAGTTATTCCATTTTAAAATTAACAACGTATGCGTTGAGAACGTTTATTGAAATAGGAAAAAAACATATAACGAACGCACGTTTATAACTTCGCGAACTTTCGTGTAACCTGGGAACACAAATATTCAAAACATCAAGGTATTTTAAGCTTCATTACATATTGCAGTAAACATGGAACTCAATGGTATAATTGAAAAATCTACACGAATAAATATCACTCATTAAGTGAGAAATAGTATGTCAGAATTAATGGCATCGCTGTTTATGTTCTTAGACATCGAATTATAATGCTTCCTATCAATAATATAATTTTAGAGAATTTTGAAAATAACTGATTTCTTTCTATTTCCAAATAATATTTTTGGATTGCGGGGTCCTCATTTTAAATAAATATTTCCGTTTCTAATTTTTGTGGAAGTAGCTTTATTAAAATAGACAACTGAAAAAGTTTTAAATTTAGAAGAAAATATCTTTATGCATGATCAACAAGTGATAATATGAGCTTCTGCTAACTGATGATACCCCCGCCCGAATATTTCGTTAAGTAGGAAGTTGTTGAATGATGAAAAATGCATCAAACAGTATAGATAATTTTTATAAAATCAGAAACAAGTTTCAGAAACCCTTGTATTGCAGTTCTTGAGAAAAATGTATCGACAATTTTCAACTTGGTTATCATGTGTAAAATGATACAAATGTACAATAAACAGACATGAGTGATGAATCTGAAAACGCATTACACGATAAACATGATAAATCTGATTTATAAAAATCCCGAAACCAAATTTCAGAAA
This sequence comes from Mytilus galloprovincialis, assembly GCA_037788925.1. NCBI lineage: Eukaryota > Metazoa > Mollusca > Bivalvia > Mytilida > Mytilidae > Mytilus > Mytilus galloprovincialis. The sequence continues at coordinate 46,310,746 of CM075333.1, read as the reverse complement.
TCCTTGTATTTAAGTTCTGCAGAAAAATGTAACGAAAATTTTAAACTTGGCTAACTGTGTAAAATGATAAAAGTGTTCAGTAAACAGGAACTCGCTGAGTGATGAATCTGCAAACACGTCACAAGTTAAGGCTAACTTATATATAAACCCTGAAACCAAATTACATAAATCCTTGTATTGCATTTCCTGAGAAATATGCGACAAAATTATTTATGGAACGGATTGACGAATGGATTGATGGATGAATGGACTGACGGAAAGACAGAGATAAAACAGTTTACCCCCATTTTTTAAAGCGGGTTTAAAGCGTAGCATAATACATCTTTACTGATTGGTTAGATATAAGAGGTTGTGGTATTAGTGTCAATAAAACAATTCTTCATCCAATTCACAATTTGTAATCGTAAACCATAATAGGTCAAAGTACAGTCTTCGTAAAGCTTGTTTCAGTGAGTTTCGGATATTTATCATAAAATAACGACAAAAAAAGAAAAAACATATACAATAACATGAAGAAAATGTGCAAACCATTACGAACTTACCCATTGCGTGCCCGCAAGACAATAACGCTCTTGGTTCTGTTTCACCTGGGTATGTACTGTCAGGTACAGTTGTACTCAAATGAGTAGGAATTATACGTGCGTTTGGATGTCGGACTACTTGAAGCACATTAGTGGTATCAAGCTTTTCGTCATTTTCGTGTGTAATACCATAAAGTTCCGATACTATATCTATTGAACCAGGGGGTAAATGATGTTCCTTTTCAATCATTGTTTTAAGTTTTTTTACTGTAACATTCTGCAAAAAATTAAAAACACGTAAATATGAAACAAGCCAGCTTCAAACACAATTTCAACATTGGTCTAACTAGTATGTATAACTTTGCATTCACCTCATGTAAAGCTATAATGTTTTGCTAGGCGTTGGATAAACTTTCTAGACTTTTTGGTATCATCATGTTAATTTTAAAAGACGTTCTTCCTTCTCAAATAGTTATGCCACGAGCTTTATTGAAAAGACATTTATTTCAAAATCCGCATTTAGTGTCGAAAACTTTGCATCTTTAATGCAATTGTATATATTATAAACTCTATGTTTGTTGATCTTTGATTTTTCTTTCTATAGCAATTCGTTTATTTGTCCCAATTCAAAAAACTTTAAAACGCTACCAGAAATATTAATACTACTTCTTCAGTTTTCCTTAACACGAATTGGTGAGGAATATGTGTATTAATTTCAATGCTTTGTACATTTTGTTGTACACCAGCAAAAGTACATTAAACAGCAGTATGAATGATGATTAATCCTGTGATATTTACCAGTATAAAAAAATGATTATTACCTGCATCAACACCATAGAGCTCCTTCTCAATCTCACCTCTCTTAAATTAGTATTAGGTTTTATTTCCGCATCTGGCTGTAACTATACAAGGTGTATAGAATGAAATTCAAAACAGTGTAGCTGTGGCCATTGATTGACACATTAAAATCATCCATTGACTGGGACAATTTACGTGAACGTTTGTCTGTAACGACCACTGTTCACGACGTACCTTCGATAGACATTTAAACCGTGGGGTCACCAAAGGTTTCTTAACGTCTTTAATTATAAAATAATTCGAAAAATTAATCAGGAATAACCTTTGTGTTTTGATTTATATAATTGATATAAATCCAAATATCGTGTTATTTCTGATTAATTTTTCGAATTACTTTATTTAGGTGTTGAGAACCTTTGGTGACCCCATAGTTTAAGTGTCTTTAAAAAGTACATAGTGAGCATTGGTCGTTAAATACAAACGTTCACCTAAATTGTATTAGTCAATGGATGATTTTAATGTGTCAATCAATGGCCACAGCTACACTGTTTTGAATTTCATTCTAAATTGAAATGTTAGATATTTAATAACTTTTTATATATTTGTACAATTACTCATCGGTCTTTTGTTGAAACTTAAACAGTGGGACGTTGGTTTGCTTGTTTTGTTTGTTATATGTTTGATATTTCATATCATTCTATAGCTTCTAAATTATATACAGCATAAGAGTTTATAGTGATGAAGTCGATAAAGTGAAAATTCGCCAAGGCTCCGTGTTGAAGGCCGTACTTTAACCTATAATGGTTTACTTTTTTAAATTATTATTTGGATGGAGAGTTGTCTCATTGGCACTCACACCACATCTGCCTTTATCTAATTACCTGCTTACAGCTTATTGGGTTGGTATCTTTATACTTGTTATCATTATCAAATTTGCACCTTTTTTTCTCTGTTTGCTAGTAGTCAGATTGGTTATTGCACCATCGTTGGTCTCTTTTGGATTGTTGTTCATAAATTGATAATCGCACGAATTCTTATTACGTTTTTTACTTTAAAACCGAACGTGGTGATAGGACTGTTTCTAAGTCTGCAGAAAAGGCAATACCAACAAGACTACCAAACTTCATATATTCAATTTAATAAGTTATGAAGCTTGCATTGATCTGTATCGTGTGATGTTATATTTTAATTAAAAAAATAATCAAATTATAGTCATAACTGGAAATTGTCATCATAAAAACTCAATATAACTCACCCTGTGATAATCATAATTAAGGTCGCAATTGAAATAATATATAGCAAAAAAGTATAACACAAATAGTCCATAAATATTTCCTTAACCCTACAAACTTTGGTAAATTAGAATCGAAATAGGATTAATAGCTCGGTAAAGCTTGCATCACACTTGCTTCTTAGTCTCGTACAAATACAGCTAATATTTGAAGACATTTAATATCTGTCCCTTTGGTATCTTTCGCCCCTCTTTTTTATTTTTTATATCTATCAGTGAATAAGAGTGTTAACTTCTTATGCAATGGAAGACCCATGTAAATGGTGTTTTATTTGTCCTTTTGTCTTTTATTTTCAATTTTAATGTGTTTTCTGTGCATCTTGATATACTTATTTTCATAAATCGTTTTAATTTGTTTGTTAACATGTTTTGTTAGTTAACAAGCAAAATAAGTTTGAATACTTACATTCTCAACCTCAGCTTCCAACACTTCAGACGATGACAAAAATGAATAGCGTGCTCGCAGCATTATGATAAAAATAACCTTCAACAAGAAAAACGGTGTTATGAATATATTTATATAGAAACGATTGAGTACTTGTGCTATCATAACTCAATAATACATTATTTTATGTTTTAAATACCGTTGCATTAATATAACAATACGAAGATAAGATGAAATTGACAATGATGACCTTCCAAATGAAGTAGTAATTTATTTGTATATAAACACAGTTTGTATGATGTTCAATATAGATGTTACATGTAGTTGAGATTGACAGTGTAAGCCGTATTTTTTATTGGGTAAGCATGAATTGTACCCATATGGTATGATGGCTTTAATTATTTAGGAATCGTCTACAATGATACAAGGATGGTTTCATTTTCTGTTATCTTCACAATTTTACGTATTTCCAACCAAAACCTTTTTAATTTTACATACAATATCATGAGCACAACTTTAACACTTTTAACACTTTCGGTGACGGAATTTGACTACCCTAGGTGGGTTTTTGTAATTGTGTATGCTGTTCAAAGCAAAAAAAACGGGTTCATAGTGAAAAGCACATTACATAGAAATTTAATTACATTTAATTGAACTCAACTACATGTAAATAATTATAGAACTTTGTTTTATAAATCTTTAATATGAATCCATAAAAAATGCTTTTCATTTTATTTCGGTTTATTCTATATATTGAAAAAAATTCAAGAAATGTAAAAATATATATGTCATGTTTAGAAGTTATGTCGACAACCAAATTTCTTTTAAAGTGTTATGTTCATTGGTTTAAATGTACATGTTATAATAAACGTATTTTACACATTTCGTGTGGTTCAAGTTTTACCCCAGACGCTATATATATCTACCTCGAGAAAGTTATGACAGAGAACAACGTACTTCTGATATCACTTTACAATTTCAAACCATAAAATTGAGAATGGAAATGGGGAATGTGCCAAAGAGACAACAACCCGACCATAGAAAAAAACAACAGCAGAAGGTCACCAACAGGTCTTCAATGTAGCGAGAAATTCCCGCACCCGGAGGCGTCCTTCAACTGGCCCCTGAACAAATATATACTAGTTCAGTGATAATGAACGCCATACTAATTTCCAAATTGTACACAAGAAACTAGAATTAAAATAATACAAGACTAACAAAGGCCAGAGGCTCCTGACTTGGGACAGGCGCATAAATGCGGCGGGGTTAAACGTGTTTGTGAGATCTCAACCCTCCCCCTATACCTCTAGCCAATGTAGAAAAGTAAACGCATAACAATACGCACATTAAAATTCAGTTCAAGAAAAGTCCGAGTCTGATGTCAGAAGATGTAACCAAAGAAAATAAACAAAATGACAATAATACATAAATAACAACAGACTACTAGCAGTTAACTGACATGCCAGCTCCAGACTTCAATTACACTGGCTGAAAGATTATGATTTCATCAAATGAATTAAAATTATCAGTTACTACATTAAACTATGATAATTTTATATACAATGGAGTTGCTATATAAGAAGATAGAAAAAAAATGTAATTTATATTGTCAATCTTGATTGAATTGTAATTTTGTGTTGTTTTGTAAAACATTTTTAGTACAGATACTTTCTCTAATTTTCAGATCATACCTCTCTCTCAAATCTATAACTATCTGATCTTTGAAATTGAAGAAGATTATAATGAAATAATTAGAAAAACACAAAACAAATGATGTTTTTAAATACAATTAAATTTAAATAAATATACGTATTTTTTTTGTGTATTTATTTGGGATTCTTTTTGTATCAGCACAATCCGAATGAAAAACCTGAATATTGAACAATATTTGATTGCATAAGAAAACTCAAAATAATTACCTAGCTAGCCAAGTTGAGCTGCGAATCCTGTGTCAAGGCTAAAGTCCTTGATTTATCCCCAATTTGTTCACTTGATGTATAAGAAGGTGGACGTAACACATGAACGCTACTGACTGTTATCGTATAATTAAGACCTTTTGATATTCATGATAAATCAAAACATGTGATTGATAAACAAATACGTTATCAGTGGTGCACATGACATGCGTGCAAAGTCCATTTTGTGCAATAAAAAAAATCTCAAACATTTAATTTTCTTTATGTTTTTAATTTATAACTGATTTAAACTTAGCCTGATTTGAGTAACAACATTTACAATATAACCACGACAGGACCAATGTAACACTTTATTGTCAAATATGTTGAATGACACATTTTGTAAAATATTCATCGTTCTTTGCCTCATGATCAGTATTATGGACATGCAAAAATTCAATTTAATGTAAAACTGACATTTCAATTTTCAATGATTATGTAGTTACAAAAATATCTAATAAACATTACTGTCCTTATTTGGTTATTTTTCGGTCCCTTCTGATCAGGTGCCAAAAAAATGATGAAGGTTCATTTCAATTGAAGAAGGATTTGTAACCGAAGTTATCTTCACCAATGTATATGCGTTCGTAAGATCACTTTGAATGCGCAGCAATATAACTTTGTTTATGTGGACATTTATGTTATTTTTGTATATATAACGACTAAAAATGAAGTGAACCATATTTGATTGAAATGCCATAAGACTTAGGACAGACAAATGATTGTTTGCAATGTTCTTTATGACACGTGTCACCGCAATATACGTGTAGTCTCTCCGTATATTTACAATACATATGTCGTATTTGTAGTAGTGCAAGTACATAAATACAGCAGTAGTATTCCGCTGTTTTAACATCATTAATCGATTAAACTTATTCAAATTCCCGTCACAAACCAAACGAAGGGAAGTACATCACATTTAATACGGAAACAACGTTACAACAGAACCACTGAAATGCAACAAAAACAGACGCCAATATACAAGTACATAATAATGGAATATTGATAGTAACTGTCAAATTTTGACTTAGTACAGGGCAAGACAAAAAATGATGTCATGGACCCGGTTTAATGGCTAATCAAACCTCACGATTAGAATGCAATGTTCAAAATTCGACTAAAATGAGAATATTTTATGACATGAATACAGTACACTTAAACACAAGCACACTAAGGAAAGACAAATGCACAGATATTTAATTTAAGAGCACATTACACCATCCAAACCACAGAATAACAACGGGCAAAACTCATGAATTTACGAAAATACACCTGGTCATCACAACAGGATAATTAACTGTGCGCCAAACGAATGTATCAACGCCACAAAAAGTGACATGTTTGTGACGTTTATTTTACACGTTTATTTTATCCCTCGGTTTTAGTTTGTTATCCCGATTTTGTTTTTTGTCCATGGATTTATGAGTTTTGAACAGCGGTATACTACTGTTGCCTTTATTTATCACAGACTTTTTTCTAAAAATATAATATAAAATAAGGATTGATATAAAAAAAGAAGATATGGTATAATTGACTATGAGACAACTCTGCACCAGAAATCTAGTGACACAAAAATAAACAATTAAAGGTCACTGTACGGTCTACAACAATGAGCAAAACCTATACATCATAGTCAGCTACTAAAGTCCCCGAAATGACAATGTAAAACAATTCAAACGAGTAAAATAACCTGGGACAGTGGTGTAACAGTACTACATTACAACGAACTATAAAAATCAGTTGAAAAAGGATTGACTTATCAGATGGATACAAATACAAATACTACACGTGGACGGGAACTTGTATATCTAAACAACAAAAAGACACTAACTTTGCAATCATGGTAAAAGTGTTATATTATGGAATATGATTTATAACAAAACCAATGTTGTTCGGGACTTTATCTGCAGATTCAAAATTGTTTTTGTAAAAGAGCTCTGTCAGGTGATAAACATTGTTTAGGATTTTAGATTTATACATGAAATGGGTACTCATAGAACCATTTGAATCTGTATTAACAACAGATGGCAAAATTTAGGGTTCTATGCTAGTTTTGCATAGCGGCCATTTTGCTTTATTATGACGACAGCTATTACAATAGGATTATATATGCCCCTTGAATAAAAATGCCAATATGCCAATTCCTTTATCGAATTAACAATTTGTCGCATATAGGTGAATTGTACATGTTTTTGGCATCTGGTCGTGTAGAATTGAACATTGTCTACATTGAAATCATTCGGGCTTTTAAGTTTGAAAATCGGAAGCGTAACCAGGTGGTAACCGTAGTAAAATTGCTATATAAAATGTCAAAAAATCGTAAAAAAGCAAGATTCAAAACACAAATTAAAATGAAAGAAGATGTTGTTCATAATATTTCCGCATATAGGGCAACACCTTGTAAGTTGAATTTTAAAGTTAAAAATTTTAACTTACCTGCTTTATTAAGTTTGTGGCCAAATTTTTTCAGAAATATGATGATTTCAACTTTTCCATTTCGTAAAATGTCAAATGTAAAGCATTTTCCCTTAGAATAACACATTTCTTTTGTAAATATCCGCCAAAGGAAGTTTTCAAAAACACGTTAGTTTCAGATCCATTACGGAAAACGACTGGAGTATCCGCAAATTTTGTACAATTTATATATTCAATCTTCAACTAAGGGAAGTAATTCAATTAAAAGGGCCAAAGTCACGTGGTACAAATCATATTAATAAAGTGCCTTTGATTTTGCCATATGATCCAACAAGCACAAAGGCTGACTGAATCTGGTATAAAATACATCAAAATTGTGTGTATCTAGTCTAATTTATTTCAAAGAGATTTATTGTTGTCAGTTTTCAAGTCACGAGAAATAAAGTTATATATTGTGTTAGGACTTGTACATGTACAGCTAAATGTAATCAAGTGTAGTAAGCAGATTTATACATATTTATAGGTTGTCAACAGTGGGATCTTGTAACACTTGTTTATTGGTGGAAATTTTAATCGCAATGTAATTGGTATGAGTCTTATATAGTAAAGAAACAGACTGGTCCTGAAAGCAAGAAGATTTCTTTTTATGGCATTGATCCTTGATACAGGAGAGTGCCTATATCAGTATTGTTTAGACCGGTCCCTATTTGGTGGTGTAACTAATAAACATATGCAAGCCTTTCTAAATTATGTTGTAAATGAATCAGTATTGATAAATGAACTAGTTAGTATTATCTCGACGATGTAGGGTAGAGGTATCATCAGTTCAAAGTGTTTGTGTGTGGCAATAAATGACATCCATGTATATTTTTCCTGCTCAATATATATTGCTATATATCGGTGTAGGTATAGCCAATGCTTATATTTTAATGTTACTTTGATACAGGGCCTCAAATATTATTATTCGACATGTATTCAGTTTTGCACCAAATGTTAGGAGTGTGAAGTTAAGGCTAATATATATATTTTATGTTTTGCCATTACTATAACTTCATGTTCTGTTGACAACTTGGTAAATTTCGTTTTTAGTTGAGGCAAGATTCTGTATGTTATGCAGTGCAAGTAGATGCATGTAAACAGCAGTATATGATTGGGAATGTTTTCGAGTAGTTATAACTTCATACTTGTTTTGGCTTTTTAACTTTTTTGGATTCGAGCGACACTTATGAGTCTTTTGTAGATGAAACGCGCGTCAATGCCAAATTCAATCCTTGTATCTATGATACATTTATGTATATTTAATTGAGAATGGAAAGGGAAATGTGTCAAAGAGACAGCAACCCGACCAAAGAGCAGACAACAGCCGGTGGCCATCAACGGAGAGATAAACTTCTGCATCCGGAGGCGTGCCTATAAACAGAAATGTATAGTAACTAAGTGATAATGGACGTCATACTTAACTCAGAAATATACAAGAGAAACTAAAATTAAAAATCATATCAGATATAACATTTTTTTTCAATTCTAACATATTTATTACCCTGTTAATAAACCGCTGCTATTTCTTTTTTAAATCAATTAAATTGTCTATTAATTATTGGAACACTATTATTATAATTTTGTTTTTCTTTTACAACTAAGTTAATGTAACTAGTCGAGTTTAAAAGGTGTTGCCACCTTTCACTCTTGAAACAACAAATATCGTTGCTCGGTCAATTAATCCGATATCGGCTAATCGTTTACTTTTCTCAGGAGAGTCGTGCCGATACTGTTTGCCGTTGTAAGTAAATGTTAGATATTCAGTTTCAATATCAAGAGTAGAGGATAATCTTTTGAAAAGATGGTCTAGAGTATCAGCCTGAAAAACAGAGAAAAGAGTTATAGTAATACAGTGGTGACTCACATCATACGATGAGACTTTGGATATCGGTTTTTTTGGCAATTCTAAATTTCTTTTACAATGTTTTGATATTTAAAACATTATTCTACGGGTCATAAAGATTTTTAGAGTAGTGTTTTTTCCATTGAAATAGACATACACATTTTTAAACTTGAACAATTAATTTTACCTGTGTGTTGATTTATATTTCTACAATGTACATTGATATTTTATGCTATTACAATATATGAATGGAAACCCATTTTCGCTATTCATTATGATTTATACAGTTGTATGCCATCCTGCATCGGAAACATAGAAAACTATTTTATTGCTGAAACCATCGCCACTGAATCAGTAATTTCTTTTTCAAATCCCTTAAGGATGTACTCAGGTGAGGTTAGGCAAAAATTAATAAATTAAGAAGTTAAAATTGATACCATTATCTGGTAGAGCATCAATTAAGGATAAAAATAAGCAAAAAATATTGATAGGTCATGGACCTCCTTTTCGAGATATTTGAGATTTAAAATATTGGCGGGAAAAGGCTGACTCGGACTTTTACCTTATATTTGCATTGGTATTATAAGGTTTCAAAACAAAAGAACGAAAATTAAGAATCTTCTAAAATTTTGGTAATTGACCTTTCATGAGCTATTAAGTCTTATATGAAAAAATAAATGGGTGTTATGGGGCAAAATATTTTACATTGTATTGTATGGAAAAACACCAAGGAGTCCGAACATTTGACATAAATTCCAAAACCTCACCTAAGTACATCCTTAAGTGTGAACTATAATGGATAATGTGATATAGATACAATGGATAAAAATTTTAGTCCTGGTATCTATGATGAGTTTATCTATAACTAAAACTATTGTGTTGATGTCTTGTAAAAATTAACGCCTATTCTTAATTAGAAGCTATTGTAAGTGAGTTTGAATAACCATGTTATAGTGTAAAACGATCCATTACCTGATTACAATAAATTAAATATCACAAATAAATGTTTAAAAATACAAATACATTATAACAAACACGTCTGTCCTTTAAGATCTTCATATTATCAGGCATCTGAATATTATCTGTTCATACAAAATTAGTAATATTCGAACTCATTTCGATTAAAATTGAAAATGGAAATTGAGAATGTGTCAAATGGACAACAACCCGACAAAGAAGATATACATAGTGCATATAATAAGTGTACTTCCGAAATTTTTAACACGAAGCCTAATTCTATGCACATCACGATTTTCTAGCATAGGAATTTGCGATATAACATTTGTAAAATTGTGTTGTAAAACAGATGAAATCATATTATATTAATTTATAAAACAATAATGGACAAAAAGAATGTAATCATTTTTATTTCAAACATATGGAATATAAAAAAAGAAGATGTTGTATGATTGCCAATGAGAAAACTCTTCACAAGAGACCAAGATAACACAGACATTAACAACTATAGGTCACCGTACGGCCGTCAACAATGAGCATAGCCCATACCGCATAATAAGCTATAAAAGGCCCCGAAATGACAATGTAAAACAATTCAAACGAGAAAACTAACGGCTTATTTATGTAAATATTAAACAAAAAAACATTGAATTACATGCTCCTGACTTGGGATAGGCACATACATACAGAATGTGTGTGTGTGTGGAGGGGGGGGGGTAAACATGTTAGCGGGATCCTAACCCCCCTAACCTGGGACAGTGGTATAACAGTGCAACATAAGAACGAACTATAAAAATCAGTTGAAAAAGGCTTAACTCATCAGATGGACAAAAGTACAAGTGGACGTGGAATATATAGCCAACATTAGTCCGATAATAAACGACCAAACTCGCTTTTATTACACAAAATATCTACAATAATATACAAAACAAGAATAAAAACTGGAAAACCAGAGAGTATGGACAAAAAAGAAAATTCTGGGATTCGAACCTTAACAGACAAGACCTACACTTTAACTCATTCATCTTAACCATGAAACCTCATGGCTACCAACTCATATTGTACGTTTGCCTAATATTAATATAAAGGTACAAGCCCTGTGTGTCTGTTGAACCAATGTATATCATATATTCATTTATATATATAAAATATAAATATAAATCGTAACCAATTGGTAGCCCAGAGGTTTCGTCGATAGAAGTCAGTAACATTTAACAAAATTCGTGGTTGGTTTCGATTCCCAGTGAAGGCATATAGAAATTACAAAAAATTAAAGGTAACTTTTAAAATAATGCCATTAGTAAACAGAAATCAGTAAATTAGTCAATTCAACCTTAATGAAATTAGACACACAAATGAAACAATAGAATATAATCTGGTGAGTCCATTTTAGCGACGGATTAAGGAAGCGTTGATTCTAGAGAAAGAATCCATGGTAAATGAATAGGCTGACGTCACCACAATGGTTTAAATATATACAAGTACGTCTTAACAAGTGACAACTCTGCGATAAATCAATCGGTAAAATCACCAGTTATAAGCATATTATAGTCCAGCGGATATCAGAATAATTGATCACTTTATGGTAAAAGCATGAAACTTAGCATAGTGAAAGATTAAGGGGTATAGACAAAATTCAGATATGGAGCCACAAAAAAAAAATCCAATATGGCCGCCAAATTCAAGATGGCCGACATTAGTATGACAAAGTTCACTTGATGAAGTCTTCCAATTTTAATGAGTTCAGAAGATGTCACAAACTTAAGGAAATACAATTAAGATATGTCAATTATTATTTTTTTAAACCTTATAATACAAAAATCATCAAAATGGCGTCCAAATTCAAATTGGCGCGTAAAAATGTCAAAGTTTGACAGTATTCGTATATGTACATTATTATTGTGTGATAGAAAGTTACCAAATCCGTGAAACTGATCATTTGATATCGACAAAGGCCTACAATGTATCATTAATGCCTGGGTGCATAGATAATATTTTCAAAATGGTGGCAATATTCAAAATGGCGCCGTTTAACAAGTCAAAATTTGACGTATGTTTTTAAATATGGTATAAAAAATTAAAAAAAATAATGAATCATTTATTTCAATACAAGCACGTAAATACAAACATATTATTATTTAATGTAACAGGTGACATTAACTATGAAATAAAAATGGCCGATACAGTTCAAAATGGCGTCTTTGACGAGTTCTTACTTTTCACAGTTACAGGTTATGACCTTAGAAAATTTCACAATTGTCCTGAAATGAAAAAAAACAACATATGCAGTATTGAATCAGTGCAAAGAGTATTTCTTTTTTAGAAATGAGATAAGAAATTTAAAAAAAACTCACAAGTAACTATTTAACATAACAACAAATTAAATTACAATTAAAATATAATCCAAATGCAGGAAAATCAAAAGAAAGCACACTCACAACCAGTTTCTTTTTCACAGTCCGGTTAGCAGTTGCATAATGCTGCTTTCAAGAATTTACATGCTCCTCGACATCCTTTCTTACATCCACAGTGGATGAGCTCTTGGCATGATATTGAAGCTTCAGCAAGCACAGACCAGAATGGTACCCAAGTACCATCAATCTGGTGATGGCATACTTGAATTTGCAACTAAACAATTGCCCCAAATAACACTACCTTGGTAAGCTGCACGTTTCGTATACTAGTATTCAATGAAGAAGTGCATCTCGTGTTGGAGGAATATTGTCAATTGTTCTTGTCTTCTGCGTGAATAACTGTTTTCTTAACTCATTCACCATATTAACTGTACTAGACCGATCATACAGAAGCACAACATATCGTTCTATTACTTTTAACACTTTTATATTTCCATTTCATTTGGATTTTCAATAACCTGCAGAAATGCTTCTGACAACTCCTCATATACGGACCATGGATCCCAAGCTAATTTCGTACCTTTCCCAGAAAAAGCTGAGACTGTGTCACAACCGATAAATGAATGGAACAGTGGAAATACTTTCAATTTTAATGGTCCTAGAGCAAGGCACAATCCATGAATTGAAATATATAGGAAGTTCTTTCCAGTGCCAAAACCTATCCACAGCTGTTCAGCCATTTGAATTCCCCTTTTAATGCAGCTGGGAATGAGGAAATATCAATTGAATGTTCTCCTTCAACTAATGGGATATCTGGTTCGCTGAATCTTAGTACAGCTGGTGGAAGATTTGAATAACTCTTTGGTAAAAAAGTCACTCTCTTTGACTGGCATTTCAACATAGGTTCAGATTGGTCACATGTTTGAACAACGCCTTGAACATCTTCTGAAATATGTTGGAATAAAGGTATACCTGTACCATGAAATGAATCTTGTAACGAGACACTGCTTGAATTGTGATCAATGTTGTCTACAGCAGATGAAGTAAATACATTTTGTAGTGGATTGGTAGGGCAAACAATACCTTCTTGGACATAACGACGACAAGCATCATTGGCCATGGAAGTAGAAATTTCTAACACTCGGTCGTAGGAGACAGACAGTCCAAGTTTGAAGAAAGTATCTACTAGATCACGTTTGCTAGTCTTACATGGATCATGATTCCCAAATGAGTACAAACTGGAGGTTCATGATCTTTCATGTGACGGTTGGATAGTTTCTTTGTACAACTATACATCAGAAGATGTGCAATTGTTAATGTCGACTGAGAATATGAACGATCCTGAATGTTGGGTCAAAACTGAATCATGCTGACCAAAGTAAGCAATGACTTGGGTACAGAAGCTTCCTGATATCCCTTTGAGAAGAATCCTTTAAATTCTGAATTTGATGCAAAAATATCTTTACTATCAAAGTCTTCTAAGCAGACTCTCTTCAATGCAGGACCAATGTCATCTTTGAAAGCAAGAATGTTTTCAAAACCTTGTTAGTAAGCATCTAAGTTAGGGAAATTACAATTCTGTGTTTCAGTCGTGTACTATTAACTCGAGATGATACATCTGCACCTAGACATGTATGGTCTCATCGCATGACCTTGTTTCATTTATATAAGAGACTAGTTCTGAAAATGCAATACCATGGATTTGACTTTCCTTCTTAGATTCGACATTATCATTTTTCATTTCAATTGGAGATGCACGATAATATAAGGAAACAAAACATTTAGAGTCGTACTTTGCTTCCTGTGCAATTAGATCACTAGCACTTAACTTTGCAAGTAACAACGTGTCATTTAATTTTACTGCACATTCTCTCACACGTGTATCTTGTCCAAACGTTGAGGACTCATGAAGGGCTTCTTGGCCATTTTCATTACAGAAAAAGCACATAGACGGGTTACTGGTGGACTGAACGGAAAAGCTATGTCTAGTTTTCTTTTTAGATGTGGTTGCTTTAATATCTATTCTCTCATGTGAGGTTGGTTTTTCTGCTCTATCCAACTTTGTCCTGTTCAGTTTTAAGTTGCAAGATTTGTGCCAACATGCCTTTTGGTCAATGAAAGACTGTGCTATTCCAGATCCCTCATCTAAGTTTTCAATGCACACATTAACGCCTTCAGGCATCAATCTAATTCATGAAACTTCTTAATATTGTCAGCTAAAGATTGATAACCAGCACCAACATTGAGACGTTTATAATCAAATGGGCATATACGTTTTTCATCTATTATTTCTTGGCATAGGATGCAATTTGCCCAATCAATATTATTTAATTTAGTCGGTTTGTCATATTCTACACTTGATACCCTGAACGTCGTTTCAGTAGCCATGGTGTAAGAAATATGATCGTAAATTAGTGTATATATTCCTGGTGGATAACTTCTGTATGCCAGACGCGTGTTTCGTCTACAAATGACATATCAGTGACGCTTGAATCGAAAAAGTTAAAAAGACAAACAAAAAGTATGTAATTCAATATTTGATGACCTGAAATCCTGAAAGTTTTGCAAAGCACAAATATTTGTTGATTATTAATAGCTTTCTAGATATACACGATATAGTTTCTGATAATAAGACTTTTGACGGCCATTTCGAATTTGTCGGCCATAAAGGAATTATTTTTGATTGTTCCATTTTCAGAAAAGATTAATTAGCATCATAACTACCAATATGCAAAGTTTTGTGCTTTTATTATCAAATGATCATTTATACCATTTTTTTGGGGACTCTGCCTCATGACTGTTGGCAGCCATTTTGAATTTGTCGGCCATTATGGATTTTTTTTTATTGTTCCGTATTCAGAAAAGATTAATAATCATCATAACTAGCAATATGCAAAGTTTTGTGCTTTTATTTTCAAATGATAAATAATACCATATTTTTGGACTCTGCTTCATGACTGTTGGTGGCCATTTTGAAATTGGCGGCCATTGTAGATTTTTTTTTGATGGCTCCATATCCAAAAATGTTTATAAACATCATTACTAACACTGTGCAAAGTTTCATGCTTTTACCATAAAGTGATCAATTGTCCCAAAATATTGGACTTAGCTGCTGGACTATTAAGGTGATACACGGCTGAATACACACGCTAGTATAATATTCCTTACACAATTAAATCTGTGGACGAACCTTTTTGTTCTTCCCTCAACAAGGGGTTCGAATTCACGCTATTGAGACATTGAGACATTACTGGCTACACCATGTTCAGCACTCTAGGCAGCGCTGCTCAAAGTTCAGCTTTTGGTGTCTCATTGCTACCTTATAAGTCCTTCCCTTATAGAATCAAGAGTTATACCACAGTACATAATATATAAGGCATGAAGATGGCATTGATTGCATATTAGCTGAATAATACATGTTATATATCGTAAAGGATCAGTACCAATGAGACAACTCTCTATCCAAGTCACAATTTGAAACAGTAAACCATTATACTTTGGATTCATTCATTTTCGTGGATACCAATTTTTCCTGGAGTTTGCATTTTCGCGGATTTTTTATTTCTTGGTTTTGTCAAGATCTGCATACATTCTAATAAAAAAAAATGTTGTTCGATGTACATTAGAATTCGTGTTCCTGGGTAACAACAAAATCCACGAAAATTAGTATCCAACGAATAGTAATGATTCCACAGTAGGTCAAAGTACAGTCTCCAACATGGAGATTCGGCTCACATCGAGTAGCAAGCTATTAAGGGCTCCCAAAATGACTAGTGTTAAACCATTGAACATCAAATTCCTGACTTATGACAGGTCCAAACAAAAGTGTGGACACCACCTCAGACGTTGCGTAGATGCTTCATTGGTAGAAGAGGCAAGTTTATCAGCAATATCAAGGGTCGATGTGCCCTACTCCTGTTGTAGATGGAGAAATGACTGACAATTATAAAACATTCATCTCTTACTTTTGAGGACCCTTCCTCGACGAGAGCAAGTAGCAGAAACAGCGGAAAAAAACAGACCGATCTACAAAAAAAACTAAGTGTCCATGGCTTAGTTTGTATAAGGAAAGGGGGAAGTGGATGTATGATCCAGAAAAGAACAATCCACAGTTGGCGGAATTTCCAAATTGTTGGGAACCCATGGTTCAACTTTTAGTGTATCAGTAGACCCAGAAATACAAAGTGTCTGTTTTGGGAATAAGTTGCATACTATAAAATTATGTATTGAGATAATTTATGTTAAAATGTTAGCATGGAGCAAATGCTACATACAAACACACCAGATCAGAATATACAGACTAAATCTAAGTCTGACTGTAAAATATATTCTTTGTAGTTACATAATAACCATACTGTTTGTATTTAGATGTCTATAAATCAGGGAGAAAGTAGTTTTAGTAGAATGCATTTTGATCACACTATTATGCCGTAGTGTTTTCCCTTTTTTTGCAGATTAACTTGTATAATTTTACGTTGTAACTCGTTAAAAAAAATATTCGTTAGATGATGAAATTCAATTTTCTAATGTTTGTAGTATTTCATTGTATATGAGTGAAGCGAACCATATGCCAATAGATATTGCATGAAAATATCTTTCTTTATATGCAAAAGCTGGGAATACACAAGGAAAACGTATACAAGTCGTAGTTAAACACAAAAACACGCTTGGAAATAAAATGTCCTCATATTAATATTTTGAATATATACGGAGTCAAATAGACTTGTTATTAAGATTGTATCATATCTATAACGTGGATTTCCCAATTGTCTATCTATTACAAATATAATCATCTATACTGCAAAAACCGCGTGACATCAGACTAAAATCATAGTGTATACCTCAGGTAAAAACTTTTATAGAATATTTTCGTGGTGATTGTTAGATGGTTAAAAATGATAACTGGTTTGTACAACAGTGTGTATGATGATATTTACAAAGTTAACCATTTCACCCAATGCTTGTTTGATTCTTGATAGAAATTTGCAAAGAAAAATTACATGATAATGAAACCAATTTTCGTTACTTTAGTTTAATTTATACATAGGCAAATAGATATGACCTAACTTGCTTGTTTTTCACTGTTTAAGAATAGAAATTGGGCGAGTCTACTGCTTTGACAACTTTTGAAAATAAATCTATAAAAAGAGACTCGTAATATGTTTTGATAATTTGCTCTTAAACAACACGCACTTATAATTTCATTTATGACAGTATCTAACAATAATCCAAATAACAACAATCTCACAAAAAAAAATTCTTAAATACAAGTAACATGTCGTCTGGACGCTTCACAAATTCGACACGCAACTAGTACGTTACGCAGTTATTCTGATGTAGCTTTATTGCCACATATATGCTACGATTAACTTTTCACATAAAAATGGAGACGACAAATTTAAACAAGCACGGTTACAAAATAAGTTCAAAGATGTTGATAGAACACGACGAAAGGTGGTTTAAACGTTAATTTTTTTTTATCTCGTATGGAGAACAAAATTAGACGAGAAGTTGATAAAGGAAAGGATTTTAAAAAAGGAATAAATTTTCTTAGCATGTACTGTATTTTCCAATAATAATGAAGTTATCTAGTGAGTACACTCATTTCAAAGAGATATTTACGACTTAAACCTAACGGTGAAAGCATATCAGTTATTTGGAAACTATTCAACTAAATATTAGCAGGGAATAAAAAAAAACTACTGTAAACCAACTAATTTTCGCGAGCGATTTATTTTCGCGACTTTCGCGAGTAGAAAACTAATGCGAATTTAAATCGTCGCGAATATGTATAACTTGGATCTTTCCTGATTTAGCTACATCAAGTTAAATGGAAAAGCGAGAAATTAAATCGTCGCGAAGTGGACTCGGAAGGGCTAAACGCGAAATAAAGTTGGTTTACAGTAAGTTTAGTCCCCTGCAATTATTTACAAAACAGGTAAAAAATTTATTTATTACTTATGAATATATATACATTGTATATAAAACGTCTAAACAAGTGACAACTCTACGACAGATTTATCACTACTGAAGGTGATATACAGTTGAAAACATATAGATCTTTTAACAAGGTAAAAAAACGTGTGAACAACCATATGCAAAATGTCAGTGGTATAAACATATTAAAGGTTTTTCTCTTTTTTTATAAGACACAGTGTTGTCAATACATTTCGACTTATACGTTGGAATGTCCCTTTGTTATCTCGTATTCATGTATTTGGTTTTGATGTTATATTTGTTATTCTCGTGGGATTTTGTCTGTTGCTTGGTCCGTTTCTGTGTGAGTTACATTGTGGTGCTGTGTCGTTGTTCTCCTCTTATATTTAATGCGTTTCCCTCAGTTTTAGTTTGTTACCCCGATTTTGTTTTTTGTCCATGGATTTATGAGTTTGAACATCGGTATACTACTGTTGCCTTTATTTATCATTCAATCATCATATTGTCTCCTTTGTATATATTACTTGGAATGGATAGCTTGAACAGTTTTCTAAAAAACGAAAATAAACAAAGATACCATCCAAATTGAAAGCGTAATTCTATCCAGTATCTTTATCGGCTGACTTTTTATGGTGTTTTTTTTTTATTCATGCGCAATCGTTGTAAGTACAGGCAATGAATATTCTACGATTAAATCAACAACACAAACATATCGTTTGTATATGTTTAAGACCAAATAAATGAAACAAAGAAGCCAAGCCAAGATTCAGCTGAGCAAACAATACGCAGAACTCATTACGAATAAAACATGTCAATTATATATTGCGTGCTTAATTTAAAAAAAAAAACTGGGATTTTGCAGTGATTCGTTATCTCAACAATGTTTTGTGACTGATTCGAGTACACCTCTTTCATCTTTGGTTTGACAATCCTTTAGTCACTATAAAAAAAGATAAACTGTGTATTTTCATGGCCTCAGCAACAAACGAAACATTAGCATCTTTGATAATATTATTGTTTCGTATATTTGAACTAATTTGATTCGTTCAAGGATAGTCACATGTTTAAATACATTTTCGAAGGCAGATAAAACGTCGGATATCAAACGCTTATTGCACGGTTATTTTTAGAATATCAAAAAAACCGATTTACTTTGTGACGTTTTGTAATGAATTTCATAAACCTTTTAAAAAGTTTGAAATTTTTTTTATTCATAATCGATTATTTGAAGAAATAAATCTTCAATTATATAAGTTGCACAAACAAAAACATAAAAAATAAATGAAATAGCAACTTATATGTTTATGGTCTAGGAAACGAGGTATAGCCTTTGTACGAGGTCAATAGATGACATTTCGACCACAGAAGTATATCGACATCGGACTTCGTCCTCAGTCAATATACTTCTTTCATGTCAATAAATCATCACATAAAGGCTACAATTGTATAATTGTAACTAAAAATGACACATTATATAAATTTTCTTTAAATACCTTGTCCATTGGAACTGATGATGTGGAAGTCTTCGACGAAAATCGCACAAGGATTACAATTCCAGTCGAACTCATTTTAAAAATGATTTTAAATGTTGAATAAACTGGCGACAGTAAAAATTGTTGCTGTGTTTTTGAGTATTGATTTAACAATACAGATAATGTGTACGTACACGATACATGTAATAGTTAATAGTTATCAATACATATGCAGTGAGATATCTGTACAAAGAAATCTATTTCATAAATGATTTTTATCTGTCAGAATAAATACGATACTATGTAGTTTTATTGTTTCATGTAATATCTACATTCTTTTCCTATTTAAATCTTATTTGACTATTTACAAACTTTACATTTTCAAATTTGATCGATTAAAATATAAGATGCTAGTTGTTAAAAAATATTTTTTAGTCACACAATTTGTCATTCAACGTAAAAAGTCGAGAGACACTTAATCAAATTGGTACAGATACCTTTGTACTTAAAATGATTCCTTCTCAATTTCGTGCATCCGTAGAATTTTTGGAATTCATCTATGCTTGATACGATAACACTTAGAATTCTGAAAACTAGGAATTTTAGAAATCTTTAAAAAAAAAAAAAGTTCAGTAGCTGCTTAATCCAATGAACTTGTACATGTTAGCCTATAAACTGATTTACGGAGTTTGAGTCTTGATAATAAGTATTTTATTAACCATGTCATCTCTAAGCCACTTAGCTGATGATAGCCTCGGAGACTTGCAATATATCGATAGTTGTATCGACCAAGGTCGTTCAAAATAACACTTAAAAAAATAACTCTACCTAATAGTGCAATGTCTTGCTTTTTGCAACAGGTGATTTAACTATAATTATATCAGAGTATAAGAAAGCAGGGCATTATTTTAACAGATTTTGTTTCCTGTTGATTCTTAATGTTCGGAGCCTTTTTATTATCCTTTCGATATTATCATTATTATCGAGTCGAGAATATTTCTGTTCCGATTGATTTGTGTCTACTTATGAAATATGTATGCATTATTTTTTAGTAAACTGATCAATTAATGTTCTCACAACAGACAAGTTGATGCTCTCAAAGGCTTATTATCTCAAATTTGTCTGATTAAATCGTTTTTGTAGAACAAGTCAAATCGTTATCACAGCATGCCTTCTTTTTTACGGAATGCCATTCTTGGCAAGATGATTTTTCACATTGTAAACATAATAACTGCGTCTATCTATATATGTTAGAAGACGATATAGATATATATAACTTATATATTAAATGCACTCGTGATTAGGTTAATTTTTGAACATCAATATGACTCCGATGGTAAAAATTCTTGCTCTAAATACGCAAGTCTCTATCTTATCTACTGTAAATATATAAGGTTTCTAAAGTTCGTGAGTACTCAAATGTTGGGTACTTTGTTCAATCAATATTTCAAAATAAAGGAAATGTGCAAAAAGTTACATCCAATGTGATCGATTTCAATGAAATAAGCAATTCAGCTAGGATGAATTGCAATGACGGAAACAATTCAATTAGATGTAATGTTAATGAAGCAAGCAAAACAGTTTTCAATCCACCGTAGCAAGCGTTATAACTAAATTTGATATTACGCGAAAAAGCGAATGGTATTACAAGATTTACATCGTAACAGAGGATATTTCGATCAGTAACATTTATGCAGGATTACTTCTTGTGTTCTGTAAAAGTCATCCATTTATTTCAAAACACCTGAAAGGCTGCATGATAAAGTTTGGTTACTTTTGTAATATCTTAATTGGTTTTAATGTCGTTTCTGTTTCCCTTTTGAACAAAGAAATACATATATAGTCTGTATGCACGTTTTCTTATATTTATAACGAATATTTAACGTATTATAAACATATCATAGTTTATTCAGTGATTATAGCTTTCAAGTTGATTATCTTAAGTTTATCTTTAGACTTTGTTGCCCAGTAGTGACATTGATCAACAATCACGAGTACAGAAACACGTGACATGTACCTAAATTGATAACGACATGATATTTCAATTTTGTTTTTACCAGCATTTGAAGAGTAAACTTTCCTACACAGTTGTTTTATAGTTGATTTATTATAATACATTTAGTCTTTAGAATCAGTTATTGCCCTCAGGCACACTTTGTTGAATCAACATTGAATCTTTGTTGAATTTAGGTTATACATTGGTCAACAAATATGCAACATTGAATCAATGTTGATAATGCAATGATAAAATTAGTACATTGTTTCAACGTTGAATTAACATTGTGCACTGAATCAACGTTGGCTAAACAATAAATGAAACCCAGTAGTTATGGATACCATAATTGTCAAAAAAGAAGTATTGGGCACATTACATTTTTTTTTTAAATTGACAACGATATTCAAATAAAATAGAAAATTTATCACTTATTATTTTGGTGATTATAAAATTAAATATAAGAGGGGGGTATGAGGGGTCCTCATCCCGAAATCCCGGGCTTAAAACATGAAACCCCGAGGTCCCGAATTTAAACTGAGAAATCATGAAAAATCCCTACATCCCGAAATTGGAAAAAAGAATTCCCGGATCCCGAAAGGATCAATCTAGAAATCCCGAGCTTCAAAACACCCGATACCGATGTCCCAGAAAAAATATCATAAAACAATCGCAGTGCATATAAGAATTAATTAATGATGAACTTTGCACCCCAAATGATAGAAATTCCAAAATTTCACTCACCCCAAAACATAATAACAGAACCAGCTTGTAATATAACAACCGATAGATCTATTGGAATATTGATTTAATGCGTTGTTGTTTTTGTTGCCAAATTTTGAATATCGGCTAGCGAGACCACAAGGTGAGTTTTAATCAATATATTTTCTTGATACAGCTTTTACTGTATCGTAAGTATTTATATTAATTATTGTGATTACGGTATCGTATTTTAGAATGTGAGCATATCATGTTGTTATATAACTATACTGAATAGTTGAAAATTTACACGAGGAAAAGGGTAGAAAGGAGTTAATTTCGTTTGTGGCCTTTTTATTTCACGTGTTTTAGTGTTTGGATGTTTTATTTCTCGTTTTCTTTTATTTGGTGCGACGTGTGTTATTTTTGTTTCCTTTTATTCATTTTCCGTGTTTCGTGTTGGTACTCTTAATCTCTCGTGTTTGTCCCACATTCATGATAAAAAAAAGTGAACCGGGGCTAAATTCGAAGTCAGTCTGGTGATTGTTTTAAATTATGTATTCCCAGGATAATAATTGCGATCAAAATACGAATTATTTATATTTTATTCCCGAATCGGATGCAACTAGCGGACGCAAACATGTGGTCGCAGGGTCATCGTGTCCATTATCAAAATACAAAAAGTACAAAGTCAAAGTTTTTTTAACAGCCAATTACGACGCTTAATAATTTGAGCAGTACAATTAAGTTCAATTTCATACAAGTGACTACATATTGATTATATTGATTATTTAAAAATTAAGCAAAATCAAGTCTTCTTCAGTAAAATAATTTCTACAGGAATAATATACTTGATATATAGTTTTACAATAAAATATAAATGAATCATGACAGTGTGATATTTTAGAACGACTGAGTAATAACTTCTAGTTCTTTTTTTCTCAATATTTACGATTTTATTTCTATTTCTTCGTTTACCTCAATTTTTTCAGTGCAGCGTTATTTTTATTTCATGTCTTTCAGTGTTTATCACCCTTGTATGTGTTTTGTACACCAAACTTTGTACCTATTGTTTAGAAGACAACTATCATCCAAATAACATTATTTATTTATCTTTGGGTCACCATACTAACAGTCTTAAACAATGACGAAAAACCCACACCATGTCAAATATAACTAAGACAAAAACTTTATCAATTAATCAATTTGTTTTTTGATTTTTTTTTATACTTTGGTCTGATGGAGCAGTTTTTGGGTCAAATTTCCTGCGGCAGAATGAGGCTATGGTATTAAGCATGTTGAGTACCTTGAGAAGACACTAGCTTGAATATTTCGACAGTATAAAGTTATGAACTGCAAGACACAAAAATACAGGATGAATAAAACTTTATTTTTAGGTGGAAACACAGTTGAACACAACCACTAACCAATTTTGATTCCGCGTTGAATATTGTATTCACCATGAATTAAAATTAAGCTGTTGGTGGAAACAATATTAAAGCAACCATTATTCTATATTGAATCAGAGTTTAAAAAGAACCTTGATTCAACATGTGATTTCAACGTTGATACAAATTCGCAAAATCTAATAATAATCCAACATTGATTTAACATAGATATACATATTGATTCAATATTTAATCAATGTTGTGTGCCTGCTGGGACTAGTGCATGTCATCCCGTTTCCCCTCGGCATATGTGCTGTACGGTGGCAGAAGTTTTAACGAGAGGTCTGGTAATCAATATCAGCGAATTACTGTACGTCAAGACAATAATTCAATATCAGTGTATGTATCTAAATTACTGTGATTTAAGATTTTTTTTTTGTGTACATTAATTATTGCGATTTTGTCATTTAATACTTAAATGTGATTTATATTTTTCCGATATTGAGAAAAATCTGATTCATGAAAAGAAATTCAAAATGCAAATCTAAATTATTGCGAATATAACCCTGTCGCATTTTTCGCAATAATAAAAGCTTTACAATGTTTTCTTAATTTACAGTATATATAGGATTTCTTTACAAGACATTTCACGTTTACTTCTTTTATAGTTAAACTAAACACTTCAGAAATATCGAACATATTCGACCTTTTTATTCTATTTTATTTTGCATTACTTTGAGTTTTGTTGTGCTTCGTATGGACGGTTGTACGAAATCTTTTCATTATCCATGCGATACCAGTGTTGGTGAACAAAAGTTCTCAACAATATATTTAGCAAAATCTAAACAGAATGTATTGCCATAAATAAACTTTCATTTCGAATGTATTTCCATGACCGTTTCATGTCTTGTGATCTATTTCTAATTGAGTGGGCTAAACGTTACTTAATAAAAAGACATACTTTTGAAGGGCGATGATAACTTTCCAATTGTCAATTTCCCCATGTCTCAATGTACCATTCTCCTCTGTGCGATCGTATGATTTGCACATATATCAAATGATACCCTACGCTCGTGAATGTTGAGCCAATACAGATCTTATGAACAGGGGTGTACCTCTGACTATTTTAAACAAGCCGCAGCTTTAAACCCTAGGGATATTCAAAATTATTAGTCGACGATAATATCAAAATGGCATGGTAAAAGTCGAAGAACGACGTAAATGATAAACAAAATTCTGCAAAACTCTACATAGACCACCAACGATCAACACAAACCATCCTGAAAACCTTGGGTTGTGATCCTGGAAGGTTTAGCAGATTTTGTTTCAATTGTGACACCTGAGTGTACAACGTGGAAATTTGGTGACATGTACTTAATTATAAAGTAGAAATGACGACTGAAATAGACAAAATAAGTTTTCATATCACCGTATCACGAATAATGTTGTCTTTAAGCTCAGTCGTGACCCTGCATACTAGCAACATCTTTTTGCGGTTTAACATTTTTAGATAATAAGTATTAGATCATATCTGAATATTTGCAATCAATTTGTGTTCTATTCCTGTATGTAACATATTTATACGTTTGATTCGCATGACACGGGTTACATGTTGTTGACACACTCGAGCTGATCTCTTTTTGAACTTTTGAAATTCCCGTAGCTTCTGTTTAAAAGCATAAACATCGATAAAATACTATTGCCTCTAATGTTTCTTTGAGACATACAGATAAAAAAAAGCAGCCGGTTCAAGCCAAGAAATCGAAGTCACGGCTATCTCGGGTTGTTATATGTGTACTATTGTTTGTCTGTGAGTGGTTTCCTTTATTTGGGCATGGCGTTGTCATATTATTTTCGACTTATGACTTTGTTATATTTCGTCTATCCTTCAAATGCTTGCATCTATTGTAAAAGAAAAACCTACAACCAAGACAAGAATTTTTATTCTCTAAGGCCGTGTTCTCATTGACCTAAACTCGGTGTTGTGTTAGTGTAATTCACACGTAAACTAAACACAATTACGTTCCCATTGATAAAACTCATTGTTTAAAAGTAGTTTAAATTATGTTTTGTCTACATGCAGTCGATAGTCAATGTAGAACTTGTGTGGTTCGGAGTGCACAAAACAAGGTATTTAAAACATGCATTTTACCATGTATATAAAAAGTAGAAACTGTTTTTAAAAAAAATGATATTTATAACAATTATTTATGCAGTTTTTTTTACCTAATTATTTGTCTAAACTCAATAATTTTAATTGGTTTGTTATACAAAAATACCCCCTTATTTTTTAGTTGAATGGTCATTCCCTGAACCCCTAGTCCAGACACAAATCTTCATCATTGCCAACTACATAATTTACTTGAAAATGTCTTCCCGAATTGACTGAACGTACACAGAAATATTTGACAATGGTCAATCAACGATTCACTCATAACTGCATTACCTAAACACCATAAACATCTCAATCCTTCTTCTTCGCTTGTAGCCTACGTGATGTATTGTGTAATAAGTGGCGATTTCAAATGGGGGCGGTTTCTGAGTTTGGGACCCCCTTTTTCGGAAGATCAGTGTTTGGACCCCATGCATTTTAAAAATGCCTTTATCCACCTCTGGTAATCGATACATCATTAGTATCTTTAAAATAGGTGCAAATCATCAAAATGGCTATTTTCAATTTTAGTTTCTTGTGTTGAATTCGGAGTTTAGTATGACATCCATTATCACTGAACTAGTATACATATTTTTAAGGGGCCAGCTGAAGGACGTTTCCGGGTGCGGGAGTTTCTCGCTACATTGAAGACTCATTGGTGGCCTTCCGTTGTTGTTTGCTCTATGGTCGGGTTGTTGTCGCTTTGACACATTCCCCATATCCATTCTCAATTTTATTCATCACTGCGAGAAAAGTTGTCCAAGAAATTTCAATTCGATTCTATGTTATGAACATTTAAATGACATGTAGTTTATAAGTGTGAACAAAACTTATGCACAGGTAACTAAACTAGGTGTATAGATGTGAACAAATTTAATGTGAAACCTGTGTACATTACATTAAACTAGTTGTAAGAATGTTTACTGTACATGGCGTTTGGTGTGAACACGGCCTAAGACAGAACATTTACTTAAAGGTTGTTTAATGTTACTTTGTCATACAGCCACTATAAACCTTAACTTGGAGTC
This sequence comes from Mytilus galloprovincialis, assembly GCA_037788925.1. Classification (NCBI taxonomy): domain Eukaryota; kingdom Metazoa; phylum Mollusca; class Bivalvia; order Mytilida; family Mytilidae; genus Mytilus; species Mytilus galloprovincialis. Next base: position 46,283,519 of record CM075333.1, on the reverse strand, counting down.
AAACTGTATTCTGAATGACACGGTTATTCACAGAACAACGTTTTTTACCATCAGCAGTACGATATAAATGCTTACCCTAGTTCAGATATCAATCAATTATACAGACCAGTATGTAGGGCATAACGACCACGACAATCGGAAACATTCGCAGACTACAGTCATGTGCTCATGGCTAGTGTAGACTGTCGATCCAAGATGGGTTTTTTTCTTGACTTTTGTTTTGAGATAATTTGAGCTGCAAGCAGCGGGGCAAGACGTTTTTTTTTTTTGCAATACAGGGTACTTTTGACATTTGTACATGTCCTAGTGGTGCACTGATGTTTCAATTGTTTTATGTCCCTCATTTATAGATTGATATTGCCAAAGTGTATTTTTCAATGATATTGATGTCCAATGATGCTGGATAAAGCTCGCTATATTTGGTACACACATATTTGACCACCACTCTATTGCAATGTACATCACGATAAAAGTCCGAAGTCTCACATTCGTATCCGCAAATTACGTGGCTTAAGAATTTTGTCGTGTTCTTTAAATACTATTGACCAATACTGACATTCGAGATTTGCTACATTGTAAACCTTCCACTAACTTACGAACATATGTATTCCAGCCAAGTGCTGATCATCGTAATAGCGTTCCCACATTTCAAAGGTCATTTGAGGTATGAATTACTGGTTAGCGTTACGTAAATTTAGTGCTATGCTAAATTATCCTGCTTAGAAAAAAAATATTATCTAGAGTCACTGAGTTTAAGATTGAATAAACGAAAGTTTCTCCATTTTTAAACCAATAAAAGGCTGTTCTATCATAAAACGTATCTTCTTAAAGTTGTTAGTGTATCTTAAAATGATTTATATTCCTCTGAATACGAATTTATTTCATAGAAATCGTCATGTCATTGTAAACACTCAATTACAAATATGTTTTGAAAAAAAATGTTGTTGCCTGTTTTGCATGTGATAAATGTAATACATGTATGAACTAAAACAACATCAAAGGGATGTTGTAGTAGTGAGGTCCAATTATCGAAAGAGTTCAACAGTAGAGAACAAGTTGATTTGATAGATTTTCAATCGAACCCAGATGGGAACTATATAAAAAAATTATAGCGTTCCAAAATCACCCTCTTCTTGCCGACTTGTTTCTTTATTATTAGGAGGCTGGCTTCATACGGGAACTTTTTAGGAAGAAAGATAAAAAGTTAGCAATATCCTTTAACTCTACTTTTCGCTATATAGATGACGTTCTGTCATTAAATAATTCAAAATTTGGTGACTATGTTGAACGTATATATCCCACCGAAGTAGGATAAAGGATACAACAGATACAGTTAAGTCGGCCTCATATCTTGACTTACATTTAGAAATTTACAGTGAGGGTCGGTTGAAAAAAACTTTACGACAAAAGAGATGATTTCAGCTTTCCAATTTTGTAATTTCCATTTCTTAGTAGCAATATTCCAGCAGTACCTGAATACGGGGTATATATCTTCCAATTGATACGATATTCCCGTGCTTGAATTTTCTATCATGAATTTCTTGGTAGAGGGTTGCTAATCATGCTATTAAACCAAGAGTTCCAAATGGTGAAGTTGAAATCATCCCTTCGTAAATTTTACGGACGCTATCACGAGTTGGTTGACCGTTATGGAATAAACGTTTCACAAATGATATCAGATATGTTCCTTACGTCGTAACTATAATCCCCTTCCCTTTCATTAATGTGACCTACCGAATTAGACTATTTACCGAATTTGTTATAACATAAGCAACACGACGGGTGCCACATGTGGAGCAGGATCTGCTTACTCTAACGGAGCACCTGTGATCATCCCTAGTTTTAGTGGGGTTCGTGTTGCTTATTCTTTAGTGTTCTATGTTGTGTCATGTGTTCTATTGTTTGTTTGTTTGTCTTTTTCATTTTTAGCTTGGCGTTGTCAGTTTTCAAATTTTCATCATTTTAAAAACCGATTTTATATCCGGTAGATGACATTTTAAACTTCAGTTATCATTATTTCCTCACATTTATATTTTAGGCATTGCCGGGAAAGCTTAATGCCTGCATACATTTTTGTCGAGCCTTCGACTTTAGTCGAAAATGCGAGACTAAGCGATCCTACATGCCGTCGTCGTCAGTGTCGTCGACGTCGTCGGCGGCGGCGTCCACAAATATTCACTATGTGGTTAAAGTTTTTAAAATTTGAATAACTTTCTCAAACGATCCTGGAATTTTGGGTCCTCAATGCTCTTCAACTTTGTATTTATTTGGCTTTTTTAACTATTTTGATATGAGCGTCACTGATGAGTCTTAAGTAGACGAAACGCGCGTCTGGCGTATAAAATTATAATCTTGGTACTTTTGATAACTATTAACACCACTGGGTCGATGCCACTGCTGGTGGACGTTTCGTCCCCGAGGGTATCACCAGCCCAGTAGTCAGCACTTCGGTGTTGACATGAATATCAATTATATGGTCATTTTTATAAATTTTCTGTTTACAAAACTATGAATTTTTCGAAAAACTAAGGATTTTCTTACCCCAGGAGTAGATTACCTTAGCCGTATTTGGCACAACATTTTGAAATTTTGGTTCCTCAATGCTCTTCAACTTTGTATTTATTTGGCTTTTTTAACTATTTTGATATGAGCGTCACTGTTGAGTCTTAAGTAGACGAAACGCGCGTCTGGCGTATAAAATAATAATCCTGGTACTTTTGATAACTATTTACCAAACTTGGGCAGAAGCTTGTTTCTGATCAAAAGATAGTATCCAGTAAATTTTTTTTTTAAATAAATTCCATTTTTTCCGTATTTTACTTATAAATGGACTTAGTTTTTCTGCCGGGAAATATTACATTCACTCTGTGGTTAAAGTTTTTTAAATTTTAATTCTAATAACTTTCTTGAACTATTCTGGGTTGGTACTTAACTTGGACAGAAGATTGTTTATAATCATGAGATAGTATCCAAAAGTAAATTTTGTATAAAATAAATCCTTGTTTCTGTATTTACTTTTAAATGGACTTAGATTTTCTGCCAGGAAATAATACATTCACTCTGTGGTTAAACTTTTTTTTAAATTTTAATAACTTTCTTCATGTTCTTATACTATTTTGGATTTGTACCAAACTTGGACAGAAGCTTGTTTATGATAAAGCTAGTATCTAGAAGGAAATTTTGTAAAAAAAATAAATCTATTTTTTTGTATTTTACTTTTAAATTGACTTAGATTTGCTGCGGAACAACACATTCACTCTGTGGTTTAACTTTTTAAAATTTGAATAACTTTCTTATACTGTTTTGGATTTGTACCCAACTTAGAAAGAAGTTTGTTTATGATCAAAAGCTAGTATCTAGACGGAAATTTTGTTTTCTTCTAGTTAACATTACATTCAGTGTGCAGTTAAAAATTTTAAACATTTATTACATAAACTATCCTGGATTTTTACCAAACTTGAACAGAAGCTTCTTACAATCAAAAGATAGTATCAACAGGAATATTTTATTGATTATTTCTTCATTTTTGTTGAGCTTGCGATTAACAGAAAGAGTAGGCGAGACACTGGGTTCCGCGGAACCCTTACGAATTTTTTAGGATTTAAGCTTAAATCCTAAGATTTTAGACTAATGCCTAACATCATTTAACATTGAACGACAAATCTATGTGACGTATAACATTTTCTGACGTCAGACACACAAATCAATGAATGTGTTTGTAGATAGATGTTTTTTGTGTTCTGTTAAATTGTTCCTTTAAAAATTGTTACACGTAGATGACTGCTTTATTTTGATATTTTGACTATTTTATTTATTGTGTCTGTTTAGTTAACGCATCAATGAAAATATAACGGAAGTTGATGAGACTGTCATCAAAGTGAGAGGGTAAGCGCTGTAAAACCAGGTTTAATCCACCATTTTCTACATTTGAAAATGCCTTAACCAAGTCAAGAATATGACAGTTCTTGTCCATTCGTTTTTGATGCGTTTTGTTATTTGATTTTGCCTTGTGATTATGGACTTTCCGAATTGATTTTCCTCTAAGTTCAGTATTTTTGTGATTTTACTTTTTAGGCAATAGACTTACTGCCTATAAATATATTGAAAACATAATATTAAGTATTTTTTACAATTTGAAGACATATTGACACATTGATAGAGTAAATATTTACGTTTGACTATTTAGAAAAAAATCTGATTATGCAGCTATCCACCAAGACAACAAGGTAAAGGTGTTCCAATTATATTTGTAAAATCAAATCAGTTAAATAACAAATTAACTGTTAGCAAAAAAAGTAACGTGTTGTCTAGGATGCCATGTGATTCCTTGAAATTATGTCCTTTCCGTAATATTTTCTTCTTGGTCGATTGACGAGATTTCGAGACAACTTTAAAATATGATAAATGACAATTTCGATTTCGTTTTGTCCATCTCAACTATTTTCTAGGGGATGTTTTTGTCGATCTTCTAAATAGCTTAGTGATACGTTAAAAATTGTTTCGGACTCGGTTCGGGAATAAAATAAAATGGTGGACATCCATTTAAAACTCGTTTCAACTAAAACGTGTGTTGCTTGAGTTCACCTGCGCCAATTACTAGAAAGATTTGCATCTGCACTGTACGTTTCCATACATATATAAGTAAGAAATAACAACTTTATATAGAGTTACATATATATTGAGAGAGAAACCGGTAATTCACATGTACATAATTATATCTGTTTATGAAACGAAATATAGTTTTTTGAGAAATAAAGTATGAATGAACATTATTCTTGTATTCTTTTTTTTATATTCATTTTCCTTTTTTACTTTCATTTTTGTTATTGAGCCATATTTGATCAATGATCAATGCGCTGATGTACTGACATACTTTTTTGGTTATTCAGTGTAGTGTCAATCGGAATTATTATGAACTTTTGTTCAATAAAATTGAACTGATTAATCGTTCATTATTTAAATAATAATTCTTTATTTGCAAAACAAACAAAAACCAATTTTGGTTATGGCAAATACATATATAAAAACAAACATAATAAACAAAATTATAATAGCTATGATAAAAACAGTTATTGGTCTCCTTTCCTCAGTTCTAATGACTCTTTAATAAAAGAAACAACTGCTTTTTACAGTTGAAGAAAAAATGGAATTCATCGTCTAAGATATTACATGCCTTACATTTTCTTCCATTTCGTGGTATTTTTGTATATCATCCAGTTTCTAAAGGGACAATGATCGCTTATTTTAGATTTGGTTAACATTTTTCTTGTTTCTTTATTTGGGTGCGATAGGTAGTATTTCATTTGGTCATTTATATTAGATTTAAGAAATTTATATAGATATATTTTATTATTTTCCTTCAAGTTATTCATTTTATCAATAAGATTTTGATAATAATTAATATAACCTTTTTTTAATTGGGGTTTTAACTTTTTAGTCTGCTTTAAAGTTTAAGTTTCCTCAATAAGTTTGATGTCAATATTTATATCTTGTGACACCTTTTTTGCAAAAGTATACCAAGAGTATGTTCCCTTAGTATCTATTTTTTTAGTTAATTGAAAGGTTTCATTAAGAAGTGGGTTTAGATTTCATTATTTAGTCTAGATAGGTACAACAAAGTTTGGATTTTTATGAAAGTTTCTAATGGCAGAAGTCCTAGTTCATTTTTTACAGCTAGATTTGTTGAGTTTCTTTTTGTCCGCAGTACCTGTTTAATAAAATGTAGTTTGGTGTTTTTCTAAAAAGTTTTATCAATAAAATGAATAGCATCTGGTGTTGAGCAATTAAACTACTAACTTTCCACAACATTCAGCCATCCCAACATCATTAAAATTAATAGTTTGTATTTTTCACTTTTGAAATATAGTACATTTATTTATGTAACTCCATTACGTTTCTTTTTTATGATAAGTTTTTGAGCACAGCTTCAAAGCATTAAATTATAAATATATTATTATCAATACACTAGTGCATAAAAATACATTGAGTTTTACGACCTAAATGATAAATGAAACATGCAAACAAATTACCTTGAATAACATATTTGATAAAAACAAGAATGTGTCCCAAGTACACGGATGCCCCATCCGCTCTATCATTTTCTATGTTCAGTGTACCCTGGAAAAAAGATAAAATCTCTCATTTGGCATTACAAATAGACAGATCATATCACAGGGAACAGTTTTGCTAAGTTTCAAGTTGATTGGACTTCAACTTCATCAAAAACTACCTCGACCAAAAACTTTTACCTGAAGCGGGACGGACGGACGAACAGACGAACGAACGAACGAATGGACGAACGGACGTATGGACACACAGACCAGAAAAAATAATGCCCATAAATGGGGCATAAAAAACAGAATTACTATTTAACTAACCAAAAGCATGTTTTTAACTGCAAAGCGTTAATTTTAGTACAGACATGAAATTCATTACATAGAGACAACTTTTTGTTTTGACAAACCGCATTCTATTGTGTGACACATTACAAACAACATGTTGATAAGAATGATGATACGATCAGTAACTATAATTACATTATAAAGATATTTTTAAGCCTGTATAAGTTACATGTTTATATCAGAAATAATCCATTTTATAACAAATTAGAAAATCCTAAATATCTACACATAATGCATATCTGTCAAATACATTAGGGCTTAAGGAGAAAGTTTATTATTTTTGAATGATTTGGTCGCATGGAATTACTTGTAAGTGATGCTTCAATCTAAAACAAAAGACTGAGACATTAGCGTTTGTACTACGCGATTAGTTACATTGAAATGTCGTTTATTGAAAATAAAAGCAAAAGATATATTTATATTACATGTGCACACTCGAATCAACTAATTAAGTAATATCACGATATCCGACCTCTTATTCAATTCACTCATTTGTATGACATGGTATTCTCGAATTTCTGATAGAAGAGTAAGTATGCGTTTGGGTCATTCAAAACCATTCCTGCTTTTTTTGGACGAACTACTGAATCATTGCAGTCAAACCATTCGGAAGTGTTTCGATGTTTGACGAAGCAGTAGTAATGACCACATTCAATATTGCCTGCGTGTAATACAACACCATATAACTGGTAGTTATTTCGTTTTGTCGTCCTTGTACCACTGTCCTGAAATTAATTAAGGTGTACATAACTTTAGACGCACTCGATTTTTTTTGTTACCACTCTTTATGACAATTAAAAGGAAGTATATGTATTAAAAATTGAGAAAAGAAGACAATAATTGAATAAATTGCTTGCTTTAAATGTTTCATGTTTTAATACAAGACACTAAGCATTTATACTTTTAAAATATTTACGTTGTGCATTAATTTCATCGGCTTCTAGACATCATTTTTTTTCTCGATAAATGATCTGCTATCTTTTTTTTCTATGGAAACTCCTTTGCTATATAGTTGCTATTCAACTATTTGAATCAAAGCACCAAAGGGTAAGACTAATGTTTATGAACAAAGTATATGCCTGGCTGCTTTAAGGACTTTGTTTTTACATTTCAATCAGTTCTTAACGCTGCAACTAGATCTCAAATCTGCAGACATTTTGTTCATAAGAAGTATATAAGATGTTTTTCGCAAGTTGTCAAATTTCAATGGTTAAATAGAAATGATTGATTTCTTACCCAGTGTACTTCATCAATATGTAATATATGTTCGTATTCAACCAATTCGTTCCTTTTCTTTAAGTCACTGTAGGTCAGATACTAGACAAAAATATAGTTTGATTATCAAATATTGATTGGCTGATTACATTAATATGACTTTTTGATTTATTGATATTACTGCATATAGTAAAATATTAGTGTTCGTAGTAAATATATTCAAAGGACAACCGGTATAGATTATCGGTTTTTTTTTTACACATTGATATAGAAAATATCTGCAGCGAGCCACAATGTGAAACTTTTGGCAAGTGACCGAGCAGCTGATATTTTACGCTATCTATACGAAGAAATCCCACTTTTCTGATTATAGTTCTATTACTGGTCTTTTTCTCTCTCCCCAATACAGTTGTACGCTTGATAAGGTCTCCTCGGACATTGTGACGTCAGTGATTATGACTGTTCTCGACTCAAAGCTTTGATACAAGTATAACGGAGCGACTAAGTAGGATGATAAATGCGTACGGAAGGACGAAAATAATGCTTATCTCGTTCGTTTTGAATCGTAATCCTTTTCAATTAAATTTTACACAAGGTTTATATTGTAGGTAACAGTAGCATTTTGACTGATATATACAACTTTTAATCAGAGCGAAATCATTATAACAATTTCAAACACAATACAGATATAGAAGGTTTAACCAACTTCCAATGTAATTTAAACAAGTTATATGACATAACAACTGGCACAACTGAACGCGAAACTATATAAAAAAAAACGGTACACATGGACAACAGTGTAGGTAAAATGAACGAATGCAATATTATAACAGCAATGTGTAAACACTGTTACGATCATTAAGATTCTGCTATAATTTAAGAACAAACATTTGAAAGTTTAATTGTAGTGTAGTTCAACATTTTCATAGCTGAAACAGACATTATGCAAACCATATCAATAGCAGAGTAGTGACAAGTTTAAATGTGAAAAGTTTAATTTAAAACGACAAAATATTATCCAAACCTTCGTATGTTCTACTCTACCAATTTGAAGTATGAGTATATCTGGGGCTGTGGAAACCACGAAATGCTTTGACACTCCTATATGTAAAAATAGGACAAAGCATAGTTTGTTATTCAAACAATATTTATCAAATGAAAAACAATCAATAAGTATCAGTTTGGTTTCATCAATATCAAATTTTTGGGGTTTCTGTCTCTTATCAAGAAACATACTTACTTAAAATAACTCCATCAAAATCTTAATAGAACAGATACAATAAAAATGTAAACAAAAATTGCCTTATTTGTGCTTTTATTGGATTAGAAGTCATGCACTACACCTATGATTACCATTATTCATAACACAACCACATTTATTTTGTTTAGTTGGCCATGTTTTAGTATTTTTAGAACCAGCATAATCTTGTTTTATTTAATTATGTATGAAGAATGGTCTTTCGACTATCGACTGAATTCAAAAACTCGTTGTAGATAACATCAAATGTACGTCTGTTATGAGATACTGGAAAATTATATACATGTATACATATACTAGTTACATTACCAATTGGCCTGATTGATTCATGTATGTATAAACTGTAATCTATCTACCTGTAAATGTACATGATGTATGACCTATAAAAATACATACGAACTGTACGTTCTTAATACAACAATTTTATCTTAATTTAACAGGTTTAATATAAACCAGTTTCAGCGGTCCTCCATACTCAACTTTTCACTTTTTTTACTTTTTCACTATTTTGATCTAAGCGTCACTGATGCGTCTTCTGAAACTGGGATTTTATCGGTGTGTGGTGTAGAAATATATTAACTATATTTTAGCAATCTCTTTTTATTTCATTGACAAAAACTCAAGAGTATACAATGTTCCTTATAGGGTAAGTGAATTTATATCTCATATAATACATATTTAACGACTTTACCATGTTTAAATGGAGCTTTTCGTGTTTATGCATACATACTTTCAAAATAAAATCATACACAGAAAAATCTAAATAACATATTACGGTGTCTTGGAGCTTCAGTTCCGGGACAAAATCTGCATGGTAGTTCTTCACCAGAAAATCTCTCAACTGTGTTTAGCATTTTGTTTAAACAAGATACAACCTTAGGATTATCTTTCTGTAACAATCAATTATAATATATTACACATAAAACTTAATCTATTAAAATTCTGCATATATTTTAAACCAATTTTATACGTTTATTTTAAATATTTAATGCTCGTAGTTTGCAGTGAAAAAAAGGAGTTGTATTTACATTTTTTTAAATAAAGAAAGCACGTTTATTCATAAGGTTGTATCCATTTATTAGCTCATGTGTTCAAGTTTTAAACAAATACATTCAATTTTTACACAAGTGTTTGTATTATAAAAATGATCTGATCTGATTTTGCAGAGCTGATTATGCCTGAATAGCAGGTGACGCTTTTATTTACGACGTATATGGTGTCGTTTCATTTAGGGGTCATGCTTTATTTAAAATTTTGTTTCTTACTTTTATTAGTCTCTCCGTTATATTTACAAGATTTACACATCAAAAAACTAATAACAGAGGGACAACAGATACCAAAGGGACAGGCAAACTCAAAGATTGAAAATAAACTGACAAAGCATGGCTAAAAATAAAAAGACAAACAGACAAACAATAGTAGAGAAGACACAAGATAGAAAGCTAAAGACTAAGCAACACGAACCCCATCAAAACCTGGGGGTGATCTAGGGTGCTCCGGAAGGTTAACCAGATCCTGCTCCACATGTGGCATCCGTCGTGATGCTTATGTTATTACAAATCCGGTAAATAGTTTAATTCGGTATGTCACATTCGTGAAAAGGAAATGGTATTGTAGCTACGACATAAGGAACCCATCCGATATCATCTGTAAAAATTTTGTTTTATTTTGTGAAAGAACATCATCTATATAGCGGAACGTAAAGTTGAAGGATAGTGCTCACTTCTTATCTATCTTCCTAAGAAGTTCCTGTATGAAGTCAACCTACTAATAATGAAGAAACAAGTCGGCAAGAAGAAGGGCACAATGTGTTCCCATTGAAATTCCGACAGTCTGTTTTAAAACACGTCCTTCAAACGTAAAAAATAGTTGTCAATCAACAAATCAAGCATCTTGATAATGCCAGTTTCAGATAATTTTTTGTTTGAATCAGAGTGATCCTTTACAAAGTAGAATTTATCCATCCCAAAGACAAGATACTTTTATCTACCTTCGCCATTCTTTTTAATGAAACAAAGTAATACCAACTCTTTCAATTTGTCCTATAGTTTGGAATGGGGAACAATTGTGTAAAGTGTAAAAAAAGTCAAATGTCTTAATAATATTGAAGATGAGAGAGTCTTAGATTGTACGTACTCTAAAAGATCTTTGGATTATTTTAGAAGCCATATCTGATTCACGCCACCTCTAAAATAGGAAGTGTCACAATAACTTTCGAACCAAGCTTTGATTGCTGGTAAAATAGATGTTAATAATTAAGAAACAGGTTTATTGGAGCACTTGGAAGACCTAGCAATATACCGTTGTTTGTAAGAACACTTAGGTAGTGTAGGTATCCAATACAGGGATTGAAGATCTAGTTCTTCATCTTTGGTTGAAATTCCAAAGGAACATAGAATAGACCTATGATGTAAGTGTCTTGAGGGTATATGTAGAGTTTCAATGTGAATTTTCAATAACTAATTCATTCATCAAGCAGTTTATGTAATGATATGTACATTTGATGATGTTTGGGGCTTCATCTTCGGGACAACAACATTTTTCGTCATGGAGGTAGGACAAGTGTTTTGAAACAATTGATTCGATGCTTTAGAGACCATGGTTGACATAGTTCTGATACATTATTGTTATACTAATCAGTGCAATTTTTCATACGACTTGGCTTATTTTTTAATTTAGTAATTACTAAGACAAGTTCTCGTGTTCATATATGAGTATAGCGAATTACAACTAAAGATACAGAAATAGTTGCGCTTCATCTTACATAAAAAAAATGAAATGCGATATATCAAATATTAATACTTACTCGACAATACCATCTATTTTACATTAAAAATGAAAAGACCTTCACTTATGTTTAATTATTTGCTTACACGTATACCACTGTACTGTGGAAAATTTCAGATAATGTTTATAACCTACTTTTGGTTCTTGGTAGAATGGAATAAGAAGATGAAAAGATAGCTGGGTATCACAAACATCTACCTGGAAGGGAAAACAAAGGGCAATTGTCTTAAGTCAAGCGATTATTTGGATAGCATAAAAACTATTGCAATCATAATCTTATTGAATATTATAATAAGATTGAAACCTGTGTTTGCTGTATTTAAAATAAATATTGTTGCAATGTTTATTGAGTTAAAGATAGAAATAACATGGTTACTATAAACTTACATGAGGGACGGAGAGAGCCTTATGTTCTATAACAGTCTGGAAGTGCATCTCAAACATCGACGTACTTTGTTCTAAATATAAAGATACTAATACATATTACAAAAACTTGTTGCATCCATGGCCCATTTTTTTTTTAATTTATGTTATTTATCCGTATTTCCAACGGAAGAATGGTGCATTACTTTACCGACGATTATCTAAACATGTAGGACACGTAAAAAATAAAATCACAAAAATACTGAACTTTTAGGAAAATCAATTTGGAAAGTCCATAATGACATGGCAAAATAAAAATACAAAACGCATCAAAAACGAATGGACAAGACCTGTCATATTCCTGACTTGGTACAGGCATTTTCAAATGTAGAAAATGGTGGATTAAACCTGGTTCTAAAGTGCTAACCCTCTCCCTATGATGACAGTTTACTCAAATTCCGTTATATTTACAATGATGCGTTAACTAAACAGACACAATTAATAAAATAGTCAAAATATGGGAACAGCAGTCATCATCATGTAACAATTCTAAAAGGAACAATTTAACAGAACACAAAAACATCTATCTACAATCACATTCATTTATTTGCGTGTCTGACGTCAGAAAATTTTATACGTCAATACTTTTAAAATAACTTAAGCAACCTAATATAAAAAAAAATAATAAAACAATTATTGCATTTGGTAGGATTGCCAATCAATCAACAATTTTAAAGTTCAAATGAAGTGGATGCAAGCAATTGGCCCCCTTCACATGCTAAAGAGTAATGGGTAATTGCATTGTTCAATATGGAAATAACATCATGTCATTGGTTGAATTTCTATTGTTCATGACATTTTTAACCAATCACGACGTCTAAACTTTTGAAAATATTACCCATGATGCATTAGATTCTGAAACGGACAATTATTGGCAACCATAATCGAAAATATTCGAGACAACGCATATGGAATACAAATTAAACAAACATTTCTTTAAAGGACGTTAAAACCTTTGTTTAAAAAAATATAATATTAACAATAGTTCAAGGGTACCAGGATTATAATTTAGTACGCAAGACGCACGTTTCGTCTTCATAAGACTCATCAGTGACGCTAAGATCAAAATAGTTATATAAAATAAAAAGTTGTAGAGCAATTGAGGACCCATGGGCAAAATTCCAAAAAGTTGTGCCAAATACGGCTAAGGTTATCTATTCCTGGGATAAGATAATATTAACAAACATGACATAATCAATGAGTTTATAATATATAATATAATATTTCGTCATTATGTTTTTGTTCAAGACTGAGTAGATCAAATAATTTCTTGATATGTATGGTGTTTTATATACTCATTAAGACAAACAAGCCATTTGTAATATTTATAAACGATATGTGTTTTGTTTTATAATCATTGGTTTTGATATTAAGCAAAGTATAACCCGTGGAACTGGAAAAGTACGTATACATTGTAAATGTAACATTGGTTGTCAATTCCATTTTTCTATGTGTGTGTGTGTGTGTGTGTTTTGTAATGACGATGTTATAAGATTAAGACACACATTTATACCAAATTATCTAATTTGGAACCTGGGGAAGAGTAAAGAGGATAACATGTCTGCTATCTTTATGTGATGTAAAAGTCATGAATAGCATAGCAATTTAAACAAAAATACGTATGAAATATTTGTAACTTGTATTGGCTTTACAAAGCCATCTTTTTTTTAATCCAACAATCAATTGAACTAGTAAGATATGTACATCACGTTTTACTAAGTTTTCTATTTCACATTGACTAAATGCTTATCTGTTACCTATTCGACCTTTTTCGTCATTGTGTATGTGTGTTCAGGTAAAAAGTGGAAAGTCATTAAAACCTACATCTAGAGGAACAATCAGTGCTCTCTGAAAAAGCTTATGTACAAATGATGTTTACACGAAATTGATATTTATAATCTTACCTTCCCACAATATTTGAAATCAATGCATTAATAGGGGGTCATTACTATTTGAGGATTGCTAAGAATACATTGATAAAATTATATCATTTTCAAAGGTAAAGCGGGTAGGAATCTTTATTTAGTTTACGAAACACGAAATTGGTAATTAGTTTTTATAGTGTCTGAAAATATCGATTGTGATCAATTGTTGAAAACCCACTGCCAAATGAATTGGCCTTTTTTCTGCTTAAACTATTTCCCGCTTATTGTTGAAGTAACCACAGCTGTAAATTGAAATTGATGAAAATTGTGCATACTATCTCTTGATTTGTTTTATTGAATGTCTTTCCGAGTTAAATACCTCAAAGTTATCGATGTAAAATGTTTTCATGGTATGTTGGATCAATATTTATCTAATTCGAAAACCTCTAGCCTCTGCTACATGCGTCAGTCTTGTGTTGTTTTTTTTTGTTTTTTTGTTTGTTTCTTTTTTGTTTTTTTTTTTTGTATTTGCGGGGTAGGGTGCTGGACCTATATCGCAAATCTAGTATATATTATTGTTTGGGAACCAACTTCAGCTCGCGTATGGGTGCTCTCGAAGATTAGAAGACAAATTGTTGGCCTTGGGTTGTTTTCTACTCTTTTGGCAGGTTTTGTCTTTTTATAACATTTCCCGTTTCGACTATTCGTTCTTCCTTTTATTTTGCCATAAAATCATGCCTTCACATTACCAACGTCAAGCCAGTGATATAAAATTATGGTCGGATTTAAAGTACTTTTACTAGTGCCGTTAATAAATGAATTTGCCGACGAAAAATATTACTAAGCGCACTTTTTTCACAATGTTAAACGACTTTACTGAAAATATGTAAGTAAATCATTATAGGTCAAGGTATGGCCTTTAACACGGAGCCTTAGCTCACATCGAACAGCAAGCTACAAAGGGTCCCAACAAATACTAGTGTAAAACCATTTAAACGGGAAAACCAACGATCTAATTTATATAAAAACGAGAAACACGTATGAACTACATTAACAGACGACAATCAATGTACATCCTGATTTAGGACAGGTGCAAACATTTGCAGCGGGATTTAACGTTTTAATGATACCAAACCTTCTCCCTTTTCCGAAACAACAGTATAACATCACAACATAGAAAGACACACTCTAAAATATCAATTGGAAGGCTTAACTCAATAAACGAAAACGCAAAATAACACACAATGAATAAATTTGATCTGTGATACCTGAATGAAAATACAAAGTTATTGACCTACAATGAATATGATGAGTTGGAATTCAAATCAAGTATAAAATTGCATTCCTGACAAGTACAGCATATCGGAAAGACTTAAGATACAATCATGAATCAATCCTTTTAATAAATTTTGTCATTAAAGATGTAGAAATGATATTATTTGTAACTTACGGTTTTCAGCCTTTAATCTTTCCAGAATGTGCATTAGGAATTCGAAGCAGTCATCCTGTCGACAACTCGAAAAGCAGGAATCTCTAAAATGTAATTATATCAAACTTGACCTGATGTATCTATACATGATACATAATTAAATTTTGTTTATGAAACGTTGAATACATTTCGAAGTCCTACTATCTGAAAGCAATCGAACCTCTTTTATCTGATATATCAAATCGTTATCATCAAATTTTAAATTAGCACAATCACTCAGAAGTACATACTCACTTTGCAATTACATCCAGAAATTCTCGAAAAACTTCTCTGTTTTCGCTTTTGTGATTTATCTCTTTGAGTACTTTACACAGGGAGTATGTCAATGGTTTATAAGGCTACAACCAAAATTATTTTACTGTAATGTTAGTGACTATATTAATTAGAATGGAGTATTTTTATACGTGTCATAGTGTTGGTACATTGTACTTGTGTGTAATAAAAAAAAATTGACACTGAGTCGAGTAAAAAAGTTCTTTAATACTATGCTCATACCTATACCTGTAATGGTAAATATAAGGTGTAACGTAATAGCATTAGTAATCTCAATTTGTAATATGTCAACAAGATTTCAACAGTTAATGTTTTACCTTTGACTTTGAATATTACTTTGTAAGAAGCATATTTGGTGACTCAAATTTTAATATTATTTTGTTATAAAAATCACGAAGTTCGAAGAAAAAAACAAAGACTTTTTACATGTATCAGACTATCAATATGTGATTGCTTCACGATTACCAGTACAAACAAAAGATTTCTTTCTATCAGTTAATTTTAGAAGGGGTCATATAACCATTTGTTAATGTTGCATTAATTCAATATGTTAGAGTAATTAATTTGTAATTAATCAAACAAAGTCTTCTATAAACATAACTAAGTGAGGACAAAATGTTAAGATATTTTAAAAATAAAACCTTATACATTGTACTGTAAATTGTATCGTTGTACAATAACTGATAGTGATAAATGTATGCCACCTATGTAATGAATATACTTAAAAATAAATTTCGGGAAGAAAATTCTATGTAGAAATACAGAGTATTAACGTTGATTTAAAAATACCTTGTCTTCTCCTTTTTTAATAGCACTCAAAAATATCTGTGTTTGTGCAAGTATCTACAAAATAGTTCAAAAATAAAATAAATTCAACGTTAAACACATATGATAAACTGTATAATGTCGGGTATAATTTTAAGATCCATCCAATGAATTTAATGTGAAAATTTCATTTAAAGAAACACTCACTAATTTTCATGCATATGTATATTTTCCATGAACATCATTTAAACCATTTGGTATTACACTATTATCCTTTGCACAAGATACCATACCAATTTTATCTTACGTCATTTATGTATATCACTTACAATTTCCCTTTTTCAACATTACATCATGTGTGTATACTAAAATTGTCCGTTTATAAATTTTGAAATTATCAAGAAACTAATGTTTCAACTCCCTCAGGCAAAGTTGACTTTAGATGAATTTGGCTATTAATTTTAGGTATTTTTGTCATATAGTTCTTCAACGGTTTTTGGTACTTATACATCTTCGGATTTCAAATGTTTGGCTTTGAGCGTTCCTGATGAAGGTAAATCCAGAAAATCGCTTCGGACGCATAGAACTATTTAACGTGTTGTTTTCAATTTTTACATCACTGGGTCGATACCTCTGCTGGTGGACTATCAGTCCCCGAGGGTATCATCAGCTCAATAATCAGTACTTCGTTACTGACATGTTTAACATGTTTAAACAAACTTTACTAAAATTGTCCGTTTATAAATTTTGAAATTATTAAGAAACTAATGTTTCAATTCCCTCAGGCAAAGTTGACTTTAGATGAATTTGGCTATTTATTTTAGGTATTTTTGTCATATTTTGGTACCTATACATCTTTGGATTTCAAATGTTTGGCTTTGAGTGTTCCTGATGAAGGTAAATCCAGAAAAGCGCTTCTGACGCATAGAATTATTTAACGTGTTGTTTTCAATTTTTACATCACTGGGTCGATACCTCTGCTGGTGGACTATCAGTCCCCGAGGGTATCATCAGCTCAGTAGTCAGCACTTCGTTACTGACATGATTAAACAAACTTTACTAAAATTGTCCGTTTATAAATTTTGAAATTATTAAGAAACTAATGTTTCAACTCCCTCAGGCAAAGATGACTTTAAATGAAT
The DNA here is from genome assembly GCA_037788925.1 of Mytilus galloprovincialis. Lineage (NCBI taxonomy): Eukaryota > Metazoa > Mollusca > Bivalvia > Mytilida > Mytilidae > Mytilus > Mytilus galloprovincialis. The sequence goes on along the minus strand of CM075333.1, from coordinate 46,265,901 downwards.
TTATTTATTTATTTTAGGTATTTTTGTCATAAAGTTCTTCAACGGTTTTTGGTACTTATACATCTTCGGATTTCAAATGTTTGGCTTTAAGTGTTCCTGATGAAGGTAAATCCAGATAAGCGCTTCGGACGCATAGAATTATTAAACGTGTTGTTTTCAATTTTTACATCACTGGGTCTATACCTCTGCTGGTGGACTATCAGTTCCCGAGGGTATCATCAGCTCAGTAGTCAGTACTTCATTATTATACTGACATGATTAAACAAACTTTACTAAAATTGTCCGTTTATAAATTTTGAAATTATCAAGAAACTAATGTTTCAACTCCGTCAGGCAAAGTTGACTTTAGATGAATTTGGCTATTAATTTTAGGTATTTTTGTCATAAAGTTCTTCAACGGTTTTGGTACTTATACATCTTCGGATTTCAAATGTTTGGCTTTGAACGTTCCTGATGAAGGTAAATCCAGAAAAGCGCTACGGACGCATAGAATTACTTAACGTGTTGTTTTCAATTTTTACATCACTGGATCGATACCTCTGCTGGTGGACTATCAGTCCCCGAGGGTATCATCAGCTCAGTAGTCAGTACTTCATTATTATACTGACATGCATGATTAAACAAACTTTACTAAAATTGTCCGTTTATAAATTTTGAAATTATCAAGAAACTAATGTTTCAACTCCCTCAGGCAAAGTTGACTTTAGATGAATTTGGCTATTTATTTTAGGTATTTTTGTCATATAGTTCTTCAACGGTTTTGGTACTTATACATCTTCGGACTTCAAATGTTTGGCTTTGAGCGTTCCTGATGAAGGTAAATCCAGAAAAAGCGCTTCGGACGCATAGAACTATTTAACGTGTTGTTTTCAATTTTTATATTGATTGATTCATTTTTACTTGCTCAACATGCAACAAAACGGGTAGAATACTTTACGTACATTAATATTTTCCTGCAATATAATTCTCGGCCATCCATCACTTAGATAAGGTATCACTTTATGAGGTATTTGATGAACAACGCACATTATTGCGTATTAATACACCTTACGCAGCCAAGCAGGCTTTCAACTTTGATAAGGATTTGAACGCTCGATGTACTTTTTTTATTTACAATTTACAACTTAAAGGTATCAATAGCTGAAAACTGACCGACTGGGCATGACTAAAAGCACCAAAGGTACAAATAAACCATAATTAGGAATCAGAAATATTATTTTTTGCAGACCAATAATAACATTGAAATAAAACATGGAATTCACCTCACGTAAGCTTCATGGAAACGTCGCGTTAACTCTGCGTTAATTTTTCCTTAGCTGTATGTGGCAAAACCTGTAGGAATTTTTGGTCCGCAATGCTCTTCAACTTCGTACTTTATTTGACCTTTTAATATTTTTTTATTCGAGCATCACTGATGAGTCTTTTGTAGACGAAACGCGCGTATGGCGTAAATATAAAATTTAAATCCTAGTATCTATGATGAGTTTATTAGTATCAGCCTTTGACTAAATATATATAATTAACAAGAAAAGAGAATTCGTTTTTGCAAAAAGTGAAATCAAAATATTTTCAGGTACTCTGGTAGGTTAAGCATATCCTGCTCCACATGTCATATCCGTTGTGTAGTTAAAGTAGTAAACATTATGTTAAGCAATCATATTTTGATTTTTCATCCTGTACAATGCAATTTGATTTCTGTTTTCAAAGTTAAATAAAATTCATGATGATCAAATTGAATATATGTCGAAGGTAATGAAATGGAATTTATGTCTAAGCTCTTCAAGCGAATATAAAAAATGCCCGTAAAAAATGTAAACGTTTGTATCATACAGTAAATTTCATTTCGCAACGACTAAATGTACAAAAGTTGAACGTGTAAGCGGCTTCAACTTCTTGTAGACTTTGTGTCATGCTTTGACTGCACCTTAATATATTAGCAACATATTTGGAATCGTAATCGTTCTATATTCTTCCTAAAAGTTGGTAATGTCAACACCATTTTTAAAACACAAAAATACTCAGTTCAGTTTTTTTCACAGAAAATTGGTTTATTCGTGATTTCCTGAAAACTGACCAATGTCAAAGGATTTTATTTATCTTGCCATATATTTGTGAGCACAACCTTTTTGTATTTTGGGTCCACAATGCTCTTCATCATTGTACTTTATTGGGTTTATTTCTTTATTCGAGCGTCACTAATGTATCTGCCGTTTAAAGTTTTAGTCGAATGACTTTAGATAATTTTTTCGTTGTTTCAAATAATGGAAAATAAGGACGAATTTGTTATCAAATTACAATTTATATTATATCGTTCAAGTGTTATTTACATAAAAATTTGAGAACAACACGTTTAATAATTGCTTGCGTCCGAAGCGCTTTTCTGGATTTACCTTCATCCCTTCATCAGGAACGCTCAAAGCCAAACATTTGAAATCCGGAGATGTATAAGTACCGAAACCGTTGAAGAGCTATATGTCAAAAATATCTAAAATAAATAGCCGAAATTCATATAAAGCCAACTTTGCCTGGGGGAGTTGAAACCTTAGTTTCTTAATAATTTCAAAATTTATAAACTAACAATTTTAGTAAAGTTTTGTTAATGCCCGCGTCACACTGTCCCGATTTTTACGACGATGGCAACACGATAATGGAAATTTTCAAAATCGGGACTGATCGTATCCAGATCGGGCTATTCGTAGTGTTATCTTTAACCATCGTAGAACCATCGGCCACTTTTTCTAGGCTTCGGGGATAATTTCGGGAAGGGTTCTAAATTTTTTAACATGTTAAAAAATCCCCGAAGTTGCGTCCGATGTTGAGGGTTCGTATTGAGTTCGTATCGCCATCCTCACCATCGTAATGTCACCGGGAATACATCTTTGCACATCGTATTGCATTCGTGTTTCCATCGTTTCCATCGGGCAGTTTTGACATTACGATGTCTACACGAATGAATCACGAAGATACCCGAAGGTCTTACGATGGCAACACGATTCGTGAAGACCTCGTAATCCCGTCTTGTTGCCATCGAATAAAAGTACGAAGGCGACAAGATGGAACTACGACGATAATAAATCCAGCTAAATGTAAGTTAATGTTCGCGCTAAAATGCATTTAAAGTGCCATGCGCGATATGCACTGGTCAGTCTAACACGACAGTTCAGAAAGACGTTCACAAAACATGGAGCTCATATCATATGATTCTATGAGAACAAGAAAGGCGACAGCGTTGTTTCTATTAATTCAAATGCAAAGAGCAGTTATTACAGGCTCAGGATTTAATTTTACAAGTAAAATATTATTTTTTATATCAAGTAACATAATGAAAATCATAAATGCGCCTCGTACACCAACACTGCAGGTACACGTATATAGGGAAACCAACTTTTTCTTCATTATTCTGATTTTTTATGTATCGTCTGAGTTGTTGTCACACGAATGTTTAGTCCATTTTGTTTTCTATATGTCATATTTTGCCGCATTTGTTACTTTCCCAACATCCTTCCTTTTGTCTATATTATTATGATATTCTCCTGGAAAGAGCTCTTTTTGAATAAAAGGGATCAACGAACCCATTACCTTACCTTTAAGATAGATCAGTAAACATGGGCATAATTATGGGTGATTATTCAGACTAGTGCAATCATTTTACAGTTCAAACAAGGCAATGCCGAGCGTGGCATACCCTCGTATGTAACATATTGGGGACAAATATGGACACTATATTTATATATGACACATGCAGAAAATGGTAAATTGAATATGCATATTTGATACATAAACTATTTTTTTAGAAATCAACCAAAACATTCAGTAACTGGAAATACCTTTAATCATTGTCTTTAGAACCAGTAGGTAAAAAAATGAGCAACCAATTTCCTGTGTATTATGCTATTTCAAGGAGAACAAACAAGTCAATCTGCATGACCTTGACCTTTGGCATTGAACGTAAAAATTGTCAGATCATTACAAGGAGGAACAATATACCAAATGTGGTTAAAATCTTTTGAAGCATATTGGTTTTAGAGTGTCCACAAGGGTGATATTGCCTTGTATTACAACTGCCACTGTGACCTTGACCTTTTAACTTTAAAGTCAATAGCTCTTAAGATATTCTTAACGAGTAACACCATACCAAGTTTTGAGCATTTTGGTTCTAGAGTGTCCATAACAATTTTATCTACACTTAACTTACATGTAGTAGGCGAGGGGATAATGAACTAAGTTTTATACGAATTAGACAAAAAGATCGATTTCCTGCCATGCATGGCAGACTTGTACAGACACGATATGTTGTCGAAATTCTGTTCGTATCTTTTAGACATCGTATGGCCATCGCCCCATCATCGTAATCCATCGTGTAGCCTTCGTAATCCATCGTGTAGCCTTCGTGATCCATCGTGTAGGTTTCGGCTGAGATATGAAGCTTAAATACCCGACTTCGGTTAACCTTCGTATGTCCATCTTTTGCTATCGTATATAATTTCGGCACCATCGTATAGACTTCGTTATTCATCGTACTTGCTTCGGTCACTTTTTGGTATTTTACCGAGATCGGGACCAACTTCGTACGAACTTACAATTTTCGCATTCGGGTGTCCATCTTATATAAAAATCGGGACAGTGTGACGCGGGCATAAATCATGTCAGTACCGAAGTACTGACTACTGAGCTGATGATACCCTCGGGGACTGATAGTCCACCAGCAGAGGTATCGACCCAGTGATGTAAAGATTTGAGAAAAACACGTTTAATAATTTCTTGCGTCCGAAGCGTTTTTCTGGATTTACCTTCATCAGGAACGCTCAAAGCCAAACATTTGAAATCCGGAGATGTATAAGTACCGAAACCGTTGAAGAGCTATATGTCAAAAATATCTAAAATAAATAGCCGAAATTCATCTAAAGCCAACTTTGCCTTAGGGAGTTGAAACATTAGTTTCTTAATAATTTCAAAATTTATAAACGCACAATTTTAGTAAATTTTTGTTAATATACACTCCAACTATTGAATGTAATCCTATGTATGATGTATGATTATATCGAAAGATTAGCAATGATTAAGCACACATAATACAATATAGTGCATAAAATATACCACATTATTGTAAATTACATATACTATAATTCTATGTCTGGAAACAAATTAAACAATTACCTGAAAAATACCATTAGCGTAACAAGTCATCCCCATGTTGGAAACTCCCTAAAAGTAAACATCAACATGACATAAACGAGTTTATATTTAAAATGCAATATCTATTTTCATATTCACATATCTGTTAGAGGTAACTTAAAAGTTTTGTTTCTGCTGATAAAATTAGTATTGACCTGTATGTTAGTAGTTCATGTCTGATCAAATTTGTGACTTGTATTTCTTAAATAGTTCGTTTATAATTGTGACATTTCATAGACAGTAAACGACTAGATCTCTAACGCATAGTTGGTATTAGTTTTTGCATACTATCATGTTAATCACCTTTGGCGATACAGCTGTTCAATTCTCTATATTTCATTGACTTATATATTTTGCGCACCTTGTTAATGTCAATCCGGAAGAAAAAAAATATGTTTTTCCGGGATTCTTACACTGATTTGATACCGAATGTTGTCAATGATAAGATCGTGAATATATAATGTATTGTTAATAATATAGTCATTTGGTTCACACAAACATTAAAGTAACTTTAACTGTTCATTCATGGCATATTTCTGTACGATCGTACTTCTGGGGCTAATTTTTTCTGTAATGCTACTAGATTTGTCAGTCTTCAACTTTAAGAAAATTCAGCATACGTCCTTTAAGTTATCATATTTCAAAAAATGTGAGTACAATTAAATTTGATTTTAGCATTCGTAATTGTGGTTGCTTTACATTTAATCATTTAACTTCAACCATTATTAGTTACGTTATTACTACTAGTCTTCTCTATGTTATTACCTTCATTGGAAGTCCTACAAAAGAACGAAACAATCAAGGACAATGTTTTACGAGAATTAGAAGACATATTGCAATTCTTATTTACAGCTGACAAAATATCATCATCACATTAACCAATATTACCATCATAATCAATACAACTCCCTAAATTGGCAAATTCACTCATGTTTTATTTTAGCATTTATATACAGGTACGTTTAGAAAGCTATTGAGAATATGTTTTTTGAAACAATCCAAATGGTTCTATTTTTGTACGCTTTGGGGCGTTTAATAATATATGTGTAGTGTTTATGTCAGGTTAGGAAGTTATTTACCGTGATTAACATTTACAGTTTTTTTACAAAGTCCATGTTATTGTATATATAATCACATATTTTGTGTTCAATTGTGGTTTAACAGAAGAATTTTAAACCTTTGATACATTTCAAAACATTGAAGGCAAACAAAATTGTTTCTAATTTGTTCGATTGAAATATTACAAAACGCCGTAAATGCACAGTTCAACTTTTGACACTAATAATGTAAAGTTCTGTTATTTATGTGCAAAAAAAAAGTGATATCACCAGAGAAAGAATATGATAGTGAAGAACATTGCAACCAATTGAAAACTTGTTGAATAGGAAATGCTATATGTTGTAAATAGATTACAGGCTGCTTAAAAATAAAAGAGTGTTCATTGACAGTGAGGGTCGGTTAAAAACAAAACTTTACGACAAAAGAGATTATTTTAGCTTCCCAATTGTTAATTTTTTATTTCTATGTAGCAACATTTCAGCAGTGCCTGAAAATAATCAATCTAATTACCAATTGTTATATACTTTATATTACTTAACATATATTTAACCATATAAAAAAACGTACACTAATGGGTTTTTGTTTTTGTTTTATCTTTGTATGTAATTTGGTTATTTATTGATATATACTAGTTTCCAGTTTCTTTCTCTTTGACCATAATGCTGTTCCATCAGTTTTGATTTTATCTTTTATCTTATAAAGTGATTTATTCTAAACCGTATAGTCAAATCCTTAACAATTATCACTCTGCACAAAGGAAAACAGTGAACTTTTTCTGGCTCTGATTAAGAACAACAAATTCTGGTGCAGTAGTACGATATATGGGAACTGGTTATTCCTTTTTCAAATGTAAGGAAGAAAATAAAACTAACTTTGCATATATGTCGGTCTACTAAAATGTGAGTATTGTGTGTAGCATGGACCAATATATGAATAAAGATATTTAACAGAACTGATTCTTTCTCAATCTAACAATTATGTCGTTTACAGACCCTTGTCCTTTTTGTTTGTCAACGTTGTTCTTTATTAGGTCTTTAACATTTTTATTTACAACCGTTTATAATAAGTCTTTTGCACGCAAAACGGTCGGTATCAACCATAAAGAATTTTTACAAACGATGCATGATGGCTTTGAAGAAAAGATTGTAGTTACTCACGTTGTTTATCAAGGTAATTACATATCATAGTGGTTTTTTTTATTTGTATTTGCAAATTTTCAACTTTAATTGGTAAAGTAGAAACTACCTTTTGCCGTGGCTCACGTTTACTTATCCCACCATTTTGTTATTGCCTTATGGTAATTTTGTATTAATGTCATTATTTTTGGTTAAACCTTTGCCTATAGAGTGTCTTCGTGTTGTTTCGTTGTTGGCATAATTGATTGTTTTTTAGTGATTAAGATTATATTCCAATATTGACTGCTGTATCCTCAAATTATGTTAAATCTATCATTTTCTGTCACTTGATAATGTATATCTGCTTTCCAAAGCCAAATTATTTTCATTAACGAGGGTTCGTTGGTGAGTGATCTTAGTCGTGATCGACTTAAATGAATAGATCTTGTTATAGATACCAGATTAAAATGATATTTCTTATTTTCAACTTAATTTTATGTGATTTCATACAAAATGTACTGTTCTATAGTATTTCATGGTGCCATAATAAATTGAACCCATTTCAGTTTCATAAATATATACATCGTGTCTTTTTAAAGGATAAATCATGTGTACTATTTAAGTTTTTCTCAATTAATAAAACTTTTCATTTCTATTGTTTGTGCTATGATTTATATACAGCAGCTTTTAGCTTTGACCGTTTTTGTACAGTATTTCAATTTTGACAATGCTACATTCATTCATTACTCGTTACGCATTTAAAAAAAATAAGTAACGGATTACATTTATATATATAATTTCTAAATAATGGTTTTGATATAACCTTTAACATATCTCATTTCGAATAGCATTTTTGCACCATATGGATAAATAACTACTAATAAATCTGATTAGATACTTCTGTCATATTATAAAAATATTTCAAAAGTTGAAAATATTTTGTCAACAGGGCAATTCATTGTGGACCATTTGTTGTATAAAAATTGTCGGTATACCTTCACAAATGCTGCTGTCTATTTCAGAATGGTCTTGAGTGTACATATTGCTCTCATAGCTGTCTCCGTGGTTTGTGGTTATAAGCGTTTTATCACTTTCATGTTGACCTTCTGTAACATTAAATTATACAAGAAATATATTTCAAATACTTTGTACATCCTTTAATTCTGGAATGTCAAAGGCATTTTCCTTCATTTACCGTCATACGGAACCTTCAAACACAAATATTTAGATTTTAACCAAAAGAAAAGTAGAATATTTTTGTCAATTCCTTGTCAGTAAAACTTTTCCAAGGTTTTTTTTTTTTTGCTTTTCTGCTAATCATTAAAAATCAGCGGAAAAACTAAATAAGGTATGTTACGAATATGTTCAATGTCTAAGTTCACCATACTATGATGTTCATAACTTAAGGTGTACCAGTCGGGGTTTCTATCCACTGCTAGAAAGCGAATTATACATTCCAACATATACATTTTTTTTGTGATAGTTGCCAAATTGAAGATGAAAAACACTTTCTTTTTAATTGTTGTTTTTACTCTGATATCCGACATGAATTATATGCCAAAACCTGTCTTTTAAATGTTGATTTTGAGTATTTATGCGATATTGAAAAGTTTCGTTATCTTATGTGTAATGAGAATATGGTTCCTCTTTTAGCTAGTTCCCTTTATCATATGTTTTATCGACGAAATCAGGAAATTATATATGTTTTTTTATTTTATTTTTTTGTTATTTACGAAATACTTTTTAAATGTAACAAAGCTGTCCTTTTATGTATGTATTAGATGTTTGTTTTAATGATAGTGTCTCATAAGTCGTTTTCAGCTGGCATCCTTTTACTTAAATGTTAGGTTCTAGTGACTTTATGTGTATATATATATATTGATATTGTAATGAATGGTGACACTTTAATAAAATAAATCTTATCTTATCTTATCTTTATCTTATCATATATAATAAGGATACAATCATCATATATTACAAGATTAGTATGTTGTAAGATTGACGCGCCTCGTCTAACAAGGAACGCTTACATGCAAACATGTGCAAAGTACTAAATAGAGTACGAACTTGAAGAGCACCAAAGACATGAAATTTCGAAAGGTTTTGGCAAATACAGCTAAGATAATATATTTCTGTATTTGAAAATCCTTAATTCAGACGTAAAACATATATATACATGTCGTTATACTCAAGTACAATGTAGTCTATGTTGACAAATGTTTTTACCGAAGCCCTTCTAAGTGAAAATATCTATAAAAACGAACCTTGTTGAGTGTTGCCCTGATTCATTTCACAATAATTGTCTTTCACGTCCTCATCACCGGTGGCTCCGTGGGATGCTAATGATGATAACATGTGATGGCTTGCAGTTGTGTTCTCCTCTATTTAACAGAAAATAATATTCTTCTAAAATGTGTAATATATAACGGGTATTAAACAGATAGCTTAAATGAATAGATTTATTTTATATTTACCAGATTAAAATGATTTTTCTTATTTTTAACTTTATTTTATGTGATTTCATACAAAATGTACTATTCTATAGTAATTCATGGCGCGTTAATAAATTGAACCCATTTCATTTTCATAAATTTATACATCGTGTCATGTTATATTATAAATCATGTGTACTATTAAAGTTTTTATCCAATACTAAATCTTCAATTTTAATTGTTTGTGCTATGATTTATATACAGCTTTTAGCTTTGGTCAATTTTGTACAGTATTTTAATGTTGACGATGCTACATTCATGCATTACTCGTTACGCATTTAAAAATATAAGTACCGGATTACATTTATATATATCATTTCTAAATAATGGTTTGGACACATCTCATTTCTTATAGCATTTGTGTACCCATGAATAAATAACTACTAATTAATCTGATTAGAAACTTCTGTCATATTATAAAAATATTTCAAAAGTTGAAAATATTTTGTCAACAGGGCAATTCATTGTGGACCATTTGTTGTATAATAATTGTCGGTATACCTTCACAAATGCTGCTGTCTATTTCAGAATGGTCTTGAGTGTACATATTGCTCTCATAGCTGTCTCCGTGGTTTGGGGTTATAAGCGTTTTATCACTTTCATGTTGACCTTCTGTAACATTAAATTATACAAGAAATATATTTCAAATACTTTGTACATCCTTTAATTCTGGAATGTCAAAGGCATTTTCCTTCATTTACCGTCATACGGAACCTTCAAACACAAATATTAAGATTTTAACGATGTTATGATACTTGTTTAGTCGAGTCACTATTTAACCAAAAGAAAAGTAGAATATATTTGTCATTTCCTCGTCAGTTAAAATTTTCCAACGGTTGTTTTTTTAAGTGCTTTTCTGCTAATCATTAAAATCAGGGGAGAAACTAAATAATAAAATTATCGGTACCAATTTTCTTGCACCAGATGCGTATTTCGACAATACATGTTATCTTCAGTGATGCTCGTGGCCAAAATATTTGAAATCATACATAAGGTATGTTACGAATGTGTTTAATGTCTAAGTTCACCATACTAAGATGTTAATAACTTAAGATGCACCAGTCGGGGTTTCTATCCACTGCTAGAAAGCGAATATGATAATTAATAAATATACTGCGTTCTAAGTGTTTATCTTAAAACACTTAAATGTGTCTGGTAATGAATTTAATTGGAAACAATTAAGATGTGGTATGACTGTAAATAAGACAATTCTACACAAGTGACCACATGATATAGAAATTTACAACTATAGCTAATCAATGAGCAAAGCCCATATCGCATAGTCAGCCTTAAAAGACCCCAAAATGACAATGTAAAGCAATTCAAACGAGAAAACTAACGGCCTTATTTATTTACATAAAAATTAACGAAAATAAACATATGACAATAACTGAATCATAGGCTCCTGACTTGGGATAGGCATATACATACAGAATGTTGCGGGGTTAAACATGTTAGTGGGATCTCAACCTTCCCTAACTTGTGACAGTGGTTTAACAGTACAACACAAGAACGAGCTGTATAAATAAGTAAGTAATGTATATGTTGGTTTATGGCTAAAACATACATTATGTCAATATATTTTCAGCATTGACTGGTGATTGATATCACGCCGAAATCGCAATTACATTCCAACATATATAATTAGGATACATTCATAGTATAATTCAAAATGAATATGATGTAAGATTGACGCGCGGTTCGTCTAAAGAGGAACGCTTACATCCAAACATTTTCAAAGTACTAAATAGATTACGAACTTTAAGAGCACCAAAGACATACAATTTGGCAAATACAGCTTAGATAATATATTTCTGTATTTGAAAATCCTATATTCAGACGTAAAACATATATAATTATATTAAAGTACAATGAAGTCTATGTTGACAAATGTCTTTACCGGGGACCTTCTAAGTGACAATATCTTAAAAAACGAACCTTGTTGAGTGTTGCTCTGATTCATTTCACAATAATTGTATGTCACGTCGTCATCATCGGTGGCTCCGTCGGATGCTAATGATGATAACATGTGATGGCTTGCAGTTGTGTTCTCTTCTATTAAACAGAAAATTATATTCTTCCAAAATGTGTAATATATGACGAGTATTAAACAAATAAGATAGTTAATAGTATATTTGGAACATTCGGCATTACCGGCAAGTACACATCTGTTTATGCATTTTTCAATGTTATCTAAAGCAAAATAGTGTTCTCATATACCTTGGACGATCTCATTTCATCTTTTGTTTACGTACCTCGAACTTATGTGGTGTAGGTTTTTAAGTTCAATTTACTTCAATTTCAATCGGACATGTCTTATTAAAATCAAGGGAGTTCGAAATAGGATCGGGAAAAAATAGCCAATGAAAAACAATTAATTACAATTTTAGAGAAACAAAGTACTTTTAGTTGATGTCATATCTCCAGTAAATAATTAGACAGTGTTGGAGTTGAAATACATGAATGATGAAAAACCTTGGGAAAATATCTCATCAATACACGTTTTGATCAAGCCACTCAAACCTATATATAAAAGACGATCAGGTTTGATTGCCAATGAGACAACACTCCAAAATAGACCATGGCCAAATCACTTAGATATGAGCAGCATTTGCTATAGGTTACCTTACGGCCTTGAACAATGCGAAAACATATACCGCATAGTCCGCTAAAAAAAATGCCCCGAAATGTCAAATGTAAAGCAATTCACATGGGAAAACTAACGGTCTAATGTATATTAAAAATTATTAACGAAAATTAAATTTGTAACACAGCAACAAATGAAAACAACTGAATTGGGACAGGCACATACAGAATGTAGTGGGGTTAAACTAGTCAGATGGCACCAAACCCTTTCCTAAACTGGGACAGTTGTATAACAATACAACATATAAGATGTATTTAAAAAAAGGTTTGACTCGTCAGACGATTACAAATAAAAAATATTTTAAACGAAAACACAGTGGACGTGGGTGGTAACTTGTTCATTCCAAAAACAAAAAGACACTATGTACTTGCAGTCACTGACAGCTAGTTCAAAGCCAATAACAACTTATGAAATTTTATTTTAGTCATTAGAGTTTACATTCATAGCAGTTTGAAAAAAAAAACTTCATTGATTAATTATTAATAGGACTGAACAGAAAACACTAATTATTTTGAATTTGCATGTAGCGAAGTGAAGAAAAAGTAAAGAATCAGAATCAAAATGAACATTAAATACACCATTTTTTACCTGTCTGAAAATGTCTGTACCAAGTCAGGAATATGATAGTTGTTATCCGTTCGTTTGGTGTATTTGAAATTTTGATTTTGCTATTTGAGTAAGGACTTTCCGTTTTGAGTTCGGTATTTTTTTAATTTTACTTTATGATATTGACATTAAAAGACCTCCTTTCAAAAAGTGCTGTTCAAATCCCCTCAAACTTCGGGCTCGGGGATCCCAACATCACGTTTGTTCGAATGTCTTCTACTATCAATATTAACTTTTAAGAAAGCTTTTACTTTTACATATCTTATTGTTTCGTTATTATTAATCACAACCTGTAAAAACGTTGGAACACTATACCCGGCTTTAGAGCTTGCACTATTGTGTAGAAAAATTAATGTTGTTTAGGACATTTATTTGCTTATTTAATGTCTTTATTTGTACTATTGTCGATTTATTATACAATTATCAAAAACAAAAATTTGATTATGATATAAAATGCTAAAATAAAACACGAATAAATCAAAGATGAAGTAGTATTTTCCGATAAGGCGTATTCGTTGGAATGTGAAGTTTTGTGATTCCAAAACAACTTATAACATTTGTTTTGATAATACACAGTTGAATGGTTCATAACACTTTCGCTCGTGTGAAGTGAAATATCTTGCGTGCCAAATGACACTTACAGAAAACCTTTAAAGTGGCCATCTCTTTAAGAACAAACCTTTTTGGGTGTTTCTTTGATTCCCGTCACAATATGTTCCCCTGATTTCGTTACCACTGACTTCACAATTGGATGCACATGACAATGTGACACTTTGGCGTTCATTTGATTTTTCCTCTGTTAAGCAGGAAATTTTTTCTTTCATAAATGTGTTATTTATAAAGTATATTTAACAGATAAAATAAAGCAAGTGTATGAATTTGTAGATGTCTTGGAATGTCTTGATTCCTTAATGTAAAAAACATGTCAGCATAAATATAACTAATTTGTATAAGTCTATGTATAAAAAGAATCTTTAGAAGAAACTTCATATATTATATATTCTAATTTTTATTACTGCATCAGTGTAAATTCTATGTCATATAGTCCATGTTGGAGAGTTGTCTCATTGACAATCATATAACATCTTCTTTTGTTTTATATAATTAATGTCAAAAGTTTATTGAGAACATACTTATGTTTGTTTTCTTGATTTTCTTTTTAAACTTGTATTCGTGGCACTGTTCGCTGATTGATTGAACAATGCGATCCATTTTTGGTTTAGACAACAACTTATCATGTTTGTGTAAGACTTTTGCTTTTCTTACTGGCATTTTGTGTTCGTTTTTGTTTTCTGAAATATACAAGCAATAACTAGTATGTAAATGTTGATTTCTATAAAAAGAAAACAAAAACTAATAGTCTTAGTTAAAATGATATTAATTTCACCAAAATGTGAATAAATATGCTATTTTACAAATTTGAATAACTATTACTTTTCCATGTATTATTTTAGTTGAACATTTTAACAAGTACTTCCTCAGAGATATAGCGTATTAACATCGGGATATATCAATCCGCAAGCGGCAATATCAATAAAGTGGTAACAATTTATACTTTAAAAACATGATAAATATAAAGCTTATTATTTCTTCGGTGGATACTTGTATAATTATCAATAATACTACATGTCACTATTTCTATGAATTTCAAAACTAGACTGAATTATTTTCACTGGATATTTTCATATATCCTAATTTATTCTAGAGTTCAAATAGATCGTGGTTAATAATTTTTTTTTTATGTAAAACAGACACATCTAGATCGCTTTTCCCGAATTGTATCTTCCGAATTAAACTTTTCATCGGTTTTAATTTTACATGAGCAGCCCGACGTGTTATAAGTGTAAAAAAGTACCTGCTCACACTTCCGGAAGACCTGATATCAGCACCGGCTTTTATTCGGGTTGCACATGTTTCTTATTTTCTAAGTTTTATTTTGTATGCAGCTGTTGGTCTTTCTGTTTTTCCCTCTTTTTATTGTAATGGCGTTACTATCTATTTTCATGTTTGAACGTCCTTTTGTTATAACTACCATCTCTGTATAATCTGCTGATTATTTCACACAACTGAAAGCCTTAAGTTTCTTTTTAAATGTAAGCGAGTCAAAAAAGAAGCTTATTCGTAAACAAACACTTAGGAAGATGCATTTTAACTAAGGAAGATGCATTTTATAAAGCAATTACATACGGCTTTCAGGTGGATATCGGTGTTATTAGCATTAATATTCCTATAAGGCCACACCAATTTAATTTCTTGTTCTACGGATTTTTGGACCTCAAAATTTGGGGCGAGCGAGCGATTTGAAAATTTAAATAAAAAAATATTTAATTTGCAAATTTTTGAGGCGAAGCTTGAAAAGTAGAGGCGAGCGATTACAATTTTTTTTTGTAAACATAAAATAGTAGGTTTTGACAATATTAAAGCTTGATTTATCACTTATACTTTGACATTTCTTTAATTTCTGAAGTAGTTTTCCCTGTTCACCAAGAAATAATTAAATCTGGTCTATGTATGACATGTATGTGTGACTGACAATGAGACAATTCTCCATCCAAGTCATAATCAGTTTGGGGACAACCCCTTAATGTTATAAATATCCCTTTTACATGTTTTATGAGGGATCAATATAAGTTATAATATATTTGTTTGTACAAAAGGGCTCATATTTTCTCAAAGAACTATATATCTATCTGGTATTAAATGGTCAAAACATGTCCAAGAATTTTGTAATATTCCTGGACTTTAACCATGTTAACACATTTACTTTAACAGTTTAATATTATTCAAAATAAGTGGACCCCTCTTTTAGAAAAAGTTGTTTAATATATGATGTAACTCTCCTCTTTTTGAGTACAAAATTTTAAGTTTTCAAAGGTTTTGTATAGAAGAACTATACAAATCCTTGGTATTTCTATTTTCTTTTCTACATCAGTAAAATGACCCCTTGTCCATGTTGTCTGAGGGAGAGTTGTTCTCAAACCTGATATAAATAACAAACACAGGTCAAAGTACGGCCTTTTACACAGGGCTTTGATACAGACCAAACAGCAGGCTATAAAGGACCCAAAATTATTAGCGTACACAATTCGAACAGGAAAACCAACGATCTAATTTACATATCATGTATATCCAAACGGGAAAATACCAATGAACAACATTACCAAACGATAACTGCTGAACGACAGGCCCCTCAATCAATCAGGACAGGTGCATAAACATGCAAAGGGCTGAGGCTATGGATAGTTTTGTTTCGCCAGCATACAATATAATTGCAGTTGAAGGCAAATCCTTCAGAAGTTCTTTGTACTTTATTCTAGCAAAGAACATGTTTTGATAGGGAATATAAGTAAAGGGGGAAGTAACCAATTTTTTGTTCTTTACTCCGGTATTTCCGCTGATATAGATTTATATCGGAGATACAAATCCTTGATCGGAGCACTCCCGCTTTGGATAAGTAGGTTTCATGCTGAAACAAATATTCTCACAGATATGTACAAAGTGTGCTTGGTGCTTTTATGTTTAAAATCGTTATATACAGGTTAGACTGTGATTTTAAAAACAAATGTTGATACCTTTTTATAATGTTTACAAAAAAAAACGGTGCGGGAAATGGACATGATTACATTTCCGGATGCGGGAAGCGGGAATATAAAAAAAATTAAAAAATTCTGTTTTGAAAAAAATAGGTGCGGGCGGGTCCGTCGAACAAGGAATCAAATTGGTGTGGCCTAATGATTATAAAAAGTAGTAGATATGCTACAAGGAGACTAGATCTGTCAAAAACAATTCGCTGACTTTAATTTACCGATATTTTGTTTAATTTAGACTGTTATTATATTCTTTTTATATTGATTTCTGTTTAATTTAACAAACTGAATTACTTTTTTGTCCTTCTTTCAAACACAACATTCGGAAATACTTACCATAAAACTTTTTCCTTTCCTGAAATAGTCCAACAAATCAAGCATGACACATTCTCCTAAACACCTTTTTTATATGTACTGTAATTACTTAAGTCAACATGAATTTAAAACACAACTTCTGTTTTAGTATGCAAAAATTGAAATAAGAAGATAACGAGTATATTTTCAGTAATGTTTGACATTGGGTTAATGGTTTCCAAAAGCTCAGTTTTCTTTTAAGTTCATTGTGGATTGTTGTAGAATGATAAGGGTTATTGGTAATTATGTTGTATTCGGTTCTGCGGTTAAATGTTCAGTTTATTTTTATTGTCCATTGCTTCGTTCAATCCTTTTCATTCAACGATATTTTCTTTAGATTGAAAACAGATAACAAAAATGATATGTTATCATTTATCAAAGTGCATCATATATAAAAAAAAATTACAAAATTACTAACGGATAACTCCAAGGGAATTCCAAGATAGAATGTCCGTAGCTAAATGACAAAAGCCACGCCATTCGAGGTTAAAATATACAGATACGAATGAAAGAATACTAAAACACATACAAATGATGATACATCATTTCATTATCTAGAACATATACCTCAAGATCATCATTTTATTTATTTTGTAAACTTGATACGGAATACATATAGATATCAACAAGATCTTTGTATCTTCCGGTAATTTTTTTTTTAGAAAAACAAAATGAAAAAAGTCGGAAAGTTATTTGGCATAACCATTTCTGCTCATTTCTGTTTTTAATGTCTGGGTAGCAGCTGCAAGCTCTTAAGTACTGAATGAGCTGAGAAGTGGTATATTCCCGAAATAATCCACACCCACCCCATAAGGAAGAAATGGGAATTTTAGATTCTGCAAATGCATTCTCTTTATTTTGTCTAAAATTTCTAATCCAATTTCCAATCTGGACCAAACATTTCCTTCCTTCTTGTCTATTGGTGCACAAGAAATTCCATGTATTTCCAAAATAGAAGAATAATTTCCATATGATTTTTACTGATAGTCATTAAGATTTTTCAGAATAGAAAAATGTTATAACCCACACCTGGTATAGAAAACAAGAGTTCTGATCAATTCCATATGTTTGTACATTTCTGAGAAAAAAATTAATAGGGGGAAAACTCAGATACTGTGATAATACATGTAGTTTAGAGAGCAGGAGCATTCAAAATATTGTTTTATTTGCAATTAAATTGTGAAATATAAGCAAACAATTGCCAATTTATTCTACATTTTATGTATTTTTAAATTAAAAAGAAAAAAGAGGAATAAAGTGTTAACAGTTAGATTGCCAAAATGTCGTTGACACTATGGAATTTCAATTTATAGGTTGCACTTCGGAAATACTGATGTTTCACAGACCATGTCTCATTTGGGGATATTATCTTACCTCCTTAAATTTCTAGGAATATGACTTGTTAAAAATGTCCGCGTGGATACCGTGTATATTTCTTATTAGATTAGTAGGGAGGCAGGGCTTATTTCATACACGGTTAGTAGTGGTGTTACGTCCCTTTATATTCCATATTAGGTTAGAAGGAAGCCGTGGTGTAGTGGTTAGTGCATCGGAATACTAACACAAAGGTTCCTGGTTCGATTCCCGTTCCGGGATGAAAATGTCAAGGATTCAATTTTCGACCCTCCCTTGACAATATTTGCGAGTATGGTCTTGAGACAACAAAGATAGTCCGTCGGAAGGGGACGATAAATGGCTGACTCGTGTTAAGAGAGGAGATTCATATCTCTTGCACGTAAAAGACACCCTTGTAGATTTGGAAAAAATAATGCTAATGCCGCTACAAGGCAGCACTCGCATCCGCAATGTGGTAAGGGATTTATATAAGTTGATAAACTTGTTTCCCAATCCACTATAAATAAATATGTTTAAATTAAATTAGAAGGGAGATATGGCTTATTTCATACACGGTTAGTTGTGGTATTAAGTTCCTTTATAAAAACAAAACGGTACTGAGGAGAAAAAACTTAAAGGTTTCAACAGACAAAGAAATTGATTAAGATTGAAATAAATTCATAAAACACATTTAAACATAACAAGTTGTTATTGTAGTATCAATTGAAGTAGTTTCTTAATGCTAGCAGTATTGAGGACTTGCTTATTTTGATAGGTCACTAGTCTAAATTTCACACGTTAATATATTCGGTAAGATAAATTCGTTACATTGTGTGCTAGTGACGTAATACGGTATATATGGGGTAATTAAATTCTATATGGAATTTACTGACCCATATATACCGTATTAGGTCACTAGCACACTATATTAATAATATTCTTAGATATTTTGTTTTGTTTACGTAATGGTTGCTAAATATTATATATATGTTTTATCTCATAGGGACATAACTTGGAAATGTTCCAGTATAAGTATCGGCAGCGGCAAACTAACCCGAATAATTTAGTTGTTATATCCCACTGATCTACGATCACTAAGTAAGAAGGAGAGTTTGATAAAGGGGAAAGGCTGAATTAGTTGGGTTAGCGGAAAACTTGACATCTGAGGAAATCAAAAAGTGAAATAGGAGGAATAGGGTAGTACAGAATTTTAGTATTTGAGTTTGAAATTTAAAAAGATAGTGGCATGTAAAGGTTGAAAATATTCCGAAAAATTATTTGACCTTTGAAAAAATAGTAGTGCATATCAACAACTTTCCATCTTTTATGGTATATTTTTAAAGCAACTTTTATTACAGAAGTGCAACTTATATTTGTAATCTTGAATTGCTTCATTTTTTCACAACTGTTGAATGTTAATCAAGCGAAAATGTCAAAATGATAGGATTAATAGCATATATGAAAAGAGGAGTGACAGATACCAGAGGAACAGTCAAACTCAGAAATCGAAAATAAACTGCAAAAGCCATGGCTAAAAATGAAAAAAAAGACAAACAAACAAATAATAGGCAAGAAACAACATAGAAAGCTTAAGACTGAGCAATACAAACCTCAATATCTAGGGTTGATCTCAGTTGCTCTGGAAAGATTCTCGTCCACATATTGCATCCATCGTGTTGCACATGTTATTACAAACTGGTAAATAGTCTTATTTTGTATTTCAAATTTATGAAAAGGGACGGGGATTGAAGTTACGACGTAATAACCATATCCGATATCATCTGTGAAACGGTTATTTCATAACGAACAACCAACTCGTGAGGACGTCCTAAAAATTTACAAAGGAATAGTTTCAACATTACCATTTGGAACTTTTATATATTATAATTTAATTTCTTTCTTGTGAGCAGCAACCCTCTATTGAGGAAATCATGATAGGAAATACAAGCACAGGAATATCGTATCAATTGGGAGATTTCAGAGGCGGATTAAGGGGGGACCAGGCCCACCCCCTTCTTGAAAATAAAATTGGTTGCTTTTATAGGGAATCACTGAAGCGTGACTGGAGCGGGCCCCCTCTTAGGCAGTCAGTGGGCCCCCACTAACGAAAATTCCTGGATCCGCCACTGGATTTATATTATGTATTGAAATATAGAAATTGAAAGTTCACAATTGGGAAACCGAAATCATCTCGTTTGTCGATTTTTTTTTGTTTTCAACCCACATTCACTAACATGAATGAACGAATGAATATTTTTTTTTAAACATTTTATTGCAAAAGCAAACATGATCACTTAGCATAATCACTCAGTGAGGAATTTCACATGAGGAGATTAAAACAGAGGAAATTTTGTTTGACAAATAATTGATGCATCATTTGTGGATGATACCGTCATCTGATTAGTTTCAGACATTTGTGATGCAATCAAGAAGATGATAATTTCGACCTAATAAAATATTAAATCTGAATTTTTCACCCTTTATATATACAATTAAATTGATTAACTCAAATAAATTGTGCAATTTGATAACTCCTAAATTTTGGGATGAAATTTAGGGTTTGCCCTTTAACATTATAAACAAAAGCCAAATTTTGGAATAATTCAGCGAAATAGCCAAAACATTTACCGATTATCTTCTTATTGATACATTATTTAATTCAAACACATGTGTATGTCTTTACAGCAAGGACGTGTTTTAATAACAAAAATATTGTAGATGATTGACAAGAAATGATCCCCTGTGTACTATGACTTTGCTATGTATTGCAAAATACTAGTACACATTTATCAATTAATATCAGAACCAGTGACACACTGTCTCTACTGAATTTCGATTTATCATCTGGAGATCCCCCTTTTTTCAAAATTTATACAAGGCAATGTGAACTATTATAAACTGAGTAAATGTTTAGTGGGTTCTTTTATGTGAAAAGCATATAAGTAAGATCTATTTATACAAAGGTAAACATATGACTTACAGTTCTTCAAGCCTCAAATTTTAAACATTTATTTTATGTTACTTCTTAAGAAGTATATTTCAGATTTTTTCCATATTAAGTAAGAGACGGATAAATTCCAGAAAAAAAACATTGATACATTCCATAGAAATGACTTCTATATATACTTTACAATAAAATTCATGTCAAATTGAGATCATGAAAAAAATAATATTTTTAAGTAATTCTTTTACACTCAAATATTGGAATCCAGAAATTTTTGGTAATGGTGAACAAAATTATTTAGATATTTTGTTTACATCTGATGTCTTCCATAGGGGATTGATTATTTCTGAAATAGTCCAATGTATATCGCATAGTTATGTAAGTGAATATAAAAAGACGATGTGGTATGATTGCCAACCAGACAACCCTCCACAAGAGACCATACGACACAGAAATTAACAATTATAGATCACCATACAGCCTGCAACACTGAGAAAGTCTATACCGCATAGTCAGTTGTAAAAGGTTCTGCAATGACAAATGTAAAACAATTCAAACTAGAAAACTGTCGGTATTATTTATGTACAAAAAATTAACGAAAAACAAATATGTAACAAATCAACAACCGATAACCACTGAATTACAGGCTCCTGACTTGGGACAGGCACATACATACCGAAAGGGTTGGGGTTGAACATGTAAGCGGGATCCCAACCCTCCCCTATCCTTTGACAGTGGTAGATATCAATGTTATATCGCTATTCAAGAATTTGCAGCTACAAACAAGACTTTATGAAATGTCATTAGTGTATCAGAAGAAAGTTTATTAACCAGGATAATTAATGTTATGGGAAGATACTTAGACATTGTTGATAAATATTTCGATTCAACTTCACGAATAAAATATAATACTCTAATAAAGATTATAGGTGCTGACGTTGTTTATCGTCTTAATTACATGTTATTTTGTAGTTATTATCTACCTTTTCCTTTTTGGTAATATCCCTTTGGGACCAATATGTTGTTGTGGTGTGGTAATTTTTGGTATTATTGTTTTTTATTTTTGCCTTGTCTATATGCGTGTATATTTGCATTTTTGTTTTTGCTTTGTTTATATGCCAATTTGTTCTTCTTCATAAGCATATCTTTAATTTTATACTGATTAGGATTGTAACACGGTGCTGACTGCTGTGCCCATGTTTAGATCTGTTTACCTGCTTCTGACCGACTAGCTTTTGATTTTGCCATTTGATAAGGGAATTTTCAATTTCAGTTTTCATATTTATATTTACTTTCTACAATGATAAATCGAAAGAAGGTTTTAAAAAAGGTGGGGAAGATGCCAAGGAGACAATAAAAATTCACAAGTAATAGAGAAACCAACAAGACCATGCAAAATACGTAAAACGACAAACAGACAATCGAAAGTCTACATATAAAAACTAAGGACAGAGCAAGTGTCAACCAAATAAATCAACTCCGACACTGGAAATCTGAACTTCACCTGTACTTATCACATGTCATATTGAAAAATTTTTTTTGATGTGTCAAGGCAAAAATGCTTGAACAGAATCAGAACAGAATAATCAACACAATCTCAGCAGTATCAATGTACAACATATGAACTGCACAGATCACAAAGCTTTGATTTTGTCGATTAAAACATCATGTACAAACACTTACTGCAACTGTTCCCGCTTGAATACTTTTGTCCATGAATCTGCAAAAAGCCAAAAACATTATATCGCTCTTAAAGAAAAGAACAAATGGATAAATATATAAAAAGGTTTTTCTTTCTAACTCATAAAACAAATAATGATATATTCCATATTATGTTCGGCCCGCAAAAATCGTTATATCGAAACATTTACATTATTGTTTGGTATTTGTGACAGGACACAAAGTAAGCCTAGGTAAATCGTCACGTCTATCTATTTATTTTAACACGGGGCTTCCATGCAATAGGTAAATGGAATGGCTTTTAGTCCTTAAATACGCATGGTATGTAGACAATTAATTACGTGTTTGTGGAAACTTAAGTAATAAAGACATGTTCGAACAAGTTATAAATCAAAGAGTGTGAGTAAATTTGGCAGCTCATCCAACTTTTCACCAAAGATTATTTCAATTAAAATGTATCTTTAGTGTAATATTGATTAAAACGCTTTGTGCATATATATAAACAAAACAATAAAACGTCTACACATATACATGATATAGCCATGTGAATTGAAATATCAATTTCTAAAATACGATTAAAATTGTCCCTTTTTTTGAATTGTTTTATAGCTACATGACAATTGTTATTGTATTGAATAAATATCATCAGTAATCTTGATTTGAGTCAAATGAGAGCATGTGTAATGATTTATGTGACTATGAACATGATTACGAATATTATTGACAAAAAAAATCACTTAATATGTACAAATGAAAAAAATAATAATAGTAAACTGCCATAAAGTCTAATATTTGAGAGGAATATGATATTTTATAAAACATTCTTGTCAGATATGTTTTTCCTATTTTTAAATGAATTACTATAATAGTTTTTCAAGTTCTATGTCAGATTATGTGATGGCTTAAATTCCTCACAATTAACACGGACTATAAATAAAAAAGAAAAATCCATTGCTCTATCTTTGAAATAAGATTTTTAAAAATCGATCAAGTCCATGGGTATGCGAGCATAGCAGATGTCGTTTGCTTGAATATATATTGTGTATGCATTTGAAAGGTTCATAAAGGTCTAGGCTGTGTTGCGGAATACTTGCTAACAAAAATTCGATTTCCACGAACCGCTTGCATTAGCTTATTAACCGTTTAATATGTTTTCGCCTTGTAAAATATAATATTCGTCAATATCCCATTAAGCAAACAAATGAGAGTCTGGATTCTGCGCAGATTTATTTTTGTTTTGTTGCCCTTCCACCGAAAGGTTTCAATTCTATATTATACGCTAAAACAGTTTTTTGATATCTGATATATAAAATATTTTTAAGCACCTTACTCGATACTGTTTATTTTATGAGATATCATTACACGATTGCTTTTAAAATTATAACTTCTGATCTTATTACATTCAATGCAATTTGATCTTACTTTATCACACTACAAACCAGTTAAAGTCTAAAACGGCCTATATATGTACTTAACTTAAGTACATATATACTTGTGGTTAATCAGCCTAATACATTTAGAATTTAACAATCAATTAAGATCAAATCCTGCAAACAAAGAAAGTGTATAAATAACTATTGAAGTTTCAAAGTGCTGCTTAATCAAACTAATCACCGGACTCTATAAAATCTCGACATCTAGATGCATACTTTTATTTAATATGGTTTTATTTCAAAAAACATAAAAACAATGAAAACTTTACAAAAATATTATACTAAATAGTTAACATGTATTATGTCCATAAGATACGAAATGGTAGTTGCATTTCGCCAATAGAGTACGAAATTCATATTATCACGGGTACGAAAAGGTACATTTTGGGTATGAAATGGCAAAGGTGAAAAAATGGTTAAGGTACGAAATGGCTTGCTTCCGCTATGAAGATCCCCAATATTTGTTTTATTATTTTCACAACAGCCGGGAAATTCTTTAACTAGCTCCTGTCTAAATGGATCTTAATCTTCCTCCGAAATGTTTGAAACAACTTTTTTTTAGAAATTGCACTGCCTCGCTTTTTCCTTAAAATGCACTAGCAACATCTACAGATGTGAGCCGGAAGTATAGCAACTCCGCAGAAGCAGATCGGAATCAGTTATGACGTAGACAGTAATAACTCTAATCATAATCATGTTCATTGACCATAACGACGAGGAAAGTATATATATAATGAGTATCGAAATCATATAATGAGGTAATCTGAACCACATAATATAAGATAATATACACATAATATATTATAATGACACAACCACATCATATAAGATTCTGTGCACATCATATAAGAATCTTTCCAAATCATACAAGTCCATTTGCACATCATATAAGTATATTTCCACATCATATAAGTATATTTGCATCTCTCATAAGTATATTTGCATCTTACATATGTATATATGTTTCTGCAACAGATAATAATGTTTGCACATCATATAAAAGGTGTTTCAACATCAAAACATGACAAGTGTCCATCATATAAAAGTGAATACATATCATATGATAAAATGGACATACCAAGACAGTTTTGGCGTTTCACTCATTAAAATTTCACACCTGGTCAGAAAGTATTATATTCTTAATAACATTAATTTAAAATTTCAACACCCTGTTCAACTTACATCGCAAGACAGTTTAGTATGGTTCAGAGTAATGTCGAGAGTTATTCAGTAAATTTCAGACCAATTATGACGTCGAATTAAACTCAGTATAGTCTGAATAGGTTTAGGCCATTTCAACCTTTTACTAATGTGTAGCGTAAGAATGGTCAGTAGCATCAACTTTAGCATATATCTAGCTGGCATTGCCTTGTATAAACAATTGCCGTTTTTTATCAATATCTATTCAAATTTTTAAAAGGAGTAATCTTAAACAAATCAATAATAACTATAATAATTTATTAGATTTTTTTATTTAGGTAAAGTTCATCTCGAAGAATTGTTTTGTTTCTCAATCTGCTAAACATAAATATTCGAAGACATTTTAAAAATACTGTAGTGCGTGTAGTGTGGTTCTTATTGTAAATCGAAAAATGAACAATTAATTGTAATTTACATACACAAATCAATAGTGTGTATGACATAAAAGCTAGATAATTCTGAAATAAACCAAATGGAGAACTTTACACGAATCGTATTGCTTGAACTGTTATTCAGACATGATTTAGACATGTTATACGAATACAAGTATGTTACCTTTGCAGTTGTTCATTTGTTGTCCTAGGGTGAATATCTTTGAGCGTTGGATTTTCTAAATTAAGTTTTTGATGTGTATCGGTTGATCTATTCAATGAAACTAAAATAAAAGGGTTGATGTGTCAATTAGGAGATGAAGTGTCTATGTCCAAAGTAACAAAACGACAAGAATAAATGATTTCTAGAGATAAACAAAGACTTTTCTAATTAAGACACATTCATTTTTTAACTGCATTGACAGTAGTTTGACAATTCCCTCTCATCAATGACAGCCTCATTTTACAATGTTTTGTGAAGAAATATTACTTTAACGAAATACCGTGGTATCTGAGTCACTATCAATATAGAAACAGGCAGATATTACAATGTATATAGAGAAAATAGATTATGTATTATGTGCAATATCAATATTGTAGAAGATGAATACCATGTTATTCTAGAATGTTATAGATATAGAAAATTATACTTTAAGAAACATTGTTGGCAATATCCTTCCACTTTTAAACTTATATAGTTGTTATCAGTTCACAATGTGAAAGAATTTAATAATTTAGGTAAATTTTTGTTTAAAATTGAAAAAAAATCGTAATATGCAGTTGTATTACTTATTTATCATATGAATTTATTTTCTTTCTCCGCCGTACATGTATTGTGTATAATTATTGTATTTAAATTTCACTGATCCATTCACAAAAATATTGTGAATGCATCAGTGAACTAGTTTGAGAATTCCCCTTTATCAATGACAGCATCATTTTACCATTTTTGAAAAGAAATATTACGTTAAACGAAGTACCGTAATATCTGAGTCACTATCAATATTAAAAAAAACTTCCCTTTCATGAATGTGACCTAACGAATTAGACTATTTACCGGATTTGTTATAACATAAGCAACACGACGGGTGCCACATGTGGAGCAGGATCTGCTTACCCTTTCGGAGCATCTTAGATCACCCCTAGTTTTTGGTGGGGTTTGTGTTGCTTATTCTTTAGTTTTCTATGTTGTGTCATGTGTTCTATTGTTTGTCTGTTTGTCTTCTCTCATTTTTAGCCAGACGTTGTCAGTTTTATTTTCGATTTATGAGTTTGACTGGTATCTTTCGTCCCTCTTTTGTAATTATATTTCACTGATGCATTCACAAAAATATTGTAAAATTGTATATTCTATAAGCTGTATTGCTTCTGAATAAAACATTATTGTTATTAGGCCACCAATGTTTTTATGAAATTCAAATGCTTCAGACTTCGTTTGTTTAGTCGAAATTTCTTATTATTTATATTTCATCTTTTTTTTTTCTTTCACTCTATCATGTCTATGTTACAATGTTTTATTTTGTCTCTGTGCTTCTAAAATGTAGTAAATTACTAATTTTTTACCTTAAAAAAAATCTCACAAACAAGCTATGAAAATTTGATTGAAAATCTTTGTTTCGAAATGATTTTTTACTTAGAGTGTTAGAAAAATTGGTTTCCGAGACAAATTTCGAAAATGGATTACATGGAAATCCAATCAAAAGCACTGCCTCATTTGATATGAACTGGTATAATACTAAAATTTTAAATTTCATTTTTTTTTAAGATAACTATAACTTGAATTTAATCTTAAATTTAGATATGTCTTCTCTTTAAAGCTAACTTCATAAAGAAGGGCAACTGTATCATTTATGATGAAAAGTTACTGTTGTTTACCGTTGTTGGCAAATGTAGATGAAATAATGCTACATTTTAGTATTCTTCAGATGATACAAACATTTTGAATTAATTTGGAAGTGTGGTCTTTTCCAATATGTAATTCAGTTTCGGGAATTCTAAGTTGTTATTTTTATTGCCTCGTTTAGAAGTACATTTGGTGTATTTTTTTTTTTTTTTTTTTATTTTTGTTCCGTTTTGTTATTTTTGCCTTTATTTATCGTGTTAAACATAGTCTGGTATATTTTCTATCTATAGTACTAAATGACGACTCGCTTTGTTCAATTAGAATAATACGATTTGGAATTCTTATGCTCCATCAACCACATATAAATCTTGCGTTAAAGTTTAATGTACTTTCTTATGAAATTTGCAACTAGTCCTTAATCTAATTACCAATATCTTGTGAATGTTGAAAGGCTAAGACCTGAAAAAAAAGAATATAAGAATGTATGCCATAATTGTTTTAATAAATTGGGGAATATACGATTATTTGATTATTTATTCAATTTGTTGCGTCAATGCAACTAAGGACACGGGTGTCGTTTGGTATATCGGGGGACATTTTTGTGAAAGAATATGTAATGGTGATTATATATAGATTTGAGTGATAATTGATAATTTTTCTACTTTTATTCTTTGTGTAAATGAGTGCCACACTTTATACAAAACCAATAACAATAAAATGTGGAAAATGACATCCAGCAGCAAAAATAAGCGTAGTTGTATTTTTAATCCTTTATGAATTTATTTTGACAAATAAGCAAAGCAAGATGGATTAGTGTGTCTTCTCTTGAAATATATTCAATGTCTATGCATTTTTTTTTATTATTATCATTTATGAGTAAAGGATGTAAATCAGCTAGAAACAACTTTGTTATCGGCCATTTGAGGTGTCCTTCATACGTACATTAGTTAAGTCTTAGTACTGAAATACGGGAAGAAAATATTACGTGCTTTACACGAGGTAGTTAGGATTGATCCCCAGTTTGGTTTGTAAATTTACCGCTTGTGTTCTACTTTCAACACAATTGGTCTATGTCATTGAAGGAAAATAGACGAGTCTAGTCATTTAAGATTGTAAAATTTAGCAATATCATCACACTATGTCTAGATCTGGGTACAGTCCCATGTCTGTTTTGAACTGTTAAAAGATTTGAAAATAGAAATGGGAATGTGTCAAAGAGATAACAACCCGACCAAACAGCAGATTACAGCCGAAGACTACCAATGAGCCTTCAATGCAGCAAGACCCTCCCGCACCCGGCGGCGTGCTTCAGCTGGCCCCTAAACAAAAATGATAGTAAGAAATATTCAGAAGAAACTAAAACTAAAAATTATACAAGACTAACAAAGGCCAGAGGCTCCTTACTTGGGACAGGCGTTAAAATGCGGCGGTATTAAACATATTTTTCAAGATCGCATACCCCCATAAACCTATAGCCAATTTAGAAAAACCAACACAAACTATACGCACAGTAAAAATCAGTGCAAAAGAAGTCCGAGTCCGATGTCAGAATAGGTAACAAAAGAAACTAAACAAAATGAAAACGATACATAAATTAACAAAGGACTTCTAGCAGTAATTGACATGCCAGCTCCAGACCTCAATAAAACTGATTGACAGATAATGTCTTCATGATATGAATATCAAGTACAATCCCTGACGTCAGGGGTTTAGTATTATATCATCATGAAATAAATGAGAAGAACATAACCCGTATCATGCCAACAACTGGTTTTAGAATAAATGTGTTTATTTCCGATGCAAAGACCTTATAAGTGAATCATGTTAAAACCAAATTATGCAATCTTTAATGACCTGACAACAGTATCGTAATTAAATCCCTTCTGAGTAAGTCTGTTTAAAGGTTGTCTTACTTGTTAATATCTAAGTAAAATTTCAGCTCCCCATATCGACTCTCTATAGATTGAATAGCATATGCTACCTATATCTGCATATTGATGTTATTCTAAAGGGACATTTGAAATTCCTAATAACAAAATGTCTAAAAGAAGTATTTGACTGTACAAGGGCTCGCCATATAATATCCGCATTTAGCAGGTTTAGTAACTTATGTAAACCATAACCTTATAATTGTCCATCGAACAATACCGACGGTCATATATCACGATATAAACATGAATATCAATATAAAGAGTTAGCTAGCCAGTTCATTTGGAAGTGTTCTTGTCTTGTTTGATTTTATCTGATGAATATCTTTTGGGTCTGGTATTTTTAGTATTTCCAAATTTTAAAATGCATATTATTGTTTTCACGATCTGAAACCAGATCGCAAAAGATCCAATCGCAATAATTGACCACCTTTACTTGCATGTACCTTTTTCGGATTATTTATCTCGATATACCGAATGACAGTCGTCAATGGGGAACTTATGAGCTGTATGAAACTTATATAATACTTTGAAAACCGAAAAGTCATGCGCTATCTATTCAATATAGATAAGTATGTTTGATATAATACTAAATATTGTGAATACTTGCTTCCTGGACTCTTATTTTGATGCTGACGTTTTGATATATGTCCTGTATCATATGTCTGTCTTTTTTATTGACGCTATGTGTGTAGCTGCTTACCAAGAGTTTTTTTAAATTAACTTCATTTTCGGAGTTACAGAGTTGCAACTGTTAACATTTTTATTTATCTCATGTAGCGAAAAGTAATAATACAAAACTAATCAATTTGAACTTATCAAAATTAAATTTTATTTGTGATTGATGGCAAGGGACCTGGAATTCTTGCAGTTAACAGTTTAAATTTCTGTCATAAACGCAGTCTGACAATTAGCCAATATTTTACTTTGGTGTTTTGGTTTAGCACTCAACACACATGTGAGAATTGTCGATAGGCATTACATCTGATCAAATTTGAATCAAATTAACATGATTAATGACAGGCAAGTTATTTTTGTAATGTCCTTTAAATCTACCCTGATTGAAATATAAACCTTCATAACTTTAGCTGTATTTGGCAAAACTTTTAGAAAATTTTGGTCTTCAATGCACCTGCACATAGCACTTTTTTTGTGCCTTTTTTTACATTATTCATATTATTCGGGTGGTACTGATAAGTATTTTCTAGCGCAAATACAAATGTGTAAACCTGGTATTTATGACGAGTTTACTTCAATATTTGTTAACTCATGAATGGTGAGGCAAAATCATAATGCAATGCCTGTTGTCTTCAACTTAACTTTTTCAATACTAGAATAATTGATAAACCTGTTTTTTTGGAGCTGGTGTACATCGATTATTATGTTCTCCCCTATCTGACCTGTTACTGCCAACATCAAAGTTCCTTCCACTGATAATATAAAACAATCAACATGATGAAATAAATCTTAATGTTTAAAATACATATGCTGAAATATCAAGTCTGTATCAATATAATGAGTATAAATACAAACAAACAAATACATACAAACACACTAAAGCCCCTACTGACTAGAAATATTATGTTAAGTTTGCTTATTATTTTTCTTTTAATTGTTTCAAATTTAAATTCGAGACCAATATTATAATAAGAAACTATCTAAATCAATGTGATGTTTTCTTACTACCCAGTTACCCGCCCCCCCCCCTTTTACACTTTTTTATATCGATTGGTCATGTTATTGAAATATCGCAATTTCCGCAATTCGATTGCAACAAAAGAGGGACGAAAGATACCAAAGGAACAGTCAAACTCATAAATCGAAAATAAAACTGACAACGACATGGCTAAAAATGAAAAAAAGACAAACAGACAAACAATAGTACACATGACACAACATAGAAAACTAAAGAAAAAGCAACACGCATCCCACCAAAACTAGGGGGATCTCAGGTGCTCCGGAAGGGATAAGAGGACGAGAGATACCAAAGGGAAAGTCAAACTCATAAATAGAAAACAAACCGACAACGTCTGGCCAAAAATGAAAAAAGACAAACAGACAAACAATAAAACACATGACACAACATAGAAAACCGAAGAATAAGCAACACGCATCCTACAAAAATTTTGGGGTGATCTCAGGTGCTCCGAAAGGGTAAGCAGATCTTGCTCCACATGTGGCACCCGTTGTGTTGCTTATGTTATAATAAATCCGACAATTAGTCAAATTTGGAATGTCAAATTCATGAAAGCGAAGGGGATTGATGGCGTCCGTAAAATTTAGGAATGGATGATTTCAACTTCACCATGTGGAACTCTTGGTTTAATAGCTTCCTTGTTAGCAGCAACCCTCTATAAAGAAATGCATGATAGGAAACGCAAGCACGGAAATATCGTATCAATTGGGAGATATATACACCGTATGCAGGTGCTACTGGATTGTTGCTACTAAGACAATTAAAAAGCTGAAATCATCTCTTTTGTCGAAAAGTTTTGTTTTCAACCGACCCTCATTGTCAATTTCTACATGTAAGTCAGGATATGAGACCAACTTAATTGTATCTGTTGTATCCGTTATCTCTAGTTCGATGGGATAGATGCGTTCAACATAGTCACCAAAATTTTGAATTATTTCACTGTTACCTGTTTATTTGTCAAAATCAATTTCCGCATGAATTATTTCACAGCCTGAAATTGTGTTATCTGATTGCGTTAGAAAATTATTTAGCTTTAATTAAATTATAAAGACACAGATGCTTGAACATTTTTGAAAAAAACATAAAATTACTTGTTTGTCGATCAAAAACTATTTATAAGTTACGATTTGCCTTCTCTGTCTTTCCTCTATACACAATGTAAACGTCTAATAAATCCTCCATCTATTTACTTTTGGTATTTTACGAAAGAATGTTTCTTAAAAGATTTGGCAACTTTTAAAATGATGAAAAGTTTCTGTTAATAGTTAAGCATTTGTAAAATTTACAAATCCTGTATTTGGAAACAAGTTAATACGTATTTTCCTTTTTGCACACACTTGTTAAGTAGTTTCATAGACTCTCAAACACTTAACGATCAAATGGGAAAATGTAGTATTCATTCTGCCATAGGCGACAATACTTACATTTTCTAAACCTGGACTAAATAGTTATGTGCGTTTTAAGAAATTGTCTATTCTGTTTAAAACATGAGGTCAAATAATATCATGAAAAACTTCCAACGAAGCTTGTTTGTGTTATTCGTGCTTGGCCACCCTCATTTTATTTTAAATTTGTACAATTCTGGAAGTCTTTTCGAATAGTTCTCTAGAAAATATTTGAATGGGTTTCAAAATTTATATTTTAAATATACACACTGCAGTTAATCATAGATAAATCAAACCATTTGTAATGTACATGCCTTCATCCAAATACAACGCTCCAAAATTGACACCATCAAACTGCATTGGGTACACAAAAAGGCCACTTGAGCCTGGAAATGTAATACTACTTTTTTCCCTTAATGTCATGTGTATTTATAAGTTTGTGAAATGTTTGGTGTAACAGGTATTTTCATTAACAAAATACAGTCATACAGAAAATATTCCCAATATACCAGCTTCTTTAAGTATTTCATAAATTAAAAGATCGTTCGTATACATTCTTTGAAAAAGCATTCAAACATTTTGTTAAATGTTCAATAGATAGAATCGTCAAGAAAATACTTACATTTGTTCTTTTTTATAGTAGATTGTAATTTGTAGACAGACACGAGACACTACAAAAAGAAATATGGTACGAACTACATGTTTATTTACAAATGAAGTTTCGTGGAAAATTATGTCCTAGTCGAATGGAAATTTGATATGCACTACTATTTTATTCAAAGGTCTAACCACAGGGCTGTGCGGCTGTTTTTATCATTTATATACCTTGAATGTGTAAGAGTTTAAAGTTATACTAAAATTATGTACTACCCCTACCTTCACTTTTTATATACTTCAGAATTCGTTTTTCAACTCAATAGTATGTTTTTAAACTGGTAACAGTCCCATTTTATGTCTCTATGAGATGAAACATAGAGATCATATATAAGAACCAGTATGTCAACAAATCAACTAACTATACTATGAAAAGTATGTATATCCTTACAAGAGGCGTGGTTTGAGAAATAGTTATATTTACAAACTGCATCCTAAATGTTATACGCAAAATTATTTCCGGAAAAGGACAATCAATATACCATACTTTATGGTGAATGTCAGTATATTTTAAAATTTGATTGTTGTCCCTTCTTGTATGAAAAGACAGGTACTACAGTCTTATCTTCCACATTTCGATTAAGGATTTGAAATGCTTGACTTGTAAAAAATGGCTGTAGAGAGTTATTTGTTGGAAGAAATAAACAATTAAATGGGATTTCTAAAAGGTATTAAGTCAGAAGCAATTAAAATATCACTGTGGAAAATTGTCCATTAGGATAGAAGCGTGGAAAAATGTTGCGAAGACCGCGCCACCTACTTTTCTTTGTATCCAAGGTTGACGTCATATTGGGAATGTCACTTTTGATTTAGTTAGTAGCAAGTAAAACGTCAAACTAAAAAGCTGTTGTCTGTTATACTAGAGTCAGATAATAAGAAATCGATCACACATTGATGTTGCCATGACAAATGGAGGCACCGAAGCTCAAATCGATTAGAACGGGCAATCGTAGGTACCATACTTTCATGACATTTGCCGAAACAAAGGAAACATTCTGCATTTGATATAATTAACCACAAATGCAAACTTACAGAAGTGACATGGGATATAGAGACTGAAATCATATACACAGATGAGTATACTACAAATTTCGTTACTATATTGAAATAGTCCAGAAACTTTATTGATAAAAAGTAAAATCACAAAAATACTGAACTAAGAGGAAAATCAATTCGGAAAGTCCATAATCACATGGCAAAATCAAATAACAAAACGCATAAAAAACGAATGGACAAGAACTGTCATATTCCTGACTTGGTACAGGCATTTTCAAATGTAGAAAATGGTGGATTGAACCTGGTTTTATAGCTAGCTAAACCTCTCACTTGTATGACAGTCGCATCAAATTCCATTATATAGTCACCGATGCGTGAACAAAACAAACAGACATAATAGGTAAAAATGTCAAAAATAGGGGTATAGCAGTCAACATTGTGTTATCATCTTAATCACTATAAAAACAACAAATGTAACGAAGAAGGACAAAAAGGCATACATCAAATTAACATCCTCATTTTGATTATATTATACGATTATATTTGTCTATGTAAAATGCACCCATCAAGGAAGGAGGGTATGGGTACTGGTGTAAAATTGCGCGTTTGAAATTCGCACAGGTAGACATGAAATAATTTTGTCGTTCAAAGTATGACGGGATGCATAAATACAGTCACGCAAAATAGATATAACAAACACTGACTTAGCAGTTAAAGTAATAATAATAAATAAAATAATAGTGTGGTTCAAAGTATGACGTGATACATAAGTACAGAGTCACGTAAAATGTATATCACAAAAAAAGTTGGTTAACAGTGAAAGTAATATTAATGAATAAAATAATTTTGTCATTCAAAGTATGACAAGATACATATGTACAGAGTCACATCATAAAATAATTTTGTCATTCAAAGTATGACAAGATACATAGGTACAGAGTCACATCATAAAATAATTTTGTCGTTCAAAGTATGATGGGATACATAAGCACAGAGTTACGTCAAAAGGATATCTCAAAAAACAGACAACAGTAAAAGTAATATTAATAAAGACAAATAAAAGAATAATATAACACGTAATTAAGATGATAAACAACGTCAGTACGTAAAATCTATACTTCAAGACCATCGTGTATTATTTGTGAAGTTGATACGGAATATTTATCAACAAGTTCTGGGTACCTTTTGATGAACTTTTTTAGAAAAAGGACGACACGTTCTTTGACATACCCCTGGTTCATCAACTTTCTGCTCAGACACTGGTGACGTTTTACAAAGTCTGAATAGGAGCTGCAAGCTCTTGAATACCGAATAAGTTGGGAAATGTATATTCCATATGCAGGTGAAGTTGGTATGTTGCTACTAAGGTAGGGGAAATTGATAATTTCAAAATTAAAATCGTCTCGTTTGTCATAGATTCTGGTACTAAGATGACTGTGTATGTCAAATTCGAGGTATAAGTCTAAAAATGAGGCGGATGAAGCCGTGTCTGTTGTCTCTTTAATTTCTAGTTCTGGTGGATATATTAATGGAACCCAATCAGAAAAGTTTGGATTGTTAATGGAAAGAACATCATCAATATATCTGAAAGTGAAATTAAATAACCTGGCTTCTTTGATCTTCTTGTTTTTGACAAGTGTCTGAAGGAACTCCGATTCATATGAAAACAAGAAGAGGTCAGCAAGGAGAGGCGCGCAGTTCGTTCCCATAGGAATGCCGACAGTTTGTTGAAAAAGTCTACCTCCAAACTCAACAAATATGTTGTCGATAAGAAACTCCAGCATACTGACCACTTGTTCTTTTGTGTAGCAGGTTTTACCTTTTTGTTTGTCACTATTTACGAAATATGCCTTATGAAATCCCAAAGTAATAAATTTATAGCGTATGCTACCATTTTTATGTTGAAAGGCATTGTGGATTATTTCTTTTAGGCGATTTTTCAATTTCACATGGGGAATGGTGGTATACAGGGTTGAAAAATCAAAAGTTTTGATAGAACTAATTTCAGAAATAGACCGAGATTTAAAATTGTCTAGAAGTTCTTTAGAATTTTTAAGAATCCACATATGGTTAATACCACTACGCGAGTAAACAGTTTCACAGTATTTCTGAAGACCCTCTTTCACTGCGGATAAAATTTTGGTCAATCTAATGGACAATTCTTTAGTGGAACATGAAGATGAGCCAGCAATATACAGTTGTTTGTACGGAATTTTATGAAGCTTTGGTATCCAATACAAACAAGGTAAGTCCTCCGATTTGGTGTTCAATGTAATGTTTATGGAAGCCATGAAGGACTTATGATTTGCTAAAATCTCATCCTTGTCAAATGATATGTCTTTGTATGTGGGATTACCTGAGTGCTCCTTTATACCCAATTCTTTTACAAGACATTCGTAGTAATACGATTTACATACAAAGACAATATTATTTGAAGCTTTGTCCGCAGGAACAACAACATACGTATCATGAAGAGATGATAGACATGTCATGGCCTCTTTGTCTCTGAAAATGGACTTTGGTCGATCGTTAACACAGTTTTTCAACTTGTGAATGCGACGTTTTATCAGAGACCTGATAGTTTTAACCCATTCTGACAAAGTGTCCAGTTCAACTTCTTCTCGTTTAGCCCATGCTCTGGCGTTGTCCTCAATGGAATCCATAATTATTTTGAAGTTATGGTTCCAATTGATGTGTTGGGGTTCTCTAAACTTAGGACCATGAGAAATCACCTTTCGGAGATTTTCATGTTGAATTATGTTTAGATCTCCAGTTATAACATGACCAGAGGGGCTGTAATTAACACAACCTTCTTCAAACCAACATCACATTAATCTTATGACGTTTTAAATGTAGACAGTCATCAGTTTATCCTTTCTAGTTTGACAGAAATTACACAGACAAAGTGTGCCGCCCTATCATTAACACAGTATATGTATGCCGCTCTATTTTTAACAGAGGCAATCTAAAGAGCCACGTCAATTCCTACATCAAGCTATGTGGTCCCTTCCACTATATATATATCAATCAATGTTTGCCAAAATTAGCATAACCGACGTTTAATGGCAATACATTAGAATAACCAAGCTTGTATTTATTCTTATGAACCAGCAGTTCAAAACAAGCCAAAATTGACAGATACTAAAAAGTTGTATTTCTTGAGGGCCAATTAGAAAACAAAGCCGTACATACAATTGCCTGATTTTCTGTTAATAACACTAATTATACCGGAGCCATAACTATTCTTATAGAGAAACTTGGGAAGACACACACACACTAACACACGTTATATGCCTGATTGATTAGTAGTATGACTAATTGGGGAGTTTAGTAAGATGATTTAATTCGCTAAAAATGACACAGGACTCGTGCGATAATTCATTAGTTCCTCATTTGATTTACAACCTGTCCGGAGAAATAAAAAGACAAATAGCACATGGTATGACAGGTTGGCTAATACGCGATCTTCGAACTTTTACACAAAGAAAAAACAATTATAAAAGCCGGGCAACTTCAGCAGATATTTCAACTTTTTCAACTCTTTTTTCGCCGTTGTAGAATCACAAAGAGAACTCTACTAGATATTTTCATCAGTAATTACAAATAAAAGGTGCATTTTCTTCAAAAAATATGCATTCGCTTACCAATAGCACGCTAATACGCAAATTAGATAAACGTCTGGCTATTGTTATACGTAACAATTAATGTTTCAACTGCCTTGGTCAAATCACATCAAGAAATGCAAATCGACAAGCTCATGTAGGTGCTGTAGAAAACGACATTACGCTTATCCTATGAATTTGTAATTTATATAATTCAATGTTTTTTTATTTAATCAATGAAAATTAAAGTCAGGGTCATAATTGTTCTCATTAACCTAAAAATAAATCATAAAAATCAAACACATAACAATAATAATCCTTATCTTATGATGTGTCAAAAAGTTTGACGTTGTCTGTATATGTCATGTAAGTTCAGATATAACACATGTACAAGTTATTTTGAAAAGATTTTTTACCGATTAGTGATAACATTGATTACTTGAAAAATTAGAATCGATTACAGCTGATTAATGATTACAATTAAATTTACACTAAGTCCGGGATCTAGTGCCGTCTAAATTAGGTATCTTTTACTCTGTTCAAAAGTCCATTAATCATTGCTAGAGCCATCATTTAAAATCAAAGAATGATTGCTTATCCGCCATCCCTAATTATTTCAAAGGACGATGGTAATGCCAAAACTTGAGTCAACATGAAGTCAGGAGCGTACCCAACAGGACCTGATATGTATTCTCCGCCTTCTTTTGACTAAAAGCCTGGTCAACCAAATTGATACATATTAACAGAATTAAAGATAGCAGAAGTAGGTTGTGCTCATGTTTGACAATGGTAGAACTATCAGTAGAAGTTATTGCGTACATTTATCGTGCATATGGTGTAGAGGTATCGTAGTAAGGTCGTACTAAGGTAAAGACGACAGGCGTGTGGTATCAGCCTACCATTGTCTTACTTGTCGTAGAATAATCGTGGTAAATGCGTTGAAAAGACGCAGTGCAATCGGGTAAGTTGCAGAAATTTCGTAGTAAGGTTGCAGTGGAATCTGTTCCATTGGTTTCCGATTGCACCACGAGTTCATATTCAGTGCCTTTACACAATATGATCCGACAGAGATCAGACAGTGATTCAAAGCTTAAGTGAGATATCAATTTGGAAACTGTCGCCATTTTCGTTATGATCAGGTACTATCGAAATGCAATCCTATCATACTCTATTGTACCGGACTGCAAACGGCTTTTTCTGGAGTCGTGTTGTGTTCTGAAATTGTCTGGACTCTGACGTGGGTATCATTGCCGAACTTCGTATGAATGACAGGAATATTCCGGACCGGTTTTGATAAAGACGGTTCGCATTCGACTACATCTGGATGCAATCTAGACTTAATTGGCTAAAACAGAGCATTGACAAATTTCTCCAGATCATGTCCGTTTCACAGGACACCGTCCAGAAAACACAGAATATAGTTACGATTTTGATCCTATACATCAGAACCTGTCACTATTGTAAAAAACAAAATCAGCTGAGTTTCCCCAAAATTATTCGAGACGCACCTAACTGTTCCCGATCTATAGGAATCTGTTATGAACTTGTAAGACTGCTTTCAGTAAAAGGACATTCCAGTTCATTGAGGATTGTCATCCGACTTTTTCTCCTTTTTGTGTCTCAGCGCTGTCTGATCGCAAACGGGAGCCATATTCGACACTGTGTGAACGCCACATTGAATTCACTGTAATTTTGTTTCCCTCATTTATATTTATTAATGCTTAACTATCGTGGCAACAATTTTAATGTTTATAAATTCAGATATTACATAGATATATAATTGAAATCCTACCTTTCCAGCTGTCTCTGACTTGTATTATATCGCCATCATTAATCAAAATTTTCCTATCCATACCGTAGACTGTTTGATTAACTTCCACAGTGAATCCTGTGTTGGATTGGACAAAACACTGCAATTAAAAAAGGATTTTATAGATATTCCAAAATATTAAACTTTCAAATCCACGGGATTAGTACGACCAGATAAATTAAATAATTATTTATTTCTATGGGTATGATAAAAAAAAAGGATTTGTTTAATAGATATTTCAAAAATATTACACTTTCAAATCCACGGGTTTTGTTTAATCTGATGTATCAAATCATCACGGGCATCATTTTATTTGATTTTTTGATACTTTGGTAACGGACTTTTTGTTATCCTAAGGTTTTTTTGCACCCTTTTTGATACGTCACTATTTTGTGGCAAAATGTGTGTACTCGTGTTAGCAGTCATTCAATTGCAGTCATGCAAAAAATTGAGTTCTTTCTTTTTAAAAAATCAACTTATATAGTGTAAAATGTTGACTGCTATGGGCAAATGAATATAAAACAAAGACTGTGAACTTTATAACAAATACAAATAAACTGAATCCCGCACTTGAGTAAAGACAATGACAAATACGAATTATATAAAACTGCATTATTATAATAGAAAGAACATAAAATACATAATGGTATCATACAAGAGGTTCTAAAGAGCCTGTGTCGCCCACCTTTGAGGGGATCGGGTACTAAAACAAAGAAAGCTGAACTTTTGTACATATTTTTCATTTCGCTGAAATTGTTTTTTTTCCATTTGCTATTTGCAGTAAATATATATAGATAAGAACTAGTATGACTAGTGCTGATACCAGTTCTGCAACAGTACGTATTAATAAAGTCTGATGTAAGCCTCGTAAGGAACAAGAAAAGTTATGGCATTTTCTACGGGAGTGGTTTTGTTTTTCTATACACTGCGCCATAAGTTAAGCACCACCCAATTTAATTTCGAAATAATTATTTTCTTAATTATTTTTTTTTATAAAAGAAATACTATATATTAAACCTGTAAACAATAGGTAACTTTTGGATACAGGTAAAATGTCAATCGATTACATTTTGATTGTTCAAAACCAGTTTTAACAACCTGTCTTGTGTGTTTTTCGCGTTACTGTTTTTGACTAAACACAAATGATTTTAGCACGTGCATTTCGCACTCGAAGTAGCCATTGATATCAAACTTTAAAGATTGCAAGACAAAAACTGAGTATTGCGGAACGCTGGCAAGTTGTAGGTATGGCAAATACAGGTCTAATTTGCCGTAGAATAGCGGTCCATCTTGGTGTTAACCACACTATCAGGCTCGTGCAGAGATACCGACAGACAGGGTCAGTTGAAAACCGCCCTAGAGCAGGTGGACCACGTAAAACTACTCCCAGAGAAGACAGAAATCTTTCCCGGCAAGCAAGATTGAAACCTTTCTCGTCTGCTGATCAGCTTCGTAGACTTTGGCCTATTGGGGGTAGAGTAAGTGTGCGGACTGTGATACGTAGGTTGCATAGTTTCCGTCTAAGGGCTCGGAGGCCAATAAAGCGCCCGGAATTAACTTTAAGACACCGTAAAGCAAGACAACAGTGGGCTAGGAACCATCGCCGATGGACTTTACTCAGCTGGAGAAGAATTAACTGGTCCGATGAAAGTCGTTTCTTGCTGAAGCCCGTCGACGGCAGAACACGTGTTTGGAGGGAAAAAAAACACCGCATATCGGGACAATAACATTCTTGGTACAACAGCTTTCGGTGGCGGCGGTGTAACAGTATGGGAATGTTTTCCCCATGACTGTAAGCTTGATATGCATGTTCTTCACGGTACTCTGAACGGACAAAGGTACCGGGATGACATCCTGAACACCATTGTATCGCCTCATTTTGACAATCACGGGTTAGCTGATAGACCGGTCTTTCAAGATGACAATGCGAGACCTCATCGCGCACGAATTGTCAACGCATACCTGACGTCGGAATCAATAGACACTTTACCTTGGCCGGCCATTTCACCTGACATGAACCCAATTGAACATGTATGGGACTTTATCGGCCGTAAACTTAACCAGAGACAACCAAAAAGTGCAACAATACCAGAATTGAGGGTCGATTTGGTACAGGAATGGCAGAGATTTCCACAGT
The DNA here is from genome assembly GCA_037788925.1 of Mytilus galloprovincialis. Classification (NCBI taxonomy): domain Eukaryota; kingdom Metazoa; phylum Mollusca; class Bivalvia; order Mytilida; family Mytilidae; genus Mytilus; species Mytilus galloprovincialis. The sequence continues at coordinate 46,223,852 of CM075333.1, read as the reverse complement.
ATAGGCTACGACGACTTGTGCAAGGAATGAGGAGACGTGTATTGAATCTCTACCGGAAGCGCGGAAGCTATACACGATATTGACTTTATGAATCTTAATTGACAGTAAATGTATACTTGATTGTTTTCCAAAAAGTTCAAAACTGTATCATTATTTGAAATTAATGAAAATGATCAACAAATTAAAATATTTTATAGGGATTTTAACTTGTTGTTTTTAACGTAAAATTGAAAGTTCCCTTCACACAGCAGAAAGCATAAAAAACCTTACTTTTATTTTTTTTATACTGCACAATATTTACATTTTATTTAACCAATGTCAACACGATTAACTCTTATTCAAAAATATTGAATTTTTGGATTTGAAAATTTCTTATTGATAAAAATATGGGTGGTGCTTAACTTATGGCGGAGTGTATATATAATATGTTTGGCATTTAAATGTATTAGTTTCGAATGTGCTCGCAGTTACGTCATATCGAAGTTAGTCACATTGGTGTATACATTTGTATACAGTTGCTGATATGTATTAATATGGTGTTTGTATCGAAGAAATCTGTACAATAAAGTGAAATAAAATATTTTATCGCAAGAGAAAATAATATGTTACTGCGAGCAATTCATGCAGGAAAAGACGGATAAAGTTACATCGGAGGAAAGTATGACTGAAGGTAAATGCAAAGAAAACTGAGGTGATGAAGATAGCTACAAAGAACATAAACGCAATAACAGTGAACGGAAAAGAACTGGAACAAGTAAATTCATTCAACTATCTTGGTAGTAGAGTTAATGCAGAGATAATATTAAAGAAGAAGTCAACATTCGTATTGGCAAAGCAGCTGCTGCATTCAAAAACCTGAATAACATATGGAAAAACAAAACGAAATATAGAAAGACAAAGATTATATTGTATGTGAGTAATGTAAGATCAGTTCTGCTGTACGGTTAGAAATATGGAAAACATTCAAAAAGAAGAAAGTCAAATTAAAGGATCCGAAGGATGCTTTTTGAGACGAATTATTAACATTAGATGGCCAAATGTAATTTCAAACAGTGAACTACCAGGAAGAACAGGTGTTAGGAATATATTTAATGAGATCATTAGAAGGCGTTAGAAATATAGTGGACATATATTGCGAATGGATAACAACCGGTATGTAAAAAAGGTGTTGAAATAGACACCACAAGAGACAAGAAAGACTTGAAAACATGAAGACACATGGAGAAAAGAAATATATAGCAGCAGAGATAAAAAAAAAATGGTTACACCTGTAATCAGATAGGCAAACTATCGAAACATAGAACGGGTTGAAGTTCCCTTGTTGGTGCCTTATGGGCTCAAGAACACAAAGAGGATTAATTAAGTCTCTGAGTAAGCGAGCAACTATTCATATTTCTGTGTTTGTCTTGTTTGTAGCCTATTGAAATAGGAGTTGTAAATTAAGACGGGCAGAGCGAGGGAGAATTTAAACACTAGTCACACTGGCATTTGAATGAGATTTTTATTTTCTTTCTAATATAGACAACGAAAATGTTATTAAGTCATTAAAGTTTACTATAAGTAGGTGAACTAAAACTTATGTTAGTGGTCGGTTAGCCATTCATTATTCAATGTCCAATATAGCAGACGGTTCAATATTTTTCTTGGTTAAATATGATAAAAAGAAGAACCGTCAATAACATTAAAACAATGATAACTATAGTTAAAAAGAGTACACATTCTTTTTGGACCAATGTAATGTCAATTCTCGTTCTCCTCAAGTATATACCCTTTATATATGTCAATCGAATATTTGTTTTTATGAAATATAGATTTTAATTAATATTTGACCAATATCATTATCGAATATGAAATTTAAAATATTTGAATTCATGAAACAAACAAAAATGTCCACTCTAGTTAGATTTTTTTTTAAAGGTGGAAATAACTATTGAAAGCAAAAAAGGGACATTCTAGATTGAGTAGTCGTTGACTAGATATTTCTGATCTCTCAATTTTCTTAATAAATTGGGTATGAATAACTTATTGATAGACATAAATGACATCAGAATTAGTTTTGCTAAACCGTTTATCTTTTATGTTTATGGAGGGCTCAAATTAAAAAAAAACAGCAGATAACGGGAAAATGAGAACAGCAAATAAAAACCTGAAACATCTTGTACACAAAGAAACACACAATTTGTTACTGGAACAATGTATTAAACATCGTTGCACCAGATGACAAACCAAATCCAAAGAAATGTTTTCTCTTTTTTAAAATGCTGGAGGAAAGAAACAGCTGGAGAACCACCATTGAAACATGAATGACAAACATCAAATGACAAAGCAAACACATTAAACTACCAGTTCCAATCAGTATTTACTGAAGACAACAAGACTGAAATGCCAAATATGGGAGAGAGAAAAATTCAACACTATGAATGACATCAACATCACAATAAATGGAGTAGAAAAGCTGCTGAAAGAACTCAATCCTAACAAAGCAAGTGGGCTATACCATTTCACCCCAAGAATAATAAAAGAACTCCACCATGAATTAGCTGCAACAGTCACTTTCTTGTTCAATAAATCTATGTTTCTAGGAAAAACACCAACAGACTGAAAACACGCATTTGTTTGTCTAATCTACAAGATATGGCCACGCCATGAACCAGCTAACTACAGGCCTGTCTCACTAACCTGCATCCTTTGCAAGCTAATGGAGCACATCGTAGTATCCAACGTCATGAAACATCTAGAAACTAATAAAATTCTATCCGAATTCCAACACGGCTTTAGAAGTAAGAGATCGTGCGAGACACAACTCATACGCCTGATACATGATCTAACATGTACGATGGACTTAAAGACACAGACATATATGATAGTCCATGCACTTGATAAAGTCAGCCATCCACGCCTGCTACACAAGCTCAGGCACTATGGGATAAGAGGGGAAATGACATATGGATCACAGCATTTTTAGACAACAGAACACTGGCAGTTGTACTGGAAAATAAGTATTCAGACAAAGTGGGTGTAACATCTGGAGTACCCCAAGGCAGTGTACTTGGACCTGTCCTTTTCCTTATCTTCATCAATGACATCACTGAAGATATCCAGTCAACAATCCGTCTGTTTGCTGATGATTGCACCATCTACCGGCCAATTAGAACTACCTAAGACCAAGCCATCTTTCAAAAAGATCTGACTACACTGTCCAAATGGGAACAGAAATGGAAAATGGAATTTAATGTCAGCAAATGCAACGTGATGCACCTAACAAGATCTATACCCCTTATAAAGAACCTTATTACATGCATGGGAAACAGCAGTCACATACACGAATTACTTGGGAATTACCATCAAAGATGACCTTAGCTGGAACCTACATATAAACAACATAGTAGCCAGTGCAAACCAAGCACAAGGGATGCTCAGCAGAAACATAAAAAAAGGTCCACAAGAGAAAAAAAAAACAATGCTGTTAACGCACTTATAAGACCAAGAGTGGAATATAGCGCAGTCATATGGGATCCCTATAAGAAAGAACATATTGAAAAAATAGAGCGAGTACAAAGAAGAGCAGCTCGCTATATTTTCAACGACTACAGTAACGAATCGAGAGTCACAAGCATGATAAGCAAGCTTAACTGGATACCACTCTACTAACGAAGAGTGAACATCAGACTATATGCCTACTTTACAAAATTGTCAATGGACTAGTAGCAATTCAAACAGATATTTACCTCATCCCACTAAATAGAACATATAGACACTACAATACCATGGCATGCACCATCTTCAGCCCAAGACATGATTACTACAAATCCTCATTCTTTCCAAGAACAGTAATAGCCTAGACTTAATAACCGGAATCGGCAGTGAAAGCTTCCACTGTCGAACCTTTTAAGACACTGGTTACTTAGATGTAGTAATGTGTTGTCCTGCACCAACTGTACAGCATGCACCGTATTTTCTTTTTTGATCTTTGATCTTTTATTGTAAATAGACATTACCAACACCTATGTAACGCATAAGTATTGAGTACTTATTATTGAGTTTAACTACTATATCTAAGAAGAAGAAGAAGAAGAAGAAGAAGAAGAAGAAGAAGAAGAAGAAGAAGAAGAAGAAGAAGAAGAAGAAGAAGAAGAAGAAGAAGAAGAAGAAGAAAAAAGCGTCAGTTTGATATACAAAATATATACATAAAAAAAATTATGGTTTAAAAAGTTATTATTATAAACATGATTAAAACATGCAATCTTCAGAAATCCGCCATCTATATGATTAAAAATATTATCTAAACTATAACTTTTCGATATAGAACAAAAAATGTCTCGATCAATTTGGGACGACCCTTACACATGATTTAACTAGTTGAAACCCACATGAGCGCTATATCTTTTTCATGCATCACATTGCCAAGTTTCAGTAGGGGACGACTACGAGAAAAAGAACTAGACTTAAACGTCAGGATGAAAAGATTTTGGAAAGGTTATGTTCAAAGACAGGGGGAAAGTTGCAAAGGTAGAAAATATGTACATGTTATACTAACAGAAAGAGATAAAGTTTAATGAAGAGCCTATGAAATTTGAGACAACTTGTGGGCATACGTTTCTTATTAAAGACCTTCTAATGTTATCTGAATTTAAATACTAAACAAATAACCGATGCTACACGACATGATGATTTGAACATCAACATGTAACGCTCCTTGTCTATTACATTTGATTTTCGTAGATTGTTTATACTAGTAGTAAAGTGAAACTTCAAGTCACCTGAATATATCGAGGAGAAAACTTTAGAGAGATTTCTTTTAAAAGTATTCATATATATACATTTTTTTATACTAAAAGATAAGGAAAATTTCATTTCAGTTTCGGGTATTCTTTTGCTATATATTTGCATATCAAACACACGTAAAAAATTGAGTAATCAGTAAAAACAGCAGACAACATATGTACCCGAATCCTTTTGATATCAATAAACATACTATAATTATGCATTATATTATGAAGATTGGATGATCAAGAAGGTCTAGTCAACGTCCTGGGCCTTTGGCTCTTTTAGCTGATTGGTTTATGTTTCTGAATTGAAAATGACACTGTAAGCCCTCCATGCATAATTATAAAAATTATCAAATATATTGTTGTATCGCAGTCGTATGCATATAAATGTATTAGAGAAAAGTGTTGTCAGACTGTGGATAGAATCAATTTGCGCCAATTACAGTATTTAAAAGGTACCAATTGCACCACTATCTATTTTCCTGATGGTAGTAACTGCGCCAATGAATAAAATCTAATTGCACCACATTTATACCTGATATGTATATGTGTTACCTACATCATACATTTAGAACATACTCATCACTTCGTTCAATGAAAAGTCATTTTCCCCCTCTAACGTTCATAGTACATGACTTTATATGCACTATGAAAGTTATAAATATATGACTGTTCATTGTAGATTAATTATGAAAGTGAACTCTTAATAACTGTACTAACGAAGTGTACAATCCCCTGAGGCATTGTCCTTGGGGATATAATCATGCCAGATGTATAAGGCAATGGTTTTTTTTCGAACAGCATAATACATGTACATTTATCAATTATAAGTAAACATCTAATGTTAAATATTCACACATTGAATTCTGAGAAAAAAAATCATATTCCAAAAAGGGGATTTATATATCATTGTGCGCTTTTGATAAACATGTAACAGAAATAAGATACATTATGTATTAAATATTACCTGAAACAGAAGAGAAACTTGTTTTCGTTTTGTCCTCACAGACTGTCTGTGCTATTTCATTCCATCAATTAATTGACATGATCATTACCTATGTTTTATATTTACTTCATTATAAAAAAGGGAACTCTTATTTAGATTTGAATATTACAATGGGAATGGATAATTTTATAAAGTGACTTGAAAGTATGAACATGCTCTATATTGGTCAGAAAACACTTGGTCAAGTTTTATGAAAATTTAGCACATACTTAACAACTTCTCGTCCAAATCAAATTGCTTGAATTTGCCTTCTAACGTAACTACGCATGAATGACCACAAGAGTAAGATTTCATTGTATCGTATTCAAGATATTGAAATAAAAATTGCTACTGGCTATTTTGAAAAAAAACATTGTTTTCCAAATTAAACTAAATAGTTTGTAATTAGTTTTCAAATTAATTTTTTAACACCCCACTATCTAATCTTTGGATCTAAAAATGTTTTTTGACAGTAAAAGTTTCTTTCAATTAAATAAAAAAGTAACACATATAGTTATTCATAACTTGATTAGAGTACAATGCCATCTAAAATTGTAATCATTTATCTTCCATGTATTACTTTGTACACAAAATAGAGTGAACCATGAAACCTTGTGAAGGGAAATTAAAGCAATTTGATCTATTTCGATATGAATTGATTGGTTATTGATTGCTTAAATGTCCAGTGACAGATATTTCATGCATGTAAACTATCCACTAGACTACCTATGGGTACATACAGGGGCAGGCCCATCCATTTTTTAAAGGGGTTCCAACCCAAAATAAAAGGGGAGGGGGTCCAACTGTATGTTCTTATTCAAAGCGGTGGTCATCCCAAAAATAAGCGTTTTCCACCCCCCTCTTTTTGGATCTGCCACTGCAAACTATCTTTATGTTTTAAAATTTATCATGTATAGTAAAACACAGCTTTATACCAATAAACATACTAACACCAGCAACTACAATCTTTTCATTGTGGAGTCAATATCTTACAATGATAATAGTGAGTAGATTTACAAAACTACGTAATTGATCTACACCTAGTCAACCAAATAGTTACCAGGATTATAATTTAGTACGCCAGACGCGCGTTTCGTCTACATAAGACTCATCAGTGACGCTCATATCAAAATATTTATAAAGCCAAACAAGTACAAAGTTGAAGAGCATTGAGGATCCAAAATTCCAAAACGTTGTGCCAAATACGGCTAAGGTAATCAATCTATGCCTGGGATAGGAAAATCCTTAATTTTTCGTAAAATTCAAAGTTTTGTAACAGGAAATTTATTAAAATGACCACATTATTGATACTCATGTCAACACCGAAGTGTTGACTACTGGGCTGGTGATACCCTCGGAGACGAAACGTCCACCAGCAGTGGCATCGACCCAGTGGTGTAAATAGTTATCAAAGGTACCAGGATTATAATTTAGTACGCCAGACGCGCGTTTCGTCTACATAAGACTCATCAGTGACGCTCATATCAAAATATTTATAAAGCCAAACAAGTACAAAGTTGAAGAGCATTGAGGATCCAAAATTCCAAAAAGTTGTGCCAAATACGGCTAAGGTAATCAATCTATGCCTGGGATAAGAAAATCCTTAATTTTTCGTAAAATTCAAAGTTTTGTAACAGAAAATTTATTAAAATGACCACATTATTGATATTCATGTCAACACCGAAGTGTTGACTACTGGGCTGGTGATACCCTCGGGGACGAAACGTCCACCAGCAGTGGCATCGAGCCAGTGGTGTAAATAGTTATTAAAGGTACCAGGATTATAATTTAGTACGCCAGACGCGCGTTTCGTCTACATATACTCATATCAATAGACTAATTACAGGATTACTCAAGTTGTAAATATGTGCTAAATTGGAAAGTGTATAATTTTTGTGTAATAAAATACATTTTTAGACAAATGAGTACTTATTAAGCATTCAAAGATTGTATATCTGATTGAAATTTCAACCAATGTGCATATATATACAAACAGGAAGAACATCAATACTATGTTTTACATGTTTAATGGGCTTTTTTTATTTGACTCTCCGTATTTCCATAGCTAGACCGGCCATCGGTCCAAACATTATTTTGTAATGGTTACTATAAACACTTTTTGTCTACACGAAGTTTTTGGCGAAATTTTACAAAAAAAGTGAGATGAAAGCCATATGACTTTCTTTGGATTTACTCAAAGATATATGTAAACCGTTTCAAAAAAGGTATTTCTTCAAGGATTGAAATTCTACTTTAAGCCAAATTTTGAAGAAATAGGTGACCTCTTTTCTCCCCTTTTTGCAATATTTTATAGTTTAATTCGGTAAATAGTATAATTCGGTAGGTCATCTTCATGAAAAGGGAAGGGGTTGTAAGAAATATATCCGATATCATCTGTGGAACGGTCATTCCATAACGGTCAACCAACTCATGATGGCGTCCGTAAAATTTACGAAGGGATTATTTCAAGGAGTGTGGCACCATCTTTTTCTTCAGCGCACTGTATAATTAAAGCTTTTCGCCACCATATGTTGTTCCCGCGTATCGACAAATCTGAAGATCATAAACGCCATTTTCTAAAAGTTAAATATATCAGCAGAGGTGTTGATTTTATCAACTTATAATTATCTAGTATATTTAAAGACTTTATACCTCCCTATTTTGATAACATACTACCTACCCCCTTTTATTTCATACACTTACAAAAAAACAGCAGAAGTTTAATTTTTCATTATACGTCGGTTACATCAGACGTCAATGTAGAAAATAATACCTTCTTAACTTGAAACTGTGAATCGTCAAAGTTTAGATATGTTCCCTATGACCATGTTATTACAGGGGACCTCAATGTCGTCCAAGACAGGGAGGTGTAAAACTTTTTTGAAAAAAAAACCAAAATATCGACCTTCATATCAAATAGATTGGATAGAGTGTCGTCAAGTCAACAAAGATGTTCTTTCCTCGTTTTGTAAAATTTGGTGTAAACGGGAAAAATCTGATAAAATATCTCTTGTTCCTTTTTTAAATAAATGTATGAATGTTGTAAATAAAAGAATATCACATTTTGAAAATAATTTAGAAGTAAAAAATGTACATGCTCATAATACGCCTAATTCAAGAAAAAGAAATAAACTTCAATAACTTTTAAAGTATGTGTTTTTCCCGGCCGACAAAGCAGCCAATAATGTGGTGGTGGTATGCCGTAAATACTACACTGACGTTCTTAATAATGAAATTGTTAATTCGTCTACATCCATGGGCTCTACAGAGAGTCATATAGTAAACAAACATATCATAAAAACATCAAAGCTTTGGGCTTCTTTTGAACATTTGAAGGTCCCTACTATGTACTGGTTACTTAACCTACACAAAATAAAAACATTAAAATATCGTTTCATCTCGGCCTCTTGTAAGTGCTCTACAACTAATTTTTCAGCGCTTTTAACAAGTTCCTAATTAATTACCACCAAAGAGCTTATCATAAATTATATACCTATATGGAGTTATTTTCTTTCAGAACGACAGGTCATTCTTTTTCAGAATCAACCCGGACGATACCATGTTTCAATGATATATGCTCCAAGGCATAAAATAATGACCTGTGTGAGGTCATTATTTTCCTTGATAAACATGCAATCTATGATTTACTTCAAAACTTTATTCGTCTAATAGTTTATTTTTGCCGATTTGGAAATTTATTTTTTAAAGTTCAATCGATGAAAGGTGTAAAAGAAACTGTCATTGTAGTCCCGTATTTTAATTTTAGAAACAAATAACGTGAAGTTTTGTTAATTTATCGCTACAATAAAGAAACATTATCATATATGTCAGATGAATTTTAATGTAGACTTTCATTAAATAAATCCAGATTTAACATATTCGCGTGTAAGATTTTGAATATCTTATTGAGTCAAACTGAAAAGGTTGACTGATTTTTGGTTGCTTGCTTAACGTCCAGTGGCAAATATTTCATTCATGTTCAGAACGATACACACTGAATAGGAAATCATACTGTGACCTATATGTATTTATATTCGTCTTCGTGTCAGTTCTTAACTTTTTAAAATTTACGTATACCTTTTACTCTATCAAATGATCAACTAATAAGATAATCTTTTATTCTATTGAATAACATTAACGTAACTCACGAAAGGGTCAGGTGCGGAGGGTATATAATTATACCCAGATTATCTTTTAATAAAATGTATTGCGATTCAAAAGACAATCTCATTCGATTCAAATAAAATTGTTAAAAAAAATAACCACTTTTCCTCGATAGAAATAACCTAAAAAATAGAAAAAAACCATACCCCTCCCCGTTTTCCATAAGCTACATTTGTTTGTGGTACAATAAATTACTTACAATTACAATGCGTCTTGTATTTGTCATACACCGTTATCGAATGGTAAAAATACATTTGTGTCTTACTTCATGCAGTTACAGTAATATTTTTATTGTGTATGGATAATAATTTTTAAAAGGTTTATATCTAAATTAGAACATACTCACCCCTTCTCGTCCAATGAGAAGTCAGTTTTTTGCCCTCTAATTTTCATAGTACATGGTTTTCCATGCACTATGAAATGCTATACATGAATGACTTTTCATTGTCGGTTAATTATGAAAGTGAACTCTTACTAGTTGCACTAACGAAGTGTTCAATCCCCTAAGGCATTTTCCTTGGGAAAATAGCCTACTGATTAAAGATGAAAGAGCAAAGATTTAAATTAAAAAAAAATGAATTTTGCAAAATTTTATGCATTTGCTAATGGAACACATATATAGAATACACAAAAAAAATTGGTAAGGATAAATAAAATGATATTTATTTTATTTATATACCTTACATTTGAGGGAATTATTGTCTTTTTCTTTCAAAAATACACAATGCCAGACTGCTGATATATAAAGCAAAAGATTGTTTTCGGAGAAACACAATACATTTAAATTTATCAAATAAAAGTAAGCATTTAATGTTGAATGGTCTGAATTCAAATATTCATACAGAGAGTACGTCGATTTATATTTATAAAAAAAAATCAAATTTCAAAAAGGGGATTTTCATAGCATTGTGTTGCTTTTTAAAATAAAAATAAAATCTAAAGATATATAAGTATTAAATTTTACCTGAAGCAGAAGAAAACAAATTTATCCTTCACAAACTATGTCAGTACTATTTCATTTCATCCATTGAAATGATCATTACATGTACCTATGTTTTATATTTAGTTCATTATAAAAAGTGAACTCTTATTTAGGTTTGACTATTACAATGGGAAAGGATAGTTTTGTAAGGTCACTCGAAAGTGTGAATATGTTCTAAATTGGTCAGACAATACTTGGTCATGTTTTATGAAGATTTAAGCCCTCGGCTTCGCCTTGGGCTTAAATCTTCATAAAACATGACCAAGTATTGTCTAACCTATAATTATTTAGTGAGTTTTATTTCACATTCTAAATGAGCCGTAGGGCGTATTTAAAACCTGAAACGCATTAGAAAGGAATATCCCACTTTAGTGTTGTCGGTAAAATAGGATACTAAATTTTACAAAACTTTATAAAATTAATATTTTTTGACGATATATAAGTCAGATAATGAATATTTTAAGGTTTTTCTTGTCGTAGAACACACCTCGGGGTGTTCTTCGACAAGAAAAACCTTAAAATATGCATTATCTATAACCTATTGTAATAAAATATATGAACATAGTGGAATTAACGTTTTTGGAGTGTAAAATATTTAAGTTGTCCTATTTAATTAAATGGTCGTTTAGTAAATCTGAATGCAAATATAATTGCTGCAACTCATTTGAAGCCTTCTTCTCTAATGCGAAAGGTAAATATGCTAGATATACTTACTGAAGGTGTGATGAAATGATTGAAGCATTTTTGTTCCTGTGATATATTAAGCCTTTCTCAACTGATTTCTATAGTTCGTTCTTATGTTGTACAGATGTACTGCTATACCACTGTTCCAGGCTAAAGGGAGGGTTGGGATCCCGCTAACATGTTTAACCCCGTCACATTATGTTCGTGTGTGCCTGTCCCAAGTCAGGAGCCTGTAATTCAGTGGTTGTCGTTTGTTTATGTGTTACATAATTATTTTTCGTTCAATTTTTGTACATGAATTAGGCCATTAGTTTTCTCGTTTGAGTTGTTTTATATTGTCATTTCGGAGCCTTTCATAACTAACTATGTTGTATAGGCCTTGGTCATTGTTGAAGGCCATACGGTGACCGATAGTTGTTAATTTCTGTGTTATTTTGGTCTCTTGTGAAGAGTTGTCTCCTTGGCAATCATGCCACATCTTCTTTTTTTATATTTACCATTTGGAACTCTTGGTTTAATAGCTTCCTTGTGACCAGCAACCCTCTATAATTATAGGAACTACAAGCGCGGGAATATCGTATCAATAGGGAGATATATACTCCGTATGCAGACGCTGCTGGAATGTTGCTACATAGAAATAGAAATTTCACAATTGGGAAGCTGAAATCATCTCATTTGTCGTAAAGTATTGTTTTCAACAGACCCTCTTTGTCAATTTCTAGATGTAAGTCAAGATATGAGACAGACTTAACTGTATATGTTGTATCCTTTATCTCTAGTTCGATAGGATAGATGTGTTCAACATAGTCACCAAATTTTGAATTATTTAGTGAAAGAGCAGCATCTATATAGTGAAAAGTAAAGTTAAAGGATATTGCTAACTTCTTACTTTTCATCCTCAGATGTTCCTGTATAAAGTCAGCCTCATAAAAATAAAGAAACAAGTCAACAAGAAGAGGGTCAAAATTGGTTCCTATTAGAATGCCGACAGTCTGTTGAAAAACACGCCCTCTAAACGTAACAAATTTGTTGTCAATCAAGAAATCAAACATCTTGATAATGTCAGTTTCAGAGATGTGTTTGTTTTAATCAGTCTGATGATTTACAAAGTATGATTTATCCTTTCCTAAGACAGGATACTTGTTTCTACGTTGGAACAAAGTAATACCAACTCTTTCAATGTGTCTTTTAGTTTGGAATGTTTTTAAATACTATTGCAATATGAAATAGTCTTAGATTGTATGTACTTTAAAAGATCTTTTGAATTTTTTAGTATCCACATCTGATTCACCCCACCTCTAGAATAGGCAGTTTCACAATAACGTTGAAGCCCGGCTTTGATCGCTGATTAAATAATTAAGAAAGAGGTTTCGTGGAGCACTTGGAAAACCCAACAATATACCGTAGTTTGTAAGGACACTTATGTAGTTTAGGTATCCAATACAGTGATGGAAGATCCAGTTCTTCATCTTTTGTTGAAATTCCAAAGGAACATAGAACAGACCTATAAGTATCAAGTATTTCCTCTTTGGTAAGTGTCGTGAGGGTATATGTCGAGTTTCTAAGTGAATTGTCAATTATACTTGATTCATTTATTAAGCAGTTTATGTAATGAGTTTTACACACACAAACTATGTTGTTTGGGCTTTATCTGCGGGGACAACAACATATTTGTCATGGAGGTAGGACAAGTGCTTTGCAACATTTGGGTCTTTTAAGATTGACGTAGCATGAGTATTGATAGACCCATTCCATTTCTTAATTCTGATTTGTATCAACGACCTCACAGCCTTATTCCATTCGGAAAGAGAGCTTACGATTTCCTTCTCGCGCTTAGTCCATTGTTTGGCATAATCCACGACTGAATCCATCAGTATTTTGAAGTTTTATTTCCATCGATTGATTACGGTTCATGATATTTCGGAACTTTGGATAACACATTTCGCAGGGAAGTGTTATTGTTTTGGTTGAGGTAATAACGTTGCCAGCCGGATTATATGTGAATTGGAAACTCGCACAAATGCAATCGGTAGGTTTAGACTTGAAGTTGTCAATATTGAGATCCTGCAAAACGTGTTTGCAATTGAAAATTTGTAGTTGCAAATGGTTTGGTATAGGTGTAAGAAATGATTGGTACAGACTGATCTTTGAAATAAGGAGGTATTTTATGACTGAACTACTAAGGGGAGAAGTGAGCAGAAAGTAATATGTTTCTATTTTAAGTGTTAATACCAGCCTTTGCTGTAATGTTGAACAGTGCCATTTTATAGTTTTAACTGTGTATAAATGGGTGAGCATTGTAATTCAGCATATTTTTTTGTAGTCTGTCGGGCTCGAGCCTGGAAGTCAATCATTTAGTTAATATACATGAGTAAATGTAAATAAGTTCATAAAATTGGCCCAATTCGATGATTTTTCATTTGGCGCAGATGAGGCGGAGGAAGTCGTGTCTTTTGTCTCTTTAATTTCAAGTTCTGGAAAGGCCAAATTTAACCATCGATCATCATTGGGGAAGTCTGTTGAAAAAATTTCTGGTGACCCGTCTGTCAAATGCTCGACATGGTTAAACAGTGAGCATAGGGGAAATTCAAGTTCAATCAATTATCTTGATGAAAGTTAAGTAAAGAGAAAATCAGGAAGGGGCACAAAATGGTCAGATTTTAGGAAATCTACCTTTTGTCTATATACATTAAAACTGTCAGACGACTTTCTATAGGAGTTATTCTCCTTAAATTTCGATTTTTCAAAATTGAAAACTAATCAACAAGAAAACATCTACGACAAGCTATTGCCCATTGATTTTTTTTCAGTTTGATTTTGTGTTTTTGTGTTTTAATTGTCAAGCTATAAGTAACAGATAATGTCTATAGTGAGATATTGTTTCAGGTGGTTTTAAAGGAAGATATATGATCTACAAATAAGTCAATTCTTGCCAAAATCTTTTATATTTACATTTATTCAAATAGAAAACTCTTAAAATAACACTTTTTCTCACAATAATAGTTATTCATCAGAATCACAGCCTAAAAAAATCACTGCATTTGCTCCAACTTTTCTTTAAAGAACATTTTATATCCCACCCCTGTTTTCAGAGTTTAGACACAGAAACGCCTATTTGAAGACAAAAATTCTTTTAACGTATTACTTACAGACATGCCGTCATACCACATCAATAGCATAGTTTCATGATGCTGCATAAACGGCCCAGGCTGAACAATATACCAGTAAGAATTAGTGGTCCAGAAATCATATTGTCGACAAATTCTTACAGGCATTTGGCCTAACTTAAAATATTCTCGGCCAGGTCCTGCAGTCGGAATCAAAGTTACATCTAGATATTTGCTCATGTTAACCACTTTTGTGGAACTGTAGAAATAAAAAAATAAAAAATGTTTGTAATGCAAATGATTTCAATTCATTTACAGCTTAGGAAATGCAACGGTCGTTTGAGAATAATTTGGAGGGTGATAAAGAACTTTAATACAACGAGATTCAATTCAATTCAATGCATAACTTTATTGACATATGCATTTTTGTAAGTCGACAAATCTTAATTAGGACACAAAAACAACATACAGACAAGAAGAAAGCATACGCTGTATAATAATATATATTGTATAATGAAATCTAGTAGGAAGTTCAATTAGTATAGCCCCTATCCTAAGTTCTAATTTAAAAAGCTTTCTTATAAATGAACCTACAATTTCTATTTGTTTTGTGTTGATAGGCAGAAAAGTGCGCATTGTATCTGTGCCAAAATATGATACTGCTTTTGGGACATTTTACAGGTTTGACGAAAAGTTATACTTTGTATCCTAAATGCTAGTCTCGTGTAAGAATAACCGGAAAATAAAGTGAGTTAACCCATTTCTCATACAAAATTGGGAGTCACTTTGGTATAAAATTGCACAGTCACATGGAATAATGTCGTCATATCGGGGACCGTTTATACATACTTAGTTCAGTGATTCTGTCATGCTTTGGTAAAGCAGAACATGGTTTGGTTATCACTTCACAGAACGATTGTCTTCTCTTCAAATAACCTGTGAAAATTTAGTTATAATTCCTATTCTAATAGCTAAGTTTCTTTAAAAAAAAATTTGTAAAAGAAATAAATAACAGGATATATATTTTTGATTATCGACAATATATTTGAGAAGATTAGGGTAATTAATATCTCAGCTGATCACAACCATCACCAATTTAAGGATTGAAGTGTTCGCCACAATGTGCAGGCTCCGATCAAGATGGTCTTTGTGATTGCGCTTGACGTGAGTATATAGCATTTGAATAGTTTAATTACTCCGATCTTGTGGTCGTAATAATTTCGACCACGATTATCATTCCCGGATTCAGAAAGCAACTAAAGTACTGGATACTGTGTTTCGAGCATAAAGTTTGTAGTACACCCGAGTACTGAGTAAAATTTTAATATTGAGAGTACTGGTCGAACAGATGGAGAAAAACCATGAGCGCTTTGCTTTTAACTTAAACTTGAGACCTCATTTTAGTCCTGAAAATTACATGAAAACATTTGTTTTCATTGATAATATATAAATTACCACATTTACGCGCCGCTTTTTCAGTTTTCACCACAAATCAAATCATGACTTCCGTAAATACTGCC
Organism: Mytilus galloprovincialis; assembly: GCA_037788925.1. Classification (NCBI taxonomy): domain Eukaryota; kingdom Metazoa; phylum Mollusca; class Bivalvia; order Mytilida; family Mytilidae; genus Mytilus; species Mytilus galloprovincialis. The sequence continues at coordinate 46,207,641 of CM075333.1, read as the reverse complement.
TATTTCATATAAATATTTTATTTTAATTTAAACCGTGGCTTACCCTTTTCAATCAAATCTTCATTTCTCAATCGCAATGCACATAAATACTGTCTGATATGTTTACATTATCACATGATGTGTGCAAAGAGCGTACTATTTCTTGTTTGTTTATGATAACATTATCTAACAAAGTATAGTCGTATATGTATTTTACACATTTTAATCAAAAAGAAAGAAAGAGGTTGTTACCAAACTATTGTACTCTTCGTCCAAATATTTATAAATATCAACAATTAATGAGCTCTAATAATCATATTGTTCTTGAAAAACTTTGTAGATTTATAAAAATTATAAATGTGAGGGTCACTCCTCCTGGTTAGTTTGTAATTTAATGTTTATGTTTGTATTGTTCACATGTGCTTCAATATTTTATGTAATTGCTTATATATTCTCTGTAACTATGTAACTTGTAGTTTATGAGAAATAAAATTCATTCATTCATTCAATCATATTTATATGAAGCCTGCAGGGTTTTGTATATTTTTCAAGAGTCTCATAATTTATTTACAACATACTACTGAAAGTACAGAAACATGATCAAATGCTTATGATCTGAAATACCCCCCCCCCCTTTCCAAGATTTTTTTTTTTTTCAAAACAACCACAAAATAAATAGAATGTAATTAAAATACATTTGACTTGGTGCAACTTGTGAAAGGCCAACTTCTTCTTGCTCATATACTAGTATATAGTATACAACATGTACAAAGCTTGATAAAGAAAGTTTACGTCATTGCGGGTAAGAACAATTAAGGCAATGTCTTATTAACTGCAGGATCCATGCATATTTGCGTGCATTCCTTTTCTTAATAAGAACCGCGCTGAAGTACGTCCATTATTCATTTTTCATTATTCAAAATTCAATAATGAATAATGAAATAGTTCACTATTCAATGTTAGGTGATGAATAATGAAATAGTTTATATTTCATTATTCAACATGTTCAAGTTGAAGCGGTGAATTGTGAAATAAAAATCAATAAAACTGACTGACACTATAGCTATATCACGTATTTCTAAATTCGTCATTTTGGTGTTATCTAACAAATATTCAAAATAATATCAGAAAAAAATAGAAACACTCTTTATATATCTTTATTTACTGGTTTAGTTTCGGAGGATATTCATAACTATTTTTAACAGAAATACCTTGGTTAAATGTATGAACGACCTGAATACCACAACATATGTATCAAAATAAAAATACTCTGCGTTGCCTTTTTTTATTTTCACTGGACCTCTGCCATTCTTCATCCTCTGCATGATTATAGATATAACAAAAAGAGTGTGCTACAATGAATATTAGAGGGGTTTCGGAGGACCTAATTGCCAAAATACGTGAAAATTAAGAAATAGTCAATTTTGAATAATGAAATAGATATTTTGAATAATGGAATGTACTGCTGCGAACCTTCAGCCCCTAATTACAAATATACCTCATACCTCATTCATAGCTTATAAAGAGAGGAACAAAAGTTATATAGTGAACCTGTTCTGCAACGCACATTAGAGGAGTAACGAATGACTTTAATATCGAAATACGCATGAACATTCAGAAATAGCTTATTTTGAATAATGGAATGGACTGCTGCAACCCGCCAGCTCCTATTTAAGGAAAATATTATACTCAAAATTAAAGCTTATTGATAGAGGAATAAACTGAGGATAAACAATATGTGCAACAATGACCATTATAGGGGATACGGGGAACCTTTATGCCAAAATACGCGTGCACATAAAGAAATAGTTTATTTTGAATAATGGAATGAACTGCTGTTAACCTTCGGCCCTTAATTACATATATACCTCATACCTCATTCGAAAGCTTATGTACAGAGGAACAAAAGGTATTTAGTCAATATGTTCCGCAACGCATATTACAGGAGTATTGAAGGACCTAATAATCGAAATACGTGTGAACATTGAGAAATAGCTGATTTGGAATAATGGAATGGACTGCTGCAACCCGCCAGCTCCTATTTAAGGAAAATATTATACTCAAAATTAAAGCTTATTGATAGAGGAATAAACTGAGAATAGACAATATATGCCGCAATGAACATTAGAGGGGTTACGGAGGACCTTATGCCAAAATGCGCGTCAAAATTAAGAAATTGTCAATTTTGAATGATGCAATAAATATTTTGAATAATGGAATGGACTGCTCCGAACCTTCAAACCCTAATTACAGATATAACTCATACCTCATTCGAAAGCTTATAAAGTGAGGAACAAAATTTATATAGTGAACCTGTTCTGCAACGCATATAAGAGGAGTAACGAATGACTTTAATATCGAAATACGCATGAACATTCAGAAATAGCTTATTTTGAATAATGGAATGGACTGCTGCAACCCGCCAGCTCCTATTTAAGGAAAATATTATACTCAAAGTTAAAGCTTATTGATATAGGATTAAACTGAGGATAAACAATATGTGCAACAATGACCATTATAGGGGATACGGGGAACCTTTATGCCAAAATACGCGTGCACATAAAGAAATAGTTTATTTTGAATAATGGAATGAACTGCTGTTAACCTTCGGCCCTTAATTACATATATACCTCATACCTCATTCGAAAGCTTATGTACAGAGGAACAAAAGGTATTTAGTCAATATGTTCCGCAACGCATATTACAGGAGTATTGAAGGACCTAATAATCGAAATACGTGTGAACATTGAGAAATAGCTGATTTGGAATAATGGAATGGACTGCAGCAACCCGTCAGCTCCTATTTCAGGAAAATATTATACTCAAAATTAAAGCTTATTGGTAGAGTAATAAACTGAGAATAGACAATATGTGCCGCAATGAACATTAGATGGGTTACGGAGGACCTTATTGCCAAAATACCGTGAAAATTAAGAAATAGTCAATTTTGAATAATGAAATAAATATTTTGAATAATGGAATGGACTGCTCCAAACCTTCAGTCCCTAATTACAGATATACCTCATACCTCATTCGAAAGCTTATAAAGAGAGGAACAAAAGTTATATAGTGAACCTGTTCTGCAACGCATATTAGAGGAGTAACGAATGACTTTAATATCGAAATACGCGTGAACATTCAGAAATAGCTTATTTTGAATAATGGAATGAACTGCTGCAACCCGCCAGCTCCTATTTAAGGAAAATAGTTTACTCAAAGTTAAAGCTTATTGATATAGGATTAAACTGAGGATAAACAATATGTGTCGCAATTACCATAAGAGGGGTTACGGGGGACCTTATAGCCAAAATACGCGTGAAAATTAGAGAAATAGTTTATTTTGAAACAACTGCGACCCTTCAGTTCCTTATTACAGATATACCTTATACCTCATTTGACAGTTTATTAACAGAGGAATGAAAGGTATATGTTTAACAACGCCTATTAGAGGAGTAAGGAAGGACATAAATATCGAAATACGCATGAACATTGAGAGGTAACATATTTTTGATTAATGGAATGGACTGCTACGACCCGCCAGCCCCTTATTAGAGAAAAAGTTATAGATATTTGAAAGCTTATTATTTAATAGAGCAACAAAATGAATATAAACAATATGTTCCGCAATGACCTTTACAGGGGTTACGGAGGACCTAAATGCCAAAATACGCGTGAAAATTAGGAAATAGCAAATTTTGAAAAATATACTGAACTACTGCGAACCTTCAGTCCCTAATTACAAATATACCTTACACCTCCTTCGACAGCTATTAACAGAGGAACGAAAGGTATATAGTCAAAGAGAATCATAATGCACGAATTCTATTTTACAAAAATTGCAAGAAAGGGCAGCTCGAATTATTTCAAACGAGCACGATATTCGTAAACCATCTATTGAATTATTTAAGGATTCTGGAATTTTCGCGTTACTAAGAAAATATTTTACCGCAAGACTTTATTAATGTATAAATCAAAACATGAACTGACACCAAAATATTAATTTAATCTTATTTTGCCTACAAATAGTAAACAATCGTATAAAACTCGACTTTCATCATCGGATAATTTTATTGTCCCAAAATCAAATAAAATATATGAAGCTACTATCCAGATGTTCCAAAATCTAAACAAGAATGTGTCCATAGTACACGGATGCCCCACTCGCACTATTTTTGTTCTATGTTGAGTGGACCGTGAAATTGGGGTATAAACTCTAATTTGGCATTTTAATTAGAAAGATCATATCATAGGGAACATGTATACTAAGTTTCAAGTTGATTGGACTTCAACTTCATCAAAAACTACCTTGACCAAAAACTTCAAACAAAATCTCTAACCTGAAATGAACCTTAAAATTTGAAAGATCATAATACAGGGAACATGTATACTATTACAGTTTGAAGTTAATTGGACCTCAACTTTATAAAAAAAACTACCTTGACCAAAAACTTTAACCTGAAGCGGGACAGACGATCAAACGGATGGAAAAACGGACGGACGAATGAACGGACACACAAACAAGAAAACATAATGCCTCTCTACTATCGTAGTCGGGGCATAAAAACTAACCTTTATACAAAAAGTTAATGACTAGCATCAATACATGTATAAGTAATATTGATGCTAGTCATTAACTTTTTGTATAGCATATATGTGATCAGCATGTGATATTTTCGTCACAGTAGAGACAAATTTGAATTTTTAAGTTAAGAAAAGTGGAAAACCTCAAAACCAAAATTAAAATCAAGACGATTAATATACTGAAGGTTAACTTTATTCAAGCTTACAAGTTCAAAACATTTGACCATGCCAAGGTACGATACAAAAGGTGACAAACAATGACATAACGCAATTTCGGAATCATATAAAAAAAATAGAGATTGGGGAAGTAACAAGAGCCTTTATACCAACAATGGTGGTGACCTCCTGTGTGCCATTGTGTAGATATTGTCCTTAAAAAAAACTCAGAGATAAGACTTCTTCTGTGATGTCACATTCGAGAAAAAGGATAGGATTGTGGTAACAGCAATTGGATCATATATATCTTCATCTGTGAATCAGATCTTCGATAATGGTTGACCAAATCATAATCTGCATGTAATGATTCATGACAATGTGTTCATATTTCAAAGGATTTGATCAAGTTGTACTTTAATTATCAACCTGAAATCTAAATAATTCTTGTTTTTAAAGTAACTAAGGACAAAACAATCCTTGTACTTTTGATAACTATTTACACCACTGGTGGACGTTTCGTCCCAGAAGGTATCAACAGCCCAGTAGTCAGCACTTCAGTGTTGACATGAATATCAATTATGTGGTCATTTTTAAGAATTTCCTGTTCACAAAACTTTGAATTTTTCGAAAAACTAAGGATTTTTTTGTCCCAGGAATAGATTACCTAAGCCTTATCTGGCACAACTTTTTGGAATTTTGGATCCTCAATGCTCTTCAACTTTGTACTTGTTTGGCTTTATAACTATTTTGATATGAGCGTCACTAATGAGTCTTATGTAGACGAAACGTGCGTCTGGCGTACTGAATTATAATCCTGTTACTTTTGATAACTATTTAGAGCAGTAAAAAGCAAAAGCAATCAAATTTTTCTGGTCCATGGCATTGTATGATCTTTTATTTTAGTTTCAAAAGATTTGGTCAATCAGTATTTTCAATATCAGATGTAAACCATGTTTCAGGGTTCATCATAAAACTTCACTTAGTTCTAAGTGTACAAATTTTTTTTGTTGCTCAAAACACCAAATAATGTATTTAAATTGGTTGAATTCTAAGTCTTAGTATGATAATCATGATAATCCAGCCTTGCCAAGCCTCACACTTAATAATTAAATTCAACTATCTCTTAAATAAAGTAACTCATCGATGTAGTGTTGGAATCTACATTTCTCCTAATTTTTGTGCTATTTTCACATTTCCTGACTGGTGCGAGAAAAAATATTTCTCCTCACTAGTGAAAAATCTGTTCTCAGCAAACGATTAGTTGAAATTTAATTGTGACGTCAAAATGTTTTGTTTGCTTCTGAATTTTCATCATGAAAAAAGGCGACCTTGCCTGATGACGTCGCATATAAAGAACACAAGTTTCTGAAAATCTTTTAAAAAGAATGATAAAAATCATCAGAGAAACAGATTCCCACACTATAACTCGGGTATTAAGATATTTCTCCACTCTCGACAGTTAAATTTTAATTATTTAAAAAGCTTGGCAAGCCTTGCGCTTTAAATAATAAAATTTAACTGTCTCTAGTGGAGAAATATCGTAATACATATGTTTCAGTGTAGGAATCTATATTTCTCATTATAGAAATGTGTAAGGTTGCCTATAATTGCTTACATAAATTTCATTGGAAATATGGTGGATAGTTGTCTTATTGGCAATCATACAACATTCAGACTTGTTGAAATGATTGATTGGTTGTTGCCTAGTGTCCAGTATCAAATATTACATATATGTTTAGGACAAGAATATTATAACAACTAATACAATATGTATGCCCTAGCTATAATGAAGCAGTCAGGGGTGAATGTCTGGTAAAGGAGTAAGTTCGGTAAGGGCCATATTTGGCCCCAATTATTAAGTTCATAGTTATAAGACAATCATCTTTTTAAGTTGTCTTAAAGACATGTGAGAAAGTTAAACATGACTATTTTTGTCAAATTTCAATTCTAACACGTTGATTTTTACATCCCAAAAAGGTCAAGATAAGGGATTTTGGTGAAATTTGATAAAATCAGCTGGATTTCAACCAAATCAAGGACTAGGAAACATAGAGCGCAGGCGTCGACAAACTTAATTTTCAAATGAGACATGTGAAATTATTTCGCAAACACTATTTTAAAAGATCTTTGTTGTTGCGTATGCGCTCTGTGTTTCCTGTCCAATAATCTATGGAAATTTAACCATTTTCATTGAATTTTTTCGAGAAAAATCAATATGAGTACAACTTGTGACATCATAATGAAACGCAGAAACGTAAAATTTTCAACAAAATGGCTTATTTCCTATCTAGTCATTGTATTAGCTATAATTTATAGTGATATTGGTCAATAAATCCGAATTTGAAATTTACTAGCCTGTGTTGCTCACCTTGATCTATGTGAATATTAAACAATGGACACAGATGGATTCATGACAAAATTGTGTTTTCGGTGATGGTGATGTGTTTGTAGATCTTATTTTACTAAACATTCTTGCTGCTTACAATTATCTCTATCTATAACAGTACTTTCTGTGGAAAATGTTATTGAAAATCTTCAAATTTTAAGAAAATTGTTAAAAATTTACTATGAAGGGCAATAACTCCTTAGGGGGTTAATCGACTATTTTGGTCATAGTGACTTATTTTTAGTTCTTACTTTGCTGTACATTATTGCTGTTTACAGTTTATCTCTATCTATAATAATATTCAAGATAACAAAAAAAAACCAGCAAAATTTCCTTAAAATTAAAAATTCAGGGGCAGCAACCTAACAACCGATTATCCGATTCATCTGAAAATTTCAGGGCAGATAGATCGTGATCTGATCAACAATTTAACTTCCTGTCAGATTTGCTCTTAATGCTTTGGTTTTTGAGTTATAAGCCAAAAACTGCATTTTACCCCCATGTTCTATTTTTAGCCATGGCCGCCATCTTGGTTTGTTTGCGGAGTTACCTGACACATTTTTTTAACTAGATACCCCAATGATGATTATGGCTAAGTTTGGTTAAATTTGGCCCAGTAGTTTCAGAGGAGAAGATTTTTCTAAAAGATTACTAAGATTTACGAAAAATGGTTAAAAATTGACTATAAAGGACAATAACTCCTAAAGTGGTCAACTGACCATTTTGGTCATGTTCACTTATTTGTAGATCTTACTTTGCTGAACATTATTGCTGTTTACAGTTTATCTCTATCTATAATAATATTCAAGATAATAACCAAAAAAAGCAAAATTTCCTTAAAATTATCAATTCAGGGGCAGCAACCCAACAACGGGTTGTTTGATTCATCTGAAAATTTCAGGGCAGATAGATCTTGACCTGATGAACAACTTTACCCCATGTCAGATTTGCTCTTAATGCTTTGGTTTTTGAGTTATAAGCCAAAAACTGCATTTTACCCCTATGTTCTATTTTTAGCCATGGCGGCCATCTTGGTTGGTTGGCCAGGTCACGCCACACATTTTTTTAACTAGATACCCCAATGATGATTGTGGCCAAGTTTGGATTAATTTGTCCGAGTTGTTTCAGAGGAGAAGATTTTTGTAAAGGATAACTAAGATTTACGAAAAATGGTTAAAAATGGACTAAAAAGGGCAATAACTCCCAAAGGGGTCAACTGACCATTTCGGTCACGTTGACTTATTTGTAAATCTTACTTTGCTGAACATTATTGCTGTTTACAGTTTATCTCTATCTATAATAATATTCAAGATAATAACCAAAAACAGCAAAATTTCCTTAAAATTATCAATTCAGGGGCAGCAACCCAACAACAGGTTGTCTGATTCATCTGAAAATTTTAGGGCAGATAGATCTTGACCTGATAAACAATTTTACTCCATTTCAGATTTGCTTTAAATACTTTGGTTTTTGAGTTATAAGCCAAAAACTGCATTTTACCCCTATGTTCTATTTTTAGCCATGGCGGCCATCTTGGTTGGTTGGCCGGGTCACACCACACATTTTTTAAACTAGATACCCCAATGATGATTGTGGCCAAGTTTGGTTTAATTTGGCCCAGTAGTTTCAGAGGAGAAGATTTTTGTAAAAGTTAACGACGACGGACAAAGACGGACGCTGGACGCCAGACGCCGGACGCAAAGTGATGGGAAAAGCTCACTTGGCCCTTCGGGCCAGGTGAGCTAAAAAGGGGGCCATTTTAGGACCTTACCGAACATACTCCTTTGAACTCCACTGAAAAGTGAGGGTTAATTGCATAGGCACAGAATTTTACATTACATTAGTCCACCATGGACTTAAATTACAATAAAAAAAGGACCAGTAAGGAATTACTTCTTAAATTAAAAAAAAAAGAAGGCTTGAAGCAGTAAAAGTGAAATATACTTATTTTCAAGAATTTTAATTTCAATTAAAGAAAACAGAACAGATATTCCTTAAACAATATACAAAATCATGCTAGTCATCCTCCTTTTCATGTTGGCAGTGAAATAAATTCAGTGCATTTACTGCAATATCTTTTTTTTTCTTAGGGACAATTGTTAGCACTTAGATATCACAAAATTAGTCGCATGATTTTTATTCTTCGAAACAATATGTATAAATATTATATTTCTAAACCACATACACTATATCTGACAGTTTACATTTAAATTTACAAATAAAATATCACAGACTTGCATACAATAATAAAAATAACATCACAATTGTTTCAATGAATACTGTAAAAAATATTTCTGGGAGTTATTTTTCTTTCTTTCAAAAATTACTCTTTTAGGATTTTGTACTTCCATGAAATGGAAAAAAAATAACAGCCTGAAATGAATTTGTTTTTAATTATTATTTTTTTACTGGTTAGTTATATATCAAAGGTAATTGGTACCCAAAGATAATGGGAATTCATAATTCTAAGAAAATATCTATCCTTCATTTAAAACAAGAGGCTCTCAAGAGCCTGAATCGCTCACCTGAATTTTTTTGGTTTAATCTCTCATCAATGATTATTTTGGCTTTTCAATTTATTTAAATGTTCTTTGAATCGTCCTATTTTCTTCAAAAGCAAAAAAAAATCATTTTCTCCTATGTTCTATTTTAGCCATAGGAGCTATGTTTCTTGACATACAAGGAAATGAAATATAAAATTTATACTAGATACTCTGAAACTCTGAAACTCATTTAGCCTAAGTTTGGCTGAAATTGATACAGCAGTTTCATAAGAGAAGATTTTTTAAAGTAAGTCAACATGATGAACAAATTGTGAAAAAAGTCTTTAAAGGGCAATAACTCCTAAAGAGGTCAATTGACAATTTTGGTCAAATTGACTTATTTGTAGATCTTACTTTGCTGATCATATTTGCTGTTTACAGTTTATCTTTATCTATAATAATATTCAAGATAATGACCAAAAACTGCAAAATTTCCTTAAAATTACCAATTAAGTGGCAGCAACCCAACAATTGGATGTTTGATTCATCTGAAAATTTCAGGGCTGATAGATATTGACCTAATGAACATTTTTACTCCATGTCAGATTTGCTCTAAATGCTTTCGTTTTTGAGATATAAGCCAAAAACTGCATTTGACCCCTATGTTCTATTTTAAGTAACGGCGGCCATGTTTTTTGACGGATCAAAAATCAAAGCACACACTTTGTGCAGGATAATCTAAGGAACAACCATGCTAAGTTTTAACCAAATCCAATCAGTAGTTTCAGAGGAGAAGATTTTTTAAAGTTAGCAAATATGATGAACAAATTGTGAAAAATTGTCATTAAAGGACAATAACCCCTTAAGGGGTCAATTGACAATTTTGGTCATATTAACTTATTTGTAGATCTTACTTTGCTGATCTTTTTTGCTGTTTACAGTTTATCTTTATCTATAATAATATTCAAGATAATGACCAAAAACTGCAAAATTTCCTTAAAATTACCAATTAAGTGGCAGCAACCCAACAATGGTTTGTTTGATTCATCTGAAAATTTCAGGGCTGATAGATCTTGACCTAATGAACATTTTTACTCCATGTCAGATTTGCTGTAAATGCTTTCGTTTTTGAGATATAAGCCAAAAACTGCATTTGACCCCTATGTTCTATTTTAAGTAACGGCGGCCATGTTTTTTGACGGATCAAAAATCAAAGCACACACTTTGTGCAGGATAATCTAAGGAACAATCATGCTAAATTTTAACCAAATCCATTCAGTAGTTTCAGAGGAGAAGATTTTTTAAAATTAGCAAATATGATGAACAAATTGTGAAAAATTGTCATTAAAGGACAATAACCCCTTAAGGGGTCAATTGACAATTTTGGTCATATTAACTTATTTGTAGATTTTACTTTGCTGATCTTTTTTGTTGTTTACAGTTTATCTTTATCTATAATAATATTCAAGATAATGACCAAAAACTGCAAAATTTCCTTAAAATTACCAATTAAGTGGCAGCAACCCAACAATGGTTTGTTTGATTCATCTGAAAATTTCAGGGCTGATAGATCTTGACCTAATGAACATTTTTACCCCATGTCAGATTTGCTCTAAATGCTTTCGTTTTTGAGCTATAAGCCAAAAACTGCATTTGACCCCTATGTTCTATTTTAAGTAACGGCGGCCATGTTTTTTGACGGATCAAAAATCGAAGCGCACATTTTGTGCAGGATATACTAAGGAACAATCATGTTAAGTTTCATTCAAATCCATTCAGTAGTTTCAGAGGAGAAGATGTTTGAAAAATTGTTAACGACGACGACGACGACGTCGACGACGACGGACGCCAAGTGATGAGAAAAGCTCACATGGCCTTTTAGGCCAGGTGAGCTAACAACAGTATTTAGTTTCAGAAGAAAGAGCTTTTTTGTGAAACAACAGCCACTCAAAACATTTGATTTGAATGGCCAGATGAACTAGTGAAAAGATATCATAAATAGTGTAAAATAATCAACTAAACATTTATTATAAATAAAACATGAAACAAAATAGTTTTCTAAATATTTCTGTATTTCTACATTTATCCCTTATTTTATGAATTAAAAGCTGAAATATTAAAATCAAAAATATAATTCCCTATCCTTTATAAAATTATCAAGTAGTTAAAAAAATAAGACAAATAATATACAAATTTTCAACTTGTATTTCATAAAATAAGATATGTGAAAATCTCTTTCAATATCAGATGATGTAAAATTCCATTTTTTTTCTCTTTCTTCCAACAAATGAGGTTTTATTCCCTCCATAATTTTACATGTCAATGTTTTTTGTGTCATTTTATGATTATGTACTGATGTGTTGAGGCTGGGCTATTTTTCTTTCCACTTGAGCCAAATACTTCTCAGGTATTCCAGCATTTCTGAAAAATAAAATGAAAAGAGTTATCTCCCATGTCTGCAATTTCTTAAATCTTTAAATGTCACTAGAAATTTCCATATAAGATGAAACAAGAATGTTAATCTAACAAATATTCATACACACAAACAAAAAATTAAGTTAAGTTTTGGTTTACCAATATTTTCTTCAAATTATATTCTTTATTATGTTTTTAAATAGAAATAAATTCTACTAACAACTTTTAAATTCTGTGAAAAGATATAATATATTTAATATAAATGACGATGATGTAATGAAACAGTTACAGCAAGACATTTTTAACATAAAAGTACTTTTATATTTTTTTTTTATATTCATATGCATTTTGGGAATAAAAAAAAAAATACAATTGGTTTTCCTTTATACAGGGATGACCGCGACATACAAACAATGGATGAAGTGCTGTCAAATTTAAATAAAACTTTGGAGTTTGACAATATCAATCTGTAAATTAATACCAAAATTTAGTGCTATATTTACAATCTTATTCTTTTTCACCCCCCCCCCCCCCAAAAAAAAAAATTAAAAAAGAAGGGAAAATATTAACACAGTGACAATTAATAAAATTCAATTGGTCTTATTAACCCCAAAAAATTGTAATGAGTTGATGGCACTCATGTCCTCTTTTTCTGGAATAGGTGCATAAAAGCCAAAATATGTTGCATTGCTGTGCTTAGTGAATGTAACCCAAGTAGTCATAAACCCCAAAGCATTCACCCCAGCTTTAAGATAATTCTGATTTAATTAATCAATTATCAAATATTATCACACATAATCATATTTTATAGCAACATGTATGAGGAAAAAAATGGGAATCAGTGATTCAAACCAGCATACATTATTGTAAAGCCACACACACAGTTAATCCCATGTTTAAGTTAGCACTATGAACACTGCATTTACTCATTTCTTCATTAACATCTTTTATGAACAAACACAAATAAATATATTGAAAAGAAAATGTAACCTGCAATGCAAAACGTGCATGTTACAAAGAGGTATATAGAATGATTAAATTAAAAACAAAACTAATTTGACTTGTGCCATTCATTTATTCTATTAATGTTCGTTCATTTAGCTGTTTGGATTAAATTGTTTGATAAGGAAACTAATGTTCAACTTTGAAAGGGAGATAATCAAAGATTTTACTTTACAATTAGTGAGTTATTCTTCCAATGCCCATTCCATTTAACTTTAGCCAATTAAAAAACTTTTAATTTCCTTGCACCCACCATCAGAAAATTTTTCTTAATGTACAAATGTATATTTCCCTTCTATCAGTAAATATAAATAAAACAGAGCAGATCATGATTGTTTCAAACATTTTTAATATTACATTAAGTCCTTCTTAATTATAAAATACTGTTAACCAACTTATTTTCATATTTTTAAATCAACAAATTTTTAGACATTTTTCAAGTTTGGCAATTTGGTTTTATAATATAAAGAGAAAATTCAAGGCTGATATGTATGGAAGATTTTAAATCAGTATTTTGTCATATAAATAAATAAAGTAATTTGGTTTACAGTATTCTCATTTACAAAGTTGAACAAGTTTCCACAAACAAACAATTTATTTTCAGAAAAGTGCATGTCAACCCTGAAATAATTTACATAGCCACACATTTGATCTTACATGCAGTTGTAACCACATTGACTTTGTGTGCAACATGCGATACATATCTCTCTGGTATTCCAGCATCTCTGTATTTTACAATGATAAAATTAAATATATAATTGAACTTATCTTATAAATAGTATTGGTGCTTGTTGATACATTTTTTGCATTTAGAACATCATAATTTGCAGAAAAGATAATAAACTTTCTTTATGATCTTTTTGATTACTCACATCATTGCTATAGAATGTCAGAGACAATTCAGCCAGGTTTTTTTAGTAAAAATATATGTATATGCCCTAATTCAGTGTATTAACAAAGTCTAGACTAGTACTACGTATACTCCATGTATTGACTAATGTCCAAAACACTTAAGTAATATTTCTATTATCCGGATCCTAACAATGATTTGGATAGTCATTTCCTTTTTTTGTCCCAGATTTAAAATACTAATAAATTCTCTAGTTTTAAATTCTTCACTCCTCTTAGCAATTTTAATTTAATTGAGATGTTAACTGCATATTTTTACAAACAAATTATCAAAAATAAGAAAAATATTCCCCAATTTCATTTGAAAAAAAATAAGATGTGCAATCCAATCTACATTTTGAAGTGCAAGCTATATATTTATTAACAATCATTAAAGCAGGAACTACTTTCACATATAACAGTGAAACATGCCTAGATAAGTCCCTTACTTGGAACACAGACACACACAAAAGGGGAGTCTCTCATGATAGTACATTGTATTTCAATATTAAAGACATGTTATTCAAAGTTTCATATAAGTTTCATATAAATATTATTAGTATTTATAAACATTAAAGAGGTTTTAAAATTACTATTGAAAGATACTATTGAAATAGATATCGTCGCTGTTATACAAAAACCTCGTATCTAAGGTTTTGATTATTTTACACCAGGCAGTAAAAACTGAAATCTTTTTATCAATTATTTAGAATTAAATGTGTATGTTCCACTGTATGCGAAAATATCTGATCTTCTAACCAATAAATTACCAAGACGAGCAAAAATGTCTGCACCTATATTGTATTTTAAAAGCTTTTCATATTATTTCTAAGCTTTATTAGCTTTGAGAACCTAAAATTGATTCAGTAAACTGTAGCTGTTATGATGTCAGCTGCCGTGCCGTGTGTTTTTCTTTTGAGATACGATATTTTCGAACAACAAAATGTCTCACCAATCCGACTACACTTTTTCGTCACATGTCAGAATTCAGGTTAATGATTGGTTAGAAGATCAGATATTTTCGCATACAGTGGAACATACATATTTAATTCTAAATAATCAATAAAAAGATTTCCACAAAAAATTGAGATACGAGGTTTTTGCATAACAGCGACGATATGTATATAAGCAATGTTTTTACTAAAGCTACATGTAGAATACTTATTCATATTACCAACAGATATGTAAGTTAAATATTTTCAAGACCATATATTTGAGTAAATACCTTAATTCATTCAATTTCTTCTTTTTAACATCTTCAAGTTTCAGTCTACGGTGTCTTGCTTCCTCATCAAGCTTGACTCCTTCTTCAAAGAACTGGTTTCTTTCCATTACCCTAAGAGCCTCTTTCTGGCGAATCTGGGTTCTGACATCATCAGCATGAGTATGACGTTTCTTGGTGGCCTCATGTTCTTCCCTTCGTTCCTTTTCAACCAATTCTTTTTGTGCCCTATGTAAATAAAATAATACTTTTGAAAATATTGATCATTGTGTATAACATTTTGATGTAAAATTATAATCCATTACATCATTCTTTTTATATGTATTTTTTTTAACTTGATGTCTCATTTATTTGTAAATAAGCATTTTGAATTAGAAGTTAGAACTACTTCCTTTTTCTCACTTTATTTCATGTGGTTTTTCCACAAATGCCATTTTTATGACCTGTGAAGGTCACTTGCATTATTTTTTTGTCATGTTTCAAGGATAAATTGTTTAGATTTCAATATTTGATATATTCCCTTATGTTTCTTAATTTTCACTGTGCTATCAAGTCTTTAATTATTGCTCATAACTGTGTATACTGTAGTCATAAATTCTACAAAGATGATGAATTACACATACCTGAGTACCCTTTCAAATTCAGCTCTTTCTCTCTGGGCTTGAACTGCCATGAAATGCTCTTTCTGTGACATTTGATTGGCTCTGGCTTGAATCAACATAGCTTCTGTCACTGCCTTCTTCTTTGATTCCTCTGCTTCTTTCTTACGCCATTCTCTTTCTGTCTTTTCTTGTGCACGTTTAGCTCTGAGAGCATCCCGTTCTGCCTGCTCATCTCTAGCTCTTTCTTGCATGGCTCGTAATCTTGCAGTTTCTCTTTCTTTTTCAACTCTGATTCTCTCCTGTTCTTTTTCATAGGCAGCTTCTCTTTCCTAATAATCAATACATTATTAGTAAAATTACCACATTCAATGTTCAAATTTCAAAGGAGCTTATTTAAAAAAATATCTTTGAAGAAAAAAATTGGACTATAACTAAGGCCTAAATTAAAATATTGTTTGTTTGCCCTTTTCCGACCCTATGTTTTGAAACAGGGTAGGTAGGTAGGTAAAATATTTTATTTTTTTTCCCAAAAAAATAACTTGGCTCGGTATATTATTTGTCATGGGTAGGCAGGTAGGTATAATATTTTATTTTATAGATACAAACTCTGCATAATGTCATTTGTGTTCGTTTTGTTTTTGCAAATAAGTTTTCAGGGACTATTAGTTTTAAAAAAAATATCACGTAGAATGTGAAGCTAATTCATATGCACCGTACTATTTTGTTTTCAAAATATCAAAATATAGTGCTGTGCCGCATATCTTCAACGTTTATATGCCTGGAACTTTGAAGAGTTTGAACTTGCACTTATATTCTGTACTACGTATTTTATTATTGCACTTATATTCTGTACTACTGTATGTTTACTTAAGATTTTCTGTAAAAGATAACTTTGTACTGATTAGATCTATGTCCGGGCAGACATACATTACTAGTAGAAAAAGTCCCTAGAGTGTTAAAAACATCGTGTGTGTCTTTGTTTCCAATTAAAATGCTACAAGACTTAAAACTCTGAAAATTGTCACGTATTTTACATCGCCTTTATAAATGATCTGTATGGACAACTTGGCGATTTTACTGCCAGATATTCTCCACTTTACAGGGTTTTGTCACTTCATATCAGATATAAATAATATAGCGGCATCCTTAACATAATCATCCTGATCTGCGGATCACAAAAGGCCATCCCTACATAGAATAAAACGTCTGTTTACAAATTAGTTTGTACACACGTTGATAATTTTGTATCAAACCAACTTATTTGTAAATGAACCCTGCCCTTATAAAGGTACAGAGTAGCGTACGTGATTTCAGTTAGCGTTCACATGCTGAACATCGATTTCAAGCAAATGCTTTGAAACTTCAAATGCAAGTGTTAATGTCAAACGCTCAGGTGATACCAAACGGACTGGACCTTATACGTTAAAGATAAAACCCGAGAATTCCGGATAAAATTGTTTTGAGCGGGAAATACAAATTTAAGATTTTTGGTAGGAACGAAAAAATAAATTAAAATAAAATCTTGCTGGTAAATACAAATAAAAGATTTTCAGGCGCAACGAATTTATAGGGTCGGTCGGTAAAGGGCAAACAATCAATATTTTAATTTAAGCCTAACTAGTAAAACATGTAATGCAAAACTCATGAGCATTTCAGTAGTTCAACCAATCTACCCCTAACAGGCAAGAATCAAAATTTTTATGTATCTGACAATATTAAAATTACAAAAAAGATATATCCACAAACAACCAGCTTAATCATATGTTCATTTAACAATTATCTATATGACCTATGAGATGTATATGTGAACATGCAAATTGAAAAAAGCAAGAGACAACAAAATATATAACATCTGTAATATCATGAATATCCAACTTACTGCTTTCTGTTTCATGTATTCGATTACTTTCTGTTCCTCCACTTGCTCTTGTTCTTGTTTAATAACTTTTCGTTTCATTTGATCTGCATTAGCCTTGTTCAAATCTTCCTATAAAATAAAAGAAAACATCATGTAAAATAGATCTAGATACTGCATTTAAGTTGCCATGAAAGGTACTGAAATAATATTTCTCTTAAAGACCGAAAAAATACAATAATGATTTGAAAACTAGTTTAATTTGTTGTTACTTTTTACCAAACTTAGATGACTGTTTAAACTGTTAAAAAATGTAGGCTGATATAAAAATAATCATCTTGTTTGTGCTAAATATGAAATATTCAAATCAAGGTCATATTATTCAATACTATAAAAGTTTTACTAACCCTTAGCTGTGTCTGTTCTACTTTCTTCTTTTCTAAACCAGTTCTATCTTCATCCATCATTTTTTCTATGTATTTCTGCATCTGAATATTTTCTTGGTCTTTACGTTCAAGATCAAAGAGTCTCTCTTGTTCATTTTCTTGAATTTGGTCTAATAATTTGGCAGCACCCATTAATCTTTCTTCTTTCCTTCGTTTCTCAATTTCCTCTTGTATTTTGATGGCATTCTGTCTATCAACCTCCATCATGACATCTAATCTTTTCTCTTCCTCCGTCATTTCACCAGAAATCTGCCTCTTTTCAAGTATTTGTGCATCTCTAATTGCATGGCATTTAGCATTCAAAATGAGCTGAAAAATAGAAACAATTAGAAAGGTTGTTGCTTAGTTAACAAATGTATCATTTTCAATTACATAGGTTTAAATCAAAAACTATCACTAATTAACTTAGTCAATGTCAATCATAGACTTAATGGACAAGATTGTGTATGATTCAAGAGGGCCTAAAAAGTCAGTAAGAATTACAACTAATAATTCAAGGTTTGTTAAAATGAACTCTTTGGGTCATATTCCCAGGGATGAGTTTGCAAACTGTTAGAGGATCCACTTTTTTCATCTATGTAAAATGAGGGGTTGTCAGAGGGGGTCTGATCCCGAAATCCCATGCTTAAAACATGAAATCCTGAGGTTGCGAATTCTAAGGAAATTAAAATCCAGACATCCCGAAATTCGAAAAAGAATTCCCAAATCCTGAAAAGCTGAGCTTAAAAACACCTGTTCCTGATGTCCCGAAAAAGGTCCTGCCCCCCTCTCCCCCTCTAAATGATTCATCTCTGATCTGCATGCAGGCAAATAATTAAATTGACCGTCTTAATTTTTTGTGTGAAACTAACATTATAAAAAAAAAGATATCAATATCAATTTTTTAAACACATTATATACCTCATTTAGATGTTTAATTTCATCCTCTTGTTCTTGTCTCATTTCATTTGCCTTGGATAATAAATGTTCTGCATTTTCTTTTGCCTCTTCTTCAAGGTCATTCAGTTTTTCATTTTTCCTCCTGTCCATGTCAAGCTGTTTGAATAAAGCTTTACGTTGTTGGCTTGCTTCCTGTTAAGAAAAAAGATATATCTTATTACTTACACTAAGGTAACTGTTACCCAATTTTCTTGGAACTGGCCGTGGTCAGTTCAATTTGAGTTTTACCTCTAGAGCGGCTAAGAGCATGTATTAAACAATTTATCAGATATTGAAATCAATACTGCACTTGTAAGCATATTAAAAAAAGCACAAAACACATTAAATATCAATTTAAGAGAACACAATGTGTAACTGAAAGTCAGTTCAAAGCCAATATTCCAACTCATGCCATTTAAATTAGCATATTTTTCCAACAAATTATTAAAGGTCTATAAAATCATTTACATTATTCTGTTATTGTTTGTTGTGCAATTTGTACATAATTAAATTTAAAAGCAAAGATCATAGCTCAAACTCAACATGTACAGATGAATACAAGACTTGAACAAAGAAAAAAAACCCCATCAAACAATCTTAACATAAAAATACAAGTTATTAGCAAAGTTGTATGACTTAGATTAAACGGTCTTATCATTCTCTAACATGAGGGAATCATATGGGTTAGCATACATGTACATTTTTTGTACATGTATATCTGTCTCAATATGCAACACACTTCATAAGAAGAGTATTTTAAATTTAATTTACCATAGCTGCCTCTTTTTCTCTCTTGATTTGTTCAAGTTGTGCCAATCTTTGTTCTTTGGTTAAAGTTTGAGCACAGTTAACAATTCTATGGAATTCATATCTTGGTAGTACAATACTCTGTCCTGATGGATCTTCTGTTGGAACTCTGAAACAGAATAAAATAGGTATAATATTTGTTGTTATATTTTGGCCCCAAAATATCTAGCAGTTTTACAAAATTGTTAAAACATAAACTTTCAGCTATTTATTTGGAAGTAAAATACTTCTGTTCCATAAACATACATTTTGTAAATATGGACTGTTTTTTTACAATACAACTTCATGCACATGTATCTTGTACTACTCTAGTTAGCAAGCAAAATTACTGAAATCTTCACAATTTTATCATTTGAGCTAATTTCAGGGCCTTTTATAGCTGACTATGCGGTATGGGCTTTGCTCATTGTTGAAAGTCGTATGCTGACCTGTAGTTGTTAATTTGTGTCATTTTGGTCTCTTGTGGAGAGTTGTCTTATTGGCAATCATACCACATCTTCCTTTTTTATATCTACTCCTTTGATTATATTGTAATTCATTTACTACTCAACAAACACATGTCTAACAAAACAAAAAATTGGGTGAAATAGGTCGAACACACTGTAAGTTGGATTTTTTGGAATCTGTTTCAGCTACTTTAATTAGGCATGTTAGATGACATTGTGTTGATCTTAATCATGTTAATCGAATGACACTACATATATATGTATGCAGAATATATTCTAAAGTTCAAGTTATACTGTTTACACTTACATTAAATTTCTAATTAAATCTTTTGTGATAACTTGGACTGTTTCTTTGTTTTTGTTTTTCTTTCCTTTACTTTTACGTTTTGCACTTCTATCCCTGGCTAGCTGTTCGATTGATAGATCATCATTTGTCCATTTCTCCTCTAACATCTCTTGTCTTTTCTCAACATGGGTTGGTTTTCCAAATAAATTTTCATCTACCTGTGATGAGTGGCTAACTACTCTGTAATTTTTTGTTTTTGCACGTCTGGATGCTGAGGAGGCTGAAGAATGACTCCCAACAGCTGATATTGCGCTGCCAGGCTGAAATTGTAAAATGATATTATAAAATTTTGCATACATTATGTTGTGAGTAGAGCAAAAGTTATTAATGTTCAAGCAAAATCAGCAAATTTTACAATATACCTCTTGATGATCATCATGATATCATGCACTATATGGTACTACAAAACTTAGTGGTACTCCGTATATATATCATATAGTGGCAACATTATAATTTATTAAGATGCCAAATCCATCTTTAATAAGATCAAGACAAATGTCTGGTTATGAAACAAGATAATGATTGTCAGATTGATACTGACTGCACTGCAAATAAAGACATATTATCATTATAAGAAACTAGATTTTATTAAACAGCGGACACTGACAGGATGACCGATCTTGATTGGCCGACATTGTACAACAAATACATGATCCTATCAACTTTTATATCTATAAGTATTTCATGATATTGTAAAAATAACGAGGACATTTCAATAAGTTAAATAGATCATTGTGATACCGTGTATTGTTTCCTCAAAACTGCAAGTGTTTTTATGACTTACCATGTTGATATTTTGTAGTATTAGAAACAGTTAATGCATAAACAAGCAGCAGACATGTATTTACAACGTGTAGTTATGGAAACTCTATACAGAGGGCGTGCTAATCAAGAGAAGATAATATTTCACAGTCGCCTATGCGCTTTTCTATATTCAATGTGGCAAAGAAAATCGAAGTAAAATATTAACATTGATCGATAACAGATTGTCTACCCTGAAAATGCATGCACGAAAATTAACCTGTCTTTGTTTTAGGAACTTTCCTCTGGCTCATAAAAGTAATATATTTCAACATGTACAAGGGGGAAATGCAGTTGAATCTTCATAACACCGTTCACAGTTTTTTTTTAATGATTTTAATACTTTTATAAATTAAAAGTGCTCAGACAGAAATTCATGTGACATTTATTCAACCTTTTCAGATTGGACATGATCCACCAAATGAAGAACATATCCCCAATAACTAATTATCCTTGAATTAAGGACAGGGTTGTCTAACTTTTACCTGAGGTTTTATGGCTCGATAATACCACAATAAGTCGGTTACATTAGTTTACTAGATAGATAAAAAATATTTTGAAGTTTATTTTGACACGGAATAGCTAAGACATATTATTATATAGCTGTAAAATTTACACATCTTATAAAGAAATTCATTCAGAGAGTAAAATACATATATCTTATGATCCTGTGTATACATGGTATAGGTGTTGGCAGAATACAATTTTAAACAAAAAGTGATACATTGAACATTTGTTTACCATCTTTTTTCATTAATCCAAAGTTTAAGTCTATTGAAAAATGTTATTGTTCTATCTACAATCACATTGCTAAATGAACATTCATTGTGGACATGATACTCATAGTGTTATAAAGATGAAAGTTTGCAATATAAATTTATGTACATATATATCATGAATATTGTAAAAAAAAAATAATAACAAATTTATACAAAAATGTTTTTGAAAAATAATGTTCAAATGCAAGGGTTTCAGACAATAATATATTTTCTTAATCTAAATCACCTCTTCCTTCTATTTATTGAACTCGTCATTATATAAATTCAAGATAAACACAGACATAACAGAAGCCATAAGGGTATTGATTCTTCAAACTAAACATTTCATGCTTCTAGACAATTTTAATTTGTGGTGTTGGAAATTAAAAAAAATATACTGTTGTTTTAAGCAGTCTTCCAAAATAAATTTATTACTTCTCTCTTACATGTGTTATGTTAATTAATTATAATTAGAGGGTTGTTGTTATAGTAACTAAACTTAGGCACCTGTTAGCCAATTAGTTAATTATATGCTCAGGTAATCAAATCAGATCTAATTATATTTAATGTAAAATTACCTGTTAATTTGAATATCAAACAATGATAGTCCAAGAAATAATAAGACATTTTAATATATGTCTATAAAAGATTGCAATATCATTACTCTCAAAGCACAATTTAAATACATGTAGCAAAATAAACCATACAAACTGATTATCATGATTATGTGTTATGGGTATTGCTCATTATTGAAGGCCATACAGTCATGTCAGTGACCTATAGTAGCATATCTACCTGACGAAATCGGGATATAGGTATTTAGTCAGATCTTAACATGTACGTGTGATTTGTTAACCATTAATTAACAAACCGGTATTGATCATGTGTTGATAAAAATAAACAAACAAATGTCGAAATGTTCAGGACTTAATTTAATCTGTATTTGGATAAGATGATGCAAGCATACAATTTGTATTGAGTCTTATACTTTGAGGAGCAAATAATCTTTAACTATTAAAATATTGTGTAAAATCGTTAATTATGAGCTATGAAAGTCAAGTGGCTAGAGCATTTTTCTGAGTAAGTTTTAAAAAATTTCAAAGAAATAGTTTTTACAGTGGGTTAGCTTTCATTAGTCTTCACTATCCTATAGATTAACAACTTTTGGTTATATTTAGGCCTAAAAAAAAAGATATGTGTTTCCGGTAACATCATTTTGAAAAATAGGGTCGGTACTGTAGGTCGGAATTCTTTTTTTTTTTTTTTTTTTTTTTTTTTTGACATCGTAAATGAAATCCGGAAAATTATCATGGTTTTTCCAAGTCCGGATCCGTAATTAGTTTCAAAAACCGGAAGTGTGCCATTTGCAATGTTTTCGAAGCACCTGCTGTGCAAATTTCTTGGATTTTAACCTATTTGGAATACCTTTTGACATTAATAAAATGTTTTACTGGCTTTTTATGCAAATAGAAGCAAGAGAGAAAAAATATTATGTCATCTATCAGAAGCCTGTGTCAAAAACGGGGTCGGTTGATACAATTTTTTTTTTTTTTTTTGAAGATCCAATAAAAAAGTTAGGGTCGGGGCTAAAAAACAGGGTCGGTCGGGTTACCGGAAACATCGATCTTTTTTTTCTCGGCCTTATAATTTAGAATCTTCATCATGTTCATTGAAGGTGGAGCACGAATGCACAGTTAATTAATTATATTGATGTGCCATTTGTATGCAAGAGTGACATTCCTTTGTTTTATGTGCCGATTCGAAAAAAAAGTTATGCGAGTATTGTCTCCCTTTAACAGGTTCATTATTTTATTATTAAGTATAGGTTTCTGATTTAATTTTGAATAATTACAAAATGTATCAATTCATATATATTTCAGTTTTTGTTATTGTGTATCAAAGACATTGATGTACCAATATAATTTCATAAATTTGAAACGTTTAAAATTATTACATACCAATATAAAGAGCCGTTCATCATTTTAAAAAAAGACTATAAATGAAAGCTGAATGATTTATCTCCCCTTCATGATAGATTGATTGGGAAATTAACCAGAGTTATCTAATATTAATCACAGAGAGGGATTAGCAAGCCATTTTTAATTGTACATGTAGCTTATTTAAAGTTTAAACAATTTTCCACAAAAAAAGAATGTTACTTTATACAAATATAAGGACTCTGTTAGCTAAATCTACAAATTTTATTAGATATTATGAATTTTTATCACAATAGATTAACATGCTACCTATAGTCATGATAGTTGTCCACTTCTATTATCATGATTATGTCAATTGGTCTTGTCATAGGCAGTTACTGTATACCATATCTTCTTATTTCAATAAATATCATTAATTTCATAAACCTGATTATGCATAAGGTATGCCAAAGGAATAAATTATTGATCATTTCCAACATCTACTCATGTATTATGCCAAACAATTTTTTAATAAGCATTGTTTTAAAAAGTCAGAATTTCTCTCCTACATGTATAGACTCAATGTAAAAATAATCCCTTCTTGGCAAGACAAGAATGTAATAGGAAACAAACATATTATTTTATTTGGCCTCCCTAGAAATTAATCTAACTATGTGCTAAAAAACCATGAAAATTTCAATTTACCAGTATTTGCCACTTTTGCAACTATTGTAAATGTACTGCTGATTCATAACTATTCATGGGAAAGCAATTTTCTTAGAATTCGTTAGAAAATTAGAAATGAAATTAGAATGTTCAGCAAGTCATGAATCACAGAATCAAGTATCCATGAAAAAACTCTTTCCTTAATTTAAAATGAATCCACATGTACATGATGTACAGTATTTCCTACTCTAAATAAATATCTTTATTTCCTCCATAAAGATGGATAGTTAAAGTAAAGTTGGAAGATAGGATAGTATATTTACATACAATATATCAAAATTAACCTTTACACAAATATACATGTTTTTCTGTTACAAATCATGATGTATTGTTTTGTTTATACATGTTATGCTGCCCATCAAGGGCCCTTGATTGGAATAATAAATATTCTTATTCTTATTCTTATACAAACGTGAAGAATGCGTAACAAAAGAATAAAATTAAATGTTTATCAGCCTAAGAAAGTAGCAATGTTTACACAGTAGAATCTTTTACACAACTAATTGTCTAATATGTAGAAATTGTTCTATTCATCCAATTCAAGTCAAACACATCCTGTATATGTTTATTACATCATTGTTATTTTCTATTTTTAACAGGATTCTTTTCTGCAAGAAAACTGTCAAATGCTGAAGTCAGAAGAAAAAGAAATGATTTATTTGAAGCAGAAAAACAGAGACAATTATCCTTATATGAACGAATTGAAAAAGTGGAAGTGCAATATACTGGTTTGCCTGAATCATGTACACTAATCATGAACAAAGGGATATCTACTCCATATAACTGTGCTATGCGTGAGTATTTATCTGATTAATGATATTTTACTGTATTGAAATGTTCTAAAAAAAAATATAAGAGAAAGCCAACTTGTTGAATAACAACACAAGTGCATTTTGATTTACATGTTACATGTATTACAACTAATGTTGGATGTGAATAAATTGCATTCCAGACCCTTCACTTAATTTTAATAAAATTGAATTCCTCAGATGAAATCGTAGAATATGATATTCACATACAATCTACTCAAACAGCATAGACATGTAAATAGATTCATGTGTCAGGTTTCATGGTTACAAAAAAAGTTCAGAAATTAATAAAAATGTGGTCAAGGGGAATTAATTCTTTCTTGTCTTTAAAAAAGAAAAATTTCTCATTAAAACCTCAGATATAACTTCTATTAAGCATGTTTTATGACACTTCAGCATTTTGTGTCAAGTTTGATTTTTTAACCTGTCCACAGGCACAATGAATGGTCCATCTTTGTCTAGTTAAGTTTTAATCTTTATTTGAAAAAAGCTATTAAATCTGAAATATTTTCATTAGATTGCTTTTGGCCAGGTTGGACAAAGTCCAAATCCAGCTTAAAGAAGGGTAGATGGACTGCCAGAGGAAAATTGGTACCTTAATTCTGTAATCAACTTGTACAAACCCAGATATCTGAAACTTCATAGGAAGATTGCATTTTTTTATACGACCGCAAAAATTTTAATTTTTCGTCGTATATTGCTATCACGTTGGCGTCGTCGTCGTCTTGCTTCGTCGTCGTCTTCGTCCGAATACTTTTAGTTTTCGCACTCTAACTTTAGTAAAAGTGAATAGAAATCTATGAAATTTTAACACAAGGTTTATAACCACAAAAGGAAGGTTGGGATTGATTTTGGGAGTTTTGGTCCCAAAATTTTAGGAATTAGGGGCCAAAAAGGGCCCAAATAAGCATTTTCTTGGTTTTCGCACTATAACTTTAGTTTAAGTAAATAGAAATCTATGAAATTTTGACACAAGGTTTATGACCACAAAAGGAAGGTTGGGATTGATTTTGGGAGTTTTAGTTCAAACAGTTGAGGAATTAGGGGCCAAAAAAGGGCCCAAATAAGCATTATTCTTGGTTTTCGCACAATAACTTTAGTATAAGTGAATAGAAATCAATGAAATTTAAACACAAGGTTTATGACCACAAAAGGAAGGTTGGGATTGATTTTGGGAGTTGAGGTCTGAACAGTTTAGGAATTAGGGGCCAAAAAGGGGCCCAAGTAAGCATTATTCTTGGTTTTCGCACCATAACTTTAGTATAAGTAAATAGAAATCTTTGAAATTTAAACACAAGGTTTATGACCATAAAAGGAAGGTTGAGTTTGATTTTGGGAGTTTTGGTCCCAACAGGTTTTTAGGAATAAGGGGCCCAAAGGGTCCAAAATTGAACTTTGTTTGATTTCATCAAAAATTGAATAATTGGGGTTCTTTGATATGCCGTATTTAACTGTGCATGTAGATTCTTAATTTTTGGTCCCGTTTTCCAATTGGTCTACATTAAGGTCCAAAGGGTCCAAAATTAAACTTAGTTTGCTTTTAACAAAAATTGAATCCTTGGGGTTCTTTGATATGCTGAATCTAAAAATGTACTTAGATTTTTGATTATTGACCCAGTTTTCAAGTTGGTCCAAATCGGGGTCCAAAATTAAACTTTGTTTGATTTCATCAAAAATTGAATAATTGGGGTTCTTTGATATGCCAAATCTTACTGTGTATGTAGATTCTTAATTTTTAGTCCCGTTTTCAAATTGGTCTACATTAAATACCAAAGGGTCCAAAATTAAACTAAGTTTGATTTTAATAAAAATTGAATTCTTTGGCTTTTTTGATATGCTGAATTTAATCATGTACTTTGATTTTTGATTATGGGCCCAGTTTTCAAGTTGGTTCAAATCAGGATCCAAAATTATTATATTAAGGATTGTGCAATAGCAAGAAATTTTCAATTGCACAGTATTCAGCAATAGCAAGAAATCTTCAATTGCACAGTATTGTGCAATAGCAAAAAATGTTCAATTGCACAGTATTGTGCAATAGCAAGAAATCTTCAATTGCACAATTGCACAGTATTGTGCAATAGCAAATACTTTCAATTGCACAGTATTGCGCAATAGCAAGAAATATCTAATTGCACAATATTGTGCAATAGCAAGAAATTTTCAATTGATCGGAGTTATCTTTCTTTGTCCAGAATAGTAGTTGAATCAACTTAAATCATTGTTTTATACAATGCACAATGTATATTCACTTTTACTACCAACTGATAAATTAAAACACTCTTTACCATTCAGTGATAACAAGCACTTTTTGTTACATTTTAATATTTTATGATGTATTTAAATGAGTAGTTATTGTTGCAAACTCCATTAGAAATTTGAATTGAGATCAGTTTTGAAAAAAGGGAAAGGGGGATGTGAAAAAAAAATGGTGGGGGGGAGGGGTTAATTTTTCTCATTTCAGATTTCATAAATAAAAAGAAAATTTCTTCAAACATTTTTTTGAGAGGATTAATATTCAACAGCATAGTGATTGTTCAAAGACAAAAAAATTATTTTAAGTTCATTAGACCACATTCGTTCTGTGTCCAAAACATATGCTGTGTCAACTATTTAATCACAATCCAAATTTAGAGCTGAATGCAGCTTGAATGTTGTGTCCATACTTGCCCCAACCGTTCAGGGTTCAACCTATGCGGTCGTATAAAGCTGCGCCCTGCGGAGCATCTGGTTAAACTTGTACACCTGCTTTAATGAGCTGGGAATGTTATTATTCAGATATGAAGTATAAAATTTTTCAAGATAATATTGGAAATTGACAGCTGAAGTAAATCTGGAATTTGATATGTACATTTACCTTATTGTTAACTACTAAAAAATTACCTGCTATTGTTAATTTATATTGAACACTTAAAAACAAATTGGTAAGAAATCACATAAACTCCAACAGTGTTATGGTATTTGATTCATGCATAGAAGATGGTATTTTTCCAATCCAAACTTCACAAGATTTCTTGTAAAAAAATACTTTGTTCCTGTTTTTAGACATGACAGAACACATTGGAAACCAAGCCGTCTTAGCATTAGTGAACGGAAAACTCTGGGATATGCATCGACCATTAATGGAAGACTGTCAGCTATCATTCTTACATTTTAGAGATGAAGATCCAAGAATGGTTAATAAGGTTAGTTAACAATTTAGAGATGAAGATCCAAGAATGGTTAATAAGGTTAGTTAACAATTCTAAATAAACCAAGATAAAATTTTCCACTATTAGGAATTGAATGTTTAAAATGAAAGGATAGTGTACATATGTATATCAATCCCTGACACCAAATCAAAATATAGATGCCCACACAATAAAAATTTGAGAAAAAAGAAAGTGCTATTTAGAGCAAACATTTTCACCTCTCTACAAATCGAAGCCAGCTCCTAGCACTAGTTTGAGGGAAAATAAGGGGAAATCATTGCCAGATGTCAATCAATACATTAAGGTTTAAAGTTAAGAAAGAAAAAATTAACATTCATTTCATATAAATCATGGTGAAATGTCAAATACCTTTTTTTCCAAAATCTGTAACAAGTTTGCTTCTTTTAAGATATAAAAAATAAATAAAAGATATATGGTATGATTGCCAATGAGAAACCTCCAGAGACCAAATGATGTGGAAGTTCCAAACTATACATGTAGGTCACCGTACCACCTTCAATATATCCAAGACCAAATGATGTAGTAGTTCCCAACTATAGGTCACCGTACCACCTTCAATATATCCAAGACCAAATGATGTAGAAGTTCCCAACTATAGGTCACCGTACCACCTTCAATATATCCAAGACCAAATGATGTAAAAGTTCCCAACTATAGGTCACCGTACCACCTTCAATATACCCAATTGTGATATAGCCTGTGTGGAATGTTTAGGCAAATGTAAAACAGTACTTAGGTAATACTTCTTCAAGTTAAGTTAAAAAAAAATAATCATGTGGGATTAGTATGGTCTTCATTTTCTCTACATAAAAAAGTCATATTTTATTAAAACAATACTTTATTTGATACACCTTCTTTTTATTATATAGGCGTTTTGGAGATCCTGTTCTATGATACTAGGAGGAGTATTAGAAACAGCATTTAAGGAGGAATTCTATATTCAGCTTTGCAGTTTTCCTAAACCTGATGGTATAAAATGTTAAAATAGTTATTATTATAAAATTGTAACGACAAATCTGTGTGGACGATAACTTGGCGGATATATTATTTGATAAAAGAACCTTCAGAAGTAAAAGTTAATAGAATAGGCCTGAGAACACAGTTATTTCGTAGTGCATTTCTTTTAGACAATAAATTCAAATTAAAAAAATCGCACCTGCTCTTTCTCAAAAAGATTTTTACAGTGTAATGTACTACCAGTGAGACAAATAATATCAAAATTATAGAAACTTCTACCAGCTCTAACTCAAAATATTGACAATTCTGTGTTAAGGGGTGTAAAATTCAGTTTGACAGCTTCAGACGTGATACAATTTGACCTTTTTGAACTGGATCAAATCACTACTTAACATAAAGATTCAGCACCCAAATTTTTTTAACATGTAAATACATCCCCTTACTTAATATTTCATGCATTTAATATCAAGAAATAAATTGGGAAAGTGTATTAAATAAAACATGCAAGTTATACACTGTTTACACTAGGGACTATATTCGTAGACAACGAAAACCAAAGGACGATAACTGTGTCCTTGGACCAATAGATCTAATGTTTTCAGGTTTTACACAATTAAAGTGATTTGTAACACTAATTGAGTTCTGTAATGACCATTAAATATCAAATTTTCAAATTTCATTAAATCTGAGGTTTTATGAACCCTGCATGTGTTTGGATTGGAAAATCTATTGTCACAGTGGTGGAATCTTTTTATCTAAATAGTATAATTCAAATCTCATGCACAGTCAATTTGATACTAAGCCTGTTTGACATTTTTATCACAAGAACATGTATAAGTGATGACCATGTTTAAAATTAAGCAACACAGAAACTGTAAATGTTTTCAAGAAAAACATTAAACTTATTTATTCAGACAGGCTTTTCCACATAATAAATAATCAAGACGGTATTAGACTTTCATTAGATCTCGGAATATATTTTAATGTATCATACTTACTATTTATTGCATTTTTATTTCCTTTACACTTTTTATTTTTAGACATTTCTCATCACTTATTTTTTATTGCATTTTTATTTCCTTTACTCTTTTTATTTTTAGACAAAGCTATAAGTCCAATTTCTACATGTTCTACAAATAGCTCTTCTGTCATTTTCTTTTAAAAATTTTCCAAAATTTATTTATCTTTAAAAATTATTTTTAATGAATAATTTTTAATTTTCATATATTTACATTTTTGTTGTTGTATTTTTTTTTACATTTTTTGAATTTGTTTCTTTTGAAACATTGACACATTATATGCATTGTAAAGGGCTTAGCGTAATTGTTTATTTTAGATAAGCCCTATATATACATGATATAAGCACTGTAAATAATAATAATAATAACTTAAAACTATGTTTTTATTTTTCAGTACGTAGTGGCAGTTTTGTATATGATGTAGATATGCCAGATTGGTCACCTTCATCAGTAAGTATATATAACTCACATTGAGAGAAAAAATGTAAAAACTGTAATATATACATTTTATTTCATATTTAATTCAAGATATTTTGGACAGGCATATATTGCCATTAGCTTGATTTGTCAATCTTTAAATCCAAAATTATGCATTAATGAATTTTGAAAATACAAGACAAGATGAAATTATTAATTTAACCTTTGGTATTGAAGCAATGCAGATTAAAATTTGTATGAAACAAAAGTTTATCAAACATAACCTGAAGATTGGCTTAGAAAAATTCTGCTGGTTGTTTCTTTTCAATATTTAGCTACCAAAGCTTTGTATTGAGATATGGTAATTTTGATATTAAACATTGGTTATAGTTTCAGAAAAAGAGTACAAAATGGGTGTATATATAACATGTATAAAACTTTAAAAAAAAAACATGTAGTTCTTCCACTTTCGAGTTCATCCGTCACCGGAAAAAACTCATCAATTATACACGCCTTTATGAGGTCATTTACCAGATAGAGAGGGTCGCCTGTATCCCTGCACTATTTACGTTCATCAAGCGTCTTAGTGATCGTCATTGTGCAGGATAAACTAGAAATAATGGTTGTTCTGTAGGTACTTAATGACAATTCCCTAATGACAGCAATGCTGATTGTCAATTTTGAGAATTCAATTTGCCGAATAATTCGTACAATATAGAATTATAGTTTTCCAACCACTCGCTCAACATTGGAATGGAAGTGACAACGCCCCTAACCGCACAAATGACGTTCACTAAAACCAGAGTTTTTGACGGAAATGCATCGAACTCGAAAGTTGTCTATTAGAATACTCCTGGTTTATATACATGTTAGATCACATTTTTCTTGATTTAGCTTATTATTTATTTTTAGATTTGATTGTTAATATGTTTCACTAAACATACAAATAAACATTATGCATGCATGTACATATTGTGTGCTTTCTTTGTAATTACAGGTTGAGTTACGTTGTATTAGTCAGATTGGTTCAAGGTTAAAAGAAAAAGATTGTAAATTTGAAAGACTTGATATGACAATAGAGAAAGCAGAGGAAATGTTTATGGACAATAAATTTAAGTTACAACAGATACCATCCATAGCCTCAAAATCTGAGTCATCAAATCATGTGACAGTTTACAGAGCCGGAGAGCATATAGATATCAGCCGAGGGCCTATGATTTCTACAACAGCCTTAATAAATAGATTTGATATTACAGCAGTAAGTTTTAATACCATTCATGATTTTATGCACATGCATATTAAAATTAGATAACATTTCAAGGAGTTGATGAGGTATAAATATATTCTCCTCTTAGGATTTTACAGTCCTAACGGTAAATCCTTGCTAAAGTGGCACAATGATTTGTCTGTGTGGGGTTTATAAATTTGCCTGTTTATATGCGCATATTAATCAGAAAAAAATTTGATTTAAGATTGGACAACTGTTATGCATTTTATGCAAGTGAATTTTAGTTACGGTAACTGGTACCATTTTAAACATGTACCAATGTCAACAAGTACTACCTAAAATAAAGTCTTAAGATAGTACAATTACAAATTCATACCAACTTAATTAAATGCACATCAATAAATATGACGTCTTAACCCTTTCAACGCTATACACGGCATATGCCGCGATGACATACGCCGTCCGCCACTGCTATTCGCGGCATATGCCGCGATGACAACGGATTTTTCATAAGGACTTTTAAAACATTCGGTTTTCATTCGGATCCTCTCTAATTTTTCCTTGTATGAATCGAGGATATGCAAGATCTCATTTGCGCTTGAAATCCTGGCAATTTTTATTGTAAAATCATGCAGTAGAAGGAAAATTGAAGGAAAATAAAAACAAATATTTTGACAAATGCAAATGGCGGAAATCGGAAACGAAGCTGTAAATATGGAAATATTTCAGCATTTCTATGGCGAAACTGATGACGAGGATTAATTAGTTAAAAGGTTTCTTGTTATCTCAATGTGTTTATTACATTCAATTCGTGTGGGAAATATGATTTGATCGATCATTACGAGACGTAGAAAAAGGGGGGAAAACGGAGGTTGACTGAAATTTTTGAAGACGGAGCCACTGATTTGAGCTATGATTACATAATACATTGTGTATGGTGCAATACGCTACGGAATCGAGCAATTGGTGTCTTCTTTATTATATGGCAGATAAAAAAACGAAATAGATGAAGATGAAAAGTAGTTTTTATTCAAAATTCAACACAAATGTAACAAATTACACCTTTTACCTGTAAATTACCTGAAAGTGCAGGTAACCTGATAAAAATTTTACTGAAATAACTGCCTAACATTACAGTTCATACTCTCCTGAGCATTTTTCATGCAATAACTTTTTCTGTATCGCTTATAATAAAAAAGATACAGCAGTCTGAAAAGGAATATACTGTTCTAATGATTGAACACAAAAAAAATGCAGCAGCAGCAGCCATTTTTCTAATTTTTTGTGTAGCGTTGAAAGGGTTAATTAAGTGATGAACATGTCTTTTAGAAAGTTAATTAGAAGAGTAAGTTTAATATGTCACTTATTGTCCACAATTACAATCAAAACAATGTAAATAGAAAAAGTTGATTAATTAAATTATGTCAGACTTAAAAAAAAAAGGAAGATTAAAGACAAAATTCAAACATGAAAAAATAGGGCAGAATCAATTTGCGCCAATTGCAGTTTTGAAAAGGTATTAACTGCACCAATCTCTTTTATTTTAATGATATTAATTGCGCTACATTTACCTGTAAATATTTTTTACCTATAACATACCTATACATGTTTTACTGAATGTAGGACAGAAATTCACAGAATATTGGATGATATTGGTGTTGTTACAAACAAAGATGATGAATTTGTATTGTGTAAAGATCCAGAAAGCGGGATAATTTTATTAGATGCAAGGCTTTTTTAAAATATCTGTGTACAATGTCAGAGGAACTTTTTTCTGATGGTACCTATAAATGTTGTCCAAAATATTTCGAACAACTTAAAAAATAAATAAAATTGGCGCAATTAGATGATTTATTTTATTGGTGCAAATGATACCTCTAGTTTAGAAAATTAGGTGGCGCAAAAGAAGTATTGGCGCAATTAAGTTGTAGCGAAAATTAGTTACTTTTTGGCGCAAAAAGATTTCGCCCAAAAAGTATGAGGCAAAATTCATGTTTGATAATTAGAATGTTAGATTAAAAAAAACCAATGGATTTAAAAAATGGAATTATTTTATGGTAAATAATTTAATTTCAATAAACAAATAAATTCAGGACAAATCTAAAAAAAAAATCAAGTTAGATAAACTGCATAGGTCTGACTTCTGTCAAATTTCTACGAACTTTCCACTGTTGTTGGAATCCTTGTTAGCTCACCTGGCCCACAGGGCCAAGTGAGCTTTTCCCATCACTTGGCGTCCGTCTGTTGTCCGTCGTCGTCGTCTGTCGTTAACTTTTACAAAAATCTTCTCCTCTGAAACTACTGGGCCAAATAGAATCAAACTTGGCCACAATCATCATTGGGGTATCTAGTTTAAAAATTGTGTCCGGTGAACCGGCCAACCAACCAAGATGGCCGCCATGGCTTAAAATAGAACATAGGGGTAAAATGCAGTTTTTGGCTTATAAATCAAAAACCAAAGCATTTAGAGCAAATCTGACATTATGTGAAATTGTTTATCAGGTTAAGATCTACCTGCCCTGAAATTTTCAGATGAATAGGACAACTGGTTGTTGGGTTGCTGCCCCTGAATTGGTAATTTTAAGGAAATTTTGCTGTTTTTTGTTATTATCTTGAATATTATTATAGATAGAGATAAACTGTAAACTGCAAAAATGTTCAGCAAAGTAAGATTTACAAATAAGTCAACAGGACCAAAATGGTCAGTTGACCCCCTAAGGAGTTATTGCCCTTTATGGTAAATTTTTAACAATTTTCATAAAATTTGTAAATTTTTACTAACATTTTCCACTGGGCCAATCCTTATAGATAGGGATAATTGTACGCAGCAAGAATGTTCAGTAAAGTAAGATCTACAAACACATCACCATCACCAAAACACAATTTTGTCATGAATCCATCTGTGTCCTTTGTTGAATATTCACATAGACCAAGGTGAGCGACACAGGCTCTTTAGAGCCTCTAGTTTAATTTATATTGATAATTGCAAAATATGCATTGGAACATAAAAAGTATTACTTTAAATATTTGATAATTTTTTTAGTATGCAGCATTTACTAAAATCTTAATAAAAAATATTGCAGTTATGTCATTACAAAAAAAAAGCATAAAAAACTTCTTTATTTCCAGTATTCTATAATTTAGTTTCACAATATTATTACACACATATAAAAAGTTTACATTTTGATTACAGGTACACAAGTTAGACACTAGTTTATCAAATACTATGTTCAGAGTACAGGGCATAGGTATGCCTACACAGCTTCAGGTAAATACTTTTTATAGAATTTATATCAAACCATATGATTGTCTTTTTAGGTATATTTGTTGTGTTTGCAATGATGATGTCCTCTTGACATTATGTTTTAAGTTTCAGCTGTGCTAGATTTATGTACCTTCTTATAATAATCCCCATTTTTAGATATAACCTGTGTTGTGAAGCAACTAATAGCTGCCCTCCACAAATTAAAGTATACCTAGGAAAAAAAGGGTTGTGTCCCTTTGTTGTATACTGTAAATTCAGAAATTATTGCGATGGTTATATTATTGCTTAAATGGGACAGACTTATAATCGCATTAATTTATTCTTGCATTTTGCAATTTTTTATATGAATTTAGCAAGATTTTTCTCAATATCACAAAAACTACAATCGCAGATACATGTAAGTCAAAAATGACAAAATCGCAATAATAAATGCACGCATTATTTCTGAATTTACAGTATTCCACATCTCCTTTGACAATGTTTGATTGATGAACAAAATGTAACTCTTTACAGCCAGATCTGCCAGTCAAAATGTTGAAAACTTCAGTTTAGATATGAAGTTCACACTCTACTATGTTTCGTATATATGTATTACAAAAGCAAACTTGAAAGGTAAGAAATAACCATTTGAACCCATGGCATGATATATAAGGGCCAAATTGAACTGTCAAAACAAAGAAACAGATCTTGTGATATTTGAAAAATACCCTATTATACCAATTTCTGTGTGTACAACATGTTTTAAAATTTAAAATTGACATCCCACTCTGTTGTGACCATATTGTTTTGTTTTTTTAACAGTTACACTACTGGACATATGAACAGTTGGTGAATAGAAGTAAAAATTTGGTGAGTAGAAATATCAATTTGTCAATTGTTTATGATAAAGTATTGGATTTTCTTATGCTCTTTCTGTTCATTACTTTACAGTGGCTTTTCTTCCTTTTTTTATTGCATAAAATGAAAAAAACTACATGTTTATTCTTCTAAGGTAAATATTGCATTTATGCACGGAAAACCCTTATTTAGCTTATTGTAAATTCAGAAATTTGCGAAAAAATGTGTATGGGGTATAATCCCAATAATTTAAAATTGCATTTTGATTTTTTTTGTATGAATTAAACAGAATTTTTTTATCCCTAAGAGTAAAAATGCGTTATAGTCTAACATGACAAAATTGAAATAATAAATGCACACAATAGTTTCTGAATTTACAGTACATGGTAATTATCAATTTTCTAGGATTATCACTGTTTTTAGGATAGAAAAAAAAACCAAGTGCATGAAGCACAACATGCAATACATATTATCCATAAACAATTCAAGAAATCTATTAATGAAATATATATTCATATATAAAGTTACCAAATTATGCTAGTTTGCTTTTAAAAACAATGTGCATGGTGCCTGAATCTTATATATATTTTCTATATTAAAGTAATATTTAAAATTTGAGTTATCTCCCTTTGTCCATCATTGGAAAATATCTCCATTTCATTGTACCAATACTTAATATGGTTAATACATGAAATGTTATGCAGTGTTTAATACTTAGTTCCCACTACACATTGAATGCATCTTAACCCATCAGTACTTTGAATTAATTTGAAAAGGAAAAGTTAACCTCTTCATTGTATTTGAAGTTTCTTTCTAGAAGCAAAGAAACAATTCTCAGCTGTTGCATTTAATATTATTTTTTTACAGAACCCTGCACTCATACCAGGAACAGAACCACACACAGATACCCTAGAATCAACAGAACCATCAAAGCAACAAGCTGTAGATTAAATAAAGTGAACCACAAAGAGCAGTCATTTCTACTTTGTGATCAATTGATAAATGGACATATAATTTGTATAGCCAGGAAAGATGAAAAACTTTACGACCAGCTAGTATTTGAAATCATGTGAAAACAACATTACATATACAGGAATTAATCTAGCAAGCTTTTTTCTGTATTTTCTAGAAATTTAGTTGCTCAGGGCTAAGGAAAAGATTATGATATAACAAATTTAGAAAGGATTGTGATACAGTTTTATGTTATGGAATCTATTCGTGAAATAAATTTTCTATGACAACCAATATTGTATTTTATACTCCAGATCAAATCATATTTAATAAGCTAAATATAATTCGTATTATAAAAACAT
Source organism: Mytilus galloprovincialis (assembly GCA_037788925.1). Lineage (NCBI taxonomy): Eukaryota > Metazoa > Mollusca > Bivalvia > Mytilida > Mytilidae > Mytilus > Mytilus galloprovincialis. The sequence continues at coordinate 46,169,851 of CM075333.1, read as the reverse complement.
ATTGTAACCAACTGTAGCCTATTGGTCAAATTCATCACATCATTTATTTTTCTCGCCTTGACAGAGTAAAAAAGTGAGACATAGATATGCTGTGTCCAGCTTCAGCGTTGGCGTCAACAATGTATTAGTTTGTGATTAGGTCTAGTTTATGGTGAACTACAAGTGATAGGTCAGTTATATTTTGTATATAGTTGGATAAGCATTGGCAAAACTCATTTCCATAGAGATTGTTTGGCCCTGGCCCCTCAGTCATGGTCTATTGAGTTTGAAAATTTTGCTTAGTTTATATGTATTAGTTTGTGATTAGATCAGTTTAAGATGAACTGCTAATGTTAAGTCAATCATATTTAGTATGCAAGTTCATTGGTACTTGCAAGTCTTATTTCCATGTAGATTACAAAGTCCCATCCCCTCATCATGGTTCATTGACTTTAAAACCATTACAAAAGTTAATGTTTGTTTAAAGCCTAAAAGGGAACGACTTATATTAAGTCTATGGTATTTGGTATGCAGTTGAATGAACATTGGCACATTTCATTTCCATTGAGATAGTTCAGCTATGTTCCTTCAGTCATGGTTCATCGATTTTGAATACATATTATAGTAGCTATAGCTATTTTAATTTCAACATTTGCATTATAAAAATTACAAAATCACTAAAAGATGAGACATATCTCTGTGATAACAGTTTATATTTAAATTCATCTGTACTATTGGAGCTCATGCATATTTTTGTCACTAGATGTTAGGCAACCAACAATCAATCAATAATTCATTATTCCAATGAAATTGGTATGATGGCCATGGTCGTGTCATACAAAATTTAAAAGTTGGTTTTCTCAGGAAGAAAAAATATTTCTCTGTATTGTACTCCAATTATTTTGGCATTGACATTTTCATTAACACACACAAACATGAATTGCACAATGTATGTAAGGGATGACATTATACACTAACATACACATTATGTTTTGTTCAATCATTTTAAAAAACATGCAATATACTTCTTGAAATGATCTTTCTTTGACAGAAACTGATTACATGAAGGAATGGACAGAATAAAAAATACTTTTCCTGACAAAAGTGTAGCATACAGATGGTGATGTGTCATTGAAATTGTCATAACCATGTCTATATCTTTTAATTGGATGCCAATCAAACAAACTGATTAATTATGACACCAAATACCAATTACGTTACTACTGTGGTATTAATAGTGGTTCACCTGTATCCACGAAACACACGAAAATTGGTATCCAACGAATAATAATGAATCCACAGTATCCACCAGTGACTAAATGATGTATATTTTATGTGTGCAAAATTATATAACCTTCAACACTGTGCAAAAACCATACCACAAATTAAGTTATAAAAGAGGCCTGATATGAAAAAAAAACAATTCAAACCAAGAAAAATAAATGGCTGGATTTTTTGTTGAGACTGCGACTTTTGTCTCAGAAAGTTTGAAATAGGGATAGTGATCAGGCGGTGGTGGCAGGTACCTCATGCCCGTCAGACAATTTTTATTTGACTTCGACCTCATTTCATGGATAGTGAACAAGGTAAAATTTTCATGGTCAAGTTCATGTATCAGATACTATAAGCAGAAGGTCTACTATATTAGGTATATGGACTGATTGTAAGGTGAACATGTCCAACTGGTAGGTGTCATCTTACCTTGACCTCATTTTCATGGTATCAGTGGTCAAAGTTAATTTTTTGAGTTTTGGTCTTTTTTCTGATACTATATGCAATAGGTCAATATGTTATGTGTATGGAAATATTTTATGATGTACATGTCAGTCTCATAGGTTTTATTTGATCTGGACTTATTTCTAAATGTTTAGTTTTTATACGACCGCAAAATTTGAAAAATTTTTCGTCGTATATTGCTATCACGTTGGCGTCGGCGTCGTCGGCGTCGTCGTCGTCGTCGTCGTCCGAATACTTTTAGTTTTCGCCCTCGAACTTTAGTAAAAGTGAATGGAAATCTATGAAATTTTAACACAAGGTTTATGACCACAAAAGGAAGGTTGGTATTGATTTTGGGAGTTTTGGTCCCAACATTTTAGGAATTAGGGGCCAAAAAGGGCCCAAATAAGCATTTTCTTGGTTTTCGCACTATAACTTTAGTTTAAGTTAATAGAAATCTATGAAATTTTGACACAAGGTTTATGACCACAAAAGAACGGTTGGGATTGATTTTGGGAGTTTTGGTTTCAACAGTTTAGGAATTAGGGGCCAAAAAAGGGCCCAAATAAGCATTATTCTTGGTTTTCGCACAATAACTTTAGTTTAAGTAAATAGAAATCAATGAAATTTAAACACAATGTTAATGACTACAAAAGGAAGGTTGGTATTGATTTTGGGAGTTTAGGTCCCAACAGTTTAGGAATTAGGGGCCAAAAAGGGACCCAAATAAGCATTTTTCTTGGTTTTCGCACCATAACGTTAGTATAAGTAAATAGAAATCTATGAAATTTAAACACAATGTTAATGACTACAAAAGGAAGGTTGGTATTGATTTTGGGAGTTTAGGTCCCAACAGTTTAGGAATTGGGGGCCAAAAAGGGACCCAAATAAGCATTTTTCTTGGTTTTCGCACCATAACGTTAGTATAAGTAAATAGAAATCTATGAAATTTAAACACAAGGTTTATGACCATAAAAGGAAGGTTGGTATTGATTTTGGGAGTTTTGGTCCCAACAGAATAAGGGGCCCAAAGGGTCCAAAATTAAACTTTGTTTGATTTCATCAAAATTGAATAATTGGGGTTCTTTGATATGACGAATCTAACTGTCATGACTGTGTATGTAGATTCTTAACTTTTGGTCCCGTTTTCAAATTGGTCTACATTAAGGTCCAAAGGGTCCAAAATTAAACTTAAGTTTGATTTTGACAAAAAATGAATCAGTTAGGTTCTTTGATATGCTGAATCTAAAAATGTACTTAGATTCTTGATTATTGGCCCAGTTTTCAAGTTGGTCCAAATCGGGGTCCAAAATTAAACTTTGTTTGATTTCATCAAAAATTGAATAAATGGGGTTCTTTGATATACCAAATCTAACCGTGTATGTAGATTCTTCATTTTTGGTCCTGTTTTCAAATTGGTCTACACTAAAGTCCAAAGGGTCCAAAATTAAACTTAGTCTGATTTTAACAAAAATTGAAATCTTGGGGTTCTTTGATATGCTGAATCCAAAAATGTACTTAGATTTTTTATTATGGGCCCAGTTTTCAAGTTGGTCCAAATCAGGATCTAAAATTATTATATTAAGTATTGTGCAATAGCAAGTCTTTTCAATTGCACAGTATTGCGCAATGGCAAGAAATATCTAATTGCACAATATTGTGAAATAGCAAATTTTTTTTTAATTAGAGTGATCTTTCTTTGTCCAGAATAGTAAGCAAGAAATATCTAATTGCAAAATATTGTGCAATAGCAAGATTTTTTTTTAATTGGAGTTATCTTTCTTTGTCCAGAATCAACTTAAATCTTTGTTATATACAATATACAATGTATATTCACTTTTTACTACCAACTGATAAATTAAAATAATCTTTACCATTCAGTGATAACAAGCAGTTTTTTTACATCTTATTTCCTTATCTTATCTAAAATGTTTTTAGATAATGTATGTTGGACATTTGCCAGACATGACTATGACTTTATGTAAATAACTTCATTGGAAATTTGCCAATATAAAATGTTGCTGATGAAGTTTTTTTTATTGTTTTATACAATAAACAATGTATATTCACTTTAACTACCAACCAATCTTTACCATTCAGTGATAACAAGCACTTTATTTTACATTTTAATATTTTATGATGTATTTAAAAGAGTAGTTATTGTTACAAACTCCATTAGAAATTTGAATTGATATCAGTTTTGGAAAAAGGGAAACGGGGATGTGAAAAAAGGGGGGGGGGTTAAATTTTTCTCATTTCAGATTTCATAAATAAAAAGAAAATTTCTTCAAACATTTTTTTGAAGTTTGAAGAAGAAATCTTTAATTGTAAAATTTGTAAAATCTTGACATTTGTTTTGTGTAAAAAAAAACCATGTAATGTCAAAAATTTGATCACAATCCAAATTCAGAGCTGTATCACGCTAGAATGTTTTGTCCATACTTGCCCCAACTGTTCAGGGTTCGACCTCTGCTGTCGTATAAAGCTGCGCCCTGCGGAGCACCTGGTTTGTGTTTTGGTCTGTTTTTCTTTTAACTATCAGCAATGTATCAACTATTATTGTTGCATGACAGGGGTGGTAAGGTGTATCATATGTCAGTCTGGCAGGTATCATCTGACCTTGACCTCATTGTCATGGTTCAGTAGTCAATGTTAAGTTTTCATGGTTAAGTTTGTTTCTTAGATACAAAAAGCAGAAGGTCAACTATATTTAATGCATAGATTGGTTGTACATGTCTGTCTGACATTGTTCATCTGACCTTTACCTTGTTTTCATGGTTCATTGGTCAATTTTATTAAGTTTTCTTGGTTAAGACTGTTTCTTAGAAACCAATCAATAGGTCAACTATGTTTGGTTTATCTAAATGGTTTATCATCATTTTCTTGGATCATGCTTTGTTTATGTGTTACTTGTAGTAAAGCTTTATATTTTAGACTCAACATAAAATCAATGGTTAGTAAAGAAGACATTTCAGGGTGTGCACTTTTGTGTTTAGTTTCTTTTGTTTCCTATTGTTACATCAGACTCAGACTTCTGAAAAACGTAGTTTTACTGTGCATCTTGCTGTTTGTTTTTCTACATTAGCTAGAGGTAAAGGGGGAGGGTTGAGATCTCAAAAAACATGTTTAACCCTGTTTAACCCTGTCACATTTTTAGCGCCTGTTCTGAGTTAGGAGCCTCTGGCCTTTTTTTAGTCTTGATTAATTTTATATTTTGATTCTTATATATATTTCAGAGTTAAGTATGACATCCATTATCACTGAACTTGTACATATTATTTATTAAGGGCCAGCTGAAGCACACCTACAGGTGCAGGATTTTCTCGCTGTATTGAAGACCCATTGGTGGCCTTCAGCTGTTTTCTGCTCTTTGACACATTCCCCATTTCCATTCTCATTTTTAATATAGACAAACAAAAAAAAAGACTAATTGCACTAGTTTTTATTACAGAATTACCAATATTCTGATAAAAATGTATGATTGTATAAACTATAACATTATATACTAAAATCTGAACACAGTAAACTAAACATGACAACAATTATTTATTTTTGAAAAAAAGCATTATGCTTGGTATTGTCAACATATATTGTTTGTTTTGTCTAACAGAAGATACCCTGGAAACTTTGTTATAAATAATGCCATGTTTTTTTCCTGTGGGAACAAACATTCTATAGCCTTAATTGCATCAGGAATAATCTTTGAATATTTGTTCCCATTGAAAACATTAGGAACTTTTATTACGAAGGAACTTCTATAGTACATCCAAATCTATTTATCTATTTCTTTATTCAGGATAAAGTTTTTCTATAAAATATTGTGGAGTCATTTCTTGTTGGAATTTAAATTAGGTGTTGAGAGAAGCAGAACTGTAGTGTACCGGTATATGTTTTGGTTTATTGATCATAGTTTTGAATCTAGTTGTTTTCGTTTCTCCTGATTTGAAAAGAAGTATAATATTTTTGAACAAATAAATTTGGTTGAAATAAATTGCAAATTTATTAACCAAAATATTACTTGTGTTTATATTATCAGAAAATGCAAACACAGCAAAAATATTTAAGAAACGACTGTAATTTTTTTTCTGTCTATGAAGAAATAACATTAAAAATTTGGTGCACACTGAATAACGTGCGTAGCGGGTTATTTAACAGTGTGCACCACATTTTTTATGTTATTTCGAATAGACAGAAAAAATATTACAGTCATTTCTTATAATTTAATTCTAAATTCCATTTTAAACCGTAGAAAACCATGAAAAAACGTTGATGACGTTATGGTCACAAGACTAAATTATGTCTATGGGCTCATAACAAAATAACGTCAGCCAATCAGAAGACGCATTACATCCAAAATTAAATTATAATCAATTTAAATAAACAAATAAACCTGTGACATTCTGCTTCTTTTAGTATCTAAAATTTTTGTAATGTTCATAATGGTTTAATAACAAAAATTGTTATATCAAATTCCATTATATAGAATCATGGATATCTCAGTATAGGATATAAAAAATATCAAATTGTAGATATATATGTATATCAAAGTGGATAGTTTAAAAAAGGGTTAGTCTGCGTGCCAGCAATGCATGCCATGTCACATTAAATGCAATCAAAACTTGAGATAATCTTGACAATGATTAATAGTATTATGCTTACAATTTTCTATTGGCAATTTTTCCCAATCTAATTGTACTATAATATATAAGAATCTGCTTAATACAAATTATAAATTAAGTCTTTCTATACCAAATAAAAGTAAAAAGCTGCTATAAGAGCATATGATACATTTGGCCTGTAAATGTTTTATAATAGTACCCATAAGTTCGAAGAATTTTGAAAAACATACCTTAAATTTCAAAAATTAAAACTATTACTAGCAATGTAAGTTTTCTTTCTTATTTCATGAAAAATATGGAAGAGTTTGGCTTAAATGTAAACTGAGTTACTGCAGGGCATTTGTCTGTTATATTTGTGATAAAAATAGTTGCCATCCTGGTAAAGACAAAATCTTTTTTTTAATAATGAGAGTCTTTTAAGCCATTTCCTTAATTGTCAATAAAATTTGATGTAACTAAAAATAGGATGCACCACTGTACCATAATACATTTGACAATCAAGTGATTATTACGAGTAATTATAATGTCCACCCTTCATTGATATCAGATATTAGATATGGTGTATCTATTACAGAAAATCCTACAACAACCCCTCCCTCGTTAGAATCCTCACTTTTAGTTCTCACTAAATGTCCTATTTCTTTATTCTGTATAATATCTGTCTCTGATCTGAAATAAAAATAATCCATTTTACAAATCATACATGCAGTGCATTTAATATCATTTGTCCAGTTCTAATTTTTTTTGAGTTTTGATACAGTTTGTGGATATTATATGAACCAATAGTTTAAGTAAATATTAGATTGACACATAAAGTAATTACTGAAGCTATAATGTAGTAAAACATTAATAATATCTAATGACCAATAATGTCATTTCTTGTTGACAGCAAGTTTGGTGAATCACAATCCTGGTAGCAATCATTTTGAATGATGATACTTGGGAATTTTATTGCACATGTATTCCTTTAAAATAGCTATTTTGACTTCAATTTTCAATTTGTTTTCCAATCTTCATAACACTCCAGCTGTCCAAGAATATATTGCTGATGTCTCAGATAAGTCTGTTAGTGAAATTGTTTGCAAGTAAGTATTCTTATTATTTCCCCTTGCTTGTGTGTATATCTATATGTTAAGAAGTTAAATGCAATAAATTAAATTTTTTACCAGATGCTCCACATGACGCAGCTTTATACGACCGCAGAGGTCGAACAGTGAACAGTTATCGCAAGTATGGACACAACATTCAAGCTTGAAACAGCTCTGAATTTGGATTGTGATCAAATTTTTGACATAATATAGATTTCTGACACAAAAAAATGAAAGCATCTTACAAATCTATTAGGAAATACTGTGGAGTGTTCAATTAAAGATTTCTTCTTGAAGTTTGAGAAAAAAATTGAACCCCTAAAAAAAATTGAAACCCCAAAATATTTTGAATCCCCCCTTGGAGCTATCACCACCAAACTTGATCCCAGTCTTTCCAAGTCTTTTCATTGTAGTATATGGAACCTTGTAGTACAATTTCAGAGAGATCCATAAACTTCAACACAAGTTCTTGTCCAGAAACTACAAAAATGCTTGTTTTTGGTCTCTTTTTGGCTCTTAATTCCTAAACTGTTGGCACCATAACCCCCAACATGAATCCAAACCTTCTACTTGTAATATTAAACAATGTGGTTCAATTTCAGAGCAATTAAAATACTTATACACAAGTTATTATCCTAAATGTAGAAAAATGCTTGTTTTTGGCCCTTTTTCCTAAATGGTTGGGACCATCATCCTCAAAATCAATCCCAACCTTCCTTTCGTAGTTTTGAACTTTCTTATTAAATTTCAAAGATTCTGTTTAACATAAACTAAAGTTATTGTCTGGACACCAAATGTGTCTTTGGATGATGCAGAAGACAACATCATACCATTATACGATCCCAAAAAGTTTTTTTTGCGGTCGCATGAAAATAGATCAAAATGATTATTACCCTAATAAAACTCCATAAATTCCTATTTCATTGACCACATTCCTCAATAATAACTCCTCTCCTTTCTTTATTAAATAATTCTTCTGAACAAATGGGAAAATTCTTTCCATTATAATATATGCTGATCTTTCATCAGAGTCTCTATTTTCTTTCAAAAAGTCAGGAATTTGTTCATCATATAAATTATTACCTGAAAGGAAAACCATAAAATAGTATATTAATGCATACATTAGGCATTCAAAAAAAAGTAGTCTTACTTTCTTACCAATATTGTGCACATAATTTGATAAATGGCATAAATTAAGCAAATTTTTCTATGCTAGCATTGCTCAAGATTCCTTTTTTCATGTTTTTTAAACAGTTTATCTGAAGATATAATGCGACAGAACTTAAAAGTTTTTTTTTTCCATTTTGCACCAGTTTTAGTTGTCATAGTGACATATATAGCTTAGATCTAAATATTTAAAAAAACATAATTTTGACTTCAATATTTAATATACATACCACCACCTTCTCTCTGTGGCTTTATTACAAACTTTCTTGGTTCTTTTATAGCTCTTTCTATTACTTCATCACCCTCAGATCCCTGAAAATGGAGATTAATTACCACAAATGACGATAAAATAAGTATTTCAAGATTCTATGCCATGTTAATCTAATTTTGGAGTATGATGTAGCTGTGTTGTTTCATCACTGTCCCAGATTAAGCCCCAGTCCCACTAGACCACGGTCGCACCACGCTCACCGCGACCTAAAATAAATTTAGATCAGGGTGAGGTCGCAGTATGAGCAGCATGAAAATGTAAATTTTCGTTGCTTTCACGATGCTACTACGTCCTCTCTACGCTTCTACAAAGATCCCACTACGATTATACCACGTTCTCACCCCGCTTATTCTGCGACCTCACTACGCTTATCAAGATCTTTCTACGCTCTTCACGTTCTCACTACGACCATACCACGAGTTATCCGATTGCAACACGATCTTACTGCGATTATTACACGTTCTTACCACGATTATAGTACGTGCATAGCGCGATCTTACTACGTTCTCAGCAATAACGTCAACATCGTGTTCCATATCAATACAGTTCAATTCCTTCTATTTCTGATTAAATCGTAGATTTCTCGGAAACAATACAGTCATGCCACCAAAATCTACCAGAACACGTGGGCATAGTGGTAGGAGTTGATGTAGAGGCAGAGGGAGCAAAGTAACGAATCCTGATCAAGCAGAGATGTCGTACCGACCAATCCAACCTAAATTACAACCTATTGCTGGTCCATGAAGCTCAATGACGATATTTTAGTGAACGATAGCAGAGATGACATAGATGTATCAATATATATAGGTAGATGTGGTATGAGAGCCAATGAGACAACTCTCCATCAAGTAACAATTTATAAAAGTAAACCATTATAGGCCAAGGTACGGCCTTTAACACGGAGCCTTGGCTCACATCAATCAGAACGTTATAAAGGACCCAAAATATTACCAGTGTTAAACCATTTAAACGGGAAAACCAACAGTCTAATCTATATAAAAACGAGAATCATGGTTGAGCCGTTAGGGCAAATGGATAATTACATTCAAACAAACAAAATCTGGGGAGCTTTTTTTATATATTTTATGTGAAAATGACAATGAGAATGATGGTCGTAGTGTGAACGTAGTCAGGTCGTAAGAAAAGCATGATGAGGACGGCAAGGGCGTGCTAGAATCGTACTATGGTCTTGAAAAGCGTGGTATAGTCGTAGTGGAAGTGTAGTTGGGTCGCAGTGAGAACGTGATGGTCGTAGTGAGGTCGTGATCACGTCGCTGTGCGATCGTAGCGCAGTCTCTCCGAATAGAATCACGCTTTCGCTACGCTCTCGCTACGATTGTACAGCAACCTTTGCGATCTTACTACGATCTTAGTGCGCTCTCACTACGCTTCTACTACGACCTGATTTCGCCACGACCGCACCACGATTGTTTTGAACATGTTCAAAGTTGGCCACGCTCTTCACGATCTTGAAGACCTCACCACGACCCTGATACGACCTTACTGCGATCTACACGATCGCACTACGATCATCAAAATTTGCATTTTTTTCACAGATCGTAGTGCGATCGTGGCCTAGTGGGACTAGGGTATTAAGGGAAGGTTAACCCTTTGAGCGATCACAAACATGTTTAATCCATCTCATTCTTTATGTGCCTGTCCAAAGTAAGGAATCTGTACTGCAGTGGTTTTCTTTGATTCATGTCTGTCATATTTTCTTTGTAATATGTTATGTACGTTTTTCTCATTGTAGAAGAGCGTTCAGTGACTGATAATTGCTTATATCCACTTCAATTGAGCTCTGGTGGATAGTTGTCTTATAAGCAATCCTACCACAGCTACTTATGTTTATAAGAGTTAGAATAATTTGTCTAGATGTCCGTCACCATGTCCTCACACAAACTGTTACTTATTGTCCAAGCATATTATAAATTAACATATGGATGTTAGTGTACTGCAAGGCAGGCTTAAAAAATACATAACATATTAACTACATAACCTATTTCTGTTTAAAGTCAGAAACATCTACAGTCGCTGTAGTATGTCATACCTTGAAGTTTTTTTTCTTTATCTTAGGCGAATAGGATTATAATACTGTAAATTCGGAAATTATTGCGTGCATTTATTATTGCTATTTTGTCATTTTAAACTTAAATGCGATTTTAATTTTTACGATTTTGAGAAAAGTCATGCTTAATTCAGTTAAAATATTACAAAATGCGAGTTTTAATTATTGCGTTAACAACTCTGTCGCGTTATTCGCAATAATAAAAACCTCGCAATAATTTCTGAATTTACAGTACCAGATAAATAAATTGATAGATTTTGATAAAGATTCACAACATCTTTAGGCCTGTGATGTCTATGTTGTGCTCTTGATGTCTTTTGTTATTTTTGCTGTTGGGTTTCTGTCTCATTTATATATACCCTACATCCCTGTTACAAAATTGAGAATGGAAATGGGGAATGTGTCAAAGAGACAACAACCGGACCAAATAAAAAACAACAGCAGAGGGTCACCAACAGGTCTTCAATGTAGCGAGAAATTCCCGCACCCTTACCCTACATCCCTTTTATATATACCCTACATCCCATTTATATATACCCCAATACCCTTTATCTCATTCATTTCAAGTTTGGATACCTTAAAAATATTCACTGAAGTGCCGACATTCCAACAGAAATTAACAAAGCAATAGGCACTCCCTACCTTATCTAAACTATACTGTCCTATGAATGTCTGTCTGACTCTATCTACTGCTACAGGGTCAGACAGAAACCTTTCCACAGCTGCTGGTCTAGCTAGCTCCTGTTGGATCTTCTTTGTTCCTGCTAACTGGTAATGTACAGTTGGACACTTAATGGCCTTTGACCTTTCTATTTTCAATCTTGTATCCCAATCCTTCAAAAAAAGAAATCATTACAAAGTGTTCCATACAAATTTTCAAAATTCAAAATACATATTATTACAAAATGAATGACATGTGAAAATCAAAACTGAGCTTGGAACTTATAAAACTAAACTTTGCGCAAAATTTCATAAATATCTAACAAGGCAAATTAAAATTAATTATCTTTAGACATTCAATGTTTGAAATTTCATAATGGAACCCAAGACTGACAAATCTGAAATCATTAAAATCAAATGGAAGCTTCTAGCATTGATTCAAACATGGAGAAAAATTGTATGTAAATCAATTTCAGCAACTTGAGTGGGAAAAGTTATGGTGGGTAAACTGACTAAGTGAGCAAAAAATAAACTCAATAGCAGACAGAGGGACCATAGTATATATACAAAATTTAGCTTTTGTTGACCATATTGACAGGTTTTATGAAAAGATATTTCAATGTCTTTATGAAAAGATATTTCAGAGACACTGTTTTTATTCAATTAAGCAATTATCCTAGTAAAGGTATCTGCAATATGCCATCACAGCTAGATCCCACATGAGCCTGCTCATACCTAGGAGTTAATGCAACACGTTGCCAAATTTGATCATATTTTGACATTTTACAATTAAGTTGTTAGAAACTGTCATGTCATTAATTTGATTTTTGCATCCTGGTTCTTTAAGCAATCACATGACCTGTTAATGTTGTATGTTATGGTCTCTGACCAGATCATGATTATTACAGTGAACAGTCAAGAAAGGTTTATAGCTGCTTATGGGGTATGGGTTTCGCTCATTGTTAAAGACGGTATAATGACCTAAAGCTGTTAACTTTTATGTCATTGGGTCTCTAGTGGAAAGTTGTCTCATTGGCAAACATAGTACTTCTTTTTTAGCTCACCTGGCCTAAAAGGCCATGTGAGCTTTTCTCATCACTTGGCGTCCGTCGTCGTCGTCGTCGTTAACAATTTTTCAAACATCTTCTCCTCTGAAACTACTGAATGGATTTGAATGAAACTTAGCATGATTGTTCCTTAGTATATCCTGCACAAAATGTGCGCTTCGATTTTTGATACGTCAAAAAACATGGCCGCCGTTACTTAAAATAGAACATAGGGGTCTAATGTAGTTTTTGGCTTATATCTCAAAAACGAAAGCATTTAGAGCAAATCTGACATGGGGTAAAAATGTTCATTAGGTCAAGATCTATCAGCCCTGAAATTTTCAGATGAATCAAACAAACCATTGTTGGGTTGCTGCCACTTATTTGGTAATTTTAAGGAAATTTTGCAGTTTTTGGTCATTATCTTGAATATTATTATAGATAAAGATAAACTGTAAACAGCAAAAATGATCAGCAAAGTAAGATCTACAAATAAGTTAATATGACCAAAATTGTCAATTGACCCCTTAAGGGGTTATTGTCCTTTAATGACAATTTTTCACCTTTTGTTCATCATATTTGCTAACTTTAAAAAATCTTCTCCTCTGAAACTACTGAATGGATTTGGTTAAAACTTAGCATGATTGTTCCTTAGATTATCCTGCACAAAGTGTGTGCTTTGATTTTTGATCCGTCAAAAAAAAATGGCCGCCGTTACTTAAAATAGAACATAGGGGTCAAATGCAGTTTTTGGCTTATATCTCAAAAACGAAAGCATTTACAGCAAATCTGACATGGGGTAAAAATGTTCAATAGGTCAAGATCTATCAGCCCTGAAATTTTCAGATGAATCAAACAACCAATTGTTGGGTTGCTGCCACTTAATTGGTAATTTTAAGGAAATTTTGCAGTTTTTGGTCATTATCTTGAATATTATTATAGATAAAGATAAACTGTAAACAGCAAAAATGATCAGCAAAGTAAGATCTACAAATAAGCCAATATGACCAAAATTGTCAATTGACCCCTTAAGGGGTTATTGTCCTTTAATGACAATTTTTCACAATTTGTTCATCATATTTGCTAACTTTAAAAAATCTTCTCCTCTGAAACTGCTGAATGGATTTGGATGAAACTTAGCATGATTGTTCCTTAGATTATCCTGCACAAAGTGTGTGCTTCGATTTTTGATCCGTCAAAAAACATGGCCACCATTACTTAAAATAGAACATAGGGGTCAAATGCAGTTTTTGGCTTATATCTCAAAAACGAAAGCATTTAGAGCAAATCTGACATGGGGTAAAAATGTTCATTAGGTCAAGATCTATCAGCCCTGAAATTTTCAGATGAATCAAACAAACCATTGTTGGGTTGCTGCCACTTAATTGGTAATTTTAAGGAAATTTTGCAGTTTTAGGTCATTATCTTGAATATTATTATAGATACAGATAAACTGTTAATAGCAAAAATGTTAAGCAAAGTAAGATCTACAAATAAGTCAATTTGACCAAAATTGTCAATTGACCTCTTAAGGAGTTATTGCCCTTTAAAGACTTTTTTCACAATTTGTTCATCATGTTGACTTACTTTAAAAAATCTTCTCCTTTGAAACTGCTGTATCAATTTCAGCCAAACTTAGGCTAAATGAGTTTTAGAGTTTCAGAGTATCTAGTATAAATTTTATATTTCATTTCCTTGTATGTCAAGAAACATAGCTCCTATGGCTAAAATTGAACATAGGAGAAAATGATTTTTTTTTTGCTTTTGAAGAAAATAGGACGATTCAAAGAACATTTAAATAAATTGAAAAGCCAAAATAATCATTGATGAGAGATTAAACCAAAAAATTCAGGTGAGCGATTCAGGCTCTTGAGAGCCTCTTGTTTAGCTCACCTGGCCTAAAAGGCCATGTGAGCTTTTCTTATCACTTGGCGTCCGTCGTCGTCGTCGTCGTCGTCTGTCGTCGTTAACAATTTTTCAAACATCTTCTCCTCTGAAACTACTGAATGGATTTGAATGAAACTTAGCATGATTGTTCCTTAGAGTATCCTGCACAAAGTGTGCGCTTCGATTTTTGATCCGTCAAAAAACATGGCCGCCGTTACCTAAAATAGAACATAGGGGTCAAATGCAGTTTTTGGCTTATATCTCCGAAAACGAAAGCATTTAGAGCAAATCTGACGGGGTAAAAATGTTCATTAGGTCAAGATCTATCAGCCCGGAAATTTTCAGATGAATCAAACAAACCATTGTTGGGTTGCTGCCACTTAATTGGTAATTTTAAGGAAATTTTGCAGTTTTTGGTCATTATCTTGAATATTATTATAGATAAAGATAAACTGTAAACAGCAAAAATGATCAGCAAAGTAAGATCTACAAATAAGTTTTATATGACCAAAATTGTCAATTGACCCCTTAAGGGGTTATTGTCCTTTAATGGCAATTTTTCACAATTTGTTCATCATATTTGCTAACTTTAAAAAATCTTCTCCTCTGAAACTACTGAATGGATTTGGATGAAACTTAGCATGATTGTTCTTTAGATTATCCTGCACAAAGTGTGTGCTTAGATTTTTGATCCGTCAAAAAACATGGCCACCGTTATTTAAAATAGAACATAGGGGTCAAATGCAGTTTTTGGCTTATATCTCAAAAACGAAAGCATTTAGAGCAAATCTGACATGGGGTAAAAATGTTCAATAGGTCAAGATCTATCAGCCCTGAAATTTTCAGATGAATCAAACAAACCATTGTTGGGTTGCTGCCACTTAATTGGTAATTTTAAGGAAATTTTGCAGTTTTTGGTCATTATCTTGAATATTATTATAGATAAAGATAAACTGTAAACAGCAAAAATGATCAGCAAAGTAAGATCTACAAATAAGTTAATATGACCAAAATTGTCAATTGACCTCTTAAGGAGTTATTGCCCTTTAAAAACTTTTTTCACAATTTGTTCATCATGTTGACTTACTTTAAAAAAATCTTCTCCTTTGAAACTGCTGTATCAATTTCAGCCAAACTTAGGCTAAATGAGTTTTAGAGTTTCAGAGTATCTAGTATAAATTTTATATTTCATTTCCTTGTATGTCAAGAAACATAGCTCCTATGGCTAAAATAGAACATAGGAGAAATTGATTTTTTTTTTGGCTTTTGAAGAGAATAGGACGATTTCAAGAACATTTAAATAAATTGAAAAGCCAAAATAATCATTGATGAGAGATTAAACCAAAAAAATTCAGGTGAGCGATTCAGGCTCTTGAGAGCCTCTTGTTTAAATATATCTTCACCTGCTGAGATTTATATTGGTCAGGAGAATACCCAGATCTGAAGTACACAACAGCTATCTCTTTGCCATCTCTGAAAGATAAAAATGCATATTGAAATGATATTACACTGAGTGTACTTTATATTACAGTCATATGAAATGAGTGAGTGGTGAAAAATAATGTTTATCCAATTGAACCAATGCATGTATATATCATAAACTTAGTCCTCTGTGCACGATTTTATCATTATTTTCGCAAATATATCATATAATCGTCAATTTTTTTCTCTCTCTGTTTGTTTTGATTTAACAAATATGGCTGCTCATTAAATGCCGTGTTTTGAAGCAGAGTTTTCCTGATTGTCACCTTATAGTAAACAAATCACAAAAAGCATGGGTATTGAGCATGTGTTTAACATGTATAATCAGATATTTGTTTATTTCAATGACAGATCCATGCGTATTGCGATCACCGTTTTTTTATGAGGAGGGTTATGCTCGGGTCACTATGCATACGGAAAATATGTCGGCGAATTTCTTCCTGGAAGCAAGCAATTAAAAATAAGTAAACTTCTTCTAAATGTGGACAAATTAAAGAATTTTCCTCAGAAAAAAGTATAGGTACATAAGTTGTATAATGAAAACTATCCATTTAGTTATAAAAAACATATGCATATTTTTTTTTAATTTGAGGTTTCTTATGACTTTAAAAATTATTTTAATTGATATGAAAATGATAAAATATGACATTAATGAATGGTGAGCATTTTCAAATGGGAGAAACAATAATTTTTAAAAACAAGGAAAAATTTTGGGTAGATGCAGGATTTTTTCAAGACCAATTGGTACGGTAACCTTGGGATTGTTATATGACCTTTTGTCATGTTGGTGTCTCTTTGACACAATCGGTGTTTCCATTCTCAATTTCAATAAAATGGTTTTGAATATTTTTAAAGATCACAATTCAAATGAGATAACAGGTCCAAAGGTTGCACCCCAATCACCAAAAGTTTAACTATCTATATGAGCCACAAATTTATCTAAAGGTATCTCTGGTTTTCTGATTGTTATTTTAGTTTCCATCATTTGATTTTGTACAGGGTTTTTGTCTTTCCTTCTTTAACTTATAATTTTGATATTGCCTCTTTATCAGATCTACCTAAATTTTATTAAGCTCACAATATCATTTGAATTTACCTACATAAATAGTTCTTTTGAATCATTCAACACACTGTTAGTTCCTATGTCTTGAAATGTACTATAAATAACTTTACAATGTCTATTTATATTGAATGCCTCCTTTTCTAACCAAAGTTGGTCCATTCTGTTTCTCTCTACTTTATCCACTATAAACAAAACATATGCACTGAAAAATATGAAAGTGAATCAGAGGTAAAAGATAGCTATAGTAAAGGTGCAGTCGCTTCAAATAACATTTAAATATTTTTAAAATAATTATTTCTATTTACATAAATTTGGATTTTCTTAATCTAACTATTCAGGCTATCAGATTTCCCATAATTTTTATGCCCCACCTTCGATAGTAGAGCGGCATTATGTTATAGAAAATGATAGTGCGAGTGGGGCATCCATGTACTATGGACACATTCTTGTTTTTATTGAGGATTTTTTAATGACAATGGTTGCAGCAGCCATTGTCTGATATTGATATTTACTAATTAAGGCCAAACTGACATCACAAGACCATTTTTGTTCTTAGCCACTTAAACCTCTAATTTTATAAAAGAAAGTTTAATTTAATAAATTTGATTTTGTCAAATAATTTACAAAATAATCAAATTCATATTATGAATAACAATGTTTTACTGAACTAATCTCGTTCATCAAATCAAGATTACAATAAGTTAACTTCAGTGTTACTAAAAGGCAATTTTTGCCAACAAAAGTTGAATAAGATGGAGATCTAACGTAATGAACAAAATGTAGGTTTTACAGTTGTATTTTAAAAGACAATCATTTTACCTTGGTTTACCATACGATTCCCAACCTATTACCAAACCTCCTGCTAAACCATTGGCTGGATTATTACGGGGCATCTGAAAAAAAGTTTAAATACTGAAAATTTTAAAGGCTACTGCAATGAATCCATCATCTAAGAATTTTAGAGCTGCATAAAAGTAATTATATCAGTTTTAAGTTGTCTGATTAGATATGAAAAATCTTTTGTTTGTCCTAATTTAAAGGACAAAATATTTCAAAGTCAACAAAGTTATATAATATTTATTTTTAAAAGTCTGTATTACAAACTGAAATAAATAATATTGAGCTTGATATTTTTTAAATAACTTTTTTTAAGACTATGTAATTTTGGTATTTCCTTATCATTTTTCATTACATAATCTAAGTTAAATTAGAATCCTTAAATTGATAATTTTGTAGCACTTGCTGTTTTAAATATCAGCAAGATGATTTGTGGGCTAGGTTTGGACAGCTTATATTAATAAATACTCAGTGGGAAGTTGGCCTCAAAGAGTATTAAAAAAACTGCTGATTGTCTGCTTTTTCTTAATGTGTTGGAACCTTAGTATTGTAAAATTACAAAATGTACTGCTCAGAAATAATCAATGTATGTAATCATGGGGCTTTGACTCTTTTAATCTTTAAATAAATTTAAAAATTTTCCATACATTTCTATAAATGTGTTAACTTTTATAGTTCGGTTCTTATGTTGTACTGTTATACCACTGTCCCAGGTTAGGGGGAGGGTTGGAATCCCGCTAACATGTTTAACACAGCCACATTATTTATGTATGTGCCTGTCCCAAGTCAAGGCTGTTTGTTTTCTCGTTTGAATTGTTTTACATTGTCTTATCGGGGCCTTTTATAGCTGACTATGTGGTTTGGGATTAGCTCATTGTTGAAGGCCGTACGGTGACCTATAGTTGTTAATGTCTGTTTCATTTTCGTCTTTTGTGGATAGTTGTCTCATTGGCAATCATACCACATCTTCTTTTTTATAACTTACATTATCTTCTTTAAACTCAATACCAGCTTCTGACAATGAATATCTTCAAAAAAAAAAAAACAATCATTAAATGGATTATGCATTTCACAATCATGAAAGAGGGTGGTAATAGGGGTACCTTCATGACAAATAACGGTAAAAATTATTGCCAAATAACATAAACGTTAATTTTTAGTGAATGAGGATAAAATGTACAATTTCTTTTAGACAATAAAACAATCGACTGATTTGGATGAATCACATTAAATTTTCCCAAAAATGATGGTAACAATAATTATTTAAGACATCTGACGAATCATAATAAGGATATTTTGACGATTCATGGTAAAGTTTTGACCCATTTTAAGCTAACGGTAGCTGAAAATTACCATTTGACGACAGACGATAAAGGGCATTACTACCCTCATGAAAACCATTACCACGTACCACCCGGTACATGGAATTAATCTGAATTTTAAAATATGCAATACCTTTTATAAATAAATTACTGTAATGCTCCCAAAATTAAAGAAACACAGAACTCAGTTTTAAGAATGTCTGAATTTTACATTTGACTGCATCAAGGCAGTCATTCTTATCCTTTTACTAGCTCTTTGAAATAGATAAAAAGTAAAATATATGGATTCATAAAATAAATAATATAAATACATATCAGTTTAAATATGAATTGATTGTAACAGATGTCTTGTAAAAAAGTTTTTTAATTTTCTTAAAAATTGACTGAAGGAACAGTTGCATTTTCAACTTTTGGATTGACTAAAAACAATCAGTCAAAATATATACACACCTATGTACATCTTTCAGCTGGGACACCAATCCACCAAAACTAGAAGCAATTGTATTAAATTCTATCTGTTTTAGCTTCAAATTGTCTATATTTGTATTGGTTGTACTTCCTGTGTCCATCATATAATCATTTCTAAATAGTCCTAGGCATTTAGTCTGTAACAAATATAAAACAATGAAATTTCTGTTTGAGGAATCAGAGTAAAAAATATCACTTTGATATACATTTTTAAATAAAGAAGACATAGGGTAAGTCAGATATTTTGATTATCAAAATAAATATACATTTTTATATAAAGAAGACATAAGTCAGATATTTTAATTATCAAATATTAACCAAAACAAAATTAGATTAATTCTGTGAAAAAAATGTGTTTTTCACAGGTAAATTCAGATGAAACCATATCACTTCTACTATTTACACATGTTTAAAACTTATAAGGGAGTCTTATTAATTGGTTTTTTCATAGTTCAGTAATAGTCTCGATCTAATTCCAGAAAGAATAATTTTTGTCACAATATCATGTATGTACCTGTGCAGGCCCTTCCTTTCTAACAGCTTCATAAATATCCCATAAATGTTTGGTAAACTCATCCACCTTAATTACACTATAAATAGAAAGATGAAAGAAATAACTGAATAAGTTACTAGAATGTTCAGTCTAATGAAATAATGTTTAGTAAATAAAAATATATGAATTATCTCCCCTTGTCAAAGATTATAAGCTATGACCATGGAGAAGAATATGTGGAGGACATAAAATGCAAACAAATTACTGGATTGTTTTCTAAACTAATATAAAAGTGGACATTATCTAGTGTTTTCATTAGAAGCTTAACTAGCATGCATCATTTGCCAACTTATTTTTAGCCACTTGTAAAAATTATTAATTAATCATCCCCACCTTCTATTCTTAAACTTATAAACAATGTGTAGATTATTATTCATGATGAGCTCTTTTAACTTGAATATATTTAATTGAAATTTGATAAGATTACAAATTTATACAGTTTATAAAATTATCTCCCCTTGCCAAAGATGATAATTATGCTATAGCAATCCAAAGACTGTGTAATTTGCTAAAATCAGAACTAGAACTGGTCTGAAATATATTTGAGTATTCATCAATATTATCTGCTGTTATA
Organism: Mytilus galloprovincialis; assembly: GCA_037788925.1. Taxonomy (NCBI): domain Eukaryota; kingdom Metazoa; phylum Mollusca; class Bivalvia; order Mytilida; family Mytilidae; genus Mytilus; species Mytilus galloprovincialis. The sequence continues at coordinate 46,149,051 of CM075333.1, read as the reverse complement.
GGGCTAACACTGGACCAAATTAAATGTTGGTTAATTTTAAAAGAAGATACAGTATGATTGCCAATGAGACAACGCTCCATAAGAGTCCAAATGACACAAAAATTAAAAAAACTACCGGTAGATGTTTGGTACTGCAAAATTTATCTTTTCTTATGATTTGGACACTCCAATATAAACACATTCCCTTCAAAACTTAAATTTAGTAGAACTCGCTCAATTAAAATTCACGTAAATTACTTACTTTTTTAAACTCTGATAAAGAAAATCATGATCATGTGCTACTCTGTGCATCATTAAGTTAAAATCTTTCTGTGCTTCTTTAGCTTGGGATAAAAGTTTACTAGGAATTTTACTTGGGAATAAAGTAAATGGTCCATGATGTATCAGATCTGACGAGGATGGAGATTCAGCTGGTCTCATTTGTAAGCCTGTAAATTAAGAAATTCAGATTAAGTGTACATCATTTACTTTTCTACATTGGTTAGAGGTATAGGGGGAGGGTTGAGATCTCACAAACATGTTTAACCCCGCCACATTTTTGCGCCTGTCCCAAGTCAGGAGCCTCTGGTCTTTGTTAGTCTTGTATTATTTTAATTTTAGTTTCTTGTGTACAATTTGGAAATTAGTATGGCGTTCATTATCACTGGACTAGTATATATTTGTTTAGGGGCCAGCTGAAGGACGCCTCCGGGTGGGGGAATTTCTCGCTACATTGAAGACCTGTTGGTGACCCTCTGCTGTTGTTTTTTTATTTGGTTGGGTTGTTGTCTCTTTGACACATTCCCCATTTCCATTCTCAATTTTATCATTCAGCATGTCATATCATTTTGCACCATAGATTCATCAAGTCGGCTATGACAAAACAATCCTTAATATTTGCAAATATAGTCCCACAGTTTGACGTTGACTGGAAAACATGATATTTGTCAAACGATCTTTTTGTGAACGGAACTTACATATCAGATCAAAAACTGACATTTCTCTGATCTAAACTTAACCATGGAAAGATGTGTTGGTGTGTTTGGCTCCAATCTTTTTTGACAAGATTTGACGATTTTCTTTCAAAAGTTGGTGACAATCTGCTGTCAGTCTGACTTCCTTCAACTGTACTTAAGGGCATCCGATACAGTTTCAAGGGAGTTAACTCTTGGCGCGACGTTAAGCGTTTGAATTCCCACAAAACGTCACTTTTTGCGGGACGTAATGCGTGTCATTTTCCGTAATAAGAAACGTAATGTGGAATTTCCATGCTCCAATTTCTGTTTTTCCCGCATGCTAATTTCTACGCCATTAATATTAGTCAGTGCATTTGATTCTACCAGGATAACAGTCTAATAACATAATAAGAAATAAAACACATTACTGTTTCTTTGAGATCTTCAACAAATATCGTATAGTGAGCAATCTCAAGACGACTGACCCTTTTGGTGTTACTTATATCATGCATGTCAATTAAAATTTTATTATCATTCACCATCCACGATTTGGTCCGGATCCGTTTTATTATTACAGCACAGAAAACCAATGATATTTTAAAACTAATACCGAAAATGTATGTACATGAAGAAGTCAATTTCCTTTCTAAACAATTTATTCAATTTATTTATGTAAAAAAAATAATGGTATGCCGCTAATACAAACAATGATACACTTTTATAAAAGAACAAAGTTTCTATTTCCTCCACGTTGCACGTAGTTTATCTAACAAAAGGCAATAGCAAACAATATGTTTATACACCCGTAAAAATTTTGACAGGACATAATGGTATAAAAATGCCCGCGTCCGTCTGTCCGTCGTAAATATGGTACAGCATATTATCATTAAACTAAACATGGTTGTTTTTTTCAGTCATGATGGTCAAACGATCTGTATCATTTTTGGTGAACTTTATGAGTTACAGGACTTCGTAACTAGAACAGTTTTTACAGTTCACACTGTATCTAGAAAACGTTTTATGACTATTGCTCAAAACTTTACACACTTCTTGGTTATATAATTCTGAAGAATTTGTATAAACTTTTGAGAATGATTCAGAATTTGGTTTTAGAGTTATTGAGTGTATGAAAAAAAGGGGGTGGGGGTTCACATGTCGCGCCGTATCTCAGAAACTATCTATAATTATTGCATAAAACTTCACATACTTTTTAGTTAAATTATTCTTAAGATCTGTATACTTTGGTGATGATTCTTTAATTGATTTTTGAGTTCTTGAATTTTTATTGAGCTTCAATTTGGGGATCATATAAAACATGTTGTGATATATAAACTTCCTATTGAGCAAGAATAATGAATGAGTCAGGATATACCTAGCATGACTTCCCGTACAACCCCCGTGTTATTTTAAAAACATATATTATGTTGGTTTTTTTTCATAAGACGAAGGGCGTATCATGCGCTTGAAGCGCAGCTGTTTATTTTTTTCTTTATTTTTTTATAGATATATTATAGAAATGACGGAATGACAAAAAATACAATGCAATTTTCAATACAATTAATATTTCCAAATGGCATAACTCTTTTAAAGAATAGTTGATATGCACTGATTTTCGAACGTGTCCATACGATATCAGTTTTATAGAAAGTTGGCAAGAATGGTACACTTGAAAAATCTAATTAACCAGAAGTCCGGAAGGACAGACAGGGGAATGGACATGCGGTATTTTATGTACGCGCTGTGGTGAAAAAAAATATATAGTTATTTACCATTAAAATTACGCTATGAGAGAATGATTTTATAATCGCAACTAATCGTAATATATCCAGGCCTCTCGCTATTAATTCAATCGTTTTTTAGCCAAATCAAAAATTTCAAAATTATAGTTTCTCTGTCTGGACAAAAGCATCCATTAGCAAATTGAAGATTCTCCTTTGTAAGATTTTGCTTCTGTTTTCTGACCACATAAAACAGAAGATATGGTATAATTGCCAATTAGACAACTCTCAACAAGAGACAAACATGACACAGAAATTAACAACTATAGGTCACCGTACGGTCTTCAACAATGAGCAAAACCCATACCGCATAGTCAGCTATAAAAGGTCCCGAAATGACAAGGTAAAACAACTCAAACGAGAAAAGTAATGGCATAATTTATGTGCTGCAATGTATGTACCAAAAAAAAGAAGTTCCGTTTGCAGGAGAATGCTGAGTTCACACGTAATTCGAATTAGTTTAATTCGCAATCGAAATGTTTTACGTCCTAGCTTAAATTCTAATTCAAATTGCAATGCGCGTCAAATTTGATTACTGTCCAATTGACGCTAACTTTTTTAAAATTCGTATCAACAAAAACGGATTTTCTCAGAGATAAAAACGTAAATTAAAGGATATTAAGGAGTATGTGTAATGAAACAGCAGCCACCAAACAAAACAAAACAAAGAACAACATATAGAGGTCATCATACAGTATGAAATAATATACGAGTGTGTACAGTGAATGTACCTGTAAGTCATGTTCTAAATTGCCGAGTCTTTAACTTTTGAAAGCCGTAAAAATTATCAACAGTCCGTAATAACTTTTCTTGAGATGTTTCTCACTTAGACCACAAACACAGAAAGGTATTTGTTATTCACATGATTTTACTTTCGAAAACAATGTTACCAATTTATAGATAGTACTTTACAAGCAATATTTATACATCTGAAAAATGTCGCCGGTAATTTGAAGCGATAACGTCGAAATTGTCTGCCAGCGACGTCGTGCACTTTAGCGCTAACGTTGAGGTTACAAAGGGGTGACGCAATTTTTTAGGATAAATCGCGATTATCATGGAATCCAGCACGGTGACCTATATTTTTTATTTGAGATTTGGAGAAAGCATGACAAAATGCAGTTTATGCAGAAAAATGATAAAAATGACATTTTCAGAAACAGTTTTTTTCCCATTTTTTTAGGTTTAGAAAAATACCACTTTGAGCATCTGGTCCGCAATGTCAAGCAAGACTTGAATAATTTTATAGTTATTCGTGTAGTGATTTATTTTTTTCTTTATTGCCATTTATCACAGCTTCAGATTGAACCCAATCTTAATAATTTACGACGAAGAATATCTGCTCCAAAAATTTTATAACATTACCTAATTTTTTTACAAAATTGCAAAAATCCCCAATTTTCAGCCTCAATTTTCTCGAAAACAAGCACGGTGACCTATGTTTTATTTTGTGTTTTATTTTATAACTCGCCAAGGCCTACAACATATTTCAAAATTATAAAAATGACATTATATCGAGAAACTGTATCGGATGCCCTTAATGAATGGCTATTATTTATTTTGAATTTATTGAACCATAAAACGGAAGCGGATTAGGTAAAATGTGAAGAGTCAAAAATTAATTTTATGGTTCTATAAATTCAAAATAAATTATTGCCATTCATTATAAATAAATTCTATCAAAAATAAAGCTAAAAAAACTTTTTATATTATTTATATTAACAATAACAATGTACACACATGTTGGCATATGAATACACAACGTCAGAGTGGGCATGTCACCATAAAAATTGACAACATTGAAAATAAAACTAATAATTTTAACCAATCAGAAGACAGTAAATACACCAAATTTATTTATAAACTGGTATAGCCAAGTTTACTGAATGTCATTGAATGTTGTGTGAAACACCAAGAAACAAACAGATACAAATAATCAAGGTGGAATATATATTTCTTAGTTACTTAAAAAGGTTTTAGCAAAAAACACACTTTTAAGTAACTTAAATAGTTCAATCCCTCTTGATGTTCAAATTTCTCCTAACACATTAGGTTATTGCAGCCTTCATAGATCAGCAGGTAATAATGACTGAATCAATTTTGTGTTACCTTTTAAGTAGATATTTACAAGTATCAAATTAGGTTATATTTCTGTACTCAGAAATGTCGTCATCAACATCATCATGACCTCTAGTTGTTCCAGAATCTAATGCATTTTGGGTCATATTTGCAAAAAACTACACCAAAACATTGTTACTGGCTTAAAACTAATGGCATTATGTTATCATGATTATTTTTTGGTATATAATCAATGAGTTTGACCATAGCCGTTTATATTATGAAAAAGCAAAATAAAAGCATAATTTTCAATTACATGTAGTTGCTGTCATTTGGTGTTTATCGATTTTAAAGGACATGTTTACAATCAAAGCCAAATAAGAAATAACTTTGCAAATTTAAAACTAAATATAAATACCACTTAATAATGCCATTTCTTTTGCTCTTTCAGCAACCTGTTTGATCTTCACTTCATCCATTTTGTTGACATGCACTCTAAAGCTTCTAAGATTTAACTGTAACAAAAGTCATCATTTAAAGGAACAGGAATGATTCAGTCACATTTTTGTATTCCGGATTGGAAAATCAAAAGGATTATACCTTTAGTCTGCTGATAAAATAACATTAGTAGTCATGGTCATAAGTTCACAAGAAATTAATGAGGTATCAAATATAGTTGTAGAAGTATTTGGTATTGAACAGAATTTAGGGATTAACAATCTTTTCATTTATTTCAAAGCAAGGCACAACTGCTCAACATGCCCAAGGTAGTTCAAGGAAATTGTATTAAAATCATAAATGAAATTTCAAAATTAAGAAACTTTCAGGTCTAGAATACCTTTGCAAGTACTATTAAATCTTTGGAAACGATTTCATTCAACTTTCAAATTTTAAAAAGAATACGTGGTACATGTGATAGTGGTTGCCAATGAGACAACTCTCTGCAAGAGACCAAATGACACAGAAGTTAACAGCTATAGGTCACTGTTCCACCTTCAACAATGAGTAAAGCCCATACCTCATAGTCAGTTATAAAAGGTACGAAATCACAAATGTAAAACAATTCATACGAGAAAAATTACGGCCTAATTAATGTACAATTTTTTTTTAACAAAAAACAAATATATATGTTACACAGCAACAAATGACAAAATGAATGACAATCTCTGAATAACAGGCTCATACATACAGAATGTGGCAGGGTTAAACATGTTAGTGGGATCCCAACTCTCTCTTCAACTTGGTCACTAACAGAGTAATTATAAATTGCATGCTTGTTTCTATTGCTCTGCCTTGTATGTCGGTTTTAATTGTATGCCATTATCTTGTTAACATTGCCGGCTCTAAGTAAAGCTTACCAATTTAGCAAATTTATGGTTGAACAGGCATTTTTGCCTTATGCCATAAAGATAATGGTCAAAACGGACACAACTGGCGGCCAAAACATTTGTAAAATTGTTCTATACACCAACAGAACACTCAACACCAGCAGCTAGGTATGTGTAACCGTAGCTCCTAGGTGCCCCAGGGTCAACAAAGTGTCAAAATTTATCATATGGACCAAAGACCTATGTCTAAATCTATATGATCTAGGACCAAGTAGCTATCCTTCCTCTTTTTTTATGTAATTATGGAATTAAAATATGTATTTTCATTAAGATCTTTTATAAAATCAAAAGTATAAGAACTTACAATCGATATAATTCAGCTTAAACTTCGTTGTCAGGATATGCTAAATGTTGTAGTTTTCAGGGTAAAAAAACAGGACATGACACACCATAAAAATACATATTTAACACGGCTCGTTTGAGTGAAAGTATTGTTTAAGTTAAAGCCTATATCCTATTAACTGACCTTTTAATACAAAATTACTTGAATACAATCATGAAAGGAATACAAATAAGAACATGAGAATAAGAACAAGAACATAATCCAAATGTGGTTACCTGCTTTTAAAATAGCCTCATCAAAGCGAAAGTAGTAAAAAACAGAGATGACGAACCCGGTCGATTCGATGTAAAATAAATAATATGTTAATTAAAAATTCTGGCCTCAACATAACATGGTCTTCAGAAAAATAAAATTAATAAGAAAATATGGTGTGGTTTTATTTCGAAATATGTTGGTATACTTATGTATGTTGATGTTTTATTGCAGACATTGAATACTCAATTTAGCACTATCCTCTACTTTCACTTTTGTTTTACTTGACTTTGAACTTTTCTCTGCTGGAGTTTGGTTGTATAGATTGCTGTTTAACATAGCTGATGGGGGACAATCTAATGTTTGATATCGTTAACAATTAACATGTGCCTGTCCACAGTTGTACTGATACAATAACAGTTAAAAAGTTTTGAAAAAAGTAAATACATAATATGTGTACGATTTTGATAGACATGTTAGATAAAAATTTAATCATAAATCGGTTAATCAAAATGCAAGAAAGTGTAACTAAAGTATATCCTAGTGTTCATATATACCAGATGATTGCATGAAAATTAGACATATTTGTCATTGAAAAAAAAACAGAACCCAGAAGGAAAGAAAAAGGGGGGTTGTAACTCTAAGATACATTTAAGATTTACAGAGCTGTCAAGTTTTCATGAAGCAAATGCATCAGATTTAGCAAAGAATATGTAGAGAAAAAAACTTTAGATGAAAGGAATATGCCCCTAAACATGCTAAATATGCATGAAAATGAGTGTGTTTTACTCAAAATGTGCAAGACTTGAAAGTACTGCATTTAGCATGTTTAGGGCCTGAGATTGTTTCAACTACTGTGAATTTATTATAATTACTTAGGGTAGTAATGGGGATACTTTCATGACGAATAACGGTAAAAATTCTTGCCAAATGACGTTAACGGTATAATATAACAGGTTTCTTTTAGACGATAAAAAAATTAACTGATTTTGACAGATCACATTAATTTTTTTCCAAAAATAACAGTAACGATAATTATTTGAGACATCTAACTAATCATGGGAAAATTTTAACCAATTTGACGCTAACGGTAGCTGAATATGACCGTTTGACGTCTGACTGTGAAGGGCATTACCACCCTCATTAATGGGATACCACTTATTGTGTATTTCTTTGGGTAAAGGTGAAACACAACTTTAAGTCTTATTCAAAGTATAAATCTTCAATTGGATTGCAGCCTCTGATAAAATAATGAAATCAAATACTCATGAAGTCGCAACTTGTCCTCAACATGTTCAATGCCACGAAAATTGATACCCATGAAATAAATTGAATTTGTAGTATGCTTATGTCTTTTTATTGTGTGTGCAGTTAATAGATCTTATCATGCATGTCTATGATTTCTGATTGATACAAATGATGCACAGACTAGAGAAAACTTGTAAGATTATGAAAAAAATGAATCAGAATAAACATAAAGTAAACACAAAAAACACTTTATGGTATTAAATAAGGATTGAAATACAATAATTTGGATGTGATGCACTTATAGCATGTATAAAAAGTATAGAGCAATCAAATCCATTCTATTATAGAAAAAAAAGTCTCAGTTAACTGGGTCAAATTTTAATTCCATACTATGTTTATAAATAATTTTTTATATATATTTCTATGATAAGTAAAAAGTTATTGTAATGTAATTTGTTCATGTTGTAATGTAATTCATTATGAGACAATGTAATTGTAATGTAATTTATTATGTAGACAATGTAATTGTAATGTAATTAATTATGAAGACAAAGTAATTGTAATTGATTACACTTCAAAATTGATGTAATTGTAAAATTACTTTGGTATTTAACTGACCCCAGATCTTGTTTACATTATACTTAGTCCAAATAATTATGAATCCCTGAAGTCTATTTTCATATTATTTTTTTGCTTTGACATGTTTGATGCCTTATTGAAAGTTTGTAAAAATTCAAAATCAAAAATGTCATGATCATGATACTTAATATCTGGACTAATGTATATATAATGTGCAATTCAAAAAAATTATGAAGTTTAATATAAGTCATGCCTAGTACAACAGAAGAATTCCAAACATATTCATATGTGGTGGTTATGTTCATGCAAGTGGTTATTTTTTTAGTTCTATGAAGCAAGGTGCTTGTCCTTGAAAAAATGATCTCAGTACCTGACAGTAGTTAAAATAAATGTAAATAGTAACAAATTGAGCTTAACAGTTGCAATCAGACTTAGTTATAAAAAAGACATGTTTAAAATCTTTATCACATACATGTACAAGCTATTTTCATGATTTTAGGTTTATGAATCCGAGGCAGGCCTGAGGGCAAAATGTTGTATAAAACAGCCTTCCCAATTTCCCTCCTACAGTACCTGTTCTACACCAGTGAAGTTGCCTTATACCCTGTTGTTTGGACAGTGAACCAGTTGACAACTCCATTCTTCCTTTCTACAAAAGAAGATCATTGGGATTTGGAGACAATAATTAAAAAAATAGTATACCCACCATTAATTATACTGTTTTTATCTGTATTTGGAATTCCAGCTATTTTTGGAGTTATTTTACGCTGTTTATTACATTTATTCCGTAGACCCTATGTTTTATCTGTGGAGAAATCATTTCATCCTCCATCTATTAATGAAAGGAGAGCAAGCATATCTGTTGGTAGACTTCATCCAGATGGCAGAAGAAATTCTCTTCTGAGCAAGAGTTTGAGTAAAACTTTCACCATTAGCTCAGCTAACTTGTGCCTTTTACCCGAGCTTTTATCTAGAATAAACAATTTACCGAACACTGATCACAGATCATGGAAGATAGGAGAGAGAATTGTTATAGATCAATTTTTCTTTCAAAATTCAATGAATTCCATTCAGTCATTTTCACCTGTTTCAAGGAAAAATTCTGGTACCTCACAGTCAGAGAGAACAGTAGTGGAACCAGGTCATAATATTTTGACTCATTTTCCAAAACTTGACTTCTTGTGCCTTCAGGAAACTTGGGATAGGGATTACAGTCACAAACTGATGAGTGAACTTCATAAAGTGTTTCCATGGATAATGTATGATGTAGGAAAAACAAATCTATTGACAAATAGGTTTATGTTGAATAGTGGTTTAATGCTAGCCAGTAAATATGAAATCCTAGATGCTGATTTTCATCCTTATACTGAAAGCTTCTCACAGTGTCTCTACAGTTCGAAGGGGTTGTTAATGACAAAGGTTTGTATACTTATATACTGTGAACATAATCACTTATCTATATTCATGATATTTGTGAGTACCAATTTTCATTGTTTTTTTAAATGAGTTGGTTTAAAAAAAAATGCATATTACTTTTTTCAAGATAATCCCTTCAAACACTTGTACGCATTGAATAAATTTAATATTCAAAGAAGACCAAAATCAAGTACAAGAATACTTTGAAAATGAAACCTGTTAGAACTAGTGTTGCCCTCAAAATCTTGACATTTTTGCTCCACATGTCAAAAAATTGCTGCACAGAAAACTTATGTTGCAGCAAAGACATATAGCTGTAGTACACTTAGCTAGAAAAAAAACTTAAGTGCTTTAATAATTTTTGTCTCTTTAGTTAGCCTAAGGTTACTTTTTACAATATGAATAACAATTAACAATGTTGACATTTTAAGGGAGATAACTCTAGATTTTCTTTAGGTACTTATTGATAAACATTATTATCTTCAGGTACTGCTTTCCAGCACTGAACATCATGATGAAGTTGGATACATTTTCACTACACATTTGCAGGCTTATCAAGGTATATTTGTAATTGCTAAGTTTTTAAAACTACTTAAATATGTGTATAGAAGAGGTCAACACTGACACATCAGACAATAAACATAAGAAACACATTTAATAAAATAAAATTATTTAACCTTCTACCAAAAATAAGGGAACTGACAATGCTTATATATAGACCATTTGTATACAAGTCACTTTATTTAGATTTAAATGGTAAATTATCTCTCTTTTTACAGCTGATTTCCTAATGCTTGTAAAGTAAAACTTTGTTTGGCTTGCTTGCTTTGTGTGTATATTTGTTAATACAAGCTTTGAAAATAAGATTGACATCTTTAAACAATATATATAGGCATAGTTTAACATGTATATTTTATATTTGAATTTAATTGGTTGTTATCCTAATATGATTGTACAATATACAAACAAAGCAAGCAAGCTAACCAAAGTTTTGCTCTACATGCATTAGGAATTAAGCTGTAAATAGTAATTTTTATCTATTTTACTTGTACTAACTATAGATTATCCCAGTCTTTACATTCCTATACTCACTATTACTCACTACATCAACACTAGAGGACAGTTATACACTGAATCATTCAAGTTATACTTGTTATACAGTTAATATTGTTTTCATTTTATTTAATTTCTCTTGACTTCATTGTTCTTATAGAGTGTTTGAATGTCTGTCTTTTTTTGCTTTCTTTTTTACTCATAAAAGTTTTTTATTTCATGGACAACAAAAATTTGTCTTGTATTTTCCAAATAAAATTGTCTAATAACAAGCCTCAATGGCCAATCTTTGAAGTTAAAGACCTTGCACACTTCCTTAACACATGTGCAGAGTAAGTAATGAGGAGGCTAGAGAAAAACTCCGCTCTGCACTCTACTTCATAACATTAAAACTAACACTTGAATCAGAAGTATTATTAGAAACAACAGAAAATGATAATTACAAACATCACATAGAAGATATTCAACATTTGTTAGGGGTCTTTATTAAAAATACTGGAAGGTTCACAAAATAGATAGTTAAGGTTTTATAAGGGTTAATTATTTATTCATTTTTTTTTTGTTTTTTGTTTTTTTTGGTTAATTAATTAATTATTTAATTATTTATTTATTTATTTATTTTTTTTTTTTTTATTCATTTATTTATTTTTCTCTGCAATGCCACATCATAAATACAAATGTACTAATGAGTTTTATACAATAGCGACATAAAATTACCAGGGTGATCGAAATTACAGAGAGATTATAGTGTCAAGTTGACACTTCTAAAGACTAAAGACTAATTTTGCTTAAAATACACCTTAAAGTATAGTTAACAATACAACTACAATACTGGTATATCAGTAATGTACCAGTATTGTTGGGTTTTTTTTAAAAGTTACAATACTGGTACAAAATTTTTATACCAGTATTGTGGCCAATACTGGTATGCCAGTAATTTGCGATCACCAACTACAGGAGATCCAGATTTCATTGTCTATTTCTCGTGATAAAACTTTAATCTCTTGGTTAAAAAGTATTTAGCAAACCAGTTAAAAATGTTTGTATAATATGTTTTGAATTCGAGAAATTATTAGACTTTAAAGGGATTGAAAAAAATACTTGTATCACTAAATTTGGTTATAATCATAAGGAGGCATTGTTTAAGCATTGAGAAAATTAAAGTTTGAAATATTCATTATTCAATTAAAGATTACTATAAATTTAGAAATTATTGGGAGTATTTTCGCTAATGATGCGAATGGGTGAGTATCGCAAAAATAAAACCTCTCATTTTGATAACTGAAACGTAGAACTCTATGCAGATTATTTTGTAATTGCAATAATTAAACTCGCAATTTCGTCTATATTTGTGAAATCTCCATAATTAATGCAAAAATTTCTGATGATTATAATATTAAATGGATGATAATGTTGAACAATGAACAAAAATGTGAGATTAATTATTTTAATTTCAGGAAATGTAGCATACACATAATACTACATGTATCTATATATACAATGCATGTTTTTATTTTGCAAAAACCTATCATCCAACACCACAACTTAGCATAATATATTAACATCCCAAAATCTTGAATTTAAAATATTCTTAAATATTTCATTATTATATTTATAGGAATGGAAGACATAATACAAAAACAACTAGATGAGATATTGTCGTGGACCAAAAAGTTCCGCGAGGAATCTGTCAAATCAGAAGACATTGTTGTATTTGATGTGTTATGTGGTGATTTCAATTTTGACAATATTTCTCCAAGTATGTCATTACAGTTTTTAGATATTTCTTTCTATATTTAAAAAATATATATGTTGGGAACATCAAAATCATCCTGTTACAGCACACATTTCCACAAAGAAAAATGTCTTTAAATGACAAATTCATATTTCCAAGTATGTAAAGTTTTACAGTTGTATTTGAAAATAGAACATAAATGAAGAAAAGGAAGGAAGAAGTCAACATGATTCAACATAGACAGGTGTCTTTGAGACATGCCAAGCTTTAAATTTCCAAAAGTTTAAAAAGGTGAACAGAGACTATCAAAATCTACTAAAGAAAAAAAATTCTTCGAAATAATAAAAAAGAAATAAAGAAATAAAGAACTGATGAACCAATGCCTACTATGGCAATGAATAATAATAATAAAAAATGATATATTGGGATGTGCCCTCTTTTTTCTTTGTTGATTCAGGGCAGACAATTTTTTTATGTGAAAATTCATCATTATGATTTTTATTTCATAACTTTTTATTCAGTTGATGAGCCTTGTACAAGACATAAGCTGTTTGATGTGTATGAAGATGTGTGCCGTATCAGTCCAGGACAAGATCAAGATTGGACAGTAGGTATGACAGATATTGTAGTCAAACATGATATGATTTTTCACTATATCCTAAAAGAGTGATAGACCCAAACCAACATCATAAGTTTTAAAAGCAGACTTATCCAGTGCTTTTTGTGTGTTTGAGCTGTATTCTACTTTATAGAATTGACAGGCACATAGCTCCCTATACACCAACACACACATGCATACACATAAGCATGATGAACAAAAAAACATATTTACATTTTTCTTATCATGCCCCTGCCGAACGGCTTTACCCATGTATGTCCTAACACCCATTCGAAATTGGTTTCTGCTCACTCACTTTAGTTTGAATGATTATTATTTGTATTGACACAGGTACAGAGATGAGACAAATGTGTCTATGGGAGGAACAAATTTCCTCTCCAGAAGGTCTTAAAGAAGCTTTGGAGGACCCTATTCTCAGACATAGATATGTAGTAGATGGTAATATAAAGGATGGTACAATGAGAGAAATCTGTAAGACCAAACCCTTGGAAGACGAGGATGTTAAAACTAAACTGATGGGTGTGTCTGGTAAAAGGAGGATTGATTATATTCTTTACAGAAAAGATACTCCATTGGTAAGATGCTATTTTTGATTATAGATCATGCCATACAGACTTTCATTGAAAAATATGAGACAAGATACATGTACATGTAAAATCTGTTAAAATCTGTTTATGTAATTTTACTTGATGAAAGGCTAAAGGCATATAATTCGTTCATATTTTCCTGAGTAACTTTATTCAGAGTAGATAACTGACTTATATTTCTCATGCATTCAGCAAACAACAAGTAATTGCCAAAAAGTTGAATACACATACTAGCCTGTTTATGCAGTTCTGTTAATGATTTTGTGGTAAAATAAAAAAAAAGCAATATTTTATGCTATAAATCTTATAATAGATTTTAATCTGGAAATAACAGGATTATGACTATTGTATATGGTTGACTGATGTTGAAAGAGTGAGAAACATTGAGGTTTTTACCCAAAATGCCAGGTTTATTCTACCTGTTATAAAAGAGGGACGAAAGATACCAAAGGGACAGTCAAACTCATAAATCTAAAACAAACTGACAACGCCATGGCTAAAAATGAAAAAGACAAACAGAAAAACAATAGTACACATGACACAACATAGAAAACTAAAGAATAAACAACACGAACCCCATAAAAGAGACTCTTACCGGTACTTAACTTTCTTCATTCTAAGGGTGATAAATCTATAAGGATATTTAGGTTTAGACAACATAATATACATTGGTTTGTGACCGTCACTTTGTGTGTTTGTTGGGGATTTGATGCATGTCAGCATAGTGACAAATTACTAAATTCAGGAAAATTTCTATAATGCAGCTTAAATAAATCTGATGACTGATGAAATTAATATATATTGGTAGCAAGGGTTGAGAAAAAATTGGTTGCTTATTTAGGGAATCACTGAAGCGTGACTGGAGCGGGCCCCTCTTAGGTCAGTCAGTGGGCCCCAACTTATGAACATTTCTGGATCCGCCCCTGTAGTCCATTAGTTTTCTCCTTTTGATTTGTTTTACATTTGTCATTTCGGAGCCCTTTTTAGCTGACTATATGGTATGGGTTTTTCTCATTGATGAAGGCTGTAAGGTGACCTATATGTGTTAATTTTTATGTCAGTTGGTCTCAGGGTGGAGATTTGTCTTATTGGAAATCATACCACATCTTCTTATTTTTATATGATAAGAATCAAACATTTATTTATGAAGAGTTGTCACCTTTGCTGGTCAGATCAACACGATATAGTGTATAATATATTTAGTGTCTCTTTTTCAGGCTGTACAGAATTTCAGCTTTGTTACTAGACTAGCAACACTTACTGACCACATTCCAGTGGCCATGACATTTTCTAGTCAGCAGTAACTGGACGATGAAAAGATGAACAAAAGGAGTCATATCTAATTATAATCATATCAAAATCTACCACATTCAGGTCACAATGACATTTTCTAGTCAATAGTTAATTTTAATGTAACTGTAAGAGGCATTGCAATGGCGGGATGAAAAAAAGGAAAAAATGTGGGAATAGGGTAGATATCATATCTAATTATTATCATATCAAAAGTATTATATAGAGCTGAATGATACAAGACTTTTTTTTTATATATAACCACCCAAAATAATTGATCATGAATTATGTCTATTATAATACATTGAGGCCTCTAAATAAGGGTATATATAGGGGTGGTAGGGGTGTACAGAATAAAAAATAAAGGACCCAAAATATTAACAATAGAGAAATCTGGACCCAAAAAATAAAGAATAGAAAACAATGATGTGCAAAAATATATCATTGGCAAAAAAATATGAAGCATTGAGAAAAATGGCATAAAAAATTAAAGAATGCAGATTTGAAGGACCCCAGACCTGACCCTCTGACAAAGGGTATTTTGAGATAAGTTTGTTCTTTTTTGAACTTTCACTGTGAGAGCTTGCCAGAAGTTGAGTCTTTAATTAAATAGAAAGAAGAAGTAAGCGTTTTTTTGGCTTTATTCAGGTAATTTTTCATATTTAGACTTCTGTTAAATGTTTATGGACCGAGCTTAGACCATTATATTAATAACACACATGTGTATATATATTCAAGAATAAGATTTAGTTATCTGGGTTCTGTTTTAAATAATAGCATTATTTATTTTCTTATTCCAATCAAAAATTAAATTATTGTGATATATAATTGTATATTTTTTAAGCATTAATAATTTTAATACCTTTTACAACCATAGATTATAGTTTGATTATATATGAGTTTATATTCAAAATTAAAGCATTATCATTTTCTTATTGCAATAAATAAAATTTATTTTAGTGATATTTAATTGTATTTTTTAGATTAAAACATTATTCATTTATTTTTTTAGCAATCAAACACTTACTAGGTATATATGTGCAAGCTAGTATTGTAATTACATTAATTCCCCATGACAATAGCTAGAAAATATTTTGTAACTTTAAGAAAATATTTATGAAATTTACAAGAGAGAGTTAATAGAGTTATTTTTATATACATGTAGGATTTTATAAGAATAATTTATGTGTATTATTTAGAGTGATTGTAAATTCAAAATATTCTGTACATTTAATCACTATTGTTGATCAATTGACAGAAATTGCTGTTCAATTATAACAATTTCAGGCCATGCTGCATATAAATAATCCTTTAAAAATTTCAAAGGTTAAAGTTATTATTTTTTATAACATTACTCTTTTGCATTATTCCAAGTAATAAAAAAATTGCAAAAGTATCAAAATTTACAGTATCCTTTACTGTATATTAAATTTGAAATTGTTAAAGGAATTTCATTGAAACTTATTCCTAAACAAAAACACAAACTACAGGACTGAGGTATTATATTAGATTATCTCCCCTTGATTTTTGTTGTATTTATGTTTTTTTCTCTGTCTCAGTATTTAAAATTAGTTGATATTTGTTAAACTGTTCAATTTATCAATTATTGTATATTGCATTTTTATTGTAACATTTTTGTAAATGTATAGGAAACTTGTCTGAAATTATTTTTTTTAAAAGAAACTTAAAAAACATGTGCAGCAATGGAAATGTGGTAAAATATAATTGTGATATTTGTTAATTTTGTATGAAAAAGATCAAATGAAGTTTTATATTTTTTTACTTTTATAATTATGTTTGTTATTTCTTAGGTTGATTGTGATTAATTGTTATCTAACCTTAAAATTGCAAATAAAACATATATTAAAAAATCATTCAGTTCTTTTGCTTAAATGCTCATTTGATTTCCCCATGTGTTTAACAAATATATGTATATATATAGTAAAATACAGAATGGAAATGTGGAATGTATTAAAGAGACAACACCCTGACCAAAGAGTAAACAGACAGCCGAAGGACACCAATAGGTTAAAACACAGCGAGAAAATCATGCATCATGAGGCAGATTTCAGCTGGCTACTAAACAAAAATGTGTACTAGTTTAGTGAAAATGGACTTCATACTACACTCTTAAATTTATAAATGAACTAAAATTATAAAAATCATACAAGACTAATAAAGGCCAGAGGCTCCTGACTTAGAACAGCTGCAAAAATGTGACGGGGTTAAACATGTTAAGGGAGATATATATATATATATATATATATATATAATATATATCAAGGCCAAATGATGGCCCAAATCCAAAATATTAGGTGTGTAGAACAGTTTTCTGCTGCTATTTCTTTGACTTCACAGCTTAGTTTAGGGGCCTCCTTGGCTGAATGGTCTAATTTTGTTATCTTTAGTAACTGTATCACTTGCTTGTCAATACCAAGGCTATGAATGTGGAACCCCTGCAAGTGACAGGTGCAAAGGCGTCCATTTTTTTTCTTCACAGGCACGTCAGCTTTCTCCACCAACAAAAACTGACATCAATGATATAGCCATTAGAGCTGAAATTGGCATTAAGCACTAACAATCAATCAATCAGATTTATTGGATCCATTTGGCCATGCAATATAAATGGCATACACAGTGTTGTTCTTGATTGTGTCATTAATGAAAGTTCCATTCAAGTTACAATGACTACAGAACATGCATGTGCTTGTAACATGTTTAAAATATACATGTTTAATTACCTTTACATGGATAATATAATAATACAAAACAATTCTTTTCAATATGATAATATAATAATGATTTAAAGGAAGTATAGGGCATCTGCCTTTAATAACTTTCAAATAATAGTACGGTGACCAGACCCAATATTTTTAAAATTTAATCGTCAAACATACTATATGGCTATATCATATATCATTGGATTCGGAAACATTAGTACTTTTGGAATATCGATGTCGTCAAAAAGAAATGTGGTAACAGTTTTGCATAAATTAAGGTCAAACATCAACATACTGTTTTCTTTTTTTTTCTTTCTGTATCTTAACAATTGAAAGATATCAGCAGCATTTTGTGTTAAATTTCAAATCAATTGAAAATGAATTATCTCGAAAATGTAAAAAAAAAGGAACATATTACTTAGTAATCGGTTAATTCTGAAAATTGGCGTTTTTCAACACTTGTTCTATTATACAAGATCAATACAAATTCCGTTAAAGTTACAGTAGTTACCTTGCCGGGTGACATTCAACCTCAGCAATAAAAGATAAATGTTGTTTTCAAGTAAAGCCTTCTATCCTGAATGTTTATTTTGAAAAAGTTCATGCATGTAATTCATTGCAACCAAAAACCACTAATTAGCTCGAAGAACATTAAAAAATCCTATCAAAATGATCAGAAAACAGATTTCATCCAGGAGTATCTTCTGATTCATCTGTCAAGAAATTTCTACATAATTCTTACCCTTGAAAGGAGCAAAGATCCGTACATGTAAGGTTTTGTTGTGAACAAACACTTTTCACATGAAGATTTTCCCTAACATGAACACAAAAGATCCTGCAAGAATTCTGCTGACATATGCCCTTTAAAATAAACGGGGTGTAATAAAATAATTAATTTTCGCCAACCGTATTCTAAAGGTGACGAAACAGGGGATTTAGCAATGTTTTATGCGGTCAAAATTTCCGCTTCACAGAGAGGTAACCTGACTAAACATACTTTTTTACTGTTGGCAAGCTTGACGCGAATTTTATTAATATCGTGATGGAATGATTTAAAGAGATCATTCCTCAGATCATACATCTTCGAAACTAAATTCTTACACAAACAAGGGCTTCATCTTCGTCAGTACTCCCAAAACTCTGTAACTACAATAGTCGTGTGTGTCCTTTCAAGTCTTTTGTAAAAACAATTAAAACGAGAAAACTAACGGCCTCATTTATATAAAAAAATGAACGAAAAACAAATATGTAACACATAAACAAACGACAACCATTGAATTACAGGCGCCTGACTTGGGACAGGCACATACATAAATAATGTGGCGGGGTTAAACATATTAGCGGGATCCCAACCCTTCCCCCTAACCTGGGACAGTGGTATAACAGTACAATATAAGAACGAACTATAAAAATCAGTCGAAAAAGGCTTAACTCATCAGATGGACAAAAATACAATTGGACGTAGCCGGGTACTTGTACATCCAAACAACAAAAAAACACTAGGAACATATCTGAGAGTACTCGGAGTTATCTGACAGCTAGTTCAAAGCCACCAACAACTAATAAATCATTCATGTAAGACTAAACTAGCAATCCGTACACATCCAACTGCGCCTACAACTCGCATGCATGTGTCATTTGTTTGCAGTAGTGAACACACAGAACAATCACACCCGTATCAGAGGTCCTTAGGATTATTCTGTCGCTCTTTCCCTTTTCTGTTAACTTCATGTCAAAGTATAAGGCAATAATTATCATACGAGTATTGGCCCTTGGTGAGTGCTAAGGAAGTTACAACAGTCATTAACATTACTGTCTGAAATAACTTCGACAATTTTGGATTTACAAAGGTTCCAGCTGAGTAAAGCTCACTATAAGGTGGAATCATAGGGGATTTGTCATAGTTTTAAAAAAGAAAAACTACCAAAGAAATTAGGGAGAGCCTGTTGGTTTTCTTTAACAGAAAGAAACTTCTTCCAGTCAGTATCCTTCTCCCTTCCATAATCTGATACACTTTGGTTGAAGGTGTACACTTTGTGCGGCTTTCCTTTTCAACAGACAACTTTATTGAGCTTTTCATGTCGTAGCGGTAAAAATATGTCTGCTACTGTGTGCGCTAGCGAAAAGCATTGGGTCATATTTTTATAATAGTCACCTGCAAGGTCACCATTTTTTTTGCTTTTTTTATCATCAATACATTTAAGCAATGCCATACCACCTCTCAGACTGGTGTAAGTTGTGAGTGATGGGCCAAAGGAAGGTAGGGAAAGTGCACACGAGGCATCAGAATTGAATTGATTCACCAAATCAGGTTCAACAAACGACCCATACTCTACAACACATTGCTGGCAGATTCCATCATTTAGTCTTTCAACAGAACTTAAGAAGCAACGTTTACTCTTTACAGTAAAGGAGGTGACTGATTCAGTACTTATTCTCTGTCATACGATACAGTTTTCAAAATTAAAAGCCATGTGTTGCCTTTTTTAACTACTAGAACCTAATCGTAAAGGACTTCCTAGTTCAAACATTTTCCAGATAACTACATATCCAAATTCAGACTTGGTTCTTAATTTTTGAAATGTATAAAAAGAAAAAAACCCATATCAAATAAACATACGAAAATATGAAATCTTTTAAAAAGACATAAAAAAACACGATAACCAACACGAAATGGGACCATAAACTATCCAAAAAAATCGAATTGAACAAATGTTAGCAATGAAAAATCGTTGTGATACAAAATATCATTTATAGATTAAAATAATAGTATCGGTCCGGTTCAATTTTTTTACAAGTCGAATTTCAAGTGGAAAACCTGTATCTTCAATTTGTAATGTATATTTTGTTTCAATGCACAAGTTGAAATAATGCTTCTGAGATAAATGATTTTGAAAGTGTTGTTCAATAAAGGTTTGAAATATCATATAAATGTTGTTTATTTTACATTTTGCGGAAAAATAAATAATGAAAATGAATTGAAACGTACTCTATTAAATGCAAAATATTCGTAGTATTCAATTTTTACAAAAACTCCTCAATAACGGATTAATTTTGCTAAACTTTGTTTGTAATTGTTAAAATAATGTGTTACAACAATGTATATAATAACAAAAAGCAATCCCGAATGTTCTTTTAGAATTTAGGCCAAAAATCTTTTGAAAGTATTTTTTTCTTTAAAGTAAGGGAACGAACTTCAAAGCCCATTTTACAAAAATTGCACCGTACGATTTTTTGACGACAAGTCAAAATGTGAAGTGAAACCTTTGAACTACTAATACTGTGATTTACAGCCGTATAGTCCGAATGACGATTAAACTCCTTAAATAAGCGACTTTTCCTTACTTGGTCACCGTACTATAAAGAGAATAACTGGATAAATCAAAGAAGGTCTTAAAAAAAATAGATACTAGTAATTGTCCGAACTGTTTAGAGTTGCCAATAATTGTTACATCCACTTAATTTTATTTTTGTTGGATAGTTGTCTCATTGGCAATCATACCACATCTCCTTAATGTAAGTTATGTTGTGATTTTTAAAAAATCAGCCACTGCCACAATGAAAGGATGCGGTCAACTCCCAATCCATTACTGGACTAACAATACTAATACATGTAAGAAAAATAGGATGACAAGAATCTGTAACAACATTTGATTGTACAACAACCACAAGCACCAGACTCCTAGGAAGAAAATATGCACTCAAACCAAGAAAGAGTCAAACATTATGAACAGTACCTTGCACCAAAATCTCCATGTCAAAAGATGGCCCAGAATTTGGGAAGCAGGGTCAATTTGTGCTCACTATTACAGAAAGCTAAGGCCAAGTTAATCTTAGCTGTGGGTTGAATAGTGCCAATATATTTTTTAAAGTTTTAATGTAGTTATATATACAACTACATATAGGGTTTAATATCTTATTACATGTTCATTAGTACGATAAGGCTTAGGTTAAAACAAGTATACAGATTTCCCAATCCTATACTTTTTTTAAAATCTTAACCATTTTTATTACAAATGTCACTTTGAAAACAAAGCAATAAGCTCAGAAAGAGCAGTTGTCTATTAAACAAATATACGGTGGTTTAAAAAAATGTTGGTTGACTTATGTCCAGTAGCAAGGTTGGTTTGAAGATGTTTCTTTATGTCCCGTGGCAAGTAGCTCATTGCATTTTTATGACGATCAATACTATCATTTTACAATGAAATGATATAAAAAAAAAAAAAACTCGACTATGATTTAAAAGAATCGAAAGAATTCCGCAATACCTAGTGTCTCGCCTTCTTTTGCTATTAGTATCACAGGTTCAACAACAATGGAACAATTAATAAAAGTATTCCTCTAGATACAATCTTTTGATTGTAAGAAGCTTCTGTCCTAATTTGGTAATAATCCAGAATGGTTTATGAAACTTAAAAACGTTTTAAAAACTTTTACTTGCAGACTGAATGTAATGTGTTAACTATACGAAAAACCAAGTCTATTTATAAGTAAAATATGGATAAACAGGATTTTTCTTTAATTTACTATCTGTTTAAGCTTGTTCTGTCCCACAGGCACTTGTTTCTCAGTGTCAATGTGGGGTTTACTATCCACACCCGTACGAAAAATCCCTGTGTTCTGTCCAAGTTTAATTTGGTAGAAATCCAGGATATTGTAAGAAAGTCATTAAATTTTAAAAACTTTAACCACAGAGGGAATTTGATGATAACTGGCAGGAAAAAAGTTTTGTTCACGCATCGTTGTCAATATAAAGGAATTTGATGCGACTGTCATACAAGTGGGAGGTTTAGCTCTGTAAACCAGGTTAAATCCACAATTTTCTACATAAGAAAATGCCTGTACTACCAAGTCAGGAATACGACAGTTGTTGTTCATTCGTTTGATGTCTTTTATCTTTTGATTTTGCCGTTTGATTAGACTAGTGACTGCCCATTTTGAATTTTCCTCGAAGTTCAGTATTTTTGTGATTTTACTTTTTATAATAAAAATACGTAAAGACAGGCTTTTTGTACAACATTTACTTGTGGGTACTATCTTATGATCTTAAAAAAGCTTCTGTCCAAGCTTGGTAAAAATACATGGTAGTTTAAGAAAGTTCTTAAAAGATTCAAAAACTTAAACCACACAGTGAATATTTGAGGTCTTTGAAGACGCCGCCGACAACGATTTTATGTATAGGATCGCTATGTCTCGCATTTGCGACAAAAGTGGCTGACACGACATAAAAAGGAAATGTTCAAAGACAACGATTGTCAAACATTATAATAATGACTTGCGAATACAGCACTTTATCTGCATTCTCATATGAAAACCAAGTTATGCTTTTTTTGTAACCTTTATTAGAGGCCGGTTACAATGGGGGACTTTCGTTTCTGCATTCTTTAACTTTTCGTACCATTTGTCTCTATAGGATTTGTACTTGTTGTCCATTATTCTCTATTCTTTATAGTTTTGCACATTATTATTCTCTATTCGATATTTTTGGGTCCATTTTTCTTTCAGTGTTTATAGTTTGTGCCCTTTATTCTTTATTCTGTAAACAGTTAACTCCCATCCCCACACCCTTCTTATATAAGTTGCCTTTATGTATTACAATAGGCATGATTGATTTATTTTGGGAGGTTATATAAAAAAAAACCATCTTTTAACCTATCAATATGCGTTCATTCTCAAAATGTCTTTAGATAATTAGTGGTTCTGTTTCAACTGACGTATACGTAATATATACTTTTATCAGAGACATATATATATATATATTCACTACTATGCATGGATCTGTTTTTATTTCTAACGCTTACATCAGTAAAGAGAGTCCTTGCTTACATACATGCGCATATACATGTAAGTAGTAAAATAAATATGAATATTTGTTTTATTAGAACAGAATTAAACAATTAATCAAAAGTATACAAAACAATATAACAAGCCGGAGATAAATATCTTTTAACCGGGAATGAGCTTAAAACTTGCAGGAAAATGGTATTTTGACGTTTTTTTCCATATGGGTCAGTTTGCACTTTTAGCCTTATCTCCAGCAACAACAGTAATCTAAAAAATATTTCATTAGCTAGATATAGGAAGATGTGGTATGAGTGCCAATGGTACAACTCTCCATCCAAATAACAATTCATAAAAGTAATTAAACCATTATAGGTCAATGTACGGCCTTCAACACGGAGCCTTGGCTCACACCGAACAACAAGCTATAAAGGCCCCAAAATTACTAGTGTAAAACCATTCAAACGGGAAAACCAACGGTCTAGTCTATATAAAAAACGAGAAACACATATAAATTACATAAACAATCAAACGACAACTACTGTACATCAGATTCCTGTGTGTGTGTTTGTTTCCTCCCTGTTTGTTGCCTCGCTTAGTATATTAAAAGTATTTATTAATAAAGAAATATAAACAATGAAGTTAAAAATTTTACATAACATTCAAATATGAGATTCGGAAACGACTTTGGGAAAACTTTTATCAAATCGTCTCCCGTAGATTGTTACTTTTCATAACGTAACAGAAAACATTTAAGAAAGTAAAAGAGAAAGAAAAAGAGAGAACGAAGAAAGAGAAGAAAATGATAGTTTACTTGCTTTTGTAATAATTTCTATGAATTATAATAGATAAATAAGCTAAATTAAACTGAGTTAAAATTTAATATTAACATGATTAATTTGCTCATGAATTATTTCTTGAGTAACATCAAAATAGATAAAAGATCCCCCTTTTACAGACAAAGAAGAAAGAAAATACAACATCAAATAACTTGTCTATGTGTGCGAAATATATTCACAACAGATGTTGCATGCCT
Source organism: Mytilus galloprovincialis (assembly GCA_037788925.1). Taxonomy (NCBI): domain Eukaryota; kingdom Metazoa; phylum Mollusca; class Bivalvia; order Mytilida; family Mytilidae; genus Mytilus; species Mytilus galloprovincialis. The sequence continues at coordinate 46,124,293 of CM075333.1, read as the reverse complement.
GAACACAGAACACGTGCATAATGGTTCAACTGAAGGTCAAAATACTTAACACGATATACCATTAACCAATCAAATCAAAAGTTTTGGTTCTTGCGCGTGCCTTGATAGTTGACCGTACATTTGATTTTGTGGCAAAAGCTTTTATATATTTTGAAAATTGCAAACATTTGCCATTTATCATTTCCTCGATTCTGAGTTACACGACAAAGGTAAGAAACTCTTTATATATTTTGAAGATTTTGAAAACATTGCGCAAATAGTTTACTATTTCTAGAGGTCTTTCTTGTTTTGTGGATGACTATACTCATCATTAAACTAGCTAAAGTGTGAATAAATAAATGTCAAGCTGATCTGGATATGAATATACATCATGTGTATATGTGAAATAGTAATTTGGACGTCAATATTTTTGTGTCAAATTGTACTATCTTGTTAAGCTCATAATGTTTTTATGATCATTTTATGACCGATGTGTATTAGATTTCTTGATAAGATTCACAGAATGAATTCACGTGTAAAGGAATGAATTTGGGTCATGTGTGTTGTTTTAATTAGTTACCATGTAGTAGATTAAGAAATATGAGATCTGCAGACGATAATGCTAGAATCCAAACGGAAGCACATTTGAGAAATAAAATAAATTTATTTTTTTGCATTTGTATATTTAAAGAAAGTTTTTAATGAAAACGTAGATATTTGTAATTGGTTATATTCAAAAATCAATTTTTATATTAATTTTTATTAATCTTATTAATTATTTTCCCGGGTTTTAATCACGTGGGTTAAGTGAAATTTTAGAGATTTTTGGGACTTGCGGCATACGCACGCTGACTGTTCAGATATCAAGAGGTATATTTTGTCAGTAGGAAAGATTCTCATGTAAAGGTCAGTTTGATAATTTTATTATATATGTAACTTAGTTACTTTATTGTATAGATGTTGTTTTATGTTATATTATTCTTGAAACTACCTTTTTTAGAATTAATATGTTTTTTATGAAATGCATAAGAATTGCTGAGTAGAAAAGCCTTGAAATTAAGTTTCATTATTTTCTAGAATTTGTTCGTAATGTTTTGTAAATCTATTATTTAGTTTTTTTCATCTTTCCCGAATTTGTTAAATATTATCTTCGTACTTTTCGTAAGCAGAAAATTGAGTAGTTAGATTTGTTAATTAATTAACTCTTTAACTTGTAATCAATTTTATTGTCCATTTAACGGTAAAGATTATTTTCTTCTCTTAATGTAAATTAAATAGTGATCGGTGGTATTCCCTATTGTTAAGGTTTATGTACCCTTCTATAGCCATTTTTGTACGAATTTTTCAAACCTCAATTGTATCAAAACTAAAGATATATAAATAATAGAGATAGGTCATTTAGTACATGTTCCAAGGGGAAACTTGATGCAAAGCATTATTTTTTACTGTTTCATTGCATTTGATAGAAAAAGAGGACTTTGTGGCAAATAAATCAAGATTTTTATAGAAAATCCACAGCCTTTAATACAGAGATTTATGTTATAAAATTTGAAACATAAATTACTCACTTGATTTTCTATGATGTGCTAGTGTTTATTTTTTTTACAAAACGTTCTAAGTAACCTGTAAATTCCAAAACACCTCGTACTGAGTCACTAAAGTCGAGCGCACCCTACAAGGTGTACTTGATTTTGACCATATTTATACTTGTCTTAACCAATAACTACATTTATAAACTTGTTTTAATGTAATCAATGCTAGCACTGCATGCAATAATCCTATATCTATCAGTCATCAAATTGCCAAATATGAGAGTACAAGGATAAAGGCTGTGGATTTTCTATAAAAATCTTGATTTATTTGCCACAAAGTCCTCTTTTTCTATTAAATGCAATGGAACAGTAAAAAATAATGCTTTACATCAAGTTTCCCCTTGGAATATGTACAAAATGGCCTATCTCTATTATTCATTATATCTGTAGTTTTGAAACAATTGAAGTTTGAAAAGTTCGTACAAAAATGGCTACAGAAGGGTACATAAACCTTAAATGATTATCTCAGGTCATGATTGTTTCTCACACACGTGTTGATAGTGATTAATGTAATCCGATTTTTCATGCGCTCAGCATGGGATATTGCTGAAACCTTCTCTTATCTTTGGTATGTTAGGAATGCAATACGTCACGATGGTAATGACGTGCAATAGATGCCGGCACATCCTACGGATTGTAAACATCCGGTAAATTGTAAACAAACGCACGTGCATTTGTTGACAACAGTAGTTGTGAAAGTTTAAGTATTACAGTTGTATTGTATTTTATAATTCTGTATATCTTTTGTAATCAGTTAGGTTTAGTTATTATATTAGTTGTTATTTGTTTAAACAGGTATAGAGAAATATTATTACGTAACAGAGGGAGTTCTCATTTTTGAACCTGAATTGTACCATACGCTGTCGGTATTTTTTTGGTTGAAATATATCTTATATGAATAATGATTTGTCTTTTCACTTTATTTCTTTAATGATATTATTTATTTAAAATAACTGAATGATGGGTAATTATGTCATTTAAAATTAAAACAAACTCTTTGTTTCTTTTGTTTGTTTATATATTTTGTGTACTTCTATTATAGTATAGTGATAGAATGCATTACACACTTTGTACTTTTAAATATTTTATTTCATAGTTTGTTACTTATTTAGTCTAATAAAATTGTAGTTAAAAATAATTCAAATTATTTTTTATGTTGACTAGGAAACATATTTACTGTTAATTAAATCGATGATAATTTCACGCTTATTGATAGTTGCTAAGAAGATGCATACGTTATGTTTATAATAATTGCTACATGTATTTTGATATTTTCATTTCATGTCAAATTATTTATGTATTCACTATTGTGTCTTTGTAGGACTTTACTTGCTATTACGATTAAAACCATGTCAACGTAAATAGTTTGTTATTCTGCCATGAAAGATCTCACTTTCACATATATATTATTAAATAAAGGGTGACGAAAAACGGCAAATCTTTAAATCAAATCAGTGAAAAAAACACTTTAAAATAATAACATGAATAACACTTTAAGAAAACGCGTTTTAACAGTTTGACATATATAGTTATCTGTTTGCAGTGTTCCCAGCAGTGTCTTAATGATTTAATCGTAAATCAGATATAGATGCTCTCTTTGACTTTGTTTACCAAAGAATTCCAAATTTTTCTATACTTGATAATCAGCATAAACGTATTTATTTATTAAACTGTGAAGACAATCAGGTCCTTAATACTGTTGGTAAATTTATTAAAGTGAATATGAGTTAGTAATTGTATTGTAACTGTATGTAAAAAAATGTTTGTATCTATGTATCTATGCAAATCAATATTCTTTTGCCTTATTCATGTATACTCTGTATGCCCCTTGTGGGCCCTTAATTGGAAATAAAATATGTTCTGTTCCGTATTCTTTTATAATGGACCAAGTGAGCGTTTCTCATCATCTGGCGTCCGTTGTCCGTTAACTATTACAAAAATCTTTCCTCTGAAGCAACTGAAACCAAATTTATCTAACATTAGCCACAATCATCATTGGGGTATATTATAGTTTTAAAAAATTGTCAGACGACCTCTAAAATCGCCGACAAGGCTAATAATAGAACATAAAGGGGGAGGGTTTGGCTTATATCTCTGAAACTGAAGCATTAAGAGTAACCTGAAATGGAGTTTTTATGTTCGACAGGTTTAGATCTATATATCCTGAAGTTTTCAGACGCCAAAAAAAATTGTTAATTTTTGTAATCCTTTTATCATTTTCAAAATCTTCTTCTCAGAAACTACTGAGACGACCCTGGTCACAAGTATCATAAGGTATCTTGTTTAAAAATTGTGTCCGATAACCATGCCTGCCAACCAACATGGCCAACATGGCTAAAAATATAATAAAACGCAGTGTTTGCCTATATCTCTGAAGCTAAAGCAAAAGTATAATTTTGCATTATTTCATGCATCAGTTGTAATAAAAAATATCCGGTGAGCGACACAGGATCCTTGGAGCCTCATGATGATAGTTTATGTACACAACCAACAACACTTTCGTCCATGACCTATGATCAAACTCACAAAAGTCCTGTGAAATTCTAATCTTTATAGAAATGTGTGTTATCATTTATTTAGAATTGTGTTCTATAGCAAAGAGCATAAAAAATTATTATACATTATGTTTATCATTTTCCACATCTTTGAAAAATATTTTTGATTGGCACATTTTGTAAATATATAAACTGTCTTTAAATGATACACATAGTTTGATAATGGTGAATGATAACATTCTGATGCCAATATTGATAATGACTTTATCATTTGTTATTTTATTTAAATTCCAGATTGCACAAGTGGTAGCAATAATCAACCTCGAGAAAAAGCAACCGGATGTTTCTGGGAGATTTAGTTACGAGGTATATGTTATGAAAGGATTTAGGACACTTTTAGAAATAATTAGAAATTGAAATAAAATAGAGCTTATTAAAATAAAAATTATATATTTCTAATTTATTAAGTCAGTTAAAAGTAAAAGAGAATATAAATATCAAATAACTTATTGGCATAAGCAAAATATAACAAGAAGAAAATACAAAGAAAAGAGTTCATCAGTCATAAGAGTAACATACATTATGTAAAATGCAAGATAAGCAAAAATAGTACAAGTCAAGAATCTTAATTAATAGGTTAGGTAGCACGTTTCAGAAGGTTGTTAGGTCGACGGACAGATGCGGAACGAATTGCTACTACGTCATAGGTTATAACCATATTCACAGAATTTGTAGATAGTGCAGCATCATGAATATTCAGCAATACATTACGGCACACAAGAATGTTATTAATAACCAATCAAAAAGCTGGATAACAATGATGACATACTCAAAATAAAATTGAGAATTTAATAAAATCTTAAATTATCTTTTAATATAAGGATCAGAATTTGGAATTCAAACGAAATATTATTTTATTAAATTAAAGAAATAATAATCAAAATGCTTTTCAAAAATAAATAAGTGCATTTTGCATATTATGAAATAACAAGTATTTTTGGCACCAAATTACGTTATTTGCAGAAAGGCTCAGTTTTAAACGGGAGAAAAATGATGTCATGCAGGTATTCATCGGGACCTATAAAAGAAAAATATTTAGGTTCGCGCTAACGGTTCATTCATCCTATGCCAACATTTTGAAATTTAGGTATAAAATTGTGTGAAATTTTTTTGGCATAGGTTGAATAATTTGTTACAGATTTTAACGTGTTGTAAAAACATAAATTAATTAGGGGCTAATCAATTTACAACCAGTTTAAACGTAGCGTTAAGGTATACTCATAGTACTGGTAAAAATGTAGGTAATTGTGTGGGCTTTTTCTCGTTTTGCCTTAGCTGTCAAAATAATTATATAAAATTAATCCCAGTTTGCATTAGTACAAATTTTCAGGTACACAAGAATCAACTAAGGCGAAATGGGAGCTTATGTAAACAACGTAAAAATTTAATATAATGCGCCCACGTGACCAGGAGAAAATTACGTCTATTTAGACAGCAAAAACAGTGCTAATGAAATTGGAATAAAAATAATCCTGGGTCACTTTGGCGCACCCAGTTGCTTAAATTAGTGGTTTTGAAGTTCATCCAAATAAACTTCAAGTATCAGGGAATTTTTTAACGCAATAATAAGTTTTCGGGCCTTATCGTACCTTGTCCTTTCACTTATATGATTATCCCAAACGTCACACTATTATCAGATATGATGCTGCATCTGCACAATCAACAGGTGTTATTTTGTTTTCTTGAGTCACTGGGGCCAGTTTCACAAAACTATCTCAGTAAGAAATGTCTTAGGATGGTTTTACGGCATATTTTAGTCCTTAGTGGATCTACAAAATGGTCCTAAATTTGACAATTTTTTAAAGTTGGTCACAAAGTAAGGACTACACGAGAGGTTTCTTATGATGTTCTTAGGATAGTCACACGTGTGTCTATATAAATTATACTCATTTTTATATTGATTTTGCAAACTATCTTATTATTATCCTATTATTCATTCGGATGATGGAGTTCCAAATTAGAGACACAAAATTTAACCATAAATTTCACAGCTCAATATAATGAATAAAAATAAACACGGAGGACTTTAATTTTAACTAAAACAAAGTCAATAAATTGAGCACTGCCCCACTGGAAAGTTGCTGCCTAATAAATGAACCAAAAAATCATTTTTTAGCTCACCTGGCCCGAAGGGCCAAGTGAGCTTTTCTCATCACTTGGCGTCCGGCGTCCGTCGTCGTCGTCCGTCGTCGTCGTCCGTCGTCGTCGTCCGTCGTCCGTCGTCGTTAACTTTTACAAAAATCTTCTCCTCTGAAACTACTGGGCCAAATCAAACCAAACTTGGCCACAATCATCATTGGGGTATCTAGTTTAAAAAATGTGTGGCGTGACCTGGTCAACCAACCAAGATGGCCGCCACCGCTAAAAATAGAACATAGGGGTAAAATGCAGTTTTTGGCTTATAACTCAAAAACCAAAGCATTTAGAGCAAATCTGACAGGGATAAAAATGTTTATCAGGTCAAGATCTATCTGCCCTGCAATTTTCAGATGAATCGGTCAATCGGTTGTTGGGTTGCTGCCCCTGAATTGGTAATTTTGAGGAAATTTTGCTGTTTTTGGTTATTATCTTGAATATTATTATAGATAGAGATAAATTGTAAACAGCAATAATGTTCAGCAAAGTAAGATCTACAAATAAGTCAACATGACCAAAATGGTCAGTTGACCCGTTTAGGAGTTATTGCCCTTTATAGTCAATTTTTAACCATTTTTCGTTAATTAAAGTAATCTTTTACAAAAATCTTCTCCTCTGAAACTACTGGGCCAAATTAATCCAAACTTGGCCACAATCATCTTTGGGGTATCTAGTTTAAAAAATGTGTGGCGTGACCTGGTCAACCAACCAAGATGGCCGCCACGGCTAAAAATAGAACAAAGGAGTAAAATGCAGTTTTTGGCTTATAACTCAAAAACCAAAGCATTTTGAGGAAATCTGACATGGGATAAAAATGTTTATCAGGTCAAGATCTATCTGCCCTGAAATTTTCAGATGAATCGGTCAATTGGTTGTTGGGTTGCTGCCCCTGAATTGGTAATTTTGAGGAAATTTTGCTGTTTTTTGATTATTATCTTGAATATTATAATAGATAGAGATAAACTGTAAACAGCAATAATGTTCAACAAAGTAAGATCTACAAATAAGTCAACATGACCAAAATAGTCGGTTGACCCGTTTAGGAGTTATTGCCCTTTATAGTCAATTTTTAACCATTTTTCGTAAATTAAAGTAATCCTTTACAAAAATCTTCTCCTCTGCAACTACTGGGCCAAATTAATCCAAACTTGGCCACAATCATCTTTGGGGTATCTAGTTTAAAAAATGTGTGGCGTGACCTGGTCAACCAACCAAGATGGCCGCCACCGCTAAAAATAGAACATAGGAGTAAAATGCAGTTTTTGGCTTATAACTCAAAAACCAAAGCATTTTGAGGAAATCTGACAGGGATAAAAATGTTTATCAGGTCAAGATCTATCTGCCCTGTACTTTTCAGATGAATTGGTCAATCGGTTGTTGGGTTGCTGCCCCTGAATTGGTAATTTTGAGGAAATTTTGCTGTTTTTGGTTATTATCTTGAATATTATTATAGATAGAGATAAATTGTAAACAGCAATAATGTTCAGCAAAGTAAGATCTACAAATAAGTCAACATGACCAAAATGGTCAGTTGACCCCTTTAGGAGTTATTGCCCTTTATAGTCAATCTTTAACCATTTTTCATAAATCTAAGTAATCTTTTACAAAATCTCCACTGAAACTACTAGGCCACAATCATCTTTGGGGTATCTAGTTTGAAAAATGTGTCCGATGACCTGGCCATTCAACCAAGATGGCCGCCACGGCTAAAAATAGAACAGGGGTAAAATGCAGTTTTTGGCTTATAACTATGAAACCAAAGCATCTAGAGCAAATCTGACAAGAAGTTAAATTGTTAATCAAGTCAATATCTATCTGCCCTGAATTTTTCAGATGAATTGGACATCTGGTTGTTGGGTTGCTGCCCTCCAATTGGTAATTTTTAAAGAAATTTTGCCGTTTTTGGTTATCTTGAATACTATTATAGATAGCGATAAACTGTAAACAGCAATAATGTTCAGCAAAGTAAGATCTACAAATAAGTCAACATGACCTAAATGGTCAATTGACCCCTTAAGGAGTTATTGCCCTTTATAGTCAATTTTTAACAATTTTCATTAATTTGGTAAATTTATGTAAATTTTTACCAAATATAGTTCTCTGTTACTAATGGGCAAAGTTCATTATAGATATAATTGTAAGAAGCAAAATCGTTCAGTAAAGTAAGAACTTCAAACACATCACCATCACCAAAATACAATTTTGTCATGAATCCATTTGTGTCCTTTGTTTAATATGCACATAGACCAAGGTGAGCGACACAGGCTCTTTAGAGCCTCTAGTTTTAATATTTATTTTATATTTTATATTGAAAAATTTATTGATTAAAAACAAAAGTTTCTGTTGAAGTATGGTATATTTGTATATTTTGTTGCTTGTTAAAGTATACTTCATATTAAATACAACAAAATAATGAACAAAATTATCATAAAAATTTGCATAAGTGAAATAGCTTTTTATCTCTTTTTTCTCAAGTATTTTTATATTTAAGTGTTTAATTTTAGAAATTAAGTCAATTGTTTTTATAATCATTTTTTTTTCAACACAATTCTGCTAGTATCAAGGTTTCGAATTCTATTTTACAAATTTTGTCTTTTATAATTTTTTAAATAATTCCATTTTCACTACAACACAATTTTGCAAAGACCTTATTTTTGTTTCCGAATTTTTAAAGAGTAATATTTTTAATGCTCAAATATACTGACTGTATATTACCTTTTATTAATTAAAAATTGTTATAACAACACCTATTGTATTTTGTTTGTAGGCATAGGTTGAATATATATTTATCAAATGTTGGCATACGGTTGAAGACACCGCGCTAACATCATTTTCCTCCCAGCAAAACTGAGTCCTCGTTGTTTATTCTTTTACAAAGGTAAGCTAGATTTATGTATTTGAAATTTAGGTATACGCATTTAAGATTAAAATGAAATAGGAAATAATATATAAGTAGTAATAAAAGAAAATATTTATTTATATAATTCAAGAAATATAATATATCAATTTGATTCTTTATTTAATTATTAAATAAATTAAATATTAACACTTTATTGTATTCGGATAAATCATTATAATAAATAATATCATGAGATTATTCACCCACAACAATAAATAGGATGATCATAAATAAGTTAAAAAGCAGATGTTTCATACGTACTGCATAAATGCATATAAATGGCATAGTTAATTGACATGGAATTCACGAGTTAATTGCAGCAATTTACGAAACAGGAATACTTGTAGTCAAGAGATCATTTTATTTGTTGTTATTGTGTATAATTAATGTATTGTAAATTATTTTGATCAAAAAGAAAGAAAAGAAAGAATAATTAAAAACATCATTTTCCTCCCAGCAAAACTGAGTTCTCGTTGTTTATTCTTTTACAAAGGTCGTTAGGCAGATTCCAACCTAGCACTACCGAGCTTTTCCCCAGAACAACAAAAGGTATGCTGCAGCAGTAGTGGTATTTGTCAATGACAGTCTGAGGGGTTATTTGGTCGAAGGGCATTAAGTTCCTTCGTTTATTGGTATTGGTCTAATGGATAGGTCAGAGAGTCGTTGGGACGAGGGACACTAAGTTCCGTCACAACATATATCTTATTATGGTAATTGTTATAAAAGAAAAAAGAAATTATTGAAATTTATTTAATAAACCGGATTTTTTTTACATTTACATTCAAATGATCATAATGTATTTTAAAAGATAAATGAATACCAAATAATAAGTAAATTGACATTGATTAATTGTTATTCTGTGTTTTCATGAAATTTCAAACATATGTACAAAAAGATATAATAATGTAGAATTTGTATAACTTTTGTGTCTATTTATTTTTGTTTAATAGTGTTTGTTTTCTTTTCGAAATTGGACGAAAAACGGTCTTATTCAATTTACACGGATACAAAGAATTGCTATGTTTCCGTTTTTGAATTTGGACCGTTTTGAAGACATTACATGCACATACATGTACGTGCAATTCTTCACCTTAGAGACTGAAATACTGGTGACTGTTCTTCAAGTTTTCCTTGTTATAGCGGTGTGTTTTCCTCCCATAGGCTGCACATTAAATTATACTTTTGTTTTATAAATGACTACATACCTACGGCTGATGAGCTTAAATTATAGCTCCCTTTATAAAAACGGTGAAATGAAAACAACCTAATTTAAGAAGCTAAGGTTTATTTAAATGATGTTTCATATCTTGACTTTTTACATCTGGAAATGGAAAATGAGGATCGATTGAAAACAAAACTTTACGACAAGAAAAGATGATTTCAGCTTCACAATTGTGAATTTTCCGTTAATATGCAGCAACATTCCAGCATCGCCTGCATAAGGAGTTCATATCTCCCAGTCGATGCGACATTACAGTGCTTATATTTTCTATCAATATTTATTTTATAGAGTGTTGCTGCTCAAAATTAATTATTTTAAAGATTTTATACCAAAAGTCATCCCTTCATAAGTTTTACTAACGCCATTATGAGTTGGTTGACCGTTATTGAATAGCTGTTTTACGGATATTATTCAATAATCGTAACTGCAATCCCCGTCCCATTCACCAAGATGTTATCTACCTCATTATACTTATATCAAGGATATTATTCAATAATCGTAACTGCAATCCCCGTCCCTTTCACCAAGATGTTATCTACCTCATTATACTTATATCAAGGATATGTTTCAATTAGCGTAACTGCAATCCCCTTCCCTTTCACCAAGATGTTATCTACCTCATTATACTTATATCAAGGATATGTTTCAATTAGCGTAACTGCAATCCCCGTCCCATTCACCAATATGTTATCTACCTCATTATACTTATATCAAGGATATGTTTCAATTAGCGTAACTGCAATCCCCGTCCCTTTCACCAAGATGTGATCTACCTCATTATACTTATATCAAGGATATGTTTCAATTAGCGTAACTGCAATCCCCTTCCCATTCACCAAGATGTTATCTACCGCATTATACTTATATCAAGGATATGTTTCAATTAGCGTAACTGCAATCCCCTTCCCTTTCACCAAGATGTTATCTACCTCATTATACTTATATCAAGGATATGTTTCAATTAGCGTAACTGCAATCCCCTTCCCTTTCACCAAGATGTTATATACCGCATTAAACTTATATCAAGGATATGTTTCAATTAGCGTAACTGCAATCCCCTTCCCTTTCACCAAGATGTTATCTACCTCATTATACTTATATCAAGGATATGTTTCAATTAGCGTAACTGCAATCCCCGTCCCATTCACCAAGATGTTATCCACCTCATTATACTTATATCAAGGATATGTTTCAATTAGCGTAACTGCAATCCCCTTCCCTTTCACCAAGATGTTATCTACCGCATTATACTTATATCAAGGATATGTTTCAATTAGCGTAACTGCAATCCCCTTCCCTTTCACCAAGATGTTATCTACCGCATTATACTTATATCAAGGATATGTTTCAATTAGCGTAACTGCAATCCCCGTCCCATTCACCAAGATGTTATCTACCTCATTATACTTATATCAAGGATATGTTTCAATTAGCGTAACTGCAATCCCCGTCCCTTTCACCAAGATGTTATCTACCGCATCATACTTATATCAAGGATATGTTTCAATTAGCGTAACTGCAATCCCCGTCCCATTCACCAAGATGTTATCTACCTCATTATACTTATATCAAGGATATGTTTCAATTAGCGTAACTGCAATCCCCGTCCCATTCACCAAGATGTTATCTACCGCATTATATTTATATCAAGGATATGTTTCAATTAGCGTAACTGCAATCCCCTTCCCATTCACCAAGATGTTATCTACCTCATTATACTTATATCAAGGATATGTTTCAATTAGCGTAACTGCAATCCCCGTCCCATTCACCAAGATGTTATCTACCGCATTATACTTATATCAAGGATATGTTTCAATTAGCGTAACTGCAATCCCCTTCCCTTTCACCAAGATGTTATCTACCGCATTATACTTATATCAAGGATATGTTTCAATTAGCGTAACTGCAATCCCCGTCCCATTCACCAAGATGTTATCTACCTCATTATACTTATATCAAGGATATGTTTCAATTAGCGTAACTGCATCCCCGTCCCATTCACCAAGATGTTATCTACCGCATTATACTTATATCAAGGATATGTTTCAATTAGCGTAACTGCAATCCCCTTCCCATTCACCAAGATGTTATCTACCTCATTATACTTATATCAAGGATATGTTTCAATTAGCGTAACTGCAATCCCCGTCCCATTCACCAAGATGTTATCTACCGCATTATACTTATATCAAGGATATGTTTCAATTAGCGTAACTGCAATCCCCTTCCCTTTCACCAAGATGTTATCTACCGCATTATACTTATATCAAGGATATGTTTCAATTAGCGTAACTGCAATCCCCTTCCCTTTCACCAAGATGTTATCTACCGCATTATACTTATATCAAGGATATGTTTCAATTAGCGTAACTGCAATCCCCTTCCCTTTCACCAAGATGTTATCTACCGCATTATATTTATATCAAGGATATGTTTCAATTAGCGTAACTGCAATCCCCTTCCCATTCACCAAGATGTTATCTACCGCATTATACTTATATCAAGGATATGTTTCAATTAGCGTAACTGCAATCCCCGTCCCATTCACCAAGATGTTATCTACCGCATTATACTTATATCAAGGATATGTTTCAATTAGCGTAACTGCAATCCCCTTCCCTTTCACCAAAATGTTATCTACCGCATTATATTTATATCAAGGATATGTTTCAATTAGCGTAACTGCAATCCCCTTCCCATTCACCAAGATGTTATCTACCGCATTATACTTATATCAAGGATATGTTTCAATTAGCGTAACTGCAATCCCCTTCCCTTTCACCAAGATGTTATCTACCGCATTATACTTATATCAAGGATATGTTTCAATTAGCGTAACTGCAATCCCCTTCCCTTTCACCAAGATGTTATCTACCGCATTATTCTTATATCAAGGATATGTTTCAATTAGCGTAACTGCAATCCCCTTCCCTTTCACCAAGATGTTATATACCGCATTATACTTATATCAAGGATATGTTTCAATTAGCGTAACTGCAATCCCCTTCCCTTTCACCAAGATGTTATCTACCTCATTATACTTATATCAAGGATATGTTTCAATTAGCGTAACTGCAATCCCCGTCCCATTCACCAAGATGTTATCCACCTCATTATACTTATATCAAGGATATGTTTCAATTAGCGTAACTGCAATCCCCTTCCCTTTCACCAAGATGTTATCTACCGCATTATACTTATATCAAGGATATGTTTCAATTAGCGTAACTGCAATCCCCTTCCCTTTCACCAAGATGTTATCTACCGCATTATACTTATATCAAGGATATGTTTCAATTATCGTAACTGCAATCCCCTTCCCTTTCACCAAGATGTTATCTACCGCATTATACTTATATCAAGGATATGTTTCAATTAGCGTAACTGCAATCCCCTTCCCTTTCACCAAGATGTTATCTACCGCATTATACTTATATCAAGGATATGTTTCAATTAGCGTAACTGCAATCCTCGTCCCATTCACCAAGATGTTATCTACCTCATTATACTTATATCAAGGATATGTTTCAATTAGCGTAACTGCAATCCCCGTCCCTTTCACCAAGATGTTATCTACCGCATTATACTTATATCAAGGATATGTTTCAATTAGCGTAACTGCAATCCCCTTCCCTTTCACCAAGATGTTATCTACCGCATTATACTTATATCAAGGATATGTTTCAATTAGCGTAACTGCAATCCCCGTCCCATTCACCAAGATGTGATCTACCTCATTATACTTATATCAAGGATATGTTTCAATTAGCGTAACTGCAATCCCCGTCCCTTTCACCAAGATGTTATCTACCGCATTATACTTATATCATGGATATGTTTCAATTAGCGTAACTGCAATCCCGTCCCTATCATTAGGATGATCTCGGGTGCTCCGGAAGAGTATGCAGATCTACCGCATTATACTTATATTCATGGTAGTACTTACATGAGTCACACGATCTTCATACTCTTCCGGGGCACTTGAGATCATTCACAGTTTCATGTGTTGTTCGTGTAGCTGGTCTCAAGTTTCTATGTTGTGTTTTGTTTACTGTTTTTATTTTTTTTATCTATGGTGTTTTCAGTTTATTATAAGTTTGAATGTCCTTTTGGTGTCTTTCACCTCTCTTTCATAACTATTGAGATAGCTGGGTCATCATCAGTCTCTACAATGTAGGATTCCTACATATTAAGATACCAACTACATCATAGTTTTTGGAAAGATTAGAACTTGTTCTAAATCTTAACTTAGGCACTGGCCTCCCTTACAACACGACAGGTTAGCTACTGTTACTAAATGTATTCACACTGAAATATAGTTCCCTATGGTTCTCATGTATGTGCACAATATACAGACATAAACTGAAAAAAATGGGTATATTTTTTTAGCAGTTCATTTAAGAATAATTGTATGTCATTAATTAAGGTGTGTTGATGTGCAGGTTTTTTTACAACATTTTGATTAGGTAATTGGGTATTGATATCATACTAGTATGATTGACAACTGTCATTATCACCAAACACTCAGAGACAAGGTAGACCTTTAATTACAATACCCCACCTTCTAAATTGTCAATCAAATTGACCACATTACTTATCAACCTCAGTCTCACATAATTATACAGATCCTCCAATACACATCTGAATATACAAATATTTGACCTCATGATTGATTACACAAATGTGTATATTAGATGTTTGATATATATATAAGGATGATAGATTTATTTATTGCCTATTACTTTTGATCTACATTACATAAAGTGATTCTGTAAATGATGTCTGAAAGATGAATAATTAATGGATTAACAAAATCTTTAAAAAAAAAAAATGAAATATGAATATAAATAAGAATATATAAAAGGTATTCAAGTAAGGCCTATAATGTACTTGATTAATTTACAATAATCTGACATCTGTAATTAATCAACAATTTAGATTAGTTTACTTATATTTTGTTTTATCAGGAATTGGCTTGAAACAGTTTTAAAATTTTAAAACTTTTAATTATAACAAACCATTGTTTATTAGTTTATTCCCTATCAATCATTGTGTCTATTTTCTTCTTATGGTATCCAGTTATCCATCAGATTTTTGATGATTACTAACTGCTGCGCATGCGTAGGATAATAATAAATAAATATTTACAAAATAAGAGTGCCAAAAAATAAACAAAAACTAACATGACACGTGGTGATTTGTATTTTTATTAGAAGTGAATATATATTTTTGCAATCAAGAAAGAATCCACATTTCAATAAAATAAGTTTTTCAATTTGTTTACGTTGAAAAAGTACATTTTCAATGCCTGTGTTGAAAAATACTTTAAAAATTGATCAAAAAGCACTCTACAACTTTTTATCTTCAAATGTCACATAACCTATGTTTCAGCTTACAAAATGCTCCAAACCAACATTTTTAGATTATTTTTGTTGACACTTTAAAGTTCTTAGCTGTTGGTCTAGATTTTATGTTTTCAAGGATAGTTGGTAACATTTACTAGAAGAATTTTTGATTTGCATTTTTTTGTTTTTTTGAAACATGTTCAGAACAGACAACAATATTTGGATAAGATATAAACTGCAGTTTAAATAAAATTTTGCGAATTAAGACTGGAGACCAATATTATTTAATTTGAGCTCATTTTATCCTCATACTGGAAAAACACTTTTCCTTCTAAAGACCTGCAATTTTCAGCAATAGTGCTTTATTAATGTTCTTTTTTTCTTCTCTTGAACTTATTCAAACTACTCTTCTAATCTTTCCATGAGTGATATCCATCACTTTGATTTATTCACAGAAACGAGATATAACGCGCCCCTTTTTCAATTTTGTTCTGTATTCAGCGACAACCCGGTTAAACATTCTACATTTTTACTATTTTTTTGTTACACAGTTTAAAGTGTCGTAAATGGATTAAACTCATGCCCTCTACTAGCTGCGGAACCGTAGCTCTTATGTCCGTAGCTAGCCCTCTACGACCCCAACTATATGCAAGCACCGATAAATACAGCTTTCTGACAATATCTAAATGTACATTTTCAGCATGCAGTTACATAACTTGAAAACCCGAACAGAGGAAGGGAGGAACAAGAAAAGGAATATAATACAAAGAAAAACATTTATCAAGATTCGCACAGTCATGTTGACAGTTAACGGAGTAAAAGGTACTACATATGTATAAATGTTAAAGTAAATTCTATCAAAACAACTAAAGTGCACCCTGTACATGACTACATGTGTAGTACAGCTTGTACAACTTTTCCTTGCTCCAAAATTTGTTCAACTCATTAAATTAGTCGATATTTTACATGTTCTAGAAAACACTACATTTAGTTACCAAGCCTAAAGAACATACATTTCAAGAGGTAAAATAGACGAAATATGTTTTTAAATCGAGGTAAAACTAAGAAGTAAAATTAACACAAAGGAGAAGTGTCATTGGATACATTTAACTTGTGTTTAATAAACTTTTTATTACTGAAATCCAGAAATTCTCACGTTTTCTTGATTTTTTTACTTTTTTGCCCAAAAATGGTGAAAAAATGCCAAAAGTGTTAGAAAATAACATTTTATGGCAAAGTTATGTTAGTTTCACCAGGAAATCCTTCACAGTACTAGTTTTGAGATTGGGCCAAAAATGGCCCTTAATGACCCTTCTCCTTTAGCTTGCTTTACCATATAAAAAAGAAGATGTGGTATGATTGCCAATGAGACAACTATCCACAAAAGACCAAAATGACACAGACATAAACAGCTATAGGTCATCATACGACCTTCAACAATTAGCAAAGCCCATACCGCATAGTCAGCTATAAAAGGCCCCGATAAGACAATGTTTACAATTTATTGAAGATGAGAAACTAGATTTCCCGGAATATGCCGATAGCTCACAACCATCTTGGATTCAGCAGGGATTTTAAAACATCACATCGTCATTATGAAATCATTACCCTTACAACTCATTTTTCTGCACATTTATACAATTGTGAAGAAATTCTACCAAGACAACTTGAAATGCTTTCAATTTACTATTAAAAATAAGTATACCAACCAGTTTCTTCAAGTTCAATCGTACATTCGAGTTTCACCATTGAGAGCTTACATACAACATCGCCTAATAAAGACACCTTTTTGCGCGTATGTCATAGTAGTACATTACAACATTAAATATCCGGTGAGCAAAAATGGGAAAAAAACCAAATAATCCTAAGCCTATCGCTGAAGGTTCAGGCTACAGAGAACGAAATAAAGTAAAAATGAAACCACCAAATTATTCAATTTACCCAAATACCTCTTAAATATTATAAAAAAATAAGGAATGCTACTGCCAGGACACTAGTCTCAATTTATTTTTCTCTTCACAATTTTTTTTTTGCTCTATTTTTTTTAAAGATATACCAAAATTTTATGAAAATCATTTATTTTCAGAAATGAAGATCACATGTAAAGTCGACAATAGGACAGTGTGTGCAACGGCAGCTTGCACACAGATTTCTCCCACATTTCAAGGATTAATTCGTTTTAGGTGCACAAATTGTGATTTTATGAGTATTTATGAAATAATTGACGTAATAAAATTGGCTGCCTTTCTTAAAATAGATTCTTTTAATTTAATGTATATTTTTCAAAAATTTAAGATTGATTATGAAAAGGCTTTTTATTATATATGTTCAATTGTACAATTAAAATTAGGTGGATATTTAGACATAAGTAATTTTATTTTATACGATATAACTAATGCAAGAATGAGAGTGTTAAACTTTTGTTCTATGATTCTTAAATTATTTTTACAATTAGTAGGAAGTTTTCTACTTTATACACTTATAAATTTGATCACCGAACGAAAAAACTAATGTGTAGATGCATTGTATGCAAATAAAATTGAGAATGGAAATGGGGAATGTGTCCAAGAGACAACAACCCGACCAAATAAAAAACAACAGCAGAGGGTCACCAACAGGTCTTCAATGTAGCGAGAAATTCCCGCACCCGGAGGCGTCCCTCAGGTGGCCCCCAAACAAATATACACCAGTCCAGCGAAAATGAACGCCATACTAATTTCCAAATTGTACACAAGAAACTAAAATTAAAATAATACAAGACTAACAAAGGCCAGAGGCTCCTGACTTGGGACAGGCGGAAAAATGCGGCGGGGTTAAACATGTTTGTGAGATCTCAACCCTCCCCCTATACCTCTAACCAATGTAGTAAAGTAAACGCATAACAATACGCACATTAAAATTCAGTTCAAGAGAAATCCGAGTCTGATGTCAGAAGATGTAACCAAAGAAAATAAACAAAATGACAATAATACATAAATAACAACAGACTACTAGCAGTTAACTGACATGCCAGCTCCAGACTTCAATTAAACTGACTGAAAGATTATGATTTCATCATATGCACATCAGGCACAATCCTTCCCGTTAGGGGTTTAGTATCATACTATAGCCGGGTGAAATGTCGTTCCGGCTAAATGTGAATCAAGAAGGAAGAATTCGCTCCTTAAACTTTTATTTCAGCAGTCCGGCAAGACCGAACAACAAACTCCAAACTAAATGTCATGTAACATACAAACAATATCAATATATATATAAGCACAAGCAATTAAAGGATTAAGAAGATTAACAGATGACAAATTAGAAATAACAATAGATTAAAAGAGTAATTAGTGTCCTACACGTATTTGTGAATTATAGTCTAAACTGTCACAGAGAATTAAATAATGAAATAAATAGAGTAAATGCATTTAAGACCTTTGTCCAAGATTATGACACATCATCCGTGTAAAACACTTATGCCTGAATTTACGACAAAGTCTAGAATAATAAAATCAATGCAAAACCTAAATATACATTAAAACAATTGAAATACTATTTATATAAAATGTTGTTTAAAAACTATTTTCATTGCACAGTTCCAAATTGTCCGGTCATATATTCCCGCGGTCCCTGAAGACACGACCCGGGTCTTAATATTATATTCATCTGAAATTGTTTCGAAAGTTTCTTCTGTGATTGTGACGTCCTCGGTATCGATAGTTTTGATTTGAAGGATTATCTTCTCTTGCATTTTTTCGAAAATTGTCCAGTTCATCTTCTAGTGTTGTGATTCGATTCCACATACGTTCTTTGTCGCGCTGTAATTGGTATTGCTGGTCGATTGCTTCACATCTTTGATCGTAAATCCGAAGATTAGCTTCTTTAAGATCAGTAATGCTTTCCCGTAATTTTTCCATTTCTGTTTTATCATCTGCACCTTGTTTTTGAAGTTTTTCTAGATTGCGAACGACACTGTCATGCTTTTGATTTATATCTTTAAACTTCTTCTCATAATGCACACTTTTGATTTTAAATCTTACTCTCTCTGAATTCACTCGGTCGTGCCTGAGTCTAACGTTATCTATAAATTCCCTATCATAATTTAAGGTTGGAAAGAAGTCCATCAGTTCTATTGTATTCAGTTCCGCACATGGAAACATTGACATTGCTTTCTGTTCTTTGAATTTCTTCATCCTTTCTGCGTCCCGACGTAACTTGGATTTAGATTTAACTTTTACAACTTTCACGTCCGGTTGTTTATGAAAGTTGCACATTCTGGCGTAATGTCCAAAACTTCTGCACTTATAGCAAAATGACGTTTTTGCTATACATTGTCTAAAATGAAATTTATTGTTTACAGTCTTTCCACAAAACTTACATAGGCAGTTGTCCATATGTTGAAAGTTTCTTGTCTGACAGGTAGTTCCATGATCAGGCATCTGGTATCTCCAGTCTCGGCCAAAATTTCTGTTTCTCTTCGTATCCATTTTTATGTTTGCTGGGGTCAGCTTCACAGGTAAAACAAGGTATCCGAAAGATCCGTTGCCCGGGTCCTAACACCAGATATAGCCGGGTGAAATGGCGTTCCGGCTAAATGAGAATCAAGAAGGAAGATTTTGCTCCTTAAACTTTAATTTCATCAGTCCGGCAAGACCGAACAACAAACTCCAAACTAAATGTCACGTAACATACAAACAATATCAATATATATAAGCACAAGCAATTAAAGGATTAAGAAGATTAACAGATGACAAATTAGAAATAACAATAGATTAAAAGAGTAATTAGTGTCCGACACGTATTTGTGAATTATAGTCTAAACTGTCACAGAGAATTAAATAATGAAATAAATAGAGTAAATGCATTTAAGACCTTTGTCCAAGATTATGACACATCATCCGTGTAAAACACTTATGCCTGAATTTACGACAAAGTCTAGAATAATAAAATCAATGCAAAACCTAAATATACATTAAAACAATTGAAATACTATTTATATAAAATGTTGTTTAAAAACTATTTTCATTGCACAGTTCCAAATTGTCCTGTCATAATACCATCATAACATATATGAGAAGAACATAACCTGTGTCATGCCAACAACTGTTTTTAGAATAAATGTGTTTAGTTCCGATGCAAAGACCTTATCAGTGACTCAATATTAACGCCAAAATATGCAATCTTTAATGACTTGACAACAGTATCGTAATTATATCCCTTCTTAATAAGTCTATTCAAAGGTTTTGTAAGTTTCTGAGGTGAATACTGACACCTTTGTGCTTTATAAAGAATATTACCATAAAAAATTGGATGTGAAATACCTGAACGTATTAGAAGTCTGCATGTTGAGCTATATTTACGAATGATGTCTTTATACCGATGATAAAATTTAGTAAATGTTTTGACTAGTTTGTGATATCGAAAACCCTGGTGTAATAATTTTTCAGTAATACATAAATTTCTCTCGTTAAAATCGAAAACATTGTTACATACACGAGCGAATCGTACAAGTTGAGATATATAAACACCGTAAGATGGTGACAAGGGAACGTCACCATCTAAAAACGGATAATTAACGATAGGAAATGAAAAATCATCCCTTTTATCATAAATTTTAGTATTCAGCTTTCCATTAGTGATATAGATATCAAGATCGAGAAAAGGGCAGTGGTCATTGTTAGTATTAGCTTTATTTAAAGTAAGTTCAACAGGATAAATTTCATTAATATACATACTGAAGTCGTCATTATTGAGAGCCAAAATATCATCCAAATATCTAAAAGTATTATTAAATTTGTTTATCAGATGTTGTTTCGATGGGTCTTTGCTTATTTTTGTCATAAATTGTAACTCATAACAATACAAAAACAGGTCCGCAATAAGTGGTGCTCAGTAAGTCCCCATTGGAATTCCGATAATCTGACGATATACGGAATCTCCAAAGCGAACAAAAATGTTATCTAGTAAAAATTCAAGGGCATATATAGTATCAAAGCATGTCCAATTAACATAGTTTTTTTGTTAATTGCTACTAAAAAATGACCTAAAAGAGTTTGAACATATATATTCACATTCTGATTTTTTGAATGCCCATTTTATTAGGTGTGTCAAATGTCTTAGACAAGTCCTTTTAAATTATTTAAATCAAATATCAAATTAAATTCTTTAATAATTAAAATGTATATTCCTTTTATTTCTTTGTTTGAGGTGATGCGGTGTTCATCATTTCCACACAATAAATTAATAATGTATCATCTACTTTCAGAAATGGAAACAACTTGCTTATTTAAAAATTCACACGAAAAAGCAACACCATCACTCATTATGATAGCGCCGATTTTCCAATGACTATTGAAGTTTCGGGAAAACGAAATTGATTTATCTGAGTTTTGTAAAAACAAATTTCATATCATGCTTTTATATATACCAATAAAAGATTCAGTTTAAATCAAGCGAAAATACTTACCATAAAGAGATCAATGATATCATTCATTACCTTCATTTTTAAATTTTGATGCAAAGATTTGATGTGGATAATATACAAATTTCATATCAGTTTTGAAAACGCAAGTAATAATATGAATACTATTGAACAAAATTAATTTAAATCCAGAGGATACCCGGAACCAGCTAGGAATATAAAATATGAAATTATTTAAAGTGGAGTATTGAAGCATATTTTTTTTTATTTCAGGATTGTAAAATATTATTTTCAATGAATAAAAATGTATAGATATAATAAAGAGAGAGGGCTCGCGTGTTACAGTACATCCAGAGACAGATCTCCAATAATTCGCAGGTGGAAGAGGATCGGCACCGATTGATTGTTAAATTTATTATTATTGTGGATGCATTACATATTTTGTGTAGTATATATGTATTTATGTTTCATTTAAGCATATTAAAATATAAAATCATAACTACAAATTCTGACAAATAAGATAGCCAAAAAAAAAAAACAAAACCAAAGTATTCTTCAAAATTATTCAAAGTACAAAATTTAGAACGGAAACATAAAAAAGAAGATGTGGTATGATTGCCAATGAGACAACTATCCACAAAAGACCAAAATGACACAGACATTAACAACTATAGGTCACCGTACGGCCTTCAACAATGAGCAAAGCTCATACCGCATAGTCAGCTATAATAGGCCCCGATAAGACAATGTAAAACAATTCAAACGAGAAAACTAACGGCCTTATTTATGTAAAAAAATGAACGAAAAACAAATATGAAAAAATATGGAAAGTCCATTATAAAATGGAAAAATCAAAGCTCAAACACATCGAACGATGTCATTGAAACTCATACCACATCTTCCTATTTTGTTATTAATCACTATCAAACAAACAAATATGTCTACAAAGAATAAAAATTTGCATATATACAAGAATCAAACAAATTAACAAAGCACAATATCACAACTGCAGGATGTACAAAATCCAAGCCACGCCAAAAGGATTTTTACAATCAATACAGTTTTGGTATCTTTCGATGAACTTTTGTATTTATAAAAAAGGACGAAACGTGTTTCACCTAACCCTGGTACTTACTGCTCAGACACTGATGACGTTTTATACAGTCCGAGTACCAACAGAAAGCTTTTGAATACCGAATGAGTTTTAAAAAGTATATCCAATATGCGGTTGACGTAGGCATATTGATGTAAAGGTAGGGGAATTTTCATAAATTCAAAATTCAAGTTGTCTCGTTTGTCATATTCGGATAATGAGATGACCGCTAATGTCAAGTTTGGGTATACGTATAAAAATGAGGCGAAGGAAGCATGTCAATTGTTTCTATAATTTCTAGTTTAAAAGGATGTATAAATGGAACTCAATCAAATAATTTCTATTGTTAATGGAAAAAGCATCATCAATATATCTGAATGTTAATAAAACTATTAATTCAAATTGTTCAGAAGTAATCAGGATTTGGATAACTGTGTTGGAAAAGGCTGTCACAGGTGATCACTTGTTTATTCAACTTGTTGTCATCATAAATCTTGTCTCCCTGTGACATCATTTAATGTAACCTATAACAGTACTTTTTACTGGCAAGGATCATCCCTACCGATGTCACTTGCTTATCTTTTGAGTTGTTTTTCTGGGTTTGGTGGAATCCTTTTATTGACTGCTGTTTGTCTTTTTGTCGTGAATGTGTGCTATTCCACTGGATAGAATAGGACATGATAGTGGTGACACGGACTCTATTAAAACACTATATAGCTAGTTCTAAATGCTAAAACTGAAGTTACATCTTCAAATATTTTACGGATTAGATTGTACGTTGGTTAACTATTATGGACTATATGGGTCATATATAACCACGGCCACGTGTTTCTATAGTCAAAATTGCATCTGTTTTGACATCGACGACAAAGAGTAATTATCAACTTTGAACTGACCAAGAAATCATCACGAGTGGAGTAAGTAAAGCATAATCTGCCTTCCTTTCTTTAGCACATGATATCACATAGCCTTTGTTGTTGTCCCTGTGGATAACATGGATAAGTCTTTATATCATGAACATGTAAGTAGATTTAGTGAACTTGTTGTTGTTTGATATTGACACTGGTGTGTTAGTTTGTCCTTGACATCTGAGTTTTCTATCTCTGCTTGGTATCTTCTGCTTCTCCATTACAGAAAGTTGCAAACGAATATTTACATTTTCTTACCAAACATAACAAAGGTTGTTGTTATGATGCTTCTACCACTTTTCAATCCCAAATGAAATCAAAGGCGATGAAACCAAGAATGTTTTCCCAGTTCACTGATGCCCCACTCGCAATATCATTTTCTATGTTCAATTGACCGGGAAATTGGAGAAAAAAACTATAATTTGGCATTAAATATAGAAAGACCATATCAT
Source organism: Mytilus galloprovincialis (assembly GCA_037788925.1). Taxonomy (NCBI): domain Eukaryota; kingdom Metazoa; phylum Mollusca; class Bivalvia; order Mytilida; family Mytilidae; genus Mytilus; species Mytilus galloprovincialis. Next base: position 46,099,709 of record CM075333.1, on the reverse strand, counting down.
AGAGAACATGTGTACTAAGTTTCAAGTTGATTGGACTTCATTTTCATAAAAAATTACCTTGACCAAAAACTTTAACCTGATGCGGTACGAACGGACGGACGGACGGACGCACAGGCCAAAACAAATAATGCCCATCTACTCTCGTGAATCATAAAAATAACACGAGGTAAATTCAAAACAATTTTGAAGTCAAATTAGGACAAACTTATACCATGGAAGGCATGTGTAGTACATTTTGGATCATATATGAATTTTAAATTCAAATTCATTTCAAAATGTTAGAATTGGTAATTGTATCTTTATTTATAAGTGTGTCTTTTTCAAGTATAAGTTAAGATATATATTGATCATATTTATGTATAGAAATATTTAAAAATATTTTTCATTTGTAATTGAATAAATATTAAATGAAGCTAATAAATGTACAAGATTAAAAAGAGCTGTATCAAAAAATAAAATAAAGTACGAGACATCTCTTCACTAGCATGACTAGAGACCAACATGAAGCATATGTAGACTATAAGTCACCGTACGATATTCAACAGAGAGCAAAACTTTAAACTCATAATGAGTTGTAAAAGGCTAAAAAATAACAAATATTTCACAATTCAAACGAGAAAGTGACTTCTTGATTAATGTACAAAGCAATAAACGAAAAAATATATGATATACAACAACAAACAAAACCAACTGAATTACATGCACCTGATATGGGAGATGCAATTACATAATTTGGCGTGGTTTAATACGATTGTAGGACAATACCCATCCCTAACCTGGGACAGTTGTATTAGAGTACAGACAAATAAGTCCTGAAAGTACTATCAAACATTTTTACATGGTTTCTTTTTTCGCTTCTGATTCCTGAATACATGTTTTCGGTTAAATCTCTTCCTTTGGCAAAAATCTTAGGACAGTTGATTTTCCACTCCTAGGAATGTACTTCAGATTTGTCTCAATAAGGATTGCGTTCTGAAAATAAGAATTGTTTTGCACGTAATACAACTAATCTACATATTAATCATAAACATATTTAGTTTTATATTCATGTAATTCTTCAAATATTCAAATTAAGAAAAAGTAACATAAACAATTTTACTGATTGTGTCCTATTCCCGTTTTCCGATTTCTAGCTATTGTTTTGGTGCTGTCCAATTTAAAATCATTAACATATAAAATGCGTGACTAGCCTTCGTTGAAGCAATGTAAAAAGTAAAATCACAAAAACACTGATCTCCGAGGAAATTTCAAAACGGAGAGTCTCTATTCAAATGTCAAAATCAACCTGGTTTTATAGCGCTGAACCTGTCACTTGTATGACAATCGCATCAAAGTTCATTTATTTAAAACTGGACATTATTAGATATTAACAATAACGTAACATTCATTTTCTTTTGAATTGACGAAATAAAAGTAAATGTCGGATATGTGGCAATGAAATATCAACATAACGAGGAAAGATTGAAATACAATTTTGATCCGGCATATAGTATTTATTGATAGACAGGTGTCTTTTCAAAATAATTAGTAAAAAATAATAGTGAATAAAACAGAAACAAAGATCTGCAATCACAACCATATTCTCCATAATAACAAAATACATTAAAAGAGCATTTACTGTCAAGTCCGTTCACCGGTTCGACCCAAGTCGTCCCATATTTGATTAATAAATTGATAAAACTTTTTAATAAAAAATCTAGAATAAACAATTTAAGACTTATGGAGTGAGACTTAATAATATGTATCTACATTTCGTTTGTATTTTCGTCTAAACTCAATCTAATCAATCAACGAAGTGTGATCCGTAGTCATTCAATATTCTATAAACAGAGATATAGATAAAGATAGATAACGAACACGTGCAATTGGGTTTTTCTAGGTCTGTTTGTTTTCAAATCACACATAACTCTGAACTCTAACATAAAGGTATAATAGGTTATTTGTGTCCTCCATAAATTTTGGAGACAACACTCATCATAGATTCCAGTATAAAAACTGTGTACGCCGACCGCATTTCTCCAACAACAGACTCATCGGCGACGCCGAAAAAACAAGTTTAAAGTACGAAGTTGAACACCATTGAAGACCAACAATTATAAAAGTTAAATTTTGATCATTTCGATTAATATAAATATGTGTTTTTATTTAATTTTGTTCATTCGAATTCATGCATTGAAGACTTTTTTTTGCTCTTTAATATTTTATATTAAAAGTTTATATTTGCATTCAGCTATCAAAATTACATACAGATAAGACAAATCGTTGTGTCATCATTATCTGTTATGTTTAAAAATATATGTAGTAGACGTATCAAGCTCTTTTCAAATCTGAAAACAAACTGTCTTTTTAGGTTTTAATGCATATGACTGGAACTAGCACCACATTGTTTCTATCGGATTTGAAATATTATAATTACAACGTTCTTTTTTTTTGAAAATGAATAATATTTCCCGTTAGAGTAATGCAGTGATGTGCACTAAGTTTATATCACATGGTTGTTTCATTAGAAAAAAAACACGCACTTATTAAACTTCCTAATATACTTGACCTGCGTCGCATGTCTAATGATCTGTTCATTGTATTTTATTATGATTCAACTGAGTTCGTTTAATTATGGACTTATTGTTAGGTAATGCCAAAAAATATTTCCGTATTGAGGCATTTAAATTATACTTTTCAATCGACATCTTTCTATCTTTGATAATTTATGCAATATTACTTGTTTATGGAATGTAGGCGGTTTTACAATTTTTCTCTCTCAAATAAATGAGTTTTCAATGAAGTGGGTATGCAGTTTATCAAATCGATAATTTTTAAGTTTATTTCAAATTTTACAAAGTTTAACTTCCTCAATTTAATATGTAAACGAAAAAAAGCGGATTAGTTTTACCTTCTTTAGTTTCAGTTCAGGTTGTACGAATTGAAAGTTGTCCATTATTGGTAGTGGAAATCCTCTTTTACATAGACCTAAAACAGACAAGTATACATGGTATATGAACGTGTGTTTATCAACACGATAAATGCCTCGAGTGTAATAAGAAATGAGTATCATACATGTATCTATCCTTCTTTGGGTTTGTGGTCCTTAATCATTCGATGTGTGTGCAAAAACTTGTCATTTCTCTTCTCCCTATTTAGATACGGTGTTGCTATTTTTTGAACAAATGGATTTTAACCCATATCCCCTCATCCCTTTTGCACATTTTATTATTTTTTTATATTTTTTTGATACTCTTCTGAACAAAGATGACAGACAACACTTCTGATATTCTTTTAGGGTTTTAAAATCATGAAGCTCATAAACATTCATTTAGATTTATGAGTTTGACTGTCCCTTTGGTATCTTTCGTCCATCTTTTTTAAACATTCATAGTGTGGCTCTCCAAATGTGAGGTTTCCAGCAGGTATGATGAAAGTTGTTCGTCAAACACATATTTGTATGGTGATCATACTTATTTCACGTTTAACATAATAATTCATATGAAGATCTGGTTGCGCTTGATCGTCTTAATATTCAACTTAACCGTAGTTACCACTTGTATCATTGCAGTCAAGTATGCCTAACTTTATAAAAATGTGTGTATTCTATCAAACTAGATTAAAACCATCTTTTTCCTCGTCAGGAATATAACTTCTGTTCTATTTTCTCTATCTGTTGGTTAATAATGTTTGAGTTTGTAAGTTTTTATGCACTTTCTCAATTTAAAAAAAAAAATAAACTGAATTAGTACTTTTTAAGGCCATTAGACGTTATCAGATATAAAATCTTCAACATATTAAAATGTATTCAAACACTGGTTTGCAACATTTTTCTAAACGCATGACTACTAAAATGTTCACTTCAATCAAAACGTATGATCACCTAAAACTTGTCATCAAGCATAGTTAATTTTAAGAAGAATGGTAAACACAGACAACTGTTCTTGTATTAAGACGATAAATACATCCTTCTTATATTTTTAGTATAGTCGAAATTTCAGGTAATTTCAGTTGATATTTCATGTAATTGTAAATTCCTTTCAACTAACCTGTTATATGCTTTGACACATAACAAGCATTGCAACACCATAATAATGACTGAAACCAATTTATAAAAATCTTTCATGTCATATTTTATATATGCTACCTTCAGGTATATTATCAATATATCATGTATATTGTAGGTCAAGAAACCTAACTTGTCATAACGACTGACCATGAATATCCGAGGTTTTCATCAATTTGCTTAGGTACTGTCATGATGTAAGATACACATTCTTATTTAAATTTCCTGCCTCTGGTTCTATTTTCAGGTAAGGTTGACATTGGATCAGTTTGGTTATTCTGTTATTACCTTTTGTTAATTATGGTTGCAGCGATCCAACTAAATACCTTAAAAATTGAAGGGACTATTATATAAACAGACGTATCGTCTGCAACCATTTATAAAATTTAAATTGAGACTGGAAATGTTAGAAATAAATATATGCACACTTACCAGATACCATTGGTGCTAAATATGGCGTCAGAATGTCATCTTCCAGAAACTTTAATGCCTTTTCCTGTTAAAAGATGATATGTTATTATATATATATATCTATATCTATCGATATCAATGATATTTATGGGATGGAGTATCAAACAAAAAAATTGATTAACGTGTGAATTTGTTTTCTTCACAGTGAAAGCCTCATTTTTGTAAAAGCCTCTCTGAATTTTGAGTCTTGATGATTACAACGTTGTACTTGTTTTGGCCTTTTCAATTTGTTTCTTTTGAGCGTCACCGATGAATCAGTGGAAGACAACATGCGCATCTGGCGTACAACATTTTTATCATGGTATTCATGATGAGTTTTTAAATTCTTAATTTTTCTTCTCTAATACACCAATAACTTCATCGAACATAAGAAACATGATTAAACAATGAGTGTATGTAAGATAAAAGGCAGGTAGAATCATAATTATCATGTTTTCTAGTGAAAAGTGTTCCTTTATTTCATAAATTGGTTTGAAAGTTTAATTACTTCTAATTTAGATAATTTTAAAAACATATGTACATTTTGTTAATATATATACGTATGCGTGTGTAGTGTAAAATATCTGAACTTACATCAATTGCACCTACTACAGAGTCTGTGACGTTTATCTGAATTCTAAAAATAAATTAACATAATTTTATTTGGGTATTATTGTGTTTGAATCATCAAGATCATAAATTATACTTGTGATGTTTGTTTGAATTTCAAATTTAATAATTTTGTTTGTGTTTGTGTTTTTTTTAAAAATCAAAGAACATATTTCTGATAATTTACTCTTGATGACAAGCGAATTTCTATGCTTCTGTTTGTCAAGTTAAAAGATGAAGATTCCAAAACACGAATTCTGGCTAAAGATCATGCTTTAAACGTGATATAAGTTAAGATATAAGCACTTTGAGAGTTAAAACTCTGAACAGAGAAATAAAAGATTCGCCATTTCATGTACTTACTCGCTCCTTGCTAATTGACCATAAAGAATCCCGTTATTTAGTCTTGGATTTACTTTTGATCCTCCAACCTATCGTAAATCGTAAAACAGTAATTATAAATTAATATAAAAAAAAAATGTTCAGGCACTAGAATTATCTGGTTGCAATATATAATGTTTTCTTATTTGATTGGTATTTTAAAACAACACGCGTTTTAGTTGTATTTGACATGCACAAGTAAGTGCCTATGTTGATAAATTCAGACTTTACTAAGAAGCGTAATTTATAAATAAATCAGTCAATGTTAACCTAAGTTGGTTTAAGTTATTCTTTTTACGTCCTTTTGATTATATACATGTGTCTTCTTGAATATTATAGTAATGTTATATTCTAAGCTATAAAATTTTTTGAATTCCTGTTGAAGGCAAATCAGGAAAAACGTATCGACATATTCGGTTCATAAAGTGTTATTTATATCTAATGGTAGCATCCATGTCAATGTTTGTAGAAATGACAATACCTCGATTTGTCAAACGAACAAAACAAAAGAAAGCCTGTTTCCAGCAGAAATAGATTTATAGAGAAATTGAAGACAATTGGCACCCTGCTTTCACAATGCTGCTGCAGTATAGTCCTGTATTATTTTTATTTCTTATGCATTTCATTTTCTAATATCAAAGTTAATAAGGGGTTTAGAAAGAGGATATTCTATCTTACTTCTATCTTAGTATATCAACCTTAAAACTTATTACACATTGTGAATTTTCAATGGTTTGCTCAGTTTGAACAAATAATCACATAACTATGAATACTTCAAACTGTATGATAAACGATTTTTTCTTAAATTCCAGGGCTTTTTTTTGTATAAGTTTAAAAACTAACATGTAGTTTTTTTAACAGATTATGTTAGTTTTTAAACTTATACAAAAAAAGCCCTGGAATTTAAGAAAAAATCGTTTATCATACAAAAACTACATATTATGTATAGTACTAACCGCTGAAACTCTAAACAGGTAATGAAGACTGTTGTCAAGTTCTCTGACATACAAACTAATATTCCCTTCTGCTGTAACACTAACAATACTGCCAATGTTAGTTATTGGTTGTTTGGTACTCTTTATATGAAGCTCTACTGAACAATTCGGGAAGGACTTCGAAATCTATGCAAAATATATGAAAACGTTTAGCTTTCTTTTATTCAAAAGACATTGCAAGGCAGAACTATGCATTTAAATAAAGTTAAAAAGAATAATCATGATAAAAAAGAAAATATGTGATTATTTATTTCAATGCAAAATAAAGTATTTTGGCATCGTACATGCCAGTAGTTTTGTTAACATTTCACAATTAAAAATGTTGTATTTATGGATTTGCCTAGTACTGCATCAACAGACAATTATGGCTATCATGAAATGCCAATGTATGTGATGATTTAAAAAAAAAAACAACTGTTCATGTTTTATAGATATAATGGTTTTTTATACTGATTTTAAATTAAAAGGCATTTATTTATTATTTTATTTGATAGATATAAAATGGCTGCAAGAGTCTGTTTTAGTTTAAGAATATTTCAATTGCCTTAGTGCGAAATCGAAGTGTATGTTGTCAAAACAGTTACACATTATGCACGGTATTTGATGTTGGAAACCAGGGTTTATTTTATGCATGAAAATATGCTGCAGCTTCGGTTTGTTTTAACTGTGGGGAATATATAAAAGTAAACAAGAATGAATAAATTGTTATTATGAAAATACTTTACCTGTGGAATTAGTTTTCCAATGCAATTATCTGAGCAGGTGGTGTTCAGCATACTCTTTCTATATCCAATCTTCAAATCAGTCAATGAAATTATTAGGTGTTATTGTTGAAATGCATTTTAATTAAAAATATAGATCGCACAATACTTACTAATATGTAGTATTTCTATTATTGATCTATATATTTCTGAAATATACCTTCATCAAAATGATGTCAATTAAAAAGTAAACCTATAAAAAAAGCACATGTCAAGTTTTGAGTTTGCATCGAATAAAGAATATAATAAATGGGATATTTATGATGTACCTAATTTGTATTTCACTGGCACCAAATGATATATTGTTAACGTGATAATTCACAATGTTTTAATTCTCAGAAATCAGTGTAACTCTGCCAGGACAAAATATTCTGACTCCGTGACTTACATAGAAATGCCACCTTCCAAGCGGAGAAGGAGCTCATTTCAAAGTCTTTAACGACCTCCAACCCTCAAACTGATCATGTAACCATGATAGGCCATAAGGTCTGATTGTTTAACGCAAAGCGTAACGGGTGGGTATCTGCACGCATGGAAGAACGCGAAATAAATTTTTTATTTCACGATGAACGAACAATTAAAAATTTCTATCACGTTGTTCTTTTTACCGATTTCCTGAAACACGGTGCATAACGAACCTTTTTTCACGGCTGCACGGGAAATAAAAATGGAAAAACACGTTGCACGAAAATAACACTTTACCACCTTCTTCAACTAGTACGGGATCATTTGGAAAGCAACATTTGATAATATACCATAAAATAATTTGCGATAGAATAAAATATAATATAAGATCAATGTTCATGACTTTCGTAACAGTACTTAAAGCTCTCAAAGATATTTATAAGTCGTTAAAAAAAACCAATTGGTATTGTATCATGCTTAATGATGAATACACTTACGTTTGTTGAGGTTATATTCATCCCAATCATGTTGTGTCTATACGCTTGGTAAAGCATAGTATTGAAAACATAATCAGATACTGCTACATAGGCCATTTTTGTAGTATAGTAATTGTATGGAAAAGAAGGCGCTGAATATGGTGCTTCAGATTGACTATTACGCCATAGTACCGATCCCTGTACAAAGAATATAAATTTAAAGGTTTATTTATTACAGTTGATACAAAATATTTATATAAAACCATGCATAACGTTATTCAAATGGGGTTGAAAGAATAGTGAATTTATCAAACCATTCTAAGTTTGTATACATATTATGCAAATTATGCTTCCAATTGTTGAAGAACATGTATCAACTATTCCATTTAAATAATACGTTCTACAAGCAATGTTCACCCAATGATTCCCCAAACAGTGCACATAGCAAATGCATGGCCAATGGCTGCTTTAGGAAACTAATACAATAAAAAAATATTTGGTGTAAATTGCATTATATAATGTCAATTCTGACAAAGTTTAACAAAAATCCCATAATATGTAAAGAGAAGTTGCCTAAACAAAACAGGAATCTCGTGATAATGCATAAGTAAAAACCATATTCAATAGTTCTCAAATTCCGCTAAGGTAATCTACTCCTGGGGTCAAGAAAATCCTTAGTTTTTTGAAAAATTCAAAGTTTTGTAAACAGAAAACTTATAAAAATTATCATATAATTGATATTCATGTCAACACCGAGGTGCTGACTACTGGGCTGATGATACCCTCGGGGACGAAACGTCCACCAGCAGTGGCATCGACCCAGTGGTGTAAATAGTTATCAAAGGTACAAGGCTTATAATTTGATACGCCAGACGCGCGTTTCGTTTACATAAGATATATTACGATAATATAATTCCAGTTCATATTAATCTATTTCAAACTAAAACATTGTTTAAAATGTTAATGTTATATATAGATGCATATCTAATCAAAACTGTATACCTTGAAGTATACTTCCAAATAGTTCGTTGATACACTTGGACTGGATATAAGCCTATAGTCAACAATCATCGAATTTCCTACTGGAATCTGAACTATATAATAAATTTAAAGATCACTTTTTTAAATGCATTGTAGTATAAAATTGGCAAAATAAAACATAATAATTCAAGTGTCATATGTTTTGCCCTGAGTGTTTACCGTTGAAAAATAGACAAATTTCTCGAAAATATAAATAATTATTTCTACCAGGCAAAACTTGTCTCGTGATCACTGACCCGTGGCTTTGCATTTATCATTTGGCACCATGTCTTGGCCATATTCGTTAGGTATATTAAAAAAACTATGGCTTACATTAGATAAAAACATAGTGATACCGTTGTAGTTCAAATGTAGTCTTAATGTTTAGTGCATAGGTTATTACTAAGTTGCATTTCTTTTTAATTTTATTTGATCATCAACCGGTTTAATTTCAGCAATACTGGTTAATATAATGGAGAAGGACGCCTATCTTGTGTACCAAATAACACGGCTGGAGATATCGTCTTTTTTCTAGTGGAAAAAATAGAAAAATAAAAATTTGACAAACGTCTGCTTTTGTGGGCTTAGATAAGACTATCAAAACTATATAAAAAAATTTGTTACGATACATTCAATACAGTTCTCTATAATTCTATAAATATGTAGATTTATATACAATCAAATATGTTGTGAAATTTTGTTAATCGCAGTTACATATGCATGTTCTCCAGACGTTTCAGTTTTTTCCTTGAAAGTTAAAATCGAAAACTATACCTTTTACATTTGAAATAATGCTCTGTGCATTCTTCTCGACAAGAACTTTGAATATTCCACAGAACTACAAAGTAAACTAATCATTATAAGCTTTCTTTTACTGGAAGATGTATTTGGACATTCTGCATAGCGATGATGGATTATATTACAAAAAATGATTTTGTAAAGACCAATTGAAAGTTTAAATTCTCTCAAAAATGTGAAGGACAACTTTACGAGCTTGTTGCTCGTTATGGAATTTCTTTTTTCAAAAATGAAGACAAATACGTTCTAATTGTCGGGACCACAATCACATCTTCTTTTCCACGAATATGATGTACTGAATTAGTTTTATCAGCGGGTTTGTACTTTTTTAAGAAACATGACGGGTGCCACATATGGAGAAGAATCTTCTTACCTATTTGGAACACCTACGATCCGGTTTTTAATTGGGTTTGTGTTGCTCAGTCTTTTTTTTTGTTATGTTCATAAGGTTTTGTTATCAGTTAGTCTTTTTTTGTTCTTTTGTTTTTGGCATGGTGTTTTCGATTTATTTTCGACTTGTTACTCTGAATATCCCTTTCGTATCTTTCGCTTCTCTTTGTCTACCAGTATTGTGCCATAAGAACAGGAGTTATAGGTATTTTTCACTCAAAAGTAAGGGAAAATAGTATTTGTCTTTTCACAAAAGACGAAAAAGGCGTGTTATTCTCATTTCTTAAACTCAATGCTGTAAGAATTTGTATTTTAGTATAAAACAGACCTGACACATAATGTTTTCTTTATCAACTTATATATGAATATATTTAATACACTTAAGCAGCCATTTATAAAGACATGATTTAACAATACAATAACCCCATATACATACTTCCTACATAGCTTACATTTTTCTGTATTTGAAGGTGAATAGCCTGAATTGCCTTTTCTGCGAATAATTTGATTATCCAGTCTTTTCCACCATGGAATACATACTTTATTGGACCACTTGAAGGAAAACATTGAGAAGCTCTTACAGTTGGCTTTCCTTTACTGTCAGTCCCTTCAATATGTGTCAAGTTAAACCAAGAAGAGTTAATTGATGAATAAGAAAAATAACTAGTACATCGTAATAAACAAAACCACTGCAAATAGGAAGGTGTAGAAATTACAATAACAATCTTAACGATTTTGCAGTAACATTAAACCCTTTGATTTGTCTATGTTTTACTCTAACATTCAACACGACTACGAAGTCACATTGAACAGAGTTTTCTTTCTAAAATCTGAGTTGAATCTACGTTACAAATTTCATATTTTAGGCCATGAGATTCTTCCAAGTTAGTGTAATACCATCCTGATTCATGCAACTGCACCGAAGACATGTCATCAAAATGCTGAACTTTTTAATCGGCAGCATATTTATTGAATTTGGTGAACTGATATTTTAAAGACAGTCCGTATTCCTATTTGTACTTATTGTGCGCCACTATTGGCCGACATTTTGTACTCATTTGCAACAGAATTGATACAAAACCTTTCGAAAAAAGAAGAAAAAGCAACTTGCCTAGTTTAAAAAATTCTTTTTCAGGTAAGTTACTTTTTGTGTCATTTGGTCTCTTGTGGAGAGTTGCAATCATACAACATCTTCTTTTTTGTTGATATATATGATGTTCTATCACTCAATGACATCTAATATTTCCATGTGACATTAAGATTAATGATAATATTGAACGTATACGGTATGTCAAAATAAAGTTAATCTTTTAGTAAATGTTGACACAGATGGACGACCTCAAAGTTAAACCTATGTAGCTATCGTCATAAAGATTCCAAATTTAAAAAAACGTAGATTTGGCTTACTAGGTTTATATATGTTTAGTTGAAAATTGTTTAAACGTTAATCAAGTGCGAATTAAATAGTGTTAGCTAGCCTCTGTTTGTGATTAATGCAAGATAACTCCAGTTAATTTCCCTTATATTATATTATAATCGGTAGATAATATAATTCGATTTTCATAAAATGTCCTTTTTTAAAAAATACAAATGCTTTATATAGGTTTCAATCATAATTCCTCACTAAAGCATTTGACATCAGTTTGAAGTTTCTGAAATAAGGTGGTGTTCATGATGTTCTATGTTATTTTTTTGTACTTATGCGTCTCTTGTCTGTGATTGTGTTTGGGGATGGAAGCTTCACTAAAACTATGTTGTAATCATATACATAAAAGTATTTACAAGTACTATGATCAATGCTGTTGAAGTTTACATGATTGGACAACAAATTAAAACAATGTATTCTTGAATGCAAACTAAAACATGTGTTATTCGTTTTAATAATTTACCTCAAAAGAAAAGTAGTCAGATTACTATATCTATCATGTTTTGTTATAAAACTACTTTAAGAGATAACAGTCCAGGATTGTTCTAAGGCATTCATGGGCAGATGATCTCTCTTTACTCTTACAAACTAAGTTACATAACGCCGACAAGAGGACCATTTTAACATTTTTAACGACATTGGCTACCCATGAGGTTCTTGCACCGTCGGTCATGGCTTGTGTCTTTTCAACATGTTCAACATGTTCAATCATTCAAATATTTTTTTTATCTGCTAGTAAAATAATTTGATATGTAAAAAAAAAGAATGACAGTCATTTACGTCAACGTAATAACACGGATTGGTTGCTTTTGTTATTGTCTCGCTCTAAAAAGAAAAATAATAAAAATATCGAATTCTGATGAAAATTCAAATGCGAGGTCCATAATCAAGTCAAACACATCATACGAATGGATAACAACTGTCATATTCCTGACTTGGTTCAGACATATTCTTATGTAGAAAAGGGTGGATTAAACTTGGGTTTACATCTAGCCAAACCTGTCAGTTGTATTACAGATGCAGTTGAACCTGCTCACATTGTACACATTACTTACAGGTAAATTCAACATGTACATGCAAATGTGCTATAGATATAATGGTACTGTTATCAATTAAGCTTATACAAATATATTTAAGCTTACAAAAATATACGTAGCTTTCAGTTTGCGTACTGATTTTTTTCTTCAAAAACTCCGGTTAGTACCTTGGACGATTAACTTTAAAACGGATTAAATCTTATTTCTAGACATTTTGCATATTTTTGTTTTCATTAAGATTGGATGTACATGTATATAGATTTTGAAAAAGGTACATATTTCCTTTCTTCCCTTTTTAGGTTCTGTTATTGATATTAATGTCACTTTTTTCAATTGGCTATACCTATGTCATATTTAAAACCAACACTTACATTTTGTAAATATAAATTCCATACCTAATTGTATAATAATTTTGAATGACATTGTTGAAAAGTTCACCGTGAAGCTTCCTTTGTCTGAATACTTTTCGCTGGAATAAACATATATTTTTATTGTGAATTATATTCTTTTTAAATGAAAACGGTTTATTTCTTTATATTTCCTTTGAATTTTTATATCTTTATTTACACACACACATACATATATTTATCCTACAATTGGGTGTCCTATTATACAGAATACAGGCCTACAGATATTGTTATGCTGTGTCTGTTTACCATGCAGATATCGCTTTAAAGCTTCGCCCGTTGCTGGACAACGTTTGTGTATTGCTGTTGATGAATGTTTAATGAACCTGCGTGACCTCAGGATGTGTATTGCAGTTGCATTCCAATGACATATTGTTTGACCTTATGCTAAGTAAGGATTACCTTTATACGTTCTGTTTGTTTTTAAACATTTCTTAAAAGCAATACGAATTAAACAATTTTTTTATACTCACAAACATGAACAATCATCGATTTAAAAACTTGAATTTGTATGATTGTGTAACAAAATCAAACATGTTAATTTTAGCATGAATTTTAAGTGAATGTCAAGTTCAGTTAAACTATTTGAAGCGTAGGACAACTCGTATACTTCTGTTTCAAATTGGACAATGTTTTGTTATTTGTCTTTACTGTTGAAATTAGTTATAATAAAATAGATAATTATTCACTTTGAGCGATGTATTATTGTTGACCATTCGAGATTTTTTTTTGCGAACCCGTCTTCAGCTAAATGTGTGATTTTAATATTACTACGCGTGTCCCAAGGGATTTGTAATCGAAAATAAATGCAAAAAAAAATAAGTTTGGTGTCTTTCAAAGCACACACAATATACAGAATTAATTGCAGGATAAAGACAATAACTGTTTAGTGTCTTTATATATCAGCTGTATTTGTACTAAGCTCGAAACAGGAGTAATAGCTCGCATTACAATCGTAGCTGATATTTAAAGACACTAAACATGCTTAATAAAGGCAACAGTAGTATACCGCTGTTCGAAATTCATAGATCGATTGAGAAAAACAACAAATCCGGGTAACAAATTAAAACTGAGGGAAAAACATCAAATATGAGAGGAGAACTACAACACAACAGAATCACAACTTTAAAATTTAACACACACAGAAACGAACTATAACATAACAATGGCCATTTTCCTGACTTGGTACAGGACATTTTAAGAAAAAAAAAATGGTGGGTTCAATCTGGTTTAGTGGCATGCCAAACCCCTCGCTTTTATGGCAATGTTAAATATAACATTAAAATGACAACATTACATGACAAGACTACAATACAAATAAATGGGATAACATATAGGACAGATAAACACATGAATAATAGCTAACAAAAGGTACCAGATTTAAAACTTAATACGCCAGACATGCGTTTCGTCCACAAAAGACTAACTAGTGACGCTCAGACAAGTGATTGACCTGGGGTCTTTTGATTTGAGATCACTGACCAATGACCGTCAAGGTCAAAGGTCAATTTGACGTTCTAGATTTTGACCTTTGCTAAAAATTCTTTCTGGTTCATTATTAAACAATTAGGTCTACTGCATAAACCTATTTATCTTATTTTTTTTATATCAGTTTGATTTACCACATTACATCAACACGGAGTGACATTTTCTAACATCGTTTTTTGAATTTCATTCTTATTATCGAGGTGGAAGGACCTTCAATTGTTCTCTGAAGAATTGGTTTTTAATTTCTTATAGTTTTATTCTAAATTCCATTTAAAACCGGGGTAAATCATGAAAAAAAGCGTTGATGACGTCACACTCACATGACAAAACTCTGTCTATGAGATGACAAACAAAACACAGTAAGCCAATCAGAAGACACGATACGTCCAAAAATAAATTATTCGTATATAACCATATTTGCTGGTTGGTCCTTTTTATAGACTGAGATAGCTATATAATTATATATATATATATATATACATAAACCTGGTCAATGCAATATCTATATATAACGAAAGAAAATAAATTTTGCTTTATAACGTTTACTTAAACAAAAGCAAATTGTTTGCTTTTTATTACCACTTCCTATAAATGAAAACTGTCAAGAAGAAAATCTTACGAAAATCTGCTATATTTATATTGAAATAGCCCGTCAATATCCAAATTAATCCCTTCTGCAGTCCATCTGAGGCTATTTCCTGAATATCGTGAAATACTACTCTTTCCAAGTTGAAACCTTCTTATTTTAATACTGAAAGAAATGAAGTTTGAAAGTATATTGAAAGTATTAAACTTAATAAGTATTAAGTAGAAATATATGATATTTATGGGGTGCAAAACACTCATTACGACCAATTTTGAAAAGGCAAGTTTTTTTGTTTGACTCCAAGAAAAAAGTTGATACTTTCAAGATTATAGTTGATAAATCCATGATTAACGTTAAACAGTTCTAGATGTAACTTTGTGACACAGGACAGATATAAGACAAAAAAATCTGCAAGTTTTTCAAGTTATATTTAATAATTTCCTTTATCACATATTTGTTATGAATATCTTAGGTTTAGCATATGCAATAACCTCAAAATTGCCCGAGTCAAAACCGAGTATATTGATATTGAGCCCTTCAAATGACGTCACGTCATTGCGTCTTTAACGACAATGGCGAACAATGACGCTGCGTTTGTGTATTGCCATATTCTAAAATAAGTGGAAATGTGACAATAAATATTTATTGAGTAAATGATAAAAACTAAATTTGAAAATGTTATAAAACTTTTGTGATTTCTTTTAAAGATTTACCTGTTTTGTTTGAACTTTTCCCCCTCTTTCCTGCAAAACGTAAATAGGTCGATATGGGAGTCTCAGGATGATACCAGGGCCAATATGGAAAAGGGCATGTTATAATCTATACTTACTATTTACGGAGTTTTTCATAATTTATAATATGAGAGAAAACGACAGACTAAAACCCGAAACATTTATATGCTGTTGTATAACTTACTTGTTCAGTTCATAGTTTACGTTAATGCCACTTCCAGTTTGTGTTGTAATCTTCATTGTTTTAACATTCTTGGAAACTAAATCAGCCGCCACAGTATTGACTTGAAGAACATAAATAATCAATTAAACTATTGTTGGGATATAATACAAAACATAAAATAAAAATAAAAATGCCAAAATTATTTAAAAAGACAATTAGGAAAAAAGCTAGCAGCAGCAACCCATTAAGTTGAAAACATTTTATTTATCGTTCTCTGTTTCTCATTTGAAAATGTTCTTTCAGCTCAAACACAATTTGAATTTTATTAAAAAAACATTGATCAAATAAAAATAAAACAAAACAGATTGATTTTTTTTTCGATCAAAGGTCTTTTGAACAATAAAGGCGGAAATCTAGGGATAATGACACACACACTATACACTATAAGACATGCACAAAATCGCCGATTCCTACAATAAATCTAAAAGATATTTGTGAACCATAAGTTTATAGAAATTAAAAATAATAATTACGGGGAATATATCAAAAGTCATAAAAAACGAGACATAGTCCCAGATAGACATGTTATCTCATTGTCAATCAAACCATATCTTCGTACTGACGAACACTAAAAAGGAAAAGATGAGTTTAATTTGTACATACCAATATTTATCCATTTTTGTGTTATCTGAAGTCTGATTCCTGGATTTCGTGCCGAGAGGCCTTTCGAAAAGATGAAAATACTGAATATAAATAAAAGCCTCATATTACTTTAGGAACGTTTTTGGTGAAATAAGATAAAAGTTTGAATTAAGGACTTTTTATACATGAAAATACTTCCTTCTTCCACGTTAATAGTTTCCTGTCGTCGACAATTATAAATAGATATTTGGGTTTTGAAAAATGAAATTAAAAAAAAATGCTTTGACATGGTTACCCCGCCACATTCTGTATTCATGCTCCTATCCCAAAACGGGGGCATTTGATTCAGTGGTAATCGTTTATTGTTTTATCACATATTTGTTTTTTGTCTATATTTTGTACTTTAATTAAGTCGTTAGTTTTTTAGTTTGAATTTTTTCATGTTTGTCATTTTGGTGTCTTTAATAGCTGATTAAGCGGTATGGAATTTGCTCATGTTTGAAGTACGTTGACTTTGAATTGGTAATTTCTGTGTCATTTGGTATCTTTCGAAGAGTAGTCTCATTGGCAATCATACCATATCTTCTGTATCATATTTGAAAGAATCCATGTTCTTTGATTTCTTGTTTTACTGAGCCCTACAAATGTTAATGTAGATGAGTATTATATAATTTGCCTATACATTGTTGTATATTTATCAAAGTATATATTTATAAAAGCTTTGAGCGTATCACAAAAGTGATTGTAAAGGATTCGAGGGTCAGTTCGCTGCCTTTGTTCAAATTTATTAATTTTACTCACTATAATAATAATTAACTCTTGAAGTGAATACCCGGCCACGTCCACTTGTATTTGTAGTATTGGTATTTTTATCCATCTGATGAGTTAAGCCTTTTTCAACTGATTTTTATAGTTCGTTTAAGATTATGTTGTATTGTTACACCTCTGCCCCAGGTTAGGCGGAGGATTGGGATCCCGCTAACATGTTTAACCCCGCCCCATTCTGCATGTATATGCCTGTCCAAAGTCAGAAGCATGTAATTCAGTGATTGTCGTTTGTTGATGTGTTAAATATTTGTTTTTGGTTCATTCTTTGTACAAAAATTTGACCGTTAGTTTTCGCGTTTGTATTTCCATTTCGGTGCCTTTTATAGCTGAGTTATGCGGTATGGGCTTTGCTCATTGTTGAATGCCGTACGGTGAGCTATAGTTGTTAATGTCTGTGTCAATTGGTCTCTTGTGGAGAGTTGTCTCATTGGCAATCACACAACATCTTATTTCATATTAAACCATACTTCAAAAACATAAATAAAAAAGAAACAAACAGAATGACAAAAAATAAAAATACAATGTGTTGACCAGAACTCTTCGTTTATTCTGCAAATAAGTTGAATTAAAAGATAAATCTATAGTATAATTCTTTCAATGCAACACTTTTACTACAATATATGATTGATTTTATAATTGCTTTATACGTAATTCGTATGCTCTTACCAGCAGTCATCACTAATTCATTAATATCGCAAAGTTTAGCTTACTTTTTTAGCTCACCTGGCCCGAAGGCTCGTCTGGCGTCGTCTGTTAACTTTTACAAAAATCTTCTCCTCTGAAATTACTCAGCCAAATTAAACCAAACTTGGCCACAATCATTATTGGGGTATTCAGTTTAAAAAATGTGTCCGGTGACCCGGCAAACCTACCAAGATGGTCGCAATGGCTAAATATAGAACATAGGTGTAAAATGCAGTTTTTGGCTTATAACTCAAAAACCAAAGCATTTATAGCAAATCTGACATTATATATTATTCACTCGCATGGCAATAGTTTTACCTCTTTGAATCCGTATTCACGAGACCTTCTATTCAACCCCTAAGCTAGAGATGGATTATACAAATAATATTCGTGTTCAGTTATTAAAGGGAAAAGATTGGTGACAGTGACATTGAAACAAAGGTAAGACATTTGATTGAATGATTCAATCTATAAAACACATATTCTTATAGATGTGAAAACCGATGGTTAAAAAATATTTTTCACCTATAATATGAAATTAAACTGATCTTGTAAATCTCAAATTGCACGAGTTCTGTTTATATCTATAGGGATATTTATATCGTTAAGATGACAGTCGGCAATCAACTCAATAGATATTTAAGCGGCGTATAGACTAGAGCACATACGAACAAATGATACATTTTTCTCGAGCCCATGCCTTGCTTATTTTTTTTTAGTTCTTAAATAATTTAGAATAAATTTGTGCATGTTATAAATAACATATGAGAAATTGAGTTCAATCGGGAAACATAAAAATTACAGCCATTTCTCCTTCAAACATCTTCAGTAGACATTTTGTTACCTGTTTTAAGATTTCGAACTGTACCTATTTATCATGTTGATCAATTGAAACACATGAGCAATCAGGCTTGACTAGAACAACAATCAAACAAAACCGTATATTTATCTTCCTTTCAAAATAACTTACAAAGAACTGTAAAGATGGAAATCAATAGCTTATTTTTTTAAAACTAAGTAAATGCCGAATACGACACACATTGTTTAAATAGAAAATGTGATTTTAGGTGTGTGCTATTTAATATTATCCTTCAAAGATAATGGTAGTTTGCAAACATCACTTAGCATATATTTCAATGTGAAAAATGGTTAGAAATTACAACAATTTTAATATATATTTACAAAACTTTTAATTTGAAATACAACTGATTTTCTACCTCAGGAATAGATAAGCATATAGCTGTATTTGGCAAACATTTGGATTTTTTTGGTCCTCGATGCTCTTCGACATTGAACTTGTTTAGCCTATCTTAATTTTTTTTTATTCGAGCATCACTGATAAGTCTTTTGTAGACAAAACGCGTGTCTTGCGCAAAAACAAATTGAAATCCTTTTATCTATGACGAGTTTATATAGACCAAAAGCTTAATACTTTGTCAAAATGGCCGGTATTCACGCACAAATTACACAGAAATTTAGACACTGACGGGAAGTTTAAAACATGACTTATAGTTTGTTGGAAAAGTCCAACCAACACTTAACCGTAGTCATGTCAGATATTTACTAGATGTAACTTGCATTTTATTTCCGTTTTTAATTTCGTGTTTTTATTAAGTTTTTTAACAATAACAAATTTAGATTTTGGTAAAGCAAGCAGTTGTGGCTAAATAGTTAGCGACTCTTTCACAACAATCTTACGGTTAGAAATTGATAGTAAGTTATACTGAAATGTGTATGACTTACGAGTATAATTACTCCTAAGAATTTTTGTGAAACGGACCACAGATGTTCAGCCTAATTTCCATATCAGTTTCTTTTTCATTTCCAAGTAAGTGTCAATGATTACATGTCTGTGTTGTTTTATTCTAAATGTATGGTGAACATACCCAATGATAATGAAAAAAATGTTTCAGGTATTTTAAAACATGATTAAGGTTGTAGTTTAAGTTTGTCTTTTGTTTAAAATATATTCGTATGAAAAAAACAAAATGGCCGCACGACATAATGTGCAATTTGCGTAGCACATATAATGAAGAACACTGTTTACTAACCGATCAATTCAAAAATTGTTTTGCAAATAAAATGTATCATGTGGTTACGTTTTAAATAAATATAGGTTATGAATTGTTTATAATATTATCCTTAAGCATCGATGATAAACAAATCAACAATTGGAAGTAAGTATGTAAAAGGTTAAAGATTTTTCATATGAGTCATGTTGACCTAGTTTTTGTTATATTGCTTTCAGTGTTGTATAAAAGTATGACATGCAATCAAATAATTCTTAATACACCGACTCTTGATTTAAAAAAAAAATGTAAAGACAGGCAGACAGACAGACAAAAAGTTGTTTGTTTAGAACTAAGTAAATATCAAATATCAAATGTTAAAACGATTTCAAACTTGTAAATCATACAATTAAATTTTTTGTTATTGAATGTAATCGATCAGATTTAAAACGTAATAAGGAAATTCGAGCAAGGACATTCACCTGACGTAATTATAAACTTGTGTATTTAAACATAAATACAGAAATTGAATAACGACTACAAATATATATTTGTGTTTGGATGTCAGTAGTTACAATGCACTGAAAAAAAGTGTAGTAATGGTAGTAAACAAATATAACTTTACATTTATATCAATGTGTAAACAGCCAAGAGCTTACAACTATTTTGAAATCAACCGTGGCTGGAATTATGATTAATAAAAACGCAATTAAATCAATGCAAGATAACAATAAAGATCATATTATAAGGCATTAGCATTTTAAGGTAGATTCATGGTATACCGCCATTTTGAATTGTACTATCGCAGTACACAATCAGTCTAGTGATGTGCAATTTGATTGGTTAGACTGTTTATTTAAACTTGCTGATTTATTGCATTGTTCAAAATATTTGAATAAATACCAAACATTTGTGTTTTAGAATAATCTTTTTCAACTAAGTTTCTTAAGGGTTAGTAACTCTTTAAGTATAAACATCATTCTCGACTGATAGGATAAGAACATGATTGAATCTTCAGTTTGGCAAATTATCAGAAAATTCTATCCCAGAAAACCTATACCATTGATCTATTTTAAACAAATGATATCTAGAAAGCAAATATTCCAAAAGGTGCAGTGTAGACTTCGTTCAAATGGCATGTATCAGTTTTTGAAATTTTCAGAGAATTACGGTACAGAAAACCTTACAAAGCTACTCCCATATATAATCACATTTTCAAAATATTCATAGATTTCACAATCCTTACTATATTTTATATCTTGATCTAGTTAGTCTTTTCACAAAAACAATCTTTTTGTAACGGAGACCATTGTTTTATTACCAAGTTCATTTCAACATGAATGCATATCTGCTGTGTCGAAACACTTACTATAACGGTATTAGTTTCATTATATTTTCACTATATATACAATACAGAGATGGGATATGATTGCCAATAAGACAACTATCCACCAAATGACAAATAAAGTTGATAACAGTAATTTCTATAAAAATCAAATTTCAGAATTTTTACAATTAACAAATGCAATTGTCTTCAATTTTCCAGTTTTCAACGTTTTTTTCTCTAAATAATACACATTTCCCCTCCAAATAACTTTAATATGAATACTAATAACTAGAGGACTACTTAAACACTTATACACTAATAAGATAAAGTGTCCTGTCTTCACCAAGCTATAAGTAAAAAAAAGTTAACTATGAATAACTTTTTTTCTTCTTTTCCAAAGTTATGTTCTTTTTCTCTAAAAAACACATATTTCACCCCAAAATAACCTTTTCCTCAAATTGTATTAATGCATATTTTTCATTTGTTGTTAGTACAAGTTTATATTCTAATTTGCACTAAATAAAACACTTGCGTTGCAATTAGTTGCAGGTTGAGTGATTTTTGAGCTAAATTGACTAGGCTATAAAGTTAGAGTTAAAAAAGGCTTATCCTTTTACGTATGAATAATGATTCTCAGGGTTTAATATAATGATTCAGGATAATATAAAAAGTAATACTGTACCAATCAAATAATACAATATATACACACCACTCACAAAAATGTGCAAAGAAATTTAATAGTTAAGATAGCAAGACAACAACTTTTTACGAACAAAGTAAATAATAAATATTGTACACATTATCTCAACAAAAAATTTGATGAACGATTTCAAAACAGAATATTATTCATTTAAGATTCGTGCTATTTAATGTTATTAATCAAAGATTTAATGTTATCAATTATTTCATGCAAGAACATTTATATGTCAGCTGACACCTGGTAATTTTAAATTCATATATTTATCGTCGCATTTAAATTTAACGACTATAAGGTATGTGTTTTATCTCAATAGTTACAAGGCGCTGAAAGTATATTAATGTTGGTTAACAAACATTACTTATTTCAATGTGAAAACAGGTAAGAACTTACAAGTTATTTTAAAATCAACTAAAATTCATATTTCGATACCATGTATGGTTATTTTTTATATACGGCAACTCCTATAAACGTTCCAAATGAAATATTTAGGGTAAACACCATCATTTTTTTTAATTTGAAGCGGACGACGAAAATGTCCGAGAGCCTGTTTGTTTTATTGACGTCATAAATTAAACTCTTAGGAAACGCATTGCCAACGTCATAAACAAGGCGATATACATTTAGTGACCATTTCTTATATGAATATACGGCCTATGCAATTTGACTGCGCAAATACCGCAGCTGCATGATATATGTAACTAATGGCAACATAAGTTAATCAAAATTATTAATTTTAAGTAGATGGCATATAAAAAAATTTGAAGTCTCTGAAGCAGTTATCGCGAAAACTCGCAAAAAATGTACTTAAGACTTGAGAAGTTGTCAAACGGTCGGTATTAGTTCCGCCCCCTCCCCCTTCCCCCCGAAAAAAACCCCAAACAAACATGAAAAATTTAAATATTGACGTAGAAATTCGTTACATGAAACTTAAGCAAATAAGTCAAATATAAATTATATATAGGATTGTAAAATTAATTCTGTATTCCTTGCTGTAGTTTATAAGTTTAACGTGATTTTTATTATTTCATTCTCAAATATTAATCTTTTTATGAACGAGGACATCGTATTGTTGACGTAGTTTATATCAACTGTTGTAAACGATACACCATTAATAAGTTCCTCTCGATCCTCGATATCACTTTTATTTAATTTTCAGCAAATTAAGGTGTCACCTAACACTACAGTGAGATAACTCCGTAAAATCAGCTAAACGTTTTAATAACGTTGGGTTGTTAAGGAAAAATTTAGTTTCTCAATGATCAAAATTAGTGTTTGTCAAACTGCTATATAACCAGTGTATTTTTTCTGATAAATTGGTTGGTTCAAATGTTTTGAAATTTTTATATTTTTGTCAAAGGGTCAAAGTAAATACTTTGTCAAAATTAAGCCAAATTAAGTTTAGTGAAGGTGTTTGGTACCACCTTAAAACACGATTGGGTGTTGGTTGGATAAGTTCAGCAATTTACCGTAGTAGCAAGTGTCCAGAATACGTAAATTAAAAATGAAAAAAAATTACATTTTATTAATTTTTATCTATCGAGAATGACCAAGTACACAAGTGTAACGTCACAAAGTCTTTATGTTACAATATCTAAAATAATTTATGTTACTGCATTGTGTTCGCGCCATAATAACAACATTCTAGGGGCCGCAAAATAAAAATTTCTATGCACAATACATTCTCAAATTTGAATAAGAAATTTCAAATCAAAATATCTGGATTGTTGAAAATTAAAGTCACTTATATATAGAAAATAACTTATGTCGCTGTATAGTGGTAATACAGTTTGACACTTTACCACTTAATAAACATTTACTGTTAATAAAAATGTCGGTGAATGTCTTGTATGGTACTGAGTTTACATCTTCATTTTTTGTAAAAGTGTGGTGTGGTATGTATTTTTTGTTTTTCCGTTACATTCCTTGTTGTCAATTTATTCAACGAAACCTCTGTGCGCTTTGTTCTTTATGGTATTGTCATTAGCTTTTAAGATAACTCAGTTATTGTCTAATCTTCTTATTGCAGATTCAGTTCATCGTTGAGCAACACGCAAAGTTGATCGTGTTCTCATTTTCATGATTATAAGCCTGTTTAGCACTGATAATGAGTGTGTAGTCGACTCCTTTAACAATCCGGACAGAAGGTAGTCTAGCTTTTATTAAACTGCGGGGTATCCATGTCCGCGGATGATTTTGTCTTCCACAAACTGCTAATGGAAATCTGCTTCTTTTAAAACTGAAATTTCCATCATATTCCGGTCGTTGATTGGATGCGCAAGTTTCAAGCCTTGTTGATACATGTACTCGTTTTCAAGTATAAATTTCAGAACGGCTATTTTCGGTACTTAACATACCCTTACCTTAATGTCGTATCATGTAGCATATTAATCCATTGCAATAAAAAATCATAATATCTAATAAAATTTGTAGATTTAGCTAACAAAGTCCTTATATTTGTATAAAGTAACATTCGTTTATAGTGGAAAATTGTTTTAACGTTGAATAAGGTACAATTAAAAATTGCTTGCTGGTCCCTCTCTGTGATTACCATTATATTAAGCTGGTTCATTTCCCAATCAATCTGGCACCAAGGGAAGATAAATAAATCGATTTTCGTTCATAGTCTTTTTCAAAAATGATGAACGGTTCTTTATATTGGTATGTAATCATTTTAAACGTTTCAAATTTATGAAATTATATTCGTACATCAATGTTTTTGATACACCAATAACAAAAACTGAAATATATTGAATTGATACATTTTGTAATTATTCAAAATTATATTAGAAACCTAAACTTAGTTATAAAATAATGAACCTGTCAAGGGGAGAGAATACTCGCATAACTTTTTCGAATTGGCACATAATACAACGAAATGTCACTCTTGCATACAAATGGCACATCAATATAATTTATTATCTGCGAAATCGTCCCCCACCTTCAATGATGATTCTAAATTATAAATATAACCAAAAGTTGTTAATCTATAGATAGTTCAGACTAATGAAAGCTAACCGAATGTAAAAATATTTCTTTGCAATTTTTTAAAACTTCCTCAGAAAAATACTCGAGCTACTTGACTTTCATAGCTCAAAATTAACGTTTTTACACAATATTTGAATAAAGTAGTTGAAGATTATTCGCTTCTCAAAGTGTAAGACGCAATAAAAATCGCATGCTTGCACCATAATACCGAAATACGGATTTAATTAAGTCCTGAACATTTCGACATTTCTTCGTATATTTTGAACAAAACCGGTTTTAACCAAATCACAAGTACGTGTTAAGATCCGATTAAAACCCTATTTTCCTATATGGTCAGGTAAAGTTGCTATCGTATGTTATTACACGACGGGTGCCACACGTGGAGCAGGATCTGCTTACCCTTCCGGAGCACCTGAGATCACCCCTAGTTTTTGGTGGGGTTCGTGTTGCCTATTCTTTAGTTTTCTATGTTGTGTCATGTGTACTATTGTTTGTCTGTTTGTCTTTTTCATTTTTAGCCATGGCGTTGTTAGTTTATTATTGATTTATGAGTTTAACGTACTGTCCCTCTGGTATCGTTCGTCCCTCTTTTATTACCGGTGTCGCCGGCACATTATTTTACAATGTTTACATTTACGGATTGGAATGATTTGGTAGAATATGATGCGTTTTTATGTTCTCTGCTTTCGTGTACTTCTTTGACTGATCAACCCTTTGTCATGTGTATATAAAAAAAGAAGATGTGTCATGATCGCCAATGAGACAACTCTACACAAGAGACCAAATGACATAGAAATTAACAACTATAACTAATTAAACATATTTAAATACAACCTAAACAATTGACTAAATATTGAAAAATCTAACTATAAAAATATACATTAAAATGAATTTAATCACTGAGAATTGCTTATTTTGTTGTCTATTTACAATAGTGATATGGATGAGTCAATGGTTTATAATGGGCATCTGTGAATAACGCCAATATCATAAGCATTTAGATGCTTCAATTAATCTTACGGCAAAAATCACACAAAGGTGGTCAAGACCAACAAGAAGTTAGCTTTTATTATAGGCATGCAAACGATGTTTCTCTCATTACTCTGTTTCCTACGCAGTAACAAGTGATTTAAATATATTGAATGTAACATTGTTTTTATATATTTGACCCGCCATGACATTTCCAGGCTTATGGTGGTATAATGTAATTGTGAGAAAAACTATATAAAAACATTATGTATATCTTATTATCGGACATATACTCGTTTATTTCTATACTTAATCTATTTATTTTGATCTTTTTACATTGCAAATGAAAGTTATATTTTTTAAAGCCGTAAGTTATCTACTCTGAGTTCAGTATTTTTGTGATCTACTTTTTAATGTCAAAGCGAAGATGGGACATTCTGTTTATGTTACCATTTAAAATATCTGTTTTCGAAACACGATTTGTTTTAAAAAGAACTCTTTTCGTCCGTTTGCTTTGGTGCATTGTAAATCATATTTTCTAATGAATATTCTGTATACGCATGCATTCTTATAATTAATCAACCTCACTGTGCATTCAATATAACATGTATGTGTAAATAACTTAGTAACAGCCAATGCCACTGTTAAAGCTATACACATTTCATTCACTTTAACGGTTTTAAGGGTTGTCAGTAATGTTTGCTCCTGTCCTAAGTCAGGAATCAGTAGTTGTCGTTTGTTTATGTAATTTATACGTGTTTCTCGTTTCTCGTTTTTTTATATAGATTAGACTGTTGGTTTTCCCGTTTGAATGGTTTTACACTAGTAATTTTGGGGCCCTTTATAGCTAGTTGTTCGGTGTGAGCCAGACTCCGTGTTGAAGGCCGTACATTGACCTATAATGGTTTACTTTTTTTTAAATTGTTATTTGGATGGAGGGTTGTCTCATTGGAACTCACATAACATCTTCCTATATCTATGAATTTGATATAAGATTAACTCTTTTTCGAGTAATTTATTTTATGATAACTATTTTTGGCAATCTTTTTACGATATAATTGTTATTTGTTTCAATATTTGTCTTTGTAATCTGAAGAGTTACGCCCTTTTTAACTGATTTTAAAAGTTTGTTCTTATGTTGTATTGTCACATGTTAGGGGGAGGGTTTGGCACATGCAATCATGTTTAGCCTTGGTGCTGTTTTCTGTTCTTTGGTCGGGTTTTTGTCTCTTTTACAGGTATTCCGTTTGCATTCCCTATTCTATGTTTAACCCCGCAATATTATGTATGTACCTGACCAAGGTAAGGAGCCTGTGATTCAGTGGTTATCATTTGTTACTGTATATCATATTTGTTTTTCGTTTATTGTTTTGTATATGAATCAGGCTTTTAGTTTTCTCGTTTGAACTTAAAAAAAAATTGTCATTTTGGGGCCTTTTCCAGCTGATGAAGTGGTATGGATACCGATCATTGTTGAAGGCCTCTACGTCATTTGATCACTGGTGGAGAGTTGTTTAATTGGCAATCATACGACATCTTCCAATTTTTATGAAATCATAGTCACTTACTACCCAATCCCATCACATGCATCAGTTAATATTGTCAACGCTTTTGTAAATATAAATGTGTCAAGAACTGTAAAATATTGAAAGTTCCATAAATTTCAAAGAGAAAGAAGATGCGTTTATCTATACGCTGGACACTCGGTTGGTATAAAACCATTTACGTGAGTTTATGCGATTTACAATACTTCATTAATAAGTAAACATTAAAGAAGGTAGGTTTACATGGTAGATTTAAGATATATAAGTAATTTATTTTGAGTTTGGGATCAAGGATTTTGAATAGGGTGGGGTACCATGGCAACTTTAGGAATTATATTTGAAAAAAAAAAATTAATGTGCTGCGGCCCTGTCTCCTCATCCCCCCCCCGCCAAACAAAAACTAATCTGCCTCCAACTTAAGCTATGTAAAAATAATCGAAAAATCATTAGTAAACCAATTATTTACAAGTTTACACGTGTTTGCAGATGATACCTTCAGTTCCCAAAATTTTTGTATTTTATTGGAGCTAAGTAATCTCCAATAGAGTATTTGAATACAAATTTCATATAAATTGTATCATACTAATATTTAAACAGTTCTTTGGTCTCTTTCAATAATGTAAACTTGAAATAAAGTTAGTATTCAATTTGTGAAAGAAATCTTTTATTTTTTAAAATTAAATTTATCTTTTAATTTAGATTAATAATGCATGTCTCAAAACCTAATATCAAACAAAACATAACAGTTAATAAGCAGTAGTTTACAATATAAATTATCATTTAAGCATTTATACATTTAGTATGATATATTTTAAATTCTATTTAGGAAAATCTATAGAGCAGAGATTTCTTACTTTTTTTTTAAATCCATTCAATATATAAATTCAAATATTGTTTACTTCAAACGATAACGTAGATGCAAGCTAAAAAAAAAAGGGACAAAAAGATGCCAATGTGAAGTGTTCATCGTTTTCATCCAAAATACTTCGAAGTGACAATTACACATTATTCAATTGAAGCTTTCTTTGATAAATTTCATACTAACTTAATTACAACAGGTCAAAATTACATTTTCTGAAATTAATTTGTATTCAAATACACTGTTCGAGATTACTAAGCGCCAATAAAATACAAATCAGATTATAGATTAGCGCCTTCGATGATAAAAAGACGTCATAGAATACAGTATCACATATATGCCGATATTCAAAAAGACCCATTGATTATTATTACAGCAAATAGGTCATAATAACACGACACAGTGTGTTTTAGTATGTGCTGGATAAGTATGCAATAGCCAATTTTAGACAATATACCCACAAAAACCTAGAAATCTTGTGGCATGTCAAATCTAGTCAATCACTAGTTAATGAATTTTAAGTCTTAAACGGGCATTTTGATCATCAATCACATCATCTGAAAAAAGTTTAAGTAATGAACTATTCAGTCTTGTTCGGCCTTTTGGTCTTTTTATAACACGTATCTATAGTTTAGACAATTCCCTTGCAGTCAATCTAGTACTATTCAGGAGCTTGTCATATAATTCAGTTTGATGTTTAAGTGCACACTCAGGTAAATAACATCTTCTGAACAGTCTGAATATAAAAAGAATAGATCTGAACTATCTGACGTAAATTTTCTGAACAGTACTTAATTTACCACAGAAGATAAGTCTTAGAATAGACTGAAGGGCAGAAAATTACTTTATTGATTATTGATTATTGTTTTTTTTTTTTTTTTTTTTTTATAGATTTAGTCTGTGAACAAGTGTTCGGATCAAATTTACTGTTTCAGATCAAAATTGGTTTACAAGTACAAGTAATGATTTTTTTGAAATGGTATAAACCCTTTTTGTCAATCGTCTTTTTCTCCATTTCCAAGAATACGATTACATTAAATATTACCTACAATGTCTTGAAGGTTTGAATTTGATGAAAACATTAAGCAGTTGTTAGGTATTTTCAGATTCAAAAAATGATACCATTGTACTTTGATAATGCTAAACTATCACTGATTTCGTTGTGGGTAAATGTTGTACGTATTATCCTCAAGTAGGCCCGAGAACACAGTTATTTCGTGGTGCATTTCTTTTAGACAATAATTTCAAATTTAAAAAATCGTACCTGCTCTATCTCAAAAAGATTTTTACAGTGTAGTGTTCTACTATTGGGACAAATAATATAAAAATTATAGAAAAGTCTACCAGATCTAACTCAAAATATGGACAATTCTATGTTAAGGTGGTCTAAAATTCAGTTTGACAGCTTCAGACATATTAATTATGACCTTTTTTTAACTGGAACAAATCACTACTTAACATAAAGAATCAGCACCCAAATTTTTTTAACGTGTAATTTCAGCCTCTTACTTCATATTGCATGCATAAAATATCAAGAAATAAATTGGGAAAGTGTTTAAAAAAAAATGCAAGTTATACACTGTTTACACTAGGGACTATCTTTGTAGATAACGAAAATCAAAGGACGCGATAACTGTGTCCTTTGACCAGTATGTATCGTTAACATCAGATGTAAAAACTTTTGATAATTATTAAACACAATTCTGAAGGTTCAAATTCACCTAATAGCTTTGATCATTACTGTGATCACATTATGCTCGGAAATAAAACCAGCATTCAAAGCTAAGATGTGAAATGATTCATTGAAGGGATAAACTAAGACATATTCTAGGGATTGTTAATATATATGTGGTTTTATATCAAATCATTGTAAACCTTGTGTAAAAGCAGCTGAAATACAAGCGCTAAAAACATTTTAAGACAACATATGTCAATTGTTAATAATAACTATGCAAAATCCGAAAGTGAAAAGTATTTATATCCATCATAAAATATAAACTTACAAAGACCAATCGAAACAACATTTGATACAAAAATTTAACAATACTTTTAGATATTTGGATGATATACACATGGAAAAAAGTATTGCAACACCTTGATTTTTTTAAATTTGAAAAATCAGCCTCTTTTTTTGGATGAAATATAATAAAATATTTGTATAATATTATTGAAACATAGTTTATGATAACATTGGCATTGAAACGAACAAAAAATGTTTGAAAAAAAAAATGATTTATATAACCACAATTTTAATAACAAAATGAAGTGTTTTTTGTACAAAAAAATGCATTTTACAACTTTTACTGTAGTCGAACTTTACAATGTCAGACATTTCAAAATTAATCTTCAGATGACTGTTCACATCATGGTTGATCGTTATACGCCAAAGAATTAGTACTTTATGCGCAGCCTCCATTCAAACGGATAACCGCATCTAAACGTCTTCTGATTCCTGCCAAAAATCGACTAATTTGTTGCTAAGGTAGCAGCAACCATTTCTGATGAAGGGCATTGTTTATTTCATAATGTGTTTTAACTGGGGTGTTCTTTCGCGCACGTTCCGACCAACAGTGCCCCATATATGCTCGATATGGTTCAAATCCGGGCTACGATCCGTCCAAGGAAGATGAACCGAATTCCATTGAAACAATGGATCTTCCTCCACGATGCTAATTTAGCGAGCTCTGCACTACGTTGGATACGGAAAACTGTGTGTTTGTTCGTACGCAAAGGTCTCCGAAATGGTCTTATCGCACGATAACCAGTAGCGATGAGTCGATCTCGAACAGTTCTTGTTAAAAGGCTCCTGTATGCCCACCACTCTATTTTTAGGATTGTATTGTATGCAATGGGTTTTCTTCTGACCAACCTTCATTATGCTTGATTTTCCCTAGCAAATGGTATAGGGGGTCTTCTTTATCTCGGAAGGTCTTTAACATCGTTTAGTGCCTTATTTTTATTCTCAAAACGACTAATAGTGAAATGGTGATGACCAAAAATACGTGCAGTTGTTTCAGGGACATCCCTGCTTCTCTCATGCTGATAATCTGCCATCTTGCTGCATTTTAGAGTTGTCGAGGACCCATTACAAGGTGTCAATCACATAACTTTAAAAACTTGGTTATATAAAGTGTTGAAAACAATGAGGATGAAAACATCTGTTTTGCTGTTTACGTGTACAGTAGCTGCATGTGCAGATAAAAAATTATCGAGTCGATATTTATTGATCAAACTCAGGTGATTCTTAAATAATGATTAAATTAGTTCTATTTTACCAAATTATATCACAAAAATATAAAAAGTGTTATTTTAATTTCATTTTTAATTTGGTGTTGCAATACTTTTTTCCATGTGTATATATAGGATATATGTGCTCATTAAATGTTTAACTATTTAGAAGAGAAGTTCATCTGTATAGCGGAAAGTGAAAATAACACACGCTGTTAACTTGTTTTTTCTTCTTCCTAAGAATTTTCTGTATAAAGTCTGTCTCATATGAATAAAGGAACAAGTCGGCAAGAACAGGAGCACAATCGGGTCCCACGAGAATGCCAACTGTTTGTTAAAAACATATCCTCCGAACGTAGCAAAAATATTGTCAATCAAGAAAACAACCATCTTGATAATGTGAGTTTCAAAGACTTTTTTGTTTGAATCGGATTAAAATTTTACAAAATACGATTTATCCCTCATAGAAAAGAAACTTGTACGTATACCTACGTAGAGCGTTTTGTTTCATGAAACAAAGTAGGAGACACAGTTTTTAAATTTGTCTTTTAGTTCAAGTGGTGAATACTTTATGTTGGATTGTATAACATTCAAATTATACTATTACAAGATGAAAGAGTCTTAGATTGTATTTACTCTACAAGATCTTTGGATTTTGTTTTAGTATCCACATCTGAATCACGCCACATTTAAAACAGTTAGGTTCGCGATATATTTGAAGCCCGGCTTTGATTGCTGATTAAATTGATGTTAATAATTTAGAAAGATGTTTGGTGGACCACTTGGAAGACCCAGCAAAATAATGTTGATAGTAAGGACAGTTATATAGTTAAGGTATCCAATACAGTGAAGGCAGATCCAATTCTTCATCTTTGGTTGAAATTCTGAAGGGACATAGAACAGATATAAGATTTTCTTATCCAGGATTTCCTACTAGCTAGATGTTGTGGGGGTATATGTTGAGTTTATAAAAAAAATCTTACAGGGAGCTTAATGGGGAAACAACACTATCAAAGAAGGTATATCATGTATCTCATTATACTTAAGTATGACTGGTTAATAAAGAAACATTTGCCAAAAAAGTAACATATTTAGATTTGAATAAATCAAGCAATAAGCTAGAGAGCACATGTTCAGCTCGATTTCCATATCGGTTGCCCCTTTTTTTCCATTTCTAAGTAAGTGGCAATGATAATATGTCTGCTGTTTAATTCCAAATGTATGGTCAACATACCCAAATGATAATGACAAGAATATTTCAGTAATTAAGGTTGTATTTTAAGTTTGTATTTTGTTTAAAATATTTTTCGTATAAAGAAAAATAACTTTTCAAAATGGCCGCAAGACATAATGCTTTTTTGCATTGTACATATAATAAGGGATACTGTTAACCTACCGATCGATTGAAATTGCTTTGCAAATTACAAGTGTTATGTGATTTAAATAACTGAAGGTTATGCATTGTTTATTTTTCCATAAGCATCGATGATACACAATTCAAGAATTGGAAGTTCGTATCTAAAATGCTGATCATTATACAGTATGTTGACTAGGTTTTTGTAATAATGCTCTTAGTGTTGTATAAAAAGTATAAATTACAATCAACGTATACCGTATATACCAATTACTCACAACAAATCTATAAAAAAATAAATCTTTAAGATAGGTAGATAACAACTGATATGTTAAGAACTAAGTAAATTTCAAACTTTGTACAAATTATTTAAACAGAAAATGATGAAACGATTTCTAACCTATAAGTATATCATACAATTGAGTTTGTTGTAATTGAATATTATCGATCAACGATTTAAAATGTAATCTGTTCAGTAAATTCGAGCAAAGACATTTATGTCACCTGACACAATTTTAAAATGTGAGTATTTGTCTGTCACATGTTAATTCAAATATATTTATGTTTTGATGTCAATAGTTATACTGCACCTAAAGAAAAGTATAGTAATTATAGTTGACAAATATCACTTAGCGTTTATTTCAAAGCGAAAACAGGTAGGAACATAAAACTATTAAGAGAGTTTCGATGCAAACAACTTTACCAAGTAGTACGCATATACAAGTATAGTCACATTTTCAAAACATAAATTTCACAATCCTTGCTATAGTTTATATCATGATATAATTAGTCTTTTCACATGTAACAATGTTTTTGTGAAGAAGCCCATATTGCTTTATTACCTTCATTTATTTCAAAATTAGTACATTATTTGTTGTAGTCGATATACCGTTTGTAAGTATCATGTTATCTTAAGTTGGAAGTTTCATTTCATTTTCAACAATATATATAAATAAGAAGATATTGTATGATTGATAAATTTTAAATGAAGTGGATGTAAGCAATTATACGCAAACATGCGGCCTTCAACAACGATAAAAAGTCTATACCGGACGGTGGGCTATATATGGATTATTAAACATGATAAATATGAAATAATTCAATAGAGAAAAGTAACGGCCTAATTTTTAACAACACAAATATAATAGACATCCTTCGACGATTCCTAATAAAACTTCACTTAAAGAATGTTCCGGGGTTAAACAGGTTTGTGAGCGCTCAACCCAGTCATAAACTGAGAAAGTGATGAAACAGTACACCATAAGAACGAACTATTAAAATTAGTTAAAAAAAAGTTTTACGCATTAGATGGATTCAAATAAAAAGAAAAACAGAGAATGGACGTGGACGGGTATTCATATATCCCCAAAACAAAAATACAACAAGTACAAATCTGAGAAAGTTCGCAGTTACTAACAGCAAGTCCAAAGTCAATTACAACGATGAAAATCATCTAAGACAAAATATCAATCAGTACACATCCAACATCCAATGTTTTTAGTGTAAAAACGTCATTTTCAGTCGGAGTAAAACAACCCGTGATACAATCAAGATATATTCGATTCTAATAGGACAAATACGGCAATTCTTTTGGATCGAAGCACTCTAGGTGAAGGCATTATCTGCCGTTTCCATAAATAAACGCACTATCAAATTGACATAACAGAACGGAGCAAACTGAACAAGTGGCATGCTTAAACTATTGACAATAACGTATTTAGATAGGTTTAGATGTATTTAAATGATATGTTAACTTATATGTTCTATATGTATTACACATTTTAGCATCCTTTATTTACGTTTCCTTGTTGTGATGATTTTCGGTTTCACAAGCGTGTATTTTCCCGTTAAATGCTTATAATCTGACGTCATCGTACTATGACGTCGGGTAACTCATTCATAAAAATACATATGACGTGGGAGTACATTCTGAACAGCCTAAAACATATATATTTATATTTTACCACGAGTGTGTACTCAAAGCGTTTGAAGGACGTCATGTTAGAATATTCAATAAATTATGACAGTTTACAATATGTAACTTTTAAAATAAGTTTTGTTAAAGGATTGGTATGTATAAGAGATTTGTTAAGAAGTAGTGAATTCGTAAAAGATAATCGCGAGTTGATTATCGTTTCCGAATCCACTAATTCTTATCGATTATCTAGCTTAACTTAGTTCTAGCAAAACGACTATCTGTTTTACGTTTTGACAATAAATCAACGGAATTTCATAAAGTTTATTTCGTATTTTGTCTGTTGTATTCTTTAATAGCTGGACATAATGATATCAAGACGGTTCACATCTATATTTAGACATTTAACAAGTTAACATACGTTTAATAAAACTTAAATTGGGTGTTAAATCCCCTTTTTGATACCAAATATCATAATTGCATATACGTTTTTTATTTAAATTTTATTCATTACAAATTATTTAAAATAAACAGAGGGGCCTCGGTGGCCGAGTGGTCTAATCAGTTACTACTGTAATCACTACTCAGTCAATACTGATGTTGTGAGTTCAGAACCCCGCTCTTGCGGATGCACTCGACTCCCATCTTAATTATCCAGGATTGTCAGTTTTCCCATCGAAGGTCGGTGTTTTTCTCCGGGCACTCCGGCTTCCTCAACCAATAAAAACTGGCGGCCATGAAACAGCCAAAACACGGTGTTTAAAGATGGCGTTAAAAACAAATAAAAATAACAAATAAATAAATTGAAAAGATTTTTTTTTTTTATTTATTCAAAAAGACATATATTAATATACAAAACTTATTTAACTTGTTTTGAAATGTTAAAATATTTAGTTAGAAAAATTAAATACCTTTTAAATTTATATATATAATATTTCGCATTTAGTTAGAGTATCAAGATTGAGGACTGGCAACCGGACGTAATTAGATTAATAAATATTATTAGCGTAATTGCCTTAATTCAGCCAATTCATGTTACTATATAGATATAGGAAGATGTGGTGTGAGAGTCAATGTGACAACTCTCCATACTATATTTTATTAAAGAAAAATATGCTTACTTATCCTTAAATTTTGTTAAAACTTCTCCGATTCAGTTAAGATTAATTATCTTAGAGTTATTGCATTTGGCATCTATCGTCAAAAGATCAATAAGATTATATTATCTGTGATACACATTCTAAATCCCTATTAGAATTGCTCTTATTACAGATTTACAATAAATAATGTTGATATTCTAATCTATAGTTCAATATGTTTATAGCCGTGCTCGTCTATTCGTTGCTAACGGAATTCATAACGGTGATATTAACAGTGCAAATTTTGAACTTTGTACCCGGAATGAATTTTTTCATTGTAATTTTTTTCTGGACCAAAATTTTAGAACATGTCGAAATATTATATCTTTGATTTTTGTAAATGGCCGATAAGTTTGTTTCTCTTTCTACAGTCAAAAAATATTTTTGCTATCGTGGCTTATATATATCACACTGTATTCAAGTTAGAGTCTGTTCAATGTTGACGTGAAGTATATGTGGAACATTTATAATCAAACAAACTATATATTTATACTATGAACGAATTTAGTAAAGGTTTTTAGATAACTAGTGGTAACGAAATCCCTGACTCAATAACACTTAATGGTCTACTAGTAGTACATAGTTTACACTCATTAAAATACAAAACATCACAACAGACACGGGCATAAAGATTGAGTTCAGATATATAAACACCTAAGAACCACAGGGAACGAAATTATCCCTTTTGTCGTAAATTTTTGTATAGGTTTCTGGTGAAGAACTTTTAAATTATCTAAATCTAGGAAAGAACAGTTATTGTTGCTGATATAAGATTTGGGTAAATTTCAGCTTTATAGGCAGAGAACTCTTGATAATTCAACGAAAATATATCACCAAGATAATGATAGATGTTGTCCAATTTATCTAATTTAGGCGGTTTTTACTGAGTTTGGCCTAAAACTGTATTTTATAACAGTAAAAGACCAAGTCTACTATTAACAATGAGTAAAATTGATTTAGAGTTAGTTGGCTTAATCTGTAGTGATGACAGCTATCTGCTGGTAGTATCGAGCACCTGATAAAATTATTTCACATTGATATTTCTGCCGTGTATTAATCCGTGTGTTTATTATGCGTTCAAATATTAAAGTCTACAGTTTATTGTGGCTAAAAAAGCAGTTTAAATACACGTTGAGCCTGAATTCCAATTCGGCTGCCGGTTTTGTTTCCTTCTAAAAGTAAGTGATTTTCCATTGATATTTTCTCATTGCTCATTTCTTATGTGATGCCTTAGATGTAGGCATGACTAGTACACATAAGGGAGAGAACATGCGTTATTATTATGAAGGACGATATTGTCCATGTTGCATGAGACAGGTTGTTCTGTGCAGTTTTTTTTATGAATCTTGATGTTTTAATTTTTATGTTTTCTTTGTTATTAATTCAAAAAAAGTTTTGACAATTCGATACAAAATCTATAGGTTACAATAACCCATTAGTTTTTATTGGCGCAGCCATTTTATGAAGATAACATGGTATTCAGAATCAATTGTATAACTAATCCTGATTTGTTGATATGTGCGCCCGTTATTTTTCATCATTAGAGACTCCGTGCATTCTGCATTATACCAAAGGCAAAATAATTATTTCCCTTAGCCCTAACGGAGATGTCTTTTCAGTGCTAGGATGAGACACGTATTTTGAAGTGCAAAATTGAAAGGCATTGGAGATAAGTACAAATAGCGATAAGAAAAGCCACGCGAACCTATACTTTTTGGACCAAAACATACTGTCCTAATAATTGTTTTTTTAATTCTAGCAAGGTTTTGTTAAAAAAATAACTTTCTAAAGTCTGTATCTCGGAAAAGGCTATCATTGTCGCCTATGGAGAAATTAATTGTTTATTTCAATCTATATATAAAAAAAATACCCTTATTATCTACTTCGAAGATGTCACATATGATACATAGTTACTACATAGTTGGTACATAGTTACTAGTAGTACATAGTGTACACTCATTATAATACAAACACCACAAAAGACACGGACAAAGAGATTGAGTTGAGATATCTAAACACCTTATTTCAATCATAATAGCACATCCTAGGTTTAATGTTGATGTAAGCAGAGCCTGACATTGAGATTACATCCAGATAAACTTAACCCTTTTCTGACGTAATTCTATTATTCTTACTGTATATAATGTTTCAAGAATCCACTGACCACTGTTTTAACTATATATTATAGAGGTCGCGTAAATCAGATGTGGATACTAAACAATTTCAAAGATCTTTTAAAGTACATACAATCTAAGACTCATTCATCTTGCAATAGTATTAAAAGATTTGACTTTACTACACTTTACACAAGTATTCCCCATTCCAAACTCAAAGACAAATTGAAAGAGTTGGTATTGCTTTAATTGTTTCATAAAAAAAGAATGGCAAACTTAGATACAAGTATCTTCTCTTATGGAGGGATACATCCTACTTTGTAAAGAATCCCTCTGATTCAAACAAAAAATTCTCTGAAACTGACATTATTCAGATGCTTAATTTCTTGATTGACAACATACATATTTTTTACGTTTTTTCAACAGACTGTCTGAATTCCAATGGGAACCAATTGTGCCCCTCTTCTTGCCTACTTGTTTGTTTTAATATTATGAGACTGACTTCATACAGGAACTTCTAAGGAGGAAAGATAAGAAGTTAGCAGTATCCTTTAACTTTAATTTCCGCTATATAGATTATGTTCGCTCAATGAATAATTAAAAAATTGGTGACTATGTTGAACGCATCTATCCCATCGAACTAGAGATTAATGATCCTACAGATACTGTTAAGTCTGCCTTATATATTGACTTACATCTAGAAATTGACAATGAGGGTCGGTTGAAATCAAAAGTTTACGACAGAAAGGATGATTTCAGCCTCCCAATTGTGAACTCTCCATTTCTATGCAGCAACATTCCAGCAGCGCATGCATACGGAGTATAACACCCAATTGATACGATATTCCCGGGCTAGTATTTACTATCATGATTTTCTTGATAGAAGGTTGCTGCTCACTAGGAAGCTATTAAACAAAGAGTTCAAAATTGTGTAGTTGAAATCATCCCTTCGTAAATTTTACGGACGCCTCACACGAGTTGGTTGACCGTTATGGAATTACCGTGTCACAGATAATATTGGATATGTGCCTTATGTCTTAACTACAATCCCCTATCATGTTAACGAATGTGACCTACTGAACTTGACTATTTACCGAATTTGTAATAACAGCAGCAGCACGACAGGTGTCACATGTCGAGCAGGATCTGCTTACCCTTCAGGAGCACCTGCGATAACTCTTGGTTTTTGGTTGGGTTTGTTTTGCTTAGTCCTTAGTTTTCTATGTTGTGGCCTGTGTACTATTATTTGTCTGTTTGTCTTTTTCTTTTCTAGCTATGGGGTTGTAAGTTTATTTTCGATCTATGAATTTGACAGTCCCTTTGATATCTTTCGTCCCTCCTGAATAAAATGCACCATAAATAATATATATTTTAACATACATCGTCAATAAAAACCTCGTGCAAAACAAACAACAGCTCACAAAACACATCTTGGAAAACCAAAGACTTAGAAATACGAACCACCATAAAATAAACTGAGGGTGATCTCAGGTTTTCCGGAGGGGTAAGTAGATCCTGACCCAGATGTGGCACCCAAAGTGTTACTCATGCTAAAACAAACCCGGTGATTAGTCTTATTCGGTAAGATACATTAAAGGAAAAGGATGGGGGATTGTAGTAACGACAATTGGAACATTACCGTTGTCATCTGTGAAACGGATATTCCATAACGGTTTATACAATTATGGCGTACGTAAAATTGATGAAGGGACTTTTTAACTTCAATACTTGATTTGATAACCTCAATGTGAGTAGCAAATCTCTGTCAAGAAAATTATGATAGGAAATAGAAATTGCTACATAGAAAAGGAAAGTATACAATTGGAAAGCTGTATTCAACTCTTGAGTCGTAAAACTTTGTTGTCAACCGATCATTCTTATAAATTTCTAAATGTCAAGATTTGAAGCTGACCTTACTGTATCTATTATATACTTATCTCAAGTTCGATACGATAACAAATGTTGAACTATAAAGAAGAGAATATCATCTGCATAGCGGAAAGTGAAAATAAAGTACACTAATAGCTTGTTTTCTTTCTTCTTATAATTTCCTGTATAAATGTTAGCCTCATAGGAATAATGGAACAAGTCGACAAGAAAAAGTTGGTAACCATGGGACTGCTGATTGTTCGTAGAAAAACACATCCTCCGAACGCAAAAAATATTATGTTTTTAATCAACATAAACAAGGAATTAACCGTCTTGATAGTGTCAGTTTCAGACAACTTTTTGTTTAAATTAGAATTTTTTTTATAATAAAGTATAATTGATCCCTCCCTTTGAACATTTTTTTATCTACGTAGGCCGATTTGTTTTAAGAAACAAAGCAGTACCGAATATTTTAATTTGTTTTATAGTAAGAATGGTGAAGACATGTGTAAAATGTAGAAAATTCAAATGTTTTATACCATTACAAGAAGAGAGAGTCTTAGATTGTATGTACTCTTAAAGATCTTTGGAATTTTTGTAGTATCCACATTTAAATCACTATTTAAGGAGCACTTGGAAGACCCAACATTGTTTGTATGGACGATCTAGTTCTTCATTTTTGTTTGAATCTCCAAAAAAACATTTAGCAGACCTAATATTTTCTTATCCAGGATATTCTCCTTGCTAATGCTGTTCTTGTTGTGTGTGCTAAACTAGTAAATACATCATGTCCGTCAACTTGTTCGTGTAGTAACCGTACATCAGGGTTTTTTTGTAAATATGTTGAGTTTATCAAAAGAGTGTACAGGGAGCTTTAATTGGGGAAACAACTCTATCGATTAAGACATATATGATGTATCGCATTATACTTAAGTATGACTTGTTACTCAAGAAATATTTGTCAAAGAAGTTTAACTATATCCAGCCAAGGGACATTTTTAATTCATACCAGTCGTGACTGTTATGAGGTATTACTTTTGATTATTGCCTGGT
Source organism: Mytilus galloprovincialis (assembly GCA_037788925.1). Classification (NCBI taxonomy): domain Eukaryota; kingdom Metazoa; phylum Mollusca; class Bivalvia; order Mytilida; family Mytilidae; genus Mytilus; species Mytilus galloprovincialis. The sequence goes on along the minus strand of CM075333.1, from coordinate 46,058,322 downwards.
GATATTAAAATATATAAAGCAAGGCTATTATATGTTATGTTTATTATGATTATTCAAACCATTAGTCATTTTATTGTGTGACAGTTTCATATAAAGCTTTCTAACATTTAACCGAAATTTCAGAAGATACTTTGTCAAAATGAAATAGTCTTAAAAGGAGTTTCATCCTTTTTTTTGTAAAGTTAACAGTGCATCTAGATCTGTTTCCTGGCAACATCATCCTTTATCAAAAAGAAATATTTCAACTTCAAAGATCGACATAAAATTAGTTCAGTACAAATTTCAACGGACGGAAATCGACACTACCTACAAGGTGCATTATGAAGCTACTATCAAGAGTTGTTTTACTCTGTCTGCGCATGTGCTCTCGCATAGTTGGGAGTTTGTGATTTTCGAAGGTATTGTGTGTAATCTTGATTTGTATCATCCTAGTCGAAAACGAGATTCAAACATCGGTAAACTACTGTCGCCTTAATTTTAGAATTCGTCTTATGTTTTCAGTGTTAATAAAAATTTTTATAAAAAACAATTGATTCATCATTACACAATTTAATATAATGTTTTCTTTAAATCATTGATTTGTTTTTTTTTCAGTTATTCAATCACCATGAAGAATGGAAGCAGTTATTTCTTTGCTGTTCTTGTTGTGTGTGCTAAACTAGTAAATACATCATGTCCGTCAACTTGTTCGTGTAGTCACCGTACATCAGGGTTTTTTGTAAACTGTAATTCCAAATCTTTAGAACATATTCCAGACTTACCAAATGATACGTACAGCCTGTAAGTATATACAGCTGATTCATTTAGAATTTTTGACGTCAACATTCATTTTTGAATAAGCAATATACAATATTTCAAAAAATTAAAACGAAAATAGAACACTCCACTTATTAACATGTGGCAATAAAAAAATGAATATTCAAAATAAAAAGTTGTCTGCGACGTTTGTTAATTAAATACAAAACCTGCAGATATTTTGAATAAATATACATGTATCGTGCATTTTAAAACGGTTATTTATAATCAATATTTCTCTGTTTAAGGCATTTTGCTTACAACAGCATAAACGAAATTAATGATCAGTTTTGTAAAGAGATGCCACTTTTACAAATCATGTGAGTAAATAATTAAAATTTCCATTACGATAGCTAAGAATGATGCTTCCAATATTACTGGAACAATACATCGTTTAAAAAAAAAATTAGTAGTAATACAGTTCTGCACGTATTTTGATAAGAATAAAAAAAAAGACCAAGACGAGAAATCAGAAAGGCAATTCCAAATTTAAGATCGGAGAAAAAAAAGATATTATATCAAACAGATTCAATGAATAAATATGAATTGATGAATAAAATATCGACTACTTAAAACCAAGTGAATACTACAGAAGTTGACAGTTCAGGTTCAATGAATAAACATCAATCGATGAAACCAATCTCAAATACTTAAAAACAAGCAAATACTACAGAAATTGACAGTTCAAGTTCAATTACTAAACAGGAATCGATGAAACAAATCTCAAATACCTAAAAACTAGCGAATACTACGGAAATTGACAGTTCAGGGTCAATTAATAAACATGGATCGATGAAACCAATCTCAAATACTTAAAAACAAGCAAATACTACAGAAATTGACAGTTCAAGTTCAATGACTAAACAGGAATCGATGAAACAAATCTCAAATACCTAAAAACAAGCGAATACTACAGAAGTTGACAGTTCAAGTTCAATTACTAAACAGGAATCGATGAAACAAATCTCAAATACTTAAAAACTAGCGAATACTACAGAAATTGACAGTTCAAGTTCAATTACTAAACAGGAACCGATGACACAAATCTCAAATACCTAAAAACTAGCGAAAACTACGGAAATTGACAGTTCAGGGTCAATCAATAAACATGGATCGATAAAACCAATCTCAAATACTTAAAAACTAGCGAATACTACAGAAATTGACAGTTCAGGTTCAATGAATAAACATCAATCGATGAAACCAATCTCAAATACTTAAAAACTAGCGAATACTACAGAAGTTGACAGTTCAGGTTCAATGAATAAACATCAATCGATGAAACCAATCTCAAATACTTAAAAACTAGCGAATACTACAGAAATTGACAGTTCAGGTTCAATTACTAAACAGGAATCGATGAAACCAATCTTAAATACTTAAAAAAAAGCAAATACTACAGAAATTGACAGTTCAGGTTCAATTAATAAACATGAATCGATGAAACCAATCTCAAATACTTAAAAACAAGCGAATACTACAGAAATTGACAGTTCAGTTTCAATGAATAAACAGGAATCGATGAAACAAATCTCAAATACCTAAAAACTAGCGAATACTACAGAAATTGACAGTTCTGGTTCAATGAATAAACATGGAGCGATGAAACCAATCTCAAATACTTAGAAACTAGCGAATACGACAGAAATTCACAGTTTAGGTTCAATTAATAAACATGAATCAATGAAACCAATCTCAAATACTTAAACATAAGCGAAAACTACAGAAATTGACAGCTCAGGTTCAATTAATACACAAGGATCGATGAAACCTATCTCACATACTTAAAAACAAGCGAATACTACAGAAATTGACAGTTCAGGTTTAAATTATCAATAGGAGTCGATGAAACAAATCTCAAATACTTAAAAACTAGCGAATACTACAGAAATTGACAGTTCAGGTTCAATTACTAAACAGGAATCGATGAAACAAATCTCAAATACATAAAAACAAGCGATTACTACAGAATTTGACAGTTCAGTTTCAATTAATAAACAGGAATCGATGAAACAAATCTTCAATACCTAAAAACAAGCGATTACTACAGAATTTGACAGTTCAGTTTCAATTAATAAACAGGAATCGATGAAACAAATCTTAAATACCTAAAAACTAGCGAATACTACAGAAATTGACAGTTCTGGTTCAATTAATAAACATGGAGCGATGAAACCAATCTCAAATACTTAAAAACAAGCGAATTCTACAGAAATTGACAGTTCAGGTTCAATTAATCAACAGGAATCGATAAAACACATCTCGACTACTTAAAAACAAGCGAATACTACACAGGTTGACTATTCAGGTTCAATTAATAAACAGGAATCGATGAAACAAATCTCAAATACTTAAAAACTAGCGAATACTACAGACATTGACAGTTCAGGTTCAATTACTAAACAGGAATCGATGGAACAAATCTCAAGTACTTAAAAACTAGCGAATACTACAGAAATTGACAGTTCAGGTTCAATTAATAAACAGGAATCGATGAAACAAATCTCAAATACATAAAAACAAGCGATTACTACAGAATTTGACAGTTCAGTTTCAATTAATAAACAGGAATCGATGAAACAAATCTTAAATACTTAAAAACAGACGAATACGACAGAAATTGACAGTTCAGGTCCAATTAATAAACAGGAGTCGATGAAACAAATCTCAAATACTTAAAAACTAGCGATTACTACAGAAATTGACAGTTCAAGTTCAATTACTAAACAGGAATCGATGAAACAAATCTCAAATACCTAAAAACAAGCGAATACTACATAAATTGTCAGTTCAGGTTCAATTAATAAACATGGATCGATGAAACCAATCTCAAATACTTAAAAACAAGCGAATACTACAGAAATTGACAGTTCAAGTTCAATTACTCAACAGGAATCGATGAAACAAATCTCAAATACTTAAAAACAAGCGAATACTACAGAAATTGACATTTCAGGTTCAATGAATAAACATGAATCGAGAAAACCAATCTGAAATACTTAAAAACAAGCGAATACTACAGAAATTGACTGTTCAGGTTCAATTACTAAACAGGAATCGATGAAACAAATCTTAAATACTTAAAAACTAGCGAATGCGACAGAAATTGACAGTTCAGGTTCAATTAGTAAACAGGAATCGATGGAACAAATCTCAAGTCTTAAAAACTAGCGAATACTACAGAAATTGACAGTTCAGGGTCAATTAATAAACATGGATCGATGAAACCAATCTCAAATACTTAAAAACAAGCAAATACTACAGAAATTGACAGTTCAAGTTCAATTACTAAACAGGAATCGATGAAACAAATCTCAAATACCTAAAAACAAGCGAATACTACAGAAATTGACATTTCAGGTTCAATGAATAAACATGAATCGAGGAAACCAATCTGAAATACTTAAAAACAAGCGAATACTACAGAAATTGACAGTTCAGGTACAATTAATAAACATGGAGCGATGAAACCAATTTCAAATACTTAAAAACAAGCGAATACTACAGAAATTGACAGTTTAGGTTCAATTGATCAACAGGAATCGATAAAACAAATCTCAACTACTTAAAAACAAGCGAATACTAAACAGATTTACTGTTCAGGTTCAATTAATAAACATGAATCGATGAAACCAATCTCGACTACTTAAAAGCAAGCGAATACTACAGAAACTGACAGTTCAGGTTCAATTAACCAGCATGAATCGATGAAACTTATCTCAAATACTTAAAAACAAGCGAATACTACAGAAATAGACAGTTCAGGTTCAATTAATAAACAAGGATCGATGAAACCAATCTTAAATACTTAAAAACAAACGAATACTACAGAAATTGACAGTTCAGGTTCAATTAATAAACATGGATCGATGAAACCAATCTCAAATACTTAAAAACTAGCGAATACTACAGAAATTGACAGTTCAGGTTCAATTACTAAACAGGAATCGATGAAACAAATCTCAAATACTTAAAAACTAGCGATTACTACAGAAATTGACAGTTCAGGGTCAATTAATAAACATGAATCGAGGAAACCAATCTGAAATACTTCAAAACTAGCGAATACTACAGAAATTGACAGTTCAGGTTCAATTACTAAACAGGAATCGATGAAACAAATCTCAAATACTTAAAAACTAGCGAATACTACAGAAATTGACAGTTCAGGTTCAATTAATAAACATGAATCGATGAAACCAATCTCAAATACTTAGAAACTAGCGAATACTACAGAAATTGACAGTTCAGGTTCAATTACTAAACAAGAATCGATGAAACAAGTCTCAAATACTTAAAAACAAGCGAATACTACAGAAATTTACAGTTCAGGTTCAACTAATAAACAGGAATCGAGGAAACAAATCTCAAATACTTAAAAACTAGCGAATACTACAGAAATTGACAGTTCAGGTTCAATTAATAAACATGAATCGATGAAACTAATCTCAAATACTTAAAAACAAGAGAATACTACAGAAATTGACAGTTCAGGTTCAATTAATAAACAAGGATCGATGAAACCAATCTTAAATACTTAAAAACAAACAAATACTACATAAATTGACAGTTCAGGTCCAATTAATAAACATGGATCGATGAAACCAATCTCAAATACTTAAAAACAAGCGAATACTACAGAAATTGTCAGTTCAGGTTCAATTAATCAGCATGGATCGATGAAACCAATCTGAAATACTTAAAAACAAGCAAATACTACAGAAATTGACAGTTCAGGTTCAATAAATAAACAGGAATCGATGAAACAAATCTCAAATACTTACAAACTAGCGAATACTACAGAAATTGGCAGTTCTGGTTCAATTAATAAACATGGAGCGATGAAACCAATCTCAAATACTTAAAAACAAGCGAATACTACAGAAATTGACAGTTCACGTTCAATTTATCAACAGGAATCGATAAAAGAAATCTCAACTACTTAAAAACAAGCGAATACTACACAGGTTGACTGTTCAGGTTCAAATAATAAACATGAATCGATGAAACCAATCTCGACTACTTAAAAGCAAGCGAATACTACAGAAATAGACAGTTCAGGTTCAATTAATAAGCATGAATCGATGAAACTTATCTCAAATACTTAAAAGCAAGCGAATACTATAGAAATTGACAGTTCAGGTTCAATTAATAAACAAGGATCGATGAAACCAATCTTAAATACTTAAAAACAAACGAATACTACAGAAATTGACAGTTCCGGTTCAATTGATAAACAGGAATCGATGAAAGAAATCTCAAATACTTAAAAACTAGCAAATACTACAGAAATTGTCAGTTCAGGTTCAATTAATAAACATGGATCGATGAAATCAATCTCAAATACTTAAACAAGCGAATACTACAGAAATTGACAGTTCAGGTTCAATTAATAAACAGGAATCGATGAAACAAATCTCAAATACCTAAAAACAAGCGAATACTACAGAAATTGACATTTCAGGTTCAATGAATAAACATGAATCGAGGAAACCAATCTCAAATACTTAAAAACAAGCAAATACTACAGAAATTGACAGTTCAGGTTGAATTAATCAACAGGAATCGATAAAACAAATCTCAAATACCTAAAAACAAGCGAATACTACACAGGTTGACTGTTCAGGTTCAATTAATAAACATGAATTGATGAAGCTAATCTCAAATACTTAAAAACAAGCGAATACTACAGAAATTGACAGTTCAGGTTCAATTAATAAACAAGGATCGATGAAACCAATCTTAAATACTTAAAAACAAACGAATACTACAGAAATTGACAGTTCAGGTTCAATTAATAAACATGGATCGATGAAACCAATCTCAAATACTTAAAAACAAGCGAATACTACAGAAATTGACAGTTCAGGTTCAATTAATAAACAGGAATTGATGAAATAAATCTAAAAAAAAAATGTACCTAAAAACAAGCGAATACTACAGAAATTGACATTTCAGGTTCAATGAATAAACATGAATCGAGGAAACCAATCTGAAATACTTAAAAACAAGTGAATACTACAGAAATTGACAGTTCAGGTTCAATTACTAAACAGGAATCGATGAAACAAATCTCAAATACTTAAAAACTAGTGAATACTACAGAAATTGACAGTTCAGGTTCAATTAATAAGCATGAATCGATGAAACTAATCTCAAATACTTAAAAACAAGCGAATACTACAGAAATTGACAGTTCAGGTACAATTAATAAACATTGAGCAATGAAATCGATCTCAAATACTTAAAAACAAGCGAATACTACAGAAATTGACAGTTCAGGTTCAATTAACAAACATGAATCGATGAAACAAATTTCGACTACTTAAAAACAAGCGAACACTACAGAAATTGACAGTTCAGGTTCAATTAATAAACATGAATCGATGAAACCAATCTCAAATACTTAAAAACAAGCGAATACTACAGAAATTGACAGTTCAGATTCAATTAATACACTTGAATCGATGAAACCAATCTCAAATACTTAAAACCAAGCGAATACTACAGAAATTGACAGTTCAGGTTCAATGAATAAACATGAATCGATGAAACAAATCTCGACTACTTAAAAGCAAGCGAATAGTATAGAAAATGGCAGTTCAGGTTCATTTAATAAACATGAATCGATGAAACCAATCTCAAGTACTTAAAAACAAGCGGATACTACAGAAATTGACAGTTCAGGTTCAATGAATAAACATGAATCGATGAAACAAATCTGGACTACTTAAAACAAGCGAATACTGTTGATATTGGTAGTTCAGTAGTAGTTCTTGCGTTCCAGCAACACTGGTCGTGCAGTTCGTGACAGGTTAAAATCTGGAGATGAAAAACAATGAAAAATGATATAAGAAGTTGGTTTCCCGAAAAATGTACATAATTGATGAGGCGAATGTGACATGATGGTCAACCACATAATAAAGCATGAAAAAGATTGAGGACATAATTCCTTTATTTTAATCACTTAAGGTATTAACATAAAATCGTTTTATCTGATCGTTATCTACAAAATTACGTTACAGAGACGATTGCAAAATCACCGGTAGCATTGATATAAACGAAAAACAGAAAAATCAAATTGACATTGATAGACTTAGTTAGATTTTCTGTAAATGTCTATGCGAAAATATTATAATATTTGACGCTATGGTAAAATATCGATTTTTTTTAACATTGTTGAAATATCTTTATTTCTTTTTAACGTTATTAACAGCAGCATCCACCACAATTTAATTCCCGAAATCCAGAATGAAACCTTCACAGACTGTCACCAGTTAATCACACTGTAAGTATATCACACTTAAACGTAATTTTTAAAAGGACAAAATCATGAAGTACTCAGAAATCATCAAAGGAAAAAGATTGATAGATATAGGAAGATGTGGTATAGGTATAAGTGACAATGAGACAACCCACTAACAAAGTAACAATGTATAAAAGTAAATCATGTAAGGTCAAGGTACGATATAGTGGAATTTAATTTAATATGAACAAGTTGAATAACAATTACTGTTTTAAGTTTGAATAATAATTTTTAAAATTATTTTTTTTCGCAAATGAGACTAAACTGCTGCTTTTCAACACGGAGCCTTGGCTCACACCGAACATCAGGCTATAAAGGGCCCAAAAAGTATCACCTTATCAATACATCTCTTTAAAATGTCTAAAATGTCAGACAATTAAATATTATTTTGGATGAACATTCAATTCTGTGTTGTTTAATTCTAAATCCGGTCAATAGTCACCATTCTCCAATAATTCAAGAAGGATTTCACAAATCGCAGAAATAAGAAAAAGGACGAGACGTTCTGTGACAACAGAACATTTCAACTTGACATCCGATCAGACAATAGTTTTCAGCTAACAAAGGCACAAATCAACATTACATTATGCTAAAAAGCTAGTTAATACATTTGTCCTTTATAATAAAACTCTCATGTAAAAATTGTAATAATGATATGTGGACACATTTATCGGTTTCCATGAGCTAATTGACAGCGTTTTATCTCGACAATGACCGCTATTTTCGCTATTTAAATACAACGTTTTGTAATTGGGCGCAAATTTTGACGAAATAGAATCCTGACTGTAAACCTCCGTCTTGTATGACTATAAAATTCCGTAATAAAACATCCAAATAATTCAACAGAATGTTGAGTCTATGTGGTGAAGTACCAATACGAACTAAATCACCAGCAAATGATGGATTACTTCTACGAGTATTTGAAATATTTGCGGTTCCAACTCATTCTAATTCATTAAATAGGTCATTAATATAAAAAAAGTAAAGAAGAGTCGATAATACACCACCTTTTTTGACGCTTTGTTGGACTTTGAAGGGTACTGATACGTGTTCATTGACATTAACAGTACTTGTCATATCACTATAGCAAAAATCACTTGTAATGTTTTAATATTTAAGTCGGCACAGTTTGTAAATAAGGCCGCTATGCCACACCGTAGCAAACGCACGGGAAATGTCCAAAAACACAACGTACAATTTGCATCCTTATTCCAAAAGGTAATATATAGTTTCTTGGAAGTTGAAGGAGGCAGTGATACAGCTAAGTCCATTTAATCCATTAAAAATTATTTTACAAAAGATTAATAGTCGCTTCCTTAATAGTTTCAAACAGCTCATACAATATTGGCAATAGCGATATAAGACGATAGTTTTCGGGCGCTTGTTTGCACTTTCCATTACCTTTATACAATGGAATCAATATGCCATGCTTCCAATACAAAGGAATACAAATCACTGCATTAAAAATACGACGAATTTATGTAGTTTTTTTACACTGTATCTCACGTGTTCGTTTTGCAGCTTGTCATATCCTAGAGCCTTTCGTAGCTTGATGTTTCTAATTGAATACTTCACTAAACAAGTATGTTAATTAGTCTTTGGTGAAATTAAAAGGACGGTTTATCTACCAACATTGTTTTGCGAAGCAGCGATTAACAACTGAAATCAACTGTACGGCAATTATACCCCGTGTTATAGAACCATTTATTATAAAAAAAGAAGATGTGGTATTATTGCCAATGAGAAACTGTCAACAAAAAACAAAAATGACACAGACCTTAACAACTATAGGTCACCGTACGGCCTTAAATAATAAGCAAAGCCCACACCGCATAGTCAGCTATAAAAGGCTCCGGTACGACGATGCAAAACAATTCAAACGAGAAAACTAACGGCCTTATCTATATATAAAGAATGAAAGAAAAACAAATTTGTAACACATAAACGAAAGACAACCCCTGAATTACAGGCTCCTGATAAGGGACAGGCTCATACATAAATAATGTGGCGGGGTTAAAGTGTTATTAAAAACTGTATATCAATATATCTTTGTATTCTTAAAATTACATTTTTGCTTATTTGTAACTAAGATTTATAAGAAATTAAAACATAAATTAAGGTGACTCGATTGTTGCTCGAACATTCTTTACTGTACAAGATTTATCCTCAATGGCATGCAAATTATCTATTTTCCAGTCATCCAAACGCTGAATGTAAGGCAATTGTTTGTGCGAAAGGATAACGTTACCACTTATTCAATCGTGAAAAAAGAATCGTTTTGTGAATGCTATTTGTTATCTAATGTGAATCCAATACAGCTATTTTCCTAATGCTTGTAGTTTAAAGGTTATGTTTGCTTGCTTGCTTTGTTTTACGAATGTTTGTTCGATCTTAATTACAATGCTTAGGCAACCGTTTATACAAACAAAGCAAGCAAGCTAACCAAACCTTTAAACTACAAGCATTAGGAAAATAGCTCTTATGTCCTTTTATTAAAATGGGATGAAGATTTAGACCGAAACCGAAAACTGATCCTTTTCAGTGACGTGGATTGGCTTAACTGTCCAAGATATCCGTATTCAAGGAAAATGAATTGTATTTTACAAATGCATGATATAGATCTGGATTTGAACAAATTATTAGAGAAAATAGAATTGAAAATATTAGCAATAAATGCTATTTTTCGGAATTTATTGATATATTACCTCAGACTTTCACTCACAAAGTAAACATATATAATCAATCCTTCTGTCTTCATAAGTTTTGTTAGAGAGGCGACTGTACTAAAACTGTATATGATAAAAGTCAATTTCTTATATGAAAATGCATCGCTTGTACAATAGACATAAATCGCCCCACAGTGAAAATGAAAGTCTAGTATCATTATTCGACAGTAAACATGAATCATATAACGATATAGTGGAATTTAATTTAATATGAACAAGTTGAATAACAAATACTGTTTTAAGTTTGAATAATAATTTCAAAAATTATTTATTTTCGCAAATGAGACTAAACTGTTGCTTTTCAATCTGTTACATACACTGTTCGTGAATTATTCTGTATATTTATCTATCTGTGTATCAATTTTACACCTGGATGATTGTAGGCGCGATAAAAACCCGTCCGCATCTCATACATATATCATGAATTTATAAAAACAGTACACAAAATGTATTATTTCTTATTTTATTAAAAAAAAAAAGCATGAATTTGTCGTCTGTTCATTTATCATTCTACATTAGAAGTTCATAGCGGATACAGTAAACATGGTATTTTATGATTTGCACATTATATACACTGCTTCCAATTTGTGGTTGACACCAGTTTTATTTTCGATCATAATGTATGATGAATGTGTAATGATTTTCATCAACACACTAGTTCAAATAGTTTGTAGCGTACTGCCAAACATTATATAATTATGAAGAAAGACATTGCACCCTATTTTGGACACGGTATTATGAGTTTGAATCGGTCATTTTTTTTAATGTTAAATGATGCGAGGAGATAACAAATTTAAACGTATCAGTCCTGTCAGACCTAGCTAGGGATTTTATCAACACAATGTTTATTATTAGTAGCTTCAGTGCTTTAATTTAAAAAAAAAGGCATGGTCTAATCATAGAAAATAAAAAGGAAGGAAAGCCATACATCAATAATAAAAAAAAAAACACTTTGCAGAACATTAAATATTAAACGCTTCAAATTAAACCTGATCAAAATTCGTTAAGGGTGGGGATATGTACCAATGAAGTATGTATAGTACGAGACAATAAAATAAATACTTGCATGATTTAAATCAAGGTTCATTTCACGGATAACTGATTTAAATAAAGGTACATTTCACAGATAACTTTCAAATGCATTGGATTGCTGCATGCTATGTCTTTAGTATTTTTTATCAGCATAATTGTATCTTTTCCTCTAATCTTAATAATGCATTAATTATCATTTTTTGCAGTGATCTCAGCTATAATATCATTGAATATATACAGCCTGTAGCTTTTAGAAACTTGACATCCCTGCAAAACCTGTAAGATTCTATTCGTTTCCTATATTTATATATATATGTATATATGTTACAGTGAATTTGTATAATCAGTGATTATGTAGAATCCCTGAAATTTTCGGGGATTATGTAGAATCACTGGCTAGTTTAGGGATACTATATATTCAATGGCTAGTTTAGGGATTATATATAATCACTAAAATTTTCAGGGATTATGTGTAATCACTAGAAAAACGTCAGTGATTATAAATACTAACTGAAAATAAGAAATAGTTTTATGTATAAAGAAAATGAATGAAAGTCAGATAATCATTCTATAAAATCATATTAAAACATCATTATAAACATAAATTGTAAAATGTATAGCATAATATATCAAAATGATTACCACAATTTTTATTAAATGTTAGGCACAATATATTAAAATGGTAAACACAACATATTAAAATGATACGCTTCAAATCTGTTTTTATCACAATATCCACATTTAAAAAAAACTTTTTCTTCAAAAATCGAATCAGATTTGACGCCACGCCTCAGAGAAATAAAATGTTAAAAAAAAAATAAACATCTGAAGGTAACCCCCCCCCCCCCCAAAAAAAAAGGGAATAAGCAACCTCGAACTGGTTCTAGCAAAATACCATGTTTTGTGGCCAGGTGATATTCTTTTTCTGACTTTTTGTGAACAATTGCCATTATGTTTTTTAGGTTTCCCTTTCCTTTCTTACCATGTGGAATTGCTATGAGAATGTCCATTTGACGCTTGCTTTTAGTAAACAAACAATACATATAAATTATTTTATAAAGGGAAAGTTGATATTATTAATTTTGAAGAATTCAACCTAATCTCGAAACCCTGTGTTGGTTATACCTCTGTGTTTAAAAGCAAAATTATTTCACCTGGCAAGGAGTATGTAAGAAAAATGTTAATTTATCTATATCATTTATTTCTTAACAAACTTAAAGATCCTTTAATTATTGTTTAGACCCTGAAATCATATTAGGGAATTTGTAGAATAACTACTAAAATGTTCAGTGATTACATAGAATAACTGGTCATTTTCAGGGATTATATATAATTACTAATGATTTTAGTGATTCTACATATTCCCTGAAAAATCAGGAATTCTACATAATCCCTGATTATACAAGTTCACTGTAACATATACATATTTATGTTGTTATTTTTTTTCAAAAATAAAAAATCTTAAGACAAATGTTTACGCAAATAAAATTCCCATGCGCAGTGAAATGATTATACTACCTTTCACATATATTGCGTTAATTTGTTGTATCATAATTAAGAGCATATATTCAAGGCAAAACTAACCTTGGTTACTTGAAATGTAATGCACTAGATATTGAATTTAGAAATCATGCAGACACCGAAAGCATTGAGATACACAAAATACGATGCCTGTGTTTTAATTCTCATTTTAAAATATATAGTAATGCATGTTAGTGCAGTCGTAGACCGTGTACACGCCAAACATTTCTTATTTTAACCTGAAAAAATAAATTATGCAAATTGCCCTACAAATTTTAAAGTTGATTGTTTTGAAAAATGTCACAAATATCTTTTCAAGTGACTTTTGAAAAAATCATTTTCTTAATGAGATTTGACATTTATTTTATTTATGCGATTACAATTTTTCATTTCACAAAAATAATAATAAGTTTGCGTTCAAACTGATTTACTTTATCAACAGTTTGAATAAATAAAATGATTTGCATGTGCTTGTTTTAGAAGAGAAAAAATCAATTTCATTCAAAAAGCAAATATTGAAATTGCTGACCTTTAAGCATTTTTCAATTTGACTTCAAATATTGAAAAATGAAAAATGCTCTAACGTGGAGCATTTTTCATTTTGACTTGATATATTGAAAAATGCTCCAAGGTGGAGCATTTTCCGTTTTACTTTTACTTTTTCATATGACATTATAAATTGAAACAAAATGCATTTTTTATTTTACTTTTTTACTTTGCAATTTGAAAATTCGAAAAAAATGATCCAATCTGCATAATTTTTGAGTATAACGAAATGAAAGTTGTCTTAATTTTTGTGTTTTAAATTGTCAAATTGTCGACACTATTTTTAAATATTTCAAGGTTTCTTTTTCCTTGTTTTAAGCAAAATATCGTGTAGAACTTGTGAATAATGTGTACGTGTGCACTGCGTGTGGTATCAACTAATTCCGAACATGATTAGTATACTGAAAAATACAGTAAAGCCCACAAAGTTGTGAACTTTTATTAATAAGTTTACCCGCAAAACACACGACTGTATACCTATCTGTGTGTAGCATCTGAAGGCGAGCTTCATACAGCTGATCCATAAAAAAAATGTGTACTTGTTCAGTGAAAATGGAAGTCACACTAAAATACAAAATAATAAGAATGTGATGAATTAAAATTGAAAAAAAAGCAGGACTAACAAAAGCCAGAGGCTCCTGACTTGGACATACATATGTTTTGTGGATCATCCAATACTTCTAAACAATGTAAAATATAAAAACACGCACAGTAAAACTCAGAGTCAGATGTCTGAATAGATTGCAAACGAAACTGATCAAAATGACAATGATACATAAATTAACAACGGACTTCCAGCACTACAGGCATGACCGCTCCGGACCTAAATTAGTCTGATTCAAAGAAAATGTCATATGGAAATCTAGTTCGATCTCTCTCGTTAGGGGTTTTAGTATCATATCATCATAAAATATATGAGAAGATCATAACCCGTTGCATGCTAACAATTTGTTTTATAATAAAAGTGTTTATTAATAACGCAAAGACCCTATCAGTAACAAAATATTTATACCAGAATATGCAATTCGTAATGAACTGACAATAGCATCGTAGCTGTATATCACTTTTGAATAAGCCTTTTTAAATGTTAGGTTAGCTTTTGATGTGAATGCCGACATTTCGGTATTTGTATAGAATATTACCGTATAAGATTAGATGTGAAAATCTGAGCATATAACATGTCTGCGTATTGATTTATATTTTATTTGCGAATTATGTCCTTGTACCGATGATAAAACTAATTGAATGTAATGACTAGCTTACAATACAGAAAACCCTGGTATAATATTTTTTTTAGTTATACAGAGATTGCTTTCGTTATAATCAAATACACATACGTACTATACTTATTCTAACATCGGACTCGGACTTCTTTTAAACTGAGTTTTACTGTGTGTTTTGCTGTGCGTTTTAACACAATGTAAACTCAATTTGTAAGATTATTTACTTTATACTTGCATATATAAACAAATGAATACAAATGTTATTTTCATAGTAATCGTAGTTGCGATGAAATTAATAAAATTTTATATAAGTTATATTCCTTTTAATTGTGTCTGTTTTATCTTTTAGATAAAGTCCTGAATGATAAATGGACATTAATAGTTAACATCTATTCAAATCAAATTCCTAATAAATTTGGGCCAAATAACTGTAATTCCAATAATTTGTTCATTAAATGACAATCAATAATAAAATAATTAAATATATTTTACATTACTTTATCTTAATACTACAGTTATCTACAGAACAATAGAATCACAGACATACCTCTGGATACTTTCAGTAACTTATCACAGTTACGGTCACTGTATGTATTTACCTACATTAAATTCATTGTATTGCAATTGCACTGTCATTACTAATCAATTAACATGTCTTCTTTTTTTAATCAAAAATGCAAGTAACAGCAACCAAATAATAATATAAAGTTAGCAAGACAGCAGGCTATTACCAGTAACTACTATATTTATAAAAAGCTTGGTTGTCAACCATGCGTCTATTTCAAATGGACCTTTACTGGTTCTAATATTTTGTCATCAACATTGTTTTACATATTTTAAAGCAGTTGAAGTGATTCAATCGTTTACTTATATTTCAATCACAATTTATCCATCAGCCACTTTTGTTGGGTATAAGTAGTAAAACCTTTCATTCAGAATCCTAAGACATGCTGATAAACTTTACAGAATTTTTATTTCTTTGTCGCGTTTTTATAAAACAAATTGCGCATATTGTAAAATTTTATCAAAGAAAGTATACACAGTTCATTATTAGTAAAACAATCAACTAGAACAGATACATAAAAGCATTTGGCGACATCTTGGCTTAACTTTTTGGACCTTTTTGATTATAGCTCTTCATATTTTATATAAGCTTTGGATTTCAAATATTTTGGCCACGAGCATCACTGAAGAGACATGAATTGTCGAAATGCGCATCTGGTGCAGGAAAATTGGTACCGTTAATGTTATGAAAACGATGATGACAGAAAACATACAAAATAAGAATGATATGAATTCGTGTTTATAGTATTGGTTCAAAATGACTACAAAGATCCTTCAAAGCCTTATATATTTGACTACATTGTAATTGAATACCACTGATTTTCTTGTAACTTTCGATTTTTTATTGTTCCTTTCAGTAACGGCATTTATAAATATTCTATTTCGTTATTATGTACCGTTTTAATTATATTTACATACGAAAAAAGGAGGCCTGTACAAAACATTATGTTTTGTTAAGGTTTTCTATTTATCAAGTCGCGAAGAGTTACACAGTTGGGATGGTGAAATTCTTCATGTATTTCCTCTTATTTTTTGGCTAGTTCTGTAGAAAGCTTTAATTAGCTTTTTTCTTCTAAAATCTGAAAAAAACTGGTTGAGTTCTTAAGAAAAATATTGAGACTAATAAATTGACAGCTACTCAATATACTTACTTTAACTTATTTGTTTGACAGGCGACTTTTAAGAATAATTTATCTTTTAAGGCATCTCTACAACAACGAAATATCTACAATAAAACAATCAGCGTTTATGAATCTACCAAGCCTTCGATATCTGTACGTATATTTTTCTACTTCAAGGTTTAAAACGTATCGTTATGTTTTTATCTGGCAGGTTACCCGTCCATACATAGAAGTTTACAGAATATTTTTGTCTTCTTTCTATAGATTTTGTTTAATTCGAATATTGTAAAATTTTTGCACAGAAATTGATACACAGTTAATTTTTGGTGAAACTATCACATGCATGCAACACTTTGACACCTTTAGCGACTTTATTTTTCAAGCAATACGTTCATAGTAAACAAAATGCTAAGAATTATTTGAATCCGTGTGTATATTAATGCTTTATTCAAAATGTTTACTATACAGATCTTTGAACACTTAACATATTCAACTAAATCAATTCTTTGATTGATCATTTTCAATAATTTAATGTTATCTTGGTTGTTTTACGTATTCGTTTTTATTCTGTAGTAAGTCACCACTACAGTGTAAACATGCATATCTATTATATGGTCATTTTTATAAATTTACTGTTTGCAAAAATATGAATTATTCTAAATACTAAGGATTTTCTTATCCCAGGCAGAGAACTTAAGCCATATTTGGCACAACTTTTTGGAATTTTGGGTCATCAATGCTCTTCATTTTTTTTTGTCTTTCTTTGCTATTTTGACCCGAGCGTCACTGGTGAGTCTTGTGTAGACGAAGCACGCGTCTGGCGTATTAAATTATAAGACTGGTACCTTTAATAACTATAAGCTTGTCGTAATGATCAATTGTATTGTTTATTTGTGTGTTTCTCTGTCCTGTTTGTTCTTCCATTTATTTGTATTGTAGTCCTGTCATGTTATGTTGTCATTTAAGTGTTATATTTAACAGTGCCCTTAAAGCGGGAGGTTTGGCTAGCCGCAAAAAAAAAGATGTCAACTCAACATTTTTTTCTTCAAATGTCCTTTAATAATTCAGGAAAATGGTTATTGTTATCTTATAGTTCGTTTCTGTGTGTGTTGCATTTTAGTGTTTTGTTGTGTCGTTGTTCTCCTCTTATAATTGATGTGTTTACCTCAGTTTAAGTTTGTAACCCTTTTTTTTCTCAATCGATTTATGTATTTCGAACAGCGGTATACTACTGTTGCCTTTATTTACATTAATAATCAATGATATTTCCTTATTATGTACAGTTCAAAATTATATTTGCATTTGAAAAAGGAGAAAAGAGGCCTCAAGTACTAAGCATTATGTTTTACTAAGGTTTTCTATTAATCAAGTCGAATAGTAACACTCTTGCGTGTTATGTAGAACATCCTCGATCGTAATACATATGTCCAAACATGCAATGGTAATATAACGTTTGTTCACAAAACACAATGATACAATATTGGAAACGTTCTGGTTCAACTTCCTTAAAATCACAATAATTTTACATAAATTATTTTTATTAAACTGAGAATGGAATTGTGGAATGTGTCGAAGAGACAACAACCCGACCAAAGAGCAGAAAACAGCCGAAGTCCACCAATTAATCTCCAACACAGCGAGAAAATCACACATCCGGAGGCGGGCCTCCATTGGCCCCTAAACAAAAATGTGTACTAGTTAATTGAAAATGGACGTCACACTAAACTCCAAAACATATAAACGAACAGAAGATTAACAAAGGCCAGCGGCTCCTGACTTGGGACAAGCGCAAAAATACGGCTGGGTTAAAACCACCCTCCTATACATCTAGCAAATATAGAATAAACAAACACACATCAATACGCATAGTAAAACTCAGTTTAAAAGAAGTCCGAGTCCGATGTCAGAATAGGTAACAAAAGAAACTAAGCAAAATGACAATGATACATAAATTAACAAAAAAAATACTAGCAGTTAACGACATGCCAGCTCCTGACCTCAATTAAACTGATTGAAAGGTTATGTCTGCAAAATATGAATATCAAGCTCAATCCCTCCCGTTATTGGTTAAGTATCATACCATCGTAAAATATATGAGAAGAACATAGCTCGTATTATGGCAACAACTGATTTTTAATTAAATGAGCTTATTTCAGATGCAAAGACCGAACGAGTCAATCAATATCAATACCAACATTTGCCATATTTAATGAACTGACAACAATATCGTAACTATATACCTTCTAAATAAATATGTTTAAGGGTTTCATTAGCATTTGAGGGAAATGCCGATTGTGCTTTGTATTAAATATTACCATAAAAGATTGAATGTGAAATACCTGAATTTAGTAGTTATTTGACTAGTCTGTGATATCGAAAACCCTGGAATAATAATTTTTCAGTGTTACATAGATTTGTTTCGCTCAAATCAAATACGTTGTTATATACACTAGCGAATCAAACAATTCGAGATATATCAACACTATAAGATGGTGAGAAGGAAACGTCACCATCTAAAAATGGATTATTTTAACTGTTAAAACAATAGGAAACGAAAAATCATCTCTTTAATCAATAATTTTGGTATTAAGCTTTCCGTTAAAAATGAGATAATTACAGATTCTGTTTGGTCTTTCCGATGTCTAGATAGAGTAAAAATGATAACAAAACGTGAAGAAGACTCTTCAAACATCCTGTCACAGCTATTTTTGTCATTCAATTACTATACACATAATTGCAAACGAGACACACATTTGTATTAAGATGAGAAAACATTTCATCCAATAGCACTAAATAGAGTGTATTGTCCTTATTGCATATGCTGTTATGACTGTATAATAATTGGTGGTCAGAATAACATCTACAATCAACATTACATAAGTTAACTGTTACTACTTGTTTGTCACAATCCCCAATTGGACCGATACAAAATGTGTTTCACACTTTTATGTTGGAGGCAGAATTGTCGGTAATTTTACCTATTGTGTCATATTCGAGAATATAACACGTTGACTACCTGTGGGTTGTTATAGCGGCGTTGCAGGTACTGCATGATTATTACTCTGTCGATGCTCCAGATCTCGATTGTTTGGATTTCTTCTGCGTTGATTTATGAGATTTGAACACTGATAACTGCTATTGCATATATTTATGTATTCCAGGTATCTTTATGACAACAAGATACAATTCATAGAGAGTTATACGTTCGTTAACATGACAAATTTGCTTGAACTGTAAGTATTGAAGCCATTTCGTTTTTTTTTTTTTTTTTTTGTTATATGAAATGCATTTGATAAAACCTAGTTCGGCGTCCAATTAACAAAGACTAAATATAAGATTGATCTTGGAAAATACTGTAATTGTTCAAGTTTTTCAAATGTGAATTATAAAAAAAAAACAGTTTTATGAGGCTTTTTTATATGATATTGATTGAAGTCTCATAATGATTCAAAGAAACATATCAGCCAGTCGGTAATCAGTGATAAAGTGAAAAGTAATTCAACATTCAAGGTAATCATAAATAAATATTGAATCAGGCAAAAGTTTACTTCCTCAAAATGTATGACAGTTTTTTGGGATTTTTGACATGTATTTTCTCAAGAGTAGTCATATTAACAGGCCGTCTACATAGCTTTTTACTTCCAAAACCTGAAAGACTGGTTGAATTCTTGAAAAAAATTGGAGCGATGATGGTATACATGACAACCAATATTTATCTTTTTAGGCTTCTCTACAGCAATGCAATATCTTCAATAAACAAATCAGCTTTTAAGAATCTGCCCAGCCTTCGATATCTGTACGTATATTTTTGTTACTGAATAAATATGAAGCTTCTTGAAATGACAAATGCAAATTAGTAGAAAACATTTAGTTCGAATGACGCTATCCAAAAATGATTTTTAAAGATTGGTTATGTTTTTATCTGCTCACCCGTCCAGAGAACGATTTTTCCCACGAGGGCGTTGGATCGTTCCAAGTAACGATACATGTACACAATAAATAAATTACATAAACGCATTAAAAGTGTACAAAACAACACCAATAACAAAAAAAAAAAGATCTATAATTGTAATTATTTATAAAGATTTCGGATAACAGACATCCTTCATCGGTATATATGATTGTGATGTTAAATGAATCATATATCGGCCTACCTAGATTAAACTATAACAATCTTGAAATTTATACAATAAAAAAGTCAAATCGAACATCAGGTAAGACGCTTGCACAATTCTAAAAATTGTTAAATACGACATTGGTTATATGAATAATTACATCAGAGAGTTCAAAGATATGCTATAAAAAATATAAAAATAATAATGTGTGATATCAACTACCACAATTCTAAAGCATTAACGGTGACGACAGTTATGATGTTACAAGAACGATTGCGTCAATAAGAATTCAAAATTAGCAGTACTGAAGGATCTTAATTTGTAAATATTTCAAATTTGACAACGGTAGAGTAGTTACAACAGAGTCTGAGTGTTTAAACATCGCAAACAAACGGCCGTTGAAATATAGTAATAAATTTTGACTAAGGTTTACTAGTTGAACGTGGCTTGGTACTTTTACATCCCTCAAACAATTAAGCAATTTAAATTATTATATTCAACAGATTTATTTTAGAGATGAGTAAAGAAATGGAAACAGAGACTGAAATAATAAGTAATAATATCCAACATGTGAAGCACCGTATGGAGTCGAACTACATCTTTTCATTTATCCCATTTGGTGCTAAAGTTGTTAATTTTTCTTATCCAAAATCTTTCCCGAGTGACTCTATCCTCCCTAGAACAAGCAGAGTTGTGGTCAATGATTTTAACGGTCAGTCGATTGAGATCTGCCTTAGTGTGGCCAGGGGATCTCAAATGTCGACAGACAGGGAGGTCTAGCTTGCATTGGTAGTCGCTATGATGACCGTTCATTCGTTTGTAAAACGACTGTTCTGACTGGCCAACATACTATTTACCATATTTATACTGTAGGAGATACACAACATTTGTAGTCTTGCAATTAACATTGCAAAATATGGTGTATTTGTTTGCAAGTCAAACATCGTTTGTTTCCACAACCATCTGGTGCAGGAAAATTGGTACCGTTAATGTTATTACTACAACTGGGGCGATGCCTCTGCTGGTGGACTGTTAGTCTCCGAGAGTATCACCAGCCAAGTAGCCAGTACTTCGGTACTGGCATGAAAATACGGAATTTTTGTGTTATTAAAATTTGCTGTCACATGTCAGAAAGTATTATAAATTAAGAAATGTATCTCCGTCAGGCAAAGCTCTGATTCCTTTCATGGATATGGCTATACTTTTTGGAGTTTTTAAATTATAGCTCTTCACCTTTTAAATAAGCTTTGGATTTCAAATATTTTTGGCCACAAGCATCACTGAAGAGACATGTATTGTCGAAATGCGCATCTGGTACAGGAAAATTGGTACCGTTAATGCTATTACTACCACTGGGTCGATACCTCTGCTGGTGAACTGTTAGTCTCCGAGGGTATCACCAGCCCAGTAGCCAGTACTTCGGTACTGGCATGAAAATATGGATTTTTTGTGTTATTAGAATTTTGCTGTTACAAAATGTTAGAAATTATTATAAAATAAGGAATGTATCTCCCTCATGCAAAGCTCTGATTCCTTTCATGGGTTTGGCTATACTTTTTGGACCTTTTGGATTATAGCTCTACACCTTTTATTTAAGCTTTGGATTTCAAATATTTTGGCCACGAGCATCACTGAAGAGACATGTATTGTCGAAATGCGCATCTGGTGCAGGAAAATTGGTACCGTTAATGTTATTGCGAGAGCCCATATATATATGTGTGTGTTTCTCTTGTTTTTGTTTTTATAAATTGCGAATATTGTAAAATAGTTTATCTTTAGCGACTTTATCTTCCAAGCAATAATTCCAAAGTAAATAAAAAACTCAGAATTGTATGAATCCGACGTATAGTTATGCTTATTTCAATATGTTAACTTTACAGTTCACTCCTATTATCAAGTCGAAGAGTAACACTTCTGTTTGTTATGTAGAATATCTTCGATCGTAATACATATGTTCGAACATGCATTGGTAATATTATATTTGTTAACATAACACAATATTGGAAACGTTCTGGTTCAATTTCCTCAATATCAGGATTTTACATAAATTATTTCTATAGAATATTAGAGTCTGTTTGATTTTTCCTGATATCTAGAAAGAGTATACATTATAGCAAATTGAGAAGTAGACTCTTCAAACTTCCTGCCACAGTAAACTTTGTCTTTCAGTGACCATGCACATAATCTCAAAAAGGACATACAATCCTCTTATTCTACCGATTACGTCATATAACAGAATGTCAAATTCTGATTGACGATGGATTCACATAACTGGTGATGCAGGTATTGCATGAGACCCTTACTCTGTCGATGCACCAACTCTCGATTGTTAAGATTTATTCTTGGACGATTTTTGAGATGTGAGCATCGATATATGCTATTGTATATATTTATATATTCCAGATATCTTTATAACAACAAGATTCAGTCTTCTTTAGAGAGTATAACGTTCGTCAACATGACAGATTTGTATATTTTGTAAGTAACGAATTTCATTTGATTATGTTTTATATAGAATGCATTCGATGAAAGCTAGTTCGGCGTCCAATTAACGTTGACTAAATGTAGGATGGATCTTGAAAAATTATCTATATTGTTCAAGTTGTTCAATAATGAATTTAGATAGAAAAGGTTTATGATGCATCGCCATTTTCATATGATATTGATTGAACTCTCAAATTGATTCAAAGCAACACATTAGCTCCTATTCTATCAGTGATACAATGAAAAGTAATCCAACAGTCAGGTCATGAGCATTAAGAGTTAAATCAAGCAAAGGCTTACATTTGTACTTTCTCCAAATGTTAACATTTTTGGGGATTTGTCATCCTTTATGTATCTTTTCAATTTTTTATTAGTTCTGTTATCAAGCCTTCTTTCGCTTTTCCCTTTCTCAAACATGGAAAACTGCTTGAGTTTTTGTGACAAACGATGAGGCTAGGAAGTTTTTAACATTGTCTGTATACTTGACAGCTAATAAATATACTTACTTTAACGTATTTGTCTGACAGGCGACTTTCAGGCACCAGATCTCGATTCTTTTGATTTCTTCTCCGTCGATTTATGAGATTTGGACACCGATAGCTGCTATTGCATCTATTTATATATTCCAGATATCTTTATGACAACCAGATACAGTCCATAGAGAGTAATACATTTGTCAACATGACAAATTTGTTTCGTTTGTAAGTAATGAAGTAATTTCGATATTTGTGGATATAAAATGAAATCGATGAAACCTAGTGGAGAGTCAAAGTAACACTCTTGTGTGTTGTTTCGTTTATTCTCGATCATATTTGTATTTTCAAACACGCAATCTTTATATGATTTTTGTTCACATAACACAATATTATAAAACAATAATAGAAATATTTTGGTTCAATTTCTTTAAAAATCACAATTTTGCAGAAATTATTTCTATAGAACATTTCAGAGTCTCTTTGATTTTTCCGATCTCTAGATGGAATGAAAATTAAATATTATGGGAAAAAGACTCTTCATACTTTATTCACCAGTCAATTTTGTCACGCATTGACTCTACAACACGAAAAAACACTTCCATTTCCGTTTCATCGATTAGTACTAATAAATTGGGTGTATTGTATATATCTTGCATATGCTATTTTATGACTGTTAAATAACTGGTAATCGGAATAACGACTGAAATCAACACTACATTATACAATCATAAACTGGACTTTCACTTTCAGAACCGTCGTCAGATCCGTAATTCTATCGTTTGTGTCATATTCCAGAATGTAACCTTTTGACTGACTGTACAATCACACAAGCGGGTGATGGATGCTTACTCTGTCGATGAACCAGATCACCGTTCGTTCGAATTTCTTCTTAGTCGATTAATAAAATTTGAATATCGATTCTTGTTACTACACATATTCATATATTTCAGTCATTTCGATTATGTTTTACATTAAATGTTTTCGATGAAACCTAGTTTGACGTCCTATAAGCGTAGAATAAATGTAGAATGGTTCTCAATGATTAGTCAATTTGTTCAAGTTGTTCAACAGTGAATTTAGAAAAAAAGTTCATGAAACACTATCATATGATATTGATTTAAACTCTCATAACGATTGAAAGTAACACACCAGCGCTTATTTAATCAGTGATAAAATTAAAAGCAATTTACCAGTTTAGGTCATAATAATTAAATGTTTACTCAGGAAAAGACTCACTTCCTCAAAAAGTATGACATTTTGGAATTTGACAGTCTCCATGTATGTTCTCTATTTTTATGTGCGGTAAATAGGTCGTCTATAGAATTTTCCTGAAAAATACCTGAAAATAGTTGCGTTCTGATGACAAATGACAAGGCTAATAAATTGCCTCAGTATCTGACAGTGTATACTTGGCAGCTGTTCAATATAATTAATTGAATCAACTTGACTGACAGTTGTTTTACAAGAATATTTTTTTTAAGGCATCTCTTCAACAATAAAATATCTACAATAAAACAGTTAGCGTTTGTAAATCTGCCAAGACTTCAATACCTGTGAGTATGCTTTACATATTGCTATTTAAACAAAGCTGAAGCTTTTTGCAATGATAAATAAAACTTGGTAGAAGAATATTGCCAAACAAAAAAAGGTTCTCAACGTATTATTATGTTGGTATCTGCTCACCTATTCGGAGAATCTGCATTTAGTGAAATTTCGTTGTTAAGTATAGTGTTTTGCATATAGTGCTTGGTGGACTTGCTTGTCATCGTATCGTTTTTATGTTTTATCACGGCTTTGTAATTTTCTCCTATGAAAAAAGTATTATAACAAAAATACCTAACTGAATTTTGAGTATCACCTCGATATCATTCGACGTTTTATGGCATATAGTTTCTTGGCTTATATGTATGTTGGTTCCTTTATCGTTGAGTTCCTCTGATTGCAGATTGTCTATAGCATGTACAATATGACGTTTTATTTAAATAGCCATTGCTGTTTCTGGACATATTCTTCATAAGCAGTAGATAAAATGTCCGTTGAACGTCCGTTAGGCGTCCGTTTTGTACGATACTCGTCCGTTTCGTTTCCGTTTTGTATCCATTACCTGTCCGTTATACATCCGTTGGAGGTCTGGCAGATAAATTCACGAATGGACTTCTAACGGACGTCTAACGGATAAAACGGATGTTGAACGAATTCGAAACGGACTTCCACCGGACGTATAACGGATAAAACGGATGATGAACGGATCTGAAACGGATAAATGCAATTGAAAATTTCGCGTCAGAAAGGCCAAGTATTTGTATGTCAGATGTCTTAAGGTTCATGAATTCTTATTATTCATACTCGATCTTAGAGTAAAGGCACGTCTTGACAATCAAGCAGCTCTTATTAGTGCGGTGACTGAAGGCAGATTTTTTGGAATTTAATCTCCCCATCGAACACACACCTACATAATATATCATTGGAAAGAGGAAATCGTGTACTTTAATAATATGTCTGTCGTCAGGACTTGATATGGTCACATTTTTTTAAAATTGAGGTCAAAGGTCATATGTAAAAATCAGTGAAAGTTTGGGAGGGTTTCAATTTTGACATTTTTTTCTATTTCTAAACTCTACCTATATACAAATGATACTGTTTTGGCTTTAGTGATGTTTGTTTTTATACATAAACCTTAATCATTGAGATTTTTTTATAAACAAAATTCCTAAAATGACGTTTTATAACTAAAACTTCAAAAATCAAGTTTTCAACCTATAAAATGTTTAGAGCACCTTAATCTGATGAAAAATATCAATTTCAGGTAAAAATAAAGTGTCATGCAGGACAATACTTTAAAATTATTTTTCAAACTATAATAGTGGGTGAGTCACCAAACCAATGCCATAGAACACTACAGTCAAATATGACCTCAAATTGAATTTGCGGATACTTCAGTTTTTTTTATAGACTACTTGTTGCTTTTGGTTTTTTTTTCACAATTATTACTGCTACCATAGTATTATCTTTTGTTGTGTATTTAACTCAGGTTAATATCTATTACATTATAGGTTTTGTAACTATATCCCCCCTTTTATCCCTTGCAACGTACCCTAAACTTCAAAAGTATTCCGTATAAAAAAAAAGAAGATGTGATATGATTGCAAATGAGACAACTCTCCAAATGAGACCAAATGAGACATAAAACAATTATAGGTCCCGTACGGGCTTCAACAATGAGTAAAATTCATACTGCATAGTCTTCAATTCCCAAAATGAATAATGCAAAACAAAATAAACATCTAACGATCTGATTAATGTACAAAATAAATAAGAAAGAAACGACAAACACTGCATTACCGTCTCGTGACTTGAAACAGACACATACAGGTATTGGCGGGGTTTAACTTTTTCAATGGCACGCCAACACTCCCCTAACTCGGGACTGGAACCGTGTGTACCAGTGCAACAAGCTTTATACCAAATCAATCGTTATCTCCATCATCTTCATTTTCATCAACCGTCACAAGACATGTTTTAATATTTCTACGCATTTCACTCATGCCCACAGGTCTGCACATGAAAGGTTCTGCCCAAAGCAAACACGTTATTTTGAGTTTTTCTTTACAAGTACAGACAAAGTATTTTAGGAAGTCCGAAGACATTTGTTCCTAAAAATATACCAGCTTCAAACCATCCCTATCAATTCATCCAAGATTTCAAAAGAGATCTAAAAGGGGGTTTAGGAAGGTGCGATGACATCCATATGCTTGTCTGCAAAGATGCTGGGGAAACATTATACGAGACGTACACACTATCTTGAATTCGCTTAATTTCATGGTTGGCAACACATTAGATAGCGTCGCACTTTACTTTAAGTAGCATAAAGTCCATTGGCATTCAATGTTTCAAGAAGGTGTTTTGAACCAAACTCATGGTACATTTGTAAGGCCAATCCTAAATGAAAAGGAGTAAAACAAAAACGATTGCCTCAACAATTGCTTAGCATTTCCACAATTTCTCTGGTGCCATTTCCTGAGAATAGTCTTGGCTGTATGCATTTTCATTGAGTAACCATAGAATGAATTGCAATAAATACGAATGCATTGGCTGATTTAAGAAGGAAGAGACAATTCATCCGAAGTTGGGTAGTCTTCTTTAGAGTTTCGATGTCTTTTCTAAGTAAACTTGCAGCGGAATGAAATATCTGTCCGTTATTTGTGTCTATTACAGTTGACATTGAGATTTTGAGGTCAGTTTTCAATTGACTAGAAGCTTATATGCCATCTTAAATAGTTATTTTGCTACTAAATATTATGTTATATTTGCCTTGAACTTAATGAAGTTGTTTGACAACTGAATTTCTATAGAAATAAATTAGTTAAGACTGCATTTTACATGTAGAATATTTTAAATTAGAATCAACCGGAAGAAATGATCTATATTTATCGAGTAACGGTGTCATGAGGAATGACCATTAAATCGTTGTCAATAGCCAAAATAAAATTACTAAAATCCGTATCGTGTTTGAGATATCTGCTTCCACGGTTTTTTTTTGTTTTTTTTTACGTTTTTAGCAAATAATTTGTTATGCAACCAAAATGACAGAGTGATTGAAGTTTAAAAGATGGACGGGAAACTATTTCAACTTTAACTTTATCTGACACGGATAAAGCATTTTTAATACGCTCATCTGATTCAAACTTGAGTAATTTTTTATCTTTCTAAAATATTTTGTTGCAACAAAATATACAAGCGCTCCAGTTTAACGACTGCATTCTAGAACGTGTACAAATACTCTAAACTGAGGGACAACAGTCAGATAATTGTATGTCGTCATTAAATATTAGACTAGAAGCTTCCTCTCTCTAAAAGGGGGAACAAATATGTTTACTTGTGTAAGTTTTGTACCATGAACGATGATAAACTGCCTGCACGGAGTTCTTCAAATTAACAGCTGTTGCATGAAACAGCTTGATGTTCACCTCATCCAATCTTTTATGCAATGCAGATACAAAAATCGACTTCCCTAAACTGGTAAATTGACTCAAAATTTCAATCTAGGTTTTTTTTGGCATATTATGCACTGCATAAAATGAAACGACTTTTGTCTTTTCTATGAACTTAATGGAGCAAGTTGCAAAGGACTTGACATATCACGGAATATTTACTGAAACTATCCGTCAATTATTTTGATTTTACAATAAGACTTTTCTGACAAAGTATATTTGATGTTTTATAACGAAAAAACATAGAATATAAACATATCCAAACAAAGTATGTGGCATATATCAGTGCATTTTAATTGAAAATATGTGTATGTCATAGCGAAAAAAGTAGTAATTTTATATATCATTTGAGAGCAAATTATTGACTAATACACAAAATGTAACGGAAGGCAAGTGATTGAGTTCCGTGTTGAAATTAATGATATTTACTCCATTCTTTTTCCATTGATTTCTTAAGGTTTTTTTCATATTTTGGTTCCGAAATTTTTATCACTTATTAGTTTTATTAAATATTATATGCTTAAAATAATATTGGATAATTTTTATTACTACTATGAAGAGGAAACTAAAGTTTGAGTCTGAATTTGCAATTAAAATTACCTCAATTTTAGATAGTCTAAACTTCGCAAATTTTATAGATTAGAAGAAAATAAAATACTGAATGGAATATTTTGACATATAAAAATAGCTTCAGGAAAAACTATTTCAATTAAATGTAAGCAAATATACACATTTTTATATTTTGAAAAAGGGGGGTTGAAACTCTCCAATATACTACTAGTCATTAAAACGACTTTTTAGAAAAAAGTGACCTTACGAAATTCTGACGACAGGGCAAAAACTAAAGAAGACATATTTGTCTTTAAGTTAAGACCATTTTTAGCCGTATGTTATTTGGGGAGATTAAACTCGCGATCTAGACGACTTTTTACACTTCTGTCACCGCACTATATTCAGGCCAAACACTGCCCCTTGGCGGCATGTTGAAGGACAAACCAAAACCAGTAACACATAAACATTTTGAATATTTATGCGATTTACATGTATTCTTATTGTCGTCTTTAATTTTTCCGTATATCTTGTTCATCCGTTTTATCCAATATGCTTCCGTTGGGTGTCCGTTTTATGCGGTACTCGTCCGTTGGATGTACGTTCGACATCCGTTCTGTCCGGTACGCTTCCGTTTCTCGTACGTTGCATGTCCGGTGTGTGTCCGTTATGCATTCGTTACACGTTAGTTTTACTCGGTCAGTACATCAACGGTCTCCCAACGAATACAAATTTTGTCAACGGACAACTTTTGTTTTATCCGTTAGGCGTCCGTTCGTGCTATCCGGTAAGGTGTGACCGAGGCTTAACACAAAATCAGTTCATGCACAACAAAACAACACACAAAAGAAATAGCGCTTTTATTGCTCCTCTTCATACCGTATGTTGTGTTTGGTCGACTTTCTGTTAACACTTTCAGTTCTTAAACAAATTGCTTGTTGAACATTTTGGGTATTAAATACAAACACACACACAAACACATAATCATACATATGTCTTTCGAAGTAAAACAATAATAATTTATTCAATTAGAACATTATTTTAACTGTTGAGCAAATATCCTGATACGTTTTAACTAACAAAATATGTTTTTGTTTGTTTACTAGGTACCTACACAACAATGAGCTAACATCTATTGTAGATTACACATTTGTTAATCTTCCATCACTTTATTATCTGTAAGTTAATTATATTCACTATGATTTATGTAACAGATTCAAAAATTTATATAAACAAAGATAAATACATCATTTGATGCTAAATGAAAGAAACACCAGTTTACCAATGTTCAAATCTTGTAAATGAATCTGAAGGATACAAATCTGAATAAACAACAAAACCTGAGGAGATCGCATGAACTGCAAAAAGAGAGGGTGTAGCTGACCTTGTCTTTTGCAATGCACGAAAAGGAAACTGGGGAAGGCAGAAGAAGGAAGGCACATGTATTTACAATGAGCGTAACATATTTACTGAGAAATGTAAGTACTATAGGATGGAACGTGAACTCCTGCGAAATGGAAAGTCGACATATGAATAGTTGCTTTCAACACGTTTGACACTGACTCGAGTTTGAAGCCGTCCATCTGATGCAATGTCGAGGAAAACATCACGATATGAATCAGACCCTCTTCTTTCTGAACTACAATTGATATCATGTTCACTAAGATTCAGGAATTTTATGCACTCGTTTTGTGAATAAGCATCAATTTGAATACTTTTCAACGACGAATGCAACAGTTGATGTACAAACATAGAATATTAAACATAATGTTAACTTGTATAAATTACAGTTTAAAATTATTTTCTCTTCATGTGTTACTGTAATGTCACGAAAACGGCAATTATGCTTGTGGACGCCACATAAAAACAACACATTCCTATTCAGTTCTTATAAAGTTTGGTATTTAATTTAAAAAAAATATCTTAAGAGGATATATATATATATATGTTAGCGGCAATAAGTGTAATTAGGCATTAAGCTTAAATCCTAGGCAATAAGCTAACGCCTAGGCAGTAAGTCTATTGCCTAAAGGATGTCAAGCATTAGTCTTAAATCCTAGGATTTAAGCTTAAATCTTGCAAAATATGTGCAGGCATTCAGCTTAATGCCTAAAATATAAATGAGAGAAAATAAAACATATTTATTCATTTAAAAAAACCAACATTATTACATAATAACATTTTGAGAACTGGGACCTGTTTTTCGAAACTGTTCTAAGATCGGTCATATCATGAAATATTCTAAGACAGAACTTAGGATAAAGTTATGATCGACTTAAAACATGTCTCAGCATGCGCATCGAAGCTTAATCTTAGCTAGGATGTCATAACCGCTGTCCTTAGTATTGGATCATCGTAAAAGAAAATTGCAAATGAAAAATTTGAAATATTGTATAAAATTTAACCAACAACTTGAATTTAAAAAACGATTAATAATTAGAAAATAATTTTTAGTTTTAGATTTAAGGGTAATAAATCATTTTGATATTATTGTACATTGTAAACTCTTTAAAATAAAACAGAAGTTAAAAAATATAACTACGTTTTAAATATCTGGTTTTATATTAGAATTCAACAAACTATCTGTAAATAGTTAAAATTAAATAGGTACTCAATAAAATCATTATATGCTTTGAGGGAGCTAATTTGAAGTGTCACGGTTTCATACTTAAAAGTTCAAAGACAAATCTCGTGCATCTTTCATATAAATACTGAATACATCAACTATTTTATTTTATTTTATTTTATTACTGCAATTAACATACGTTTGAATATGAGTAAAAGAAAAAAACTCCTATTTTACCAATCCAACACTACAGGGTCCAGTGTCATTCTAAATATAAATAAAGAAGATGTGATATGAATGCAAATAAGACAACTGTCCACAACAAACTGGAAATAAAATCACTAATACAATATGTTATTTATATTTAAACGCATCATTTTTAATAATTTAAAAATATGAAACCTGATAAAAATTTGTGTTAAAATCACTTTGTATAACAAAAAAGAAAATATACTTATTCAATAAAACAATAGATTGATGTTAGCAAATTGTATTTACTTTTGACAAATTTAAACCAGCTCTCAGCATTTTTTAATTGGATACAATCACTTTTTTTAATCTTTTTATTATTTTCGAATGCAACAAAAGCATGAAAAAAGTATGAGTTAATTCTGTTTTTTTTGACTGTTAAAATTACTAAACATGCTAAATAAACTTGCTAAATTTGAAGATTTATCAAATGAATGTATATCTATACATGTAATAAATAGTAATAATTAAGAAACGACTTTATATCAAGAATAATCACAAAATATGCATAAATTCGAGAGTTTACTTATTGCCTACAATTATGTTCGGCAATAGGATGAATAATCATCATCAGATTTCAGGAAATAAGCTCACAGACGGTTGAACGAGATATCCTCGTATTATCGGTTTTCAATAATATATACATCTTTAACGGGAGCTTAATACAAAAATTAGTGATAAAAGAGATGATTTTTCATTTCCTATTGTAAATTATCTATTTTAAAATGATGACGTTCCCTTGTCATCATCTTAATGTGTTTATATATCTCAACTTGTTCGATTCGCTCGTGTATGTAACAAAGACAGAAATTTTTGTTTTACTGAAAAATTATTGCACCAGGGTTTTCGATATCACAAACTAATCAAAACTATTACTAAATTTTATCATCGGTACAAGGACATCATAAAATATAAATATAAATCAACATGCAGACATTTTATACGCTCAGGTATTCACATCCAATATTTTATGGTAATTCTTAACAAGGCACAAAAATGTCGGCATTCATCTTAAAGCTAACCAAACCTTTAAAAAGACTTATTCGAAAAGGAAATAGTAACAATACTGTTGTCAGGTCAGTAAGGACTGCACTTTTTGGTGTTAATATTGATTCACTCATAGGGTTTGCATCAGAGATAAACACATTTATTCTATAACCAATTGTTAGCATGACACGGGTGATGTTCTTCTCATATATTTTATGATGGTATGATACTTAACCCCTAACGGGAGGTAGTGTGCTTGATTTTCATATGACGAAGACATAATCTTTCAATCAGTTTAATTTAGGTCCGGAGCTGGCATGTCAGTAACTGCTAGTAGTCCTTTGTTAATTTATGTATCATTGTCATTTTGCTTAGTTTCTTTTGTTAGCTTTTCTGAAATCGGACTCGGACTTCTTTAAAAATGAGTTTTACTCTGCGTATTGCTATTTGTTTCTTTATTCTTCATTGGCGAGAGGTATAGGGGGTGGTTGAGATCTCACAAAAATGTTAAACCCCGCTGCATTTTTTGAGTCTGTCCCAAGTCAGGAGTCTCTGGCCTTTGTCAGTCTTGTATGTTTGTTTTGTTTTTAGTTCATTTATATGTTTTGGAGTTTAGTATGATGTCCATTTTCACTGAACTAGTACACAATTTAAGGGCCAACTGAGGACCACCTCCGGATGTGGGATTTTCTCGCTGCGTTGAAGACCTATTGGTGGTCTAATGCTGTTTTCTGATCTTTCGTAAGGTTATTGTCTCTTTGACATATTCCCGATTTCCATTCTCAATTTTATCTAATTGATCATGTTGATAAATAAACATATAGGTAACTTATGATGTACTCTTGATACCATTAAGAGCAATACATTGGACATTATATGGTTATTGAATGCATAAAGGACCAATCAGATATGAGTCGTCCTAAATTGGGATTGGATTGTTGCAAATATCTGTTTTACAGAGCCAGCTATTGTATGCCTGTAAAATGCATCTGCGACCATCAAGTGACGACGACAACTCTTCAACAACAGACTGTTAATCCCTAATAACAAAGCAATTTTACGTATTTGCATGTTTTAGCATTGGAATATTTGTACATTTAAATCAACGGTAGACATGTCATTACTAACGAGAGAGCCGCAATATTGAATTACTAGGACTAACAGTTTGATTACTACAATGAAATAGAAAATACAAAAAAAAACAACAACACCAAAATTAAAACCGCCGTTCGATGTGAATGATTCTAAAATTGAATCGTAGAAATAGCTTAATAATCTTCAGTTTCAAGATTGTCACTTATATATCGTCACGTTTAACTATGACGTGTATGCGCCAACATTGTTTATGCATTCATTCACGAAATTCTAATTTATTTCAAGTTTATAGAATATGATTTAAGTTCTACCCTACCGTATAGTCTCTTTGTAATGCATCAGTATCGAAATTACATAACTGTTGAAGAGTTGCTGTCGTCAATTGGGATTTAATTGTTTCAAATATCCATCGCGTCGCCTTGCCAGTAAAACATAAACAAATAATATAATTGTATAATTATATAATTTCGACATGTTAACCACAATATTACAACGAATACCTAAAATTAATTTACGGCAGTATAAAAATACAGCATAATAGAATTATGAACTGTATGTCACAGCAATATATCAACGCCACAAACAGTGACGTCACATGTAAATTTAAAATAATTGAATATACAATCGGATTAAGTTATAGTGGTGTTATTTGATGTATTTTCTAACAATTACAAGATTATATTCATATAGAATTATGTTAATAACTGTGTAATTAATTGTAATATCTAACTATGTCGGTTTTTCTTCTAAATCAAACTGTGTAAAAACACATACATCCTGTTCATATAGTTGCTTGAAAATGATAATCATTTAAAGGAACTAGGTGATTAATTAGCTTTACTTTACATACGAATAGCAAAGAAAAATAGAATCAATACCTCAAGCAAACGATATGACATGAAATAATACAAAAACATGATTAAAAATAAAACATCATTACTAAATACATTAATGTAAGACGTACACCGAGACACATCTAAAAGCAATGCGAAATCACACTCAACAAAACAGTCATATTCAGGAATAGGCCGGTATTTAAAAGACCAGACGACGCAGATGGAAAACCACAATAAGACTCTGTACTGGAGTTATTGCCCTTTAGCTTAAAATGATTTTTTTTACATTTTTGGGGCATTTTTTGTCTATCATCTTGTATAAGCCTTTTACTACATGATCTGCTATTCAGATGTGGACATCGCTCTTAATAACTCAACGTTTGGTGACTGGGGTAAACGTATCTTTACCATCGAATTTGAGATGAATATTACCTTATATTACATACAATTGAATTTGCGTCATGTTTTGACAAACATCTAAAATAATGTTTACATTGTCCAATTGTGAAGTTACCAAATCTATGAAGCAACATTCAATCGGCGCCTGTGTATAGAAAATTTATAATATATCAAAGAAAGTTCTTTTATATCATTGACCTGATAACAAATGTAAATCGATCGGTGTAACCCTTCACACAAGACGTGATGTTATTGTTATCAAATATAAAGTCCGATATTGTTCTTCTACTCTTGAAAACTGTCTTTGATAAGTCTATTTTATCTATATCTAAAACACTATATTTATATGCATATGTGTTCCAGAAATTTAAATGGAAACAACATAAGTCTAATTGAAGAACATGCTCTGGGAAACTTAACTGAAACAACAACGTTGTAAGTTTGTAAATAATAACAAAACATTAAAAAAACACACACAAATGATAACGCTAAATCAGACTTGTTTCTTGAAAAAAATTCAGCTGCTTAGAAGACCTGCTTAAATGACGCAATTTTTTCGCCCGCTTTATAACAGATATCAGGGCTAAAGTAAAATAGCGATGTAAATTTAAAAAATAACAGTTCATCGTAAGGCGTTCAACAATAAGCAAAACATGAACCGTACCGTAAAGGAAGTTTAAGAAGTCAAAATGACAAAATGCGAACAGTTTAGCCAAAACAAAAGTCTTTGTGAACAATTTTCCTTATATAGTCAGTTAAGGAAACGTAACGCTCCTTTACTTATACATCCCATCATTGTGTTATTGTTTTATGAAACTTTTTGTAATATTGTCTTTCATTTTTGCTAATGTGCTTTGTCTTTATGTCTTTTTGTGTTTCTTTAATACATATGACGTGGCTCTGTGCTTATACATCCCGTCATTGTATTATTGTGCTACTGTAAATGTTTGATAATATGCTATGTCTATATGCTATTTTGTGGTTCTTTGTTACATATTTGTTTAATTGTCTTTATAGGGATTAAGATTTCTGCTGTACCTCTATTTTTTGACATTTTTACCTATTATTTCTGTTTGTTTTGTTCACACATCGTTATCAATAAAATAGAATTTGATGCGATTGTCATACTAGTGAGAGGTTTAGTTAGCTATAAAACGAGGTATAATCCACCATGTTCTACATACGAAAGTGCCTGTATTAAGTCAGGAATATGACAGTTGTTATCCATTCGTTTGATGTGTTTGAGCTTTGAATTTTGCCATTTGATTAGGGACTTCCCGTTTTGAATTTTCCTCGGAGTTCAATATTTTTGTGATTTTACTATTTACAATGCAGTATTGTTGACCACAACAAAAATATTTTGAAAAAAAGTTTGAATTGCAGCTTTTCTCGGTATTTTTTTACAATATTTTTTTTTTTTTTTTCTAGTTTTCTTGTTTTTTTTCACACAAGTTCTATGGAGTTTTATTTCTATATGTATCTATATCCGGAAATAAATGGTATAACTAACGTAAAATAAACAACGAAATACCCACTTGTTTATTAGGGTTTTTCTTGTCTGCTACCATAAACATGAACTTTAACACCGACTAATTTTGCATAAATTATTTATGTCTGCAGGGACCTTGCGTCAAATCCAATCAACTGGGATTGCAGTGTAATTCCATTCTGGTCCTGGATAATTGAAAGACCATTTTTTTATACAAGTGCCAAATGTAGCGACGGAAAATTTGTTATATCTCTGAGATCCGATGAGCTTGACAATTGTAATCGTGAGTAATATAAACAAAATAACACTAGGATAAGTGATTATATAAGGAAATAACTAGTAATAAAATAAGAAATGTTTATTCGTAAAATACATAATTTTCATATATATAAATGTGTTTCTCTAATTCTATGGATATATATACCCATTGTATAAAAAAATAATCAACGTATGGTTGCTGGTGACTCGCCAAGGCTCGGACTTTAAAATTGGTAATTCAACTATCTCGATTGGATAAATCCGATAATCCACTTGTATCAATGTAATAATCTATATGTATCCTTTAAAGTTGATATTATCTTGTAGAAGAAAACATCATTAAAAGGTTTTAAAGTCTTTTCACCATTTACAAACATGAACAATCAAGGATAAAAAAATATATAGTAAAAGAACACAAAGATAACTTAGTATCGACACTGTGACAATATTGAAATTAATTACTTTTACAGTGTCAAAATATAGTTGGAACTACTTTAAAATTTGTTTACTTTTATTGATGATCTCTAATCTGTTCAAAGTTTTGATTTGTCTAACTTATATACCACTTTACCTCATAAAATTGTCGGAAAAAAAATCACACACCTAATTAAAAGGGTAATAAAGAAATAAGAATGCGAATATGTATGTTCAAACGGATTAGGAACTTTCCGTTTTGAATTTTCTTCGGAGTTCAGTATTTGTTTTATTTTACTTTTGAGGTATTTATTTTAGTAACATGAAACAGTCTATTTTTACAAGATGACATTTGTGTTCGCTATGGATACTAAGTTTATCGTCAATTTATATGGTTATCAGTTTTAACGTATGACTAAAATCATCCAATACCGATCGAAACAACATCTGATACAAAAATTGTTTAACATTTTCAAATATTAGAATTTAATTCAATAATAATTGAATTCAGTTATTGTAATTATATAACTTGGTATGCCTATTATTAATTTAAATTGACGGTGTGTTCGATTCATTTTATACTGGTCACTTTAATATGCTAATTAGTTTAGCCCGCGAAATGTTAGTCCGTGCAATTTACCTCGTGTGGTTTGGTCATTTGGATTCAAACCTTACACGGAGCTTGACCAAAGCTATAGAATTTAAAACACAGAAGAAAAGGCCAGTATGCCGAGAGGAAAAGGGGAGAGGGTGCTACAGCCATTAATGTTAGTCCGTGCAATTTACCTCGTGTGGTTTGGTCATTTGGATTCAAACCTTACACGGAGCTTGACCAAAGCTATAGAATTTAAAACACAGAAGAAAAGGCCAGTATGCCGAGAGGCAAAGGGGAGAGGGTGCTACAGCCATTAATGCCACCACAACACCCATTAATGCCCACATAACAGCCATTAATGCCACCACATCAGTTATTGCCACCACATCAGTTATAACCACAACAGCAGTTATTACCACAACAGCCGTTTGTACCACTACATCCAATTCTACAACCACATCTCATTTTAACTTCAAACTTCCTCAGCAGCCCGCTGAACAACAAGTTCCTGATCAGGAATGTGTACACCCAGTGGAGCCCACAGCTCGTAATTATGTACAAAACGGTGAGATTTTAGTTATACCTACTAGTAATGATGTTGATGTGTTTGTACCACAAAAAAATATAAACCAAATATGGAATTTAGAATATGTTGATTTGGCACAATTACTTTACAAAAAATTTTGTTTCAAATATTGATCAACCGAAAAAAGTGCTCGGTTTTGATGAAGATGGGGACATTTTAATTGACAGAAACAATTATTCAAAAGTAAATCATTATCTAACTTAGGTGAATGGACTGAAGGGTTTTTAAATTATATGAAAATTTTATTGCAAAGATTCCCGGAATTGGCAAATGAATTGATTAGCTACATGACGATTATAAGGGGGTGTACCTTTTGAGAACGTTTATAAATTTGACATGCAATTTCGACTTAGAAAAGCTCGTGTTCATATGCGTGCATGGGACGTCATTGATGGGTAGCTATGGCTTCAGTTTATTGCAGTAGGCATAAATCATGTTCCACAGACATCTTCTTATAGTTCTCACACAGTTATTAGTCCTTGCTACGATTATAATTTATAAGATGTAGCCAGTTCCATCCTTCGATGTACTGTATAAATTATTCATATAACAAGAATAATCCTCGAAGTTCTGTAACTTCGGACTATTCTGCTCCTAGGTATCAAAACTACCCTAGGGCACCTGATGCAAACAATTTTGCACCAAGGTATCAGTCCAGTGCTAGAGCTACAACGCAAACAAACAGGGTTTTGAATACACATGGAAATTTTAACCCAAATACTCGTTTTTCGATAATTAATTAAAGATTTCCCTGTTAGCAGGCAAATGTTCCACGGATGCAATTTAATAATTTCAAATTTTATAATTTTTTTTACAGCTTGCAATCACAGTATGATATTTGGTATTTTTGGTTGTACCCCTGTTAATACTACGGTTTAAGGGAATATGTTGACTGACTACCCCTTCAAATATTGGCAAATTTATTATATAATGGTTTTAAATATGGTTTTCGAGCACAGCATACCAGCAAAACATTAAAGTCTGTTTTACAAGATCCAAATTCAGCTTTGAAAAATCATGAGTGAATTGAAAAATGGTAGAATTGCGGGGCCTTTTTATTATCGACCTATTTCTAATCTACGTGTTTGGAAAATAATTTTAGAAATTATAATGGCATTTCTTATATTTTGGGTGACAAGTGGTTGTCGAGTTCTGTTTTAATTCTCTTTATCGGTAGTGCAAGAGTTATTCAAATACTTGGCTTAAGTATCAAATAGACTAAATTAATTTCAAAACTTTAAACAGAAACTAAACCTGTATGACGTATGGCCATGCCCCGTTTCACATTTAGTTAATATTAGCTGACATTTTTAAGGATGAATATTCTTATTCCACTGGGAATGCGTACCTTTCAGGCATTAGGTTTAATCATAAGATCAATGGTTTATTGGACAACACTCATTCTTTTATTGTTCAAAAGATGCTCAGTGACATAAGCGACACGTCTGTCGTAAGCCTATTACTATTGGTATATTAACTAGACTTTTAGATGCGCTGAATTTAGTTTGTAATTCAGTATATGAAACATGTTTATTCAAAGCTTCATTTTCAGGTAGAATTTTGGGTTTCTTAGTTTTGGAGAAATTGCAAATTCAAGTTTTAATGAAAATCTTATTGTAAAACGATCCAAGATATAATTTGATGCTTATTCAGGGTCACTTATTACAAAAGTTCCTTATTAGAAAACAGATCAGCTGGGTAATTCAGTAACGACAATTCTGGAAAAGAATAAACTAGTTCAATTTGTCCTGTCCAGTTGATGTCGGACTACATTGCCATGAGACACAAAGATGATGGACATTTTCATACACTTTAAAAAAGGTTATGTAAGAACAAACCTTGTATAGTTAAAACACTTAATTTCAGGGTACCTGAAAGATATTTGGGTAATTGGCTCTTTTATTGTCATAGGAGCTGTCATAATAAGCTCATAGGTGCATCGTTCGGATTAGAGATAGTTGGGTGTATTCCTAAATCAGATTCAAGGAGCTCTGAAAATGTTATTTTCTTTAAATTTCCTCATTGTTTGGTTTTCCCTTACAATGAATAAAATAGCTTAGATGTTGACAGTATTGCATTTTAGCTGAAGTTTATGTTGATGTTGCCACATGAATATCAATTTAATGAAGTTCAAAGTATTGAATTTAAGTTGATGTTGAAGTTGATAATAATGTTGAAGTTGATAATTATGTTGAAGTTGATAATAATGTTGAAGTTGATAATTAAGTTGAAGTTGATAATAATGTTGAAGTTGATAATAATATTGTAGTTGATAATATTGAAGTTGATAATATTAAAGTTGATAATATTGAAGTTGATAATAATGTTGAAGTTGGTAATATTTAAGTTGATAATAATGTTGAAGTTGATAATGATGTTGATAATATTGTTGATGTTGAAATTGATTATGATGTTGAAGTTGATAATGACATCGACGTTGATAATGATGTTGAAGTTGATTGATGTTGATTCTTGCTGTTAAATTTGTCATGCGGTACATTTTATGGCGGATTACAAGTTGTGCAACTAGTTACTCAACTTGTAATTTTGGCGGAATTTACTTTAAGCTGCTATGGACTACCCAGTGGCTCCTGATATAACTTTGTTACTGCTGGATCGCCCTTCAGTAATTCAATCGTCATCAAGTTTTGATTGACAAGTTGATTGTGTTTCTTTCTTGCAATAAATGCCATGACAAATTTACAGCCAAATAAAACATAATTTCCTTAGTGATTTTGATTTATAGTTTATTTGTTGGATTCATTAATTACATCATGAGGTCAAACAATGAGAATACAGATTTAAACAATACAAGTACACTTAAATTTTATCTAAGCCCCCCTTTCAATCTATGTGTGTATATATATATATACAATAATAGAATTTAATTCAATAATAATTAAATTCAGTTATTGTAATTATATAACTTGGTATGCCTATTATTGATTTAAATTGACGGTGTGTTCGATTCATTTTATACTGGTCACTTTTATATGCTAATTAGTTTAGCCCGCGAAATGTTAGTCCGTGCAATTTACCTCGTGTGGTTTTGTCATTTGGATTTAAACCTTACACGGAGCTTGACCAAAGCTATAGAATTTACCCGCCCTCCCTTTTCCCCATTATGCATATTTTCTGCTGCTTTTCATTTATCGTTTCAGTTTTGGAAGAATGATTATAGAACCAGCGTCATGGCATATATAACAGACTGAGTTTGGAGCTTTTTGTATTGTGAATGGACAGGCGGAATTCACTTTAAGCTGCTATGGACTACCCAGTGGCTCCTGATATAACTTTGTTATTGCTGGATCGTCCTTCAGTAATTCAATCGTCATCAAGTTTTGATTGACAAGTTGATTGTGTTTCTTTCTTGCAATAAATGCCATGACAAATTTACAGCCAAATAAAACATAATTTCTTTAGTGATTTTGATTTATAGTTTATTTTTTGGATTCATTAATTACATCATGAGGTCAAACAATGAGAATACAGATTTAAACAATACAAGTACACTTACATTTTATTTAAGCCCCCCTTTCAATCTATGTGTGTATATATGCAGTGCAGGCGATTTGGTGTCACGATATCACAGAAGCATGGGTTCGAATCCCGGCGAGGGAAGAACCAAAAATTTGCGAAAGCAAATTTACAGATCTAACATTGTTGGGTTGATGTTTAGACGAGTTGTTTACAGATCTAACACATATATATATATATATATATATATATACAACTCGTCTAAACATCAACCCAACAATGTTAGATCTGTAAATTTGCTTTCGCAAATTTTTGGTTCTTCCCTCGCCGGGATTCGAACCCATGCTACTGTGATATCGTGACACCAAATCGCCTGCACTGCAGCCGTCCCGATAGACCACACGACCACCTGGGCTCTCAAAAAAAGAGCTTTCGGTGGGCATGTGTTACCTTTCCACGTCAGTTTTAATCTAGCGGCGTACTACAGTACATGATATATAAGGCATGAAGATGTTATTGTTACATATCAGCTAAATTATCTATAGTAAAGGATCCTACAAATTAATGTAAGATACAGTCACAGAAAATAATTATATTCATAAGTACGTCTGAGTCAGTGACAACCCTACAACAGATGTATCCATCGGATCGCCATCAATGATGGTGATACATGGCTGTGTACATAATGTATATAAAACTCGTCTAAACATCAACCCAACAATGTTAGATCTGTAAATTTGCTTTCGCAAATTTTTGGTTCTTCCCTCGCCGGGATATATATACAATAATTGGATGATATGTTGGTGCTCAATAATGACGACTTCAGAAGATACACAAAAAGATATTTTCCAGCTGAACTGACTTAAAATATAGTCAATGCCATCAATGAAAATTGCCCCTTCCTAGATCTTGACATCGATATATTTAACGGGAAGCTCATTCAAAATTTATGACAAAAGAGATGATTTTCATTATCTATTGTTATTATCAATTTTTGTGACGTTTTCTTGTCCCCCATCTTATTGTGCTTCTATATCTAAGATTATTCGATTCGCTCGTATATGTAATTACGTATTTGGTTTTAACGAAAGAAATCTTTGTAATTACACCTGTCCAGGGTTTTTTGAAGTCACAAACTAGTCAACAATTTATTAAAATCTTTTTGTTTTCTTTTGTATTTTGTCTTTTCCTTTGTTAGATATGTAAATTATTTTCGATCTGTGGGTTTGACTGCCCTTCTGTGATCTTTTGCGGCGCCTTTGCTAAAGTTTATGATCGGTACAAAAACTTAATTTGTAAGCTTAATACAAATCAACATGCAGACATCTTATACGTTCAGGTATTTCACTTCCAACCTTTATGGTGATATTCTCTTTACACAGCCAAAACATGTTGACATTCACCTCAAAAGCTACCCAAACTTTTAAATAAACTTATTAAGAAGGAATATGGTTATGATACTGTTGGCAGGTCATTACAATTGCATATTTTTGTCTTTGTATTTGTAATAAACACATTTACTCTAAAAATCAGTTGTTAGCATGATACGGGTTTTATGTTCTTCTCATATATTCTATGATGGTATGACACTTAACTCATAACGGGAGGGATTGTGCTTGACTTTCTAATATGGAAGATATAATTGTTTAATTGAGGTCTGGAGCTGGCATGTTAGTAACAGCTGGTAGTCCTTTGCCAATTGGTGTATCATAGTCGTTTTGTTTAGTCTATTTTGTTACGTATTCTGACATCGGGCTTGGACTTCTTTCTAACTGAGTTGAACTGTGCGTTTTACTGGTTTTTTTCTACATTGGCTAGATGTATAGCCTATACAGTATAGGTGAGGTTGACTTACTTCACATGTTTAATTCCGCTGCATTATTTTGCCTGTCCCAAGTCAGGAGCCTCTGGCCTTTGTTAGTCTGTTGTGCTATTTAATTGTAGTTCATTTCTTTCTTTTGAGTTTAGTATGACATATATTTTCCGTGAACTAGTAAACTTTTTTGGTTTAGTGGCCAACTGAAGCCCTCCTCCGGTAAAAGGATTTCCACGCTCTGTTTAAGAACCATTAGTGGCTGTCCGCTTTTTCCCTCTCTTTGGTCGATGTGTTGTCTCTTTGACACATTCCGCGTTCTCAATTTTACTATGTTATTACTATTGATACATCGAACATAGTTTGAGATATTTGCAACTCCG
The DNA here is from genome assembly GCA_037788925.1 of Mytilus galloprovincialis. Lineage (NCBI taxonomy): Eukaryota > Metazoa > Mollusca > Bivalvia > Mytilida > Mytilidae > Mytilus > Mytilus galloprovincialis. The sequence goes on along the minus strand of CM075333.1, from coordinate 46,013,726 downwards.
CACATCAATGAAAAGATACTCTGGATCAATATAAGTAGAAAAGTTGACAAAACAGAAAAGTCTATTATATAGGCAATATGCTCCACTTGATCTATATTGCTTTGTTCATTCAATGGTGTTGCATATTTTATAGATATACTAGTTGTAACATAAATATTGATAGCAGCTATGTAGCCGCTACGTAGCTGCTACCGTATGAGCAATTGTAATGATTTATTATAGTATGTATCTTCATAAATCTACATTGTTCAATGACGAAAACCAATAAATATAAAAAAGAAGATGTTGTATGATTGCCAACGAGACAACTCTCCACAAGAGACCAAATGACACAGACATTAACAAGTATAGGTCACCGTACGGCCTTCAACAATCAGCAAAGCCCTTAACGCATAGTCAGCTATAAAAACCCCGAAATGACAACGCAAAACGATTCAAACAGGAAAACCTACGGCCTAATTCGGGTACAAAAAATTAACTAAAAACAAATATGTATTACATAAACGAACAACAACCACTGAATTACAGGCTACTGACTAGGGACAAGCACATTCATACAGAATGTGGTGGTGTTAAACATGTTACCGGGTCCCAACACTCCCCTAATCTTGGACAGTGGTGTAACAGTACAATATAAGAAAGAACTATAAAAATCAGTCGAAAAAGGTTTAACTCATCAGATGGATAAAATACAAATACTACAAATATAAGTGGACGTGGCTAGGAGCTTGTATATCCCTACAACAAAAAGACACTTAGTGCAGATCTGAGATTACTCGCAGTTACTGACAGCTAGTTCAAAGCTACTTACAACTTATAAAAAAAAATCATGCGTCTTAGACTAAATAACCAATCAATAAACATTCATTCTGATTTCTTAACTGTTAATTGGTTTCCAGGATATTGGTCGAACAGTTTATATCAAATAAATTCATTGTATTTCTTATTATATCATATTACCTTTTTATATTGATAAGAATCATGATACTGAAATAAACTTGATTGAATAAGCAGGAAACAATAGCCTGGAGAATATCAGCACTGTCGTTTTATATTTCAAATTGTTTGACATATTTGCATTATTAAAGGCTTCAACGTTTATGATTTTAGAGAAGTCTCTTTTAAACACTTCGAAACAACTTTCAAAGATGCCGTCTCACTTTTTCCATTGCTTCAAAACTTATAATTCAATGGGGTTATATTGACTCTAGGGCACTTGGGAAAGGTCATAAAAACGATAGCAACGATTATGCTTGGGCTAGATATAGTTTCAGAATGCAAAATATTCTCACTGTATTGAAAATATTTATCAGTTTTATAATATTAAATGAAATGTTTTACATAGTTCATTTTGATAATGTTGATATAACTTCATTTAAGCTGATAATTGCCTGTGCTTTAATGGTGGAAAATGTATAACGAGCGGAAATGGAAAAGTTGTCTGTGACTGTATTGGAAAATGGACTGGCGAATTTTGTCTAGGTGAACACAAATATTTTCATATTTATATATCATGTATATAGCTACTCTGAAGTTACCAATAATTTATTTAAAACATTCGTGATAACGATTAATAAAGGATTTTTTTTAAACTATGGTCAGAAATAAGAAGTGTTTATATTTATGATAATAAAATCAACAATACACTGTACACCTTATCGGAAATTATAAATAGTTGTCCATTGAAGTTAAAGATTGAGCAGAGCAGTGATGCATTTTGGAGCAAATTATGTGCATATTAACCATGTACTTTTTGTTAATTTTAAACCAAAATTATCATTATGGACTCTATTGGTTAATCATCTTTTATTCTGGTTTTAGTAATATATTCTTGCATAACTATTGTTGTAAGTATAGCAGTTGGAAAATCCTGAACAACAGACATTTTCATTCTTCATTTAACGGTGCATATGTTTAATCCGAGTGGCACTGATGAGTCTAATGTAGACAAAACGCACGTCTTGTGTAACAAATAATAAGCCTGGAACATTCGATAACTTTTTAGATTTAAATTTTAAATTTAATAGTAGAGCATAACATCAGTGCATCTCGAATACCGTAGAACGGTTGTCAATTACTGTCATTGAATTTTATGGGGTTCTTAATTGTGATTTTATACATTTCACATCGCGTGTAAAGTTGTAAACCTTTATTGGCACAGACAATGTTTCAAAATTTGCATTATTTTTTTAATGTGTACACCAACAGAAAGTCAATGTATGACATACGACTGTGGATTTGGAAACTGCTTTGTAGAACCAATTAATGGAACAGCTCACTGTGTGTGTGACAACATACAACCAACCTATTGCCCTGGTAAGCACTTTTAATTTAGGTAACAAATTGATCAAATAATTATGAAAAAATCGTTACATTTATCAGTTAAAGACGCAAACCTTAAGATATAGCGAAAATGCAAATGAATTTATTTAAATTAATGAGCGATCTTGCATTGTGCTGATTTATTCAGAACATTAAAATGATATTTACATTTGAATGTGTTATTAAAATATGCAAATCCACTTAAATAGAGTTTTATATTGTTTCATTTAAAGATGAATAAATGTTATAATATCATATGTACAAGATAGTAGGGTGTTATTCTCTATTATATTTGAAACGATGTATGTGCTTAAATTGATTATTTACTTAATCCTAAATATCTTATGATAAGATATATAAAACACTATCCTTATATACATGTCACCTACTAACATTAACAGCTTTTGTTGTTTCATTATCAAATTGCATGTTTGTAGGAATATTACGTTAATACTGCTGTCGTTATTAAGCAATTATTAGAAAATGTAGTCAAAATCTAATAACATACTTTTTTTGAAAGGTGCAATGATTGTGTAAATATTATCTTCTTTATATGACAATATAGAATATTAGAAGCAGTTATGAGTTAATATCTGTTTTTTCTGCTGATTTGTTTTCGTTTGAATTTTAGTTTATAAATTCATTTATTTGTTATTTGATTTCTTTTTTAGTTTCATGATATTAGACAGATTGTTCTGTATATAATTTAACACTTAAACTGTTCGTGAAAGAATATATTGAAGTGTTTTCAAAATATTTCGTGTTTTCTATTTTGTGTCAATCAATTTTATTCATACATGTAATTAAAAAGATAAATTTTCCGTCAATGAAAAACATTCAAGTGCTTTCAAAACATTTGAATTTTGTTGGGTTTTTTTATGATTCCATCTTCATGTAGCCTTTTTTGAAATAATTTGCAATTTAGATTAGTTTTGTTTTAGGATAATCAACGTTAAACTTATAATGGCTAATTGTATGAACTTATCTGATTTCTTTATTCTCTTTGCAATCACGTATCTACGATTTTGAGAAAATGGTCCAGAAATGATTTGTGCAACTGGAGATTACGACACGGAACACGATGTTTATAAAACAAATTTAAAGGTAATTATTTCAAAAATGAACTGATGTGTGTATTTATTGCTTACAACCATTCAAATAGGGTTGTCTGTTAATAACTTTCCATTAATTTGTATGCAAGTCATATAGAATGTATTCGTATGACACCCATTACGATAATAAAGTGTTGGTACCTGTCAAATACTTGCCCAATATTGGCCATTTTGTCAGCATATTCCGCGTGCGCGTCTTGAAGATGTTCCCTGATGAGATAAGAGCTACAGTGTTAATACACGATACAAACACCATTTCAACACACCCGCCAACCAATGTAAAAAAAAAAAAAGATTTTGAAAAAATCTCCCTGTCTAAATTAAAACAAAAGAAAGAAGACTCTTCTTTTAACTTGTACTTTTGTGCAATACGGATGGTTTGCATGTACATACGGAGTATTTATCTCGCAATTGATACGATATTCTCGGGCTCTTATTTCCTATTATGATTTCCTTGATAGAAGATTGCTGCTCACAAGGAAGCTATTTAACGAAGAGTTTCAAATGGGGAAGTTGAAATCATCCCTTCGTAAATTTTACGGACGCCATCACGAGTTGGTTGACCGTTATGGAATAACCGTTTCACAGATGATATCTTATATGTTCCTTGTGTCGTAACTACAATGCCCTTCCCTTTTCAAGAATGTGACCTTCCGAATAAGACTATTTACCGGATTTATAATAACATAAGCAACACGACGGATGTCACATGTGGAGCAGGATCTGCGTACACTTCCTGTAGCACCTGAGATCACCCCCAGTTTAGGTGAGGTTCGTGTTGCGTAGTCTTTAGTTTTTCTATGTTGTGTCTTCTGTACTAGTATTTTCTTTTTAATTTTTAGCCAGGCGTTGTCACTTTCTTCGATCTATGAGTTTGACTATCCCTCTGGTGTCTTTCGTCCCTCTTTTACTAGACTATTCATTCTTAAATGATATTCAGCAAATATGTTGTATGCCAAATGTTTATATTAAATAATTTCAGCTGAAGTATATCATTGTAAAAGATCTATCAAATCGAAAACAAATCATATATAGAAGGCAAACAACGGAACAACTGAACAGTAACAAAAAACAAACGCCAACGTATATTGTTTACATAAAAACGTACTGTTTCATAACAACTGCCATATTCATGACTTTCTTCGGAATATTTTAAAAATACAAAGGTGGTTCAACCTGGCTAGACAAATATTCGACGTACATGGCAATGTTAACATTACCTCTGAAATGACAATATACGTGACGGGAACACAGTACCAATAAATACAAGAACATCCAGGACACAACTTTAATGCCTCGGATATGTTATTACTCCACCAATTCTGTCCAGGTCAACAAGAACATACCAAAAAAATAATATATATGAAGAAAAATAAATCCTACGCATAGACAAAACTGTAAACAAATGAAAACACATTTCGGTAATATTTGTATCAAATAAAATCTGAGCTATTTGTTATCATTGTAAAAACTCTGTGTCTAATAGATTTGAATAATAAAAAAAAAATCATAAAGTTTTAAAATGAGGCTATATTTTGTAGGTTTTGTTTGTCTTTCAGATCTGAAGAACCTGTTCTAGTACTTCAAATGTTCCTAGAAGTAGTACATGTAAGCTTTCATAAGGATTTAAAGATGTATTATTTTCATTGCATTTCTACAGCACAATAACACAATCGCGTTGTATAACTACCAAACCACGCTAAAAAGGATATTACAAAAACAGCAAAAGTTAATACTTTACAAAGGCAAATCAAAAAACACTATAAAACGTAATAAACATGATAAAGATGATGAACAACGTCAGTTCCTAGAATCCTTCACTGCCATAATATACTTTAAAATAAAAATTGGAAATGATTTTATTAATTGAAAATAAACTTAAACTTATGAACGAAAGCTTGTCTTATTAAAGAAAGTGTCAATTTATTTATATACAGAACATTTACATTTTTTTTTTATTTTATAGATTCCAACTTATGTAGAATCAACAGAAAGCACAATCGCCACCATCGAAACCAAATTATATCACGCCGTTGTTCATGGTTGAAACAAACTGTTGGTACAATTCAAGTGATATCGTGTCATGTTATTCCTCATTCATTTGAACATTATTGTTCGACATTGATAAGGATACACGTCTTGCATTTACAAAATCACCACAAATACACTGGTCTATGAAAGTAATTCATATAGTTACTGCTGTAGGTTGTCTAGTGTATTTGTCAACGTGCTCAACGAGCAGCCAAATTAAAAAGATATGCTTGTGTTTTCCTAAATATTTATACTGTGCTTGTTTAATTGCTTTATTAGTCTTTGGTTTGGTTTAAGTTTCATCAGAAAAAATTGAAAATGTTGCGATTGTTCTGTCAGTGTTTTCCATTTCCCGTTTAATTTGTGTCCACCCATTTTTATTGTCAATACAAATTCCAGTTTATACATTTATATCAATATACTGACACTAATGTTGCGATTCCCTTGTGCAAATATGAAAAAAAATTAAAGAAGGATGTGTGGAATTACATCAGTTTAAAGATGTATGATTAGGGATGAAACATCTTTGTATTGTGCAACATTAAGTTCCCTTGTATTTGATTCTTCTGTCTTTCTCATTTTATGATCCTTTTGTCTTATATATTAGTCTTATCAAACTTAAAGGCGTACACGATAGGGGTTACTGTTGTATTGTATATTTCTTTACAAATAAGTATTCTAATGTTTATTATAAATATACGTACCGTTGATCATTGTTTCTATGGTGGTTATGCTTGCACTGTCAACAAGAAATTGTAAGGCTTTATTTTATAAAGAGATAGACATAATGATAAATATAGAATATTGATATCTCTATGGTAACGGGAAATACCGTGTGTATATAATGATAGAGAAGGTATGGTTTTTATGATGATACTTTAATGTATAAAAACAAAATGGGTCTTGAATACTGTAAAAGTGTCTTTCTCGTACGTCATAATTGTTTGACATTATTGTTGTTTTTTTGTAACAAAATTAAATAATTGTATGCAATATCCAATCTATGCTTCTTACAAACTTATATCGATAAACCATTTATTTTCTTTTTCAATAAAAACATGAAGTAAATGTACTTACATTTATTGTACCAATGGCAGAGTTCGTAACTTTTGTTTGAATCCTGAAAAAAAATTGATATTTTATTTTGGTTGTAACTTATAAATATTACAATTAGTTTGTCTTGTTTCCGTTCGGCAAACAAGCTACAGGTCCAATACAAACAGACATCACCATTTCATAAAATATCAACGGAAAAACAAGCAATACGAATACCAAATTTGACAGAAAACTATAACATAAGCAATTACAATGTAGGACAGTACTAAACCCCGGGATGATGAAATTTATATGATCTGGTAGTTTACGCAGAACATACTCTAGTGACAATTGGTACTGTATAAAAGTAGTAAATAAGAAATTACCAAATCAATGTTATCCATTCAGGTATCGATGTATCAGACCGTACTTACAACGGAGAGTTGTCTCATTGGCATTCATACCACATCTTCTTATATCAACGACTTTACAACTCTCGAGATTACATGTGTTGCAGTAACGACCATTTAAATGAATATTTTTATGCAAACCATAGATTTTCGTTAGCTTCTTGTGTCAATTGATACGAGCGTTTTATAAATTATCGACAAATAAATGTCACCAACGTTGTATTCCGTATCCAATTTTGTTGTGTAACAGGACTAAAAGACACACACTTTGGAACAATATGTACACGCTTGAATTGTCGACGGTTTAGGAAAAGAGTAGGAGAAGTTACAAATGTCATATTATTAAAATCAAAATTCAGTGATACATTAATCACTAAAGAGAAATGAAAACAGATTGTTCTTATATCGTGTGTTTCACTAAGAAGCTGATTACAAATCAAGTTGCACCACATCCCGTGAGGTGCATACTTATATCGGTAGATTACAGATTACAATGAAATATGTATTGATATATTTAAATTACACAAATTCAAATCGGAAAACATACTAGTATTTAATGTCCTGGAATGGTGAGCATATTCTGCTAAACATGATTTATAATAATGGTCAGAATACTTACTTCATATCGTAAAGTTTTCCATGTATCATCTCATTTGCCATTGAAAGATTCACTTTTATTGATGCTTTCTGATAAAAAGAATGTGTAATGTGGAATAAATCAGTACGGACCACATACATTATACAATTTCATGTTCGGCTTTTCATCTTCAGAACAAATATGTTGATACATGTATATGTAACGATCCTAGAAATATTCATCTCGCGTATATCAATATTTTTTGTAAACTGTAGTATAATAGATTATATAATATTCATATTCTAATTTATCTTTATTATTACGGGCGACGTTGAACACAAAGTTATTATTTGTTTATAATGCAATATTCTACTTTTTTCGTAGGACTGACTTAAACGCGAAACTTTGTTTTCAGGGGTCATTTAGTTGAACGGAAAACTTTGTTTTGGTGGCCACATATACCCTTTATCGTGTATCACACATAAACCCATTTTCCTTCTTAGTATTTCACATGTGTCACACGTTCACTAGATATTACAACTATCTTCCTTTTCGTGTGAAAATAAATATACATGAATCAATTAGCAATACATGTGTTTATATGTAGATACCCCAAAATATATAATATGAACCATACATATTTGTCATATATATTGACTGAATTATTTCGACGAAACGCCCTTTTGACGTACAAATTTATAAGCCTAATATATTTCATGAATACTTTTAAACGGAATATTAATTAAAATGCAAGTATTATCAGTTTCTTTTGATAACCTAGTGTGATAAAATTAAAAACATACTCACAGCATAGATTGTAAACAAATAATGTAGACTTTTGTTTGATTTCCTAGCCAACAGGGTTATGTTCCCTTCCGCTCGCACACCAAGGAGTCCGACTGATATATTTGTCACTGGTGGTTTAGTGCTAAGCATGTGTAGTTCTACTGTACTATTTGGAAAAGCTTTTCCGATCTTCAAGTAATAAAAGATAAAATACTATAAAATATCTTTTGCTGCAAGATTTTATTGCAAAAACATTACAATAGCATGGCTATATATATAAAATTATAAATCTTTATCAAGACAAAACTTCATTAGGATCTTTTATAAATTGCAAATAAACTGTTCGTATTAAGACAACATTGGTGTATCATCAACTAAAAGTTTCACTGTTTGTATTGACCTAGCCTGCTTAAATTCTTCAAAATGAAATTACAATTTAAAACGACGTGTATTAAGCAACTGACGGGAAACAATATTATAATACTCCCTGTCCAATCAAATCTTTACATGTTCTTGACATACTCGTGATACTGTAACTCTGACTATCTATTGTATCCTGGTATCACTCTTATAACAATGATTGGCCAAACATCTTAAAGAAGTTTGATAGCAACCTATTTAAAAGTTGTTCCACATACATGTCTATAATAGATCTAATAATAACTGAGAAATCGCATTTAACTAAAAATTGTGTTTTCTACATATTTGTTAATCAAATTGTATAATATGCTTTTGGTACAATACATTTACAAAGAAATACAAAGAAAATTTTGAAATACGCTTTCAATTTCATTTATTCTTTAATTTACCTGTGGAATAAATTTCCCAATACACAGACCGGAACAGGTTGTGTTCAATATATCTTTGTTGTCTTTGATCTTGGAATGTACAAAGAGAAAAAAGATTGTTATTTTTCTCAAAACTTTAAAATCTAATAACGAATATGAAATATAAACCAACATTAAAAGTAAACTGTTTTGATATCTTATGAACGTTTTTATACGTTTTAGAAATGAAAGTTTAAATTAATTGTGGTGTTTAAGCTTTGATTTTTCTGCGATTTGCAGAATTTAAAAAAAATATATTTTAAGTTTACAGAAACCTGGTCATTTTACGTTTGTAATTTCAATTTTTTTGTAAAGCAGTTGATGTTGGTGGTAAATTTGTGGTAGTCTGTATTAGTCTGTTTTAATTTAGATTTCGATATCGATGTTTACAAATGCTTGTTTATAAGTATTGAAGTATACAAATTGACTGCTACATATATTTCTCAAAATTAAAACTGCTAGACAAAATAGAATTTGATCCAACAATAAACGTTTTCTTTTCATACTGCATGTCAAAACATTTTGTGATATGTGTACACGTTTAATTGTTGGCTAGTTAACAAAATATCGTTTAGTTTTTTTAGGTATTAGCATGATGGTAAACGTTTTCTTTTCATACTGCATGTCAAAACATTTTGCGATATGTGTACACGTTTAATTGTTGGCTAGTTAACAAAATATCGTTTAGTTTTTTTTAGGTATTAGCATGATCGTAAACGTTTTCTTTTCATACTGCATGTCAAAACATTTTGCGATATGTGTACACGTTTAATTGTTGGCTAGTTAACAAAATATCGTTTAGTTTTTTTGAGGGATTAGCATGGTAGTGTCAGTGTTATGTGAAAATAACTGTTCAATTGCTTTTACTTGCAGACAAACCAGTTTATAAGTAACATAATATTTACATTTTTGAACACAGTGTAATTTCGTAGACCAGTTCTCTCATAAGAATTTTTGTGTTTGTTTAACAAACTAGAAATGTCCGCTTATTATTTTTCAAAATGCCACGACACTTAGTTTTACACTAAAGCTTGACAGGGAATTGCAAATATAACGACCGTAGTATATTTAACATGTTGAAACATCAAAAGTATTCAGAAGACGTCATGTTTTGAACTACTTTCGATTCTTTTTCTTCTAACTGTTTTATTAACAATGCATCAAAATTAAATACTGTTTAAAACTCAAAATTGTGATCCTCTGATTTTAGAAGTATTAATATTTTCAAAATTCTAAGGGAATATCAACTTTTGAAAGGGTAACTTTTTTACAACAACAAAAGATAACATTTAAAATTGTACCTTAAGACTCGCGTCCATATACTGCTGAGTTGCCTTTGGAGCTGACATGAGTTTGTAGTCAAGTGTCAGGACTTTACCTAGTTTCACCTGAACTATATATATAGTTTAAAGTACAAAATATGTTGACAACAATTTAAAATCAGCTTTTTGACTCAATCAACAAAATAAAACAGTATCCGAGATGTGTTGAATGAAGAGAAATATGGGTAATAGAGTCAGCATCGCAACGACACAGATCACAATAGACAATTAAAAGACAACATGAATTCTTCAAAATAAGAGAGGTGGTTTTATAAAATATCAAGCTGATTTCAGATCAAATAAGTTCTACAAGTCATATCATAATGATAAAATTTGACTGACTAATTATAATAGAGTTTATGAGTTTTAAATCACATATGAAAAAATTACAAATAAATGCTGGATGAAAAAAATATACCTTTCATAGTTGAAAGACTCTGCTGTGCATTGTTATCAATGTGATTTTGAACTATTCCACACATCTGTAACGAACTACTAGTTTATTGCCGCATTCAGTTTTTAAGAACTGAAGAAAACGATCAAAACAAATCAAAACGCTTCTTAAATATATTACTTTTGCTTTTGCAATATTGAACTCGAACATAATTATGATGCCTAGATTACTAAATTTTTAATTAGTTTCAATAAAGTAAGGAATCACAGGGCTCTAATTCACATAATATTATCATCATCGTAATACAAATGTTATACTTTAAACCAAGTTAGTTTTGCGGATACTTTATTTCGTGTTTTACACGTTCTTGTTCCCTTTGCGGCTGTTTAATTTCGCGATTTACTTACTTGTTTGATGTACAAAAAATGTAGTTCCATAAGGAAATGTCATAAGTTTTACATATTCGCGTCGATTTATATTCGTTTTATTTTTCTTCTAGTGAAAGACTTGATAATAAATCGCTCGTAAAAATAGGTTTGTTTAAAGTATTATAAAACTGTCAATTCTAAGTTAATATTAATCATGTCAAAGAGCAATCGATGTTTCTTCAGTGGTGTAAAATAATATACAATAATACGAATACATAGATTAAAAGAAAAAGTGCATTTTTCAGAAATCCAAATGTTAATAATTGTATTAAAAAGAATGCGCTTTATGTTTACCTTTTTCTGAAACTGTTTACTAATAGCCTTAGAAACTTTTCCTGCAAACATATTGTAGATCCAAGCTCTTTCTCCATGGAATTTGAACTTAACATGACCACTGTTACATGCGCATTGTGGGGATTTAATTGTTGGTCTCCCATTGCCATCAACACCTACAGCAGTACGTTTTGTAATTAACAGTTTCTGGTGTGAAGTGATAACGAGAAGGTATATTGATAGATATATAAATGGATTTGTTATAAACGAGAACAAACAAACATATCACATGCATACCAACATAATATATAGTGATGCGATACGAGTATGATTTCTGCTTTGTACTTCATTCTAGACACATTTGCATGATCATTCTTTGCTTCCTACTCATAAATGCCGAGTGTTTACTGAGAAGCTCTACATGCCAGTGTTCAAGGCTGGTTTGACACGGCTTGCGATTTTAACCACAGCATGATAACACCAAGGAGGTTGGATATGTACTGATAATATATAAGATATGAGAATGGTGTTGCTATTGTTGTTAGTTTGATATTTTACTCCTTGTAATATGTTCCCTCTATTTTATGTGAACTGTTTTTAATGTATCGTATACGTCCCTCTGGTATTAGAATTGCGTACACCCGACGTGCGTTTCGTATGTAAAAGACTCGTCAGTTACGCTCGAAACAGTTAAAAAGACCGAGTAAAGTGCGAGCAATGAACGTTACAGCAAATATTTGTTTTATTCCTTATATACATTCCTATAAACATATGTGTGTATGTGCTATTGAGATGTCTATTTACGAAGGCAATCTAACAGTTATTGTATATCTGAAAATTGCTTCTTTTACCCGTATTGATTCCAACGCTGAACGACATCCCTGAAAACGGAACCGTAAATCTTCCATGGTCAGATATCTTGATACTGCGAAGACAACACAATTGTTAAAATAAAACACAGAAAATGGTTCATTAACAAGAACTTCAGTACGTTTCTGTAACCAATACAACATGTTTAATGAATCAAACGTTTGACAATGTCTTCCGTCAATTTTGATATTTTTTTTTTGGCTAGCAAACTTATAAAATTATAAAATGCCTAGCGTTTTTGAAAGAAGGAAAAACACTCAACACTTCTATTTTTATCATTTTTACCTATAATGTTTGTTTGTTCTGTTCACACATCGTTGTCAATATAAAACAAATGTAAAGGTTACGCTTGCTAAAAACAAGTTTAGTTTACCAATTCTTACTTATTAAAATGCCTGTACCAAGTCAGGAATATGACGGTTGATTTGTTTGTGCCTTTGATTTTGTCCTTTGATTAGGGACTTTCCTTTTTGAATTTTCCGCAAATGTTTTGCCATTTTTGTGATTCTACTTTTTAACTACTGGAATATTTTTTTTAAATATGAACGGACTTTATAGGTGTGTGGAGTTGTAATGTTTCAGATAAAGCATATATATTGACCACAAATGATCGATAATTCTTTCTACATCATTGGTTACCCAACGAACTCATAATTTTATGTAAAAGTGATCGTTTAAATAAATTTTATAGTTTCATTTCAAAACCAATTTATTAACAACTTACAAATGCCATCTGAATTTATAGTGAAAATTCCCATCAATTTCCAATTCGATGTTTGCTGTAGTCCATTTGAGGTCACTTCCAGACGACAGCTTTATACTGCTTGTTCCTAGCTGGAAGTTTTTAATTACCAGACTAAATGAAATAAATAGTCATAATCATATGAATCAGTAAATATATAAAAAAAAATTATACCTACAAGGTAAAAGGATAACAGTACAAAGAAAATAAAAACTATTAGCTAAACAATGCTAAAGATAATTACACTAAATCGTGATCAAAAAGAAAAAAAGTTCAAACACAATACACAAAAAAGTAAAGATTTTGCACAACTTCTTGGCCGTTAACATGCATTGGGTGCAACGGAGTGTTAAGTAGTTCTTTTAGAACTAGTGACATTCGCTGTGATACCCGATGTGTCACTCTAAATTGTCCATATGCTGACGCTCAGAAGACTTACTGTTAATATCTGTTAAGTCAGTGAACTGGACTACCAAACGTGAATAAGACTGACAAAACTACTTATGAATGAGTTATTTCTGCAAGTACACGTAATATCGACAAATTTCAAAAGCATTCTTGTATACATATGTTAAAATTATAGTTGATATCTCTTTAACGCATCTGCGACTACGACGTCATTCGTTTTATTTAACGTATTTAATCATATTCTCCTAGCACACTAGACAATATATGTATATAAATAAAACCCTGAATAAACATACATACCCATATATGTTATATTCTACATGATGTCCTGATCCACTTTGATCTGGAATTTTAGCACTTCGTACTGTCTTGGAAATTAAATCCACTGCTACGGTATTAGCTTTAATTTAATAACATACAATCAAAATAATCTTAATGCATAAACAAATTATCATATTACGCTATAGAGGCAAATAAACAATATCATAAAACAGTGAGAAAATTCGATCGAACATGTTCAGGAAATTGGTATGAATTATTTAGCCGCTTGAGACAGTTAGAATTTCAAATTTTGAAAGCGTTTAAGGCTTGACTAGCTTTTAAAATATTTGAAATTTAACTGTCGAGAATGGATGCATATCGTATTGCACGAGATTTGGTTGTAGAACCTGTTTCTCTAATGATTTTAGACGATTTGCAGACACTCATAATCCTTCTTTTTGAAAAGTCTTTGTGACGTCATCAGGCATTGTCACCTTATTTCATGACGTCACAATCAGAATTTCAGAGGAAAGCAAGACAGTTCGATGTCATAATTGAATTTTTATCAGCGGTAAACTGAGATTAAAGGAACCACACATTGATTAAATAAAAAAAATCAACAGGTCAGGAAAAGTTTAAATCGAGTAAAAATTAGAGAAATCGTATAAGAGAATCATAACTATGCAGTTGCTTAATTACCGTAGCTGTATTTGGCATAACTTTATGGGATTTTGGTACTTAAAGCTCTTCAACTTCGTACTTTATTTGGCCTTTTTAACTTTTTGGGATTCGAGCGTCACTGATGAGTCTTTTGTAGACGAAATGCGCGTCTGGCGTATATACAAAATCTAGTCCTGGTATATATGATGAGTTTATCTACAACCACTGGGTCGATTCCACTGCTGGTGGAGATTTATTTCCCCGAGGGTATCACCAGTCCAGTAGTCGGCACTTTTTGTGCTGACATGAATTATCATTGATATGGTTATATTTATAAATTAACTGTTTACAAAATTTAGAATTTTTGAAAAACTGAGGCTTTTCTATCTCAGGCATATATTACCTTAACTGTATTTGGCATAACTTTTAGGAATTTTGGTCCTAAAGCTCTTCAACTTCGTACTGTATTTGGCCTTTTTAACTTTTTTGGATTCGAGCGTCACTGATGAGTCTTTTGTAGACGAAACGCGCGTCTGGCGTATATACAAAATTTAGTCCTGGTATCTATGATGAATTTATTTAATGCAAACCCAGAGTATTCTTTGACTTTCGATATGAAATCACGCCATCCATCACATTAAAACAGATTGGTAACCGTATGTTTACCATCGATATGATACAATTTGCTTGACACATACGCTTCTAGATTATTAGTTCCGATGGTATCAATAAAATAAAAATTGTCAATGTTTAGAAAGATACCACTGTCTAATTTTTCATATATAGATTCTAAGGTCTCATTTTGTCTATCATGCACTTGGGGTAACTTGGTTTAAGCATCTAATTGGTAATATACGTCGCTTTTTGTCAATTAGTCCTGATTTATTTTATATTTTACGCTAAGGGTATAAAAATATAAAATGCACTTCTTGTCTATGCGCATAATCAAAAGTAGTGCAACTTTTCTATTTTCATCATGTTATAAACTTGAATTATGATGTTCAATCTTCACTTGAAATAAAAATATACCTTAAGCTTAACATACAATTTGAACTATAATATGCAGAATTTAGTGCAGCAAAAATTGAAAACCAAAACATTCAGCCTATGTTTCATGAATGTATATAACCGATTTAATGAAACCGTGTTACTCGTTGTTAAAACATATATACCATAATCTATTCCATTCTGTGTTATATGAAGTCTCAGTCCGGGGTTCGTTGCATGCATGCAAGTTGTTAAAAAGATGCAGGGCATCATTATTGCCTGCAACATTCTGCATGGATTTAGAGTTTAAAGAAAAATGAAGGTTTTTATACAACCTACTTTTAATCACGAGTCAAATATTGACAAACTTCCGCAATATACGATGCATTAAGTACTTCCTGAACTTGACAATTGAGTGATGTTGATATATTGTTGCACTTTTAAGTTTGACGTGATTTTTAAAAGTGTTATATCAATTTTAAAAGCACACTCGACTCGAACCTATAGATAAAGAAAACTTAAAACATTTATTATAAAAATATAAAAAAAATATTATGTTTAGACACTAGAATTGTCTGGTTCCAATATCTAACGGCATCTCATTTTTTGAAAAGTACATCAAAACAACACTCGTTTTGAAAAGAGGTTCGACATTTGCAATGTATAAAGTGTTTTGTTTTTTATCTCATGGTAACATTTATCTCAATGTTTGTAGAAATAACAATACCTCAATCAATCAACGAGCAAAACGACAGAACGCCTTTTATATTTGATAATGAATAAAATTTTCATGTACTGAATTATTATACTAACCTCTATGAACTTAGTGGTATAATGGCGTATATAAATTTCGTAAATATGATTTAATTTGCTTCCGTAGTTCGTAATACACGAAAAAGGTAAAAATGTATAAGAAAGTTATCTATTTAATTTTCTTATTATTTTGTTATTAAACGCACCACATCTTTCTTCTTTATATCAGCATTTTCCTTAAAAAATATTGTACTGTTTCCATATTATCTATCTGCATACCTGAAACACGCGAACTATTTCCTGAGTTGGTAAAAACCCTATATTTTTGCAACTGATAAAGGTTACTATAATCAGTTATCGTATTATATGTTTTGTCCCTTTTCGACAATTGACATCTGTATATCTACGTATATCTTCTCTTCCAATACGATCATATATTTTATCTATCTAGAATAGTATAAAAGGTTATTAATGTTTGTATTTTAGTTTCAAATTGCAAAGGATATAAAAGCTGATCAACATTTACCTTGCACATATAGGATTCAAGCAACGAGAACAATATAGTAAGTAGTTTTTGCAGAAGTTCTTCAAACAAAAAATTGCATATCTGCTACCCATTAAAAGCTTTTTCATTAACATTGAAGTAAAATAAAATTTATTACGTATGTGCGCTTCCAATCAATTGATCCTTTTCAAAACACAATGTGTATTAACATACGCTTGCTCTTTTTAAACGAGTTGACCGTTTACAAAGCAATGCAATGTATAAATTAATCAAAAACTTTCTAGGATTGGTTTACTGTACAAGGTTGCTTTCGTCCGAAATGTTTGCTTTGCTTTTCATTCGTTTCTTTTTGCCATATTATTTTGTTTTCGTCCGTTGGTTTATATCCAATATCCTTTTTGTCTGATAATTTTGCTTTAAATATAAACCTTAAATATAGCATATACTTTCAAATTACGCTTTATCTGCGGAAAAGGCATTCTGGATTGTATTCAGATAAAGGCATCAGCCATATACAGACTGCGACTTCGAGACTTCTTTTCCACGACCGTTTCTATTCAACCATTGTATTTTTGTCCATCTAATGAGTTAAGCCTTTTTCAACTGATTTGTATAGTTCGTTCTTATGTTGCAATGTTATACCACTGTCCCAGGTTAGGGGAGGGTTAGGATCCCGCTTACATGTTTAACCCCGCCACATTATTTATGTATGTGGCTGTCCCAAGTCAAGAGCCTGTTATACAGTGGTTGTCGTTTGTTTATGTGTTACATATTTGTTTTTTTTTTATATAAATTAGGCCGTTAGTTTTCTCGTTTGATTTGTTTTGCATTGTCTTATCGGGGCATTTTATAGCTGACTATTCGGTATGGGCTTTGTTCACTGTTGAAGGCCGTACGGTAACCTATAGTTGTTATGTCTGTGTCATTTTGGTCTCTTGTGAACAGTTGTCTCATTGACAATCATACCATATCTTCTTTTTTATATTAGTTTGTTATTCTTTGTTATTCATAGCATCCCAAAATATTTTATAGATTCTTGTTCAACACAGCTTGACCTCCAAAACTGTGTCTCAGATTTCTAAAAACATCAATAGAACAAATTTTATACCCAATTAAATTTAGTGATCTCTTGTGAATTGATGTTGCAAACTTCATTTGAGGTTTATGAGAGAATGAAATACAATAGGAAAAATCTGAGACACGGTTTTGAGGTCAAACTGTGTTGCATAAGAATTTATAAAATATTTTGAGATGCTATAAATAACAAAGAAGTTAAATTCATTCAAGTGTGGACATCACAATATATCAACTAGTTACGACGTAACAATTAATTATGTAATAATTATTTCATAATAAAATTATCACAATTTGAAAGAATAATCTTTCTTCTTTATTTTGGTACCTCATTTATAAAATTCAAAGAAGGATGAAATGAATTATATCAGTTTAAAGTCTGATTGGAAGTGAAAAAATCTTTGTATTGTGCTACCTTAAACAGGACGATTAAAAGACGAAGTATCAGCACCCCACATACCATATAACTGACGAAAATGTACCATATTACTAGAATTTGCGGTCTATATTGCATTTGAACTTGATTTGATTTAGCTTTGCATAACTTTAGATAATGCAAGTGTCGCTGATAAGTCTTATGTTAGTGAAACGTACGTCTTTCGTACACAATTAAAGCTTGGTATCTATGACAATTCTTTTGTAAAACATTACCTGTATTGGGAAAGTACATTTTTAAGAATAAGGAGGACACATCGACACATTTGGTATCTGTGAAGAGTATTCTCATTGGTAATAATACCACGTCTTCTTTTTTATATTCAAATATAATTGCTGACGCCATGTGTTATTATATCGGATCTTAATATAGTAAAAACTTGGCAGTTTAAACACTTTCTAAAACAGTACGAAAGCGCAGCTATAATTGGAAATGAATTGAAAAGAGTTTCATACGACTGATAAAGATGCAGAGTCTAAACGAAAAAATTCTGATAAAAAACACCACATCAATGATTATGAACATTGATACAATTCAACAACATCGCTAGTATGTTAGTACGGAACATGTAAATGTGCTATATAATTACCCTGCTTTTCAAAAGATGCTTAGTCTGATTTTCCACATCATAAAACAGTCCACCAGAATACACGAGAACCAAATTTGGAATAGTCTTCTGACTCCCAGTTGACAAATATGTGAGGTTAATCCGAAATGCCACGATCTTAGCAAATAAAGAGAGTGTGCTTTTGTCGGTATGTTTTCATTCAGTCGTGGATCAAATCTACACTTTCCAACACCTTAGTAGGTTTCAAAGATAACATATAATCTTCGGAAAAATATTTTGAGATCGTATCATCTAAACTAATCAACTAACAATTAGGCGTGATTATTTAACATGGAGATTCTTTATACTCAAATTATAAAGTATCCTCCATTTAAAACCATGGACAAGAGGCGATAAAATACACTGAAATATTACTGGGCAGCCTCTGAACACTTTTAAGTTTTATATATAAACATAAACGGTCAAACAATATGAATGCACAAAACAAAACATTGTCGTTCATTATATCAAATTGAACATTCTGCCTAGTATCATTCAAATTTCATATATCGGGTCGTTACAGATTTATAACATGAGGAGTATTGTTCCGATACTAATAGTTTTTTCAAAAATTGCCGATAATGTAGCAGAAATTAGATAATATCCCAGATTTTTTGGGCAGTTGGATATAAATCACCCTTCCAGTTCAATATTCAAATTTCCTTAATCATGAATTTGATAAAAAAAAAAAAAAAAAAAAAAAAAAAAGAATTGGTATCTTAAAGTATTCTTGAAATATTAAATATGATTAAAATAGTGACATAAGATATTTATTTGTGACCCCTTAATCAATGTTTAGATAATCGTTAAATATAGCATATATGGGCTTGACATACATGATAATGTTTCCTGTCAGTTTAATATTCTTTATCAATTTATACAATAAAACATTCAAAGTTAAAAAACATGATACTCAAGAAATATATAGATAAAAACACTGACGCTTTAGCAACATGTATAAAATACTATCTAAAGAAATCCAAAAAGATGACATTTTTAAATTGTTCTTTTATTCAAAACATTATAACTAGAAACCGTTGAAATGGCAGTGATACTTTTTTAATTGAGTGTTTACATCTCATATATCTCAATAGAAACTAGACCATGTAGAATGTCTGCTTCAAATCTTGATTTTTCTCGATATTGACACAGATGGATAATTTCAAACGATAATGTATGACAAACGTGATTACTTCAACGTTGCAATAATCCAATATATTTAATCACCAATAACATAACCTCTGTCTCATCGTAATGCGTTCACATAACTCAATTGAAACGTTCACAAGTGGAACAGGATCTGCATAATCTTCCAGAGCACCTGTTTTGGTTGGGTTTTCTATGTTGAGTTTGTGTATTTGTTTTGTATTTTTTTACATGGGGTTGACAAGTTGTCTATGACTAATGAGATTGATATTCGTTTGGTATCTTTTGCGCCTCTTATACGTTCGTGCATGTTCGCACAGTGCGGTCTTCGTTATCAGTGGTTAGTTCCTTACAACAAAACTGCTGCAAAATAGTTATGAGGAACAACGAGTGACATCAACACTACATAAGTTGTTTGTTCCCCATCCCGAAATGGTAGACCGATATATATTTCAACTCACTAGCGACAGATTTTCTCTGTCATGTCTTACGATGTTTATTGGTATTTATACATACAGCATTGTATTTAGTTATGATGTTTCTTTTGTAAGTCCGGTTAGATATTGTGTTATGTCTTATCATTTAGGGTTTGAACTCTGTATTTTCGGTAATTATCACATATGTTTTATTTGTCAGCATGGTCGAGTTACTCGTGGTTCGTCTAGAGTGTTTTTGGTTTATTTTTTTGTTTAATTGTGTTTACTGTTTTGTCTTTCATGATGTTGCCTTATATTACATTTTTTTTCTAGTTTCTATATGTATGCAATAGTAATGATAAAACAAATCAGCTATTTCATTTATATCATTTTAGGTATAAAGCACCTATATGGACATATTTTGTTTGTTTGTACACAGTTTTGACTTGAAAGAAAAACCGACAACTTTCATGTTTACATTGTTTAATTACCGCCATGTTGTCCCAGCTAAAAATGTCTTACTGGTAAAATTATTACACATATTTTTATACCTGTAACGTCTACGTTATATAGGCACTCACGTTGTAATATTGTATTTATATTGTGTCATATATCAAACCTATTTCTTTCAGTTTAGGTTTACTGGTTTGTGTTTAAATGTTTTTTTGATCTAGTAAAGCCATTAACATTGTGTGTCTTTTGTATGTTGTAATGTTACACTACTCATGACAGTAGTAATTCCGACAAAATTTACATAAAGTCCGATGTTTGTTAAACTTTAATTTTCATATTTAAACCCACTGCATTCTTATGCACCTGTCCTTGGTCAGGAGCTTGTTGTTCAGTGGTTGTCTTTTGTTGGTGTGGTTCATAGGTGTTCCTCGTTTCTAGTGTTTTATATAGATTATATCGTTGTTTCCCTGCTTGAATTGTTTTACACTAGTCATTTTGTGGCCCTTTATAGCTTGCTGTTCAGTGTAAGCCAAGGTTCCGTTTAGAAGGCAATACTATGACCTGTACATATAATAATTATTGTTTATACGTTGTGGCTTGGGTGGAGAGTTGTCTCATGAGCACTCAAATCATCTCTTCTGATTTGTATGGTTCGAAAATACAAACAATACACTTTCACAACATATGTAACACAATTTGATTATAATTTTCATCTCATGTTAAGAAATAAATAAAATAACACCATTTCAACCTAAATCACAATTTAATATTATTGTTCGTGTTAAATCAAATATATTTTTCATTTTTAGAGATATTCCTGTGATGATATAAACATAACTAAAATACGTTGATAAATTGATAAATTTATGTGACGTGCAGTTTATATTTAATTTTTTGATGTCCTGGTGTGCTGTCGTTAATTCATGGGAGGTGTGTGTTGTTTTTCTGAGGTTTACATGTATACTATTATATTATCTATTTATGTATTTATCTACGCCGGGTGTTGTTGTGTTTGTTTGTGCTGTATCAATGTCACGCACTGTTGCCATTTTATGGATACTTTTAACATTGCCATATTAGCGGAAGGTTTAGCTAGCCATTTAATCAGGTTCAACCCACCATTTTTTCTTTAAATGTCCTGTACCAAGTCAGGAATATGGCAGTTGTAATGAAAAAGTCTGTCTCTATGTATGTTGGCGTCTGTTTTTGTTCCAGTTCAGTGTTTCTGTTGTTCCATTGTTTTCTTCTTTCAGTTCATTCGTTTGCTTCGGTTTCAGTTTGTAACCCGAATTTGATTTCGTTTTAATGATTAATAGATTATTGAACAGTTTTTTACTACTGTTGCCTATATTTAGACACATAAATAGTCGTTTACATTGAAATTATACTGATGTAACTTTTTTCTAGAGTTTAACGTTTTGACCGAGTAAATGCAGAAGACGCTTACACCGTTGACACAACCGGTATTCCTCTTTCAAGGGATCAAGCAATTTCCTCAAGTTTTGATTGTTAGACATGAACTTTAATTCTGCTTCTGAATCCAAAATTTTTAGCATTGTGTCTTCTTCTTTTAGGTATCGTAAGGTCTTCCTTAACTAATTAATTTAATTTAGTTAAAACAAATTTCTAGTTAGAATTAAGCTTATGTAATATATGGATGACTTTTGTTGGTGATTTTGAAGAATACTAGCTCTGACGTCGACAAATATTGACAGGTAAAAATTGCCTTATGATATAACGTGACGAGAAATCAACTCTAAAAGGCGAAAACAAACAGAGTGAAAAAAAGACACACAAGAAATTAAAAAAAAAATGGAAGATCATACACAAACGAAAAGAAAATCGTACAAAATAAAACAAAAAACTCTTTTCAAATATCAAAATTTAAAGTTTAAAAAACATCGGACTTTTATGTAAATTTTGTCGGAAACTACTATCATGAATGAGGTTTCCGAGTGAGGGTGCGATTAAGGGATATGATTAAAGGGAGCCATGCGATAAAAGGGTGTGATAAAGGGTACGTATAAAGTTGAGTGGTATATGATTAAAGATGTTTACCATACTGTACATGGAATATTTTGTGTTCATTCTCAACATTCTCTCGGCAGTAAATGTTTCGTAATTTTGATAGTTATTGCATCAAAACATATTGAATCAGTATACTTATTGTGCCAATTTTTCCCTTATAAAAATAAGGAGATATGGTAGAGTTATCAATGAAACAACTATCCACCAAAATTCAAATGAAGTTGATGTAATCAATTACAATTTACATTTTCGAATAAAATTAGTAAATTTGATTTAATCTCAATCTAATTATTGTTTATATTTTTATTTTAACAGTATTCTACTAAGATGAAA
This sequence comes from Mytilus galloprovincialis, assembly GCA_037788925.1. Lineage (NCBI taxonomy): Eukaryota > Metazoa > Mollusca > Bivalvia > Mytilida > Mytilidae > Mytilus > Mytilus galloprovincialis. The sequence goes on along the minus strand of CM075333.1, from coordinate 45,990,530 downwards.
ACACAAGTTGAAATGGAATCAATATCGGACAGTCTGTTCAAATACCTGTCCGACGAAGTAGTAGGTTCTGAAAAAGTTGTCAGGTATAGACGATTGTATTACAAACTCAATGATGACATATTAAGTAACACTTCAGAGGATAATTATACCTGGGTGAGCAGTGGTAGCAAGGCTGAAGGATTAGATCTTAATGGCAGCGATATTGATTTGATGTTAGTCTCAAAATTTTGGGAAGTTTATGAAAGTATTGAACAGAAGCATAAAAACGAAAAAAATATTTTAATTCTTGACATAGAAAATGCTTCCCCAGGTTTTGCATTACTTAAGGTAGCAAACAATTCAGCTTTTCCATGTTTAGCAACAAAAACGGCGAACGGGAATCTAATATCAAATTCAGAATTTTTAGATGCTATCTATTGCAAAGAATCGAGAGAATTTACATCAGCTGATATACATGGACCATGTTATGCTACTTCATCAATTCTCGATATTGACTTGGTCGTTTGTTTATTGTGTCATACATGGCCAACTGTAACAAAACAATGGTTTTACAGGTGTAGACAGACTGGATGGCCTTCACCGGAAATCATTTCAAACATAGCTTCTCAAGGTGCTTTGTTAGTACCGATTGGAAGCAAGTCTTCATGCAACAGAGGTAATCATTTTGAATGGCGATTCTCTTTTTCTCTTTCGGAAAAACTATTAGTTCATTCCTTCAATCATTGTCAGTTGCTGTGCTATGCACTATTAAAAATTTGGCTAAAAGAAGTATTGAACCAGGATAATATACTTAATAATACATTATGCTCATATTACATGAAAACCGTCCTTTTTTGGATATTGGAAGAAGATGAAAAGTTGTACTGGATTCCCAAAAATCTTTTACACTGTTTCCTGCTATGCATTAAACGTCTTCAATATTGGATATTAATTGGTTATATACCAAATTATTTCATACCCGAATATAACATGATCCATGGAAAGTTTTCACATGACATTCTTGCATATCTTGCGTTACATTTGGATAAATTGAATAAAAGTGGACGCTGGGCAATACTGTTTTCAGCTCAATCACTACGTGATTTCCACAACACACTGAGAAACATTCCAAGAAACGTCTACTGTTTAACTGAGTTTGATAAAGCCATGTTAACACTTCAAAATATGACCAATTTGATTTTGTGTGGAAGATATATATTAGGAGAAAAAAAATTATCTGCATTTATACTTTATAGAATGATACATAAATGTCTCCCGAGAATTGCAAAGCAAATGCTCACTGTACTGTTTCTAAAAGAAAACAAAATTATCTTGACGTCACTTAATATCCTGAATAATGAAAACAAACATTGCTATCGTTGCTACAAAATATGTCTTTCTCGCATTTTGATAAATTCGTCTTACGATGCCTTATGTGGATGGTTAATTCTTGCAGCATTTTTTTACTCCACACATGAATATCAAAAAGTCCCATATGTATTAAAATTGTCTGTAGGTATGCTATCTTTGAGAAAACTCTTCACACATGACTATGAAACCATAACATCGTTTAGAGCTGTGTCAAAATTGAAGAAAATCGTTTGCAGTGGGTCCTTTATAAAGAGGATGAAATATGAAATTTCCAGAGTATTTCAAATTTATTATGTCGGTTCTTTTGTTAGAAATTATCAATTCTTAAGTGAAGATTTTAATAATATAGGACAGTTTGGAGGACAACAGTCGGTAGCAATGTTCCATTTTATAAAATTCTTATATAACCGCAAGCAAGGTAACACACCTGCAACCAAATCATCATTACAATTACTTAAACAGGCTATTGTTGAAGAACAGGATAAATGGACAGACATTGTATGGTTAGCTTTATCTATATCTCTTTTGTGTAGAGCTTGTGAACTTTCAAACGATATGGAATGCTTTAAAACTTACGGTCTTGAATTTTTAAATAAGCTCAATACATCCGATATATTGAAATACGAAATGCATAAAGACATTAGAATTTTTCTTGAACTTGAGTAAAAGTATGTTTGCTTGCACTATATCAAATATTAGGCAGATTAGTGATATCACCTTTTGCCGTGTGTTTTCATTAATGGAATACGACGAACCTTTCGCGGCAGGGGATACTTTTATCTGCAACTTTACTTTGAATTTATAGTCAAGCATGCCTATTCATAGCTGATCATTTATTTCAAAACCATAGATTATCGCAAACAACGGTAAAACAATGACATGAAAGCCATATAAATGTGAATCTACCTATGCTAAAGATAGCAAAAGTAAATTTTGCTGACATTGTTACCCATACTGATTTAAAGCAATTTCTAAATCACATTCTTACATTTTAGAAAAATTACATGTTTAACTAATTCATGTAATTAATTTTTCTACATGATTTATGATACTAAATACTGTATAAATTCTATCATTTATCGACATAATTGCATATAAAGCTTGTTATACTGAAATATAAAAATCTTTGCTGCATATCGATAATTATTAAAGGAAAACACTAGTATACACAGAATCTGAAGCTGTTTCTCCCCGTATGATAGTTATCAAAGGAATCATAATACATTTTTCAAAAACCTAATGTATCACGTCGGTTTCATCAACTTTGTACTTGTTTGGTTTTATAAATATTTTGTTATGAGCGTCACTGATGAGTCTTATGTAGACAAAACAGTTAAAAAGCCAAACAAATACAAAGCTGAAGAGCATTGAGGACCCAAATTTCCAAAAGTTTTGTAAATAGGAAATTTATAAAATGACCATATAATTGATATTCATGTCAACACCGATGTGCTGACTACTGGGCTGGTGATACCCTCGGGGACGAAACGTCCACCAGCAGTGGCATCGACTCAGTGGTGTAAATAGTTATCAAAGGTACCAGGATTATAATTTAATACGCCAGACGCGCGTTTCGTCTACATAAGACTCATCAGTGACGCTCAGATCAAAACAATTAAAAAGCCAAACAAATATTAAGTTGAAGAGCATTGGGTACCCAAAATTCCAAAAAGTTGTGCAAAATACGGCGAAGGTAATCTTCTCCAGGGGGTAAGAAAATCCTTAGTTTTTCGAAAAGTTCAAAGTTTTGTAAACAGGAAATTTATAAAAATTACCGTATAATTGATATTCATGTCAACACCGAAGTGCTGACTACTTGGCTGGTGATACCCTCGGGGACGAAACGTCTACCAGCAGTGGCATCGACCCAGTGGTGTAAATAGTTATCAAAGGTACCAGGATTATAATTTGTAATTGATATGCATTTGTTTTTTGTCAAACAGTTAAAAAAAAATAGAGATTACTTGTTCTGATTCTAGTAGTGTGTGTGTGTGTGTGTGTGTGTGTGTGTGTGTGTGTGTGTATGTGTGTTCGTATGTTCCGTGTGCCATTTTGTGGTAAACCAGTAATGAAGATCAAAAAGTAGAAATGATGCAATTGAAATAGGTTTTAGTTTGCTTTATTCACAAACTGTTTAGTGCATTTGGATATACAGATTTGACACACTAACTAGAACTACTTGAACATTTGTTTTCTGTTGATTGATGTGTCATGATGTATCATCAATATATCTTTTTTTATTATCTATATTAAATGGGCGTTGGATTTTTCGTGTTGAAGACCGTACTTTGACCTATAATGGTTTACTTTTATAAATTGTGACTTGGATGGAGAGTTGTCTCATTGTCTCATCTATTTACCCATAAAAAGAGGAAAAAGCAAATAATTTGATAAAGAAAATATCATTGCATGTGTGAAAACCATGTGTACATTTATATGGAAAATAGTGTGTGGATCCTTTCTGTCCAGAACGGGTTTTCAGGGAGATATTCAAAAGATTAAAAGATGTTTTATGAAGAGACAAATGATGTTTTGTAAAAAAAAACTTTTATTTACTTTGATTTATTTGATAGACAATATATGTTTTATGTTTGGACGTGTTTAATTGGCATTCCTGTGAGAACCTTTTGTTCCTTTATTTTTTGTCGGTTTGTTTCTTCATTTTAATTCGGCAGTCCCTTTATGAAAATTAACGGAATCAGCATTAAAATTTTAACTTGATCGCCAGCTAGAAAGACAAGTATTATTCAATGAACAAGTTTGAGTTTAATTGAAATGAAGGATCCCACATATACAGTTATGAATGATTCAAATCTTGACTTGCATCAATAAATTCATAACGAGAGTTTGTAGATAACAAATGTTACTACTTGAGAGGTGATTTGTATTTTATCAGGGACTCCGTGGCCGCATATATCTACCGACCTTTCGACACTTTGAGTTCAAACAAGGCAGTTCCGTTGAATTTCTTATTGATGAGGAATGTCAGTTTTTCTACCTACTGTTCCTAGTGTTGTTGATTCTCTCAAAATAACCAGGCTTCCCCTACCAGTAAAACAACCACAATATAACCCTGCGTGATGAAATTGATATTGAATACCAACCATCAAACACTTTTCTTTTCATTTGTCAATTTCCATATCAAAGTACCAACAGTCCAAAAGACGAAGTATGTATTTACCAGGCGGCAAGGTTTTGCTTTTGATATTATGATTTTCTTAATAGAGTGTTTCTACTTACAATTAAGATGTTGAACCAAGTTTTGATGAAACATCAAAATCCTGCATATAAAATATATATGTTGAGATATCACGAAAAACTTATAGGAATACTTCAAATATGGAGCCTTTTTTCCAATAAGTTATTCAAGATTTAAAATTGATGTAAGCAATTTACTTCGCATTCAATTTTTTTTCGACAACTTTTTTCATGGCAACTTTTGTACTTGTTGTCACATCACTACAAAGGTCCCTTATTTCCAAAACGGCTGACATCTTGTTTAACATCGTACTCCAGTCATTCCGTCGACGCGATATCCAACTCTAGATATTCTCATCAATTCATGTATGTTTACTCAGAAATCGTATAAAAGAAATGACATATTTTTTCTATTAGGTCCTAAACTGTAAATGTATTTCTCTCAACAGATAAAAAAAGGCTTCACCATTGATTTGTACAATTTTGTATGACATACCACCGGATGAGATAAAACGTCAAAAAAAACCTAGCTCGGTAGTTTCTTGTTAATTGTGAAATGTGTGTCGGGACATTAAGCATACGATGTAAACTCTGTTTTTTGTTCAGTGTGGTAAATGCAATATCAATAGGATAAATCAAAATGCCTTATTTTCCTTCACGTAATATGGTACCACACACCTTGACTAAAATTAATTTGGGTCATTTAATTTTCCTCAAATTATGACAGAAGATTTATTTGACCATTTGACAAAAATATAAAAAAATTCCAAAACTTGAACCACAGACTTTGTCGAAAAAAAATCATTGGATATATAGCAGTTTGGAAGACACTAATTTCGATCATTGAGAAGCTTAATATTTCCTTAAAAATATAATGCGTTTAAAACGTTGTGCTGATTTTACAGAGTTATCTGACATCACTGTTAAACTCAAGATGACACACACTTCCAGGTGGTTGAATCATTGTTCACTTGAAGAGTGCATTGAACATCTTTGTATAATGATTTGGTTGCCTTTAAAATTTGCTCTCGAATCCCCACGATTGATAGCTTGTACCAACATAAATCCCGCCTAACAGTATCGAACATTTTTTTCCTGTACCTCTATTTTGACATTTTTACCTATTATATCTGTGTGTTTTATTTACGCATCGTTGTCAATATAATGGAATTTGATGCGAATGTCATACAAGTTAGAGATTTAGCTAGCTATAAAACCAGGTTCAATCCACCATTTTCTACGTTTCGTCCCCGAGGGTATCACCAGCCAAGTAGTCAGCAGTTCGGTGGTGACATGCATATCAATTATATAGTCATTTTTATAAATTTCCTGATTACGAAACTTTGAATTTCACAGGAATAGATAACCTTAGCCGTATTTGGCACAACGTTTTGGAATTTTGGGTCATCAATGCTCTTTAACTTTGCACTTATTTGGTTTTATAACTCTTTTGATCTGAACGTCACTGAAGAGTCTTATGTAGACGAAACGCACTTTTTGCGTATTAAATTATAATCATGGTAACAATCTACATAGAAAATTGCCTTCACCAAGTCAGGAATATTACAGTTGTTATTCGTTCGTTTTATGTGTTTGACTTTTTGATTTTGCCGTTTGATTAGGGAATTTCCGTTTTGAATTTTTCTGGGAGTTCAGTATTTTTGTAATTTTACGTTTTATGTCAAGTTTTGGGTATAAGTCTAAATATGAGTGAACGAAGCCTGTCGATTGTTTCTTTAATTTTTGTTTAGAAAGATTTATAGATGGAACCCAATTAGAAAAGTTTAGATTGTGAATGGAAAAATCATCAATATATCTGAATGAAAATAAAATCATTAATTCAAATTTTACTCACGCAATAAGGATTTGAATAACTGTTTTGGCTGTCACATGTAGGTATTGATATATTTCACTTGTCGTCATATCATTAATCTTGCTCTCCTCTGACATCATTGACTGTGACCTATAACAGTATTTTACTAGGAAGGAGCATCAATACCAATGTCACTAAATTGCTTATCTATTTAGTTATATCCCTGTTATTTTGTGGTATTTTGCAATCATTTCATTGCTTTGTAGTCTTTTATTGATTGCTTTTTTTCCCGTGAATGTTTGCCATTCAACTGCCTGTTTTGTTGGACTTATGATTTGTATTGCCTCCTGGTTCTTCGTCTTAGATTTTGCATGTTATGTAGGATAACTCTAATGTTAAACATAATACACATCTTGTTTTTTCTATTTGAAAAAAATTAGCCGCAGAAAATGGGATATCAAAACTCAAAGTCAAAAATAAACGGACGACGCCATGGCAAAAAAAAAGACCAAGGGTACACAAAACGCAACACTACAAACTATAAACTGAATCACAAGAACTCCTCCAAATCTGTGAGTGATCTCATATGCTCCACAAGGATAACCAGATCCTGCTACACATGAATAACTCGTCGTATTGATCATGTACCAAAATAAAATCAGGTGATCAGTCCAATTTGGAAGGTTATATTCGCGAAAAATAGGACATGCTAATGGTTACAAAGAAGCTTTTAAACCAAGGGTTCTTAGTGTTATTGCTGAGGGTAACCCTTCGAACGTTTTACGGATGCTATCACAAGTTGGTTAACCGTTATGCGTTGTCAGTTTATTTTTGATCTATGAGTTTGACTGTCCCTCTGGTATCTTTCGTCCTTCTTTTATGTACTTTATTTGTCATATATAACTACAGAGATATGTTTCTATAGCCGAAATCACAATTCGCTTCTCTGTTGTTAAACATTAAACAATTCAAACGAGAAACGAAATGCTTGATTTTTGTACAGGGCAATAAACTAATATGATATACAACAATAAACTTAACCAACTGAATTATATGCACCTGATTTAGGAGATGCACTTACATAATGTGGCGTGGTTAAACATGGCTGTTGGCACAATAACCATCCCTAAACTAAGACAGTTGTGTGAGAGAATACCTTAAGAGCAGGCTATAAAAAATCCGTTCAAACTTAACTCATCATTAGTATAACCTATTTGTATAAATAATATGTCACAGTATAATGGACAGTAAGCAATTTGTGTTTGACCGAACAATGGACGGGAAATGCAAATTTGGTTTTAACATTTCTTTTAATATGATACTCAGAATTTAAAAAATCTGTTTGATAACTGATAGATAATTTCTTTTTAACAAGTTAAACTCTCTTTTATATATATATATATTAAGAATGTATACTTATTGATATTAGTGGACGATCACTATTCTAAAAAACGCGATGGATCATTATTGAAAATGATAAGGTACACATGAGTGAAATAAAGTATATCTTAATCAACCTTTTCACAAATAAAAAATATCAATAAATAAATTTAAAAAAGGCTATAAAGAATGAAAAATTTATTAAACAAATATCCCTCTTCACTTTTATTTTTTCCGATGTAAAGGCCGACAAATCCTTTTGAAATAATGTATTTATTTTCATGCAGTATTCATTACCAAGAAAGAACTTTTTTCAGGAATTAAGTATAAAACAATACAAAAAATATAATTTATTTTTATTAGAATATTAAACACCGTGTATCATCGTACAGCGGATATAGGTACTAACCAAGCGGGCGTGAGCGATTTGATCTTACACGGTAACGAAAATCTTTGTTTTGTTCACATAATATCTATGTGTACTTCAATCTAAACATAATTGTTGATTAAAGAAATGATTTGGTCATAGGTTGATGATAAGAGATGTCTCATTTTTTTTCCAAATCAAGAGGGATTACTAAAACATTGTAAAAGCATGTGCAAATACTTGTCAAAGAAGGTGGCCCTCGTCTCATCCGATATAATTCTATATCAATTGCAACTCTTTTTCTGATAAAAGGTCAATGTGTGTTTGTAATAAATATAGCTGTTTCAATAATTGGCATTGAAATCTTTCATACATATGTTATTTTTCGATATTTTATCCCTAAAGAAGCGTTGTGTACGGTGTTTAGGTGACCACATAAATCCTTATGTACGGTGCATAGTTAAGTTGTTGTACACCGTACACAAAACTTTATTTTCATACTCGTTTATTACCCAAAAAATTTTAGGGAATAAGTAATCACAGGTAGGTTTGTGATTGGTAACTATTACTTTTCCCTGTATTAGGTTTCTTTCAGATAAAACATGTAAATGTCTCAACAACTGTATCGAAATTGAAAGTTGGTGTTGACATCCACAACTATTTGCGCATGTACAAGTTAATTGTTCTTATTAGGATATCAAAGTTGTTTTATGAATAGAAAAAAATCGATGCAAAAATTATTTGTGAGCCGGAATTTCAAATGTTGAGAAATGTACATTGAATATTGATAATGCAAAACAAAGATTTTCGTTACCGTGTAAGGTCAAAATCGATCATGCCCGCTTGGTTAGTACCTATATCCGGTGTACTGATGATACACGGTGTTAAATATCACCTGCAAAAAGTATATTTATGTAGACAGAGACAATGCTTTTACCATTCGCATGGTTGTTTTTCTTATAAGAATAAATAAGGGATGCTGACGTACAACTTGAAATGAGTGGAAACTACACTGGTTAATTGAGACTTGACAAAAATTTGCCGAAAATTTAGTTTATCAAATAAAAAGTCATCATTAATGCATTTAAAAACCATGTTAAATAACAACTATGTGACTATTCGTCAAAGGGAATGCATAAACTCATATAATTTTCACCCGCTTCGTTGACTTACAAACAATTTGTATGATTTACCAGTTCTAGTTGGAAATCTATAAGAAGAGTTAGCAAGGCAATCCATGAACCCTGTGTTAATGAATTCACCACAAATGACAAAATCCTAACATTCACAACATTTCCAACAGAGCTAAAAACCTATAACTGCATCTATAAAAGTTCTAGCTTGAAAACTGAAGGAGAAGTAAACTGACATTTGATCGTGGGAGCATAAAAATAAAAATGTTAATGAACATTATCCCATTATTTGAAAGTAACCAGGTACGTTGAAACGATTTTGATTAAAACACAACAAAGGAATATCTATCCAAACCCAAACAAATTAAGCCAAATGTTACAAAAAATTTTAAATAAATGCCACCACATATTTGAACAAGGTCTCCTGGCATTTAAAATACATACTTTGAAAATCTCTCTGCATGTTAGTAAGAAAATGATTAAATGATGATAAAACAGATTCAAAAGTAAAATCACAAAAATACTGAACTCAGAGAAAAATCAAATCGGAAAGTCCATAATCACATGGCAAAATTAAATGACAAAACACCAAAAAAAACAAAAAACGAATGGACAAGAACTGTCATATTCCTGACTTTGTACAGGCATTTTCAAATGTAGAAATGGTGGATTAAACCTGGTTTTAAAGCGTTAAACCTTTCACATTGATGACAGTCTCATCAAATTCCGTTAGATTTACAATGATGCGTGAACTAAAAATAACATAAAAAATAAAATAGTCAAACAATGGATACAGCAGTCATCATCGTGTAACAATTTTAAACGGAACAATCTAACAGAACACAAAAAAAAACATCTCTCTACAAACGTATTCATTGATTCGCGTGTCTGACGTCAGAAAATTTTATACGTCACATAAATTTGTCGTTCAATGTATATACAAACAATTAAAAATTTGCACATGGGCAATGTTAGCATACAGGGTTAAAAAAACAAAGTATGTAAGAATTAATTTCAGAAATAGACCGAGATTTAAAATTTAAAACAATACTATTACATAACAGCATGGTCTTATGTGCAATGCTAAACTATTTAGTTCGTCAACGTATCTGTATTCATCATAATGATAGTTTTTTTTCCAACTTAGACTATACGTCGTTAAAGTTCTATAAAACATTTTTACATGATTTCTTTTTTTTGATTCTGCTTCATGAATAAACGTTTTCTTGGTAAATCTCTTCCTTTGGCAGAAATCTTAGGACAGTTGATTGTCCACTCCTAGGAATATACTTTAGATTTGTCTCAATAAGGATTGCATTCTGAAAATAAGAATATTTTAAAACGTAATACAACCTTAATCTACACATTTATCATAAACAAATGTACTACGCAATGTAATGTTAATAAATATGTTTTTCTGTAAAACCTTTGTACAACTTAGGTGATACCAGAATTAAATGATGTATAGTTCTAATATATTCATGCAATTCATCAGACATCCAAATTCAATAAAGTAACATAAGCTTTTATTTTCAGATTTCGCAATCCTTTATAATGTTTATGTACATACATGATTTACCCTTAAAACAAGATACGTCATCTGACTTGCAATTGTACTGATTGTGTCTATTCCAAATTTCCGATTTCTAGTTTTTTGTTCGTGCTGTCCTATTTTAAATTGTTTAACATATAAAATGCGTGACTAGCCTTGGTTGAAGCAACGCAACTAGAAAACATTAGATATGCACAATAACGTAACATTCATAGATTGTCTTTTACTTTTGATGTTGATGTTGAATTGAAGAAATAAAAGTAAATGTTTTATACATGGCAATGAAACAGCAACCTGGCGAGGAAAGATTGAAATAACATTTAGATCTAACATACAGTAGATTCATTGATAGACAAATTTCTCCATAAACTAATAATAAATAATAATAGTGAATAAAACAGAAACAAACCATATTCTCCATAATAACAAAATACATTAACAGAGCATTAACTGTCAAATTCATTCACCGGTTCGACTCAAAGTATCATATTTGATTAATAAATTAGTAAAACTTGTAATCCAATTACAAAAAATCAAAAATAAACAATTTAAGATGTATGGACTTGATATTATATATCTACATTTCATGTGTATTTTTGTCTAGACTAAATCTAGTTAATCATCGAAGTGTGATCCTTAGTCATATAATTTTTATAAACATAGAAATATGTAGATAACAAACACGTGCAATTGGTTTTTGTAGGTCTGTTTGATTTCAAAACACAGACAACTCTGAACTCTAAAATAATAGTATAATAGATTATAAGTGTCCTCAATTAATTTCGGAGACACAACTCATCATACATTCCAGTATCAAAATTGTGACCGAATTTCTTCGACAACAGACTCATCGGTGACGCAAAAAAAAAAAACAAGTTTAAAGTACGAAGTTGAACATCATTGAAGACCAAAAATTATTCAACGTACATTTTGATCATTTCGATTAATACAAACATATGTTGTTTATTTTTATTCATTCGATATCATGTTTTGGAATTAAGTTTGGCGTTCATTTCTTCTGGTGCGGGATTTTTGTCCATGCCTTGAAGACTTGAAGGCTTTTTAATCATCGAGTTTTGGTGTATATTTGACCCCATTTTAAATGACATATATTTTATGTTAAAAGTTAATATTTGCATTCAGTAGTATCAAGTTCTTTTCAAATCTAAAACCAAATTATTTTTTTTAGGTTTTAACGCATATGATTGAAACTAGCACCATATTGTGTCTCTCGGAGTTGAAATATTATAATTACAGCGTTATTTTTGAAAATGAATAATATTTCCCGTTGGAGTAATGCAGTGATGTGCACTAAGTTAATATCACATGGTTGTTTGATGAGACAAAAAAAAAACACGCACTAATTAAACTTCCTAATATACTTGACCTGCGTCGCATGTCTAATGATCTGTTCATTGTATTTTATTATTCAACTGAGTTCATTTAATTATGGACTTATTGTTAGATAATTTCAAAAAAAATATTTCCGTATTGAGAGCATTTTAATGATACTTTTCATCGTTTTATCTTTTAACAATTTCTGCAATATTACTTGTTAATGTTATGGAAAGTAGGCGGTTTCACAATGTTTCTCCCCTTTCGACTTTTTTTTTCTTTCAATAAATGAGTTTTCATTGAATTGCATATATGCATTTTATCAAATCGATAAATTTACTTCAAATTTTACAAACCTCCTCAATTTAATATGTAAATAGATAAAGCCGATAAAATTTACCTTTCTAAGTTTTAGTTCAGGTTGTACGAATTGAAAGTTGTCCATTGTTGGTAGTGGAAATCCTCTTTTACAAAGACCTTAAACAGACAAGTATATGAACCTGTGTTTATCAACACGATAACTGTCTCGAGTGTATTAAGACCTGCGTTTTATATCTACCCTTCTTTGTTTTGGTATTTCTTAATCATTCGATGTGTGTGTAATAGCTTGCTTGTCTGTTCTTCTAATTTAGTTACGGTGTTGCTTTTTTTGTTGACAACGGATTTTGACCCCTATCCCCTCATCTCTTTTGATCATATTTTTTTCTTTTTGATACTCTTTTAGGCAAAGATGACAACAGGTTTGATATTCTCTTAATGATCTTTAAATCACAAAGCTCTTAAACGTTCATCATTTAACTCTCCAAATGTGAGGTGTCCAATATCCATTTTCTACATTTGAAAAAGCCTGTACCAAGTCAGTAAAATGGCAGTTCTTGTCCATTAGTTTTTGATGTGTTTTGTCATTTGATTTTGCCCTGTGATTATAGACTTTCAGTTTAGATATTCCTCTGAGTTCAGTATTTTTGTGATTTTACTTTTTTTATAGATATACTGAAAGTTGGTCGTGAAACATATATATATTTATGGTGATCATACTTATTTCACGTTTTATTCAAAAGATTCATATGAAAAATTTGTTGAGCTTGATCGTCTGAATTTTCAACTAAAACCTAATAACCACCTTTATCATTGCAGTCAAGTATGCTTAACTTTATCAAAATGTGTGTATTCTATCATACTAGATTAAAACTATCTTTTCCTCGTCGGGCATATAACAGCTATTCTATTTTCTCTATTTGTTGGTTAATAATGTTTGATTTTGTAAGTTTTCATGAACTTTCTGAATTTTTCTGAATTACATTTGATTAATACATATCGTCTGCAATGTTTGTATTAGATTTATGCACACTTACCGGATACCATTGGTGCTAAATATGGCGCCAGAATGTCATCTTCCAGAAACTTTAATGCCTTTTCCTGTTTAAAGATGGTATATAATATATCTATACATATCTATTTCAATGATATTTTTGGGATGGAATATCTCATTGAAATCAAACAATAATTCAATATGAAACAAAAAACTGTATCAATTTGTGAATTTTTTTTAACTTTGGAAGTCTCATTAAAAAAAAAAATAAGGAACAGCAGCAAAAAAGTCAAGTCCCTTTGCTAATAATTTTCTTCGTGCACACAGAATGGTTATGCGTCATAATTAAATGGCTAATACATAATCATATGCACTGTCTATAATTTCACATAAATTATTAGGAACACTATTTCACCATTTATTATATATTAGATAACATAAAAAACAACAAACAAACCGCAATTTTATATCATATTTTCTGGTGATATGCCAATGAAGTCTGATATTCTCAACAAATAAAAGAAATAAATTATATTAAATTCTCTTAACAAATTCATATTCAAATATATGTGTCACTATGGTACAGGGGACTTATAGAGAGAAAGAGAGAGAGAAAAAACACATTTTATTCCCCTACATATGGAGTACATAAGACACAGATCTCCATATGACTTATTGTCGCGACGAGTTGGAGTACATCCAAAGACAGATCTGCAATATTTCGCAGGTGGACTTTGTTCCACAGAAGAGGATCGGCACCTCTTGATTGTAAAATTATTTTTTTATTGTGCATGCATCATATATTTTTGTATATATATATGTGTGTTTGTGTTTCATTTATTGCAAAAACAATTCATAGGAAAAATTAAATTAATCACAATTAATAAGTATAATGGCAATTTTTGCCTTGCTGTGAATACTCTAATGGAAAAATCCAGGAAAGCATATTATAAGATAAAGAAAACTATGGGTCTCAACAACCCATGTAGACTTCTTGAAAAATTGTTTGATTGTTTAGTTACTCCCATTCTTACATATTGTAGTGAAAATTGGGGGGTGGATTTACATTTTAAAGACTCTGATCCCTTTGATAAACTTCATGTTAAATTTATCAAAGACATATTAGGGGTTCACTGTTAGGCATCTAATGATGGATGTCGAGCCGAACTTAATAGAATTCCCTTGAAAAATAAAATATTATATTCAATATTCAACTACCTGAACCATATAATTTCTTCGGAAAATTCTTTGGCATATGATATATTCACTAAATCTGTAGATTCAAACCCTTGGGTCATAAAGGTCAAGAGTCTTTTGAATGGACTTGGAATGTCTTATATCATCAATAACTTTAATTATGTTAAAGGTAATTTAACTTCTATTAAACAAAGAATTAATGACCAATGTTTGCAAGTTCAAAATGCAAATATATTTGAATCAAAAATGTTAGACTTTTTCAAGAGTGTCTACATAATGGGCAGAAGACCACCCTATGTTGATATATTGAAAAACAGAAGTGACAGAGCTGCAATATGTAAGATCCGTATGAGCGCTCATATACTGATGATTGAAAGAGGGAGACATTTAAATATTCCCAGAAATGAGAGATACTAGCTGCTCTGTATGTAACTCTGGTCAAATTGAAAATGAAAAACATTTTCTTTTACATTGTGAAAAATACTCAACTAAAAGGGCCATATTTTACCAAAAAGTTTCAAATATAATCGTTGATCCTACAAAATTTCAAAAACATGAAAATAATATAATCTTTTTATTAAATAATAATTCATACACAATCCTAAAATTGACTTCCTCTTTCATTTCAGACAGTTTGAACCTGCGTAAAGCAGAACAAACTCCATAAAATTGTCAAATGTTTAATTCATAATCATTGTTTATTACATGTATTAATATACTCATTATTTGTAATACTTATTATGTTTGACCAACTATGTAATTGATATACCATGAGCCTTAACCATTTATTGTTGATGAGTTTGTGCTAATAAAATATTTGTATTTGTATATTTAAATGATACACATAGTTTGATAATGGTGAATGATAACATAATGATGCCAATATAGACAATGATAAAATTGAGAATGGAAATGGGGAATGTGCCAAAGAGACAACAACCCCACCATAGAAAAAAAAACAACAGCAGAAGGTCACCAACAGGTCTTCAATGTAGTGAGAAATTCTTGCACCCGGAGGCGTCCTTCAGCTGGCCCCTAAACAAATATATACAATTTCAGTGATAATGAACGCCATACTAATTTCCAAATTGTACACAAGAAACTAAAATTAAAATAATACAAGACTAACAAAGGCCAGAGGCTCCTGACTTGGGACAGGCGCAAAAATGCGGCGCGGTTAAACATGTTTGTGAGATCTCAACCCTCCCCCTATACCTCTAGCCAATGTAGAAAAGTAAACGCATAACAATACGCACATTAAAATTCAGTTAAAAGAGAATGACTTTATAATTAATGCCAGATGAAAACTCTATATGTTCTAACAGCTGATAAATCTTATTGTACCTTAACCATCTTACCATAATCAAGATGATTCATGGCATCTTCAACACACAACAATCAAACATAAAAGTCGTGTGTATTTATTGTAGAAAAGATGTCACGGGGGTCAGCCAAGGTCGTTATAAAACTTCCATCATCATCGGGGGTCAAGATGGTGAAGTTCTAATGAATATAAATTGGTCATTAAATTAGCTTTTATTTCTTAGTTGTTTGCAATCATGCATAAAAGGTTATGGTCTGAAGTTTTATTAAATTCCAGATTGCACAAGTGCCAGCAATCATCAACCTCGAGAAAAAGCAATCGGGTGTTTCTTGGAGATTTAGTTACGATGTATATATCTTGTTATTTTAATTGTTATAAAGGAAAAAAGAAATGGTTGAAATTTATTTTATAAATCTGATTTTCTTTTTACATTTAAAGTTAAATGATAGTTAATTCATGTACATTTAAAGATAAATAAATACCAAATAATAAGTAAACTGACATTGATTAATTGTTATTCCGTGTTTTCATGAAATTTCAAACATAAACATGTACAAAAAGAAATAATAATGTAGAATTTGTATAACTTTTGTGTCTATCTATTTTTTATTGTACAGTTTCTGTTTTCTTTTTCAAAACTGCTCGAAAAACGGACTTATTCAATTTACACGGATAAAACGAATTGCTATGTTTCCGTTTATTAAATTTGATAGTTTTGAAGATATTGCATGCACATACATGTACGTGCAATTCTTCACCTAAGAGACTGAACTACTGGTGACTGTTCTTCAAATGTTCCTTGTTAAAGCGGTGCATTTCCCTCCATTAGGCTGCACCTTCAATTATACTTTTTTGTTTTATGTCCAATTACGGATTAAATTATAGCTCCCTTAATAAAATCGGTGAAATGAAAACAACATAATTTAAGAAGCTACGGTAAAAGATGTTTTATATCTTGACTTTATACATCTGAAAATGGAAAATGAGGATCGATTGAAAAAAAAAACTTTACGACAAGAAAAGTTGATTTCAGTTTCCCCAATTGTGAATTTTCCATTTATATATAGGAACATTCCCGCATCCTCCCAGTTGGTGCGACATTACAGGGCTTATACTTCCTATCAATATATATTTTATAGAGTGTTGTTGCTCACAAGGAAGCATTTAAACCGAGAGTCATCACTTCATAAATATTACTAACGCTATCATGAGTTGGTAGACCGTTATTGAATATCTGTTTTACATATGGCAACGGCTATGTTTCAATTATCGTAACTGCAATCCTACCGAGTCCCTTTCACCAGGATGCTATCTACCGCATTAAACTTACATCCGTGGGTAGTACCTACATGAATCACACAATCTGCATACTCCTCCGGGGAACTTGAGATCATTCACAGTTTCGTGTGTTGTTCGTGTAGCTGGTCTTAAGTTTCTATGTTGTGTTTTGTTTACTGTTGCTTTTCATTTTTTTTTATCTATGGTGTTTTCAGTTTATTATAAGTTTAAATGTCCTTTTCGTATTTTAAACCTGTCTTTCATATCTATTGAGATAGCTGGGTTATCATCAGTCTCTATAATGTCGGATTCCTACATATTAAGATACCAATTACATCCTAGTTTTTTATTTACAGAAAAGAGATATAACGAGCCCTTTTTTCCAATTTTGTTCTGTATTCAGCGACAACCCGGTTAAACATTCTACATCTTTTTTTACACAGTTTGAAGTGTCGTAAATGGTGTATCACCATGCCCTCTATGACCCCAACTAAATGAAAAGCGTAGTTCAATAACATTGGAGGATCCGGGGGGGGATTGTTCCGGGGGTTGGAACCCCCATATTTTTGGCCGATCAATGCATTTGAATGGGGACATATAGCTGGAACCCCCCTTTTTAGAATGGCTGGATCCGCCCCTGAATAACCATGGAAACACCGATAAATACAGCTAATTTCGATGAATACCATGATGTACCTATGTCAGCTATAAATATTTGGGTTGTCGGACTAATAGAGAATCAGATAAAATAGAGGATGAAGAGGGTCGGACTAAAGGGTCGAAGGACGAATGGGGTTTCAATAAATCGGGTCGACCTAGTTTCAAATAAAATTGGCATTGTATGCAAATGTTTTGGACAAGTCCGTTTAAAATATTTTAAATCAAATATCAAATTAAATTCTTTCATAATCTAAAATATGTATTCTTATTGTTTCTTTGTTTGTGGTAATGCGGGGCTCATTAAATAAATTTCTATTCCCACACAATAAATTAATAATGTATCATCTACTTTCAGAAATTGAAATAACATGCTTATTCAATAAATCCCAAGTAAAAGCAACCGTTAATTACTTATCATGAAAATGCCGATATTTCAAGGACTATTGAGGTTTCGGGAAGACGGAATTAATTTTTTCCGAGTTTTGATATCATGCTTTTATTTATATCAATAAAAGATTAAGTTTACAGCAAGCGAAAATACTTACCATAAAGAGATCAATGATATCATTCATTACCTTCATTTTTAAATTTTGATGCAAAGATTTGATGTGGATAATAAACACATTTCATATAAGTTATGAAAACACAAGTAATAATACTATTGTACATGTTAAATACAGAGGATACCCGATACCAGCTAGGAATATAAAATATGAAATTATTTAAAGTGGAGTATTGAAGCATATTTTTTTTTATTTCAAGATTGTAAAATATTATTTTCAATGAACAAAAATGTATAGATATGATAGAGAGAGGGCTCGCGTGTTAGAGTACATCCAGAGACAGATCTCCAATAATTCGCAGGTGGACTTCAGTTCCACAGAAGAGGATCGGCACAGATTGATTGTTTAATTTATTATTATTGTGGATGCATTATATATTTTGTGTAGTATATATGTATTTATGTTTCATTTGAGCATATTAAAATATAAAATCATAACTACAAATTCTGACAAATAAGATAGCCAAAAAAAAACCAAAACCAAAGTATTCTTCAAAATTATTCAAAGTACAAAATTTAGAACGGAAACATAAAAAAGAAGATGTGGTATGATTGCCAATGAGACAACTATCCACAAAAGACTAAAATGACACAGACATTAACAACTATAGGTCACCGTACGGCCTTCAACAATGAGCAAAGCCCATACCGCATAGTCAGCTATAATAGGCTCCGATGAGACAATGTAAAACAATTCAAACGAGAAAACTAACGGCCTTATTTATGTAAAAGAATGAACGAAAAACAAATATGAAAAAATATGGAAAGTCCATTATAAAATGGAAAAATCAAAGCTCAAACACATCGAACGATGTCATTGAAACTCATACCACATCTTCCTATTTTGTTATTAATCCCTACCAAACAAACAAATATGTCTACAAAGAATAAAAATTTGCATATATACAAGAATCAAACAAATTAACAAAGCACAATATCACAAAATCCAAGCCACGCCAAAAGGATTTTTACAATCAATACAGTTTTGGTATCTTTCGATGAACCTTTTGTATTTATAAAAAAGGGCGAAACGTGTTTCACCTAACCCTGGTACTTACTGCTCAGACACTGATAACGTTTTATACAGTCCGAGTACCAACAGAAAGCGTTTGAATACCGAATGAGTTTTAAAAAGCATATCCAATATGCGGTTGACGTATGCATATTGATGTAAGGGTAGGGGAATTTTTATAAATTCAAAATTCAAGTTGTCTCGTTTGTCATATTAGATTCGGATAATGAGATGACCGCTTATGTCAAGTTTGGGGTATACGTATACAAATGAGGCGAAGGAAGCATGTCAATTGTTTATATAATTTCTAGTTTAAAAGGATATATAAATGGAACCCAATCAAATAATTTCTATTGTTAATGGAAAAAGCATCATCAATATATCTGAATGTTAATAAAACTATTAATTCAAATTGTTCAGAAGTAATCAGGATTTGGATAACTGTGTTGGAAAAGGCTGTCACAGGTGATCACTTGTTTATTCAACTTGTTGTCATCATAAATCTTGTCTCCCTGTGACATCATTTAATGTAACCTATAACAGTACTTTTTACTGGCAAGGATCATTACTACCGATGTCACTTGCTTATCTTTTGAGTTGTTTCTCTGGTTTTGGTGGAATCCTTTTATTGACTGCTGTTTGTCTTTTTGTCGTGAATGTGTGCTATTCCACTGGATAGAATAGGACATGATAGTGGTGACACGGACTCTATTAAAACACTATAATAGCTAGTTCTAAATGCTAAAAATGAAGTTATATCTTCAAATATTTTACGGATTAGATTGTACGTTGGTTAACTATTATGGACTATATGGGTCATATATAACCACGGCGACGTGTTTCTATAGTCAAAATTGCATCTGTTTTGACATCGACGACAAAGAGTAATTATCAACTTTGAACTGACCAAGAAATCATCACGAGTGGAGTAAGTAAAGCATAATCTGCCTTCCTTTCTTGAGCACATGATATCACATAGCCTTTGTTGTTGTCCCTGTGGATAACATGGATAAGTCTTTATATCATGAACATGTAAGTAGATTTAGTGAACTTGTTGTTGTTTGATATTGACACTGGTGTGTTAGTTTGTCCTTGACATCTGAGTTTTCTATCTCGGCTTGGTATCTTCTGCTTCTCCATTACAGAAAGTTGCAAACGAATATTTACATTTTCTTACCAAACATAACAAAGGTTGTTGTTATGATGCTTCTACCACTTTTCAATCCCAAATGAAATCAAAGGCGATGAAACCAAGAATGTTTTCCCAGTTCACTGATGCCCCACTCGCAATATCATTTTCTATGTTCAATTGACCGGGAAATTGGAGACAAAACTATAATTTGGCATTAAATATAGAAAGACCATATCATAGAGAACATGTGTACTAAGTTTCAAGTTGATTGGACTTCATTTTCATCAAAAATTACCTTGACCAAAAACTTTAACCTGATGCGGTACGAACGGACGGACGGACGGACGCACAGGCCAAAACAAATAATGCCCCTCTACTCTCGTGAATCATAAAAATAACACGAGGTAAATTCAAAACAATTTTGAAGTCAAATTAGGACAAACTTATACCATGGAAGGCATGTGTAGTACATTTTGGATCATATATGAATTTTAAATTCAAATTCATTTCAAAATGTTAGAATTGGTAATTGTATCTTTATTTATAAGTGTGTCTTTTTCAAGTATAAGTTAAGATATATATTGATCATATTTATGTATAGAAATATTTAAAAATATTTTTTATTTGTAATTGAATAAATATTAAATGAAGCTAATAAATGTACAAGATTAAAAAGAGCTGTATAAAAAAATAAAATAAAGTACGAGACATCTCTTCATAAGCATGACTAGAGACCAACATGAAGCATATGTAGACTATAAGTCACCGTACGATATTCAACAGAGAGCAAAACTTTAAACTCATAATGAGTTGTAAAAGGCTAAAAAATAACAAATATTTCACAATTCAAACGAGAAAGTGACTTCTTGATTAATGTACAAAGCAATAAACGAAAAAATATATGATATACAACAACAAACAAAACCAACTGAATTAGATGCACCTGATATGGGAAATGCAATTACATAATTTGGCGTGATTTAATACGATTGTAGGACAATACCCATCCCTAACCTGGGACAGTTGTATTAGAGTACAGACAAATAAGTCCTGAAAGTACTATCAAACATTTTTACATGGTTTCTTTTTTCGCTTCTGATTCCTGAATACATGTTTTCGGTTAAATCTCTTCCTTTGGCAAAAATCTTAGGACAGTTGATTTTCCACTCCTAGGAATGTACTTCAGATTTGTCTCAATAAGGATTGCGTTCTGAAAATAAGAATTGTTTTGCACGTAATACAACTAATCTACATATTAATCATAAACATATTTAGTTTTATATTCATGTAATTCTTCAAATATCCAAATTAAGAAAAAGTAACATAAACAATTTTACCGATTGTGTCCTATTCCCGTTTTCCGATTTCTAGCTATTGTTTTGGTGCTGTCCAATTTAAAATCATTAACATATAAAATGCGTGACTAGCCTTCGTTGAAGCAATGTAAAAAGTAAAATCACAAAAATACTGATCTCCGAGGAAATTTCAAAACGGAGAGTCTTTATTCAAATGTCAAAATCAACCTGGTTTTATAGCGCTGAACCTGTCACTTGTATGACAATCGCATCAAAGTTCATTTATTTACAACTGGACATTATTAGATATTAACAATAACGTAACATTCATTTTCTTTTGAATTGACGAAATAAAAGTAAATGTCGGATATGTGGCAATGAAATATCAACATAACGAGGAAAGATTGAAATACAATTTTGATCCGGCATATAGTATTTATTGATAGACAGGTGTCTTTTCAAAATAATTAGTAAAAAATAATAGTGAATAAAACAGAAACAAAGATCTGCAATCACAACCATATTCTCCATAATAACAAAATACATTAAAAGAGCATTTACTGTCAAGTCCGTTCACCGGTTCGACCCAAGTCGTCCCATATTTGATTAATAAATTGATAAAACTTTTTAATAAAAAATCTAGAATAAACAATTTAAGACTTATGGAGTGAGACTTAATAATATGTATCTACATTTCGTTTGTATTTTCGTCTAAACTCAATCTAATCAATCAACGAAGTGTGATCCGTAGTCATTCAATATTCTATAAACAGAGATATTTTTCTAGGTCTGTTTGTTTTCAAATCACACATAACTCTGAACTCTAACATAAAGGTATAATAGGTTATTTGTGTCCTCCATAAATTTTGGAGACAACGCTCATCATAGATTCCAGTATAAAAACTGTGTACGCCGACCGCATTTCTTCAACAACAGACTCATCGGCGACGCCGAAAAAAACAAGTTTAAAGTACGAAGTTGAACACCATTGAAGACCAACAATTATAAAAGGTAAATTTTGATCATTTCGATTAATATAAATATGTGTTTTTATTTAATTTTGTTCATTCGAATTCATGCATTGAAGACTTTTTTTTGCTCTTTAATATTTTATATTAAAAGTTTATATTTGCAGTCAGCTATCAAAATTACATACAGATAAGACAAATCGTTGTGTCATCATTATCTGTTATGTTTAAAAATATATGTAGTAGACGTATCAAGCTCTTTTCAAATCTGAAAACAAACTTTATTTTTAAGTTTTAATGCATATGACTGGAACTAGCACCACATTGTTTCTATCGGATTTGAAATATTATAATAACAACGTTCTTTTTTTTTGAAAATGAATAATATTTCCCGTTAGAGTAATGCAGTGATGTGCACTAAGTTTATATCACATGGTTGTTTCATTAGAAAAAAAACACGCACTAATTAAACTTCCTAATATACTTGACCTGCGTCGCATGTCTAATGATCTGTTCATTGTATTTTATTATGATTCAACTGAGTTCGTTTAATTATGGACTTATTGTTAGGTAATGCCAAAAAATATTTCCGTATTGAGGCATTTAAATTATACTTTTCAATCGACATCTTTCTATCTTTAATAATTTATGCAATATTACTTGTTTATGGAATGTAGGCGGTTTTACAATTTTTCTCTCTCAAATAAATGAGTTTTCAATGAAGTGGGTATGCAGTTTATCAAATCGATAATTTTTAAGTTTATTTCCAATTTTACAAATTTAACTTCCTCAATTTAATATGTAAACGAAAAAAGCCGATTAGTTTTACCTTCTTTAGTTTCAGTTCAGGTTGTACGAATTGAAAGTTGTCCATTGTTG
Organism: Mytilus galloprovincialis; assembly: GCA_037788925.1. NCBI lineage: Eukaryota > Metazoa > Mollusca > Bivalvia > Mytilida > Mytilidae > Mytilus > Mytilus galloprovincialis. Next base: position 45,966,783 of record CM075333.1, on the reverse strand, counting down.
GTAGTGGAAATCCTCTTTTACATAGACCTAAAACAGACAAGTATATGAACGTGTGTTTATCAACACGATAAATGTCTCGAGTGTAATAAGAACTGAGTATCATACATGTATCTATCCTTCTTTGGGTTGCTTGTTAATCATTCGATGTGTGTGCAAAAGCTTGTCTTTTCTCTACTCCCTATTTTGATACGGTGTTGCTATTGTTTTGGACAAATGGATTTTGACCCCGATCCCCTCATCCCTTTTGCACATTTTTTATTTTTTTTTATATTTTTTTGATCCTCTTCTAAACCAAGAGGACAACACTTTTAATATTATTTTAGGATTTTAAAATCATGAAGCTCTTAAACATTCATAGTGTGGCTCTCCAAATGTGAGGTTTCAAGCAGGTATGATGAAAGTTGTTCGTCAAACACATATATGTATGGTGATTATACTTATTTCACGTTTTACATAATAATTCATATGAAGATATGGTTGCGCTTGATCGTCTAAATATTCAACTTAACCGTAGTTACCACTTGTATCATTGCAGTCAAGTATGCCTAACTTTGTCAAAATGTGTGTATTCTATCAAACTAGATTAAAACCATCTTTTTCCTCGTCAGGAATATAACTTCTGTTCTATTTTCTCTATCTGTTGGTTAATAATGTTTGAGTTTGTAAGTTTTTATGCACTTTCTCAATTTAAAAAAAAAGTAAACTGAATTAGTACTTTTTTCGGCCATTAGATGTTATCAGATATAAAATCTTCAACATATTAAAATGTATTCAAACACTGGTTTGCAACATTTTTCTAAACGCATGACTACTATAATGTTCACTTCAATCAAAACGTATGATCACCTAACACTTGTCATCAAGCATAGTTAATTTTTAGAAGAATGGTAAACACAGATAACTGTTCTGACTTGTATTAAGACGATAAATACATCTTTCTTATATTTTTAGTATAGTCGGAATTTCAGGGAATTTCAGTTGATATTTCATGTAATTGTAAATTCCTTTCAACTAACCTTTTATATGCTTTGACACATAACAAGCATTGAAACACCATACTAAAGACTGAAACCAATTTATAAAAATCTTTCATGTCATATTTTATATATGCTACCTTCAGGTATATTATAGGTCAAGAAACCTAACTTGTCATAACGACTGACCATGAATATCCGAGGTTTTCATCAATTTGCTTAGGTACTGTTATGATTTAAGATACACATTCTTATTTTAACTTCCTGCCTCTGGTTCTATTTTCAGGTAAGGTTGACATTGGATCAGTTTGGTTATTCTGTTATTACCTTTTGTTAATTATGGTTGCAGCGATCCAACTAAATACCTTAAACATTGAAGGGACTATTATATAAATAGACGTATCGTCTGCAACCGTTTATAAAATTAAAATTGAGACTGGAAATGTTAGAATTAAATATATGCACACTTACCAGATACCATTGGTGCTAAATATGGCGTCAGAATGTCATCTTCCAGAAACTTTAATGCCTTTTCCTGTTAAAAGATGATATGTTATGATATATCTATATCTATCGATATCAATGATATTTATGGGATGGAGTATGTTATCGAAATCAAACAAAAATTCAATATCAAACAAAAAACTTGATTAACGTGTGAATTTTTTTTCTTCACAGTGAAAGCCTCATTTTTGTAAAAGCCTCTCGAAATTTTGAGTCTTGATGATTTCCACATTGTACTTGTTTTGGCCTTTTCAATTTGTTTCTTTTGAGCGTCACCGATGAATCAGTTGAAGACAACATGCGCGTCTGGCGTCCAACATTTTTATCATGGTATTCATGATGAGTTTTTAAATTCTTAATTTTTCTTCTCTAATACACCAATAACTTCATCGAACATAATAAACATGATTAAACAAAGAGTGTATGTAAGATAAAAGGCAGGTAGAATCATAATTATCATGTTTTCTAATGAAAAATGTTCCTTTATTTCATAAATTGTTTTGAAAGTTTAATTGCTTCTAATTTAAATAATTTTAAAAACATATGTACATTTTGTTAATATATATACGTATGCGTGTGTAGTGTAAAATATCTGAACTTACATCAATCGCACCTACTACAGAGTCTGTGACGTTTATCTGAATTCTAAAAATAAATTAACATAATTTTATTTGGGTATTATTGTCTTTGAATCACCAAGAGCATAAATTATACTTGTGATGTTTGTTTGAATTTCAAATTTAATAATTTTGTTTGTGTTTTTTTTTTTAAATCAAAGAACATATTTCTGATAATTTACTCTTGATGACAAGCGAATTTCTATGCTTCTGTTTGTCAAGTTAAAAGATGAAGATTCCAAAACACGAATTCTGGCTAAAGATCATGCTTTAAACGTGATATAAGTTAAGATATAAGCACTTTGAGAGTTACAACTCTGAACAGAGAAATAAAAGATTCGTCATTTCATGTACTTACTCGCTCCTTGCTAATTGACCATAAAGAATCCCGTTATTTAGTCTTGGATTTACTTTTGATCCTCCAACCTATCGTAAATGTTTTTAAAAAAAAATAGTAAAACAGTAATTATAAATTATAATAAAAAAAAATGTTCAGGCACTAGAATTGTCTGGTTGCAATATATAACGGCTTCTTATTTGATGAGTATTTTAAAACAACACTCGTTTTAGTTGTATTTGACATGCAGAAGTAAGTGCCTAGGTTGATAAATTCAGACTTTACTAAGAAGCGTAATTTATAAATAAATCAGTCAAAGTTAACCTAAGTTGGATTAAGTTATTCTTTTTACGTCCTTTTGATTATATACATGTGTCTTCTCGAATATTATAGTAATGTTATATTCTAAGCTATAAAATCTTTTGAATTCCTGTTGAAGGCAAATCAGGAAAAACGTATCGACATATTCGGTTCATAAAGTGTTATTTATATCTAATGGTAGCATCCATATCAATGTTTGTAGAAATGACAATACCTCGATTTGTCAAACAAGTAAAAAAAAAGAAAGCCTGTTTCCAGCAGAGATAGATTTATAGAGAAATTGAAGACAATTGGCCCCCTGCTTTGACAATGCTGCTGCAGTATAGTCCTGTATTAATTTTTTTCTTATGCATTTCATTTTCTAATATCAAAGTTAATAAGGGGTTTAGAAAGAGGATATTCTATCTTACTTCTATCTCAGTATATTAACCACAAAATTTCTTACACATTGTGAATTTTCAATGGTTTGCTCAGTTTGAACAAATAAGCACATAATTAAGAATACTTCCAGGGCTTTTTTGTATAAGTTTAAAAACTAACATAATATGTTAAAAAACTACATATTATATATAGTACTAACCGCTGAAACTCTAAACAGGTAATGAAGACTGTTGTCCAGTTCTCTGACATATACACTAATATTCCCTTCTGCTGTAACACTAACAATACTACCAATGTTAGTTATTGGTTGTTTGGTACTCTTTATATGAAGCTCCACTGAACAATTCGGGAAGGACTTCGAAATCTTTGCAAAATATATGAAAACGTTTACCTTTCTTTTATTCAAAAGACATTGCAAGGCAGAACTATGCAATTAAATAAAGTTAAAAAGAATAATCATGATAAAAAAGAAAACATGTGATTATTTATTTCAATGCAAAATAAAGTATTTTGGCATCGTACATGCCACTAGTTTTGTTAACATTTCACAACTCAAAATGTTGTATTTATGGATTTGCCAGTACTGCATCAACAGACAATTATGGCTATCATAAAATGCCAATGTATGTGATGATTTAAAAAAAAAAAACTGTTCATGTTTTATAGATATAATGGTTTTCTATACTGATTTTAAATTAAAAGGCATTTATTTATTATTTTATTTGATAGATATAAAATGGCTGCAAGAGTCTGTTTTAGTTTAAGAATATTTCAATTGCCTTAGTGCGAAATCGAAGTGTATGTTGTCAAAACAGTTACCCATTATACACGGTATTTGATGTTGGAAACAAGGGTTTATTTTATGCATGAAAATATGCTGCAACTTAGGTTTGTTTTAACTGTGGGTAATATATAAAAGTAAACAAGAATGAATAAATTGTTATTATGAAAATACTTTACCTGTGGAATTAGTTTTCCAATGCAATTATCTGAGCAGGTGGTGTTCAGCATACTCTTTCTATATCCAATCTTCAAATCAGTCAATGAAATTGTTAGGTGTTATTGTTGAAATGCATTTTAATTAAAAATATAAATCGCACAATTACTTACTAATATGTAGTATTTCTATTATTGATCTATATATTTCTGAAATATACCTTCATCAAAATGATGTCAATTTAAAAGTTAACCTAAAAAAAGAAACGAATCACAACGTGAAGCACATGTCAAGTTTTGAGTTTGCATCGAGTAAAGAATATAATAAATGGGATATTTACGATGTACCTAATTTGTATTTCACTGGCGCCAAATGATATATTGTTAACGTGATAATTCACAATATTTTAATTCTCAGAAATCAGTGTAACTCTGCCAGGACAAAATATTCTGACTCCGTGTCTTACATAGAAATGCCACCTTCCAAGCGGAGAAGGAGCTCATTTCAAAGTCTTTAACGACCTCCAACCCTCAAACTGATCATGTAACCATGATAGGCCATAAGGTCTCATTGTTTAACGCGGAGCGTAACAGGTGGATATCTGCACGCATGGAAGAACGCGAAATAAATTTTTTATTTCACGATGAACGAACAATCAGAAATTTCTATCACGTTGTTCTTTTTACCGATTTCCTGAAACACGGTGCATAACGAACCTTTTTTCATGGCTGCACGTGAAATAAAAATGGAAAAACACGTTGCACGAAAATAACACTTTACCACCTTCTTCAACTAGTACGGGATCATATCATTTGGAAAGCAACTTTTGATAATATACCATAAAATAATTTGCGATAGAATAAAATATAATATAAGATCTTTGTTATACTGTTCATGACTTTCGTAACAGTACTTAAAGCTCTCAAAGATATTTATAAGTCGTTGAAAAAAAAATTGGTATTGTATCATGCTTAATGATGAATACACTTACGTTTGTTGAGGTTATATTCATCCCAATCATGTTGTGTCTATACGCTTGGTAAAGCAAAGTATTGAAAACATAATCAGATACTGCTACATAGGCCATTTTTGTAGTATAGTAATTGTATGGAAAAGAAGGCGCTGAATATGGTGCTTCAGATTGACTATTACGCCATAGTACCGATCCCTGTACAAAGAATATAAATTTAAAAGTTTATTTATTACAGTTGATACAAAATATCTATATAAAACCATGCATAACGTTATTCAAATGGGGTTGAAAGAATAGTGAATTTATTAAACCATTTTAAGTTTGTATACATATATGCAAATTATGCTTCCAATTGTTGAAGAACATGTATCAACTATTCCATTTAAACAATACGTTCTACAAGCAATGTTCACCCAATGATTCCCCAAACAGTGCACATAGCAAATGCATGGCCAATGGCTGCTTTAGGAAACTAATACTATAAAAAAATATTTGGTGTAAATTGCATTATATAATGTCAATTCTGACAAAGTTCCCATAATATGTAAAAAGAAGTTGCCTAAACAAAACAGGAATCTTGTGATAATGCATAAGTAAAAACCATATTCAATAGTTATCAAATTCCGCTAAGGTAATCTTCTCCTGGGGTCAAGAAAATCCTTAGTTTTTCGAAAAATTCAAAGTTTGGTAAACAGAAAACTTATAAAAATTATCATATAATTGATATTCATGTCAACACCGAGATGCTGACTACTGGGCTGGTGATACCCTCGGGGACGAAACGTCCACCAGCAGTGGCATCGACCCAGTGGTGTAGATAGTTATCAAAGGTTCCAGGCTTATAATTTGATACGCCAGACGCGCGTTTCGTTTACATAAGATATATTACGATAATTCCAGTTCATATTAATCTATTTCAAACTAAAACATTGTTTAAAATGCTAATGTTATATATAGATGCATATCTAATCAAAACTGTATACCTTGAAGTATACTTCCAAATAGTTCGTTGATACACTTGGACTGGATATAAGCCTATAGTCAACAATCATCGAATTTCCTACTGGAATCTGAACTATATAATAAATCTAAAGATCACTTTTTAAAATGCATTGTAGTATAAAATTGGCATAATAAAACATAATAATTCAAGTGTCATACATATGTTTTGCCCTGAGTGTTTACCGGTGAAAAATAGACAAATTTCTCGAAAATATAAATAATTATTTCTACCAGGCAAAACTTGTCTCGTGATCACTGACCCGTGGCTTTGCATTTATCATTTGGCACCATGTCTTGGCCATATTCGTTAGGTATATAAAAAAACAACCTATGGCTTACATTAGATAAAAACAGTGTGATACCGTTGTAGTTCAAATGTAGTCTTAATGTTTAGTGCATAGGTTATTACTAAGTTGCATTTCTTCTTAATTTTATATTTATTTGATCATCAACCGGTTTAATTTCAGCAATACTGGTTAATATAATGATTAAGGACGCCCATCTTGTGTACCAAATAATACGGCTGGAGATATCGTCTTTTTTCTAGTGGAAAAAATAGAAAAATAAAAATTTGACAAACGTCTGCTTTTGTGCGCTTAAATAAGACTATCAAAACCATATAAAAAAAATTGTTACGATACATTCAATACAGTTCTCTATAATTCTATAAATATGTAGATTTATATACAATCAAATGTGTTGTGAAAATTTGTTAATCGCAGTTACATATGCATGTTCTCCAGACGTTTCAGTTTTTTCCTTGAAAGTTAAAATCGAAAACAATACCTTTTACATTTGAAATAATGCTCTGTGCATTCTTCTCGACAAGAACTTTGAATATTCCACAGAACTACAAAGTAAACTAATCATTATAAGCTTTCTTTTACTGAAAGATGTATTTGGACATTCTGCATAGCGATGATGGATTATATTACAAAAAATGATTTTGTAAAGACCAATTGAAAGTTTAAATTCTCTCAAAAATTGGAAGGACAACTTTACGAGCTGGTTGCCCGTTATGGAATTTCTTTTTCAAAAATGAAGACAAATACGTACCAATTGTCGGGACCACAATCACATCTTCTTTTCCACGAATATGATGTACTGAATTAGTTTTATCAGCGGGTTTGTACTTTTTTAAGAAACATGAATCTTCTTACCTATTTGGAACACCTACGATCCGGTTTTTATTTGGGTTTGTGTTGCTCAGTCTTTTATAAGGTTTTGTTATCAGTTAGTTTTTTTTTGTTCTTTTGTTTTTGGCATGGTGTTTTCGATTTATTTTCGACTTGTTACTCTGAATATCCCTTTCGTATCTTTCGCTTCTCTTTGTCTACCAGTATTGTGCCATAAGAATAGGAGTATATATATAAGTATTTTTATCTCAAAAGTAAGGGAAAATAGTATTTGTCTTTTCACAAAAGACGAAAAAGGCGTGTTATTCTCATTTCTTAAACTCAATGCTGTGAGAATTTGTATTTTAGTATAAAACAAACCTGACACATAATGTTTTCTTTATCAACTTATATATGAATATATTTAATACACTTAAGCAGCCATTTATAAAGACATGATTTAACAATACAATAACCCCATATAAATACTTCCTACATAGCTTACATTTTTCTGTATTTGAAGGTGAATAGCCTGAATTGCCTTTTCTGCGAATAATTTGATTATCCAGTCTTTTCCACCATGGAATACATACTTTATTGGACCACTTGAAGGAAAACATTGAGAGGCTCTTACAGTTGGCTTTCCTTTACTGTCAGTCCCTTCAATATGTGTCAAATTAAACCAAGAAGAGTTAATTGATGAATAAGAAAAATAACTAGTACATCGTAATAAACAAAACCACTGCAAATAGGAAGGTGTAGAAATTACAATAACAATCTTAACGATTTTGCAGTTACATTAAACCCTTTGATTTGTCTATGTTTTACTCTAACATTCAACACGACTACGAAGTCACATTGAACAGAGTTTTCTTTCTAAAATCTGAGTTGAATCTACGTTACAAATTTCATATTTTAGGCCATGAGATTCTTCCAAGTTAGTGTAATACCATCCTGATTCATGCAACTGCACCGAAGACATGTCATCAAAATGCTGAACTTTTTAATCGGCAGCATATTTATTGAATTTGGTGAACTGATATTTTAAAGACAGTCCGTATTCCTATTTGTACTTATTGCGCGCCACTATTGGCCGACATTTTGTACTCATTTGCAACAGAATTGATACAAAACCTTTCGAAAAAAGAAGAAAAAGCAACTTGCCTAGTTTAAAAAATTCTTTTTCAGGTAAGTTACTTTTTGTGTCATTTGGTCTCTTGTGGAGAGTTGCAATCATACCACATCTTCTTTTTTGTTGATATATATGATGTTCTATCACTCAATGACATCTAATATTTCCATGTGACATTAAGATTAATGATAATATTGAACGTATACGGTATGTCAAAACAAAGTTAATCTTTTAGTAAATGTTGACACAGATGGACGACCTCAAAGTAAAACCTATGTAGCTATCGTCATAAAGATTCCAAATTTAGAAAAACGTAGATTTGGCTTACTAGGTTTATATATGTTTAGTTGAAAATTGTTTAAACGTTAATCAAGCGCGAATTAAATAGTGTAATCAGCCCCTGTTTGTGATTAATGCAAGATAACTCCAGTTAATTTCCCTTATATTATATTATAATCGGTAGATAATATAATTCGATTTTCATAAAATGTCCTTTTTTAAAAAATACAAATGCTTTATTTAGGTTTCAATCATAATTCCTCACTAAAGCATTTGACATCAGTTTGAAGTTTCTGAAATAAGGTGGTGTTCATGATGTTCTATGTTATTTTTTTGTACTTATGCGTCTCTTGTCTGTGATTGTGTTTGGGGAAGGAAGCTTCACTAAAACTATGTTGTAATCATATACATAAAAGTATTTACAAGTACTATGATCAATGCTGTTGAAGGTTACATGATTGGACAACAAATTAAAACAGTGTATTCTTGAATGCAAACTAAAACATGTGTTATTCGTCTAAATGATTTACCTCAAAAGAAAAGTAGTCAGATTACTATATCTCTCATGTTTTGTTATAAAACTACTTTAAAAGATAACAGTCCAGGATAGTTCTAAGGCATTCATGGGCAGATGATCTCTCTTTACTCTTACAAACTAAGTTACATAACGCCGAAAAGAGGACCATTTTAACATTTTTAACGACATTGGCTACCCATGAGGTTCTTGCACCGTCGGTCATGGCTTGTGTCTTTTCAACATGTTCAATCATTCAAATATTTTTTTTTATCTGCTAGTAAAATAATTTGATATTTTAAAAAAAAAGAATGACAGTCATTTACGTCAACGTAATAACACGGATTGGTTGCTTTTGTTATTGTCTCGCTCTAAAATGAAAAATGATAAAAATACCGAATTCTGATGAAAATTCAAAATGCGAGGTCCATAATCAAGTCAAACACATCACACGAATGGATAACAACTGTCATATTCCTGACTTGGTACAGACATATTCTTATGTAGAAAATGGTGGATTAAACTTGGGTTTACATCTAGCCAAACCTGTCAGTTGTATTACAGATGCAGTTGAACCTGCTCACATTGTACAGATTACTTATAGGTATATTCAACATGTACAAGCAAATGTGCTATAGATATAATGGTACTGTTATCAATTAAGCCTATACAAATATATTTAAGCTTACAAAAATATACGTAGCTTTCAGTTTGCATACTGATTTTTTTTTCTTCAAAAACTCCGGTTAGTACCTTGGACGATTAACTTTAAAACGGATTAAATCTTATTTCTAGACATTTTGCATATTTTTGTTTTCATTAAGATTGGATGTATATAGATTTTGAAAAAGGTACATATTTCCTTTCTACCCTTTTTAGGTTCTGTTATTGATATTAATGTCACTTTTTTCAATTGGCTATACCTATGTCATATTCAAAACCAACACTGACATTTTGTGAATATAAATTCCATACCTAATTGTATAATAATTTTGAATGACATTGTTGAAAAATTCACCGTGAAGCTTCCTTTGTCTGAATACTTTTCGCTGAAATAAACATATATTTTTATTGAGAATTATAATTTTTTTTAAATGAAAACGGTTTATTTCTTTATGTTTCCTTTGAGTTTTTATATTTTAATTTTACACACATATACATATATTTATTCTACAATTGGGTGTCCTATTATACAGATACAGGCCTACAGATATTGCTATGCTGTGTCTGTTTACTATGCAGATATCGCTTTAAAGCTCCGCCCGTTGCCGGACTACGTTTGTGTATTGCTGTTGATGAATGTTTAATGAACCTGCGTGACCTCAGGATGTGTATTGCAGTCGCATTCCAATAACATATTGTTTGACCGTATGCGAATTAAGGATAAACGTTATACATTCTGTTTGTTTTTAAACATTTCTTAAAAGCAATAAGAATTAAATCATTTTTTTTATTACATACAAACATGAACAATCATCGTTTTAAAAACTTGAATTTGTATGATTGTGTAACAAAATCAAACATGTTAATTTTAGCATGCATGTTAAGTGAATGTCAAGTTCAGTTAAAATTTTGAAGCGTAGGACAACTCATACACTTCTGTTTCAAATTGGACAATGTTTTGTTATTTGTTTTTACTGTTGAAATTAGTTGTTATGTTAAAATAGATAATTATTCACCTTGAGCGATGTATTATTGTTGACCATTCGAGATTCTTTTTTGCGAACCCGTCTTCAGCTGAATGTGTGATTTTTAATATTACTTCGCGTGTCTCAAGGGATTTGTAATCGGAAATAAATGCAAAAAATGTAAGTTTGGTGTCTTTCAAAGCACAAACAATATACATTATTAATTCAGGATAAAGACAATAACTGTTTATGTCTTTATATATCAGCTGTATTTGTACTAGGCTCGAAACAGGAGTAATAGCTCGCTAAATAAAGGCAACAGTAGTATACTTCTGTTCAAACTCATAAATCCTTGGACAAAAAATAAAATCGGGGTAACAAACTAAAACTGAGGGAAACGCATAAATATAAGAGGAGAACAACGACACAACACTACAATGTAACACACACAGAAACGGACCAAACATCAGACAAAATCCCACGAGAATAACAAATATAACATTAAAACCAAATACAAGAATTTGGGATAGACAAGTACCGTGACACGTCTTATCGCAATGTCAATTTACACTAAAAAATAAGAGAAAACAAACAACGCAACGTTAAATTGTAACACACACAGAAACGAACTATAATATAACAATGGCCATTTTCCTGACTTGGCACAGGACATTTTAAGAAAAAAATGGTGGGTTGAATCTGGGTTTGTGGCATGCCAAACCCCTCGCTTTATGGCAATGTTAAATATAACATTAAAATGACAACATTAAATGACAGGACAATACAAATAAATGTGAGAACATAAAGGACAGATAAACACATGAAAAATTGCTAACAAAAGGTACCAGATTAAAAACTTAATACGCCAGACTTGTGTTTCGTCCACAAAAGACTGACCAGTGACATGAAAAAAGTTCGAAAAAATACAAAGTTGAAGAGTACAGACGGCCAAAATGTACAAAACGTTGCGACCAATACGACTAGGATTTTCCGAGTTAAGAACATCCTATTTATTTCGAATAATTCATACTTTTGCAAACAGTAAATGTTATAAAATGACTATATAATAGATCTAGATATGCGGATACATTACATAAAACAACCTAAACTAAACAGTTATTGTCTATATATATTGTCAACCCGATTCTATAACATAACCTTCACGAATAACTGTAATATGTTTTCTGTCTATGAAGAAATAACATAAAAAATGTGGTGCAAACTGCATAACCCGTGTAGCTTGTTATTATTAAGTGTGTACCACATTTTTCATGTTTTATTTTGAATAGATAGAAAAAATATGACAGTAATTAGGTCTTTCCACTTTTCGTGGAAAGACCTTTTGTTTTTCTTCTTCTGATTATTTTTGTTCTTCTGCCGTCTGAGATGCTTTTTTGTCCTACAACATATCGAATGGATTTTTCGGACAATGATGTTGTACAGTAATCGAGGTTTCAAAACTCACCCTGTGTGACCGAACACTTATTCTCAAAGGAGTTATCTTCCCACGTCCCCTTTTTCTTGTTATCGCTATATATCTAAAACCGTAAAAGATTTTAACAATCTGTTTTCACCAAAGTGTTCGTCTACTCTTAAACAATGATTTGTTCAATTTTGACTGGAGTGATCGGAAGACATCTTATGGGAGGTATTTCCCCTTGAAAATGTAAGAGAGGCGATATATTTGATCAATTCATGCGTTATAACTCGTAGAGGTCTACAGTCTTTTGATATGAAGTCCTTGGTCCATTTGAAGGAAATTGAGGTCAAGGTCAAAGGTCAAGGTCATGTTTTAAATTTTGAATTTTGCTTGTTATCGTTATTTAAAAGAAACTGTTACAGTAAATTATATGATGTGTTTGCGAAATAACGGTTTACAATAAGGTGCAACTGCAACCTAGTTAAGTCGAAGAGTTTTGGTTAACCTTTATAGGAGTTTTCTCCCCTTATGTATTTGAAATCAGTATTTCTCCACAACCATACAAGTGATTGACATGGGGTATGTTGATTTAAAATCACTGACCAATGACCTCAAAATTTAGGTCAAGGTCAAAAGTCAATTTGACGTTCTACATTTTGACCTTTGCTTAAAATTCTTTCTAGTTCATTATTAAACCTAAGTCTACTGCATAATTAGATATAGGAAGATGTGGTGTGAGTGCCAATGAGACAACTCTCCATACAAATAACAATTTAAAAAGTAAACCATTATAGGTTAAAGTACGGCCTTCAACACGGAGCCTTAGCTCACACCGAACAACAAGCTATAAAGGGCCCCAAAATTACTAGTGTAAAACCATTCAAACGGGAAAACCAACGGTCTAATCTATATAAACAAAACGAGAAACGAGAAACACGTTTATATTACATAAACAAACGACAACTACTGTACATCAGATTCCTGACTTAGGACAGGTGCAAACATTTGCAGCGGGATTAAACGTTTCAATGGATCCAAACCTTCTCCCTTTTTCTGAAACAATAGCATAACATCACAACAAAGAAAAACATACGATAAAATATCAATTGGCAGACTTAACTCAATCAAAAACGTATAAACCTATTAATCTTATTTTTTTTCATATCAGTTTGATTTAACACATTACATCAACACGGAGTGACATTTTCTAACATCGTTTTTTTAAATTTCATTCTTATTATCGAGGTGGAAAGAATTCAATTGTTCTCTGAAGAATTGGTTTTTAATTTCTTATAGTTTTATTCTGAATTCCATTTTAAACCGGCGTAAATCATGAAAAAATCGTTGATGACGTCACACTCACATGACAAAATTCTGTCTATGAGATGACAAACAAAACACAGTAAGCCAATCAGAAGACACGGTACGTCCAAAATTAAATTAATCGTATATAACCATATTGAACATATCAAACTTGCTGGTTGGTCTTTTTTATATACTAAGATATCTATATAATTATATAGATATATATAAATGTGGTCAATTTAATATCTATATATAACGTAAGAAAATAAATTTTGCTTTATAACGTTTAACTTAAACAAAAGCAAATTGTTTGCTTTTTATTACCACTTCCTATAAATGAAAACTGTGAAGAAGAAAATCTTACAAAAATCTGCTATATTTATATTGAAATAGCCCGTCAATATCCAAATTAATCCCTTCTGCAGTCCATCTGAGGCTATTTCCTGAATATCGTGAAATACTACTCTTTCCAAGTTGAAACCTTCTTATTTTAATACTGAAAGAAATGAAGTTTGAAAGTATATTGAAAGTATTAAACTTACTAAGTATTAAGTAGAAATATATGATATTTATGGGGTGCAAAACACTCATTACGACCAATTTTGAAAAGGCAAGTTTTTTTGTTTGACTGCAAGAAAAAAGTTGATACTTTCAAGATTATAGCTGATAAATCGATGATTAACGTTGAACAGTTCAAGATTTAACTTCGTGACACAGGACAGATAATAAGATAAAAAAATCTGCAAGTTTTTCAAGTTATATTTAATAATTTCCTTTATCACATATTTGTTATGAATATCTTAGGTTTAGCATATGCAATAACCTCAAAATTGCCCGAGTCAAAACCGAGTATATTGATATTGAGCCCTTCAAATGACGTCACGTCATTGCGTCTTTAACGACAATGGCGAACAATGACGCTGCAAAATTCTCGCATTTGTGTATTGCCATATTCTAAAATAAGTGGAAATGTGACAATGAATTTCTATTGAGTAAATGATAAAAACTAAATTTGAAAATGTTATAAAACTTTTGTGATTTCTTTTAAAGATTTACCTGTTTTGTTTGAACTTTTCCCCCTCTTTCCTGCAAAACTTAAATATGTGATAAATAGATTATAACATGTATTTTCTCCATATTGGCCCTGGTATCATCCCTCGACCCATAGCGGCCCTCGACTTAAGCCTCGAGGTCGATATGGGAGTCTCAGGATGATACCAGGGCCAATATGGAAAAGGGCATGTTATAATCTATACTTACTATTTACGGAGTTTTTCATAATTTGTAATATGAGAGAAAACGACAGACTAAAAACCGAAACATTTATATGCTGTTGTATAACTTACTTGTTCAGTTCATAGTTTACGTTAATGCCACTTCCAGTTTGTGTTGTAATCTTCATTGTTTTAACATTCTTGGAAACTAAATCAGCCGCCACAGTATTGACTTGAAGAACATAAATAATCAATTAAACTATTGTTGGGATATAATACAAAACATAAAATAAAAATAAAAATGCCAAAATTATTTAAAAAGACTATTAGGAAAAAAGCTAGCAGCAGCAACCCATTAAGTTGAAAACATTTTATTTATCGTTCTCTGTTTCTCATTTGAAAATGTTCTTTCAGCTCAAACACAATTTGAATTTTATTAAAAAACACATTGATCAAATAAAAATAAAACAAAACAGATTGATTTTTTTTTCGATCAAAGGTCTTTTGAACAATTAAGGCGGAAATCTAGGGACAATGACACACAAACTATACACTATAACACATGCACAAAATCGCCGATTCCTACAATAAATCTAAAAGATATTTGTGAACCATAAGTTTATAGAAATTAAAAATAATAATTACGGGGAATATATCAAAAGTCATAAAAAACGAGACATAGTCCCAGATAGACATGTTATCTCATTGTCAATCAAACCATATCTTCGTACTGACGAACACTAAAAAGGAAAAGATGAGTTTAATTTGCACATACCAATATTTATCCATTTTTGTGTTATCTGAAGTCTGATTCCTGGATTTCGTGCCTTGAGGCCTTTCGAAAAGATGAACAAACTGAATATAACTAAAAGCCTCATATTACTTTAGGGACGTTTTTGGTGAAATAAGATAAAAGTTTGATTTAAGGACTTTTTATACACGAAAATACTTCCTTCTTCCGCGTTAATAGTTTCCTGTCGTCGACAATTATAAATAGATATTTGGGTTTTGAAAAATGAAATTAAAAAAAAATGCTTTGACATGGTTACCCCGCCACATTCTGTATTAATGCACCTATCCAAAAACGGGGGCATTTGATTCAGTGGTAATCGTTTATTGTTGTATCACATATTTGTTTTTTGTCTATATTTTGCACTTTAATTAAGTCGTTAGTTTTCTAGTTTGAATTTTTTCATGTTTGTCATTTTGGTGCCTTTAATAGCTGATTAAGCGGTATGGAATTTGCTCATGTTTGAAGACTGTACGTTGACTTTTAATTGGTAATTTCTGTGTCATTTGGTATCTTGCGAAGAGTAGTCTCATTGGCAATCATACCATATCTTCTGTATCATATTTGAAAGAATCCATGTTCTTTGATTTCTTGTTTTACTGAGCTTTTCAAATGTCAATGTAGATGTGTATTATATAATTTGCCTATACATTTTTATATATTGATCAAAGTATATATTTATAAAAGCTTTGAGCGTATCACAAAAGTGATTGTAAAGGATCCGAGGGTCAGTTTGCTGTCTTTGTTCAAATTTATTAATTTTACTCACTATAATAATAATAATTTACTCTTGAAATGAATACCCGGCCAAGTCCACTTGTATTTGTAGTATTGGTATTTTTATCCATCTGATGAGTTAAGCCTTTTTCAACTGATTTTTATAGTTCGTTCAAGATTATGTTGTATTGTTTCACCACTGCCCCAGGTTAGGCGGAGGATTGGGATCCCGCTAGCATGTTTAACCCCGCCACATTCTGCATGTATATGCCTGTCCAAAGTCAGTAGCATGTAATTCAGTGATTGTCGTTTGTTGATGTGTTAAATATTTGTTTTTGGTTCATTCTTTGTACAAAAATTTGACCGTTAGTTTTCGCGTTTATATTATTTTACATTGTCATTTCGGTGCCTTCTATAGCTGAGTTATGCGGTATGGGCTTTGCTCATTGTTGAATGCCGTACGGTGAGCTATAGTTGTTAATGTCTGTGTCAATTGGTCTCTTGTGGAGAGTTGTCTCATTGGCAATCACACAACATCTTATTTCATATTAAACAATACTTCAAAAACATAAATAAAAAAGAAACAAACAGAATGACAAAAAATAAAAATACAATGTGTTGACCAGAACTCTTCGTTTATTCTGCAAATAAGTTGAATTAAAAGATAAATCTATAGAATAATTCTTTCAATGCAACACTTTTACTACAATATATGATGGATTTTATAATTGCTTTATACTAATTCGTATATTCTTACCAGCAGTCATCACTAATTCATTAATATCGCAAAGTTTAGCTTACTCTTTTAGCTCATCTGGCCCGAAGACTCGTCCGGCGTCGTCTGTTAACTTTTACAAAAATCTTCTCCTCTGAAATTACTCAGCCAAATTAAACCAAACTTGGCCACAATCATTATTGGGGTATTCAGTTTAAAAAATGTGTCCGGTGACCCGGCAAACCTACCAAGATGGTCGCAATGGCTAAAAATAGAACATAGGGGTAAAATGCAGTTTTTGATTCAATCTATAAAACACATATTCTTATAGATGTGAAAACCGATGGTTAAAAAATATTTTTCACCTATAATATGAAATTAAACTGATCTTGTAAATCTCAAATTGCACGAGTTCTGTTTATATCTATTGGTATATTTATATCGTTAAGATGACAGTCGGCAATCAACTCAATAGATATTTAAACGGCGTATAGACTAGAGCACACACGAACAAATGATACATTTTTCTCGAGCCCATGCCTTGCTTTTTTTTTTTAGTTCTTAAATAATTTAGAATAAATTTGTGCATGTTATAAATAACATATGAGAAATTGAGTTCAATCGGGAAACATAAAAATTACAGCCATTTCTCCTTCAAACATCTTCAGTAGACATTTTGCTACCTGTTTTAAGATTTCGGACTGTACCTATTTATCATGTTGATCAATTGAAACACATGAGCAAACAGGCTTGACTAGAACAACAATCAAACAAAACCGTATATTTATCTTCCTTTCAAAATATCTTACAAAGAACTGTAAAGATGGAAATCAATAGCTTATTTTTTTAAAACTAAGTAAATGCCGAATACGACACACATTGTTTAAATAGAAAATGTGATTTTAGGTGTGTGCTATTTAATATTATCCTTCAAAGATAATGGTAGTTTGCAAACATCACTTAGCATATATTTCAATGTGAAAAATGGTTAGAAATTACAACAATTTTAATATATATTTACAAAACTTTTAATTTGAAATACAACTGATTTTCTACCTCAGGAATAGATAAGCTTAGCTGTATTTGGCAAACATTTGGAATTTGTTGGTCCTCGATGCTCTTCGACATTGAACTTGTTTAGCCTATCTTAATTTTTTTTTATTCGAGCATCACTGATAAGTCTTTTGTAGACAAAACGCGTGTCTTGCGCAAAAACAAATTGAAATGCTTTTATCTATGACGAGTTTATATAGACCAAAAGCTTAATACTTTGTCAAAATGGCCGGTATTCAAGCACAAATTACACAGACATTTAGACACTGACGGGAAGTTTAAAACATGACTTATAGTTTGTTGGAAAAGTCCAACCAACACTTAACCGTAGTCATGTCAGATATTTACCAGAAGTAACTTGCATTTTATTTCCGTTTTTAATTTCGTGTTTTTATTAAGTTTTCTAACAATAACATATTTATATTTTGGTAAAGCAAGCAGTTGTGGCTAAATAGTTAGCGACTCTTTTCACAAAAAATCTTACGGTTAAAATTGATAGTAAGTTATACTGAAATGTGTATGACTTACGAGTATAATTACTCCTATGAATTTTTGTGAAACGGACCACAGATGTTCAGCCTAATTTCCATATCAGTTTCTTTTTCATTTCCAAGTAAGTGTCAATGATTACATGTCTGTGTTGTTTTATTCTAAATGTATGGTGAACATACCCACATGATAATGAAAAAAATGTTTCAAGTATTTTAAAACATGATTAAGGTTGTAGTTTAAGTTTGTCTTTTGTTTTAAATATATTCGTATGAAAAAATCAAAATGGCCGCACGACATAATGTGCAATGTGCGTAGCACATATAATGAAGAACACTGTTTACTAACCGATCAAGTCAAAAATTGTTTTGCAAATAAAAGGTATCATGTGGTTACGTTTTAAATAAATCTAGGTTATGAATTGTTTATAATATTATCCTTAAGCATCGATGATAAACAAATCAACAATTGGAAGTAAGTATGTAAAAGGTTAAAGATTTTTCATATGAGTCATGTTGACCAAGTTTTTGTTATCTTGCTTTCCGTGTTGTATAAAAGTATGACATGCAATCAAATAATTCTTAATACACTTGATTTAAAAAAATGTAAAGACAAACAGACAAAACGTTGGTTGTTTAGAACTAAGTAAATATCAAATATCAAATGTTAAAACGATTTCAAACTAGTAAATCATGCAATTAAATTTTCTGTTATTGAATATAATCGATCAGATTTAAAACGTAGTAAGGAAATTCGAGCAAGGACATTCACGTCACCTGACGTAATTATAAACTTGTGTATTTAAACATAAATACAGAAATTAAATAACGACTACAAATATATATTTGTGTTTGGATGTCAGTAGTTACAATGCACTGAAAAAAAGTGTAGTAATGGTAGTAAACAAATATAACTTTACATTTATATCAATGTGTAAACAGGCAAGAGCTTACAACTATTTTGAAATCAATCGTGGCTGGAATTATGATTAATAAAAACGAAATTAAATCGATGCAAGATAACAGTAAAGATCATGTTATAAGGCGTTGGCATTTTAAGGTAGATTCATGGTATACCGCCATCTTGAAATGTACTATCGCAGTACACAATCAGTCTAGTGATGTGCAATTTGATTGGTTAGACTGTTTATTTAAACTTGCTGATTTATTGCATTGTTCAAAATATTTGAATAAATACCAAACATTTGTATTTTAGAATCATCTTTTTCAACTAAGTTTCTTAAGGGTTAGTAACTCTTTAAGTATAAACATCATTCTCGACTGATAGGATAAGAGCATCATTGAATCTTCAGTTTGGCAAATTATAAGAAAATTCTATCCCAGAAAACCTATACCGATGATAACAAATGATATCTAGAAAGCAAATATTCCAAAAGGTGCAGTGTAGACTTCGTTCAAATGGCAGCCATGTATCAGTTTTTGAAATTTTCAGAGAATTCCGGTACAGAAAACCTTACAAAGTTACTCCCATATATAATCACATTTTCAAAATATTCATAGATTTCACAATCCTTGCTATATTTTATATCTTGATCTAGTTAGTCTTTTCACAAAAACAATCTTTTTGTAACGGAGACCATTGTTTTATTACCAAGTTCATTTCAACATGAATGCATATCTGCTGTGTCGAAACACTTACTATAACGATATTAGTTTCATTATATTTTCATTATATATACAATACAAAGATGGGGTATGATTGCCAATAAGACAACTATCCACCAAATGACAAATAAAGTTGATAACAGTATGTTATATTTTCTATAAAAATCAAATTTCAGAATTTTTACAATTAACAACTGCAATTGTCTTCAATTTTCCAGTTTTCAGCGGGTTTTTTCTCTAAATAATACACATTTCCCCTCCAAATAACTTTAATATGAATACTAATAACTAGAGGACTACTTAAACACTTATACACTAATAAGATAAAGTGCCCTGTCTTCACCAAGCTATAAGTAAAAAAAAATTAACTATGAATAACTTTTTTTCTTCTTTTCCAAAGTGATGTACTTTTTCTCTAAAAAACACATATTTCACCCCAACATAACCTTTTCCTCAAATTGTATTAATGCAGATTTTTAATTTGTTGTTAGTACAAGTTTATATTCTAATTTGCACTAAATTAAACACTTGCGTTGCAATTAGTTGCAGGTTGAGAGATTTTAGAGCTAAATTGACTAGGCTATAAATTTAGAGTTTAAAAAGGCTTATCCTTGTACGTATGAATCATGATTCTCAGGGTTTAATATAATAATTCAGGACAGTAAAAAAAGTAATACTGTACCAATCAAATAATACAATATACACACCACTCACAAAAATGTGCAAAGAAATTTAATAGTTAAGATAGCAAGACAACAACTTTTTACGAACAAAGTAAATATCAAATATTGTACACATTATCTCAACAAAAAATTTGATGAACGATTTCAAAACAGAATATTATTCATTTAAGATTCGTGCTATTTAATGTTATTGATCAAAGATTTAATGTTATAAATTATTTCATGCAAGAACATTTATATGTCAGCTGACACCTGGTAATTTTAAATTCATATATTTATCGTCGCATTTAAATATAACGACTATAAGGTATGTGTTTTATCTCAATAGTTACAAGGCGCTGAAAGTATATTAATGTTGGTTAACAAACATCACTTATTTTAATGTGAAAACAGGTAAGAACTTACAAGTTTTTTTAAAATCAACTAAAATTCATATTTCGATACCATGTATGGTTATTCTTTATATACTGCAACTCCTATAAACGTCCCAAATGAAATATTTAGGGTAAACACCATCATTTTTTTTTAATTTGGAGCGGACGACGAAAATGTCCGAGAGCCTGTTTGTTTTATTGACGTCATAAATGAAACTCTTAGGAAACGCATTGCCAACGTCATAAACAAGGCGATATACATTAAGTGACCATTTCTTATATGAATATACGACCTATGCAATTTGACTGCGCAAATACCATAGCTGCATTATATATGTAACTAATGGCAACATAAGTTAATCAAAATTATTAATTTTAAGTAGATGGCATATAAAAAAATTTGAAGTCTCTGAAGCAGTTATCGCGAAAACTCGCAAAAAATGTACTTATGACTTGAGAAGTTGTCAAACGGTCGGTATTAATTATGCCCCCTCCCCCTCCCCCCTAAAAAAAAAAAACAAACAAACATGAGAAATTTAAATATTGACGTAGAAATTCGTTACATGAAACTTAAGCAAATAAGTCAAATATAAATTATATATAGGATTGTAAAATTAATTCTGTATTCCTTGCTGTAGTTTATAAGTTTAACGTGATTTTTATTATTTCATTCTCAAATATTAATCTTTTTATGAACGAGGACATCGTATTGTTGACGTAGTTTATATCAACTGTTGTAAACGATACACCATTTATAAGTTCCTCTCGATCCTCGATATCACTTTTATTTAATTTTCAGCAAATTAAGGTGTCACATAACACTACAGTGAGATAACTCCGTAAAATCAGCTAAACGTTTTAATAACGTTGGGTTGTTAAGGAAAAATTAAGCTTCTCAATGATCAAAATTAGTGTTTGTTAAACTGCTATATAACCAGTGTATTTTTTCTGATAAATTGATTGGTTCAAATGTTTTGAAATTTTTATATTTTTGTCAAAGGGTCAAAGTAAATACTTTGTCAAAATTTTATGAAAATCAAACGAGCCAAATTAATTTTAGTGAAGGTGTTGGGTACCACATTAAAACACGATTGGGTGTTGCTTGGATAAGTTCAGCAATTTACCGTAGTAGCAAGTGTCCAGAATACGTATTTTAAAAATGAAAAAAAAATACATTTTATTAATTTTTATCTATCGAGAATGACCAAGTACACAAGTGTAACGTCACACAGTCTTTACGTTACAATATCTAAAATAATTTACGTTACTGCATTGTGTTCGCGCCGGAATAACAACATTCTAGGGGCCGCAAAAAAAAAATTTCTATGCACAATACATTCTCAAATTCGAATAAGAAATTTCAAATCCAAAATATCTGGATTGTTGAAAATTAAAGTCTGTTATGTATAGAAAATAACTTATGTCGCTGTATAGTGGTAATTCAGTTTGACACTTTACCACTTAATAAACATTTACTGTTAATAAAAATGGCGGTGATTAACGATTTACATCTATCTTTTATCATTACCGTTACATTCCTTGTTGTCAATTCATTCAACGAAACCTCTGTGCGCTTTGTTCTTTATGGTATTGTCATGAGCTTTTAAGATAACTCAGTTATTGTCTAATCTTCTTATTGCAGATTCAGTTCATCGTTGAGCAACACGCAAAGTTGATCGTGTTCTCATTTTCATGATAATAAGCCTGTTTAGCACTGATAATGAGTGTGTAGTCGACTCCTTTAACAATCCGGACAGAAGGTAGTCTATCTTTGATTAAACTGCGGGGGATCCATGTCCGCGGATGATTTTGTCTTCCACAAACTGCCAATGGAAATCTGCTTCTTTTGAAACTGAAATTTCAATCATATTCCGGTCGTTGATTAGATGCGCAAGTTTCAAGCCTTGTTGATACATGTACTCGTTTTCAAGTATAAATTTCAGAACGGCTATTTTCGGTACTTAACATACCCTTACCTTAATGTCGTATGTTATTACACGACGGGTGCCACACGTGGAGCAGGATCTGCTAACCCTTCCGGAGCACCTGAGATCACCCCTAGTTTTTGGTGGGGTTCGTGTTGCATATTCTTTAGTTTTCTATGTTGTGTCATGTGTACTATTGTTTGTCTGTTTGTCTTTTTCATTTTTAGCCATGGCGTTGTCAGTTTATTTTCGATTTATGAGTTTGACTGTCCCTCTGGTATCTGTCGTCCCTCTTTTATTACCGGTGTCGCCGACACATTATTTTACAATGTTTACATTTACGGATTGGAATGATTTGGTAGAATATGATGCATTTTTATGCTCTCTGTTTTCGTGTACTTCTTTGACTGATCAACCCTTTGTTATGTGTATATAAAAAAAGAAGATGTGGCATGATCGCCAATGAGACAACTCTACACAAGAGACCAAATGACATAGAAATTAACAACTATAGGTCACCGTAGGGACTTCAACAATGAGCAAAGCATTAATTCATAAATCATCAATGTTCTGCATACATATTTGTTAAAACATTGCAAAAGTCGTCGTTGCACTCGAATAATCATATGTGTGATATACATTTCATCAAGCTTTCAACAATAACAAACAACCACACTGTATCGTAAGGTATGTTAAGTTTCAGAGACTTTTAAATGTCTTTCATTTTTATTATAAAAACCTTTTTAAAATCGGTATATTTTATGCGCTTTTATTTATTAACTTGATTGCATCCAAACACACGTTAAACATGATAACATCTTTTTAGTTTTAATTACGTTTGTAGTCATACAAATAATACTCGAAAGTGGTCTATTATGCAGTGTGAAATGGAAAAAATGTTTAGGGTATATGATAGATTTTTTTCTTAATTAACCGACGTTATATGAAATATAATGCAGTTTCGTCATTTTCATGGATATTTTCTATTAATGAGTCTATGTTTACATGATGAACTAACTTTAATTTGAGAGTATCAGCTAGAGGTACTTCTAGCAGCAACAGCCACTATGGCAATTCGGTCACTACTAAACCTATATATACAAATTATATCCTTCAAAGTTGTAACGTTTGACATAATATATCATCATTTAGTTTTTGCCAAAAAAAACAACACAAGAAAAATAAAAAAACATGTCCCATTTGAACAAAGATATTTTTATGAAATCCTGTTTCAACGGTAGAAAATATTTTTCCAACCCGGCTTTGGTAATGAGAATGAAATGAAAACCGAGGGTGTATTCAGAAACCAAAGCGTAGCCATTAATATCGTTTACCCATTTCCGATCTAATGCTATACCTCCACCGTTAATTAAACATATTTAGATACAACCTAAACAAGTGACTAAATAGTGAAAAATCTAACTATAAAAATATACATTAAAATGAATTTAATCACTGAGAATTGCTTATTTTGTTGTCTATTAACAATAGTGATATGGATGAGTCAATAGTTTATAATGGGCGTCTGTGAATAACGCCAATATCATAAGCATTTATATGCTTCAATTAATCTTGCGGCAAAAATCACAAAAAGGTGGTCAAGACCAACAAGAAGTTAGCTTTTATTATAGTCATGCAAACGATGTTTCTCTCATTACTCTCTGTCCTACGCAGTACCAAGTCTATATTTTAAATCTATATTGAATGTAACATAGTTTTTATATATTTGAACCGCCATGACATTTCCAGGCTTATGGTCGTATAATGTTATTGTGAGAAAAACTATATAAAAACAATATGTATATCTTATTATCGGACATATACTCGTTTATTTCTATACTGAATCTATTAATTTGGATCTTTTTACATTGCATATGAAAGGTATATTTTTTAAAGCCCCAAAGCGAAGATGGGACATTCTGTTTATGTTACCATTTAAAATATCTGTTTTGAAACACGAATTGTTTTAAAAAGAACTCTTTTCTTCCGTTTGCTTTGGTGCATTGTAATTCATATTTTTAATGAATATTGTGTATACGCATACATTCTTATAATTAATCAACCTCACTGTATACACATTTCATTCATTTTAACGATTTTAAGGGTTGCCAGTAATGAATTTAATATAAGATTAACTCTTTTTCGAGTAGTTTATTTTGTGATAATTATTTTTGGCAATCTTTTTACGATTTTAACTGATTTTAAAAGTTTATTCTTATGTTGTATTGCACATGTTATGGGGAGGGTTTGACAACATTAATTTTTTTAACGTGTAATTTGATCCCCTTACTTAATATTGCATGCACAAAATATCAAGAAATAAATTGGGAAAGTGTTTTAAAAAAATTTGCAAGTTATACACTGTTTACACTAGGGACTATATTTGTAGAGAACGAAAATCAAAGGACGATAACTGTGTCCTTTGACCAGTATGTATCGTTAACATCAGATTTAAAAACTTTTGATAATTATTAAACACAATTCTGAAGGTTGAAATTCACCTAATAGCTTTGATCATTACTGTGATCACATTGTGCTCGGAAATAAAATCAGCATTCAAAGCTAAGATGTGAAATTAAGATGTGAAATGATTTCTTAAAGGATAAACTAAGATATATTCTAGGGCTTGTATATATATGTGGTTTTATATTAAATCATTGTGAACCTTGTGAAATACAAGCGCTAAAATATTTTAAGACAACATATGTGTCGGGATGTATAAGTACCGGGCCACGTCCTCTTGTATTTTTGTCCATCTGATGCTCTTTTCAACTGATTTTTATAGTTCGTTCTTATGTTGTACTGGTATACCACTGTCCCATGTTCGGGAGAGGGTTGGGATCCCGCTAACATGTTTAACCCCGCTGCATTATTTATGTATGTGCCTGTCCCAAGTCAGTCTGTAATTCAGTGGTTGTCGTTTGTTTATTTGTTACATATTTGTTTTTTCTTTCATTTGTTTTTTACATAAATAAGGACGTTAGTTTTCTCGTTTGAATTGTTTTACATTGTCTTATCGGGGCCTTTTATAGCTGACTATGCGGTACGGGCTTTGCTCATTGTTGAAGGCCGTACGGTGACCTATAGTTGTTAATGTCTGTGTCATTTGGTCTTTTGTGGATAGTTGTCTCATTGGCAATCATACCACATCTTCTTTTTTATATATGTTAATTGTTGTCAAGCAATAATAATAACTATTCAAAATCCGAAAGTGAAAAGTATTTATATCCAACATAAAATATAAACTTAAACATTTAACATGTTAAAATAACAATTTTTATAAGTATTACATGTTAATTGAATATAGATTTATTGCAGACCTAAATTGTTAGCAAACTTGGAAAACTCATATTGCTGGAATGCAGGCCATTTAAACGTTTAGTTTTAAGGGAGGTAAAATAAGTATTAGTTAATTTGGTTTATTATGCAAAAATGAAGGTGTTATATTGATTCCTTTTTAGTAGGGTGCCCAGTCAACGAATTTGATCGATTTAGGTTAACGGAATAACACACGACTGTAATTTATATCATCGGAAAGAGGATAACAAGTCTCATCTAAATATTGATGTCGTCGTTGTCTACATATGTCAACATTTTCTTAGATTTAGTTCAATGGTCAGAGTTAAAATTTCAGAGAAAAGCAGTCACGATAGGCAGCTGGCCACCCCTATATCCTTTTATAGCAAAATAAATTCAAATAGTTCAAAGTTTTATAACTATAGTTTCTATATTTAGGACTAATTTGACGTTTGTGTTGTCAAATATGGTTCGAGATTGATGTTTTTACTTATAGGGTGAACATTTTCAAATTTCATTCAGCTGTTAAATAACAGTGACCTTGACCTATTAAAATTTCCAAATTCAGAATTTTTACATGAGGTTCGATACAAGTGATCTCTAGAGAAGTTTTTTTTAGATACTAACATTTATAAGTTGCACTCCCGAAATGTTATTTTCCTTCTTTTGATAGAAGGTGTCGGTAATGATTTTCTGATACTGTGGATTTATTATTATTCCTTGGATACCAATTTTCGTGGTTTTCGTTGGCACAGGTGAACCATGAATTCAAATGTTCAACGATTTGCACTTTTTCTATAGATTTTGTATGCAGAGATTTGCAAAACCACGAAATCAAATACCCACGAAAATTGATACCCACGAAAATAAATGAATCCACAGTAAATATCAAACTTTCTTTTCGTCAGTGTGGAAGCACATCAAATTGTAATTTATTCATAAACTGGTGTAATATTAACTCAGAATGGATCGAATTAGCAGGTCTGAGTAAATCTTTGCTTTATAGAAATGAGAAAAAACTGCAAACGGCGAACAGGGTGGGGGATGGGGTTGGGGTTCTATTAAAGTTATGAAAACAAAATGACAAATAAAAACAGGTTAATCATCTTAATCAATCTTAACCCTCTGCTGTTGTTTTTTATTTAGTCGGGTTGTTGTCTCTTTGACACATTCCCCATTTCCATTCTCAATTTTATAGGTTAATCATCTTACACACTTACATCAAGTGTAATGTATATGACTTATTTGGCATACATTGGCGTACGATTGACATGAAGCTAACAATTATCTACAAAAAGATGGTTATGTACAGCATCGATGTATTCTACAAACACTTGTACACAACATCAATATGATTAAAATATAGATCTCTGATTTCGTTATTATGTGCTTACATATACGAGCACGCGAGTTAATATAGATCAGAATTTTACTCAGATTGAAACAACAGCTAGTAGTAGCTATTATGTTTTATTGTCTATTGTTAAGTTAGAAGCCCATCGACCAGGTTTAGGTTAGAGAGCGGCTTATTTATTTTTTTTCAAAATCGTATTCGACGCAAGTCACAGAATGCAGAACATACAGAAAGAATACTATCTGATGGTAGCGGCGGCTACACCATAAACTATTTGTTTAGCTTCATATTTGACAGGGCAGACAGAGGATTTGGAAGATTAATACTTTGTATATAGAAGTTTCCGTCTGTCAACTAATTCTTGTCCTTGACCTCATTTGCATTGTTAAGTGACTGCTAAAACATTGTAAAGCTTTTTTCGTCATGTGAATGACTCACTTATCATGAGTTCTAGGATAACTATATCACGGTAGGTATAGTGTCCGGCTATGGTCCATATATAGTTATCAAAAGTACCAGGATTATAATTTTTATACGCCAGACGCGCGTTTCGTCTACATAAGACTCATCAGTGACGCTCAGATCAAAATAGTTAAAAAGCCAAACAAATACAAAGTTGAAGAGCATTGAGGACCCAAAATTCCCTAAAATGGGGCCAAATACGGCTAAGGTAATTTACTCCTGGGGTAAGAAAATCCTTAGTTTTTCGAAAAATTCAAAAGTTTTGTAAACAGAAATTTTTTTCGAGTGATTTGGTCCATTTTTTTTCGAGTGTGGTTCGGGCTTTTTCGAGTGATAAAACATGCGATAAGTTCAATTAACGGATATTTCGTAATTATAACAGTTTTAAACATTACTACGCATCTTATATTGAATACTATATATGTTTTGATCAACAAAGAAGCTCAATTTCCTTTGTATTTTAAAAAATAAATCAGTGTTTGTTATTGTCCGGGTTTTTTCGAGAGCAAGTGTGAATTCGTCCTGGTTTTTAGACAAATGGTCCGGATTTTGTTACAGAAAATTGAAGGTATTCTAGGCTTTAAAAAAATACTTTTTTTTAGTTCAAAGCTGTAATTAAATGAAGGACAATATCATATATTTCCAATAAGTCATCAAAAACATATCAAAATGAATCTTTTTTCAATTTAATGCAAATATTCTGTTTGGAGAGCGTTATACACTTATTTTCCAGTGTTCATTTAGAAATAACTAGATCCTTAACAAAACGGTGTCTAGAACATTATGCAGGGATCTCATACTATTTTAACTTCATTTTATGTTACTTTTGATTTTACAGTTAATGATATTTCTTGTGGTGAACTCCGGAGATTTATTAATAATAGAAACATATTAATAAAAAAACATAAAACACACACACACTTAATCCATCCCATTTTTATTGTCATTAAACACAAAATTTGAATAAAATTTCAGATAAAATCAACAATGATATAAATACATGTAGTTTATTAGCCTAAATATGATCCTTTAACAATGATAGACAAATACAAAATGTGTATATTATATGCTAGCACCAGCTAGATTGTCCAGTGTTTCGAACGACACCAGGATCACCATTTTAATGTCTCGATTAATAATCAAATGTTCTACTTTTAAGACCTTTTTCTTTTACTGAAAGGAACTTATCATGGTGTTTAGTTGCTGTATAGCCAATTATTATATTTGTGTAATCAGACTCCTGCTCACAGTTGTAGCATTTAGTCGTTTTCGGTTTTCATTTCTTTAACAATAAAATAAATAATACAAGATACAAGACAAATAGATAATGAAATATCTAAGATGTATACTTTTTTAAGAACATACACCTCATCTTATACAATATATGCATGTACATCTCAATTCGAACAGTCTATGCTTATGTTATGGACCATATTCGTATCAGGACCATACGCGTATAGTCACGACCATACGCGTATGGTCACGACCATATGCGTATTTTCATATGGTCAAACTGTACGCGTATGGTCGGACCATATGATAGATAAAGGAAGATGTGATATAAAGATAAACCGTTATAGTCCAAGGTACGGCCTTCAACACGGGGCCTTGGCTCACACCGAACAACAAGCTATGAAGAGCCCCTAAAATAACTAGTTCAAAACATTCAAACGGGAAAAATAACGGTTCAGGGTGGGATTGGATAGAACAAAAAAGCGAAAGATATAGTTATGTTACTTGGCGAAAATTAATTGTTTTGGCGAAAGAGGTGGCGAAAAAATAAGCGTCCAAGGGGAAACCCAATTTGGAACCATATAGGTTTATCTTCTCATATATGTTATGATGGTATGATACTAAACCCCTAACGGGAAGGATTGTGCCTAATATTCATATGATGAAGACATAATCTTTCAATCAGTTTAATTGAAGTCTGGAGCTGGCATGTCAGTTAACTGCTAGTAGTTTGTTGTTATTTATGCATTATTGTCATTTTGTTTATTTTGTTTGGTTACATGTGGTCGAGTCCATATCTCAGATACTACAAGTTGTGGGTAAAATATATTTTGTGTATGGAATGGTAGCAATGTGCACATGTCTTTGTGGCAGAGTTTATCTGACCTTACCTTAATCATATGGAACATTGATAATGTTAACATGGTTAATTTGAAGTAAAACTTGTTGTATAATTTAAAAACAAGGAGTTGTGGAAGTAAGCAAGTACAAATGTATAGTTCAACATTGAGAAAATCCCATATCGTATGGTCGGCTATAAAATATGTGAAAAATTTGAAACAATTCATTTGAGAAAACTAACATGACTGAGCAATTTAACAAAAATAAATCTGCAAGACATGAACCAACGACAACCACTCACATCTTACATTATTTTACAATCAATCTTCAATGTAAAAATGCTGTTTAATACAAATGTATTTATGAAAAAACACAATCAAATCGATGCACTTTAATTGCCAACAAAAACAATGAACTTGCTGGAAAATATACAGGTAGACATTCTTTATGATATTTGAACATGTTGAATGATCTATAATAATTTTGAAATGAGTTCTTAGTTAAATATCATTGTAGAATTTTTGTAACAATCATTCATAAGGTGTAAAACACGTTTTTGTGTCTGATTGATCTCTGCTGTCAAACGTTAGAAATCCGATACCTGAAACTATTCAACAATTGAAGGCATGACTATTTTGTTCTGTTTATGGATTGGGGCCGTTAAGCTGTGTGTAGGAAGTGGCTGTTTCGAGGTATTGGTTTCCAAATAAACCTGGTGGCTTATGCATCATTGAACAAGTCCCGATCTATCCCTTTAAATCGTAAATGCAAATGGTCCTTCCACTGCATATACACCTGATCATAAGAACACATTGCCTCAATTCCCGCTGTTTCTGCCAAAATTGGCAATGGTAAGCGCATTACATTATGTATTATATAAGTTCAGGTGATTTATGTCATTAGAACATTTTTCGAAAATGTTTCCCTATTATGCGAAATAAAATTGAGAATGAAAATGGAGAATGTGTCAAAGCGACAACAACCCGACCATAGAGCAGACAAGAGCCGAAGGCCACCCATGGGTCTTCAATGTAGCGAGAAACTCCTGCACCCGGAGGCGTCCTTCAGCTGGCCCCTAAATAAATAGGTATACTAGGTCAGTAATAATGGACGTCATACTAAACTCCGAATTACACACTAGAAACTAAATTCAAAACTCTTACAAGACTAGAGGCTCCTGACTTGAGACAGGCGCAAAATTGCCGCGCGTTTAACATGTTTTTTGAGATCTCAACCCTCCCCCTATACCTCGGGTCAATGCAGAAAAAAAAACGCACAACCATACGCACAGTAAAACTCAGTTTAAGAGACGTCCGAGTCCGATATCAGAATATGTAACAAAATAAAATAAACAAAATGATAATAATGAATAATACATAAATAACAACTGACTACTAGCAGTTACTGGCATGCCAGCTCCAAACCTCAATTAAACTGATTGAAAGATTATGTCTTAATCATATGAATATGAGGCACAATCCCTCCTGTTAGAAGTTTAGTATTATACCATCTTGAAACATAAACATAAACATAAACATAAAGAACTTAACCCGTCTCATGCCAACAACTGGTTTAATAATAAATGTGATTAATTCCAATGCAAAGACCCTATACATGAATCAATATTAAAGCCAAAATATGCAATCCTTAATGACCTGACAACAGTATCTGTTGAAAGTGAAAGGCCAATGTGCCATAGACTAAATTCTTGCATGTGCATCCTTTCCTAGTGTAATACTAGTGTTTCTGAAAATTGTACTGGATTATCATTACTTTCATTGTCAGTATTTGAAACATTTGAATTAGGAATCAGTGTTTCAGTTTGAAAAGGGTTGAACTTTGAAGTCCCTGACAACTGGTCAGAATATGCATGAGCTTAGAAAAGGAATATCATTAATAGGTAAATCCACCCTAAATCTGAATTGTCTGTATTTCCCATTAACTCCCAAAGACTCTGAGTCTTTTTCTGTTGCGATTACTTCTTTTATGTTATTCCAAAGTCATCTATCAATGGGAAAGCTGAAAGAAAACATTAACTATATTAAATGCATAATATAGAACTTCAACATCCAATACGTATCATTTGTACATTATACACATATAAATGCCATATCCACTTCTCTCCTATACCATTTATACTCAATACATTTAAATTCATTAATAAAAAGTGCCTTGTACCCCTATCATAAATAAATGCTAACTCAAGTACAACAAAACTATCTAAGTGCCATATGCACTGCTTAGCAAAGCACAATCTTTACTAGAGTATCATAAATCCACCGAAAGGTCATATGCACTCATCTTAATTATATCATTTATCCAAGTACAATACATTGGAATACGGGTCATATGCACTGCTCACTAAAAGGCCATTTTGAATTGTTAATCATAAAATTCTATTAAGTGCAATCTACACATTTTAAGTACGTAATGTACAAAAGGTTTATACAAGTGTCATATGCACTATTGGATTCTGTTTGTTTGTTATATCTTTTTGATACATGTATTTCGGTTCTGTTATCAGTATTTATTGCCACCAACATTTTATATGATTAGTATTGTAAAACAATTGCTTTCATGAACCCCAGTAAACTGTTTTAATGACCGTTAAAATAAATGCATGTTGTAGATATTACTTAACAACTCTGAACACAGCACACTAAAACACTGCTCCAACATACATTCCATTAGGGTTATATTTTTTTCATGGATAAATACCCCATATCTCTTGGATTTCTAATATGTTTCATATTGTTAATGTACAAACTATTTTTTTTTCAAAATGTTGTTCTGTATCACTGTTCAGAATGGATCTTGAATATACTGTGTAGTACTGTAATCAGTTACTTTGCAAACATGAAAGTATTTGTAAAAAAAAAATTTCGGATCGCGAAACAACGGGTAACTCTTTATGATGATTGCAAAAAGCATTTTGACAGATCAATAGCCACTTATTCGTTATTGTGAAAATCAACGAAAACGATATTTTTTTTAAATAGATGATTAATTTTACTTTAATTGTAATAATAATTTATGTTTCAGCAAATACTTAATAGTTCGGCAAAGGAAGTTCAAAAGAAAACAAAAACATGAACAACATCAAACATTGCATATATTTTGCAATGCATCATATAAACAATTGTAAAGTACATGAATTAAAACTTATCGAAAGTCCTTTTTCGCTGAACTTGTACATATTTTTTTTTGGGGGGGGGGGGGGGCAACTGAAGCCCCTCTTCGAGTGTGGGATTTTCTGACTGTGTTGAGGACTAGATTGTCTTTTTGACACATTCCTCGTTGCAATCCTCAATTTGTTCTAAAGTTGACTCGAAAGTCTGGAAGTTGATTAGGAGGCAATTACTCCCATAGATAGCAACTTTACAAAATCCTTCTTATGTTGTGCTGTTTCATATCAGCCAATACTGTTGATTTTCCTTGTTTACTATCGTAAAACAAAAATAGTGGTGAAATGCAATGAGAACTGTGTAAAATTATTCACCATTTTCAGTGGTGCAGTTGTCTTCATATCATTGAATTTGTGAGTTTATATTTCCATCTGAAAAGTGTTATCAACTGTATCCAATATTTCCTGTTTTGTAAAACTATCCTATTTTCGAGTGTTTCAACTGTTGCACAAGTCCTGTTCAGCAATTACACAAATGTTTATCTATCCTGTTGATTAGTCTAGTTACGGCACTTTCTTGTTAAATCGACTTCTGTAACGTTATTTTAGTTATGTTACAGTCTTTGAAATTAATGTAAACACTAGTTTTAACCAGTGCATCTGTATTGCGTAATGAAATTAATAACTATCACTATATAATTTCTAACATTTATGAGTAATTGTCTGAAATCTGTTTTGCTGTTTATGTATCAGTTAATTTCAGTTTTGTGTTAAACGCAAATGATAATGAAAAGGAGATTCGAAAAATTATGGTTTTACTGAAAGTTCATCTTTTGTATACATAAAATTTTATTCGAATAAGGATGTAATATATTTTCCCACTGGTTGCACAACATTTTTCGCAATTTGTATTATACACGCAGTTATTGAAACTGTTTTATGACCTATCCTTTGAAATGGCCAACAAAGGCCTTTGTGAACATGATTTAGATAACTGAACAATATGCAATGTTTATCCTTCTTTTAAGGGGCAATCGGTATGAGGTGAAAAAGTAAAATCACAACATACTTTTCGCCAAGGTAAATTCAAAACGGAAAGTCTCTAATCAAATGCAAAATCAAACGATAAAACACATCAAACGAATGAACAACAACTGTCATATTCCTGACTTGGCACAGGCATTTTCAAGTGTAGAAAATGGTGGATTGGTTTTATAGCGATAAACCTCTTACTAGTATGACAGTCGCATCACATTTCATCGTATTTAAATGATGCGTGAAAAAACCCAGACATGATAGGTAAATTTGTCAAAATACGGGTATAGCAGTCACCACTGTGTCAAAATCTTAATTAGAAAAAAAACCAGAGAAATATTTAACAAAATAGCACAAAAAGCATCTCGCATATTAAACAACCATATTCATTGCAAAACGTTGCGTGTTTGGCTTCAGAATGTTAACGTTCATATAAAATAATTTTGTCGTTCAAAGTATTTTCAAAACTATAATTTCACACGGAAAATGGGTGTATACAGGGTTGAAAAATCAAAAGTTTTGTGACTACTAATTTCAGAGAAAGACAGATTTTCAAAGCATTATTCAATTATTGAGAAAAGTGAAATAGTGAAATAAAACAACAAGTATGGTCAGTATTGTCAAATTTTGTTAAAAATAAGTTTAAAAACATCCATGATATATTATTCACTCGCATGCGAATAGTTTTACCTCTTTAAATCCGCATTCACGAGACTTTCTATTCAACCCTTAAGCTAGAGATGGATTAAACATAAATTATACGTGTTCAGTTATTAAAAGGAAAAGATTGGCAACATTGACAATGAAACAAAGGTAAGAAATTTGATTGAATGATTCGATCTATAAAAACATATTCTAATAGATGTGAAATCCGATGGTGAAACAATATTTTTCACGTATAATATGAAATTAAACTGATCTTGAAAAATCCATTTGCAAGAGTTCTGTTTATATATAAAGGTATATTTATATCGGTAAGATGACTGTCTGCAATCAACTCAATAGATATATAAACGGCGTATAGACAAGAGCACACACAAAAAATGATACATATTATCGAGGCCATGCCTTGCTAATTGTGTGTTTTTTTAGTTCTTATATAATTTAGATATAAATTTGTGCATGTTATAAATCAAATATGAGAAATTGAGTTCAATTGGAAAACATAAATTTACAGCCATTTCCCCTTCAAAAATCTTCGGTAGACATTTTGCTACCTGTTTTAAGATTTCGGATTTAACCTATGTATCATGTTGATCAAGTTGAAACACATGAACAGTCAGGCTTGAATAGAACAACAATCAAACAAAATCGTATATTTATCTTCCTTTCATCATAACTTACAAAGAACTTTTAAGATAAAAATCAATAACTTATTTTTTTAAAACTAAGTTAATGTTGAATACGACACACATTGTTTAAATGGAAAATGCGATTTTTGGTGTGTTCTATTAAATATTATACTTCAAATATAATGGTAGTTTGTAAACATCACTTAGCATATATTTCAATGTGAAAAAAGGTAAGAACTTACAACTATTTTAAAATCAATCTTGTCTGGAATCACGATGTTAAGTGAAAATGTAATTAATGAAAACGTAGGTACTTAATGCAAGTTGACAATCAAAATTATACTTAAAAGAGTTGGCAAAAAACCCAGTTGATGTCTCTAAAGCATTTAACCCACACGAAGAAACATTGATATGATCATAAGTACAAAACTTTTAATTCGAAATACAAATAATTTTCTACCTCAGGAATAGATAACCTTAGCTATATTTGTCAAAACATTTTGAATTTTTTGGTCCTCAATGCTCCTCGACATTGAACTTTATTTGGCCTTATATAACTTTTTTTTTAAAACGAGCATCACTGATAAGTCTTTTGTAGACAAAACGCGCCTCTTGCACTAAAAAAAAATTGAAATCCTTTTTTCTATGATGAGTTTATATAGAACAAAAGGTTTAAAAGTTAACAAAGTGGCTGGTTTTCACGAACAAATTACGCAGACATTAAGACACTGACGGGTAATTTCGGTACAGACCGCTTTATCAAGTTACACTCATAGTCACTATTTCAGACTAGAATTTTACATTCCTTCCTTCAGTTTATGTCTTGAGCTAATACACTTTTTACAAATGTAGCTATCCTGTTTGTTAAGCAACACATCTTCTTATTTCATAAATACATATATCAATACGAACAAATAATCTGTTGTTAACGAAACACCGTTTGTAAGTACTTATCAATATGACGATATCAGTTTCATTTAATTTTCAACAGTTCAAAACATGATTGATAGTTTGTTGGATAAGTCCAACCAACAACTAACCGTAGTCTTGTCAGATATTTACCAAGGGTAACTTGCATTTTATTTCCATTTTTAATTTCGTGTTGTTATTAAGTGTTCTAACAATAACATATTTAGATATTGGTAAAACAAGCAGTTGTGGCTAACTAGCGACTCTTTCACAAAAAATCTTACGGTTAAAATTGATAGCAAGTTATACTGAAATGTGTATGACTTACGAGTATAATTACTCTTAAGATTTTTTATGAAACGGACCACAGATGTTCAGCCTGATTTCCATATCAGTTTTTTTTAATTTCCAAGTAAGTGTCAATGACTCCATGTCTGTGTTGTTTTATTCTAAATGTATGGTGAACATACCAAAATGCTAATGAAATTTTTTTTCAGTTATTAACATGAGATTAAGGTTGTAGTTTAAGTTTGTCTTTTGTTTAAAATGTTATTCGTATAAAAAAAACCTTTTCAAAATGACCGCACGACATAATGTGCAATTTGCGTTGTACACATAATAAAGAACACTGTTTACTAACCGATCAATTCAAAAATTGTTTTGTAAATAAAAGGTATCATGTGGTTACGATTTAAATAACTCAAGGTTATGAATTGTTTATTATCCTTAAATATCGATGATAAACAAATCAACAATTGGAAGTAAGTATGTAAAAGGTTGATCATTTTTCATATGAGTCATGTTGACCTAGTTTTTGTTTTATTGCTTTCAGTGTTGTATAAAAAGTATGACATGCAATCAAATAATTCTTAATATACCGACTCTTGAAACATATTGTAAAGACAGACAGACAAAACGTTGGTTGTTTAGAACTAAGTAAATATCAAATATCAAATGTTAAAACGATTTCAAACTTGTAAATCATACAATTAAATTTTCTGTTATTGAATATATATCGAACACCGATTTAAAACGTAATAAGGCAATTCGAGCAAGGACATTTATGTCACCTGACGTAATTATAAATTTGTGTATTTAAACATAAATATAGAAATTAAATAACGACTACAAATAAATATTTGTGTTTGGATGTCAGTAGTTACAATGCACTGAAAAAAGTGTAGTAATGGTAGTAAACAAATATCACTTTACATTTATATTGATGTGTAAACAGGCAAGAGCTTACAACTATTTTGAAATCAATCGTGGCTGGAATTATGATTAATAAAAACGAAATTAAATCGATGCAAGATAACAGTAAAGATCATGTTATAAGGCGTTGGCATTTTAAGGTAGATTCATGGTAAACCGCCATCTTGAAATGTACTATCGCAGTACACAATCAGTCTAGTGATGTGCAATTTGATTGGTTAGACTGTTTATTTAAACTGGCTGATTTATTGCATTGTTCAAAATATTTGAATAAATACCAAACATTTGTATTTTAGAATAATCTTTTTCAACTAAGTCTCTTAAGGGTTAGTAACTCTTTAAGTATACACATCATTCTCGACTGATAGGATAAGAGCATGATTGAAACTTCATTTTGGCAAATTATAAGAAAATTCTATCCCAGAAAATCTATACCGATGATCTATTTTAAACAAATGATATCTAGAAAGCAAATATTCCAAAAGGTACAGTATAGACTTTGTTCAAATGACATGTATCAGTTTTTGAACAATTTCAGAGAATTTCGGTACAGAAAACCTTACAAAGTTACTCCCATATATAATCACATTTTCAAAATATTCATAGATTGCACAATCCTTGCTATAGTTTATATCTTGATCTAGTTAGTCTTTTCACAAAATCAATCTTTTTGTGAAGGAGACCATTGTTGTATTACCAAGTTTATTTCAACATGAGTATATATCTGCTGTGTCAAAATACTGTTTGTAATTACCATTTACTCCTACGATATTAGTTTCATAATATTTTCACTGTATATAATATACAAAGATGGGGTATGATTGCCAATAAGACAACTATCCACCACATGACAAATAAAGTTGATACATGCAATTATAGTTACCGTACGGCTTTCAACATTTAGAAAATACCCATAACCTACGATCAGCTACAAATGTATAAAAGACTCCGACGTGAAAAATATGAAACTATTCAATTGAGGAAACTTACATCCTGACTTTTAACACAAAATACAATACAATACAAGATGCTTTACTTTAAAAACACTTCGTAACATCGAAA
Source organism: Mytilus galloprovincialis (assembly GCA_037788925.1). Lineage (NCBI taxonomy): Eukaryota > Metazoa > Mollusca > Bivalvia > Mytilida > Mytilidae > Mytilus > Mytilus galloprovincialis. The sequence continues at coordinate 45,927,939 of CM075333.1, read as the reverse complement.
TGTAAACCAAGAGGTAGATGCATACAAAATACAATCACATACAATTAAATAAATAAATAAATAAAACAACTTAGTAATGGAATATTTAGAAAAATTACTTTACTTTGTATTATAGTATTTTTGTTAACTTTGAAATGAATAAAGATACATTTTTAAGTACAGTAATATTAACCAATGACAGTAGTCCTTTAAGTTTTGCGTCACTTGGATATTTCACATAGTACTATGGAATGTGCAGATTTCTGATATTTTTTTACTAATAGAGAATTGCATTCAAATGAATAATAGTTAAAATTGCCAATTGCAGTTAAACGCATATTATATGTCCTCTCGTCTTTTGCAACATTATACCATCTACCCAGCTCTATTGGAATTTTACATTGCAGCATCTTAACTTTGAGATACACTCGCGATCGATTTGTGATAATTTTACAAGATAGTTTTCTAAGCCAAAGATTGTTTTAAAAAGTCCATGAAATTCTCCTCTGGATGAGTTGTTAATTTGACTATGCCAATATACGATAAACAAATATTACAATCACATTATTAATGTGGCGTGGTTAACCTTGTCTGTGATCGCTCAACCCTATAGTAACATGTAACAAAGGTGTAACAGTGTCACATTACAATCAGTTGAAAAAGGCTGAACTGATCAGAAGGATTATTGGTGGTAACGAAATAACTGACGTTTATCGTAAATTTTTTTCGAAGAGTTTCTTATGTAGTACTGACAAATCTAAATATAGGAAACAACAGTTATTGGTTTTAATTCAATTCAATAGATTCAATAAGATAAGGTTCCTTCGGGTAAATTTCAGATGTTTAGTAAGATAATTCTTGATTATTTAACAAAAATATATCATTTTAAGGATTAATTAATGATTTATAACAGAAAGTCTTCCATGTGAGATGCACACGTGGTATGTATTGATTTAATGTTGGTTGGATTAGACCGTTGTTATGACAACGTTTTGTTTGGGAGGAGCAAGCACATTACAAAACTATTCCAAAATCATATTTCTTCTGTGTATCAGTCCATGTGTTTATCTAGTGTTAAATTCATAAAGTCATCGGTTGGTTGTAAGAAGCAAGCAGTAAGAACACATAATTAGCCTATATTCTGATTCAGCTACCGGTTTTGTTTTCTTTTTTTAAGAAAGTGATCCTTCCAGTTTTATTTGCGCATAGCTGTTTTGTTATGTGGTGCCTAAGTTTTATGCATAACTATTACCCGTAAGAGAGTTAACATGTGTCAATATTATGAAGACGAGATTATCCAAGTTGCATGAAGCACGTTGTACTGTACGGTATTTTTTGTGAGTCCTTATGTTTAAATGTTTATGTATTCTTTGTTTTCAACTCAAAATAGTTAAGCCACTTTGACCAATCGGTCAGAACTAAATCTATATAAAACAAATGATACCGTGTTATCAACTTCAATTATGTCACGGCTGGTACAATGCACCAACAAAGAAGTATATTTTAACATACATCGTAAATAAAAACTTTGGTGACGGTGGATGGCTGAATTGCTGTTACATCAGACTAACTATGAAGGATTTCACTTTTCAACCAGACCAGCAGTTCAGTGTTTTCATAAAATTACATTTGAAAATACAGATATGTGATCATATGTGGCATGACTTCAGACAAGATACAGTCATTGTATGATATAAACTTCCCACTAACACCATACACCATTACACTATTCAGGTAACACCTTTGCAACATACACATTACACCATAATGCAACCTTATTTCAAAGAAAGCATGCGACTACAAATCTATTTATTTATTTAAAAAAATAATTTTGATCACAATATTGCTTATTAATGTATAAAATGAAAATTCATATCTTATTAATGTTTTGCATAGTTAAAACTCCTTAAAGTTTCTTACGTCAATCAAGACCCGTCGAAATTGCATTTAATTGAAAACTTCAACAACACTTACCGTTATCTTAATGATATTTTTTCGTTGAATAATCAATAATTTTCTCAATATACTTCTGAAATTTATCCCAAGGAACTTACTTTAAATAAATCAAATTGAAACAGCAGTAACTGTCCTTTTCTAGATTTAGATATTTCGGTTTTAAACGATAAACTCTACACTAAAATTTACGATGAAAGGGATGATTTTTCGGTCCTGATTGTTCATTTTCCACTTTTAGATGGTGATATTCCTCTGGCACCATCTTACGGTGTTTATATTATACAGTTCGGTAGCTATGCCCGTGTCTGATGTGGCGTTGTTGGTTTTAACGAAAGTAATCTATATATTTCCGGTAAATTATTAAACCAAGGATATCGTTACCATAAATTACTTATTTTGGCATGCCACAAAACCAGGTTCAGGGAAATGGTCATTGTTATATTATAGTTCGTTTCTGTGTGTGTTACATTTTAATGTTGTGTTTCTGTTGTGTCGTTATAATCTTATATCTGATGCGTTTCCCTCAGTTTTAGTGAAATAAGTCCGTTAGTTCTCTCGTTTGAATTGTTTTGCATTGTCATTTTCGGGGATTTTTATAACTGACTATGCGGTATGGGCTTTTCTCATTGTCCAAGGCCATACGGTAACCTATAGTTAATTTCTTTGTCATTTTCGTTTCTTGTGGACATTTGTCTAATTGGGAATCATACCACATCTTCCTTTTTATATTTACACCATCCATTTACATCATAACCGATTGCACGTTACACCATTACACTATTCCCCTTTTACAATACACCATAGCACCATACACCCTCTACCATTGCACCATATGTCATACACCACTACACCATACACCTTTTTTTTTAAATTTTACTCCAAACAAGGACTTTAGCTGTTCACTTAAGTTTGAATAAAGTAAATGAACTTAATTATAGGTAACCGAACGGTCTTCAACGATGAGAAACACCCTTACTGATTTTATTGCTTAATGACGAATGCATTAGCTTAACAAAGTAAATTATTGGCAATTAAGGAGTTTACAAGCCAACATATTAAATGTGATTTTATCAATGTAACGTTTCTAATTGATATTGATAAAAGAGAAGCGATAGACACCAATGAGACATTCAAAATCACAAGTCGGAAAAACAAACTGACAATGCCATTGCAAAACAGGAATAAGTAAAAAAAAAAAAAAAACACAACACAACACAAAAAACAACATACAAAACCAAAAACTTTACAATACGAACCTTCAACCAAAACTGGGGGTACTCGGGAAGGGTAAGCATATTTTGCTCCACATGTGACACCCGTCATGTTACTTCATTTAAAACAAAATTTAGTTGAAAAATCTTATTCGGTACGTTACATTAGGAAAAAGGGTAAGTGACTGTGGTAACGACAACTGGAACATAACCGTTGTCATCTGTAAAAAGGATATTTCATAACGTTTGACATGTTAAAGGATGTACACCTCTGAGGAGCCAAAAATTTCACGAATTAAACTTTTTTTTCTTAACCTGATTTTTGGATTTATAACACTGTAACAAAATAATTGTTGAAGAAAAAAATCATATGGTGGTGCACTTCTTTTTTTGCTGCGGCCCTTTGAAAATACCCAATTTTGATGATTTTCCCATTTATCATCGAATTTTATCTATTTTTGGGCTATTATCGTGAGAAAAATCACAGTTCCACAATTAAACTTTTTTTCATACTTTCTATAAACTTTTAAGATGAAATTAATCAATCTGAATAAATTTTACGTAAAAAACTATAGATAGGTGTTAATATTAAAAAGTTTTATCATATTTTGACGCTTTTTTGTGTAAAATTTACCATGCTGTCAATTTTGTATTTTTGTGATTTTTCTCAGTTTTAAGAACAAAATGCATACTATTTCATTTTTTGTTATAAATGATTGAAAAAATACTTATCAAAGAAATTTGAAAAGACCAAAATGATATGGGATGTACATGATTCTTGTAAAATCATTTTTTGTATCCTTCACCCATTTTCTCAAAATTTTGGCTAAACATACTGACTTGATTGCTCATAAAATTTGAAAACTAGATTACTCAATAACCGTTCATTGTAAATACACATTTTTTCCCCCTGAGTTATGTTTGATTATAATGTTTTTAAAATTCATTGATATTTTCTACTTCTATCACGTGTTTTGGAAATAATTCAAGAACGAGATTTCAACGAGACTGAACGTGACCGAGAAGTCAGCAGAATACATCCTTAACCAGTTCTGGCGTTCGTAAAATGTACAAAGGGACGATTTCAACCATCTTTATAATGTCAGTTTCAGAGACTTTTTTGTTTGATTCAAAATAATATTTTACAAAGTACGATTTATCCCTCCCTAAGAAAAGAACCTTGCACGTATACCTACGTAGGACGTTTTGTTTTATGAAAGAAAGTAGGACCTTTAAGTTTATTTTTTAGTTCAAATGGCGAATATTTGACGTTTAAAGTGTATAAAATTCAAATTATACTAATACGATATACAAGAGTTTTAGATTGTACTTACTCTACAAGATATTTGGATTTTTTTAAGTATCCACATCTGAATCATGCCACATGTAGTACAGTTTGGTTCGCAAGCCCGGCTTTGAATGTTGATTAAATGCATATGGAAAGAGGTTTTATGGAACTCTAGGAAGAACCAGCAGTAAACCATTGTTACCAAGGACACTTAATGTATGGTTAAGGTATCCAATTAAGTGTGACGGAAGATCCAGTTCTTCATCGCTGGCTTACATTCTAATGTCCGCGTCACACTGTCCCGATTTTTATATACGATGGACACCAGAATGCGAAAATTGTAAGTTCGTACGAAGTTGGCCCCGATCTCGTTAAAATACCCAAAAGTGACCGAAGCAAGTACGATGAATAACGAAGTCTATACGAGGGTGCCGAAAGTATATACGATAGCAAAAGATGGACATTCGAAGGTTAACCGAAGACGGCATTTAAGCTTCATATCTCAGCCGAAGCCTACAAGATAGATCGCGAAGGCTACACGATGGATTACGATGATGGCGCGATGGCCCTACGATGTCTGTACAGCTAACGATGCATTTAAATTATATGCCGAAGCCATCACGCGTTTTAAATTGTTTGATCAATATTGAATATCCATTATATTGTACATTTAATTTTTGGTTTAATCATAAGACGGAAGACCGTGGGTATTTCCAGTTACTGAATAATTTGGTTGATTTCTAAAAAAATAGTTTATGTATCAAATATGCGTATTCAATTTACCATTTTCTGCATGTGTCATATACAAATATAGTGTCCATATTTGTCCCCAATATGTTACATACGAGGGAATGCCACGCTCGGCATTGCCTTGTTTGAACTGTAAAATGTGTGCACTAGTCTGAATAATCACCCATAATTATGCCCATGTTTACTGATCTATCTTAAAGGTAAGGTAATGGGTTCATTGATCCCTTTTATTCAAAAGGAAAGGAAGGATGTGGGAAAAGCAACAAATGCGGCAAAATATGACATATAGAAAACAAAATGTTTATGGAGTAAACATTCGTGTGACAACAACTCAGACGATACATAAAAAATCAGAATAATGAAGAAAAAGTTGGTTTCCCTATATACGTGTACCTGCAGTGTTGATATACGAGGCGCGTTTATGATTTTTATTATGTTATTTGATATGAAAAATTGACAAAAAATAATATTTTACTTGTAAAAGTAGATCCTGAGCCTGTAATACCTGTTCTTCTTGTTCCATTTGAATTAATAGAAACAACGCTGTCGACTTTCTTGTTCTCATAGAATCATATGATATGAGGTCCATGTTTTGTGAACGTCTTTCTTAACTGTCGTATAAGACTGACCAGTGTATATCGCGCATGGCACTTTAAATGTATTTAAACGCGAAAATTAACTTACATTTAGCTGGATTTATTGCCGTCGTAGTTCCATCTTGTCACCTTCGTACTTTTATTGAATGGCATCACGACGGGATTACGAGGTCTTCACGAAGCCGTGTTGCCATCGTAAGGCCTTCGGTTATCTTCGTGATTCATTCGTGTAGACATCGTAATGTCAAAACTGCCCGATGGAAACGATAGAAACACGAATGCAATACGATGTTCAAAGATGCATTCCCGGTGACATTTCGATGGTGAGGATGGTGTTACGAACTCAATACGAACCCTAAACATCGGACGCACCTTCGGGGATTTTTTAACATGTTAACATGTTAAAAAATTTAGAACCCTTCCCGAAGTTGTCCCCGAAGGCTAGAAAAAGTGGCCGATGGTTCTACGATGGTTAAAGATGGCACTACGAGTAGCCCGATCTGGATACGATCAGTCCCGATTTTGAAAATTTCCATAATCGTGTCGCCATCGGCGTAAAAATCGGGACAGTGTGACACGGGCATAAAGGAACATAGAGCAGACCCTATAATTTCTTATCCATGATTTTCGCCTTGCTAAATGTTGTAGGGATATATGTTGAGTTTATAAAAAAAAACCTTATATGGAGTGTTTATTAAGAAACAACACTATCAAATTAAACATATAATGTATCTCGTAATACTCAAGTATACTGCTGACTTGGTTAATAAAGAAACATTTGCCAAAGAGGAACAACTATATCCAGTCAAGAAAGATTTCTAATTCATATACCAAAGAAAGCAACACTGGACTTTTGTCAGGTTATGTCACAATATTTAAAGCATAGCCATATTTTTTGTAGTTTATTTGTTTTAATATTTGTGTTAATATTTTTCTATAAATGCAGTTGATTTATCGTTACAAAATTGATTTGATGTTTTCTTAACTTAATTGTTTTGTTTGCTTTTCAGTTATTCAATCAAAATGAAGAATAGAAGATTGTTCTTTATTGTACTTGTTGTTTGTGCTAAACTAGTGAATACATCATGTCCGTCGACTTGTAGTTGTAGTAACTCAACATTAGGGTTTTATGTAAACTGTTATTACAATTCCTTCGAACGTATTCCAGACTTACCGAATGATACGTACCGCCTGTAAGTATAAGTATATAGAGTTGATTGTGTTAGATTTTTTTACTTCAAATTTCATATTTATAATAATAAGTAAGCAATATACAAGTTTGCAAAAAAAAAAGAAATAAAAAGACATTTTTTACAAATCCATTTATTAACATGTGGCATCAGAAGAACGAATATTGGAAATAAAAAAATGACTTTGACATTGTTAATAAAACACACAGTCTGCAGATCTTTTCAATAGTTATGTATTTGATATAAAAAAAATATTTTCAATCAATTTTCTTTGTTTAAGGAATTTTGCGTACAACAGAATACATGACATTGATGTTAAATTTTGTAAAAAGATGCCACTTTTACAAACCATGTAAGTAAATATTAAAATTTTGCACTAAATCAGAATAGAATGATTGTTCCAATAATATTATGCACTATATCGTTTAAAAAAATAAATAATTTGACAAATTGTTCTGCACTTATTTTGATAAGAACAAAAAACAAGAAGACTTAAATGACAAAAATTTAAAATAAAATTCTAAATCTTAGATAGGAACAGATATTATGAAAAATGAGGTTCAGTAAATAAACTCAAATCGATTAAACCATCTCTACAGATTTTGAAAGTTAAGATTAGTCGTTCTTGCTCTCGGGCGACAATGGACTGGCAGTTCGGGACAAGTTTAGATATGTCAATGCATATAATTATAAAGTAGAAGAAATGGGTTATCCGCAAAATGAACATATGTGTGACATGATGGTCAACCACATCGTGAAGCTTGAAAAAATGACCAAATTTCCCTGTAGATAAAACCGTTCTACACGTCACAAAGTGAGAGGGTTAGCGTTATAAAACCAGGTTTAATCCACCATTTTCTCCATTTGAAAATGCATGTACCAAGTCAGGAATATGACAGTTCTTGTCCATTCGTTTTTGATGTGTTTTGTTATTTGATTTTGCCATGTGATTATTGACTTTCCGATTAGATTTTCCTCTAAGTTCAATATTTTTGTGATTTTACTTTTTACATAATAACTTCAACGTAGTGACTGATAAATCAACGTAAGAATTGTTATAAAAGAAAAACAGAAACATCGAAAGATATAATATTGATAGACATAGGTACATTTACTCTAGACATTTTAGCGAAGATTGACTTGAAGGTATCATATCGATTTTTGTTGTTGTTGAAATATCTTCTTTCTTTTGAACATTATCACCAGCTACATCTACAACAATTTGATAGAAGAAATTCCGAATGGAACCTTCACAGACTGTCACCAGTTAATCACACTGTAAGTATATTACATAAAAAGCGATACAAAATAATATATGTATATTTTCAGATGTTATTTTCATTTTTCATCTGTTTACTTTATTCTTTTGTTAAAGTCATCCCTGTGGAGAGAATACTAGTAAAAAACTAAAAGTACCGAACTTCAAGAAAAATTAAAAACAAGTTCCCTTAAAAAATTTAAAGACCTTAAACATCATATAAAACAACTATCGTATCTATATGGTATATACATTTCCTCAAATCGAATTGAAAATGTTAGTTTATTCAAATTGTTTAGCTAGCTTAACCTCTCACTTGTATAAAAGTATATTTAAATAATTGGCATGACGACAATGGAACAAATAAAGTAGCAAACATTAATGATAAGAATTATAAGACATAAGACCATGATAGCACAGTGACACACTGGCGGGTCTATACATACCGAGGCACGTCGGAACGATGTTACAAACAAGGAAAAAACTTTAACGGTGTTAAGCTTATAGAGACAAATAAAAGAACACTATTATATGTTTAACCACAACAAGGAGGATACGTCACTAGCTAGAATCCATAATTCAGGGGCACCGTATATAAAATTAAGAATGTATAATTGGGAATATATCAAAGAGTCAACAACCCGACCAGAGAGCAGAAAACAGCCGATGACCACCAATGAGTCTTCATCACAGCAAGTTTAACGAGTTCTTTGCTGTCACTTTAAGATACATTGGCGATAGCAGGTCGCATAATAAACGACACTTTAATAAAGTAATTCATAACTTTTATTTATTACGAATTTACTGACCTTTACAATGGTCTGTATTTCAACTCATTAGAAACTTATTTTCGTTGTTCTAGATCGTTTGATACATGTAAAGTCGTCTGATCTGTAGTTTTTCCGATTGTGACTTTTTTTCTGATTAGAATAATTTATCACATCATGTATAAGAATATCCAGCGATTCGTACCATATTGACGATCCTCTATTTTCGGTTTAACCCTATTCGTATTAAGGTTTGTCGTCTTAACTGAATTTTGTAATTTCGACATCAGTAAAATAATCTTGCTTTATCTTAGGTCATTAGGTGGCATTTTGTTAGTAAATTCTAGTATATATCCATTTATTACTAAAAGGGGAAGAGTGTAAGGGCGTCTAAAGGCTTCATAAAAAGAGGGCCTCGGACGCAAAATAATTATATTTTTTTGTCTTTCTTCTATAAGTGATATTGATGACAACAAATTGAAAACAATAGCACAAATGGATTTTAGCAGTTTAAGACAACTGCAAACATTGTAAGTATAGTTTAATTTAAACTTTATCTTTCAAAAATTGAAATCAAGTCAGAAACAGACTTATTTTGGTTAAAATTAATCTCTTTACATAACAATTATCTGGTTAGAATAGATAAAAAAAAACATAACCAATTATCTCCATCAGGAACGCTCAAAGGCAAACAGTTGAAATTCGAGGATGTATAAGTACCGAAACCGTTGCAGAGCTATATGACAAAAATAATTGAAATTTATTGCCAAATTCATTAGTTATTAAACGTAGAAAACAATAAAATAAAATATAGCACTGAATCAAGAAAAAGATATGCTCAGATAAATAAAATTAATTTCAGCGTCATCTCTTTGTTAGACACCAGGTGGGGTTTTATAATCATGATTTATAACGAAAGTGCAATGACCAATTAGTATGACTTTGATTCTGTAAATATATTTTATGTCCTAAGTGATGCACTATGCGAAGGATTATAAACGTGATTTTAAACGTATCAGTCTTGTCAGAATAGTTTTTTTAGCTACAGTGCTTAAATTTGGTAAAAAAACTTTGTTTATTTATGAAGTCATGGATAGAAATTAAAAGCATACATCGTTCAAGAACAAACATTATAGTAAAAGATACTTAAACACAGTATTTCACTTTTCAAACTGTACGTTTGTAATGTACTAAAAGCGCGGAAATTACTATGTGCTCCCTGCAACTCATCTAACCTTATTAGTAAAGGTTATTGTAGCAATGTTGTAATCAGATCTTTGAATATAGTTAACATTGGCACAAATACCGACTCTGTCATCTGCAAATTAAAAAAAAACATATTTGCATTATTTCCAACGGGATGTCTAAAGATACATCCACGTTCATTTTGTTTTCTATATAGAACTATCCTATTGCCTGTCGATGCTTTTATTTTTGGCATTGCACAAGGCATGTCTTCTTTGCCTGTCAATGACGTTAAAATACTACAGCCCTGCGATGGTTTAAGTTGATTTAAGTCTTTGATGCATGAATTTTTTTATCAATTGTTTTTGGTTTTTAACTAGCTTTCAATAACACTTACTGCGAGAACTAATAATTCGTACTTTTGTTTTAATGTGACCTGTTCATACACTTTGTAATGCCTTTTTTGTTATTCAATCGTTACGTATTTAGTGTGATATTTTGTCTAGCTATTTGTTAAAGAGGGACGAACGATACCTGGGGGACAGCTTAACTCATAAATCGAAAATAAGCTGAAAACGTCCTGGCTAAAAATGAAAAAAGACAAACAGATAAACAATAGTACACATGACACAACATATAAAACTAAAGAATAAGCAACACGAACCCCCACCAAAAACTGTAATATATACCAGCTTTGTAAGTGTTTGACATGACTATTATTTTTTCACATCTCTTCCAGAACAATAAACAACAAACTTATTTGGTAAAAACAATAATCCCGTTCTCAATTATTGTTAACCTTACAGCATAATATTTGCATACCTATGTGCGTTATTCAGTTTGCCAGCACTGTGTTCAATATTGTGGTTTGTCTTTCTGAAACTGTTTTGCATCTCAGCCATTAATTTATCTATTTTGTATTTACACTATTCCATACATCAAATTTATTCGTCAAATGTATGCTCACTTGTGTTAAAATTTCTTTTGATTGAGTTAAGCCAATTTAATTAATATTTGATTGTGTGTAATTTTATGTTATGATGTTACACTCAGTCTATTGTTAAGGTAAGGTTGAAGGTTGGTACTTTAAAAACATTTAAATCAAATGCATTTATTTGCACTTATCATAAGTCATTACCTTGGAACCAATGAATTATTTCTTAACGAGACAACGAAAAAAAAAAATACTTCCATGATTTGAATTAACGTTCATTTCTTAGATGAATTAATCGAAAACATAGAATAAAGGCATTCTCGCTGGAAAATCTGTAAGGCTGTGTTAGTTTATACATATATGAGTATGAAACTTGTGTTTGTGCTAGTTTCATACTTTAACTAACTCAGCTATATATATATATATATATTGTTAAAAAACAAAACATCTTGAGACAATTTCATTTGAAAACCAATTGTTTTGTATTGTTTTCAGTTCGTGTGGCATATCTAATAGAAAATGAATTAAATCGTATCAGTCTTCTCAGACTACGTAAGAGATGTTTTTAAAAAAAAAAAAAAAAAAGAAAGAAAAATGCAGGATTTGTTAAGCTGCAGTGCTTATTCTTGGAAGAAAAAATATATCTATTCATCAAAAAACTTATTGGCAGTAAAGTCATATATTGTTTTAATACATCTACTGAATATTGACGTTCGAAACCCGATCAAAATCTCGAAGGAAAGGGTAACATGAACCAATGAAATATTTATATAACAAGGCAACGAAAAAATTAACAGCATGCTTTAAAACAACGTTAACGTTTAATTCTCAGAAAACATTATCGATAGCAGTGAATTTTAGGATGATCCTATGCTTTTAGAAGAAATCTCTCGTCTTAATTCAATTCCTTATTAACCAAATGTTTTACAACATATATGTACATGTATAATTTATATAAACAAAATATAGATTACAAAAATATGCGTTCATGAAAAAACAGACAAAAGAAGCAAATACACATCAAAATAAATACATATAAGTAATTCCAAATAGCAAAATCATGTAAATAAACTTCTCATAGATACCAGGACTAAATTTGTATATAACAAATAAATATAATATCAACTTATGAAAACAGTCCTTTCTAAGCTCCTGCATCTATATTTTCTGAAGTTGCACAAGTCTTGTACATTAGTAGTGCTAAATAATTGTAAACGTTAATAAACAGATGGCTTACGCCAATAATATGGTTTTATCAAACAATTACACAAATTTGAATATAAAGGACATGGTAAAATAAAATGCATTTCATCCTCTAATCAATTTTTTTCAGAGACCTCAGCGGTAATGCAATTGAATATATGCATCCCGAAGCTTTTCGTAACTTGACATCCCTGAAAATACTGTAAGATTACATTCGTTTGATACGCATATATAAAATTTTCAAATATTAACAAAACTTCATTAATGGTCCGTGTATATCTGCGTCCATTCGTTTTTCGTTTTGAAATATCAAAAACAAAAAACAAAAAACGAAAGTGTTTTCATTTTTCGTTTTTGATTTCATAAAAACCAAAACGAAAAACGAAAGTGTTTTCATTTTTCGTTTTTGATTTCTTAAAAACCAAAATGAAAAACAAAAGTGTTTTCGTTTTTCGTTTTTGATTTCACAAACAAAAAACGAAAAGCAAAAGTATTTTCATTTTTCGATTTTGATTTCTCTAAAACTAAAATCGAAAAATGAAAGTGTTTTCATTTTTCATTTTTGATTTCACAAAAACAAAAAACGAAAAACGAAAGTGTATTTATGTTATCTTTCCAACACAGTTTAATTGTCATTCAAAAAATGACAATGTTGTCATTTGTCATTCATTTAAAGGTCGTTAAAGTATACATGCACAGCGGTTGTCAGATCAATACTACTTTAATCGAAGATAATGTCGACGGATGCAAAAGTCTTTAGCAATCGGAACAATATGGATGCGTGAACTTTATTACTTTTAAGGTCGATCCAAGATTATTAGAATTGATGACCAAGATCCATCTGCCAGTATTTTACGAACTACGAGGACGATAATGTATTTTGCTTGATTTAATTTTCAAAATTTCCGCAATTTCACAATTCAAACTGGGATATTAAATTGGTTTGTCATTAGGAGCCTATAAGGTATTAATTTTGCTTATTTGTGAAGACTATAAGGTGACATTAATTAGAGGTCGTTGATGGGGGATTATGGAATTGAGAATAGTGGACAAAAAATATAAATAATAGAGACAATGGACCAAGAAATAAATAAAATAGCTAGAATAATGGTGTTAAAATGTAATGATAAGAGAATAATAATTGTCAAAAAGTATAAAGAATAGAGAAAAATGGCCTCAAATATCAAAGAATACAGAAATTAAGAACCCCGAATCCAGACCATCATACTAGTTGCCTTAATCAATGTTAGTTTGTCTCTGGGAGGTTGCTATAGGTTATCATGTGGTTTCTCTTTATTTCTATGTCTATTAATTCAGAAGCATGCTTTCATTATTTACCAACATTTTTCATATCACATTATAAAAAAGACTATTATTTTGCAAACTACCATAGATTTCCGGTAATTGTTCTGCATAGACCACACCACATTGGAGTCCCTGTAAATTTTTTTCAAGTGGACCGCAGTTACCCACCCTACCCCATCATTACATAAAAGTTAATAAACAAATGTCTACGGAAATACTTCTGTCCCTACAATGTGTAAAGGGGAGCTTGGTAGCTGATGTCTGCTGGAGAAAAAAATCAAGGTTGCAGTTTAGCTTATTTTTTTTTCAAAGATAGGTCCAAAGTTGGGGTCGAACACCGAACCCCATCCTTACCGAAAATGTAATAAAAATTGTCCTCACTAGGTGCACTTTTATCTGCTCTAGGTGAGAACGTAAGCTAGAGATCTATGGCCTACTTGATCAAAATTACAAGTTGATTTATAGCACGGATCAATCTTTTTTAAGCTAATAAATAATTTACTTTCCCACCATACTTTGAATACAAAAAATAAATCTTTTGTCCAGTCATATTTAAGCGAAATCCACTAGTTCACAGGTAGAATGTTTTGTAAGGACAGTTTTGTGTGGCAAAAAAAAGTTAAAGCACGAGTGCAACTTTCTTTTCTTTTAATGCAGAATTATTATTACTTTTCATGAACTATTTGACAGGATGCCGATAATAAGGAAAGATATTTCACCCAATAGTGCAATTTTGCCATCATTAAAAAAAATCATAATTATTTACGATTCTATTAGCACTCAAAGTCTTGACTATTTAAGATGTAAAGCGGGCAGTACGCTGTGTAATATATCGAAAGTGATTGATTTTGGCTTTATATAACTAATAATAACATAAGATGTATGTTTCATTATAATTCGTTATTCTGATTGGCTAACTGCACATCTCATGTTACATTACACAACGAAAATCTTTATTCATAATGACACGAGGTCCCACAATAAAGTGCAAAGGTGAATTTAATAAATGTTTTCATGATCCTAGCTAAAACATGTAATTATAAATATTGAATGCTTCTTTTTGTAACTTCATAGGGTTGTAAAAGCGTTGACCGTGCGTACATTTCCAGAATGAAGCGCTTCCGCATTTCATACAAAATGTATTTCGGTCATCGCTTTACACCTCAATGAAGTAACAAAAAAAAAGCATTCAATTCTTAAATAAACCAGAAATGAAATTTTAAAATTCATTGAAAAGTGTCTTTGACTGCTTAATTATATTTTAAAAACTGATGATATAGTGGTTATATATTAATAAAAACATTTTAAGTACGTTTGAGTCTTATGCAATATTTGTTTTTATATATTTGAAAACTGACTGCTACCGACTTGTTGCTTGAGCCTGGTCTCACAAACTCCGCATTTTCATTACAGCCGATTACATTGAGTGTGTAGACAAAGGTTATATCTTTGGATCGCTTGTTTGATAGCTGAACTATGAAGTAACTAGGTAAGGTATACCACCCTCATGTAGAAGGAGCCTAGTCCTACAGACAGATTGATTGGTTATTTGTCGAACTAGTCTACTCTTAAAGGAGGGTAGTTTACCTAACCTAATAATACAAGCAAGCTAACCAAGGATAGGCTACCTTTGCCTACTCACTCAGTGCAATCGGCTGTAACTTTTTTACATTACAGGTTGCAACACCTTGCCAAATCATTAGGTTCCAAAACGTTTGGAAAATTTAGTTAATGTGCTTTCCCATAGAGTTTTATGCAAAACAATTACCGGAAATCTATTATGGAAACTTGCAAAAACAATATCAAAATCGAAATATAATTGAACAATGAAGTTACTCACATTAAAAAAGGTTGAGACATAGAAGGCCAAATATTTTTTTTTATTCTTAAAATTGAGAAAGGAAATGGTGAATATGTCAAAGCGACAACCACCCGACCATAGAGCAAACAACAGCCGAAGGCAACCAATGGGTCTTCAATGTAGCGAGAATTCCCGCACCCGTAGGTGTCCTTCAGCTGGCCCCTAAAATATGCATAATAGTACAGTGATAATGGACGTCATACTAAACTCCGAATTATACACAAGAAACTAAAATTTAAAATCATACAAGACTAACAAAGGCCAGAGGCTCCTGACTTGGGACAGGCGCAAAATTGCGGCGGGGTTAAACATGTTTATGAGATCTCAACCCTCCCCCTATACCTCTAGCCAATGTAGAAAAGTAAAAGAATAACAATACGCACATTAAAATTCAGTTCAAGAGAATTCCGAGTCTGATGTCAAAAGATGTAACAAAAGAAAATAAATAAAATGACAATAATACATAAATAACAACAGACTACTAGCAGTTAACTGACATGCCAGCTCCAGACCTCAATTAAACTGATTGAAAGATTATGTCTTCATCATATGAATATCAGGTACAATCCCTCCCGTTAGGGGTTTAGTATCATACTATCATAAAATATATGAGAAGAACATAACCCGTGTCATGCCAACAACTGGTTTTTTTAGAAGTAAATGTGTTTAGTTCCGATGCAAAGACCCTATCAGTGAATCAATGTTAAAGCCAAAATATGCAATCTTTAATGACCTGACAACAGTATCGTAACTATATCCCCTTTTAATAAGTCTATTTAAAGGTTTTGTTAGTTTCTGAGGAGAATACTGACATTTTTGTGCTTTATAAAGAATATTTCCATAAAATTTTGGATGTGAAATACCTGAACGTATAAGATGTCTGCATGTTGAGTTATATTTACGAATTATTTCCTTATACCGGTGATAAAATTTAGTAAATGTTTTGACCAGTTTGTGATATCGAAAACCCTGGTGTAATAATTTTTCAGTAATACATAAATTTCTCTCGCTAAAATCTAATACATTGTTACATACACGGGCGAATCGTACAAGTTGAGATATATAAACACCATAAGATGGTGACAAGGGAACGTCACCATCTAAAAATGGATAATTAACAATAGGAAATGAAAAATCATCTCTTTTATCATAAATTTTTGTATTAAGCTTCCCGTTTATGATATAGATATCAAGATCGAGGAAAGGGCAGTGGTCATTGTTATCATTAGCTTTATTTAAAGTAAGTTCTACAGGATAAATTTCTTTAGTATACATACTGAAGTCGTCATTATTTAGAGCCAATATATCATCCAAATATCTAAAAGTATTGTTAAATTTTTGTATCAAATGTTGTTTTGATGGGTCTTTGCTAATTTTAGTCATAAATTGTAACTCATAACAATACAAAAACAGGTCCGCAATAAGTGGTGCACAGTTAGTCCCCATTGGAATTCCAATAACTTGACGATATACGGAATCTCCAAAGCGAACAAAAATGTTATCAAGTAAAAATTCAAGTGCATAAATAGTATCAAAGCATGTCCAATTGACATAGTTCTTTTGTTTATTGCTACTAAAAAATGATCTAAAAGAGTTTGAACATATGTACTCGCATTCCGACTTTTTAAATGCCCAGTTAATTAGGGATGTGAATTTTTTCTTAATAAGAATATGAGGCAAAGTGGTATATAGGGTAGAAAAATCAAAACTTTGAACAGATTCAAAATCACCAATATATGCATGCAATTTATCTTGCGTGTCTTATTATAATCAGACGGATTTTACAAAGAAATTTAATATTAAGACAAACATTAATGTCGAGTTTCATTGGTGAAATTAACACTACAATACAAATAAAGGATTCTCAAATGATCATGACTTTTGCTTGTAGTAAAATGATCAATGAATGAATGAATGAATGAATCAATCAATCAATCAATTGATCAATCAATAAAATTGAGAATGGAAATAAAAAATGTGTCACAGAAACAACAGTCAGCCTAACCAAAGAGCACAGCCGAAGGCCACCAATGAGTCTTCAACACAACGAGAAATTCCGGGCTTCAGCTGGTCTCTAAATAAAAATATATACTAGTAATGTGAAAATGGACTTCACACTTAACTTAGACAAAAAAAAAAAAAACATAAACAAACTAACAAAGATCAGAGTCTACTGTCTTGGGACAGGCGCAAAAATACGGCGGGGCTAAACATGCTTTGTTATATCTCAACCCTCCCGCTATACAATTATATCTAGCTCATGTAGAATAAACAAACACACAACAATATGCACAGAGAAACTCAGTTTAAAAAAAATCCGAGTCCGATGACAAAATAGTAAACAAAAGAAACTACACAAAACGAATATGATTCATAAATTAACAAAGAACTACTAGCAGTAACTGACATGCCAGCTCCAGACCCCAATCAAAAATATCGAAAGAATATATAGATATAAGATTGAAGATGTGCATGGTATGAGTGCCAATGAGACAACTCTCCATCCAAGTCACAGTGTGCAGAAGGAAACTATTATAGGTTAAAGTACCCTCTTCAACACGAATCCTTGGCTCACACCGAATAGCAAGTTATAAGGATCCTCCAAAATGACTAGTGTAAAACCATTCAAACGGGAAAACCAAAGGTCTAAACTCTATATATAACTAGAGGCTCTGAAGAGCCTGTGTCGCTCACCTTGGTCTATGTGTTTTTGGTGATGGTGATGTGTTCGTAGATCTTACTCTACAAAACATTGTTGATGCTTACAATTATCTCTATCTATAATGAACTTAGCCTAGTAGTTTCAGTGGAAAATATTCTGTAAAATGTACAAATTTTTGAAAATTGTTAAAAATTGACTATAAAGGGCAATTACTCCTTAACCATTTTCGTCATGTTGACCTATTTGTACATTATTGATGTTTACAGTTTATCTCTATCTATAATAATATTCAAGAAAATAACCAAAAGCTGCAAAATTGTCTTAAAATTACCAATTCAGGGGCAGCAACATAACAACAGGTTGTCTGATTCATCTGAAAATTTCAGGGTAGATAGATAATGACCTAATAAACAATTTAACCCATGTCAGATTTGCTCTAAATGCTTTGATTTCTGAGATATAAGCCAAAATCTTCATTTTACTCCTCTGTTCTATTTTTATCCATGGCGACCATCTTGGTTAGTTGGCAAGGTCACCAGACACATTTGTTATACTAGATATCCCAATGATGATGGTGGCTAAGTTTGGTTGAATTTGGCTCAGTAGTTTCAGAGGAGAAGATTTTTGTAAAAGTTACGACGACGGACGACGGACGCCAAGATATAAGAAAAGCTCACTTGACACTTCGGGCCAGGTGAGCTAAAAAACGAGAAGCGAGAACGACATCAACAAACGACAACTACTGTCTTTTGTGTTATTTTTTTATTACTAGACCAAATATTTCATGATTTTTTATTATCTAGGA
Organism: Mytilus galloprovincialis; assembly: GCA_037788925.1. Lineage (NCBI taxonomy): Eukaryota > Metazoa > Mollusca > Bivalvia > Mytilida > Mytilidae > Mytilus > Mytilus galloprovincialis. The sequence goes on along the minus strand of CM075333.1, from coordinate 45,908,989 downwards.
CTGTATTTTTGATTAACAATTGATAACCAAGTTTAATAAAATCATATGTGTGTATAGCAAACATATTAACTTTGACTTGAAAGACGTCTATTTAATTGTTTTAGACTCGCTCTGCTCGGTCGGAAAAATTGACAAGAATAAAATCCGAAGATTGAACGCGTTCGTTCAACAATCTTATTAAAATTAATATTTATATTAATTTTCTCATACACATAAGTATTACGAAATCAGAGATATACATTTTGATTAGATTAGTTCGTCTAATTTACAAATGTAGTGTTATCTGTAGTAAATTTACTGACTTCTTTAATAAAGAATTTGAATAAGAATGTGTCCATACCACATAAATGCCCCACTCGCACTATCATTTTCCATGTCTAGTGGACCGTGGAATTGAGGGTCAGAACTCTATATTTGGCATTGAAATTAAAAAGATCATATGATATAGAATATGTGTACTGAGTTTCAAAAAAAATATATCTGTACATTAACTTCACTTTCAAGTATAGAGATGTGATTTTTTTTCTGAGACAAGTGCTTGTGACAATCCAAAAGAACTTGCAGTCATTCGATGTTCAGTACTTCAGTACTTTGATTGTTTGAAAACGAGGTAAAAATACCCTGCCACATTCGGTATGTGTTTTTGTTAGACCTTTTTTTTTCCTTCTGTTGTGTATCGATCTCATACGTTAAGCCCTTTTCACTGATTTGTATAGTTTGTTCTTATACTGTGCTGTAACAAAACTGTCCCGGCTGTTTACAAGCATGTTAAACGCCACAATATATTGCATGTGCCTGCTCCAACTCAGGAGCATGTAGTTAAAAGGTTTTCGTTTGTTGATGTCTTTTATATATGTTTTTCGTAATTCATGTTGTTTTAAAATAGGCTGTTATTTTTCTCAATTGATCCGTTTTTTTTCAATTCATGGACTATTGTAGCCGCCAATACCGTATGTTTTTTCTCATTGTTGAAGATTATATGGTTGCCTATATATACATGTAATTGCTTACATCCACTACATTTGAACTTTGTTGGATAATTGACTCATTTGCATTAATACCAAATCTCCTTATTAAAAGTTGAGGGGTGTGTGTTTCTTTGGAAAATTTCAATGTTTTTCTCCCAGGTCACCCAGTTTGAATAGAATATTTTGACATTTTGCTGTGCTCTTGGATTTAAGTTAAGAGCCAACCAAATCTCACGGCCTGTTGGTGGGTAGTTGATGACTATATGGTAAGCTCTGGGTGTCTTTTTGAGTATTGCATACGGTAATTTGGTGATGTCTTCATGCCATGCATTGTCCCATTACTTTATATAGACAGCTTATCAGTCAACCTGATCAATCAAGTAGCTCTCCTGGCCTTTTGTATAGTCAGACGAAAAACAAGATATGAACTGACTTAGCTTGGTATATACATGTTTATTTAATATACTCATATAAATATAAAAAAGAAGATGTGGTATGATTGTCAATGAGACAACTCTCCACAAGAAACCAACATAACACAGAAATTATCAACTATAGGTCATCGTACGCCTTTAACAATGATCAAAGCCCATACCGCATAGTCAGATATAAAAGGCCCAGAAATGACAATGTAAAACAATTCAAACAAGAAAACTAACGGCCTAATTTATGCACAAAAATTGAACGAAAAACAAAAATGTAACACATAAACAAACGACAACCACTGAATTACAGGCTCCTGACTTGGGACAGGCACATACATTTTGAATGTGGCGGGGTTGAACATGTTAGCGGAATCCCAAATTCAAGTCAAATTGATATTTTAAAACAACATAAAAGTTTAAAAATTGTAAAAAAAAAATATTATAATAAATGTTGAAAATATTATTGTGTTTGTGAGTGGAAAACTACTTAAAATTGTAGAAATATTCAAAAGTAGCTCTCGCGTTTTTGGTCTGCGGCTACGTTAACGAAACATTAATCAAGTAATCGATCTTCATGACTATGGCTTCAATATTTAATGGTATAAAATATCATATTCTGCTTGTCGTAGACTCAAAAAGACTTCAAGTTGGAATAGATCTACGAAGACTAAAGAACGTTCATGTGTGGTTTAGCAATTGTACATGCCCACGAAACCGACGTCCAGATATTGTTCGGAAGATGTTTTGAGAAGTTCCGATGCGACCGGACAAGTAAAATTAGACTGTTACAGTATATTACAGAATACAAAACTGGCTATCTTTGCTGTAAATACAAGTTAAAAACCTGACATGGTTTACATTAAAGCTAAAAATACCAATCCCAATCCCTCGGCATCAAATAATTTAAAAAAAAACAAATGACCTTTAACATTGGAGGTCTAAACTAGCATTGAGCCGTGTGCAGGTCCGAAATAGAAAATAAAGAGATGTGGAGTAAATGTACACGGGACAAAATCGCATGTACAATATATAGAAAAAATACAAATTATTAATGAACAGGGCTTTTATGCCTGTTCTTCATCTTGAAAGGAGCTTGAGTGTCTTCAACGAGGAACTAGACCATTGATCCTCATTATACAAAAGTAACATAGGTTAGTGCATCGGACTATACAAAAACATAAGTTCCTGGTTCGATCACCGTTCCGGTGAGAAAACTTCCAATCCACTATTAATAAATATGTTTAAACTAACAATAGCCACATACTTGACTGTGTGGATTACATTATTTTTTTCATCATCCTACATATGTCTTTTGATATTGTTCATACATGTAAATACTAAAAGTCTTACACTGTATCCATATATTTTGCTCCGAGACCAGAACATAATAAAATAGATAAATTAAAACTTCCGCTTTAGATTAAGAAAGGGTGTGAAAGATTTTGTATCATTTTTTCCAGTTCTTCTGGAGACCTTGGGCCCTTCCCTCGCCAACAATATATAGTTTGCTTTATTTGTAAAAGAGGCTAGTTACGCTACAATATTATCATCTTAGATTAACCTCTCCAAACTTAAAAGTAAAGATTGATAAAGACTTTTGCATCCGTCGACATTATCTTCGATTAAAGTGGTATTGATTTGACAACCGCTGTGCATGTATACTCTAACGACCTTTAACTGAATGACAAATGACAACATTGTCATTTATTGAATAACAATTAAACTGTGTTGGAAAGATAACATAAATACACTTTCGTTTTTCGTTTTTTGTTTTTGGGAAATAAAAAATGAAAAATGAAAACACTTTCATTTTTCGATTTTAGTTTTTGAGAAATCAAAATTGAAAAATGAAAATACTTTTGTTTTTCGTTTTTTGTTTGTGAAATCAAAAACGAAAAACGAAAACACTTTTGTTTTTCATTTTGGTTTTTAAGAAATCAAAAACGAAAAATGAAAACACTTTCGTTTTTCGTTTTGGTTTTTAAGAAATCAAAAACGAAAAATGAAAACACTTTCGTTTTTCATTTTGGTTTTTATGAAATCAAAAATGAAAAATGAAAACACTTTCGTTTTTTGTTTTTTGTTTTTGATATTTCAAAACGAAAAACGAATGGACGCAGATATACACGGACCATTAATCTTCATAAAACTGATTATTAATATAGTGCTATTCACAGTGTCAAATATGTGCTATACTACCTTTCATATGTATTGTATCCATTTTTAATCTTATCGGAAAGAATACATTTTGACCTGAAATTTAATGCACTTGATATTAAATTTACAGATCAGGCGCAGACCGTTATAAACATAAAATTACACACAAAAGATAAATGTCCTTTATAAAAATCCTCATTGTGAAAAGAGAGAAGTGAATGTTTTACAACAATTATATTATGTAAACATATTTAGTTAACTTGACCCTTAACTTGTAAAATTTCGTGACATTTATCCTTTGTGGAATTTAACGAGGTCAACATGTTATATTTGAGTCTGTTCCGATTATTTTGCCTAAGGACGAATAAACTCACGAAGTCTGAGGATTAGTATAATTAAACAGATCAACGTATAACGTTATTATCATGTTTAAGTCCTGAATTTATATATTACTTAATGTGCAAATAATGTAAAATATAAAAAAGAAGATGATGTATGATTGCCAATGACACAACATTTCCCAATAGATCAAATGACACAGAAATGAACAACTATAGGTCTCCAAACGGCCATAACGAGGAACAAAGGAATAAAAATCGTATTTTTATCCAAAAAATAATAGTGAGCAATTGATTAAAAAAACCATACCGCCGAGCATTAAATATTGACGCTTTTAACCTTATCAATATTTTGAAGAGATGAGAAATATTAACCAATGAAATATTCATACATGTATAACAAAGCAACGAAATATGTAACAGCATGTTTCAAATAAACATTCAATTATCAGATAAATATATCAATAGCATTGAATTAAAGCATAACAAAAATAAAAAATTAAACGACATTTTTTTGCAAATTCATAAATCAACATGTGGTATCAGAAGAAACGAATATTCGAAATAAAAAAGTTGACTTTGACATTTGTTAATAAAACACAAATCTGCAGATCTTTTAAATAGTTATATATTTGATATAAAATTTGTTATTTTAAATCAATTTTTTGTGTTCAAGGAATTTTGCGAACAACAGAATACATGACATTGGTATTAAATTTTGTGAAAAGATGCCACTTTTACAAACCATGTAAGTAAATATTAAAATTTTGCACTAAATCAGTATAGAATGATTGTTTCAATAATATTATGCACTATATCGTTAAAAATATAAATAAGTTGACAAATTGTTCTGCACTTATTTTGATAAGAACAAAAACAAGAATACTAAAATGACAAAAATTTTAGATCAAATTCCAAATCTTAGATAGGTAAAAGCAACAGTAGTATACCGCTGTTCAAAACTCATAAATCCATGGACAAAAAACAAAATCGGGATAACAAACTAAAACCGAGGGAAACGCATTAAATATAAGAGGAGAACAACGACATAACACTAAAATGTAACACATATAGACAAAATCCCACGAGAATAACAAATATAACATATATATATAACATCAAAACCAAATACATGAATTTGGGATAGACAAGTACCGTTACACGTCTGTCTTATCGCAATGTGAATTTACACTCAAAAATAAGAGAAAACAAACGACACAACGTTATAATGTAATACACACAGAAACGAACTATAATATAACAATGACCATATTCCTGACTTGGTACAGGGCATTTTTAAAGGAAAAAATGGTGGGTTGAACCTGGTTTTGTGGCATGCCAAACCTCGCACTTTTATGGCCATGTGAAATATAACATCAAAATGACAACACAGGACTACAATATAAATAAATTGGAGAACACAATTGACAAAGAATCACACGAACAACAGCCAACAAAAGGCAACAAGTTCAAAATTTTAATACGCCAGAAGTGTATTTTGTCCACACAAGACCTATGTGTGACGCACAGATACAAAAGTTTGAAAGCCGAAACGAGTACAAAGTTGAACAGCATCGAGGACCAAAAGATCAAAAAGGTTGTGCCAAAAACGGCAAGGGTGAATTTTGTCGTCTTAACTGAATTTTGTAACAGATATTATGAAAAATGAGGTTCAATAAATAAACTCAAATCGAGTAAACCATCTCTACAGATTTTGAAAGTTAAGATTAGTCGTTCTTGCTCTCGAGCGACAATGAACTGGCAGTTCGTGACAAGTTAAGTTATGTCCATGCATATAATTATAAAGTAGAAGAAATGGGTTATCCACAAAATGAACATATGTGTGACATGATGGTCAACCACATCGTGAAACTTGAAAAAATGACCAAATTCCCCTGCTTTTTTTCACCAAGATAAAACCGTTCTAAACGCCATTTAGTGTTCACAAAGTGAGAGGGTTAGCGCTATAAAACCAGGTTTAACCCACAATTTTCTACATTTGAAAATGCCTGTACCAAGTCAGGAATATGACAGTTCTTGTTCATTCGTTTTTGATGTGTTTTGTTATTTGATTTTACCATGTGATTATGGACTTTCTGATTAGATTTTCCTCTAAGTTCAGTATTTTTGTGATTTTACTTTTTACATAATAACTTCAACGTAGTGACTGATAAATCAACGTAAGCATTGTTGTAAAAGAAAGACAGAAACAACAAAAGATATAATATTGATAGACATAGGTATATTTACTCTAGACATTTTAGCGAAGATTGACTTGAAGGTAACATATCGATTTTTGTTGTTGTTGAAATATCTTCTTTCTTTTGAACATATTCACCAGCTACATCTACAACAATTTGATAGAAGAAATCCCGAATAAAACCTTCACAGACTGTCACCAGTTAATCACACTGTAAGTATATTACATAAAAAAACGATACAAAATAATATATGTATATTTTCAGATGTCATTTTTATTTTTATTCTGTTTACTTTATTATTTTGTCAAAGTAATCCCTGTGGAGAGATTACTAGTAAAAAACTAAAAGTACCGAACTTAGAGAAAATTCAAAACAAGTTCCCTTATAAAATTTAAAGACCTCAAACATCAATGTAAAACAACTATCGTATCTATATGGTACATACATTTCTTCAAGTCGAATAGAAAATGTTAGTTTATTCAAAGTGTGTAGCTAGTTTAACCTCTCACTTGTATAAAAGTATATGTAAATAATTGGCATGACCACTATGGAACAAATAAAGTAGCAAACATTAATGATAAGAATTATAAGACATAAGACCATAGCACAGTTACACACTGGCGTATCTATAAATACCGAGGCACGTCGGAACGATGTTACTAACAAGGACTAAACCTTAAAGGTGTTAAGCTTATACAGACAAATAAAATAACACTATTATATGTTTAACCGCAATAAAGAGGATACTTCACTAGCTAGAATCCATAATTCAGGGGCACCGTATATAAAATTAAGAATGTATAATTGGGAATATATCAAAGAGTCAACAACCCGACAAGAGAGCAGAAAAGAGCCGATGACCACCAATGGGTCTTCAACAGAGAAAATTTAACGAGTTCTTTGCTGTCACTTTGAGATATATTGGCGACAGCAGGTCTCCTAATAAACGACACTTTTAAATGTTTAAAAAAGTAATTCATAACTTTTATTTATTACGAATTTACTAAACTTTACAATGGTCTGTTTCTCAACTCATTAAAAACATATTTTCGCCGTTCTAGATCGTTTGATACATGTAAAGTCGTCTGATCTGTAGTTTCCGATTGTGACTTATTTTCTGATTAAAATAATTTATCACATCATGTATAGGAATATCGAGCGATTCGTACCATATTGACGATCCTCTATTTTCGGTTTTACCCTATTCGTATTAATTTTTGTCGTCTTAACTGAATTTTGTAATTTCAACATCAGTAAAATAATCTTGCTTAATCTCGGGTCATTAGGTGGCATTTTGTTAGTAAATTCTAGTATATATCCATTTGTTACTAAAAGAGGAAGGGTGAGGGCTTCTAAAAGCTTAATAAAGAAAAGGGCCTCGGAGGCAAAATAATTATACTTTTTTGTCTTTCTTCTATAAGTGATATTGATGACAACAAATTGAAAAGTATAGCAAAAATGGATTTTAGCAGTTTAAGACAACTACAAACATTGTAAGTATAGTTTAATATAAATTTTACTTTTCAAAAATTGAAATCAAGTCAGAAACAGACTTATTTTGGTTAAAATTAATCTCTTAACAAAACAATTATCTGGTTAGAATAGATAAAAAAAAACATAACCAACTATCTCCATCAGGAACGCTCAAAGGCAAACAGTTGAAATTCGAGGATGTATAAGTACCGAAACCGTTGCAGAGCTATATGACAAAAATAATTAAAATTGATAGCCAAATTCATTAAAGTTATTAAATGTAGAAAACAATAAAATAAAATATAGCACTGAATCTTTCAAGAAAAAGAAGAAATAAAATGAATTTCAGCGTCATCTCTCTGTTAGACACCAGGTGGGGTTTTATAATCATGATTTATAACGAAAGTGCAATGACCAATTAGTTTGACTTTGATTCTGTAAATATATTTTATGTGTTAAGTGATACATTATGCAAAAGATTATAAACGTGATTTTAAACGTATTAGTCTTGTCAGAATAGTTTTTTTTAGCTACAGTGCTTACATTTGGGAGGAAAACACTGTCTATTTATGAAGACATGAATAGAAATCAAAACCATACATCGATCAAAAACAAACATTATAATAAAAGATACTAAAAACAGTATTTTACATTTCAAACTGTACGTTTTTAATGTACTAATTATATATAAAAGCGCGGAAATTAATATGTGCTCCCTGCAACTCATTGAACCTTATTAGTAAATGTTATCGTAGCAATGTTGTAATCAGATCGTTGAATATAGTTAACATTGGCACAAATACCGACTCTGTCATCTGCAAATTAAAACAAACATATTAGCATTATTTCCAACGGGATGTATAAAGACACATCCACGTTCATTTTGTTTTCTATATAGAACTATTCTACTGCCTGTCGATGCTTTTATTTTTGGCATTGCACAAGTCATGTCTTCTTTGCCTGTCAATGACGTTAAAATACTACAGCCCTTTGGTGATTTAAGTTGATTTAAGTCTTTGATGCATGAATTTTTATTATCAATTGGTTTTGGTTTTTAACTAGCTTTCAATAACAATTACTGCGAGAAGTATTCATTTGTACTTTCGTTTTAATGTGACCTGTTCCTACACTTTGTAATGCCTTTTTTGTTATTCAATGGTTACGTATTAAGTGTGATATTTCGTCTAGCTATTTGTAAAAGAGGGACGAACGGGACAGCTTAACTCATAAATCGAAAATAAGCTGACAACGTCCTGGCTAAAAATGAAAAAGACAAACAGACAAACAATAGTACACATGACACAACATATAAAACTAAAGAATAAGCAACACGAACCCCACCAAAAACTGTAATATATACAAGCTTTGTAAGTGTTTGATATAACTATTAATTTTCACATCTCTTCCAGAACCATAAACAAAAAAAATATTTATTTGGTAAAAACAATAATTCCGTTCTCAATTATTGTTAACCTTACAGCATAATATTTGCATACCTATGTGCGTTATTCAATTTGCCAGCACTGTGTTCAATATTGTGGTTTGTCTTTCTGAAACTGTTTTGCATCTCAGCCATTAATTTATTTATTTTGTATTTACACTTTTTCATACATCAAATTTATTCGTCAAAGTATGCTCACTTGTGTTAAAATGTCTTTTGATTAAGTTAAGCCAATTAAATTAATATTTTATTGTGTGTAATTCTATGGTATGATGTTACACTGTTGTTAAGGTAAGGTTGAAGGTTTGTACTTATAAAAAGATTTAAATCCAATGCATTTATTTGCATTTATCCTAAGTCATTACCTAGATGCTCAGCGGTTGTGTTACATCAGTCTTTCTCAATACTCGTTTTTCAATAGATTTGACCGTTGGTTTTCCCGTTTGAATAGTTGTTCACTAGTCATTTCTCAGGCCGTTTATAGCTTACTATTTGATCTGAACAAAGACTCCTTGTTTAGGTCCGTACTTTGATCTATAATTGTTAAAATTTGTGACTTGGATGGAGAGTCGTCTAATGGTACTCATATCATATCTTCCTATATCTAATTGCAGAACATTAAATATTGAGACCAATCAAAATCATAATACGGTTAAGGTTTCGAACCAGTGAATTATGTTTTAACGAGACAACGAAAAAAATACTTCCATGATTTGAATTAACGTTCATTTCTTAGATGAATTGATCGAAAACATAGAATAAAGGCATTCTCGCTGGAAAATCTGTAAGGCTGTGTTAGTTTATATATAGTATGAAACATGTGTTTGTGTTAGTTCCATACTGTAACTAACTCAGCTATATATATATTGTTAAAAAATAAAACATCTGGAGACAATTTCATTTGCAAATCAATTGTATTGTATTGTTTTCATTTCGTGTGGCATATCTAATAGAAAATGGATTAAATCGTATCAGTCTTGTCAGACTATGTAAGAGATGTTTAAAAAAAAACCTAAAAAAACCTGCAGGATTTGTTAAGCTGCAGTGCTTATTCTTAGAAAAACAAATGTCTATTCATCAAAAACCTAATTGGCAGTAAAGTCATATATTGTTCAAAATTACATCGCAGAACATTGAACAATGTTGAATATTGACGCTCGAAACCCGATCAAAATCTCGAAGGGAAGGGGAACATGAACCAATGAAATATTTATATAACGAGGAAACAAAAAAATTAACAGCATGCTTTAAAACAACGTTAACGTTGAATCCTTAGAAAACATTATCGAAAGCAGTGAATTTTCGGATGATCCTATGCTTTTAGAAGAAATCTCTCGTCTTAATTCAATTCCATATTAACCAAATGTTTTACAACATATAGGTACATGTATAAATTATATAAACTAAATATAGATTACAAAAACATGCGTTCATGACAAAGCAGACAGAAGAAACAAACACACATAAAAATAAATACATATAAATAATTCAAAATAGCAAAATCATGTAACAAATAAATATAATATCAACTAACCGTCGTTTCTAAGCTTCTGCATCTATATTTTCTGAAGTTGCACAAGTCTTGTACATTAGTAGTGCTAAATAATTGTAAACGTTAATAAACAGATGGCGTACGCCAATAATATGTTTTTTTCAAACAATCACACAAATTTGAATATAAAGGACATGGTAAAATAAAATGCATTTCATCCTTTAATAAATTGTTTTCAGAGACCTCAGCGGTAATGCAATTGGATATATGCATCCCGAAGCTTTTCGTAACTTGACATCACTGAAAATACTGTAAGATTACATTCGTTTGATACGCATATATAAAATTTTCCATATTAACAAAACTTCATTAATCTTCATAAAACTGATTATTTATATAGAGCGATTCACAGTGTCAAATATGTGTTATACTACCTTTCATATGTATTGTATCCATTTTCAATCTTATCGGAAAAAAAATAAATTATGACCTGAAATTTAATGCACTTAATATTAAATTTACAGATCAACCGCAGACCGTTATAAACATAAAATTACACACAAAAGATAAATTTCCTTTATAAAAATCCTCATTGTGAAAACAAGAGAAGTGTATTTTTTACAACAATTATATTATGTAAACATATTTAGTTAACTTGACCCTTAATTTGTAAAATTTCTTGACATTTATCCTTTATGAAATTTAACGAGTTCAACATGTTATATTTGGTTCTGTTCCGATTATTTTGCCTAAGGACGAATAAACTCACGAAGTTTGAGGATAAGTATAATTAAACAGATCAACGTATAACGTTATTATCATGTTTAAGTCCTGAATTTATTTATTACTTATGCAAATAATGTAAAATATAAAAAAAGAAGATGATGTATGATTGCCAATGACACAACATTTCACCATAGACCAAATGACACAGAAATGAACAATTATAGGTCTCCAAACGGCCTTAACGAGGAACAAAGGAATAAAAATCGTATGTTTATTCAAAAAAATCATACCGCAGAGCATTAGATATTAACGTTTTTAATCTAATGAAAATTTCGAAGAGATGAGAAATATTAACCAATGAAATATGCATATAACAAAGAAACGAAATATATAACAGCATGTTTTAAATAAACGTTCAATTAAGGTAGATTCATGGTATACCGCCATCTTGGATTGTACAATCACAGTACAAAATCGGTCTAGTTATTTGCCCAAATCAGCAAATTTGGAAACAGATTTGCAATTTAATGGTTAGACTTGTTTATTTATATAAAGAAAACTAGCTAATTTATTGTATTATTCAAAATATGTTAACAAATATCAACCTTTTTGGTTTTTAAAATCATTTTTTTCAAATTAGCCATTGAAGGGGAGATAACTCTTGTAGCACAAAATTTATACTGGGCTAATAGGGAAATTTTTTATTTTAACTTGTGGCAAGAAAACAAGTTCGGTGACGCCATGTTTTCTTTTTATTTTCTTAAAACATATTATAAAACCTATCTTCTCACAATTTATTTTCAAAATTCTATCTCATAGAACTTTTTTTATGCACTGTTATGTGTTTTTTTATGAACAAACTAACCAAATTTAGGCATTTTTCAACGACTCATAGCTTGAAAAATAGCACGGTGACCCATATTTATTATTATATTTTTGAAAAAAGCGTAGGAAAATCTTCATTTTTGTTAAATTATAAGAAAATTCTGTCTCAAAAAACATTTACTTATGATCTACCTTAACAGATAAATTTATCGATAGCATTGAATTAAAGCATGATCCTATGCTCTTTTGATAGTGATCTCGTCTTAAAATACATAGAGTATCATTTGTTTTTCAGAGACCTCAGAAGTAATTCAATTGAATTTATACATCCCGAAGCTTTTCATAACTTGAAATCCCTGGAAAAACTGTAAGATTATATTTGTGTGATACGCATATTCATATTTTTCAAAGATAAACAAAATCTTCATACCATCTTCATAAAAATGTTTAATATGTAAATACACATTGTAATTCGAAATGTCAAATGTGTTATATTACCTTTCCCATGTATTGTGTTCATTTTTTGGCATATCATTTAGGAAAAAGTTACATGTTTAATAGAAATTTGATGTACTTGAAATTGAATTTGAAGATCAAGCAGAGGCCGTTTTCAACATTGAATTACACTGATTAGACAAATCTTCTTGGTAAAAATTCTCATTAAAAAAAAAGAAAACGTTTTTTTACTGCAGTTAATGTGACCCTTTACAACTGTATGTGTCAAGTTTCGTCATACTTATTATATATGTAATTTTACGAGGTCTATACGTATCAGTCTTTTCAGACTAAGCTAGAGATGTTTTCAACGAAATTTTGCAGGATTTATTTAGCTGCTGTGATTTTAATTTTAGAAAAAAATGTCTTTTCATTAAAAAATCAATAGGAAACAAAATTGTATATTGATCAAAACCATAAACTAATGACGCTTTAAACCTGATAAGAATCCCAAAGAGATTGGGAATATGAACCAATGAAATATTTATTAAACAAGCCAACGAAAGAAATACTTGTGTGCTTTGAATTAACGTTCAGCTCTAATTAACTTTATCGATAGATTGAATTTATGCATGATCATATGCTTTTACAATAGTTCTTTCGTCTTAATAATACATGGAGTATTATTTTTTCAGAGATCTCAGAAGTAATGCAATTGAATTTATACATGCCGAAGCTTTTCATAACTTGACATCCCTGGAAGAACTGTAAGATTGTATTTGTTTGATACGCATATACAGATTTGTTCAAAATCTTCCTACATACATACATTCCGTCATACAAATGTTGATGTAAATGAAATTTCATTTCGCAATGTAAAATGTGTTAGTTACTTTCACATCAATTGTGTTCATGTTGTGGCATATGATATACAAGTTTACGTGAAATTAAATGCACTCGATATTAAATTAAAACATCGAGCAGGGATCATTATAAACATTGAATAACACCAAAAATCAAATGTCCTTTGTAAACAAGTATAGGTGAATATTTGCTGCAGTTATATAATATAAAATGTTTAGTAAACGTGAGCTTTGATTAATTTTGTTTAGTTTCGTAATATTTATCATTTATGGACTTTTGACGAGGTCAATACGTTATATTTTGGCCTGTTTGAATGATATTTACGGAGGACGAAGTCAGAGGTTCATGATCAGTGTAGTATAACATTGTCATGTAAAATATATGATCAAGTGTAAGTTCTTAATTTATATGTTACCTATGCTAATAGTGTGAATATACAAAAAAAAGAAGTTGTGTGATTGCCAATAAAACAACTGTTCGCAAGAGACCAAATGAGACAGAACTTAATTGTTTTAGGTCTCCAAATGGCTTCAACGATTAGCATTAGCCCCTTTCCGCATATTCAGCTATAATATGCCCTGCAGTGACAAATGTAAAACAATTCAAACGAGAAAACTGACGGCATTATATACAAAAATTACAGAAAACATATAATTATATGTGAAAGAGCAACAAACGACAACCATCGAATTAGTGAAAATTTGATATTAACACAACGTTACTGTTTTAGTAACATGGACAACAAATATTATCATTATTATAAAAAGTAATGTCTAGTCAATTTGTACACACAGTGAACAAATACACAACAGATATTGCAAATCAAATATCCAAATAAACCATTGATAAACATGAAACATTAAAGAATATGTACTTGATTATATTTTTTCAATATAGTTGTGCTTAAATCATAATTGAAAAATTCTCCACTTTCTTTTATTTTAGTTATCTATTCAACAATTTTCTTGTACATCTGGGGTCTGTTTATCAATTAAGTATTTCGATTAGGACGTGTCCTAAGACCAACAATTCAAAATTTGTTGACTATGTGAAACTTTGTATTCAACTCACTAAAAACATCATATGATCTTTACCGATTATATATTTTACTATTACTATTTAAAATAAGTTGTTCAATTCTTATATAAAATGTAGTTATAATTTTTGTCTTAATTTTTGTTTCACAGAGTTTGAATGAACAATGATAGTTATAAAACATATTAAAAAACCTTTTATCTAAAACTGATATCATGTTCTAATTAATCATTATAAAATTATAACTACATGCCTTGGTTACATTTGATACAATAATTTTATGATATTACTTTTTTTCATTTTAATTTGCTTATGTCTTTAAGTCAATTTTACGCCAATACTAAGGACAAAGGTAAACAAATCGTAGCAATGATAGTTAGTCCATATATAGCTATGATGTGAATGCTAAAATATGTCGTAAGTCGTTTCTAACTTTTTATTGTTTTTTAATTGTAATTTCTGTCTTAAGAAATTCAAGGACAGTTTCGTTAAATAACTTCTTGTTTGATTCGAATTAAAATGTTATTAATTATTAATTTATTATTATTAATTTTTTTAAACAAACGAATACAATTTTTATTTTCAAAGTTATCTTAGTTCCAACAAAATTCATAGTATTGATGAAACTACTTTGAGACATCTTCCAAACCTTCGATATTTGTGAGTACTTTTTTTTATTTTCTTTAAAATCATTTTGTATATTCGCATGCCAGGTAAGACTCAAAACTGAAACGGGAGTTTTGAAAAAATGGTGCATTAACAAAAAATAAACTTACGTCGAATAGAAAGAATAGAGCAAATGCACATAAAGCAGAATAATACAAGTACATGTAAAATATAAACATGCTCACTTAGGAGTGTTCAATTAGTATTTGTTCAAACTAAATAAATATATATATATATATATATATATATATATATATATATATATATATATATATATATATATATATAACGCTAATGGAATTATCTTGTATCAATGGTTCTGGTTGGATGACAGTGAGCGAAAAATTCTCTATCTCATTGCCTGTAACTAAGGCAGCTGAAGTTTTGAATTGAGGAATGTATTGACATATATTTTCTACAATGATAAGCAAAAAACTCATATGTTGAACCTAAATATCTTCTTTTTTCATACGTTATTACATTCCGAAGCAGCAAAGAAACCAGAAAACGCCCGGTGTTTACTTTTGTCGGCGGAAGCATATATATGACGTCACCTAGTTTAGGGGCAAAAGAAGATAACATCTTTGAGCAGAAATTTCTCAAAGGAAAATTTTACACTGATTTGATGATCGAAATTAAATTATAAACTTGATTTGCATTATTAAAGAGATAACTGTATTTTATTTGAAGCTTTGAGGAGGTGAACGGTAGTTTTTTGGTCGCAATAGACGGCAAAACTTTCGATAGACGTGTGCAAAGCTTAAGATACAATACAGCTATCTCTTAAATGTTTAAAAATCTGTACCATATAAAAGTGTTCAAATCCAAATATTATCAACTTTGCAGTCGGACTTTTATATTATTGATTAAATATTATATTGTCATGTCAACGAACAATGTAAGTAAGAATTGTTCTCGAATAATGTCATTATCGAAACTATCTAAGCATTGAAAAGTGATATTATGATAAGCAAAATTTCAGCAGTGGTACACATGCTGACAGAGATTATGTCAATATCAAGCAGAAGCATTATGGTCGGATGAAATCTTCCGCTTTGATTGAAAAGCATATTATTTAATTATTGGGCCATTTGTCTTTGCGGTCATAGTTGTAGTAACTAATTCATTTAACACAGATCTTTACCAAATATTTTTCTTTTTTAGATACATGGACAACAATAATATATCTAGCATCAGTTCAATTCCATTTCAAGAAATGCCAAATTTATATAATCTGTAAGTACAAAAAAAGATATCTGGAGCATTTGAATCACATGTGTGTTACTAACATAACACTGCTTTTTCCTTTTGCAATGCTAAGATACTGATGATAGCGTGAACAGTATGTGTTTGTTTCCTTTACACATAATGCATATTTTAAGGTTTGTCTTATCTACACCTACCTGAGGAGTGTCAGGATTTATCAAATGAAAGACAAACCGTATAGTCTTTCTTTGAGAAATCCAGACACCCCGAGGCGTGTTCTACGACAAGAAAAACTTAAAATATGCATTATTTGACTTATATACCGTCCAAAAAATATTATTTTATATAAAGATTTGCCACATTTAGTATCCTTTTTTACCGACCACACTAAAGCTAGATATTCCTTACTAATGCGTATTGGTTTTAATACGCCCTACGGTTCATTTAGAATGTGAAATAACATTTAATAATTTATATAGATATAAACCTTTTAAAAATTATTATCTATACACAATAAAAAATACTACTGTATCTGCATGACGAAAGAAACTGAATTGTTATCATCTGATAACGGCGTATGACAAATGCAAGAGACATTGTAAGTAATATATTGTACCAACTTAGTTTATGGAAAAGGGAGGTATGTTTTTTTCTGTTCGTAATGACATTTCTATCGCGATTTTTTTTATCAATTTTGATAGATTGTGTCACAGGGACTTGGGCGGAATAAAATGATTCGTCAAGTTTTAAGATGTTTATTCAAACGACATAAATAAATAAACCATGTACATGGAAGACATGTCAAACTCCTCTTTGGAAACATCACCAGATCAATATAATAAGAAGATATTCTGGTCCTGTTTAAAATACAAATATAACCTATATAAGTCTAATGAACTAACTATATCTGCACAGCATTTATAAACAATAAGTATAATGTTCAGTATACATTGCCTTAGACCTTTTTATAGTAATACAATAACTGTGCCAATACATGTATCATTAATATATCTATGATATACTATTTCTTTGAGTTCATGAAAATACTTCTTTAAAATAAAATATCTATCGTTCATGCACAATCATTCTGACTTATTCAAAATTCATTTTCCCTCAGATTCAAACTAAAGGAATACTGTTATAATATTTTAGACTTCATATATTAGTAACTGACCTGATTGATATGGAATAAGTGTCCACAATATTAAACTATATAACTATTTTAAATATGGCTGCTATATGTAAAGCTTTCTCTCAAGGTATATCAAAGAAAGTGGGAAAACTATGAACTCAATGCTTGTGACCAATAATAGACGAGATAATATGACACATGACTAAATGACTAATCAACCAGAAAAATAGAGTAGAACTGTACTGTACGTTTTTTGATTGAGTTAGGCCTGCCAATTGATATTTTATCGTGTGTTTTTCTATGTTGCGATGTTATGCTATTGTTTCAGAAAAAGGGAGAAGGTTTGGATCTATTAAAACGTTTAATCCCGCAGCAAATGTTTGCACCTGTCCTAAGTAAGGAATCTGATGTACAGTAGTTGTCGTTTGTTTATGTAATTTATACGTGTTTCTCGTTTCTCGTTTTTTAAATTTTATATAGATTAGACCGTTGGTTTTCCCGTTTGAATGGTTTTACACTAGTAATTTGGTCCCTTTATAGTTTGTTGTTCGGTGTGAGCCAAGGCTCCGTGTTGAAGGCCGTACATTGACCTATAATGGTATACCTTTTTTAAATTGTTATTTTGATGGAGTGTTGTCTCATTGGCACTCACACCACATCTTCCTATATCTATTTACACTCTACAACACACTCCCCTGGAATCTAAAATGACGTCCACATAATGTCTATCAGAAATAAAAATGAAATAGCATCATATCTAAAGCTGCAATTTTCTGATACTGCAATCACTAATAAATACAGTAGGAATCAGTCAGAATAATCCACTGAAATATTATCAAACATAACATTTAAAAATTTCGATAGTTAAGCTTAAAAAATAAACATAAGTGGTCTGTTAAATGGCTCATAAAGCCTTCCATGCTTCTAGCTCTATCCCTGAAAATAAATCTCTATCAATACAGGTAGATAGGTAATCTGCCTTCTGTATCCACTCAGTTGGTATCACTACAGGTGTATCAGTATGCGGAACTGCAGACTTCGTCACGAAATCACCAGACTGTAACCACTTAGGTTGTGTCCTCTCTCGATCTGATCGACGAGGTCAAACTGGATGTCTATCATCTTCATCATGAGCTGGATCAAGCGTCTCTGGTTCTAAAGGCCCTTCCTGCTCTTCATCGTCATGTAAAGAATCTATTTCCTGTACATCTATATCTATATCACGGGTGTCCCCATCTGACTCCAGAGTTAATTGAACTTCTTCTTCGTGTCCATCAAGACTCTCTGGTTCATCATCATCAACGCTGGATGAAGTGTTGTCAACTATTGGTCGTTGATGTACAAATATCTCATAATCATCATCATTATCGATATCGGTTTCCTCCATGGTACAGTCTGTGTTCGATTTGATATTCTTTTGCATTCTTGATCTCGGTCTAGGAACTGGTCTAGGTAATGGTCCAGTCGTTGGTGGTGGACTTGAAATAGATCACACAGGCAATAAAAGATTCCTAGGTATTGTTCGCTTACGCCCCATCGCCACTATCTTTCTGTACAACGTAAACGAGTATATCTTTGTTCGGTTGTTCTAGTACAAGGTAAATATCGTTCTCCCATTTATCGCCCAGCTTATGTTTACCATCAAACGCAACTTTCTTTACTAGTACTTTATCGCCTTTTTCTACGACTGCTCCTCTTACTTTCAAATATTTATGTTCTTTCTGTTTCTCATGGGCCTTCTTTGGTGATTCTGAAGCAAGCTTATATGCATCAACTAATCTGTTCTTCAATTCTTGGATGTATTTAGTGTGTGGTTGTCTATCTTTTTCCATTAAACGTCCAAATACCTAGTCAATGGGAAGTTTTGGTTATCGGCCAAACATCAGAAAGTACGCTGATTGTCATGTTGCTTCGTGTGGAGTGTAGTTGTTCGCATGAACTTACAGAGCTACGTAAGCTTTCCAGTTGGACTGATTGTTTTGCTGTAAAGTCCAAGTATTGACAGTAATGTTCTGTTAAATCTATCAGCCATGCCGTTGCCCATCGGATGGTATGGTGTATTTCTTGACTTCTTTATTCCTGTAAGACGGCAAACTTCCTGAATGATGTTACTTTCAAAGGATGGACCCTGATCTTAGTGAATTCTGTTAGGTAAATCTTTGCAGTCTGGTTGAGTGTTGGTGTGGCACGTGCATAACGTGTAAAGTGATCGGTGATAACAAAGATGTCTTGAATTCCTCCCTTTGATGGTCCTAGAGTAAGAGGTCAATGCATATGAGGTTCATTGGCTGAGTTGTTGTGATGTTGACTAATGGTCTTCATGGATCTTTCTTTCTCTTTATACATCTTTCGCATCGTTGAATCAATTCTTCAATATCTTTATTCATCCCAGGCCAGTAAAAGCGTTCTCTTATAAGACTGGTGGTATAGGAGTCAATCAACGGTGTATATATGCATCCACATATTGTTTTAATGGGGTCTTTGCTGATAGTTGTCAATCTGGATAGTTCATCTGCATCTGCATCGGTTTTTCCTAAACGATAGATGATGTCGAAATCGTAAGCGGCTAGTGCAGCGAGCCAACGGTGTCCAGTAGCATCTAGTTTTGCAGACATGAGTACATATGTGAGTGGTTTGTTGTCTGTGATTACATTAAACTTGCGGTCATAGAAGTAATCATGGAACTTGTCGGTTATGGACCACTTTAGCTCAAGAAATTCCATCTTATGTGCTGGATAGCTTTATTCCGCTATTTTTAAACCTCTGCTAGAGTATGCGATTACATTTTGATGTCTGTCTTGCTCTTGATATAGTACGGCACCAAGTCCATTTCCACTGGCATTGGTGTGTAGTTCAAGTGGTTTGGAGTAATCGACATATCCAAGTATCGGTGCTGATGATAAAAGTTGCTTTAATGTTGTGAAAGGTGTTTCATGCTTATCAGTCCACTGAAATGCTTCTTGTTGTTTCTTAGTCTTCTTCTTCCCTTTCTATACATTTGAAGTTGGCATGATGAATGTAAGTGGCTTTGCTATCTGACTGAAGTTACTGATGAACTTGCGGTAGTATCCTATGAATCCGATGAATACACGTGCTTCTTCGGGTGACTTTTGAGTAGGCCAATTAATAACTTTCTCAATTTTCTTTTGGTATGTCTCTACTCCCTCCTCAGATACAATATGTCCTACATTTTTGACTTTTGGCTGGAAGAAAAAACATTTTCGAAGACCATCTCAAGTCGCTCTAGGTGTTCCTCGTATGTTTTAGCAAATATGATGACATCGTCTATGAATATGCAACATATAGGCATGTGAAGATCTCTAAGGCAATCCTAAGTCTACGGTCGAGAAGTACTTGTTTTTAATCATGCAGCCTAACATATCTTTCATTCTCGGCAAAGCATAGGCATTGGTTGTCATGGCTTAAATGGATATCTGACTGTTGGGTGGTATAATGACTCTTTCATATTCAGCAGATTTAATTAATGTTAATCTGTTGTTCATCCGTCTGAGTTCTTTCTCCCTCCGTAGTAAACATTGGAAACAAGAATACCAGCAGCAATACCTCCTTGTGGCTAGCTGACTTTCCCTGAATGGATTACATTATCAAGTATTCGATTCCTTTCTTCGCGACAACTCCATGCTGAAACATCCTCGGTTTCCTTCTGCTTTGCATTATAAAATTCACTCATGACAGTTTCAAGTTGATCTTCATTGCCAAAAAAGTTTTCCATCTTGCTCATGATCCCAGTTAATGATGCATCTGTTCCTAAACGCATTGCTACTAATCCTGCTTCCCCTCCCAAAGATCTACGTATTGCTTGGATGATAGCTTCCTCTGAGTGGATCTTATCCTTTATGAGTCCAAGTACTTCATATTTTCAAAGTTCATATGTTGTTTCACCTCCTTTCTTTTCACCACTACCAGATAAAAGGTTGATTCTAGGTGGCTGAGTATAAAGATGACGTTGATGTTGTTGGTTCCTTCTTAATAGGCTGCGTCTGTTTTCCCATCTGTAGTGTTACCATTGCGGAAGCCTAAATCCACTGTTGTAATGCCTAAGGTGTATCGGCCTTTGGTTTTATATGCATTTGCTTCAAGGTGTTGACGAGCTGTTCACAATCCTCATTGGCCCTGATGTCAAAATATGAATGAATCTATAATAAAGATATCCTAAATCTACAAGTAATATTATAATAAATATTTGCACTTGTAAATAAAACAAAGTTATGTACAATAAATACAGAAAATATAAGTATCATACAAGAACTGGTAAATGAATGTTGATAATAAAAAAATGTGATTAAATTTCTAAAATGAATACCAAAAGTATATATTAAGTACCTAACATTAATATGAAATATAATTAATGACCTTCAATGAATACCAAATAATATTCAATACCTAAAATGACTATAAATAATGTTAAGTACCTTCAATAACAAAATGATGTTAAGCACCTTTTAATGAATACAAAATTATATTCAGTACCTTCAATGAATACAAAGTAAAGATAATGAATAGCTGAAATCAATACAAATGTATTTGACAAAATTATACATGCATAAATCTATCTGGTAAATCTTTATAAATTTATCTTGTACTCAAAATTAGTCAAAGTGAAAAAAATATCCGGTAAGTATATCATATAACACAATGCAATATGTTATAGCTATATGTATCCCAAGTAATTTATGATGAATAAAGAAAAAAACCCAATATATATGATATATAATATATATGCTGCACTGATATTCAAGTAAAGATTAGTTAAAGTCCAAATATGAAACAAAATATCAAAATCTGAAATCACATAATAATTAATAGATCTGAAATATCAAAGTTTAGTATTAAATCTGGTACCAAGGAACTAAACTAACTGTAAAAAAGTTATGTATAATGATTAAAAACAAGTATCAAAATACAGAAGAAAAAAATATAGTCAGCTACCGAATAGTAATCTGAAATTATCAAGAACAATTAATTTTCCAAAATTACAAAAAAAAAAAATATAAAAAAATAGCCTAAATATGATAAACACAATATGCAAAGAAAGACAACTCAATAATAGTGCGGATTATCTACCCTGATGAAAAGTAATGAATAAGTATCTCAAGTATGTAAATATCTACAGATAAGTATGAATATATACAAGTAGGACACAAGTACTATATACAAATAAATATGAACAAAATTAAAGTAAAGTCAATGTATAAGTATAAGTATAAGCAACAGTGACAACAAATACAACTGAAATTGGATCACAACACAATTATACTAAGTTTTACTGGTTAACCAAAGCCTTCTGTGTAATGTAAGTTATATATGTAATGACTTGTGTTACTTACTACACCAAATAATATCCTCTGATCAAATACCAAATATGTCTTCTTGTCTCAATCTATGAGTTCACTCAAATGTATCTATATATCGCTATCTATATCTGGTTCGCTTATAGACTATCAAGTGTATGTATGCTTTTAAATGTGTATAAGAGTGTATTAATTTACATGCACTGCAATGCACAAAGTAGGGTCAGTGTCGGGCAAGGCAAGGGAAAATTTATTAAAATGTGAAAGGTCAAGGTCAATAACAGGTTTATATCAACATTCAATCTTACATACGCATACGTAGACATATAAATAAAATAAATAAACCTATACCTTTATATACTACTTACAAGTACAAACGTATATGTGACTACCCTGTACAAACGTATACACTATGTCAATAAATACACACGTACTAATACTAAATCAAAGTATTTTTCTTCAAATATGAAAAATAATCTAAGTACACTTGCTTATAAATAATATAAAATCAGTACAACAGTATCTCATTATTGATGTGTATTCGTGTTAACAAAGTGTAAGTGAATTACAAGAACAAACACTAACAGGTATGTAACACCTACCAATCAATAGTATACAATGTAAACAAATAAAAAAGTACAAAACACATAGGTCACGTGTGGCTTTCAAACTTTTTTCATCTGGGCGTCACTGGTTAGTCTTGTGTGGACGTGGCGCACATCTGGCGTATTAGATTTTAAACCAGGTACCTGCTATTCTGGATTTTCAATGATTTTCTAAGTTTGGACAAGCAGACCAGTTGTCAATATTATTCAAGCAAAGAAAATGTATAAACAGTACAATAGTATACAATATCAACGCAAAACATTCATGATAAAGGCCAATTAAATTTTTTTGATGTTTTCAAAGTCAATGTTTTTCTTCAATAGTTTCTTTCAGATATCAAATATTCGCAAAATATTTATGTAGCGTGTAATACAATTAACGGTACCAATTTTCTTGCACCAGATGCGCATTTCGACAATACATGTCTCTTCAGTGATGCTCGTGGCCAAAATATTTGAAATCCAAAGCTTATATAAAAGATGAAGAGCTATAATTCAAAAGGTCCAAAAAGTGTAGCCAAATCCGTGAAAGGAATCAGAGCTTTGCACGAGGGAGATACATTCCTTAATTTATATTAATTTCTAATATTTTGAAACAGTAAATTTTAATAACACAAACAATCCGTATTTTCATGCCAGTACCGAAGTACTGGCTACTGGGCTGGTGATACCCTCGGGGACTAATAGTCCACCAGCAGAGGCATCGACCCAGTGGTAGTAATACAATTAACGGTACCAATTTTCTTGCACCAGATGCGCATTTCGACAATACATGTCTCTTCAGTGATGCTCGTGGCCAAAATATTTGAAATCCAAAGCTTATATAAAAGATGAAGAGCTATAATTCAAAAGGTCCAAAAAGTGTAGCCAAATCCGTGAAAGAAATCAGAGCTTTGCACGAGGGAGATACATTCCTTAATTTATATTAATTTCTAATATTTTGAAACAGTAAATTTTAATAACACAAACAATCCGTATTTTCATGCCAGTACCGAAGTACTGGCTACTGGGCTGGTGATACCCTCGGGGACTAATAGTCCACCAGCAGAGGCATCGACCCAGTGGTAGTAATACAATTAACGGTACCAATTTTACTATGTGTATATTCTCACCATTTCATTTTTTGAACAATGTATACAACTGCAAATAGTCTGTACAATGAACAATTTTCACCAACGTGTTGAATATTTTCGACTGATTTTTCCAATCTTCCGGTGGATGTCACGTCATAGATCCTGACCTTCAGCGAGGCTCCAACAGGAAATATGTCGTTGAAAGTCTAACCTACTAGTGGGCGCCACATTTTACAGCGTTCTTGGACGGAATGAAAGGATATGTCAAGTTTAAGATGTTTTATTCAAACGACATACATAAATATATAATTTATATGGTACAAAGGTCTATCTCCTATTTTGAAACATCACCTGATCAATATAACATGAAGATATCCTGGTCCTGTAAAAAAACAAATATAACCTACATAAGTCTAATGAACTAACTATATCTGCATAGCATTTATAGACAATAAGTATAATGTTCAGTAAAAATGGGCTTTGCTCATTGTTGAAGGCCGTACGATGACCTATAGTTGTTAATGTCAGTGTCATTTTGGTCTTTTGTGGATAGTTGTCTCATTGGCAATCATACCACATCTTCTTTTTTATATTGCCTTAGATCTTTTATAGTAATAAAATAACTGTACCAATACATGTATTATTAATGTGTCTATGATATATTATTTATTTGATTTATATGACAATCCTTCTTTAAAATAAAATATCTATCATTCATGGACAATCATTCTGACTTATTCAAAATACATTTTCTCTCAGATTCAAACTAAAGATATACTGTGCAAATATTAAAGACTTAAAAATATTAGTAACTTGCCTGATTAATATGGAATAAGTGTCCAGAATATTAAACTATATGACGATTTTTAATATGGCTGCTACATGTATACGTAAAGCTCTCTCTCAAGGTACATAAAAAAGTGGGGAAACTATGACCACAATCGCCATACGCGCGTTTCGTAACTACTAATTAATATTAATTATTCTGAAAGAAAATAAATAGTAATGCTAAACACTCTACAACAATTGTCTTTTGAATAGCAATACAATTTTAACAGATAATCAGGATATAATTATATACCCTCCCCACCAGACCCTATTGTGAGTTACATGAATGTTGTTCAATTGAATATCCTATTAGTTGATCATTTGATAGAGTAAAAGGTATACATAAATTAAAAAAAAAAAGAGTCAAGAACTGACACGAAGACGAATATAATTACATGAATTTTGAAGTAAATTATAGATTGCATTTTTATCAAGAAAAATAAGTACATCACCCGGTCAATATTTTATGCCTTGGAGTATATTTCATTGAAACATGGTATCGTCCGGGTTGATTCTTTCAAAGAATGACCTATTGTTCTGAAAAAAATAACTCCATATAGGTATATAATTATCAATAAAAGTATATGAGAAATAAGTCAACATCGTAAGCATCTGTTTGAATTAAATTGATGGTCGATTACATGTAAATATGGTTGTAAAACAGGCGGATATATTGTCGAAATTACCCCCCCCCCCCTCCTTTTTTTCCAAACAAAATGTAGCTCGTTATAAGAGAGGGTAATAAATTGTCCTGTTTGTATATATAAATTGTTTTCATCTTTTTCTTTGGGCTTTAATGTTTAATTTGGTTGATTTGTTTGTATTTATTGCATCTTGTCTATGATGTGTGTATATATATTTAACTCATAATATAGCGCGTCGAGTTAATTGAAAATATATGTGGATATGTATGTGCATGAAGATAAATTGCACTGAAAACAACTTCAAAGAGAACTATGAACGATTTACCTATTGAAACATTAATTTGCATCTTTGATCCCAAACATTAGCATAATCTCATCGAAAATATAGTTTTATTTGAGTTAACTGTTTTGATTAACTATACGCATAAAGCAAACATAATTATTTTTACCTTTTATCGCTTACGATTCCATCTATTTGATATCTTTAGTCTTGGTGATATAAAAAAAACTAAAATAAGAAATAAAGTATATGGGTTTAAGTGCACTACCTTTTTTATACTTTTCTTTGTATAAACCCTTGAAGACAGACTTTCCAGACTTTTTTAAATTGTATAACTTAAAGACTGTTATTTTATGTGTGTATAATATATGATGATTAGCCTGCATCCTCTGAAAATTTTATCATGTTCATTTTGTCATTACATGGAATATCTGATAAGATTGTATTTATAAAGAATGTTGTTCTTAGAAAATTTCGACCTTGCAACCTATCAGACAAAATTTTACAGATGAGAACGGCACACACATATATTATACTTGTATCTCTACGAATCTTGAAAGCCAGTAAATAAATTTGATTTTTAAAATACATCTATCATGTAAAATTCGTAATGATGCTGTGTGGACTAATTCATTCAGAGCTAGTTGACCCTACAATGGTTTCAATTTTCGCTCTTAAAAAACAAATTGGCACAATTAGTTGCTAATGTTGACAAGGTATAATCCTGACTACAAAATCTCCCTGTATGTCAATTGTGTAAAGTTCTGAAATAAATCATTTAAATACAAAAGACAAAAAATGCAGAAATGTTACCGATAACGTATTGATATCAATATAAATCTCTAAAAAAAAAAGGCAAAGATGGTGTGTGCAAACCTAAAAAATACGACTATACCTATGTCATATTTTCTTGACTCTGTCAATATCTTCACATCGTGGCTTATGTATGTTGCGATTCCTTTCAATTGTGTCTGTAATACCTTTTTGATAAAGCCTTGAATGACAGGTGTGACATTTAAAAATGGTTAACATTTATTTTAATCAGATTTTAAGTATACATATGCCAGATAACTATTCTATTTTTCATCCAATGACATCCATGCATTGAATGATCAAATATATTCTACAGTACTATGTCTTTATATTACAGTTATCTACAAAATAACAGAATCACAGATATACCAAGAGATGCTTTCAATAACTTATCACAGTTATATGCACTGTATGTATTTATCTCTATAAAAATCAATCTCGTTACTAATCAATTGGTGTGTCTTTTTTTCTAATAAAAAATGCAAGTTACAGTAACAAAATATATATGAAGTTAACAAGGCATCAGGCTATTATTAGTAATTGCCGCATTTTATCAAAAACTTCGAAGTTAGCAATGAGTTTATTTTGAAATTACCTTTATTGGTCATAATGTTCTCTCATAAGCATCGTTTTACATATAAGTAATTCAAATGCTTTAATGTTTTATTACTTATAATTCAATCTCAAGTTATCTATCAACCTCTCTTGGTGGGTTTAATAAGTTCGTACACATAAATTACCTACTACTCTAAAAAATTGCACATTCTATTAAAGATCTAGACCTTGTTTTCTGGTATTTTGAAATCCAAGATGGAGGAAGACACCCCATGTACCTTAAACTTTAGAAACCTAAACCGTGTAGATAAAACTTTATCAAAGAAAAGAATTCACAAGAAAGAAATTATCTGAATCCGTGCGTATAGAAATGACTGAATCAAATTGACAACAAATATCTTTGAAAGCTTCCTATTTTAAACTAATTTGATATCACTCATTTTCAGAATGATAATATGTTCTTTTATCTTTAATAAACGTATTTATAACTATTTCATTTGGTCATTGTGTACTGTTTTGAATTATATTAACATACGAAAAAAAGTGAACCACACAAAACGTTATGTTATATTGAGGTGTTTAATGTATTAAGTCGAAGAGTAACACTCCTGGTTGTTATGAAAACTATCCTCCTGTCTAGACAACAGAGTGAAAATTGTAACAACATGTGAAGAGGACTGTTCACACGTCCTTAAACAGTGAACTTTGTCATTCAGATACCATACACAACATTTCAAAGATGACAAACATTGATATTAACATGATAAAACGTTATTTCCTAAGGATTGTATTGTGTTTATTGTCTATGATATATATTGACTGTTAAATAATTGGTTGTCGGAATAACGACTGAAATCAAAACTAAATAATTGACCATTCGAAATTGGTTTCACATTTTAAGGTCGGTGGCAAAATAGTCATCAATTCGGTAAATCTACCTACTGTTGCATATTCGTAATGTTGATATTAAAAGACCTACAAACAAAATGGGGTGTTAAGATCCACGAGCCCGAAGGGCGAGGGAATTTTAATGCCCTTTTTTGTTCGTAGGTCTTTTAATTTCAATATTAATTTATAATTGAACTTTTACTAACTTACAAACTATTTTAAAAAAATCACAAAATAACTTATTTGTTAATAAATTCTAACACCTTCTTTCCCTTTTGCGGGCGATTCTATAATTTAATTATAAATCATTTTTCAGTGCTTTCTATATATGGCAATTAAAAGTGTTCACAATACAATACATATGTGAATATGAAATAAAGAATGGATAAAAATGAACACCAACGTACAGAAATTATTATATTTTTCGCTTCTTCCTTAAGAAAATAATTTTGTTTTATGTTTATTAAAGAAATAATGAAAATAAATTATTTAACTTTTTCTTTTGAAAAAAGCTTCGTCCTTAAGATGTGAATATGTTATTGGAAGGTTCTTTTTTTTATTTGCACCTAATTTAAAAACCTATATCAGACCTCAATCCATAATAAGTCTTTGAAAATTCACGTGATTTAGCGTGTGAATTAACACCGTGCTAGAAAATGCATTTTCGGCATTTATTATAATGGATCTCGGCGATGACGATGTTTTTCTGACACAAAATAAATTCTCTCAGGCCTTTGAAAACGAGGAATTGGTTGATTATGGATTTTTTCGCACCATGAATGTCTTGACTTTCTTAATTTGTCTGAGGAGGAGACTACCGTAGAAAAGACAGATACAGATGCTTCCAACAATTCATCAATACCAGGTACTTTTATTTGAATCTGAAGTCTTGCATTTTAGTATTAATACATATAATCGGAACCGTGGGTTCGAATTCTGATATCCTCGTAAATCTTCAATAAACTTCTATTTTAAGTTCATTTATTAAGATAATGACAAATTAAGTTGATGCACATTCCTTGATATGCACGGTTATTCAATATATAGTCTTCCATTCAATCTATTTACTACTAGTATATTGGTAAAACTTCTGTTCTCAATAACCGTGCTAGATTTCCTTTGGGGAATATGGAATTGTTTGATTGGTTATTAATTTTTCGTTCAAAATACGAGATCGAGAACACATCATGGGATTTTCAAAATCCAGAACAAATAAAGACAGCCAGTCAATTTGCTTACTGTCCATTTGTAAAGGGACAAAACTCGGAAACAGTATATAAGTGAAGCAACCAAAATGCAAATTGATCAGTGCTTTGTGGTAATAAGCATTTTGTATAAATTTCATAATATAATAATAAAGGCAACAGTAGTATACCGATGTTCAAACTCATAAATCCATGGACAAAAAACAAAATCGGGGTAACAAACTAAAACTGAGGGAAACGCATTAAATATAAGAGGAGAACAACGACACAACACTACAATGTAACACACACAGAAACGGACCAAGCATCAGACGAAATCCCACGAAAATAACAAATATAACATCAAAACAAAATACATTAATTTGGGATAGACAAGTACCGTGACACGTCTTATCGCAATGTGAATTTACACTAAAAAAAAAAGAGAAAACAAACGACGCAACGTTAAAATGTAACACATACAGAAACGAACTATAATATAACAATGGCCATATTCGGACGGACGGACAGGCTTAATGTAAAACTTCATGCCCCCTCCACTACGGATCTCGAAAAATAGGCAGATCAATCATGACTTTACCGAATACTTTTTTCTTAGCTGAGATAAACAATAGTTTTGTCTGGTTTAGTCGTGCGTAAAACGTCTTATTTGTAAACTTTCTCTTTGTTCTCCGGAATAGGTAATATATATTTTTATCCACTCTACATCTGGAACATTTTGTGACAATAAATTAAAAGGAAGTTTATAAACATTCATACCTTTAGTTTAATTGATAAAAAAAAATTACACAGACTAGACCAGTGGCCAGTTTCAAGGTTATTAAAGTAACTGTACACATTCATCCATTTTTACATCGAAATGACCTTCAGGTCATTCCAATGTATTGCTATCGCATAAATTTGCTCACGTAACTTTGGTTTGGGATTGTAACCGATCTATAAATATGATAAATACGCTGATATTAATTAGTTCAAACTAACATTCCTTATCGTTTGTTATAAATACATCTCTTAAATGAATACTGATAAAAATATTTTTGTTTAGAATATACATTAATACTTTGAAAATGTTTTGTTGTTCGATATATACATAATTATATAATTAAAAAAATCATTGATAATATCTATGCACACGTATAAAAAAATTGTGTATAAGCATGCTGAAGAATTATATCTCAAGAACGTTTTGCGACAATCACGGCAAGGACCGATAACTAAGTAATTGTTATTGCGGGAAAATTGAATGCCTACTCATATCCAATCTTTTTGGAAAAATCAAATTTTTACAGAATAGTGTCCACCATGCATTTGCACAGCACTTTTATAAGAATAGTAGAATAGAATGATATATACAAATGGATGAAAATTATATATACATGTAACTAGTATATTACTATAAAACAAACCAGCCAGTTTTTTTTTCATCATCAACGCCCGAACTTGTCTCAGAAAAAAATAAATATCTGTACATAAACCTCAGTTCCAGTTATAGAGATGTGATTTTTTTTCTGTGAAAAGTGCTTTTAATCATCCACAAGAACTTGCTGTCATCCGATGTTCAGTACTTCAGTACTTTGATTTTATTTATTCAATACACATGCATGAAAAATAATAAACAGTTAAAAGGTAAACTAATAATAACATAATCCAATCAAGATGTGTAAGATTAAATAACAATGACTGGTCCACATCATGAAAAATAATAGGGGTTACCTGGGTAGGGAGAAAATGATAGATATTTTTATTAAATTTTTTCAATAACGAATATATTTAATTTTGGATCCTTTGTACCTCTATGTGGTCGAATTTGATAACAGAGCCGAAGATCCAAAGTATAAATACACAATTAGATTAAGCTTTTTAAAGAACCTCATATATACTCAAGTTGTGTTGAAATTAAATAAAGCTCTATTTTAGACCCCGATTTGGACAAACTTGAAAGCTTGACCCAAACACAAAACTCTAAATACTAAGTACACTGCTGCATTTGCATACCAAAGAACCCCATGAGATTTAGCTTTAGACCCTTCTGACGTTAGCGTAAAAAAAGTCCGAAAGTAAAATAACACCTAAATATACGGTTGCATTCAGCTTTCAAAGAACTCTTTAGATTCCTTTTTTTCTAATTGGTCAAATTTTAGACCCATGTAATCTTAATGTGGACCAATATGAAGACCCCGAAATTTTTTTTCAATTTTAGAAACTGGTTCATCCTCAAATTATAATAATGCAAATGGTCCAGAGTATAGACATAAACTACCCGTGACCCCTGAAGAAATTTCTAATTTAATAGAGTCAGCAATTCCTCAATCGACGCGATGTCATTATAAATGGGGATATAACGTTTTCAGTAATTGGCAAAAGGAGAGGAAGGCTCGCCCAGTTAACGACAATTTACCCTTCCCAGTCGAAGCAATTACACAGAGTATTACTGAAATGGAACCATGTATAAGGGACACAGCATTGCAGTATTTCCTAGCTGAAGCTTAAAATACCGATTGAAATGACTACCCGTCAGCGTCCTTGTACCAGTTGTTTGTGGCTATACAAGGACAAATCAAATTGAGTGATCCAGCCGAAAATCTACTGACCCAATCTACTTATGTCAAGTGCCACAAAGTACTGGATTCTATGATGAAAAAAAAAATATCCGCAGAGGAGTTAGTCGCCGCGAGTCTCAGAAGGGCACAACCAATTTCAAGTCTTGAGGAAAACATATTGTGAGAGAGAGCAGTCATAGGGTCGGACAATCCCCCAAAGCTGTTAGATACAATGGTGTATTTAAATGGTATACACTTTGCATTACGTGGTGGTAAAGAACACAGCAATTTGAGGTTGAACAAAAATCCACAGATAACAGGGCAATTCATTAATTCAGAATTACACAAAAGATATATTCAATACAAGGAAGACATATCCAAAACAAATTTTGGCGGCATGAAAGACAAAAAAATATACACCAAAGACTTTCAAAGCTTATAAAAATATAGAATACCCAGACAGATGTATTGTTACTCTTTTTGAAAAGTACAAACACTTATGGTATGTTAATATAATAACACAATTAGTTTTTTTTCGATATTAAAACAAGAATCAACACTTTACTTTATCTAGAGTCAACAAATCTGTGTTAATGTTGTCCTTAAAATGCATGAAATATTTGCCACTGGACACGAAGCAACAGACACCCTATGTTTTTATAGGGAAATATGTATAGAATGAAGAGGGTGTCATTTACATATTTCAATTTTTTAATCTTTTCCATTCGGATCTGTTATTGCTCCGAAGAGGCGTCCTGTTTTTAACGTCAGCTTTCGAGGCGCTTACCGTCTTTTAAAGTTTATGATTTGTCATGATACACAAATGTAAGCGGATTTCCAGTGTATGAAAGGGGTGTCATTTCTGATTATTGAAATGTAAGGCCAAGCGAAGCGAGACGACAATATGTAGGATCATTTAATGCTAAAATGTGTAAATATCGTGATGAACTTGAGTTTTAAAATTTTGTTTGCTATCAAAAGAGGGGTTTGCATTCTCTCCGTAGCACATACTAGATCCGTCACGGAGCCCTATATATAGCTTATGGTATGGTAACGATAATTTGCTGACATCTGTATTACTATTTTCAAATCTAATTTCTCATAATATCCATATTTCACATTACAAACATATTTCAATGCCAATAGTTTCCTTTATTACATTCAATTTATTTCTTATAGTTTCCGAAAAGTCCCAATTTAAAGATATATAATTATGTGAATTGTTTTGATTTTTTTTTTTAATTTTCAACTGATAACGTTTAAACAAGTGTAAGGCAAATTGTACTTTATCTTGTAAAATCTTCCGCGTAATGTAAAAATTAAAGCATTTTATACCACATTTTGTTTTTTATATACTTCTGAACAGTTCTGCGACTAAAAGGAATATTTAACCATGATTTTTTTTTTATTCGTTGAAAAAAGTAAAATCACAAAAATACTGAACTCAGAGGAAAATCAATTCGGAAAGTCCATAATCACATGGCAAAATCAAATAACAAAACGCATCAAAAACGAATGGACAAGAACTGTCATATTCCTGACTTGGTACAGGCATTTTCAAATGTAGAAAATGAAGAAAAGGTGTGTTTGAGTACTGATGTGCTACAGAAGAATACAAATTTAATCAAAATTAAACTATCACTCAAATTGTTCTGTTTTCTTTAAATCTAAAATTTATTACAGTAAGACTAGTCTATTCGTATATGAAATAATTTTAAAAAAAGAATCCTTTATTTATTTCATTACTCATTGATCTGTTCCTGTTTACTATAGTAAATATGTTTTTTTTTATTTACAGTCCTAAAGATGAAGTCGATGCATTCTATTTAAAACTGCTAGTCAACCTTACAACAGACCAGTAACTTTGTAAAGTTGCAGTAGGTCATAATACCTTATATAAATAGAGAAGAAACACTCAACATATTGCTAAGATCAACTGGGGGCGGGGGGGGGGGGGGTTGAAATGAATATTCTTGCCACAGTATAACCGAACAATGAAAGCAATAATAAAGGCAAAATACGAAAAAATAAGTCGTACTAGCAAAAGTTGTAAATAACCTTCCGCCGGAATAACTATATGCTGCTTTGAAAACGACAAAAATACCCTGAACAGTCGAACTATTTTACCTCATAAACTAGATAAGGTTTTTCTTACGGAATTATGGTCCTTGCAATTGTCCTGCAACTATAAGATATAATGAAAAGTTTATACTTACAATTCGAACATCATACAAAACTGTTAAAACTATTCAACTGTAAGACATTAAAAATAAATTCCGAACTGATGAGGATAACCAAAAAGACTTTTTGAAAGGAGTCAATAGGTCAATTTTCGCGTGGAAGACATTAAAAAAAAAACATTTTGTAGAATTAAAAAAATGATCGAATAGGTATAAATGCTCTTTTTACCTTTTTTTTCTCTAAATATGCAATCGTTACATATATATAGTGAAAATTTTTTTTTCGTTCAAGTTTTAACTAAAAAATAACACCTTTTTTTAGGTCATTGTAGTAATGTTGTTCGTAGTTACAAAAGGACAGCAAACTTCCAACAAAACGAGTCATCAGAGATCTAATATGGCAAAAAGCAGAAAACTACCGCGTGGACAGAGACGAAACTGCAATCGCAAGAGGAAAAAGCTAGTCATGACACATCTTACCAAGTTGTTAACATAGAGGCTGCCCGAAGAAAATCCGTCGCTGAGCCAACAACACTTAGTTTGACATTCAATATAAAGCTTAAAATATTTCATGTTAAATAACGCTATTTCCAAAATAAAATTATGAACGTTGTGTAAATGTTCATGAATTGTACAGTGTTTGTAGGTTTATTGTACTTTTTTTAGTGTATCATGTTGTAAGATCTAAAGAGTTGTAAAGCAATTTCCTACGTTGGCTGGTGGATTTTTCTCTCCTTTCGTGACCCCAATTGGTCAATTATTGGGCGTGTCTCATTAGTGAGAACGTGAGTGAGTTTTTTATAATTCAACTCCAACCTGCACCGAGTCTTTAAGTTAAAAGGACAACAAGTAAACAATAGTTATCCTTTGTTAAACATGATCGTCCAGGTATCTTAAAATATAATTCTTCTTTGAATAACAAAGACATTACCATGAACAGGTTTGTAAGAGAATATGAAACGTAACTTAACTGTCTGTGGGTTTTTATAGCGAGGAACTGGGGTATTGCAGGAGAAACTTACTCTGTTGATGCACCAGATTTTTTCCTTTTAGATTTCCTCTTGGTCAATTTATTAGATTTGAATATCGACAACTACTATTGTATATAATTATATATTCCAGATATCTTGATAACAATAAGATACAGACTATAGAGAGTGATACGTTCGTCAACTTGACAAGTTTGGATTATCTGTAAGTAACGACGTCATTTCGATTTTTTTTATAAAATGGTGAAACTAAGTTCGGCGTCCAATTAGCGTTTTCTAAGTGTAGAAAATATTTAAAATTGTTTTACCGCGAATTTATAAAAAAAATAGTTTTTTTCCTTATGATATTTATAGAACTCTCATATTGATTTAAGGCAACAAATCAGCGCTTTTGCGGATTTGACATTCTAAATGGATTTTCTCTATTTATGTAGTTCTATAAACTGGCCTCTAGAACCTGTTTCTTTACGCAAATCGTTAGACTATTTATTTTTATTTGAAAATTGATTAGGCTAATATATTGCATCAATGTCTGTATAATTGACAGATGTTAGATATATTTATTTTAGATTATTTGTCTGACAGGCACCTTTCAAGAATAATTTATCTTTTAAGGCATCTCTACAATAATGAAATATCTACAATAAAACAACCAGCCTTTACAGATCTACCAACCCTTCAATATCTGTACGTATATATTTTTCAAACTGAATGAATTTGTAGCTTCTTGCAAAACAATTACATTTAGCAACTGTCTTTTGTGAGCAATAATTTCATAGTAAAAACAACACTTGGAAGACGCGCGTATAGAAATTCTTGTTTGAACATTGTTTACTTTTAACTGATCTGTATAAATTTCACACATTCAATTAATTGTATATCACTCCTTTTCTGTTCTTTTTTAAAATACTATTTTCGAACATAGATAAAAGCATTGATAACAATCAATACTATTTCCTTTTTATGTACTGTTTTAAAATTATATTTACATTTGAAAAAAATGAAGAAAGGAGCATTCAGGTACGAAAAATCATGTATTAAGATTTTTTATCAATAAAGTCAAAGAGTTACACTTTTACATACTATGTAGAATATCCTCGATCGAAATACACATGTTCAATCACGCATAATATGTTTGTTCGCATAACACAATAACATAATTTTGGAAACCTTATTGGTCGACTTTAAATTCACAATAGTTCATGACATACATTATTACTAGATTCATGAGAATCTGTTTGGTCTTAGCGATGTCTTAATATAGTAAAGACATATAAGAAATAGGGAAACGAAAAAGACTTTCAGAGTCAGCTCGGTAACAATACACATGCTTTCAAAAGTGACAGAAATTCTTATTAACACGATAAAACTTGATACGTTTCATCCATTTGCACTTAATAAATTGAGTGTATCGAATATTATTTTGCAGTTTTATGTATTTGTACGAAGGGTCTTCATACCTGTAATTTGACCGATTATGTCACCATGAAAAATGAAGAATTTTGATCAAATCTGTATTCATATAGCAGGATATGCGTGCATTACAAAAGAGGATTGCTATGTCGATTCACCGTATTTTGTTCCTTTTATATTTCTTCTTGGTAATGTGTGCCGATTTATAAGAGATTAACATCGATAACTGTTATTGCATATATTTATATATTCCAGACGCCTTTATAACAACAAGATACAGGCTATAGAGAGTAATACATTCGTCAACATGACAAATTTGTATGAATTGTAAGTAACAAAGTCATGTTGATTTCTTCGGGTTTAAAACGCATTCGATGAAACCAAGTTTATCGTCAATTACTAAGTATCAATGTATTATGATTCCTGGAATTAAGTGTGTTTAACACTGACTTTTGTAAAAAAAAATATTTATGAGACATCGCCATTTCAATATAATATTGATTAACTTTTTTAAATAACTCAATTATACCCGAATTGAAATTTGATATGTGCACCAAACGCGAGTTTCACTTACAAAAGACTCATCATTGACACTCAAAACAGAAAAATATTAAAAAGGCCAAATAAAGTACAAATTTAAAGAGCATTTAGGACAAAAAATTCCTTAAAGTTTTGCAAAATCTCATATATTGACTAACGTCTTAAAATTGACAATGAGTGTCAGTTGAACACAAAACTTTACGATGAAAGAGACGAATTTAGCTTCCCAATTGTGATCTGTACATATCTATGTAGCAATATTTCCGTAGCGCTTGCATACAAAGTACAGTAAACCAACTAATTTTCGCCTCTCTAGCGAGGAGAAAAGCATTTCGAATGTTATTCTTAGGTCTTTACTTCCTCATTTACCAATATAACGTAAAAATCACAAACATAAATCTCGGCAAATTAGGTAGTAAGTCTTAAATACAAAATTAAGAATCGGCAACAATAAGTTGGTTTACAGTATATATCCCAGTTGATGATATATTCCAGGTCATGTATTTTCTATCAGCATTTCCTTGATCAAGGGTTGTTGTTCACAAGAAAGCTATCTAACTTAGCGATCCATGCGATTAAATTGTGGAGAGGGCTTACATAGGCTATGCCTGTTGCCCAATCCAATTCAATTTATTTGAATAAAATATTGTTTAAACTAAATTGAAACTAATCCTATGTAGATTGTACGTACGCTATCGCGAGTAGGTTGGTCGTTATGGAATATTTGTTTCACAGATGATGAAGAATATGTTCATTATATCGTATCTGTAATCCATTCCCCTTTTCACGAATGGATCATACCGAATTAGAGTTATTACCGGGTTTGTTTTTACATGAGCTACACGCAACTTGTGAAGCAGGATCTGCATACCTTTCCAGAACACTTGATATCACCCTTAGATTCTTAATATTCCGTCTTTTTAATGTTTTGTTTTGTGTACTATTTGTGTCTGTTTGTCTTATCCTTTTTAGCCATGGCGCTGCCAGTTTATTTTAGACTTATGAGTTTGAATGTCCCTCTGGTATCTCGTCCCTCTTTGAAAATTGTTAAATATAATTACTTTAACGTATAGCTCTGACAGGCGCCTTTTAAGCATAATTGATTCTATATTTTTCAAGGAGTCTCTACCGCAATGAAATATCTACGATAAAACAATCAGCTTTTATGAATCTACCAAGGCTATATTACCTGTAAGTATATCTTAACTCGTGCTATCAAAGCTGATAGTTATTGCACTGATAGATAAAAAAAGGACGAAACCCTTCAAATTCGAATAGCACTATACAAAAACGTATACATATATGTTGTTTTCTTTATTACCCGTTCCGGCAACTTTACAGAATAGTTTTCCTAATTGTGCATTTGACAATAACCGATTTTGTGACGTTACATTTCAAACAATCATTCAAACATAATAAATAATATAATTCCTTGCGTATAATAGTGTATAGATCTGTTAAAGCTTCATCTGTTCTAGTCATTAAAGTTCACTCATTTTCTTGACCGTACGGTGATCTACAGTTGTTAATTTCTGTGTCACTTTGTCTCTTGTGGAGACTGCAGGGTTTGTTACACGTGCTTTGTGGATGCAGTAGAATGTGTCCCCGTGTGTATGCCCTTATATTTTTACAGTTAGGGTGTTTTACTTGTGAGAAAGCTGCCCACATATTGCATTATATTAATGTTGTATTTCTTTTACTGCATTATTTTCCTACTCTATAGGATTACTAAGAGTTCTTATATCGTTTGTTGTTTTCTGTCATAGATAAATCTACTACGATATAACTGTTTTTTCTTGGACCAATGTTTGTTATTTCCGTTTCGAACAGAAAATTGACTTTTATTTGTAGCCAACAAAACACAAAAATCAATAATAACATTGAACAAGATTCATTATCCACAAGTTTACAAGAAGTATTACAAAAATAGTAGTGTCAACTTAATTGTCAAAATATGAGTTTTCTTTATCCGGAAAACCTCCCGGAATCCACAGAGAATATTACATCCAATAGGTCACAATCTAGTATGATGTAGTTTGTAAATAAAAAAGTGTCAATCCAACTGATTAGAATGTTATGTCTATCCATGTCCAAGTCTATGTCTATGTCTGCATAAATATACTTGAAACGGAAAATTCTAGATAACTGTAGATATTTCGATTACCCATTTTTTGTTATGATCATTCTGGAATCTTTTTGAAAGTGAGATAGAAAGTTCTAATCATTCCATGAGTATCTAGATCTGTGATTGTTCCATTGATTTCTTAACTGCATAGTTGTATCACAATGTGTATTATTTTGTACACAATACAATGTAAACATCCTTAAGCCACACAAAATCATCATCTAAATAAACATGATACATTTGATAGTCATAATATCATAACACCATAACTGTCTTGTTCTTCTATAAATGTCATATTCTGTCGGGCTGTTCAATATAGTTTTTATTAAAATTATTCGACTGTTGTATAACCTGTTTATGTAATTCTTAATTAATGTTATGACTTTCGGCCTTATTTAATTTCTCATAACTCTTTAATTATTCATGATTTTACGAAATGGCAATATAACATTATACACCAATCCAATAAGAATTGTCAGGTGCTACAAAAACCTTATTCCAATATTAATTCCTCTTTTAAATTTAGCACTTTTTATGATTGAGTAAAAGGTGGCAATGCTGCTGCAGACAGATAAAATAAAAATGCAGGTTTATATCCACAAATATTCCCGTACAATGCCAGAAAAGGACAAATCTCATCTTAATTCACTTCTGATAATGCTGTGAGGTCAACTTTCTTTTTCCGCTGACATTACATGAAAAACTCAAAGCCTCATTTATCTGGTTAAATGAACAAAGCCAAAGTGTGCTATACAATATGTAGGACAAACAGAACTAGCGTTTTTAAAACCTCAAAATGACAAAAGTCAATAGAATTTACCAACATTTAGGTAAACACATTTAGGTAAACACATCTACAATACTAAAGGAGTAGGTCCAGTAAGACCCCTTTTTGGCCCCAAAATATAGCAGTTTTACACAATTGTTGAAATATAATCTTTAAGCTTTTTATTGGAAAGTAGAATACTTCTGATACATAAATATGGTCTGTTATTGACAATACAATACACATGTGACGGGTATTAGCATCATTAAGGTATGCTTAATTACCTAAATGTTCATAATTTTATCATTTGAGTTAAATTTTAGACGATTTTCGTCTTAAATGGCGTCGGCCGCATTCGTGTTCATTCTTAATATTTAAATGTAAGTTGTATTTGATGATACCACATAATATATATAAAGATTGAAGATGAACACGGATGCGGCCACTATCTTTTTTGACAAAAATGATAGAAAAGTTACCTGTTATGGCATATTTGATGGATTTTTAATATTAAAGCTTCAGTTTGAGCATCTTTTATCACTACATTAGTCCAAATCTTTCACATAAACTAATTGAATCGGCTTAAGTAGACACATAGGTGTTAAAAACAATTGTCCAACATCTTTCATCAGATAAATCTCAAATTTGAGGCAATCGCAAAAATCAATTTGTAAAAAGTGGTGTAAAAAATCTGGCAAAAAATTACTTGATTCTTGATTAAATAAATGTATGCATACTGTAGATAATAGAATATCATGTTTAAAAATTTATTCAGAAATAAATGAAAGAGTACATAATACGCTTATTTCCAGAATAAGAATAAAACTTTAAAAATTTACAATGCGGTTTGTGTTTGTACCGGTGTTATATATATCCATTGTTCCCCAAAGCCATTTTTCCCCATCGGAAATTTTGGATTATTGGAGTTCTTCCCTCGCGGAAATTTGTCAAAACGTATACATATAATCACTTTTCCCCTATGACAATCTTTCCCCCATATGATAGATTTCATTATATTTATATAAGTCTGAAAATTAAATCCAACATAGTTAAATAAGATTTTTATGCTGACAAATATTTATTGTCAATTTCCATTTAAATTACACAATTGTTCGTCAGTCAGTCTATGTGTCCACTAGTCTGTTTTTATTTTCACCAGTCTTTCTAATAGTTCCCTAGTTTGTCTACCTTATCCACAGTCTGGATATGTGTCCACAAGTCTGTATACATGGTTACCAGTCTGTCTATGTCCACTAGTCTGTCTATGTCCACTAGTCCGTCTACATTTTCAACGGTCTGTCTATGTATCCATTAGTTTTTCTTCATGTTTAATAGTTTGACTTTATATTCACCAATTCGTCTTGATGACAACTATTCTGTCTACATGTCAACAAATTCTTTTCTGTGTTTGATAGTCTGTTTACATGTTTACAAGTCAGTGTACAGTCTGAGTATGTGTCCATCAATCTATCTACATGTCTACCTTACCAGCCGGTCTATATATATACCATACTGTGCTTACATGTCCATCAGTTCCGTCTTTCTCTTACCCGTCTGTAATTGCTTTTTTTTGTGTTGTTTTGTCTGGTCGTCCGAATCTTTAAGATACAGACATTTACATGCTTTTTTGTGAACTGACAACTTACTACATGTAGGTGTATACTACTTACTAATACCTTCATGCTTTGAAATGCCAAACAGTTGCAGGTTTATTTTTTCTGACAACAGGCTAGTATGACGAGTAAACTTGTATTTCAATGATGCAAGTAACAATTCAAAACTAAATAGTCTTATTTTATCTATTTTGGGTTGAAAAACTGTCGTTTCACAATCATACTAAATAGACTAAATATACATGTTTTTGCTGTTAATGTCTGTCTCAGCGTGCTTTTTTTAAAATGAACAGTAGCATTGCCTAAAACTTAAAACAAAATCATTCGTAGTAATTTCGTTATTAAAGAGCAACCAGTCTGACGTCGCCAACGTTATAAAATAACAAGGGGGGAAGTAAGCTTCACGTCCTATTAGGGGGGAAATTGATCCGATCCTGGTCCCCCCTCCTGCCATCACGCTGAGGGGGAAATGTTGGATCATGCCAATTTTTTCTTGGGAAATAGTTCGATCAATCCAGTTTTTTTCTCCCCGGAAAATTTGGCACGGGGAAAAAATGGCTATAGGACATCGGTCGACAAAGCAGTCATCAATGTGGTGGTTGTTTAATCCAGGAAAAGTGGAAAGAAAAGCCACTCTGTCAGCTTGTCTCCCCTTTCCTTCCAAAACATTAATATAATTCAATACTCGAGGGACGGACATCTTTCACTTGGGGACTATTCTAGCTTTCGTGCAATTGGGGATTTTTCTTTCTTTCTAGGAATCTAAATGAGGCCTGTGACGTGATCTGGGGAATACTAACTCACTCTGGTCTACGTTATACCTTCGTCTGGCGTGTCCCTCATCTCGGAAACTTGTTCTTTCGAGGCCTAGCGCTGGTGAATAAAATACAATGATGTTTTAATTATTTATTCCAAACAGCAATCTACATTGAAGTGTCATATGTCATCTTTTGATCTAAATAGTAAACTCTGTTT
The DNA here is from genome assembly GCA_037788925.1 of Mytilus galloprovincialis. Lineage (NCBI taxonomy): Eukaryota > Metazoa > Mollusca > Bivalvia > Mytilida > Mytilidae > Mytilus > Mytilus galloprovincialis. Next base: position 45,866,261 of record CM075333.1, on the reverse strand, counting down.
TAACTTATTTATGTTAATGAAAATATTTTATTATTACAAGTTAAGTTTCAAATAACAAATTTATTAAAGTCATAAAAAACGAGTGACCGGTGAGAAATAATGTTATTCCAATTCTTGAATCAGTGCATACAAACATCATAAACTTAGTACTCTGTACACGATTTTATCATTTTTTTCGCATAAACGTATAATCGTCAATTTTTTTTTCAATCGGTCAGTTTTGTGAAAATATGGTAGGAAATTAAAATTCGTGTTTTGAAGCCGAAGTTAAACGATTGTCACCTGTTTGTCAACAAACAACAAAAAGCATGGATATTGAGCACGTGTTTAACATGTACAATCAGATAATAGTTTAAGAACATCCGTGTGTATTGCGATCACCGGATTTTTACGAAATGGGTCACACTGAGGTCACTTTGCATACGGAAAATGTTTTGTGAAATTGCTTCCTGGATTGAAGAAATGAAAATAAAGTAAACTCCTTCTTAATATGAACAAATTAAAGAATAAAAGTTGAAGGCCGTACATTGACCTATAACTGTTTACTTTTATAAATTGTTATTTGGATGAAGAGTTGTTTCATTGGCACTCATACCACATTTTCTTATATCAACTAATCTCTATATTTTTTTTCAGTTGCCATAAGGTTTTCTATTATCCATGTCAAAACACTCCTGTATGCAATGTTTAATTTCTTCGAAATCTCATACCTGAAGGCAGGATTCGCACCCTTAACAAAAATGGTAACCAGTCCAGTCTAATAGACAACACACTAAAAGCTGAGTCTATATGATCTTTCAGAAGTCTACATATAGTGATAATTATTACTAAATGAGAAAGCACTTACAAAATGTCTTTCACAATCAACATTGACATGCAGTGATTATTAAACATTATTCACAGTCAACATCGACATGCAGTGATAAACAAAACGTCATTCACAGTCAACATTGACATGCAGTGATAAACAAAACGTCATGCACAGTCCACATTGACATGCAGTGATTAACAAAACGTCATTCACAGTCAATATTGACATACAGTGATAAACAAAACATTATTCACAGTCAACATTAACATGCAGTGATTAACCAAACATTATTCACAGTCCACATTGACATGCAGTGATTAACAAAACGTCATTCACAGTCAATATTGACATACAGTGATTAACAAAACATTATTCACAGTCAACATTGACATGCAGTGATTAACCAAACATTATTCACAGTCCACATTGACATACAGTGATAAACAAAACGTCATTCACAGTCAATATTGACATACAGTGATTAACAAAACATTATTCACAGTCAACATTAACATGCAGTGATTAACCAAACATTATTCACAGTCAACATTGACATGCAGTGATAAACAAAATGTCATTCACAGTCAACATTGACATGCAGTGATAAACAAAACGTCATTCACAGTCAACATTAACATGCAGTGATAAACAAAACGTCATTAACAGTTAACATTGACATGCAGTGATTAACCAAACGTTATTCACAGTCAATATTGACATACAGTGATAAACAAAACATTATTCACAGTTAAAACATTGACATGCAGTGATTTACCAAACATTATTCACAGTCCACATTGACATGCAGTGACTAACCAAACATTATTAACAGTCCACATTGACATGCAGTGATTAACAAAACGTCATTCACAGTCAACATTGACATGCAGTGATTAACAAAACGTCATTCACAGTCAACATTAACATGCATTGATTAACTAAACATTATTCAGAGTCAACATTAACATGCAGTGATTAACAAAACGTCATTAACAGTTAACATTGACATGCAGTGATTAACCAAACCTTATTCACAGTCCACATTGACATGCAGTGATAAACAAAATGTCATTCACAGTCCACATTGACATGCAGTGATAAACAAAATGTCATTCACAGTCAACATTGACATGCAGTGATAAACAAAATGTCGTTCACAGTCAACATTAACATGCAGTGATAACAAAACGTCATTAACAGTTAACATTGACATGCATTGATTAACAACACGTCATTCACAATCAACATTGACATGCAGTGATTAACAAAACGTCATTCACAGTCAAAATTGACAATCATCTACAACTTCAAGAGACACATAAAATCATTTGGTGACAGTATCTTTTGAACAATAAACATAAAACGAAAACTTAACGATATCAATTTTTGCGTATAGAAATTTTTGGATCGAAAACTTTAAATCAGTTATGTTTCTATTGATAAAGGCATTTAAGATAATTGAATGGCGTTACTTTGTCCAGTTTCAAAATATATTTACATCTGAAATTAGAAAAAAAAATGCATAATTAAGACATTATGTTGTATCAAGGTTTTCGATCAAGCATGCATAGAGTAAAACGTAAAATCACAAAAAAAACTGAACCCTGGGAAAATTCAGTCGGAAAGTCTATAATCACATGGCAAAAACAAATGACAAAACACATCCAACGAATGGATAACAACTGTCATATTCTTGACTTGGTACAGACATTTTCAAATGTAGAAAATGGTGGATTGGACGTGGTTTTATAGCGCTAAACCTCTCACTTGTACGACAATTTCGTCAAATCCCGTTATATTTACAACGATGTGAACAAAACAGACATAATGAATAAAATAGTCAAAATGTGGGTACAGCAGCTGTGTTACAATTTGAAAAATTTTTTTTTACAAAAAAGCACGAAAAGCATCTTTCAAATACATTCATTGCTTCGTGTCTGACGTCAGAAAATGTTAACGTCACATAGGAAGAAATTTTGTAGTTCAGTGTTTATTCAAAGCAATTTTATAATTTCACATCGGGAATGTTGGCATACAGTGTTAAATAATAAAATGTATGTTAGAATAAATTTCAGAAATAGACCGAGATTTGAAATTGTTCAGAAGTTCTTTAGAATTTTTAGGAATCCACCAATGGTTAATACCACTACTCGATTAAAATAATTGTGTCGTTTGTCGTTTAAAGTATTTTCTAATTTATAATAGAACTATAACATAATGACATATAATAAAGCAATAACATAATGACGGGGTCTTTCAATGAACAGAGGCACGTTATAAGAACCAAAGAAACACAAAAAAGTCGCATATACAAAACACACCAGCAAAAATGAAAGATAATACAAACACATTGACGGGCTGCATAAATATCGAGTCACGTCAAATGAATATCACATGAAACGAGCCAAACAGTAAATGTAATATTGATAATAGAACAAAGACAAATGAAAGAACAATTTAACACGTTGTTAAGAAAATAAACAACGTAAGGACGCAGAATCTATACATTCAGACCATCATGAATTATTTGTGAATTTGATACGAAATAGTTTTCAACAAGGTCCGACGGATTTAAAAAAAAAGGACGAGACGTTCATTTGACATAACCCTGGTTTATCAACTTTCTGCGTAGACACTGCTGTATGTTATGCACAGTTAATGTCTTCGACCACAATACATATGTTTCAAAACTCATTGGTAATATTATGTTTGTTTACATAGTACAGTAACACAATATTTGAAAATTTATCCTTCATCTGGATTCAAATTTACAATTTTACATGCCAATCCTTGTTTACGTTTCACCAATTATCACTAAATAAATCCAGTCTATTGGGTTTTATTGCAGATACTATAATATGACTGTTAAATGTTTCCAAGTTGGAATAATCTGAAATCTCCACGACATAAATAGACTCGTCATATATACTAGGACTAAAATTTTACACTTCTCCTGACGTGTGTTTCGTCTACAAAAAACTCATCAGTGACGATCGAATAAAAAAATGTATAAATGGCCAAAAGAAAGTAGGAAGTTGAAGAGCATAAGAAAGCGTTCAACACTTGGAGGTCATTATCACGGATTGGACCAATACTATTTGTGTTTCACAGTTAAATCTTCTTAGATAGAAGAAAAGTCGTTAGTTCTGTAATTTTAACGATTGTGTCGTATACAACATGTACAAGAATGTAACATTTCGACTATGATTGGTAAAGTGGGTGCTGCGGGTTTTGCAAGAGACGCTAGCTGTTTCGATGCTTCATATATCGCTTTAGTGTTTGTTTCTACTTGTTCGATTTTATGAAATTTGCAATCTATAATTACTATTGAATATTCTTTCATATTCCAGATATCTTTATAACAACAAGATACAATCTATAGAAAGTAATACGTTCGTCAATATGACAAATTTGTATTATCTGTAAGTAATGAAAATATGTCTATTTTTTATGGGAATAAAATGAATTTGATGAAACCTAGTTAAGCGTCCAATTAAAAGAGGCTTTAAGGATAGAAATAAATCAAAATATTCAAGTTTTTCAACATTGAATTATATTAAAAGAAAAAAGGTATATGATGTAATATTGATTGAACACTTGTATTAAAAAGAGGAGCCTCGGTGGCCGAGTGGCCTAATCTTAATTGACTAGGATTGTCAGTTTTCCTATCAAAAGTCGGTGGTCTTCTCCGGTCTTTCCGGCTTCTTCCGCCAATAAAAACTTGCCGCCACGAAATAGCCTAAATGCAGTGCTTACAAGTGGCGTTAAAACACCAAAATAGTTTAAAGAAATAAAATATATTTATTAGGAGCAACACATCAGCGCCTAGTTTATTGATGATAAAGTGTGAACAATTTCACAGTTTAAGGTTACAAAAATTGAATATTATATCACACAAAAACGTACTTCTTCAAATTGTGTGACATTTTGGGATTTCTCTGTTCTCTATTGTATTGTTCTGTAAACAGGTCAACTGCAGCGTTTTACTCTACGAAAACCTGGATAAATAGTTGCGTTTTAATGACAAATCATGAGGCTAATAAATTTTATATATAAACTTGACGACTTTTAAATATGTACTTGCTTTAAATTATTGTCAGAAAGTCGCGTTTTAAGAATAATTTATCTTTAAGGGATCTCCACAGCAATGAAATATCTGCAATAAAACAGTCAGCTTTTTATGAATCTACCAGACCTTCGTTACCTGTAAGTATATTTTATCTGTGGTTATGTAATCCAAGCTAAGCTTTCTAGCAGTGATATTTAAAACTTACTACATTCTTTAAAGGTCTTTAACGTAATTTAATGTATTCATTTGGAAAAATCTGTTTTTGATGAGGTTCTTGTTGCTTAGTCTATAATTATTCATTTAGTATTGTGTGGAGTTCTTTGTATTTTTATCGTTTTTTTTAATGTTTTTCCGCCTTCATGTTAATTCCTACTTTGAATTTTAAGCATTACTCAATATCATTGGAACAGTTTTATGTAGGACTCGGAACCGCGATGGTACTCCGAACCGCGATTGTCACGCTGAAGGGCGATGGTCTACGCTGAAGTGCGATGGTTAACACGCTGAAGTGCGATGTTGACATTGTGACGTTAACTTGTTGATATCTACGCTGAAGTGCGATGGTGGTTACGCTGAAGTGCGATGGACAACCTAAGACTTTGAGTAAAAGTAAAATGTAAATCAGCTAACACCACTAAGATTTGGCAAAAGTAGCTACTATCTTATTTGGAAGATGTTTTAACTTCTGTTTAAATCAAACCAAAGACTTTAATTTTTGTTTTAATCTAATTTTCCAAGTCTCCAATTCTCCTTTTAGCACACAAGAGTATTGAATAAGCTGTTCAATGGAGAAATAAAAAAAAAGATTAGGTCTTTATAATAGACTCAGTACTAAGAAGTGTCCATCTCATTTACTTGAATATTATGATAAAACTTAGTTTTCATCAATTTATATATATATATGATATCGGAACAGTATCCACGAAGTAAAATACCGACAAGTAAATCTATGCTTTACAAATAGCGAGGCTTGTCAATTATTTCACGAAAAATAAAGATGAGGATGATAAATTGGGATGTACATGTAAGGTTAGGTCAGGTTTATTTCTGTCTGACATTTGTAGACAATCAACACTGAAACCATAAAAAAAAAGACTAGAGCGACGGTGTTCTGTGAAAACAAAAAAAATATCTTTGGAATAAAACAACATTATATGGTCTTGATATAGCAAAAACATTGAACCATTGCTAATAATAGCACTTTTTGTTAAATTGCCTACATGTATAAAACCATGTGACGCTTACGTAAAGATGAATTAAGATTAATAATTAGATCAGTATACTGTATTTATCGTACAAAAAGTCTGTGACATAATTCAGAAAACTGGTTAGCCCATTTGGTGACCAAGTTCATCTTTAAGTCGATTTGCTGCCTAACATGTTTAAACATATTTGTGTAAACTCAACATGTAATGCTTAAACTGTTCTGGACTTGAACACGGTTCGTTTCTTTCTTTTTTCCTTAATTTCCTTTGCTAGCATGAAACTTTCATCGACAAAACCTTATTCTCCCACCTGCGAATCCATGTTGTATTTTGAAAACGTCACATTATTCAAACGTCATATACAAAACCATCGCACTTCAGCGCAAGGAAAATCGTACTTCGGCGTAGACCATCGCACTTCAGCGTCCCGGTCGCACATCCGAGTCCTACATATATACGATATATGTTTGCTACACTAGCGACATGGTTGCAAAGTTTTTAAAAAGTTGTGAGATATGAGAATAGTCGCCAAATTTGTAATCTACACACACAGCGGATTCACATAACAGGTGTATTGCTTGAGACATTTACTCTGGTAATGCACCAGAACTAAATTGTTTTGGATTTCTTCTTCTTCGATTAATGAGATATGAACACAAATGACTGCTATTGCATACATAGACAATAGCTGTTTAGTGTCTTTAAATATCAGCTGTATTTGTACGAGGCTAGAAAACAAGGTGTATGCGAGCTTTTAGCGAGCTACTACACCTGTTTCGAGCCGAGTACAAATACAGCTGATATTTAAAGACACTTAACAGTTATTGTCTTTATCCTGCAATTAATTCTGTTTATTGTTTGTGTTTTGAAAGACACAAAAACTAACATATTTAATTAATTAATTTATTAATATTTAATTTGTGATCCCTTGAGGCCAGCGTAGTAATATCAAAATCACACATTACGCTGAAGACGGGTTCGCAAAAAAAGAATCTCGAATGGTCAACAATAATACATCATTCAAGATGTATAATTATCTATTGTAACATAACAACTAATTTCAACAGTAAAAACAAATACCAAAACATTGTCAAATTTGAAACAGAAGTGTACGAGTTGTCCTACGCTTCAGACTTGAAATTCACTAAACTGCATGCTGAAATTGACATGGTTGATTGTGTAACACAATCATACACATTCAAGTTTTGAAATCGACAAGTGTCATCGTCGTTGGAATGCAACTGGAATACACATTCTGAGGTCACACAGGTTCAAACAATACTCAGTCCGGCAGTGGGCGGAGCTTTAAAGCGATATCTGTATAGTATACAGATACTGCATAGCGATATCTGTAGGGCTGTATCTGTATAGTAGGACACCCAATTGCAGGATAAATTTATTTATTCCAGTTATATTCATAACAACAAGATAAGACTATAGAGAGTAGTACGTTCGTCAACATGACAAATGTGTATCGTATATAAGTACGACGTTATTTCGATATCTATGTAACTTTGTAACATAAAATGCATTACGTGAAACCCAGTTTGCCGTCCAATAAACGCAGACTGATTGGAAGATGAATCTTAGAAAATAAGTCCACTTATCAAAGTTAGGAAACAAGTTCATGAGGTATCGCCATTTTTATATAATATAGATTAAACCTTCGTAATGATTCAAACCAAAACATGACTTTGCGGTATAGGCTTTGCCCATTTTTGCAAGCCGTACAGTTACCTATAGTTGTCAATTTCTGTGTCGTGTTGATCTCTTGTGTATAGTTGTCTCATTGGCAATTATAGCATATCTTCTTATTTATACATCATCGTCTATTACAAGATCGATAGAGTGTACAGCAATTCGAATGTTAAGGTATAAATCAGGAATCAGCCTATTTCATCAACATTTTTGATATTTTTGGCATTGATCACTCTTCTTGTAGTTCCATTGGTTTTTATCTATTCTTTCTTTTTTTTATTATCTTGTAACCAGGTCGTAGATAAGTTATTCTTTTACTTATACATCCCACCATTGTGATGTTGTATTATTGTTTTATGGTCAATTCTGAGTTCTTATCTTTCAGTTTGCTTATGTATTTCGTTTTATTCCATATTTTGTCGTTTTGAAAAAAACGGTTATTTCTTTTTTTATAGTTATTAAGATTATATTACAATGTTGACGTCTGTATACCTATTATGTCTGTATGCATTTCTAACAAATTGTTATCAATCATGTTAATATAATTAAATTCTATGCGACTGTTATACAAGTGAAAGGAGTATTTAGCTATTAAACCAGATTTAGTCCATCGGTTTTTACATAGATATATCGATGCGCCAGATGTTTCTCCTTTGAGATTTCTTCTTGGTCGATTTATTGAATTTGAACACTGATAACCGCTATTGCAAATATTTGTATATTCCAGAATTCTTTATGACAACAAGATACAGGCTATAGAGAGTAATACGTTAGCCAACATTAGAAATTTGTATCAGCTGTAAGTATGAAAGCCATTTCGATTCCTTTGGATATGAAATGCACCAGAAAAAATCCAAGTGTGCGTCCATTGACGTAGACTTAATGTAGTTTGCATTTTGGAAGACTTGTTCAAACTGTTCAAAACTGCATTAGGAAACAAAAGTTCATGAGGCATTGCCATTTTAATATAATATGTATTGAACGCTATAAATTGATTGGGAGTAAACCATTGACGTCTACATTTATATCAACTAAAAAGTAGATATCAACTCAATAGTGAAGAGCATTATCAATTAATGTATAATCAGGAAAAAGCTTCATTCATAACAATTTATGATGTTATTGACAACTCATAATCAACTTTTGATTCATGTTAAAAAAAAATGCTCTGTACGGCCGTTGATAGCTTGTTATTTCTCCCCCAACAAAAAGAAACAAACAAAAGAAAAAGGTTGACAAATAGCACCAATGTCTGTATGCTTGATAGATATTATATATGCTCATTTAAATTTATCTGACTGACAGGTGCCTTTCAAGAATATTTTATCTTTTAAGGCATCTCCACAACAATGAAATATCTACAATAAAACAATTAGCTTTTGTTAATTTTACAACGCTTCAATACCTGTAAGTATATTTATATATTGCTTCTTACTCTAAGCTGAAGCTTTTTGCAATGATAACAGTTAATAGACATTCTCGAATAATGCTAAACACAAAAGGTTTTCAACGTCTTGATATGTTGTTATTTTTCACCCTTGAGGGCAACATGCTTTCGGTGAGGGTTTTGTTGCTGAGTCTGTAGTTTATCATTTAGTGTTTTGTGGACTTGTATGTCTTTTTTTCTTCGCTTTTTTATGTTTTGTCACGCCATGTCAGTTTATCTTTTGAATTTTGAGCATCGCCTTGATACACTCAACTAGTTTTATGACATATATAGTTTCTTGACTAAAGTATATAAGTGTTCATTCCTACATAGTAGAATTCCTTTTTTTTTTGTAGTTTGCCTTCAATATAACGTTTTGTTCAAATATTAATTGCTATTACCGGACAAATTCGTGCTTCGCCGATTAATCTACTGTTAATTTTTTTTGTAAGTAATGAAAACCTATATGTTTAACTTGTATTTATTTCCTTTTATATTCATGGTCTTTCACATCACCTCTTTAAATCTTTGAATTTTTTTTTTTTGGATTTTAAGATGAAATTTCCAAAAAATAGACTTTTGATTTTATAACACTCAATTTCCTGGTTACCGTATATACAACAATGATCCTTTTAATGTTCGTCTCTATGAATTTACCCATATGGTTTACTGAATCAAACGGACATTACATACGAATAAAAAAAACAGATATTATTCTACTTGTTTCAAAAATATTCATATATTGTAACAAAATTCTGCTAATATCAATCAGCTTAGTTGTTTCTTCATTTTCGCAAACAATTTCACTTATGTTTTATTTGCTTATCAATCTCAATAGTTCAACCACATTAGGATAGTTTTCAAATAAATTGAAAATTGCAAATCAGTAATGAAACCGACTATATACTGCTGTTATGTGGAGAAAGGCATAGCGTAATCGTAAACACATTAGGTGATGACATGGTAATGAACAGTCAAATGTAGACGGGGTAGCGGAATTGTCTGCGTACGTCGCTATGCCTATATCTGTTCTTTGAAAAAACAAGGTTTTGGGAGAACAATATCATAGGCTATAACGCACAAAGAGATCTTACTAATACGGCAAATGATTTTGAACTTTACACAGTACATGTACTAAACAGCTCTCCTGAATTTGGTATGTAGCTGTATACCTCATTTCATGTTTGATCGATTTCCTGATAACACTTACCTATGAAAACTGAATTATTCAATTGAAATCATTATTCTAAATGTTTAACAACAATCCTGATACATTTTAACAACAACATATGTTGTCGTTTGTTTACTAGGTACCTACACAACAATGAATTGACATCAATCGTAGAGTACACATTTGTTAATCTTCCATTGCTTTATTATCTGTAAGTATCTTATATTCACTATAATTTATGTATTAGATCCCCAAATTTTAAACAAACGCAAAACAAATATTCGTTACTTGGCAAGAACAGCAGCAGTGTTTAAATGTTTCAATCTTGTAAATGGATTGGAATAAAACAAATCAAGTTAAAAAAAAAACCACAAAAATCTGATGAACTGCAATTGGAGAGACCGTAAGCCTTGGCAGGGAATTTTAAAGTGCATGCGAGTCTATACTCTGTCAAAAAATCAGAGTCGTGAATATAACACAGTATACATTGTTAAAAATAATATGAAAAAAGGAAAGTTTTCATTCAAAATTTACAAGAATATTATGCGTTTTTTTTTTATTGTAAAGATACAACCTTTGAATAGACTTATTAAGATGGTATATAGTTACGATACTGTTGTCAGGTTATTAAAAATTGCATATTTTGCCGTTAATATTGATTCACTTATAGGGTCTTTATATTGGAACAAAACACATTTATATAAAAACCAGTTGTTGGCATGACACGGTTTATGTTCTTCTCATATATGTAATGATGGTATGATACTAAACCCCTCAAGGGGCGGATTGTGCCTGATATTTGTAGGATGAGGACATGATTTTTATATCAGTTTATTTGAAGTCTAGAGCTGGCATGTCAGTTAACTGCTAGTAATTTGATGTTATTTATGTATTATTGTAATTTTGTTTTTTTTTCTTTGGTTACATCTTTTGACATCAGATTCTGACTTCTCTTGAACTGAATTTTAATGTGCGTATTGTGATGCGTTTACTTTTCTGCATTGGCTAGAGGTATAGGGGAGGGTTGAGATCTCATAAACATGTTTAACCCCGACGCATTTTTGCGCCTGTCCCAAGTCAGGAGCCTCTGGCATTTGTTGGTCTTGTATTATTTTAACTTTTAGTTTCTTGTGTACAATTTGAAGTTAAGTGTGGCGTTCATTATCACTGAACTAGTATATATTTGTTTATGGGCCAGCTGAAGGACGCATCCGGGTGTGGGAATTTCTCTTTGCATTGAAGACCTGTTGGTGACCTTCTGCTCTTGTCTGCTCTATGGTCGGGTTGTCGCCTCTTTGGCACATTCCCTATTTCCATTCTCAATTTTAATAACTGTTAAAGAAGTTTATGTAGAGTGAACATGGACCAACATAATCTATTACTGTGGAATCATTTATTTTCGTGTGTATCCATTTTTGAAGTTTGAGGGAAAACTACAATTTCCTGATACTTAACATTATGAATTTCAACACAGATGTAAAAGTTTTAATCAAAGTTAAAATGGATTGGTCTATGTATAAAGATAAAAGTTTTTTCAAGGTACAGATAAAATAAAAATTCTCTGTAATTGACATCATCAATCTGATTTCTTTTTTATAAGCTCACCGAAAGATCACTGAAGCTTTACCAATCACTTAGCGTCCGTCACCCGTCGTCTTCCGTCGTCATCGTTTTTTTTTTTTTACAAAAGTCTTCTCCTCTGAAACCACGGAGACACACTCAATCAAACGTAACCTCATTTATAATTAAAAACCAATTGTTCAGAGAACAATTGAAGGTCTTTCCACCAAAACAATGTATTTTAATATGAAAGGTGTAAAAATAGGTTTAAAATGTCATTTCAATCGTCAAATGATAGCTTATTGTACGCTGATTCCAAAAATATATGGTTTCTAAACAATATTTTTTTAGATAAGGGAGATAATTTCTTACTTCCGGTTTGAAAAATTCTATTTCCGATAATATTTGACTATTTACTTGACACTGATTCTAAAAATATCTTAATCTATATACTTTTATATAATAAAGTACAATAAATAGCTACTTCCGGTTTACACAAGGTCACTTCCGGTTGTTTTTTCAAGGTTAAATGGTTTGATACCGTTTGTCAAAAGTCTCATGACTTTATTATGTATACACATGAGGTAAAAGCAAAAGTCAAAATCTAGAACGTCAAATTAAGCTATGACCTTGAGATCAATTTCAAGGTCATTAACCAAGAACCTCAAATCAAAAGACCATAGGTCTTAATTATGTTTAGTTAATGAGTTATATCACCATACGCATATTTTTAAATACCAAAGGCGAGAAAACTCCCTTTTACATTCAACGTACCCTTGCAATCAAAATTTACGTGTTACGACATGTCGCAACAAACAATTTAGAAAAATAATTTGTCGATATCTTATACGTTTTCTGGAAATGAGTGGAAATGAGCCATATTAAAAAATTAGAATATGACCTTGACCTTTGACCTTGACCTAATTTTCATTTTTTTGGAACAAGGACCTCAAATCAAAGGATCCTAGGTTTCTATCAATTATGGTTTACTAGTTAGAAATGCAATTCACTTATATCAAATGAATAAGGGGAAATAACTCTCATATGGAGCCTTCATATCACTTCGGTCAAAATAGGACAAATCATGCGAAGGATATAACGAGCAATTTTGTAAAATAAATTTGTCATAATATTTTACGGTAGCGAAGGAGTTGCGCTCACAAGGAAAACAGTGTTTGGGGAGATAACTCCTACAAAGAAAAGTTTTCAATTACGCAGGGTAAATTTCAAAAGCGCATCAATTGTTCGATATCATATACCAAATATCTAAGCGACATATTGCGAAACAAATGTTTATCGCAAGAACAAAATTAGGCGGAAAAAATAATAATCAGAAGAAAAACAATAGGTCTTTCCACAGAAAAGTGGAAAGACCTAATTATGGTATATTTATTACAATTTGTGGCCGATGACCGTGTCTGCCTACCAGTAAGACCAACATTATAAAACAAAACATACGGGTAAAATGCAAGTTTGAATATAATTTTAAATTTATAAATTTAACTCCAGAAGCAACAATGATAACAATGCTAAACTGTATCTATTCTCCTTTTAAGTTAAAACTGTCAGACGACTTCCGATAAAAGTTGATCTTCATAACGATTTTTTTTTGCATTTCAAAATTGTTCCCTTTTATCTGGTAAAGTATATAGACGGAAACATTAAATAGCAGTTATAATCAGCTAAAAATAATAAACGAATAGGCCATCACGACCAAAATCGTCAGACGACTGCTTGTTCGAGTTATTGCCCTTAAGTGACGATGTTTACCATTTTTTTTGCGTTTTTGTCTAATATCTTAAACTGTTATAAATGAAACTTTAAATTGCACAAATGATCGGCTTGGCAACAAACACTAGCTTTCGGATCTATTGTTCCTTATCTTAAATGATATTGATTCTGTTAGAAACAGAAAAATAGCAGGATAGGGTCTACAAATATGTATGTTAACATAACTGAAACTGTAAATTGAATCTAGACAACGTTAAAGGTGTTTGAAGATTTTTACCGAAATGCCAGTAGTTGATCATGCAGGTGAGCAACACAGGCTCTTTAAAACCTTACGTTTATTTGTGACGTTGGAAGAAAAACAAAAATATCAGACAATTTGCATTGATATACGACAGTAAATGAGCCCCTCTCTCTGTTATCATTTACATCTCCAACGAAGAAAACAAATATGAGTTACTCAGAAAAAACGCAAGAAAACTTGTAGTATCCTTTGGGTACACGGTTTTCTATTCAGCTGAGGGTAGCTCACTTGAAAATTCACAGTTAAGTGACTGTGCTGATCGTACCTTTACCAAATTCATAATGAATAATACCTAAAATAGATTTTATCTCATATTAAGACAACCTTCTAAAGTATGATTATGCTGTTTCCCTAATCTATTAAGTAACATTCCATTTGCGCCTGTTTATGGAGGATTTAAACCATTGTGGTAACGTCAGCCTATTCATTAACCGTGGATTCTTTTTCTAGAATCAACGCTTTCTTAATCCGTCTATGAAATGGACTCACCATTTTATATTCTTTTGTTTCTTTTGTGTGCCTAATGACATTAAGGTTGAATTGGCCAATATGCTGATTTCTGTTCAGTAATGGAATAATTTTAAAAACTTACCTTTATTTTTTGTAATTTATATATGCCTGCACTGGGAGTAGAACCCGTCCATGAATTCTCTTAAGTGTCACTAACATCAACATATCGACGAAACCTCTCCGCTACCAATTAGTTACGATTTTATTGTCTAATTTATATATTCAAATGAATATTTGATATACATGGATACAACGGACACACATGGATTGTACCTTTATATATACAATAAAAGGCAATCTTATAGTATGAGTTGGTAGCCGCGAGGTTTCATGGTTATGCTCAATGAGTTAGAACTTGGCGGCTTAGGTTCGAATCATGGTATTTTTTGGATGTTGTCCCTATTCTCTAGTTTTCCCGTTTTGATTCTTGTTTTTTAAGTTATTGTGGATATTTTGTTTAATAAAAGCGAGTTTGGTCGTTTATTATTGGATCATTGTAAGCTATTCCGCATGTTTCAACCCACAATGTTAACATTATAAGTGCCCATTTTTGTTTTATAAATCAATATAGTATGATTTTATATGTTTATTCGCAAATTCTTATGATAGAAAATCGTGATGTGTCTAGAATAAGACATCTTGTTAGAAATTACGGATGCATGCTTTATATATATACTATATATATATATGTTTTTTGTCAAGTTGTTGTCCCCGGCTTTGACACATTCCCCATTTTCATTCTCAATTTTATTAGAAATAAGATCAATGATGTCATTATTTGTCAAAACATATAATGTTCAGATGCCTGATAAATGAAAATCTTTAAGGCGTAAGTTTTGTGTAAAACATGTATTTGTATTGTTTTAACCATTTAAAATTGTAATATACAATTTATTGTAATGCATCGTTTGTCACGATCACATGGTTATTTAAACTCACTTACAATACCTTCTAATTAAGAATAGGCTTTAATTTTGAAAAGACATTATTACAATAGTTTAAGCTATAGATTCAATGGATAAGAGTTGATTCATGAAAAACAAACCATTCGCCCTGCGGGCTCATGGTTTCTTTTTCAAGAATCAACCCTATCCATTGTATCTATATCACATATCACGTAAATCCTACTTTAAAAGTGCTTTCCAATCATTGGCGTGCTAAAACATGTTCACCGACCGGCTTGACCTTCCAAACAGAACGTGATGTCATTGGTATCAAATATGATGTCGGATATTTTTCTTTCTCTATTGAAAACTGTTTTTGATAAGCTCCTCTACAATTATGTTTAAAAAAAGTATATAAACATATTTCTTCCAGAGATTTAAGCGGAAACAACATAAGTCTAATTGAGGAAAATGCCCTAGGAAATTTAACTCATCTATCAACGTTGTAAGTTTGTTAAAACAAAACATTCACACACACACAAACACACACACACACACACACACACACACACACACACACACACACACACACACACACACACACACACACACACACACACACTCACACACACACACACACACACACACACTTAATTAGACTCTGTTGCTTAGAAATATTTTAAGCTTGTGCAAATGAGTGGATGTTTCATAATAATAAAACAGTTTATCCGTATAAAAAAATATCTGAATTTAAGCAGTAACAAGTAACAGTATGAAAAACATGTACCATACCGTAAAGTAATCTTTGAGATGTTTATATTACAAAATGCTAAACAATTCAACCATAACGATCATCTTTGCAAAAAGAATCGTGCATAATCAATTATGCAAACGTATTGCTCCTTTACTATTATTGATCACTAGACAAATATTTTGAGAAGTCATAAAATGGGTTAAATGGCAGCATTTCTAGGTACATTTAATCTTTTACAATGTTTCATGAGATTCATATAGCGTAATATTAGCGTTTTTCTAGTTTCTTTGTGTTTTCGACATCAATCGTTTTTAGTTATTTGTTCTATATTTATTCAATTCTGGAAATAAATGTTATAATTAATGTAAAAAAACCACCAACATACCATACCCACTTATTCATTATGATTTTTCTTGCCTGCCAGTATTACCCATGAACTTTAGCATCAGTTAATTATTAATTAACAAGTTACTATTTATGTTTGCAGAAACCTTGGTTCAAATCCAATAAACTGTGATTGCAGTGTAATTCCATTTTGGTCCTGGATAATTGAAAGACCATCTATTGGAACCAGTGCTCAATGTAGCGACGGAAAATTTATTATTTCTCTGAGATCAGCTGAGCTGGACAAATGTAATCGTAAGTAATATAAACAAATAACACTTGGATGAGTGATTATATAACAATGTATAAGGAAATAAACTTAGTCTAGTAACTTTCAATAAGAAATTTGTATTCGTAAAAAATCATGTGTCTACTGTATGAAGAAAATAATATCTTTTAAAAGAAAACATCATTGAAAGATTCATAAGTCTTGACACCAGTTACACACATGAACAATCAAAGATAGAAAAAAATATATGTTAAAAAAAAAAATAACTAAGACAGGTCTCGAGACTATGAAAATAGTGAAATTGATAATGTGTTGGAAGTATTTAATAATTTGTATGAATATTTTGGTGATTTGGAAACTGTTCAAAGTTTTGTTTACCTTTATACCACTTTAACTCATAATAGTGTTGAGAAAAAAATCACACAACTAATCAAATGGGCATTTTAAAAGTCAGAATGCAAATATTTATGTTCAAACTCTTTAAGGTCATTTTTTGTAACAACAAGCATAAGAACTTGGTCAATTGGATCTGCTTTTATACTATAACTACACTTGATTTTTTACTAAATAAAATTTGTGTTCGCAATTGAGACTCCGTTCACGTCAAGTTATCGGAATTCCTTACTGTGCACCACTGATTGCTGACCTATTTTTATATTTTTATCGGTTACAATTTATGACTTAAATCAGCAAAGACTTACGACACAACATCTGATACAAACATTTAATAACACTTTTAGAAAGTTGGATGACATATTGACGCTCCATAATGTATGTACACAAATAAGTTGTTCCATGCTGAACTGACTTAAAATAAAGCTCATACCAACAATGATAACTGCTCTTGACATCTATATTAATAACGGGACACTTGATACAAAAGCTACGATAAATGAGATGACTTTTAATTTCCTATTTTTAATCATCCATTTTTACTGTGTGTATTACTGAGTGTTTTCTACATGGCTAATTAGAGGTATAGCAGAGAGTTGAAATATCACTACACATGTTTTACACCGCTTAATGAATGCGACTGTCTCAAGTCTGACGCCTCTGGTTTCGTTCGTATATTTTTTTAAAGGGCCAGCTGAAGCCTTGGATTTTCGCGCCTGTTGAAGAACTATTGTTGGCTTTCGACTGTTTTCTGCTCTCTGGTCGGGGTGTTGTCTCTTTGACACATTCCCCATTCTCAATTGTACTTTGTTTCAACTCTGAACATCAATGAAAAGATACTCTACAGCAATAGTAGCATATAGAACACCAAACCCAAAATTCTGTTATATAGACAAAATGTCTCCATAAGAGAAGATACTCTGCTCGAACTATATTTCTTAGATCAGTAAATGGTGTTATATATGGTTTAAATAGTTCACATCATACCAAAAAGGTTTACTAACTTGCAGGTTGATATGCCCCATATTTATGTTCAATTGCTTTAAGCAATAAATTAGAAACGAAAAAATACAATGATATGGTGGAAACATAAGTCATTAGCAATGCAAACATAACATACAGAATATTTGATGGTACATATTTCACAATTCAAATAATATAAATTACCTGCTGATCAGTGTTCATATCATTTGGACTCAAAGCGATTGATGACGCCACATATCAAAGTATTATTTCACACAGAAGCGTCTTTAAAAATATAAAAATATATGATCATTTGCAATGCCCATAGTAAATTTATTCAAAATTCGATGAAGGATTTTTTTTTAAGTAAAGGTCATTTTGTTTTTTTTTTAAATATAAATTGTTTCCCAGCATATTGGTCGAACAGTTTACAACACATAACATATAAATTCGTCAAAGTATTGCTTATCATTTTATTTCACCTTTTTATTCTAATAAGAACGATACTACTGGAGCTTACATCGTTTAATCAGCAAATCTAGCAAATATCAGTATTTCCTTTTTTTTATTTTGTTTAACATATTTGCATGATTTTATAGTGAAACTGACATTATGTCATGAGTAGTTTCTGTCAACCTGTTATTTTTTTCATGTATGTGTCAAGGCTTTATCGACCCACTAGACATATTATTCTACGATGTATCAACCTTCAAAGATTCCAGGCGTATCACCTTGCCAAATATTTTCACTATATTCGACATATTTATCAATTGTATAATATAAAACGCAATTTTCATCATAACTCATTTTTATAAGGTTGATATATTTTCATTTAAGCTGATAATTGTCAATGCTTTAATGGTGGAAAATGTATTACGAGCGGGAATGGAAAAGTTGTTTGTGACTGTATTGGACAATGGACAGGCGAATTTTGTCTAGGTGAACATCCTAGTTTTTATATTTATATAAAGCTACTTTGAAATTACCAATATTCTAATTAGAAGATTCCTGATCACATTGATTAAGATTTTTCTTAACTATATTCAGCAATTAGTCATTTTCTATAATTAACGATAATGATAACAAAATACACTCTACACTTTATCAAAAATAAAAATAAAAATGATTATGGCAGTTAAAATTGAACAGAAAAATAATGCATTACTTTAGAAAATTATGATCATATTTACAATGTATTTTTTTTTGAATGTATGTTAGCACTATGGACTCTATTGGTCAATCATATTTTACTCTGGTTTTAGTAAAATAGTCTTGCATACATATATTTTTGTTAATATACCAGTTGGAATAATATGAGCAACAGACATTTCTTTCTTCATTCTTCGATGCATTTGTTTAAATTTCAATTTTAAATGAAATATTGAAATATTGAAAATCTAATCAGCGCATCTCGAATGACTGTAGAAGTGTTGCAAATTACTATCATTCGACTTCAAGCGGTTCGTACCTATAATTGTATACATTTACTATCGTGTAAAGTTGTAAGTCTGATTGGCACAGACAATGTTTTAAAAATGGCATTATATTTCAATGTGTACTCCAACAGACAGCCAGTGTATGACATACGACTGTGGATTAGGAAACTGCTTTATAGAACCAATAAATGGTACAGCTCAGTGTGCTTGTGACAATAATCAACCGACCTATTGTCCTGGTAAGCACTTTAAAATTAGATGACGATCAAATACTTATGAAATGGAAAGCCTTGACAACAATCGTAGCATTTATCAGTAAAACATGCAAACTTTAAGATTTAGCGAAAATCTATATAAAAATATTTAAATTAATGAGCGATCTTGCATTGTTCTGATTTATTAAGACCATTAAAATGAAAAATAGCATATTATATGAAAAAAGAGTTTTTATAATTCCAGTTGATGTTTACATTTGAATGTGTTATTAAAATATGCAAATACACTTTTGATTATAGTTTTAATATTGTCTCATTAAAAGATTAATAAATGTTATACTGTCATATGTACAAGATAATATGGTGTAATCCTCAGTTTTCATTTGAAACGATGTATTTACTAAAATTAATTATTTGATTAATCCTTAACATCTTATGATACACTAAATATAAAACACACTATGTTTATATACGTGTCACCTACTAACGTTAACAGCTTTTTTTGTTTCATTATGAAATTGCATGTTTGTAGGAATATTACGTTAACACTCTTGTCATTATTGAACAATTATGAGAAAATATAGTCAATATATGATAACACACATTTTTTGAAAGGTGCAATGATTGTATATATATTATTTACTTTATATGAAAATATAGAATATTAGAAGCATATGAGAGTAAATATCTGTTTTTCTTGCTGATTTGTTTTCGTTTGAAATTTAGTTTATAAATTCATTTATTTGTTATTTGATTTCATTGTTAGTTGCATGATATTAGACAGATTGCTCTGGTTAAATGATTATCATTGTTGTGTACAATTTAACACTTAAACTGCTCTTGAGATAATATATTGAAGTGCTTTTAAAATATTTTGTGTTTTCTATTTTGT
Organism: Mytilus galloprovincialis; assembly: GCA_037788925.1. Lineage (NCBI taxonomy): Eukaryota > Metazoa > Mollusca > Bivalvia > Mytilida > Mytilidae > Mytilus > Mytilus galloprovincialis. The sequence continues at coordinate 45,845,629 of CM075333.1, read as the reverse complement.
TTCAATCAATTTTATTCATTATTAAAAAGATAAATTTTTCGTCAATGAAAAACATTCAAGTATTTTCCAAACCTTTGTATTTTATTGTTTTTTTTATAATTCCATCTTCATACCATGTAGCCATTATTGAAATAAATCGCAATTTAGATTAGTTTTGTTTTAGGATAATCAACGTTATACGTATAATGGTTAATTTTATGAACTAATCTGATTTCTTTATTCTCTTTGCAATCACGTACCGAAATGATTTGTTCAACTGGAGATGACGACATGGAACACAATGTTTAGAAAACAAATTTAAAGGTAAGTATGTCAAAATGATCTGATGAGTGTGTTTATTGCTTACAACTATTTAAATAGGGTTTGAAATAGCTGTCAGATAACTGCGAGTACTCTCAGATCTGTTCATTGTGTCTTGTTGTCGGGATGTATAAGTACTCGGCCACGTCCACTTGTATTTTTGTCTATCTGATGATTTAAGCCCTTTTCAACTGATTTTTATAGTTCGTTCATTTGTTTTACTGTTATACCTCTGTCCCAGGTTACGGTTGGGATCCCGCTAACATGTTCAACCCCGCCACATAATTTATGTATGTTCCTGTCCCAAGTCATAAATAAGGCCGTTAATTTTCTCGTTTGAATTGTTATACATTGTTTTATCGGGACCTTTTATAGCTGACTATGCGGTATAGGCTTTGCTCATTGTTGAAGGCCGTACGGTGATCTATAGTTGTTAATGTTTGTGTCATTTTGGTGTCATTTTGGTCTTTTGTGGATAGTTGTCTCATTTAAATCATTGGAAATCATATCACATCTTCTTTTTTATATTGTCTGTTAATAACTTTCCATTAATTTGTATGCAGGTTATATCGAACGTATTCGTATGGCACCCATTATGATAATAAAGTTTTAGTACCTGTCAAAAACTTGCCCAATATTGGCCATTTTGTCGGCATATTCCGTGTGCGTGTCTTAAAGATTGTCCCTGATGAGATAAGAGCTAGAGTGTTAACAAACGACACAAACATCCTTTAACACATCCGCCAACCAATGTTAAAAAAAAACAGATTTAAAAAAAATCTCCCTGTCTAAATTAAAACAAAAGAAAGAAGACTTTTCTTTTAACTGGTACTTGTGTGCAATACGGATCGTTTGCATGTACATACGGAGTATTTATCCCGCACTTGATACGATATTCTCGGGCTCTTATTTCCTATTATGATTTCCTTGATAGCAAATTGCTGTTAACGAAGAAGCTTTTTAACGAAGATTTCCAAATGGGGAAGATGAAAACATCCATTCGTAAATTTTACGAACGCCATCACCAGCTGGTTGACCGTTTCACAGATGATATTTGATATGTTCCTTATGTCATAACTACAATGCCCTTCCCTTTTAAGAATGTGATCTAATAAATAAAACTATTCATCGGATTTATATGAACATAAGCAACATGATGGATGTCACATGTGGAGCAGCATCTGCGTTCACTTCCTGTAGCACCTGCGATCACCCCTAGTTTAGGTGAGGTTCGTGTTGCTAAGTCGTTAGTTTTCTATGTTGTGTCTTCTGTACTAGTATATATGATATAATTTGTTTTTTATTTGTTGATTAAAATATTAAATTTTCAAAATTTATATTGCATATGTATTACTTCTGTGCATGTCTCACCTAGTTTCGAGTGATTAAAGCGATTTAGTGAAATTACTAAATTTTACTATCCATATTTCTTAGTCGGGGTCGATGGACGATTAAGTGTCGGAAAATCGGGTAGACCTAGTTTCAAATAAAATTGGCATCTCGTTAAATCTGATGAGTTGAGCAATCAAAACGTCATTCTTCTAAATGCCTATACTTGTTTAGCATCAAAAGGAAAATAACAATTCATCAAAGTTAATCAGTGTATTAGGCAATACTATGTCGATGACCCAGTCACAGTTACGTATCGGAAAGAGTGTCATTTTTACTTAATGACACAAAGTCAACAGAACTAACTAACCATTTACAAGGGTATTACATGAACATCACCGAGGGCTTTGCACGATCGACACAATATCTTAGGGTGCATATCTTTCTAACACAAACGATGCAAACGGCTAAGCGCAAACATGTTATGATAATGTGTTTCTAACATACGTTTGCACAGTTTACTACCACATAAATACTACCATGACTCATGTAAGTACTACCACGGATATAGGTATAATGCGAAAGATAACATCCTCGTGACGCTAATTGAAACATTTACCTTGACAAACTAGGCCTATGCACTCGTTAAAAATTCGTCTACTCTTTGTTAGAACAAATGCTACATTTATTTCTCCCTGATTAAAAGCTAAAGCTAATTGAGTCACCCTATTTAAATAAAGTCCTTACTTGCTTACTTACTATTAAATGTATTTGTTTCTACGTTTGTAAAAAGTTTGTTTACCAACAACATATGCATGTTTTATGAAAAGTTCAAACAGGGACAGTAAACACTAATTAAACGATGTTCTTGTTCCGACGTTTGTAGCGTTTGAATAACAGCAACATACAATGACAACGTTTACAAAATGTTGGTTAGAAAGAACTGCACTCCTTATCAGCGTTTGTTTAAGATATAGTACTCGTTTTAACAATTTGCTGTCTATATTTAAATATACATTTTCAGCATGCAGCTACAAAACTTGAAAAACCCAAAAGAGGAGGGGAAGAAAAACAAAAGGAATAGTATACAAAGAAAACCATGGATCAAGATTCGCACAGTTAACGGAGTAAAAGGTACTACATACATGACATATATGTATAAAATGTTGAAGTAAATTATATCAAAACAAATAAATTGCATCCTGGTCATGACTACATGTGAAGTACAACTTGTACAACTTGTCCTTGCTCCAAGATTTTTCAACTCATTCAATTAGTCGATAATTTACATGTTATAGAAAACACTCAGTTAGCAAGCAATAGATTTGCGCTTTAAGAACAAAAATTACAAGAGATAAAATAGACGAAATAGATCACCAAATCGAGGTAAAACAAAGAAGAAAAATTTACACAAATTTAGCTTGCTTTACAATTTATAGAAGATGAGAAACTAGTTTTCCCAGAACATGCCGATAGCTCGCACATGTCGCAAACATCTTCGCTTCAGCAGGGATTTAAAAACATCATGTCGTCATTGTGAAATAATTACACTTACAACTCATTTTTCTGAATATCTATACATTTGTGTAGAAATTTTACCATGACAACAAGCTCTACCATTGTAAACTTGGCCTTTCTCCAATTATTTTTCAATTCATCAAAATTAATATGTATGTTAGGCAATACTATGTTCGATGACCCAGTCTAAGTCAATTTTCCAATTTTATTTGCATCCATACTTTCAGTAGCCACAGAGAGGAAAGAAGATATGAGTTTTGAAACAATGGCAAAACGGACATAGCTTGTTGTTCGGTGTACGCCAAGCCTCCGTGTTGAAGGCCGTACTTAAACCTATAATGGTTTACTTTTTAAATTGTTAAATATACCAAAAAAATTCTTCAAGTTCAACAGTACATTCGAGTTTCACCATTGAGAGCTTACTTTAATACTACATTGCCAAATATATAAAGAAACCATTCTGTGCGTGTGTCATGGTAGTACATCACAACATAACATATCCGGTGGTCAAATATGAAACAAAAATAAATGATAATCATAAGCCTTTCACTAAAAGTTCAAGCTACAGAGAACGAAATAAAGCAAAAACGAAACCACCTAATTATTCAATTTATCCAAATGTCTAAATTTTTTTTTTATTAAAATGATAAGAAATGCTACTACCGGAACACTAGTTTCAATTTATTTATCTCTCAACAACATATTTTTTTGCTTTCTTTATTTTAATGAACATCATTTATTTTCAGAAATGAAGATCATAAGTGATTTAGGAAATGACAACTTGCACACAGACTACTTGGTCACAAAATGGCCAATTGTTCACAATGGTGTTAGTGAAATAAATGAGATATTTAAATTGGCTGCCTTTCTAAATATAAATTCTTTTGATTTATTGTATTATAATAGTTTCCAAAAATTAAGATTAATTATGAAAATGCTTTTTATCATTCATGTACAATTGTACAATTAAAATTAGGTAGTTATTTAGACATATTTTATTTAATCTTATTTTATACAATACTAGAAAACACCCGCGAAATCGCGGGCATATACAGCTTGTGAACTGTTGTAGGCTGGTTTTTTTGTAAAAGATATAATGTATTGAGAATTACATAAAACTGCTTATATATAGACCATTACTAGTCTAAAAAATATGCTTCTATGACAATCCATCAGTGCTTTTTTTAGAGCCTTATTTATATGCCAATGGTAGGATTTGAATCATGTATAAATGACTAATACCGACTAAGGCTAATTTGAGGGGTTGTCGATCGGAGGGGTTGTGATCAATCCATCAGTGCTTTTTAGAGCCTAATTTATATACCAATGGTAGGATTTGAATCATATATAAATGACTAATACCGACTAAGGGTAATTTGAGGGGTTGTCGATCAGAGGGGTCCTGATCCCGAAATCCGGGGCTTTGAACTATGAAATCCCGAGATGCAGAATTTTAAGAAATTCATATCCCGAAATCGAAAAATATATTCCCGGATTCCGTAAGGATCAATCCCCAAATCCCGAGCTTGAAAACAGCCGATCCTGACGCCCCGAAAAAGGTCCTGCCTCCCTCCAAAATCTAGCTTACTTTAATTTTTTCCAAATCACTATTTTCCTTTTTAACAATAAATTATATATAGAAATTCCTAGTCCTATAATATAAGACTCTGGAGGTTCATATCATTTACATTCAACGTTTTTTATCGGATATTTTTTTTTTAATATCAATGTTGAACCCCAGAATTAAATTCCCTGACAGAATACATAGAGTCTCTATATATGAAAGTAGTATATCATCGGGAGAACGCTCTACGATTGGTTGTACTTGTGTCACATGTTTTACTTATTTTAATATAAATGCAACTGGTATGACTCCCTGAATAGTAAACATGTAAAAAAAAAACAGTAGACAGAATACAGAGATTCGCTATATATTAAAGAGGTATAATCGTAGTTTACATGTAGATAACGCGAACAATAATTGTCCTCTCTAAGGAGGTATAATAGTTGTGGTTCTTGCAATGTAAACACTATGAAATGGAGAACGCTCTGATTGGCTTATCTATTTTTCTTTTTTGTTATCTATCATACGATTGGTTGTATTTGCGCATGTTTTAAACAGGAAGTCTTATCTATGACTAAATGTCAGTCTGATGTCGGAATCATTTCCGGACTCTTTTTTTGTCGTTTTTCTCCCAAAATAACTCAATCTGAGTTAAGGAAAATTAAGTCCACAAATCCGAATTTTTAGCAAATATCTGTTTGAACCTCAATTTACTAAAATGTAGCACATGAAGGATATTTTTTATTACATTTAATCAGGTTATGTTCCTCAAAATTCAAATCACGTTATGTTCCTCAAAATTTAAATATGGTATCAAAACTGTATCGTATGCCCTTAATATCTGACATTCATGTAAAAAGTTAATTACACATTTATACATTTAGTTTTTACCATTGAAATTTTTAAATGCGTCTACATGTATTTGACTAGAAATTAAGCGTCATTTTTGGCCTTCAATTTTGTATGAAAAATATTAAAATTGAGGAAATTACAGTTTCCGTATTTTATTATTTAAGCAGACATTTGCGAACATTACTGTTTTTGTTTTATAGCTATTATAATTTTCTGTACTTGTTCTTATTGATTGCCATTTTTGTAAATGATAAATATAAAAATGGCAAAAAGATTCTTTTATTTTTTTTTGAATATTTCGATTGTCTTAATCCAAACTCGAACCACGACGTATTTCTAAAATTAGTAATACATGATACGCGGTATTCAGATGTTGGAATCAAGGATTGATTCTATTTATAAAACATATACTATAAAAAATTAAAGAAAATTAAGAAAAAAGTCTTTTGTTACTACTTTACCTGTGGAATGAGTTTTCCAATGCAGTTACCTGCACAGGTGGTGTTCAACGTACTCTTCCTATATCCAATCTTCAAGTCAAAGAAAATAATAAGGTTTTATTGTTGAAATGCATTTAAATTAAATTATTTTTACAATTTACAATCCGCACAATTACTTTTAACTTATATGTAGTATTTCTTGTTGATCTAGTAATAAAACTATGTATTTTTAATATATTCCTTCATCAAACTAAAGTCAGATAAAATGTAAACCTTCAGAAAAGTAACGAACCACAACATGAAACACCTGTCAAATTTTGAGTTTGCATCGAGAAAAAATAAAAACAAATGTGATATGTGCGGTGCACCTATTTTGTATTTAAGTGGCTAGAAATGATAGTTTTTTAACGTGATACTCTTCAATGTTTAAATTCTCAGAAGTCGGCGTAACTTTACGCGGACAAGAGGTTCTGCCTCCATCTGTTGCCTCGAAATGCCACCATATAAGCGGAGAAGTAGCATATTTCAAATTAGCCAGAGTGTAAACCAACGATCACAAGATGAAAACGTAGCCATGAGGACTGTATAACTAGATATTTAGTATTTGAATACTCGAAAATCAACCTTTGATAGTATACCATACAATAATGTGCGATAGAGTACAATCGAATATGAGATCAATATAATTATACTATTCATAAATTTCGTTTTAATTTTGGTACATAAAGTTATATTTATAAGTAGTAGAACAAATTGTAGTGTATCATGATTAATTATACATGTACTCACGTTTTTTGACGTTATATTCAAGACAAGCATGTTGTGTATGTAAGCTTGGTAAAGCATAGTATTGAAAACATAATCAGATATTACTACATGGACCATTTTTGTAGTATCGTAATTGTATGGAAAAGAAGGCGCCGAAGAAGGTGCTCTAGATTGACTATAACGCCATGATAAAACCGTTCCCTGTATGAAGAATATAAATTAAAAGCTTATTTATAACAGTTGTTTCAAAAAATTTACAGTTGAAAGTGTAGTGAATTTATCAAACCATTCATAGCCTTTATACATAATTGTAAATTCTAATTCCAAATGTTTAAGAACCAGTATTACCTATTCCAGTTCATACAATAGGAACTATGAGAAATATTCACCCCCATGATACCACAAACCATGCACAAAGCAATTGCAATGTCTACTGCACAAACTTAGACAGAAAAGATAAACATTGTGTGCTAATTGCATTCGATTTTGACAATTCCAAGTAAGTTTTAATAAATTTTCATTGTATTAAAAGAGAAGTTTCTTACCCCAAAATAGAAATCTTTTGATAATGTAAAGGTTAAAAACGTATTTGATGTCGGAATCTACTATAATTCTTGTTTCTGTTTTTTTTGTTTTTTAATTATTTATTTCTTTCCTTTTTTATTAATTCCAATTCATAGTAATCTATTTGAACGGAAAACGTCATATAAATGTTGTTTTAATGTATACAAATAGATATCAATTCAGAAATATATACCTTGAAATATACTTCTAAATAGTTCGTTGACACGCTTGGAACAGATAGAAAGCTATAGTCAACCATCATCGAATTTCCAACCGGAATCTTTACTGTATAATATATTTTAATAATGACATGAGAGGCGTGATTCTTTACAATACGTTATTTTCGTCGGCTAACAGCAATTCCGCGCCATTTTGGCATGAATTGAAACAAACATGACGACACACGTTTCCATAATTAAGTGCCCAAGAAAATAAAAAAAAAATCTGATAGTAATCGTGTTTTCAATATCGTAGCGAAAAATGTAACTATTTAAGTATTGAATACTTCTTTAAGTAATTCTATAGGGTTGTAATAGTAATCAAAGATACAAGGATAATATTTTAGTACGCCAGACGTGCGTTTTGTCTACATAAGACTCATCAGTGACGCTCATATTGAAATTTTTATTGAGCCTAACAAGTAAAAAGTTGAGGACCATTGACGAATCGAAATTCACAAAAGTTGTGCCAAATACGGCTAATGTACACAATATAAAAAAGAAGATGTGGTATGATTGCCAATGATACAACTATCCACAAAAGACTAAAATGATACAAACATTAACAACTATAGGTCACGGTACGGCCTTCAACAATGAGCAAAACCCATACCGCATAGTCAGCTATAAAAGGCTCCGATAAGACAAGGTAAAACAATTCAATCGAGAAAACTAACGGCCCTATTGTTGAAAAAAAAATGAACGAAAAACAAATCAAAGTTTTGTTAACAGGAAATTTATAAAAATAACTACAGTATTGATACTTATGTCAACATCGAAATGTTGACTACTGGGATGGTGAAAAATATATAAAATTATTTGTTATTACCAGGCCTGACCCATGGCTTTGTATCATATTTTTTGGTGTAATATTTTTTACCAAAGCCGTAAGTATGGCTAACATTAGATTAAAAAAAGTATGATACTGTTGTAGTTCGTTTAGTGAATGGTTTATGACGAACTAAAATTTTTAAATTCGTATTTGATTTGACCATTTAACGTTTATTTTTGTTTGAGCAATACAAACAAGTATTAGGAAGAAAAAACGCACATCGTTTGTATCAGCTGGTGGAATTTTTCAGGTTTTTATAGTAGAAAAAAAATCAAAATTCAGCAAGCGTCTGCTTATTTGTCATGAACAAAGTGTCAATACTATTGAAATAAATCTTGCTATGATACACTTAATCAACACAATTCTCTTTAATTACCTTTTTGGATGTTAATACATGTTAAAGTAAATGCGTTAAAAAATTATTTTATCACAGATACACAATTTCAACACATTTCAGGTTTTTCCTTGAATGCTTAAACTGATATGAAAAAAGTACCTTTCACATTTGAAATGATTCTTTGTGCATTCTTCTCGACAAAATCTTTGAAGATTCCACAGATCTGCAAAGAAAGCTAGTCAGTAGAAACTTTCTTCTACGGGATGATGTTTCTGGACAATTAACCTAGCGTTCCGTTCATGGATAAACATGTAATACAAAAACTAATTGTGTAAAGACCAATTGAAACATTTCAAAGGTAAACATTGCATTCTCTCAAAAAATTGACGGACGCCTTAACAAGTTCAATGCCTGTAATGGAATTTCTGTTTCGCAGATAACGACAACTATGTTTCAATTATCCCGTCTTCTTTCTCTCGAATGTGATTTACTTAATTAAATTAATTACCGAATTTGTACTTTTTTGTAAGAAAAACGACATGTGCCACATGTATAGAAGAATCTTCTAAGTAAATTGGAGCACCAGCGATCATTTCCGGTTTTTAATGTCTGTTTTGCTCAGTTTTGTTTTTTTCTTTATGTTTTGTAAGGTTTTGTTATTAATTAGGCCACACCAATTTGATTCCTTGTTCGACGGACCCGCCCGCACCTATTTTTTTCAAAACAGAATTTTTTTATTTTTATTATATTCCCGCTTCCCGCATCCGGAAATGAAATCATGTTCATTTCCCGCACCGTTGTTTTGTAAAAATTATATAAAGATCTCAACATTTGTTTTTTAAAAACACAGTCTAGCCTTTGTTTACCGATTTTAAACCTATCAGCACCCCACAACACTGTAAATATCTGCGAGAATATTTGTTTCAGCATGAAACCAATTTATTCCAAGCGGGAGTGCTCCGATAAAAATAGAAATACCAGTACAGAACAATACGTTGGTTTCTTCCCCCCTAACTTATATTCCCTATAAAAAAATGTTCGTTGTTAAAATAAAGTACAAAGAACTTCTGAAGGATTTGCCTTCAACTGCAATTATAATGTATGGTGACGGTCATACCCGCTGCAGGTTTGTGCAACTGTCCTGGTTGATTCAGAGACCTGTCGTTCAGCAGTTATCGTTTGTTGATGTGGTTCATTGGTATTTTCCCGTTTGGAAATATAATTTAGATCGTTGGTTTTCCTGTTCGAATTGTGTACAATACTAAGTTGTGGTCCCTTATAGCTTGCTGGTTGGTCTTGATCAAAGCACTGTGTAAAATGCCGTACTTTGACCTGTGCTTGTTATTGTCAGGTTGGGACCAACCCTCCCTCAGACAAGGGCCTTGAAGGGGTCATATAACCATGTTTACTGTTCAGTCTGTTGTAGAAAAGAAAATAAAAATACTAAGGATTTGTACAGTGCTACTATAAAAAACCTTTGACAACTTAGAATTTTTTACTTAAAAAGAGGAGAAATACATTATATTTTAACAACTTTTCTAAAAGAGGGATGGGTCCACTTATTTTGCATAATATTAAACTGATAAAGTAAATGTGTTAACATGGTTGAAGTCCAGGAATATTACAAAATTTTTGGACATGTTTTGACCATTTAATACCAAATATTATAGTTCTTTGAGAAAATATAAGCCCTTTTGTACTTAAAGTGCTTTTACAAAAAAATTATATTATAACTTTAATAGTTTGACCCCTCATAAAAGGGATATTCATAACATTAAGGGGTTGTTCTGAACCTGATTATGACTTGAATGGAGAATTGTCTCATTGTCAGTCACACATACATAGACCAGATTTAATTATTCAATTATTTCTTGTTGAACAGGGAAAAAATACTTCATAAATTAAAGAAATGTCAAGATACAAGTGATAAATCAAGTTTTAATATAGTCAAAACCTACTATTTTATGTTTAAAAAAAAATTTAATCGCTCGCCTTTACTTTTTAAGCTTCGCCTCAAAAATTTGCAAATTAAATATTTTTTTATTAAAATTTTCAAATCGCTCGCTCGCCCCAATTTTTGGAGTCCAAAAATCCGAAGAACAAGAAATTAAATTGGTGTGGCCTTAGTTGTTTTTTTGTTCTGGCCACAGACCACCATTAATTCTCCAATCAGTTGCATCATTTAAAAAATTGCACCATGCACTTTAGTCAAATTGTGTGTGTGTGTGTGTGTGTGTAATGCATCGTCCTAGTCGATTTATATATCCAAAATTCAGAAAGATTGAACCAATCACTTTTACAAATTTAGCCAATACACATCCATACCCCTAATGACAAGTCAAGAGATTTTCCGAAAACTGAAAATATTGCCCTTTTTGCATTGGCCTTATCACTTATTCTATATCAAAATCAGTTTAAATACAACATCCAAAAAATTAAACCACCTCTCTTCTTTCATTTCCACCCAAAAAAGTCTAAGGAATGAGTGAGGAAGGGGAAAAAAAATAAGGAAAAATACACTCTTATTAAAAGGAACTATATTCGTGGACAACGAAAAGCGGGGTCATTAATTGTGGTCTTGGGACTTCTTTTGTTTCGGCATGGTGTTGTCAATTTATTAGGGACTTGTCACTTTGAATATCTTTTTTGTATCATTTGCTCCCTTTTTTACCAATATTGTGCTATAGGAATATAGTTCTTAATATTTGTAACTTAAAAGTTGAGGAATTTCGTATTTGGCTTAAAAGGCAAAAAAGGGCTCTTATTTTCAATTATTAAAGACAATGCCGTGAGAATCTGTTTCTTAGTAAAAGATAGCCATAACACATAATGTTTTCTTAAACAAATAAGATTCGAAAAAAAATCTTCCTAATCAACCATTCATTAAGTCATTTTAACAAAACGATAACCCCATATAAATACTTCCTACATAACTTACATTTTCCTGGATTTGAAGGTCAATCGCCTGTATTGCCTTTCTTTCGAATAGTTTAATTATCCAGTCTTTTCCACCCTGAAAAACGTACTTCATCGGACGAAATGTATGAGAACACCGAGACGCTCTCGCAGTTGGCCTTCCACTTCTATCAGTCTCTTCAACAAAAAGTTAAATAACAAATATAATGAAATCCCGGAAAAAATCAAGTCGCAAAATCCATAATCAAATGGCAAAATCAAGAGCACAAACAAATTAAACGAATGGATACCCATTGTATATTTCTGATTCAGGTATTTTCTTATAAAGACAATGAAATAATTAAACCTGGGTTTATAGCTAAATAAAGCTCTTACGTGTATGACAGTTTCATGAATTTCCATTATATTGACAACGATGAATAACCCACACCATATTTAAATAGGTAAACATGCCAAAAATGGGGTACATCAGTCAACTTGTGTTATAATCTGAAACACTATAATACAAACAAATGAGTAACACAGAAGCACAGAAAGGCATATATATAAAACACATAAGAAAAATTAAAGACAAAAATACAAACATGTACAATAGCACAATGACACAGTCATGATGAATGTATAAGTACAGAGCCACGGCATTTGTGTTACAGGAACACACAAAGGCATAAAGACCAAACACATCAGCAAAAATGAAAGACAAGAATACTAGAAGTATAATAAGAGAACATGAATGCAATGACGAGCTGTATAAGTACAGAGTCGAGTCATATTTTTCAAAGAAACACAAAATGGCACACAAACAAAGCACAACAGCCAAAACAAAATAATAGGTATTAAATTTATAACACTCAAGGATAATCAAATTTTGAATAGGAAAGTAATATAATACGCCATAATACAAATCTACACTGCAAATAGGGAGGTGTTGATTGAACTTTACTTTAATTGTAAGCACATGTAGAAAGATATAGCTTCATTAGCAACTATAACATGTATTAACTAAATCTAATCAGTAGATGTGTCAAGTGTCAAATACTATATTTCGGAATGGAAATTTGCATTTCAAATAGTTAAACTTCTAAAGCTTATCTGCTGAGCAAAACTACAATACGAAATGTAATAAATTATTAAGAGCTAAAATAAATGACGAGCATGTATGAGTGTGTGTATTAAATCAATAAATGGATCTCTTTTATAACTTTTTTGCATAGTATGGATTTTTTTAATCACTTCAAGTTGACCCTTCTTATCTATATAAGCTCATATATATTCCACAATATTCATGCAATTACCCTTTTTTGTATAGCAATATAATATTTGAAAATAAAAATTAGTTTGAACTAAGACTTTGACGTTGATGACGTCATGAATTTTGAAGATTTATTGCACTAGTGCAATATTAGAATTTATTGCACGCTAACTTTTGGTTACTCTCTGTGGGAAATATTATATTCCAATGCAATACTATTCATTCCTGTTGAAGGATTATTGAGGTTTGCATTCTTAAAAAATTACAAAATACTACCTTAAAATATTCAATCGTTATCTTTACGATTTGAGGTAACATTAAACCTTTTTATTTTTCTACTTTTATACATGATATTTTGATAGAGTAACTACATCGTCTCAATAACATAAGTTTTTTTTTATCCAAGATACGAAAATAGTTTTTTTGGGTATACGATTCTTAATAGTTTGTGAAATACCAGATTTTTTCGACGAACTACATCGGAGATGGTGTCATCAAAATGCTGTTCTTTTGTAACCTGATTTTTGAGCAGACAGTCCGTATTCAAATATGTACTTAGTGTGCGCCACTATTGACCGACAGGTTGTTATACTCATATGACACAAAAATTATTACAGAACCTTCCGAAAGACATAAGAAAAAAATGCTTGGCTAAGTTTTTAAAATTATTTTTCAGAAACTTTTTATTATGTTCTGTCACTCAAAAAACCGCATTCCAATGAATACTTACATCTGATATCGTCATGTGACATTGACACTAATGATCATTGTCCCGATATTGACACATATGGGCCAATTTAAAGTAAAATTTATATAGCTACCGTCATAAATATTCATAATAGAAAATAAAATTAGTAGATTTGGCTAACTAAGTTCTTATAATTGTATAATGTACAGTGCATTTTTAGTGGAAAATTAATTAAATTAAACGTTTATCAAGCTCTACTTTATTAATGTTTGATATTTGCTCTTTTTGATGAATTTAAATGAGTCTCATTATTTTTCCAACACTTTATCATTATGGGGAGATAGTATAATTCGGTTTTTATATATTGTCTTTTTCAGTAAAGTTCAAATACTTTATGTAGGTTCCATTCAGTGTTTCTCAATGAAGCAAGTTTCTGGAATAAAGTGATGGTTATGGTGGTACATTTTTGTGTTTGTGCTTGTGTGTCTCTGTGCTTAAGAAAATGTTGGTACACAGCAAACACGTGATCTTGTCTTTTAGGAAATCAAGTAATGCAGATATCTTAAGAAAATATGTCTTCTTGATTAAAATTTAGACATAATCATTGATAATTATAAATAACATTATATAGGGAAAAAAATAAAAAAAAATGCTTTTACAAGCAGCAGGAGCATTGTTGTTGGAGGTTATATGATGGAACAACAACTTAAAACATTGTTTTTTTGAAAGCAGATTTGAAAATGTGTCATTCGCCTTAATTATCAACTGAAATCAAAAAGTAAACAGATTACTATTTATAAAATGTATTTCCGTAATATGGCCTTAAAAGTAAACAATTCCAGGATGATTTTTGGGCAGATGCACTTACTAAGTCACTTAACAACGGAGAGGGGAAAACTTAACGACATTGACTACAGATAAGGGTCTGACACGGTTGATACTGGCTTGCGTTTGTTCAAGCAGCTAAATTATTTGATTTTACCTTTTGATAAGAAAATTTTATGTAACAAACTTAAGAATTTTGTTTAAGTCAATGTAATATGACAAGGATAGGTTTTCATCTCCTTACACTGTGTACAAAGTACATACATGTACAAGTACATTCCTAATATACATGTAAATGCACTGTAGATATAATGATATGCTTATTATTTAAGCTTATGAAAATATATTCAAGCTGATGAAAATATATTAAAACTCATGAAATATACGTAGCTTTTAGTTTCAAAACTTATAGATTTGTTTTCAAAAAATGAAGTTACTACCTTGAATAATTGTTTTTTAAACGAATGACATTTTCGTATATTTCTGTATTCAAAACCATTTCATGCATTTACGTTTCAAAATAGTTTCAATTTTAATAAAAAAAAAAAAACAAGAATGTCTCCAAAGTACACGGATGCCCCAATCGCACGTACGAACAGACCAGAAAACATAATGCCCCTCTACTATCGTAGGTAATCTCGTTTACTTCCATATAATATCACTTTATTTTAAATGACAATTTCGTTGTCATATGCAAAAACAATACTTACAATTTTTCTTAATTAATGACATACCTAATGTTATATCAATTTTGAATGACATTGATGGAACATTCGCCGTGAACCTTCCTCTGTTTGTATACTTTTCGCTGAAAAAAACATACATTTTTATTGAGAATTATGAAAAATAAATAAATGAAAACAGTTTATGTCTTTATATATGCTCAGTGTTTTTATATAATATCATAAATTTACACACACACACACACACACACAAGCATACATTTATATATATATTGTTCATGTGTCAACACGATTCTATAACATTGCCTTCTTTTAATATAACATTACCATATAGAACATATTAAATTTGCTGGTTGGAACCTTTTATAGACTTATAAATATATATATGTTCTGAAACCAGATAAATTATGTATTTAAAAATAACGGAAGAAAATAAATTTTAATTCAAATTCGAATTGTTTGCTCTTTATTAACCCTGCCTATAATCATAAACTGTGAAGAATAAAATCTTACGAAAATTTTCTATATTGATATTGATATAGCCCGTCAATATCCAAATCAATCCTTTCAGCAATCCATCTGAGACTATTTTCTGTATATCGTGAAATACTACTTCTTCCAAGTTGAAACCTTCTTATTCTCATACTAAAAGGAAATATTAAGTAAATCTGTATGTTAAGAAGATAAAACTAAACAAGTATTTAGTAGGCATACGGGATCTTTATTGGGTGCAAAACACTCATTAAAATCAGTTTTGAAAAGGCAATTGAATCTTTAGTAAATGTAACATAAAGTATATTTTCTAAGCAGTAATTGAAATATTAGCAGCAGATGACACTTTATGCATCTGTTATTCCATATTTTATGAAAGCAAATACTATACTTATGACTTAAATCTAATACCCATGTATACAAGCCCATACGGGCCATCTTTTTTTATTTTATTTTATTCAAATTGTTGACTTGTTCTTAGTTTAATAATGAATTCCAAAATAAAAATTGAAAATTCAATGATTAAAGTTGATAAATCTAAGATAAATCTGTGATGCAAGTTAGAAATTCCAAGATTAAAGTTGATATATTATCAAGATTAAATTCGACCATTTAAAAAAAAAAAAAAAATACAAGAGGAAGGTTTTAATACTTAGACCTCCGTTCGTATGATATACGAAAATGACAAAATATTGTATCTATAGTTAAAAAACGAAAATGAGAAGTCAATCAAAAAACAAATACACATTTTGAGTTGTACAAAAAAAATAAAGTATTCCATCTAGCTAGGCATAGATAAAGGCAACAGTAGTATACCGCTGTTCAAAACGCATAAATCCATGGACAAAAAACAAAATCGGGGCAACACTAATATGAAGGACAATTATCAATAATTGACTTTGTGCAACAGGACAACTGATGATAAGCAAAACAAATCTGCATGTTTGTCAAAGTATAATACAAAATTAATAAAATTCCCTTTGCAATACATTGATTTTCAAAATATATAATATAGGATAAATTTACAGAAAGACATTAATATACTGATGTTACACTTACTCGGTCATTTTATAATCTACGTTAATGCCACGTCCAGTTTGCGTTGTAATCTTCATTGTTTTTACATTCTTGGAAAGAAAATCAGTCGCCAGAGTATTGACTTGAAGAAAACAATTAATCAATTAAACTATTGTTTTGATATAATTAAAAACAAAAAGTATCGAAATAATTAAAAAAGATTAAAAAGACAAAAATAGCTAGTAGCAGCAGCAAACAACATAATTTGCAAACTATCATTCTCTATTTCTCATTTGTAGATTTTCCTTCAGCTCAAACATAATTTGTACAGTATTTAAAAATATTGTTTTTTTCGTTCGACGGTCTATTGAAAAGCTATGAACAATTAAGCTCGAATTCTGAGGATGAAGAACACACAATCTATACACTATAGCACATGCAACAAAATCGTAGATTCCTACAATAAATCTAAAAGATATTCTTTAACAAAAGGTTTGTTGAAATTAAAAAAAAAAATATTTAACTTTTTTGACAAGTCATACATAACTAGACAAAGTCCAAGATAGACATATTGTCTCATTGCTTATCATACAACATCTTCTTTTATATGTTAACTGAGAAACAACTGAAAAGAAAAACGACTTTAATCATTACATACCACTATCCATCCCTTTTTGCGTTATTTGAAGTCTTGCCGAGAGGCCTTCCAAAAATATGAACAAACTGAAGATTACTAAAAGCCACATATTACATTAAAAGTTTTCGGTTAAATAAAATAAAATTTTGATTAAAGGTGTCTTTTATAATTGACAATACGACCTTGTTCCGCGGTGATAGTTTCCTGTTGTCAACAATTAAAAATAGATCCTTGGTTTTTGAAAAATGAATTTGAATACATTAAAGCTTTGACATGTTCACCCCGCCACATTCTATATGTGTGTACATGTCCAAAACATCCGGTAGTTTAGTTTTGTGTTTTGAATTTCTGACTTTTGTCAATTTTTTGTCTATTAATTAGGCCGTCAGTTTTCTCTCTAAATCTGTTTAATATTTATCATTTCAGTGCCTTTTACAGCTGACTATGTGGTATGAGCTTTACTCATTTTTAAAGACCGTACCATGATATATTATTGTTAATTTCTATGCAATTTTGTATCTGGCGAAGAGTTGTGTCATTGGCAATTCTATAATATCTTTTGTTTTATATTTAGATAATCCATGTTCTTGAATTTATTGTTATTCTGAAGCTTATAATTGTGACTGTAAATTAGAAATATATAATTGGCCTGTACATTCATCAAATCATATATTTATAAAAGCTTTTAGCGTGTCGCAAAGGTGATTGTGAATGATCCGAGGGTTAGTCTGTCTGTTTTCTGTTTCTGTCCAAATTTATTAATTTCTATACACTCTAATGATTATCTAATCTTGAAATGAACTATACGCATATGTCAAAAACATTAAGAAAAAAGGAACAAACAAAATGAAGGAAAAAAGTACAATGTATATAACAAAAGAAGATGTGGTATGATTGTCAATGATACAACTCTCCACAAGACACTTAAATAACACAGAAATTAACAACCTATAGGTCACTTTTAGGCCTTTAGTAATGAACAAAGCCCAGACCGCATAGTCAGCTATAAAGTCCCATAAAGGACAATGTAAGACAATTCAAACGAGAAAACTAACGGCCTAATTTATGCTCTTCAACTTTGTACTTGCTTGGCGTTATAACGTATTTGATCTGGGCGTCACTGATAAGTCTTATTAGAGAAAACAACACAAGCGACATAAGTATCTACTTTATACGTTGAATGTTACTTAACAATGGTATTTGTGCGTAGGAAGCGTCAACTTCATGTTATTTATACCTTCCAAGCGTCATTTCAACATACATTATACATATGAAAGTGAAAATTTTTAATTTGGATTGTCTTTCTTTTCCCAAATTCATTTTTAGACCGTTAAACAGGTGAAAACGTATGTATTTGCATACGTAAGATGGTAAGTCGTTCATTGTTTTTACAGATTTATATTTTTTGACAGTAAGCTAAAAAATACGATTTTTATAGATAAAATGAAATATATCAGTATCTTTTTTTTAAGTTCAATTTTGTCAAAAAGGTATGCAAATATAAGCTTATTTGCATACAAAATTGACTTTTGTTACCTGATATGGAAATAAAAACACAAAATTCAATTGTGTGACACAAAATTGACTTTTGTGAGACAAAATTGACTTGTGTGAGACAAAATTGACTTGTGTGAGACAAAATTCAATTTAGGTAACAAAAGTCAAGTCTGTGTAACAAAAATGAATTTTGTCATGACGAAAGTGACTTTTGTCCACTGAAAGATATATTTGTATGACAAAATTTTTAATTTGTAGTATGTTACAAATTTTGTTAAACTGAACTCATTTTTGTTGAACAAAAGTCACTTTTGTCCGTACAAAATTGAATTTCGAGTACAAAACCACAAGAGTCCCATTTGGCGCCCCGTAATGAGCAATTGGTGTATCTACTGTTTGCTGTTCGTAATCTGTTGTTTATGGAAGTCAGGCCTCGCGATCGGTGTCCAAATTTAAGCCCCCACTTCGGTAAATTAATGATCATTTAAAAACAGAGGGGCTATTTTTCTCGATGCAAACATTATGTTCCTTCCTGAAATAAAAAACAGATTAACAATTCTTCTATATTTTTTCATTTAATCATAAACCGATGCATATTAAATGATATTTTAAAAATTTAAAACGTATTTTTATGGTAAATATATCTAAATGTCAGGGTAATTTTCTTATCCAAATATTTTTTTTCTTCATTTTTAAGGTAATAGTGTTATCAGTTATGTAATTTGACACGTGTTTCATATTTCAGTGATTTTCGGAAAAATTAACGAAACCGGCACAGGCATTGTTCTATTATCATTTGTAATCTTTTATTGATTAAATTTGAATATATGCATTAAATATCAATATCTATTTAGATAAGAAATGTGTTTACATTGTACAGCACCCCTTTTAGTCCTTAGTACCATATTATAACTCATTAGTGCACTTAGGAGTCCTTAGTCTTAGTCCTTAGTATTTTGACGCACCATTTTCTGCTCTTTGGTCGGATTGTTGTCTCTCTGACACATTCTCCATTCCAATCCTCCATTTTATTCAATTAGTTGTGCTTTTCTTTATCTCCCTGTTTGATGTTTTACAGACAAAAAACAATTCGCAGAATTAATCTAAAAAAGCAGACATTAAACTCTTTCTTCTAAAAACTTTTTGCATTTAAACCTTATTGCATGCCATTGAAGGTTCATTCAATCTATGCCAACATTTTGAAATTTAGTTATAAAATTGTGTGAAAAAATGTTGGCATAGGTTGAATAATTTGTTACAGATTAAGTGTTATAAAAACATAAATTAATTAGGGGCTAATCAATCTACAACCAGTTTAAACCTAGCGTTAAAGAATACTCAATATATTTTTTTTACAAGTTTTAGTGAAAATGCAGGTAATTGGGTGTGTTGAGGATATCTATTTCACAAATGTATTAGTTTGTGTATTTCATAAAAACTGACTCCTGTTAAATATCTAAGTTACATGTTCACTATTAATTCCAACACATACAGAGAATAAAACGAATTTCACTAATATGATTGTCTCAATAGTCACACTATAAGATATGATGCTGCATCTGTAAAATCAACTGGTGTCATGTTCAACTTTATCCTTGAGTCTCTAGGACCAGTTTCACAAAACTATCTATAGTTTAACGGCATATTCTAGTCTTTAGTGGGTTTTACAAAGTGGTCCTTAATTTGGACATCTTTTAATGTTGGTCACAAAGTAATGACTCCACGAGAGTTTGTTTATAAAAATTACTCATTTTATATATTAATTTTGCAAATTATCATCAATTTGGATGATGGAGTTCCAAGTTAGAGACAAAAATTTAACCATAAATCTCACAACTTGATATAATGAAATAAAACAAACATGGAGAATTTGAATTTATATAAACTAAAACAAAGTAAATAAATAGAGCACTGTCTCACTGGAAAGTTGAACCAACAAATCATATTTTTTTTAACTTATTTTAAATTTTATATTTTAAAATTACTTTGATTTAAAAAAGTTTCTGCTGAAGTATGTTATATTTGTATATTTTGTTGAAGTATGCTTCATATCTAATACATGTACAACAAAATAATGAACAAAATTTAAAAATTTGCACAAATGAAATAGCTTTCTTCTCTTTTTTTCCCATGTATTGTTATATTTAAGTGTTAGATTTTAGAAATTTAGTCTTCTCAAGTATTGTTATATTTAAATATTAAATTTTAGAAATTGAGTCTATTTTTTTTTATAATTTTTATAATGATATTTAGTTCAACTCAATTTTTCTAGTATCAAGGGTTTTATTTTACAATTTTTGTCTTTTAGAATTTTTTTGATATTTCCATTTTTACTACAACATAATTTTGCAAATTACTTTATTTTTGTTTTGAATTTCTAACTAATTATGAAGAGTAATATTTAATGCTAAAATATACTGACTGTATTTTACCTTTCATTAATCAATAATTGTTATAACAACACCTATTGTATTTTTTTTGTAGGCATAGGTTGAATATATTTTTATCAAATGTTGGCATAGGTTGAAGACACCCCATTGAAATAGTATTTTATTATCAGTCTTATCACATATTATATGACCTTAATAAAAGTTTCCTTTATAATGATTTTTGACAGAAATTTTCTTACTTAATAATTGAAGAATTTGTTCTTTTTGACACATTTAAAATTGCTGCCGGAAATGTTTTTTTGTTACAGTCTAATAAACTCTAAAATCAGGTCAAGAAAAAAAAGTTTAATTCTAGAAATGTTTGGCTCCTCAGATGTGTACATCCTTAAAGGGAAACTCTACCAAAAAAATCAAAAATTGTTCATTCTGTATAAAAATGCTCAAATTCTTTGATATTAAATTTTATTCTGCTAGACAAGAGATCACCATCGATTTTAATTCTCTGCTTGCCGCCGATTTGACCATCTTTGACCATCTTTTCCGTTTATAGCCACGATATGTCTATGAAACACAAAAGACCAAAACAGTAACCTAATGTAGTCGTAATTGCGAGTGGGTATTTTTTTTTTGTAAGTAACCAAGCTCTGCATGTCGTGTTAACTGTTTATATGGGAATTGGTTAAAAGTCATAGTTCAAAGTCATAAATGATCATAAATAAGTGTTCCGTGAAAATTGTTTTCGAAAATCTAATTTGTTCTTAATTCTTTTATGTAATAAACTTATTTTAATAAATTCAGACCTTCCCTTGTCTGATCACCTGCATGGCTAAAGGTATTACTCCCAAAGGTATTGTGAGGTGACACGTCCAGGTATTCAAGCGATTTCCTGTCGGGTGTATAATATACATCTCTGTCTTGCGTGTCCGATAGTGATATATACTAGTCAATATTACTTAAACTCATACACTTGTTTATAAATGACATTTCTGGTGTAAAGAATATTATTTATAAAAATCTAAAAAAAAATTTAAAAAAAGATTTGATAAAATAAAAATCTGTTTACACATTTTTTTCCAAGGGTAAATTTTGGAAAAGTGTAAGTACTCGTCTCGTTGTCAAAAGTGAAGGACAGTTTGAAATATACAAGAAATATTAATTTAACAAAAATATACGCACTTCGTTTATACGCCTGGATAGAACGTTACGGAACTATACATAGTTGCAATTTAATCAAGATTGTTTAATCAGTTGCTATGTTATTTGGCACGTGTGAATCGGTTCATTGATTTTCGGCATATCAAAGAAAAACCGGCACGTGTCTAAAGAATGTTGAATATTTCGTTTATTTACGAATATTTTTTCTGTAAAATGTGTAATTTATGCAAAAGTTATCATTCTCTAACATGATATATCAAATTAATACATATAACAGCACTCATTCTAGTCCTTAGTAGCATAGTCAAGGCCTTAGTGCACTAAGGACTTCTTAGCAGTGTTTAGACGTACTGAAAAAAAACATCCGTCATTCTTTAAAAATCAAAGAAGGTTAACAACTACATGTAGTCTTTTTTACCGGCCGTTATTGAAATCTTGGCAATACCTTAATATTTGTATATTCCGAAGGCATACTGAATGCTTTACGGAGGGGACCAACCTAGTTAACAACATACTATTGTGAATTATTTTTTCGGAAAATAATCTTTTAGACATACATTAAAAACGGTGTCATTGATAGGCTACCATGAACACAATGATAAAATTTTGTTATTTCTTTTTTGCTCTCTGAAAGTTTATCCTCTTTCATGCAGAAAGAGCAAGAGCCATTACAACATGAAAAGTAAATATGAAGAAATTTCAGTCATACACTGGTACACACGATTTCATATTACTTTCATTTTTTTATAGTCTGAGTAAAGCCGTTTTCAATTGATATTTTATAGTGCGTCTTTTCTGTTTGTAATGTTAATATACTGCTGTTTTCCTGTTTGATTGTGATACAATGGTCATTTTGGGGCCCTGTATAGTTTGCTCTTATGCTCATTGTATTCTGCTGTTGCTGCTTTTAAGAATCAAATAAATGAAATCACATTCAAACTCATTGCATGATTTTTTTCTATATTTTATATGCTTATGAATTTAAAGAAAAATTCCCTCTGTTCGTTCTTCCCTCAAGCAACAGAAGCAGCATAACTACTAAGAAGTGAAAAGAGAACGACAAAACTTGCAGGAGCATTCAAAACAGTTTATTAAAAAAATCATAATATGAGTATTTTAAGCAGCAGCAACAACAACAACACTCTATCCTCATGTACCGGCAGCAGCAAATATAAAAAAGAAAATGTGGTAGCGACAATACATTAAAGTGTGAAATGAGCATTACTACACTAGGCCGATATTTAATAACACAACTCGAAAACGTCACAGATCTTACCCAAATTAGAATTTTAACCTATCAATATAAAGAAAAAGATGTGGTGTGAGTGCCAATGAGACAATTCTACATCCTAGTCAAGTCCATATATGAATTTGAGAACGCGGACCTTATAGAAAGCACTCCAACTCGTAAAGCCCTGTCTCGTAGTTGTGCCGTTATAACTAAACTCCCAACATTGATCGATTCTGTTCCGGAACTACTTTAATTTACTCCATCTTTGAATGAAGAGTTTGTCTGAGCTGGAACTGCCAGTGAATTTGCATGGTAACCCAAGATTAAAAAAATCCACCTAGAACTATTTCTATACAAATCTACCCATCCGAGAAGTTCAGAACCAAAAAGGCGGAAAGATGTTGGTACTCCCAATCGGCACTCCGGGGACGATAAAGAAACTTACCTCGGCTGTATAAAGTAATCCGATAAGATGAAGTCTTTTTTTCCTTCAGATTCAATTTAGTTTCGCTAAATGTTGCACAATTCTGAAACGCAAATTCAATGCATGATTTCTCGAAAAACCTTTTGAAATTAAATGAAGCGGTTTGTATTCCTATTATGGTAGACCAGTTGCCGCATCACAATGTATGGGGTATATTCACATAACTTTAATGTCATACATCTGATGTTTCAGGAAGCTACCATTTGATTTTAGGGGGGGGGCTACGATAAAAAAATTGTGTCCTGCATTTATTCAAAGTTGTAAATTATGTCCTGCATTTTTATTTTTCACTATATTTGGTCCTGTTTTTTTTTTTTGCCCAGTTGCTCATCCTGCCTTTTTTAAATAAAAATTTCTGTCCTGCCTTTTTTTTTAAATTGCATCCAACCGGAACTTGTACAACCTTATCTAAAAATATGTAATGATGAAACAAATGTTTTAAGCTCTTTGATGAAACAAATGTTTTAATCTCATAGATATAATCCGTTTACATGGTGTCAACAAGGGGGAAACATCGATGTTCATGGTATAAAAGCATAAAAAGGGGGATATAAATAAACCATATAGATCACAGAAAACTATTTCTTATAGGAAATTGTTGTTTAAAAACAAATAACATTCTTGCTTCGTATCACTAGTTTCCAATTAATTCATATCTGTCAAGTTCGTAATCCAGTCGTAGCTATATAAGTTAAAGCGACTTTACGACAACAATTACATGAACCTCAATGAATTGTAGTCTATGCCTTTTATCCGCAATATAGTATTATGCATTTTCTACACAAAATGTAAAGCTCTTGATCGACTCAGTTTTGAAGAGACTAATAATTTTGATAGACTCATCTTTTAAAGATTAACAATAAAATATTAAAATCCTAATTAATGTACAAAAGAATGAACGAAAAACAAATATGAAACACGGCAACAAACGACAACCACTGAATAACAGGCTTTAGACTTAGGGACAGGCACATATGTACGTAAAACGGGGTTAAACATGTTAGCGGAGTCCCAACCCTCCCCCTAACCTGGAACAGTGGTGTTATAGTACAATATAAGAAGTTTCAACGGAATGTAAACACCATTTGAAAAAGGCTTATCTGTAGATATTCGGTCTCCATAGTATTTCATGTACCTTTTGGGAACCCTCACATATATTTGCTATTCTCTTTATTGCATAGCAACGTTATGTTACATATTTATAATATTATATATGGCGTTTAAAGCCAAGACGCAAAGATATGCTGATGAAGTTTAACGTGGGTTAATTTAACTAAATTGATTTGTGTGGGACTTGTGCTTAATGAGCTAAAAAACAGTTTGTTGATTGATATAGATCGTTACTCATCTAGTGTTAACTGGTTATACAAGTTCCTGACCTGTGAAGTGGAGCTGTAAGATACTTGATGATATCTGTCTGTCTGTCTGTCTGTCTGTCTGTCTGTCTGTCTGTCTGTCTGTCTGTCTGTCTGTCTGTCTGTTTGTCTGTCTGTCTGTCTGTCTGTATGTATGTATGTATGGTTGTCTTATCTGTCTGGTGGTCTTGTATGTCTGTCTGTCTGGTGATCTTGTCTATCTGTCAGTTTATCTGTTGTTCTTGTCCGTCTGTCTGTTTATCTGGTATGTGTGTCTGTCTAGTGGTCTTTTCTGTCTGTCTGTCTGTTTATTGGTCTTTTCTGTCTATATGTTGGTCTGGTCTGGCTGGCTGTCTGTCTGGTTATCTTTTCTGGCTGGCTGTCTGTCTGTGTCTGTTTGGTGGTCTTTTTTATTGGTCTGTCTGGTGGTGATTTTTATGTGTCTGTCTGGTGTTTTGTGTGACTGTCTATGGTCTTGCCTGTCGGTCTGTCTCACTGATGATCTTGTCGGTCTGATGGTCTTATCTGTCTGTATATCTGTCTTTCTGGTGGTATTGTCTGGCTGGCAAATGTCTATGATTAAATCCATACCAAGTTCGAATTTGTTTGGGTCTTATGAGTTTGGCCGTGTAGTTCCTTATATGCTGGATACTATCAACGCTAGCCTGTGTCCACACTTGTTTCATTCGATATTTCATAAACGTATTTGCAAGAAGTTCTTCCCAAAAAATAAACTTCGTTATTTATGTGTTCAACTTTACTGTGGATACTCGTTTAAAGAAATGTTTGGTACACCAAGGCCAGGAGATAGCCACTCAGATGTTCCGTTAATTTTCTTTTTAATGTTAACATCATAGAAGGAACGAACAATCTTTTTATTTGTTTAAAAATTTGGTGCGGAGGGGCATTTTATTTTGTACAGACAATTTAATGAAGTATATATAAAGCAATAAAGAATAAAACTTTTAAAAATCCTTTAATTAACCACAATGATGAATGGTCGATATCTAACAATATCAACAATCAGATAGCTAACTATTAGGGGGGGGGGGTAATAATGATTTTAAGCAACTATTGGTTACCGTATGACCTTCATTATTGAGCACTAGTCAAGATTCAGGGCTCAATTTCAGATTGCCTAAATTATGAACTGACGTCAATAAAAAAAACAAGAACTATCTTTATATGTTGGCGTGAAGTTTTGTATCAACCATAAATATTTATCTTTAGATTTTTTTTATAATTCCACACATGTTGATTCTGACTTGACTATAAGGTATATCTGAAGGTTTTTTTTCGATAATACTTCACAATACTAGTTCTGATAACTATACGTCAATAAAACACAACTTTAAATTAGAGATACAACCTATGTTTGTGTGAATATCGTGGATAGACGGTCAACAAAGTGAGATGATATTTGTATTTTGAGATTTTTTATTTCAATTATTATATAAAATAATAATATGCTTTGACTTATTTTATTAACCCTTGGCATTTTAAATAAAATATAACAGATGTATAGCAGTGTCTCCAGTTATTGAATCAAATACTGGATATCAGATCTCACTAAATACTAAAAAAATCAAAACTACTTTTTCAAGTTTAAGACGTGCATGTTAGCTTAAAGATCGACTAATTGTGCACTGACGAAATCTCTTTTTTTTTGGAAAGGGAATTAAAACGAGAAAGCAAACATGTGCGAACCTAACACAAATATTATATGCAGCAACAAAGTCAAGCACTGAGAAGCACATGACCGAACATAAATTATGGCGGTGGACAAACATGTTTAACGACTCAAAAATTCTCTCCTAAGATTAGAAAGCGATGCAACAGCAGTCGGTAAAAATCAGTTTAAAAAGACAGTTGCAACAATTCACAATAAATAACTCTTAAGATATAGTCTAAGCTAGGACATAGATTAACGATCTGAGATATTAAAGCCTGGGATGACGAAGTATAAAACAAAATGAAAGACAAAAACATTTCAAAAAAACCACACCAGACCATAAAGCAGAATTCAGCCGATTAATGGCATTGGGCTGTATCTGTTTTTTGATCGGTTTGTTTCTATCAAACAAAAAAGACTTACACATACAGTATCAACCAACAAAAGATTGTTTAATTGTCCAATGTATTCATGATTCCAAAACTGAAAATAAACGCTTTCCACTAATGTTGTCTTAATTCAAATACTAGTATCCTAATTAGATTAAGGAAATATATGAAGATAAAGGCGAAATTATGGCTGAATGCATTTCGGAAAAAAAGGGAGACAATTCAATCTCAGATATAGTCTTAATTGTGATTTCTTACGTATACTTTATGTATGACGTTAGTAAAGTCAGATATCGAGAATTCCCTATTAGACGGAACGCGCGTCTGGCTTGTTAAATTATAATTTTGGTTCCTTTGATAACTATTATGTACAAAAATTAAACAAAAACCAAATATGTAACACAAAAGCAAACGACAACCACTGAATTATCGGTTTCTGACTTGGGACAGGCACGTACATACAGAATGTGGCGAGGTTAAACATGTTAGCGGGGCCCCAACCCCTAACCTGGGACAGTGGTATAACAGTTCCATATAAGAACGAATAATAAAAATCAGTTGAAAAAGGCTTAACTTATCAGATGAACAAATATAAAAGTACACGTGGACGGATGTGTTAACCAGAACTCTTCATCCATTTTTCTAATAAGTTGAATTAAAAAATATGTTTATAGTCTTATTCTTTCAGTCCAACACGTTTACTCAGATATAAGGATTTTATGATATTGCTTAAGCTTTTACAAACAGTACTTATTTATGACCTGAGATCACCCCTAGTTTTTGGTGGGGTTCGTGTTGTTTATTCTTTAGTTTTCTATGTTGTGTCATGTGTACTATTGTTTTTCTGTTTGTCTTTTTCATTTTTAGCCATGGCGTTGTCAGTTTGTTTTAGATTTACGAGTTTGACTGTCCCTTTGGTATCTTTCGTCCCTCTTTTATTCATGAATATCAAGAAGTTTACTTTACTTTATCATATAATTCTTTTTCACTTCACATTGCTATTTAGAAAATGTTCATTAGAAATCCATGAGTGTTGAATTTACTTCTTATAGGACATATCCTATAATAGTTTGTCAGAGTTTACATACAATTCTAATTAATAAAAATATTCATTTTTCTTCTCGTTTCTTGTGATTAAAGAAACCATGGACTTCTTTAATTGAACCTGTAAATGTAAACATTTCTTTATAACAATTCACTCAACATGATGATATCGGTACGAAATGAAAAAAAATATAATATATATCTGAACTCAGAAAAATGTCAGAAATCTCTTAACCAAGCTATGTGCACGTTAGCTGTATACTGTATACATAGTGAACACGTGTTTACTCGATTGTCTACAGATTTTAAATACATACTGACCTATCATAAATGTTGAAATGTTATAATATTTTATGTAGCCTGAATTAAATAATGAGATATACTATGATAAAATTGAGAAAGGAAATGGGGAATGTGTCAAAGCGACATCAACCAAACCATAGAACAGACAACAGCCGAAGGTCACCAATGGGTCTAAATATAATTTTATGATAATACTCCTCTAATATGTAATATGAGTGTTGTTTTTGAATTGTTTGTCTCGTTTTATTCAATGGAAGTATCATACCTACAACTTTATTTATTATATAATCCAGCTTCCTGTAATAGTTATTAGATTTGAGCCTGCTTACCCTATATTTAAACATATGAATTATACTGATTAACCCATGATAATTCAAGACTTGACCAAACAGCAATTTATAGGAATGACTCTACATATTCATCATATACATTGTAAATGAACATGCTTTTGAAACTGTAATTTATTTTACGGTAACAATTGTTAATCGTAGTGAATAACTCTTGTAAATATATTCTATTTACTTTTAGGAGGCAGATAAAAAGGGAGGCCAATATTGGTGCATTTCAATATCTTTTTTTATTCTCTATCATTGGTGTAAAATATAATGAACACAACATTGAAGACAAATATTCTTACACGTAACTGCGAATTCTAAATACATGTACTAATCAAATATGTTGCATGTTCGTGAAATTAAACCGTGTAATGCATACTTTAAAAAAAATTGCTAAAATGGAATACCATTTTGCATAATTTAACAAACTGAAAACATTTCCTATCATATTTTTGCTTATATAATGAAAATCATTTAAAATCCAATCTACTGCGACTACGTTGTGTTTCCCTTTTAGTCCTGGATATTCGAAAGAGCATATATCGACGTAGATGCGAATTTTTGTAATGGATGATTTTTTTCTCTCTTTAAATCACATCAGCTTGCAAAATATCGTAAATAGTGTCAGTAAGACATTACATTGTTTTTTATAAACAACAAACAAAGCAACTGTATTTTTGAAATAAGAATTGTATCGCCTGGTGTAAACAATTTCTTACATACTTAAATAATGGAGTACGTAATAAGGGAACTTACTAACTAGTCGGTTATATTTCGGGTATTTTTAGTAGTTTATCAGAAACACCGATGCTAACAATAATATACAATATGATTCTTCACCCAATGTCATTCAAAGGTAATATATACTATGTTCTGACCAGTTTTCTTTTTATTTTACAGAACACAAGGAAGCTCCCTTTTGAATGTGACAATTAATTATTACTTTTGTTAAATTGTTACTGAATTTCATACGTTATTTTACATTCACGTATTTACTCCAGTATGCCTAGAATGATTTTCGCAAAATTTGACGTATTTTTTAGAATTGAAAAAAGGAAGCTCCCTTTTGATGTTTTTGTTTTTTATCTGTTTTGTTGTTTCAGAGAACCTTTGACAACTATCTATTGTCTGATATCAATACTTTTTACATGTTGTATCATATCTAAAGTTTGCTTAAATTTCACAACTTGAAACTTGTATAGTTGTTGAAAAGGGAACAAATAACAAAAAGGTAAACGTTATCTTACTTTCGACGTTGTCTGAGATTCAAATCATCATTAGTGTGATCACAATTCTAATTTAGTATAGTGCTGTTATGGGATGGAAAATGAGTAAGATCATTCACTATTTGTTGTTGTACACTTGCATACATATCATTGATTTTCAGAATTGGTAAAAGTTTGAACTCTGTATCCAATATTTTTGTCTATTTCTGCGAGATTTCAGTCATTTTATTTATATTGCTGACAAATCGAAAATAAACTTACACGCCATGGCTAAAAATGAAAAAATACAAACAGACAAACCATAAAACACATGAGGCAACATATAAAACTAGAAAATAACAACACGAGCCCCACCAAAAACTAGGGGGTGATCTCAGGTGCTCCAGAAGGGTTAACAGATCCTGTTCCAGATGTGGCACCCGTCGTGTTGCTCAGGTTCTAACAAATCCAGTAAATATTAGTAGTCTAATTCGGTAGGTCACATTCATGAAAGGGAAGGGGATTGTAGTTACGACGTAAAGAACATGTTTGATATCATCTATGGAATGGTTTTTCTATAACGGCCAACCAACTCGTGACGGCGTCCGTAAAATTCACGAAGGGATTATTTCAACTTCACCATTGGGAACTCTTCTTAGCTTCTTAGTGATCAGCAACCCTTATTAAGAAAATCATGATAGGAAAAACAAGCACGGGAATATCGATTTAATTAGGAGATAAATATCCCGTATGCAGACCCTCATTGTCAATTTGTTGATGTAAGTCAAGATATGAGGCCGGCTTGACTGTAACTGATGTATCCTTTATCTCTAGTTCGGTTAAAAATCACGTTCTCCGAACGTAACAATAAAGTTGTGAATCAAGAAATGAAGCATCTTGATAATTTCAGATTCAGAGAATATTTTGTTTCAATCAAAGTGATCCTTGACAAATTAGGATTCTTTTTATGAAACATAGCATTACCACCTCTTTCAAATTGTCTTTATTGTAGACAAAACTCGCGTCTGGTGTGAATTCAAAATTTTTTATTGAGGTCGATTGAGTGACCCTTTCAGAATGCATAAAATTAACTTTAAATTGTCGTGTTTTTCATAAATATTTTGTTACACATTTACTTTATAAAATAATTTGTCTCACAAAAACAACATCAACGACAATTTGGTGTTTGTTTTCAGTTGCAATTTAATAAGCTTAAAGTGCGTATGTGTGCACTCAGGTATGAATATGTTGTCGACTGAATCGAAGACGGTAATGTGATGATAATGGGTATTTCACGAGAATTTGCACGAACATATGTTTTATTGAATAATTTATATTTTAGCCAGTATATAACTACTACAAATAGTTTAAACATTGCATACTGGTCTATGTTAATGTTTAATTTACAAAAACGGATAATTGTATTACGAATTTCTTTATGAAATGAGAAAATATGCCTTAATTGTAACCCAAAAACTCGGATTATTTATAATGTATATGTTCCAGACCATATGAGTATTTGGACCGTACGCGTACGGTCCGGACCGTATACGTATACTTGTACGGTCCGACCATACGCGTACGGTCGGACCGTATGCGTATATATACGCGTATAGTCTGGAACGAGTTGACCATACATGTTATTTTATCATATGGGTAATTAATTGAATTGAAACAAGCATTTATCACACTCTTTATTTTACTAGTGATTTTTAGTTTTACAAATTGTTGTTGATAATTTATTCCAATTAGATAAAATGAACAAACGAACTCTTGAAATTAAGTATTTGTTTAATTGTTAATCTGAATCCTATTTTGGTACTATCGCCCACGGTGACACAATTCAAGTAACGTAATAGTTTTACATTTTCATGTATGCAGTTCATGCATGTTCCTTTACATTTGCATTTTGTGGTAAAGTTGCTAAATATTCCAAAACAATTGACCTCCAACACGATATTTACTTCCGATATCTTCAATTTCAGTGATCATAATTCAATTAAAGTATTACTGATCGACATGCTAGATACAAGAGATTAACAGATTTAATTAGCGTGAATTTAAAAAAAAGATGAAATATAAAGTTTTTGTTTCAATTACAATTGAGCTCTTTTATATTAATTTAATAGCTAAGTTATGTTGATCTGCTATATGTATTATTGTGTATCTAATAAACCTGACCATCTTTTTTAATATTAGTCAGACCGTACGCGTAAAGTCCGACCGTATGAGTATTTTGAAAAAGTACGCATACGGTCCAGACCGTACGTGTACGGTCCAAATACTCATACGGTCTGGAACATCTATAAACACTTTTTTAAAGCAAGGAATCTTCTGTGTTACATAAGATATGAAAGTTTTAGATCTGTTTTAGTTGTTTTAACCTATACTGTAATTTTCTTTTAATCGCTTTATATTAAAAAAAAATAATTAAAAAGATACTTAGTCGTGATACCTAGAGGGGACCATTGAAAGGAATATTTTTGAAACTCTTTTGGACACTTTCTTTTGGGTCTAACACCTTGTATTTTATTAGTAAGATATAATAGTAATATAATATTTGAATTAAATAAAAAAAAAAAAGTCGCGGTACCCTGGGGTGTAACATAAACTCCTTAAATAGAGCGCTTATGAAAACTAGCTGATGGACTATGTGGTCAGGATTCTACAATTTTTTATTTCATACCTCATGCTTCTAGTGATGTAGGTTAACGGGTAGCTGCCCTTGCTTTTTTCTTCCGAAAACTAATTTAACTCTTTTTAATAACATAAATCTTTGATAATTCAGGAAAACTAGCCATTTGCTGTACACAATTCAGCATTGAAACAGATGAGAACACAAATTTGAAGGATAACTCTCTGTGCATACAATATGCTATGAATGGCTCCATACATTCCAAAGAAATTTGCAATAATGAACGTGCTTTAAAAATATAGAGCTAGGAAATCTTAATCTTCTATTATTTTGAAACGAAATCGTGGTTTAAAATCCTTCTAAAATTTTTGTAGCGATCACTCTTTAGGATCCCTCATAGGGTATTATAGAACATGGCTGTTTCGAGGCATTGCTTTCCAAATAAGCCCGATGGCTTATACATAGTTGAACAAGTCGCCAATTACTACGTTCATCGGTAAATGCAAAGAGTCTATTTCCTTCAACTGTCCATATGCCTGATCATAAGAAAATGCCATGTTTCTAAGATTAAGGTTAATGCTACAGATTGATTCATTGATTTGATCAAATATCAACTTAAAGTTAAAGGATCATATCCAAGCCAGTGGGCGATACATGTATAAAGTGTGAACTCCTTATGAATATGTTGGAAATGTAACAGTGCTTGAACTATTCTGAAGTAAACGATTAACAACTTATTGATTTGGAGTAACTTCAGTAGGCACCAGACAATATTGGCAGCCTCTTATAATTTTTGAGCACGAAGGATTGCTATTTTCACATTATGGGTTAACGTTCATATTTGACGTATATGACTGGAATGGTGCCGTTATATCTGTTGCATTAAAAATAGTGTTACTTTGCGTTGGTGGCATCTTCGAATAAACAGTATTCAACAGGTTTTCAAGTGCTGGTTTTAGGGTTAGATTTGATGTACTTGCATTCTTGCCTTATATTGTACCATTTCTTCTGTGAGATTGTACCAACAGTTTGTGTAATAATTGGTGTTGAAGCAATGAATATTCACAGGACTTGATCATAACTATTTTCATTATCAGTATTTTAAACATTCGGATAGGAAGAACCAATGGTTTGAGTTTTGAGCAGGATTGAAACGTGAATTCCAGACAACTGATTAGAATACGCAGTGAAATAAATAACCTTGATAAAGGAACATCAATACTAGTTACATTCAACGGACATCAGAAATGCCTTTATTTCCTTATCTACTCCCCTGGACCAAGGGTTGTTTTTCTTTTGCAATTACCTCTTTTAGGCTAATGCGAAGTCATCTCACAATGAGAATACTGAAAGAAAACATTAATCAAATTAAATGCATAGTATAAAACTTCAATATCCAATTGGTCTCATTTGTATATTATACACATATAAATGCCACATGCCCATTTATCCTGTATCATTATATACTCTACGTTCATTTAAGTGCAAATTACACAAAAATAAATATGTACTAGTACTCAAGCACTGCTTTACATAGAACGATTTGTACTCTAGCATCATAAATTTATATAAATTCCATATGATCCAATCCTAATCACAGTATGTACTCAAGCAGAACAAATCTATATAAGTGCCATATGCACTGCTCATGAAAGCGAAATTTGACCGGGACCATCTTAAATTGATGTAAATGCCATATGCACCCATACTTAAAGGAATATGTACTAGTACAAAACTTTATACAAGTGCCATGTGAACTGCTCATCTAAACGATTAGTGTACTAAGCATCATACATGTAAATTCACCCAAGTGGCAAATAATAGTTATCAAAAGTACCAGGATTATAATTAAGTACGCTAGACAAGCGTTTCGTCTACATAAGATTCATCAGTGACCCTCAAATCGAAATAGTTATGATGTCAGACAAGTACAAAGTTGAAGACCATTGAGGATCCAAAATTCCCAAAAGTTGTGCCAAATACAGCTAAGGTAATCTATACCTGGAATAAGAAAATCCTTAGTTTTTCGAAAAATTCAAATTTGTAAACAGGAAATTTATGAAAATACTCATATCAGTGCCTACCATAATTCGCTATGGTCAGGGTAGTAAAATAATTATATCTGAATTGTTTTCATGAATTCGTGCAGAATTGTCTGCTTGACCGTCACAATTAATGAATGATGAAGACATTGTTCAACAAGCTTAATCATTACAAACTCTAACATAGATGTATCATGCAATATTTTAAGGATCATGCGGGCATATTTTGATATCCCATATATACAATTCATGAATTACATCAAACATTTCATATATATATTCTGTTTTTGTATGGTATAAATCAAATATGAGAAATTGAGTCAAATAAGAAAACATGAGTTTTACAGCCATTGCCCTTTAAAACATCTTCGGTAAACAATTTTTTACCTGTTTTAAGGTTTCGGATTTAACAGGCCTATTATTACGTACGTAAATGTATCAAGTTGATCAGGTTGAAACACATGACCTGGCAAGCTTAAATTTAACAAAAATCAAACCATATATATATGTATCTTCCTTTCATTATAGCTTACAACGAATTGTAAAGATAGACAACTTACAATGTATCTTCTTACAACTAAGTAAATGTCGAACACGACACACATTTTTTAAATTGGAATGTGATTTTAGGTGTGTGCTATTGAATATTTTCCTTCAAAGACAGTAGTTGACAAACATCACTAACCAGATATTTCAAAGTAAAAACAGGTAAGAACTTACATCTTTTTTTAAAAAACTCGTGGATGGAACCATAAGGTTTCAAATGTGATTTAAGCCCAAGTCCCACTAGACCACGATCGCATTACGCTCACCGCGATATAAAGTAAATTTAGATCGTGGTGAGGTGGCGGTATAAGCGTCATGAAAATGTAAACTATATATATTTGACAACTATAAACGAGTCTTAATTGAAAACTACGTTCAAACCTATGATTGCCCTGGATAAAAACCGCAATTTTTATACGTGTGCATGTCACACAAATTTCGTTGTAGAAGGGTCTAAAACAGCACAAACAACATTTTCCAAAAGACCAAAAAAGTGAAAAAGTATATTTAAACAAAACGCATTTGACTAACAGGTCGAACAACTGATGTTCTTTAACCCTGCTGACTGCCATTGTCGATTGCCAAATGAAATTGATCACAAGATGTAACAAAATGGATCTTATTTTAAATTTAATACGTCATAGAAGTTTTTTTTGTTAACTTGTGACCACGATGTTGTGCCACAAACATTCGGTGTCAATATTTCTTTAGTACACCAGATCTAGATTTCGACAATATATGTCTCTTCATTGATGTTAGGGATCGAAACGGTATTTGGAAGGCCATATAATTTACTCTCAATTTAAGATTGACTCTTGAATTTAAGAGTCAATATAGGATGAACGGATCATATAAACCGGAGGGAAAATATGATACATGCCCAAACAAAAAATATAAACGAGTCTAAATTGAAAACTACGTTCAAACCTTTATTTGGAATCAATGTGAAAGAAGGTATCATATGAGACCGATGGTGATATGTACTTCATCGGAAGCACCAGATTATATCCCTTATTTTACTTAAAAGTATATAGAAACCACTTACTCATCGCATCAGTATGACGAAATTTATGATTTGGTGCAAAATTTGACTTGTAGTAAACTAGAACTAGATTCTTTTTAATACATTTGAAAATTGATGTGGAAAGACCTTTAATTGTTTTCTGAACAATTAGTTTTTAGTTGTATTTTATTTGCGTTCAGGGACAGATTAAAAAGAGGCTCATGTTGTTTTTTTCTCAATTTTTTATTCTCTTTACATTGTTGTCGAATGTCGCTCTCTTTTTGAATGTTTTTCATTTTGTCTTGCATTTTGTCTTGCATTTTGTCAATTACAAACTAAAAACAACTTCGAAGACAAATATTGTATAAATGTATGTTGAGATACACATGTCACTGTAATAAATAATTACTTACTTACTTACTTATAGCACTATACATGGTATACTGCCGAACTTACCATAGGTAAAAACTAATATCATACGAATCCAAAATTTTGACTATTCGTTAATTTCAACTATGTAATGCATATTAACACAAATAATGAAATGGAATATCATATAAAAAACTAATTGCATATCAATTTGCGTATATGGAATATCATAAAACAGTGTTTTAGTCGAAGATTATTAATACAAACAATAAAATAATTTCAAAAATTGCTGAGTAAATGTTCTGAATATTTGTCTTTTGTTTTCGTGTATTACATAAATACAATTTTTGGTAAATAAACGCAAATAATAATGAAAAGAAGATTCGAGAAATTAAGAGTTTATTGAAAGTTGTTTATATAACATATTATGCAAACAAGAAACAACTAATATTTAAAAACTGTTTGCACAACCTGTTGCTACATTTGTATTGTACATAAATAGAGGCAACAGTAAAATTCAGAATGGGAATGGGGAATGTGTAACAAAGAGACCAAAACCCGACCAAAGAGCATACAACAGCCGAATGCAACCAATGGCTTTTCAATGCAGCGGGCAACTCCTGCACCCTTGGTCGATCTTCAGCTATCCCCTAAACAAAGAACTAGTTCATTGGTAATAGACGTCATACTAAACTCCGAAATATAAACAAGCAACTAAAACTAAAATTATTTAAAGACTAATATAGGCCAGAGGCTCTCTTGGGACAGGCGCAAAATTGCAGTAATAAACCGCTGTTCGAACATAAAACGAAGGAAACTGTTTTATAACCCTTGTCTTGCAAAGGAATGGCTATTAACAAGGCCCCTGTTAACAATGCAAGATATAAATAACTAAACAAGATGCATTGTTGACCATCCTTTAAACATATACCACAAGTATATATACTATATACAGTTAGTTACCTTATTCAGATTTTGAATATAATTACACATTTATTTTTATACGTATATATCATATTGATCAGATTGAAAAATATGTACGGACAAGCTGGATTATATCAGTAATGAAACAACATCGTATATATATTTTCCTTTCGTCACACTCATAAAGAACTTTGAAAATAGAAGTTAGCAACTTATCTTTTAAGAATTGTGGACATGACGAATACGGTTTTAAATTGTTTAAACAGAAAATGTGATAATAATTTCGAAGCACTAAACCGTCATTTAAGTTAGTGCTATTGCATAAAATTATCGGAGATTAAATGTATTACACAATCTCGTGCAAGGACGTTTATTTCACTAAACACCTTGGTATTTTAAATATTTGTATCTATTGTTACATTCAGATTAAATTTCGTCTGCAATTATATTTGTTTTCAATTTGAATATTTACAACAGACTAAAAACAAATATAGTAATAATAGTTGACAAACATCACGTAGCGTTCATTTCAAAGTGTGAACAGGTAAGAACTTAAATTATTTTACAATCTATCTTGAATGTAAACATGATGTTAAATACAAATGTATTTATGAAAAAACAAAAGTAAATCGCTGCACTTTAATTACCAACAAAACAATGAACTTGCAGGAAAATATACAGCTAGAAATTTTTAATGATATTAAATAATGTAGAATGATTTTGAAATGAGTTCTTAGTTAAAAATCACTGTAGATTTTTTGTAAAGACCATTAATAAGGTGTAAAACATGTTTTGTGTCTGATTTAACTCTGCTGTCAAACGTTAGAAATCTGATATTCGGAACTATTAAACAATTGAAGGCATGACCATTTTGTTCAGTTTATGGATTTGGGCCGTTAGGCTATGTGTAATAATTATCTGTTTCGAAGCCTGGTTTCCAAATAAGCCCGATGGTTAATGCATCATTAAACAAGTCCCTATTTATCCCTTTAAATGGCAAATGCAAATGGTATTTCCAATGCATATATACCTAATCATAAGAACATACTCCCTCAATTCCCGCTGTTTCTACCAAAATTGGCAATGATAAGCGCATTATGTACGATATAAGTTCATGTGATTCATTAGAACATTTTTCAAAAACATTTCCCTATTATGAGAAACAAAATTCAGAATTGAAATGTGGAATGTGTCAAAGCAACAACAACTCGACCCTAGAGCAGACAACAGCCGAAGGCCATCAATGGGTTATAATGTAGTGAGAAACTCCTGCACCCGTGGCGTCCTTCAGCTGGCCCCTAAATAAATATGTATACTAGTTCAGTGATAATGGACGTCATACTAAACTCCGAATTATACACAAGAAACTAAGAAAGACAAGAGGCTCCTGGCTTGGGACAGGCTCAAAATTGTGTTTAAACATGTTTTTTTAGATCTCAATCCTCACCCTATACATCTAGCCAATTTTGAAAAACAAACACACAACGATACGACCAATAAAACTCAGTTTAAGAGAAGTAAGAGTCAGATATCACAATATGAAACAAAAGAAAATAATCAAAGTGACAATAATACATAAATAACAACAGACTACTAGAAGTTACTGACATGTCAGCTCCAGACCTCAATTTAACTGATTGAAAGATTATGTCTTCATCATATGAATATCAGGCACAATCACTCCTGTCAATAGTTTATTATCATACCATCTTGAAACATATGTGAACATAACCCGTGTCATGCCAACAACTGGTTTTAAAATAAATGTGTTTAATGCCGATGCAAAGACCCTATAAGTGAATCAATATTAAAGCCAGAATATGCAATTCTCAATGACCTGACAACAGTATCTGTTGAAAGTGAAAGGCCACGGTGTCATAGACTAAATTATTGAATGTGCATCCTTGCTTTGTATGATACCAGTGTTTCTGAAAATTGTAACAATAGTTTGTGTGATGATTATTGTTGTAGCAGTGAAATTCATGAGTTCTGGAATATCATTACTTTCAATTAAAATTGAATTAGATGAGCTTAGTAAATGAATGTCATTAATAAGCACACCTACCCTAAATCAGATTTTCTGTATTTCCCATTTACTCCAATAGACTCTGAGTCTTTTTCTGTAGCGATTACTTCTTTTAGGTTTATCCGAAGTCATCTCGCAATGGGAGTGATAAAAGAAAACATTTATTATATTAAATGCATAGTTTAGAACTCCGACATCCAACTAGTGCCATTTGTACATTATACACATATAAATGCCATGTTCATTTCTCTGATGAACCCTTAAATTCTTTAAATAAAGGTGCCATGTACACCTATCATACATAAAATGCTATATCAAGCACTATAAAACTGTCTAAGTGCTATATGCACTGCTTATCAAAGCCCAATCTTGACAAGATCATCATAAATTCACCAAAAGGTCATATGCACTTATATCATATTAATCAAACTTAATCATATTATGTATCCATGTACACTGCATTGAACTGCTCACACTGCTCATGAGTTCTTTATCATAAAATAAATTTAAGTGCAATCTACACTTTTTAAGTACGTAATGAACAAAAGGTTTATACAAGTGTCATATGCACTATTAAAATCTATGTGTTTATTATATCGTTTTAATACATGTATTTCGGTTCTGTTCTCAGTATTTAATTGCCTACAACATTTTCGATGGTTAGTGTAAAACGATTGTTTTCATTAATACTAGTGAACTGTTTTAATGACCATAAAAAATTAACATCACGAGCATCATACAAAAGTATGTGTCAGAAATCATACCTGATATTCTTCCTCAGTCATAATAACCTTCCGTCATACCGAACTGAACAAAGAAAGGACACGACGGGTGTCGTATACGGTGCAGGAAATGCTTACCCTTCCGGAGCACATGATTTCACTCCCGGTTTTTAGTGGAGTTTGTGTTGTTTCTTATTTATTATTTATAACTGTTGATGGAAAGGTCCTTCGGTTTTGTGAGTCTTTGTTAAATCCTTTGTTTTGATTGTTATTGTCTTAATGCATGATGAAGACATTATTTAACAAAGCTGACCACAGCAAATTAAAACATTGCTCCATCATACATTCCACTATGGTTATATTTTTTTCATGAATGAATACCTCATGACACTTGGTTTTCTAATCTATTTCATATTGTGAATGTACAAACATGTCTGTGTTGTTTTATTCTAAATATATGGTGAATATACCCAAATGATAATGAAAACAAAAATGTTTCAGTTATTAAGGTTTTCTGTTAAATTTGTCTTTTGGTTAAGATATTGTTCGTTTAAAAAAAATTACTTTTCAAAATGGCCCACGACATAATGTGCTATTTGCGTTGTACATATCATAAAGATCACTGTTTACTAACCGATCAATACAAAAATTGTTTCGCAAAAAATATGTATCATGTGGTTACGATTTAAATAACTCAATGTTATGAATTGCTTATTATCGTTAAGCATCGATGATAAACAATTCAACAATTGAAAGTACACATGCAAAAGACTGATCATTTTCATATGAGTCATGATGACCAAGTTTTTGTTATATTGCTTTTAACGTTGTATAAAAAGTATGACAAACAATCAAATAATATACAATTACTGTCTTTTGATGAGGCAAATATATGGTTTTATTGGCTTTTAAAAAACTTATTTCTACAGAGGCCAACGGCTGAAGTCCATATCAGTTTTTCAAAAGTCAATAAAACAACATATTTCCTAAAACAAAAGACAGTAATTGTTTTATTCCAAATTCCAAATCAAACGAAAAAAAGAAAATACCTTTGAAATGCAATATTTAAAAAAAACAACTTTAATCTATATTATAATATTTAAGTTAATTTTGAAATGAATTAAGATACATTTTTAGGTACAATAATAATCATCAATGACTTTACATTGCAGCATCTTAATTTTGAAATACACTAACGTTCGATTTGTGATAATTTTACAAGATAGTTTTCAAGCCAAAGATTGTTCTAAAAGGTCCATAAAGTTCTCCTCTGGATGAGTTGTTAATTTGACAAGATACGATAAACAAATATTACAATCACATCTGAACTTCACATTTTTAATGTGGCGTGATTAAACATGTCTGTGTCTCAACCCTACAGTAACCTGTAACAGTAGTGTAACAGTGTAACATTATAACTCATCAGATGGATACAATATTAATTTATATTTCAAAAACATAGAGTGGTTGTGAACGGGTTATTATGTATCTCAAAAACAAAAAGACACTAAGTACATATCTGCGTGTACTCATAGCTACTGATAGCTAGTTCGAAGTCAATAACAACTAATCAAAAAAGTGATGTATAAAGGACTAAAATATCAATCAGTTACATGTTACATCCAACATTTAATTATTTTAATGTGTAAACGTCATTTACAATCAGATTATACATGCACTTGTGCTATGCCATTTCATAGGAGAAGTCAGATTGTAGAAATGCATATATGTATATGTTAAATATCTACAAAACAATTTTTTTTAAATTACATAATCAATATTTATTTCAATGAAAGGTTAGTGTCAAAAGATCCAACTTCATTGTTGAACATTTGAGAATAGTTTATTTTAAGGATTGTTAATATTACGAGGATTGGGTTTTAAATAAGTTTTCTATCGATACCCCTTAATATGTAACACAAGCTTTACAAGCTTTATAACGATGAAGAATTTTGTAAAAGTTTAAATGATTGGTGGTTACGAAATAATTGACGCTTATCGTAATATTTTTCGAAGAGTTTATTTTGTAGTACTGACAAATCTAAATATAGGCAACGAAAGTTATTGGTTTTTGATATTGGGTGCAATTAAATATGGTTGGGTGAATTTTATATTTGTAGTAAGATTATTTAACGTAAATATATCATTTTACTTATGATTTATAACAGAAAGTCTTCCATGTGAGATGTACACTTGGTATGTTTTGATTAAGAGTTGGTAAAATTACCGTTGTTATGACAACTTTTTTTTGGAAGGAGCAAGCATATGATAAAACTATTCCAAAATTAAATTTCTTCTGTGTATTAGACCATGTGTTTATCTAGTGTTAAATTCGTATAGACATCGGTTGGTTGTGAGAAGCCAGCAGAAAGAATACATCAGACAAACTGCATTTTGTGTATGGTGTAAACTTACAACAAACACCATCCACCATTACAATATACAGGTAACACCTTTGCAACATACACATTACACGATATTGTAACTTAATTTCAAAGAAAGCATGCGACTACAAAATTATTAATTTATTTAATTTTCTTATATTTAGATATTTCGGTTTTAAACAATAAACTCTAC
Source organism: Mytilus galloprovincialis (assembly GCA_037788925.1). NCBI lineage: Eukaryota > Metazoa > Mollusca > Bivalvia > Mytilida > Mytilidae > Mytilus > Mytilus galloprovincialis. The sequence continues at coordinate 45,802,493 of CM075333.1, read as the reverse complement.
ACTAAAATTTACGTCGCAAGGGACGAATTTTCCCTTTTTAGATAGTAATGTGTCTCTGGCACCATCTTACGGTGTTTAGATTTCGCAGCTCGATTGCTATGACTGTGTCTGTTGTGACGTTTTATATTTTAACGGACGTAATTTGTGTATAACGGGTTAATTTTCAAAGCAGTAACCGTAACCATATTATACTTAAAACCTTTTCTAAATTTTTCAGAGATAGAAAGATTTGGTTTTGAAGTTTGGTTGTAAATGTAGAAAACTTATTTAAAATGGGATAGCACATCCAAATTTTTGCCACAATGTTGTTAACCATGACCATGATGACCAGAAAGTAATTATCCTTGAAAAAATATCACACCTTTAAATAGAATTATTATAAAAGGTTACCAATTCAACACTGTAATACGAATATTGAATATTGTTTTTATTGGTATAAATATTGATTTTGTTATCAGTAAGTTTAAAGCAAACTATATATAACTAGTATCATAAATGTTAAATACATAAACACATTCATGGATCTATAATGTGTCGATACCTGTATCTTGACATTGCACAAGGTCATTTTTTTCTTTTACTGTTTATTATGTCTTTACACTAAATCCATTGGATGTGGGATGCGTACGGGATTGATATTTAGGTCTGAGATGCGTGTGGTTTGTTGTTTGTGGCTTGGAACTTGCTGTCAGATGACTTCAAGTACTCTCAAATCTTTTTCTGTTGTCTTTTTGTTGTAAGGATGTAAAAGTACACGGCCACGTCCACTTGTAATTTTGTCAATTTGATAAGTTAAGCCCTTTTCAAATGATTTTTATAGTTCGTTTCTTATGTTGAACTGTTTTACCACTGTCCAAGGTAAGGGAAGGGTTGAGATCCCACTAACATGTTCAAACTCGCCGCATCATGTATGTATGTGCCTGTCCCAAGACAAGAGCCTGTAACTCTGTGATTGTCGTTTGTTTAGGTGTTACATATTTCTTTATTCGTCATTTTTTATATAAATAAGGTCGTTATGTTGCTCGTTTGAATTGCATTGTCATTTCGGTGCCTTTTTATAGCTGACTATGCGGTATGGACTTTGCTAATTGTTTAAGGCCATACGGTAACCTATATTTGCAATCATACCAAAATTTCTTTATTATATTTACACCATTCATTCACATCATTGTTGATCACACGTTACACCATCATACTATCACCTCTTTACCATACACTATAGAACCATACCCATTTTACCATTGCACCAAATGCCTTACACCATTACACCATAAACTTTTTTTTTTATTTTACCCCAACCAAAGGCTTTAGCTGATCACCTTAGTTTGAATAAGTTAAAGTAAATGAACCTAATTATAGGTAACCGAACGGCCACCGATGATGAGAAAAACTCTTACCGTAAATTATGCTATTTGTACATTTGTATTGTTTAATGACGAATGCAATAGCTAAACAAAGTAAATTATTGGCAATTAATGAGTTTACCGACCATAATCTCAAATGTGATTTTATCAGTTTAACATCTCTAATTGGTATTGATAAAAGAGGAGCGTCATACACCAATGAGACATTTTAAATCACAAGTCTGAAAAACAAACTGACAATGCCATTGCAAAACAAGAATAAGAAAAAAACCAACACAACACAAAATACAACATAGAAAACCAAACACTTTACAAAACGAACCATCAACCAAAACTAGGGTACTCAGGAAGGGTAAGGATTTTTTACTCTACATGTGGCACCCGTCATGTTACTTCATTTAAACAAAATTTAGTTGATAAATCTTATTCGTTACGTTACATTAGGGAAAAGTGTAAGTGACTATGGTAACGATATTTGGAACATAACCGTTGTCATCTGTGAAACGGACATTTTATCAGGTTTGACGTGTTTAACTAGTTAGGGCGTCCGTAAAAGTTACGAAGTAACGATTTCAACGTTTGTACTGGGAAATCTTTGTTAAATAGCCTTCTGGTGATTGTCAGTCCTTTATCAAGGAAACATAAGATATGAATTACAAGCCCTAGATTATCGTGTCAACTATTATATATATACTCCGTCGGCAGGCGTTGCTGTAATGCTGCTACATATTTATATACAAAGTAGTACCTTTAGCTTATCGTTTAGTTCAAATAGTGCAAATTGAACGTTTATAGTATTATACTATTACAATATGAAAGAGTTTAAGATTGTACTTACTCTACAAGATGTTTGGATTTTGTTTAGTATTCACATCTGAATCACGCCACATGTATTTTTGTTTGGTTCGCAAGCCCGGCTTGATTAAAACATATTGATTATTTAGAAAGAGGTTTTATGGAACTTGGAAGAACCAGCAATATACCGTTGTTACCACGGACACAAAATGTAGTTAAGGTATCAAATACAGTATGACGGAAGATCCAGTTCTTCATATTTGGCTTAAATTCCAAAATAACATGGAGCGAACCCAATAATTTCTTGTCCATGATTTTCTCCTTGCTTATTGTTGTGGGGATATATGTTGAAGTTATAAAAACCTTATATGGAGTGTTTATAAAGAAACATATAATGTATCTCGTTATACTCACGTATATTGCTGACTTGGTTAATAAAGAAACATATGTCAAAGAGATACAACTTTATCCAGTCCAGAAAGATTTTCAATTCATATACTAGGGAAAACAACACTTGACTTTTGTCAGGTTATGTCACAATATTTATAGCAAAGCCATATTCTTTTTAGTTTGTTTGTTTTAATATTTGTGTTAATATTTTTCTATAAAACAGTTGATTCATCATTACAAAATTTGATATGATGTTTTCTTTACTTCATTGTTTTGTTTGCGTTTCAGTTATTTCATCAAAATGAAGAATAGAAGTCTGCTCTTTATTGTACTTGTTGTTTGTGCTAAACTAGTGAACACATCATGTCCGTCGACTTGCAGTTGTGGCAACTCAACATCAGGATTTTTTGTAAACTGTAATTTTAAATACTTGGAACATATCCCAGACTTACCAAATGATACGTACCACCTGTAAGTATATATAGTTGATTGTATGCGAATTGTTCACGTCAAATTTCATTTCTAAATTACTAAGTAAGCAATACATTATATTGCAAAAACCAAAAAATAGACGACATTTTTTTGCAAATTCATAACTTAACATGTGGTATCAGAAGAAAGAATATTCAAAATAAACAAATTTGACTTTGAAATTTGTTAATTAAACACAAAATCTGCAGATCTATATTTTTTAATAGTTATATATCTGATATTAAATTTGTTAGTTTTAATCTATTTGTTTTGTTTAAGAAATTTTGGATACAACATAATACATGACATTGGTGTTAAATTGTGTGAAAAGATGCCACTTTTACAAACCATGTAAGTATTTATTAAGATTCTGCACTAAATCAGTAAAGAATGAAAGTTCCAATAATTTTATGCACTACATCGTTTAAAAACATAAATAAGTTGACAAATTGTTCTGAAAGTATTTTGATTAGAACAAAATCAAGCAGACTTAAATGACTAAAATTTAAGATAAAAATCCAAATCTTAGATAGCAACAGATATTATGAAAAATGAGGTTCTATTAATAAACTCAGATCGATTAAACCATCTCTACAGATTTTGAAGGTTAAGATTAGTCGTTCTTGCTCTCTGGCGACAATGGACTGGCAGTTCGGGACAAGTTAAGATAAGTCAACGGATATAACTATAAAGTAAAAGAAATGTGTTATCCGCAAAATGAACATATGTGGGACATGATGGTCAACCACATCGTAAAGCGTGAAAAAATGACAAAATTTCCCTGTTTTTTTCAACAAGAAAAAAACGTTCTACACGTCATTTAGTGTTCACAGAGTGATAGGGTAAGCGATAATCCACCAGGTTTAATTCACCCTTTTCTACATTTGAAAATGCATGTACCAAGTCAGGAATATGACAGTTCTTGTTGATTTTGCCATATAATTATGGACTTTCCGATAAGATTTTCCTCTAAGTTCAGTATTTTTGTGATTTCACTTTTTACATAATAACGCCAACGTAGTGACTGATAAATCAACGTAAGCTTTGTTGTAAAAGAAAGACAGAAACATCGAAAGATATGATATTGATAGACATAGGTATATTTACTAAAGACATTTTATCGAAGATTGACTTGAAAATATCATATCGAATTTATTTGTTATTGAAATATCTTCTTTCTTTTAAACATTATCACCAGCAACATCAACAACAATTTGATAGAAGAAATCACGAATGAAACCTTTTCAGACTGTCACCAGTTAATCACACTGTAAGTTCATTACATAAAAAACGAAACAAAATAATATATGTATGTTTACAGATGTTATTTTTCTTTTTTTCTGTTTACTTTATTCTTTTGTTAATGTCATCCCTGTTGAGCGAATACTAGTAAAAAACTAAAACTACCGAACTTCAAGAAAAATTCAAAACAAGTTCCTTTGAAAAATTTAAAGACCTCAAACATCATATAAAACAACTATCGTTTCTATATGGTACATACATTTCCTCAAGTCGAATTGAAAATGTTAGTTTATTTAAATTGTTTAGCTAGCTTAACCTCTCACTTTTATCAAAGTATATGTACATAATTGGCATGCTGACAAAGGAACATATACAGTAGCAAAAATTAATGATAAGAATTATAAGATATAAGACCATAGCACAGTTACTCACTGGCGGGTCTATAAATACCGAGGCAGGGCGGAACGATGTTACAAACAAAGACAAAATTTTATGGTGTTAAGCTTATACAGACAAATAAAAGAACACTATAATATGTTTAACCGCAAAAAGAGGATAAATCACAAGCTAGAATCCATAATTCAGGGGCACCGTATATAAAATTAAGAATGTATAATTGGGAATATATCAAAGAGTCAACAACCCGACCAGAGAGCAGAAAAGAGCCGAAGACAACCAATGGGTCTTCACCTTAGCAAATTTAATAAGTTCTTTGCTGTCACTTCAAGATATATTGGCGATAGTAGGTTACCTAATAAACGACACTTTAATAGAGTAATTCATAACTTTTATTTATAACGGACTTACTGACCTTTCCAATGGTGTGTATCTCAACTCATTAGAAACATATTTTCGCGGTTCTTGATCATTTGATACGTGTAAAGTCGTCTGATCTGTAGTTTTTCCGATTATGACTTATTTTCCGATTAAAATAATTTATCACATCAGTACCATATTGACGATCCTCTATTTTCGGTTTTAACCTATTCGTATTAATTTTTGTTGTCTTAACCGCATTTTTTTATTTCAACATCAGTAAAATAATCTTGCTTAATCTCAGGTTATAAGTTGGTATTTTGTTAGCAAATTCTAGTATTTATCCATTTGTTACTAAAAGAGGAAGGGTGAGGGTTTCTAAAGGCTTAAAAAATGGCCTAGGACGCAAAATAACTATATTTGTTTGTCTTTCTTTTATAAGTGATATTGATGACAACAAATTGAAAATTATAGCAAAAATGACTTTTAGCAGTTTAAGACAACTACACACATTGTAAGTATAGTTTGATTTAAATTTATATTTTTAAAAATTCAAATCAAGTCAGAAACAGACTTATTTTGGTTAAAATTTATCTCTTTACAAAAAATTATCTGGTTAGAAAAGATACAAAACATAAACAATAATCGCGCTAGGTTGAATACCAATTAACCCACTTTTAAGTACAACTACGTATACATGAACTACTATGCGTTTCATTAAAAAAAATAATCTCTACCTTCACCAGGAACGCTCAAAGCCAAACATTTGAAATCCAAAGATTAATATAAGTACCGAAGCCGTTGGAGAGCTATTTATAGTATAACTAATCGCCGTATTTGAATATTAAAAATTAGACAACGCGTGACCGAACGACGCATGGATTAAACGAGTGCGCAGCACGATTACATTGTCAAACTGCTTTTTTTCATGAAATTAATGTAGAAAATATAAGGAACTAAATGTTTTTCCTACGCATGTTTTGTTTCGACGTTATCGACGTCTTGACAACGCCTATTGTTGTATGACGTCAGAGAGTGAAATAACCACGTTTATTTCACATGTAAAATTATCGGTTTTTATCTAACTGGGAAATCAATGTAATTCATTGCAACCAATGTAATAATTTTAACAATAAAACCTTAAATTGATAGCCAAATGCATCTAGAGTCAACTTTGTCTGAGGGAGTTTAACCCTTAGTTTCTTAATAATTTCAAAATCAAGAAATAAACAATTTTAGAAAAAAATGTAAAATCATGTCAGTACCGAAGTACTGATTACTAATCTGATGATAACCTCAGGGACTGATAGTCCACCAGCAAAGGTATCGACCCAGAGAAGTAAAAACTTGAAACAACACGTTAAGTAGTTTTAATGTGTCCGAAGCGCTTTTCTGGATTTGCCTTCATCAGGAACGCTCAAAGACAAACAGTTAAAATTCCAAAGATGTATGAGAACCGAAGCCGTTGGAGAACTATATTACAATAATACCTAAAATTGATAGCCAAATTTATGTGTTAAGTGTTGCACTATGCAAAAGATTATAAACGTTATTTTAAACGTATCAGTCTTGTCATAATGTGGTTTTATTAGCTGCAGTGCTTAAATTTGGGCGGAAAATACTATCTATTTATGAGGACATGGATAGAAGTCAAAACCATACATCGTTCAAAAACAAACATTACTATAGAAGATACTTAAACACAGTATTTTACATTTCAAACTGTACGTTTATAATGTACTTAAAGCGCGGAAACTACTATGTGCTCCCTGCAAATCATCTAACCTTATTAGTAAAGGTTATCGTAGCAATGTTGTAATCAGATCTTTATATATAGTTTAAAAATAGAGGCACAAATACTGACTCTGTCATCTGCAAATTAAAAAAAAACACATATTTGCATTATTTCCAACGGGATGTATAAGGACACATCCACGTTCATTTTGTTAAGTTCTATATAGAACTATCCTACTGCCTGTCAATGCTTTTATTGTTGGCATTGCACATGTTATGTCTTCTTTGCCTGTCAATGGCGTTCAAATACTACAGCCCTGTGATGATTTAGGTTTATTTAAGTCTTCGATGCATGAACTTTTATTATCAATTGTTTTTTGTTTTGAAGTAGCTTTCAATAGCAATTACTGCGAGAACTAATAATTCGTACTTTTTTTTAATGTGACCTGTACATACACTTTGTAATGCCTTTTTGTTATTCAATGGTTACGTAATTTGTGTGATATTTTGTCTATCTATTTGGTAAAGAGGGACGAACGATACCTGAGGGACAGCTTAACTCATAAATCGAAAATAAGCTGACATACTGTTACTAACTCAGCTATATGTATATATATATTGTTAAAAAATAAAACATATTGAGACAATTTCATTTGTAAACCAATTGTAATGTATTGTTTTCATTTCGTGTGGCATCTCTAATAGAAATTAATTAAATCGTATCAGTCTTGTCAAACTACGTCAGAGATGTTTAAAAAAAATGCAGAATTTGTTAAGCTGCAGTGCTAATTCGTAGAAGAAAAAATATGTGTATTCATCAAAAAAACTAATTGACAGTAAAGTCATATTTTGTTCAAAAATACATCGCAGAACATTGAATATTGACGTTCGAAACCCGATTAAAACCTCAAAGGGAAGGAGAACATAAACCAATGAAATATTTATATAACGAGGCAACGAAAAATTTAACAACATCCTTTGTTGGGAATTTCTCGCTACATTGAAGACCTGTTGGTGACCTTCTGCTGTTGTGTTTTTTCATTTGGTCGGGTTGTTGTCTCTTTGACACATTCCCCATTTTTATTCTCAATTTTATTTAAAACAACGTTAACTTTTCATTCTCAGAAAACATTATCGATAGCAGTGAATTTTAGGATGATCCTATGCTTTTAGAAGAAATCTCACTTCTTAATTCAATTCCTTATTACCCAAATGTTTTGCATGTATAATTTATATAAACTAGAAATAGATTACAAAAGCGTTCATGACAAAACAGACAGAAGAAGCAAATACAAATAACAATTAATACATATAAATAATTCCAAAAAACAAAATCATGTAACAAATAAATGTAATATCAACTTATGAAAACAGTCGTTTCTAAGCTTCTGCATCTATATCTTTTAAAGTTGCACAAGTCTTGTACATTAGTAGTGCTAAATAATTGTAAACGTTAATAAACAGATGGTTTAATAAATTGTTTTCAGAGACTTCAGCGGTAATGCAATTGAATATATACATCCCGAAGCTTTTCGTAACTTGACCTCCATGGAAAAACTGTAAGATTACATTTGTTTGATACGCATCTATAAAATTTTCAAATATTAACAAAAGTTCATTAATTTTCATAAAACTGATTATTTATATAGTGCTATTCACAGTGTCAAATATGTGTTAAATACTTTTCATATGTATTGTATCCATTTTCAATTGTATCGGAAAACAATACATTTTGACCTCTGAAATTTAATGCACTTGAATTTTAATTTACAGATCAGGCGCAGACCGTAATTAACATAAAATTACACACATAAAAATAAACGTCCTTTGTAAAAATCATCAGTGTGAAAAAATAGAAGTGCAATTTAATTTCGTGATATTTATCATTTATTGAATTTAACGAGGTCAACATGTTATATTTGGTTCTGTTCCGATTATTTTGCATAATGACGAATAAACTCACGACGTCTAATGATAAGTATAATTAAACAGATCAACGTATTACGTTATTATCAGGTTTCAGTCCTTAATTTATATATTACGTATGTAAATAATGTAAAATATAAAAAAGAAGATGACGTATGATTGCCAATGACATAACATTTCCCAATAGACCAAATGTCACAGAAATGAACAACTGTAGGTCTCCAAATGGCCTTAACGAGGAACAAAGGATTAAAAATCGTATTTTAATCCAAAAAATAATAGTGAGCAATTTAAAAAAAAAAACATACCGCAGAGCATATAATATTAACGCTTTTCATCTAATCAAAATGTCGAAGAGATTAGAAAATTTAACCAATGAAATATTCATACATGTATAACAAAGCAACGAAATATAAAACAGCATGTTTTAAATAAACATTTAATTATCAGATAAATATATCGATAGCATTGAATTAAAGCATAACAAAAACAAAAAATTAAACGACAGTTTTTGCAAATTCATAAATTAACATGTGGTATCAGAAGAACGAATATTCGAAACAAAAAAGTTGATTTAACATTTGTTAATTAAACACAAAATCTGCAGATCTGTTCAATAGTTATGAATTTAAATTAAAATTGGTTATTTTCAATCATTATTTTTTGTTTAAGGAGTTTTGCGTACAACAAAATACATGACATTGATGTTAAATTTTGTGAAAAGATGCCACTTTTACAAATCATGTAAGTAAATAATTAAAATGTTGCACTAAATCATTATAGAATGATTGTTCCAATAATATTATGCACTATATCGTTTATAAAAATGAATAAGTTGACAAATTGTTCTTCACGTATTTTGATAAAAACAAAAACAAGAAGACTAAATGACAAAAATTAAAAATGCAAATCTTAGATAGGAACAGATATTATGAAAAATGAGGTTCAATAAATAAACTAAAATCGATTAAACCATCTCTACAGATTTTTAAAGTTCAAATTAGTCGTTCTTGCTCTCGGGCGTCAATGGACTGGAAGTTCGTGACAAGTTAAGATATGTCAATGCATATAATTATAAAGTAGAAGAAATGGGTTATCCGCCTAATGAACATATTTGTGACATGATGGTCAACCACATCGTGAAGCGTGAAAAAATGACAAAATTTCCCTGCTTTTTTCAACAAGATAAAACCGTTCTACACGTCATTTAGTGTTCACAGAGTGATAGGGTTGGCGCCATAAAACCAGGTTTGATTCACCATTTTCTACATTTGAAAATGCATGTACCAAGTCAGGAATATGACAGTTCTTGTTGATTTTGCCATCTGATTATGGACTTTCCGATTAGATTTTCCTCTAAGTTCAGTATTTTTGTGATTTCACTTTTTACATAATAACGCCAACGAAGTGACTGATAAATCAACGGAGGCTTTGTTGTAAAAAAAAAAGACAGACACATTGAAAGATATGATATTGATAAACATAAGTATATTTAATAAAGACATTTTAGCGAAGATTGACTTGACGATATCATATCGATTTTTGTTGTTGTTGAAATATTTTCTTTCTTATGGACATTATCACCAGCTACATCAACAGCAATTTGATAGAAGAAATCCCGAATGAAACCTTTGCAGACTGTCACCAGTTAATCACACTGTAAGTATATTACATAAAAAACGATACAAAATAATATAATTTTTATGTATACTTTCAGATGTTTAAGTCATCCCTTTGGAGAGAATACTAGTGAAAAACTAAAAAAACCGAACTTTAAACAAAATTCAAAACAAGTTCCCTTAAAAAATTTAGAGACGTCAATCATCAATGTAAAACAACTATCGTATCTATATGGTACATACATTTCCTCAAGTCGACTTGGAAATGTTAGTTTATTCAAATTGTGTAGCTAGCTTAACCTCTCCCTTGTTTAAAAATATATTTTAATAATTGGCATGACGACAATGAAACAAATAAAGTAGCAAAAATCAATGATAAGAATTATAAGACATAAGACCGTAGCACAGTTACACTGACTGGTCTATAAATACCGAAGCACGTCGGAACGATGTTACAAACAAGGGCAAAACTTTAACGGTGTTAATCTTATACAGACAGTAATAAACACTATTATATGTTTAACCGCAAAAAAGAGAATTCGTCACAAGCTACAATCCATAATTCAGGTGCACCGTATATAGAATTAAGAATGTATAATTGGGAATATATCAAAGAGTCGACAACCTGACCAGAGAGAAGCAAAGAGCCGAAGACCACCATTAGGTCTTCATCACAGCAAATTTAACAAGTTCTTTGCTGTCACTTTAAGATATATTGGTAATAGCAGGTCACCTAATAAACGACACTTTAATAAAGTGATTCATAACTTTTATTTATTACGGATTTACTGGATTTACTCATTAGGAACATAATTTCGCGTTTCTATATCGTTTGATGCATGTAAAGTCGTCTCATCTGTATTTTTCCCCGATTGTGACTTGTTTGGGAATAGTTTATCATTGTTATATTATTGTTCGTTTCTCTGTATGTTGCATTTTAACGTTGAGTCGTTTGTGTTTTCTCTTATTTTTGAGATATTGAGATAAGACGTGGCACGGTACTTGTCTATCCCAAATTCATGTATTTGGTTTTCATGTTATATTTGTTATTCTCGTGGTGTTTTGTCTGATGATTGGTCAGTTTCTGTGTGTGTTGAGTTTCGGTGTTGTGTCGTTGTTCTCCTCTTATATATTAAAGCGTTTCGCTCGGTTTTGGTTTGTTACCCCGATTTTGTTTTTTGTCCATGTATTTATGAGTTTTGAACAGCGGTATACTACTGTTGCCTTTATTTATCACATCATGTATAAGAATATCGATCGATCGGTACCATATTGACGATCCTGTATGTTCGGTTTTACCCTATTCGTATTTATTTTTGTCGTCTTAACTGAATTTTGTAATTTAAAGATCACTAAAATAATCTTGCTTTATCATCTCAGGTCATTGGGTGACATTTTGTTAGTAAATTCTAGAATATATCAATTCGTTACTAAAGGGGCAGAGTGTGAGGGCTTCTAAAGGCTTAATAAAAAAGGGCCTCCGACGAAAACTAATTATATTTTTTTTCTTTCTTAAATAAGGTTTATTCATAACAACAAATTGAAAAGTATAGCAAAAATGGATTTTAGCAGTTTAAGACAACTAAAAACACTGTAAGTATAGTTTAATTTGAATTTTATTTTTTTTAAATTTAAGTCAAGTCAGAAACAGACTTATTTTGGTTAAAATGTATCTCTTTACAAATCAATTATCTGGTTAGAATAGATAAAAAAAACATAACCAATTATCGCGCTAGGTTGAATACCAACCCAATTTTTAGTACAGCTACTATGCGTTTCATTTAAGAAATTAATCGCTTAGCTACCAACATTCTTCAAGAATCCTTGTAAAATATATATATAAATCTAAACAGTTGTCAAAATGAAATGAAGATTATCAAAACAAAAACATTTTCCCCTTATGAAAATTAGATAACGAACCATAACACATTTATTTCAATGTTGCATTGAATTGAGCAATGAGGGAACAGAGAAAACTAAGATTGTCTTTAGGAAATCAAAGTAGCGCATACATCTAACAGAAACAATGAAGTATATTTTACCTAAAACTTACAAAACAAATTGAAAACAACACGTTTAATAATAACAATGCTTCCGAAACGTTTTTCTGAATTTACCCTAAATCAGGTACGCTCAAAGTCAAACATTTGGAATCCGAGAATGTACAGAAGTTGGAGAGCTATATTACAACTCTACCTAAAATTGATAGCCAAATGCATCTTAAAGTCAACTTTTTCTGAGGGAATTAAGACCTTAGTTTCTGAATAATTTCACAATTTATAAATGGATAGTTTTAGAAAATTGTGAAATCATGTCAGTACCGAAGTAAAGCCCAACAGTTAAAATCCGAAGATGTTTAAGAATCGAAACCGTTGAAAAGCTAAATGACAAAAATACCCAAAATTGACAGCTAAATTCATCTAAAGTCAACTTTGCACGAGGGAGTTTAGACTTTAGTATCTTTATATTTCAAAATCGATAAACGGACAATTTTTAGAAAAGATTTTTAAATCATGTCAGTACCGAAATACAAACTACGAGGCTGATGAAACCATCGGGGACTGATAGTCCACCAGCAGAGGGATCGACCCAGTGATGTAAACAATTGAAAACAACACGTTGAATAATTGCAATGCGTCCGAAGCGCTTTTCTGGATTTGCCTCCATGCGCAATAATTTATCTCTCATCTTAAAAAATGCATCGATATTTTTTTTGTTCAGAGACATAAGCAATAATGCCTTTGAATATATATATATATATATATACAACTCGTCTAAACATCAACCCAACAATGTTAGATCTGTAAATTTGCTTTCGCAAATTTTTGGTTCTTCCCTCGCCGGGATTCGAACCCATGCTACTGTGATATCGTGACACCAAATCGCCTGCACTGCAGCCGTCCCGCTAGACCACACGACCACCTGGGCTCTCAAAAAAAGAGCTTTCGGTGGGCATGTGTTACCTTTCCACGTCAGTTTTAATCTAGCGACGTACTACAGTACATGATATATAAGGCATGAAGATGTTATTGTTACAGATCAGCTAAATTATCTATAGTAAAGGATCCTACAAATTAATGTAAGATACAGTCACAGAAAATAATTATATTCATAAGTACGTCTGAGTCAGTGACAACCCTACAACAGATGTATCCATCGGATCGCCATCAATGATGGTGATACATGGCTGTGTACATAATGTATATACAACTCGTCTAAACATCAACCCAACAATGTTAGATCTGTAAATTTGCTTTCGCAAATTTTTGGTTCTTCCCTCGCCGGGATTCGAACCCATGCTACTGTGATATCGTGACACCAAATCGCCTGCACTGCAGCCGTCCCGCTAGACCCAACGACCACCTGGGCTCTCAAAAAAAGAGCTTTCGGTGGGCATGTGTTACCTTTCCACGTCAGTTTTAATCTAGCGACGTACTACAGTACATGATATATAAGGCATGAAGATGTTATTGTTACAGATCAGCTAAATTATCTATAGTAAAGGATCCTACAAATTAATGTAAGATACAGTCACAGAAAATAATTATATTCATAAGTACGTCTGAGTCAGTGACAACCCTACAACAGATGTATCCATCAGATCGCCATCAATGATGGTGATACATGGCTGTGTACATAATGTATATACAACTCGTCTAAACATCAACCCAACAATGTTAGATCTGTAAATTTGCTTTCGCAAATTTTTGGTTCTTCCCTCGCCGGGATTCGAACCCATGCTACTGTGATATATATATATATATAAGTACGTCTGAGTCAGTGACAACCCTACAACAGATGTATCCATCGGATCCCCATCAATGATGGTGATACATGGCTGTGTACATAATGTATATACAACTCGTCTAAACATCAACCCAACAATGTTAGATCTGTAAATTTGCTTTCGCAATATATATATATATATATATATATATACAACTCGTCTAAATATCAACCTAACAATGTTAGATCTGTAAATTTTCTTTTGCAAATTTTTTGTTCTTCCCTCGCCGAGATTCGAATCCATACTACTGTGATATCGTGACACCAAATCGCCTGCACTGCAACCGTCTCGCTAGACCACACGACCACCTGGGCTTTCCTCCCTTTCCTCGTCAGTTCTAATCTAGCGGCGTACTACAGTACATGATATATAAGACATAGAGATGTTAATGTTACAAATCAGCTCAATTATCTATAGTTAAGGATCCTACAAATCAATGTAAGATACAGTCACAGAAAATAATTATATTTATAAGTACGTCTGAGTCAGTGACAACTCTACAACAGATTTAGTTTTTTTTGTAAAAGTATTTATAAAAGTATTAATAAAATAATTATTTTTATAAGTACGTCTGAGTCAGTGACAACTCTACAACAGATTTAGAGTTGTCACTGACTCAGACGTATATATATATCCGATGGATACATCTGTTGTAGAGTTGTCACTGACTCAAACGTACTTATAAATATAATTATTTTCTGTGCCTGTATCTTACATTAATTTGTAGGATCCTTTACTATAGATAATTTAGCTGATCTGTAACAATAACATCTTCATGCCTTATATATCATGTACTGCAGTACGTCGCTAGATTAAAACTGACGTTGAAAGGTAACACACGGCCAGCGAAAGCTCTATTATTGTAAAGCCCAGGTGGTCGTGTGGTCTAGCGGGACTGCTGCAATGCAGGCGATTTGGTGTCACGATATCACAGTAGCATGGGTTCGAATCCCGGCAAGGGAAGAACCAAAAATTTGCGAAAGCAAATTTACAGATCTCACATTTTTGGGTTGATGTTTAGACGAGTTGTATATATATATATTTATATACAACTCGTCTAAACATCAACCCAACAATGTTAGATATATATAAAATGACTGAATAAATAGTCAACGATCAATCTTACAGGGCGATGGATCATGTAATATGATTCTGTACACTACAAAATATAATATATAACAAGTCAAAAAGGGTACAACATCACCATTAAATAACTATAAAGATAAACAAATATTAGATATTTCGGATAACAGATATCCTTCTTCAATAATAGCACGATGTCAAATGAATCATGTCAATATATTCAAACTGAGATACTTTTTCTAAATCTTGAATTTATACAATTTAAGCGAACACAACAGACGCTGATACAATTTTAAAATTTCCAAACACGGCGCAAAGATTACAAAGATATGCCAAATGAAAATAGTTATTTTCGTTGTGAACTGGGACAACTCTAGACTTCCAAAGGTTGTGACAGTTGAGATGTTATAACTGCATTGAGGGCAGTCCTCAAACAAAAAGATCAAAAATGTCCTAACCGATCCAGGAGTGTATAAATTAGACAACGGTAGGGCAATTACAACAGAGCCAGAGCAGCCATTTAACAAACGCATGAATGGTCATCGAAGTGACTACACTTGCAAGCCCGACCTACCCGTAAGTCGTCATACCTGGACACACACAAGCTGATCTCAAAAAGCTTACCATCACAATTATAGACCACAACGAGGGTTGGTCGAAGGTCGACAGAGTCGCTCGGGAAAGATTTTGGATAAGAAAGTTACGGACAGTTTCCCAAGAGGGCATAAATGAAAAAAACATAGAACGAGTCCTTCATTTTCCTGTGGCCACCTGTTTCAAACAACGCCGGATTAAGTACTTGCTTTATAGTTCGAAATTATTTTTAAAATAACAGTTTAAATTAAAGGTTTCCATTGATTCTTGATGATGTACTAGTACGTTGACACGTTTAATTTTTTTACCTCATTATATAAAACTTATTCTTTCAATCATTATTAGACTGCTATTCGTTCGGGAGGCTTAAATATGTAGTTTCTGTTGTAATTGCCCTACCGTTGTCTAATTTATACCATCCTGGATCGGTTAGGACATAACTGTCCGTAACTTTCTTATCCAAAATCTTTCCCGAGCGACTCTGTCGACCTTCGACCAACCCTCGCTGTGGTCTATAATTGTGATGGTAAGCTTTTTGAGATCAGCTTGTGTGTGTCCAGGTATGACGACTTACGGGTAGGTCGGGCTTGCAAGTGTAGTCACTTCGATGACCATTCATGCGTTTGTTAAATGGCTGCTCTGGCTCTGTTGTAATTGCCCTACCGTTGTCTAATTTATACACTCCTGGATCGGTTAGGACATTTTTGATCTTTTTGTTTGAGGACTGCCCTCAATGCAGTTATAACATCTCAACTGTCACAACCTTTGGAAGTCTAGAGTTGTCCCAGTTCACAACGAAAATAACTATTTTCATTTGGCATATCTATGTAATCTTTGCGCCGTGTTTGGAAATTTTAAAATTGTATCAGCGTCTGTGGTGTTCGCTTAAATTGTATAAATTCAAGATTTAGAAAAAGTATCTCAGTTTGAATATATTGACATGATTCATTTGACATCATGCTATTATTGAAGAGGGATATCTGTTATCCGAAATATCTAATATTTGTTTATTTTATAGTTATTTAATGGTAATGTTGTACCCTTTTTGACTTGTTATATATATATATATTGGTTCTTCCCTTGCCTATGCTACTGTGATATCGTGACACCAAATCGCCTGCACTGCAGCCGTCCCGCTAGACCACATGACCACCTGGGCTCTCTCTCTCTATATATATATGTATATATATACAACTCGTCTAAACATCAACCCAACAATGTTAGATCTGTAAATTTGCTTTCGCAAATTTTTGGTTCTTCCCTCGCCGGGATTCGAACCCATGCTACTGTGATATCGTGACACCAAATCGCCTGCACTGCAGCCGTCCCGCTAGACCACACGACCACCTGGGCTTACAAAAAAAAGAGCTTTCGCTGGCCATGTGTTACCTTTCCACGTCAGTTTTAATCTAGCGGCGTACTACAGTACATGATATATAAGGCATGAAGATGTAATTGTTACAGATCAGCTAAATTATCTATAGTAAAGGATCCTACAAATTAATGTAAGATACAGTCACAGAAAATAATTATATTCATAAGAACGTCTGAGTCAGTGACAACCCTACAACAGATGTATCCATCGGATCGCCATCAATGATGGTGATACATGGCTGTGTACATAATGTATATACAGCTCGTCTAAACATCAACCCAACAATGTTAGATCTGTAAATTTGCTTTCGCAAATTTTTGGTTCTTCCCTCGCCGGGATTCGAACCCATGCTACTGTGCAGTTCAGGCGATTTGGTGTCACGATATCACAGATCCATTTTGTTACATCTTGTGATCAATTTTATTTGGCAATCGTCAATGACAGTCAACAGGGTTAAGAACATCAGTTGTTCGACCTGTTAGTCAAATGCGTTTTGTTTAAATAGACTTTTTCACTTTTTTGGTCTTTTGGAAAATGTTGTTTGTGCTGTATATATATATATATATATATATATATATACGTCTGAGTCAGTGACAACTCTACAACGAGTCAGTGGCAACTCTAAATCTGTTGTAGAGTTGTCACTTACTCAGACGTACTGAGAAATATAATTATTTTATAAATACTTTTACAAAGAAACTTTTATAAAATAAAAAAAAAGATTACTAATAAATCCAACATTTCTGGTATGAATAGTTTTAATTCACTAGTACTTTCATGTTTAAATAACAATCTTCAAGTGAAACTATACATGATTAACGTAACTATGTGACCGTTACATAGTTATATATATATACATCCCGAAGCTTTTCTTAACTTGGCATCACTGGAAAATCTATAGGACTGTATTAGTTTCATTCACATATATATTTGTTTTACAAAAATAAACCATCTTGAGACAAATATTGCATCCAAAAAAATGTATCGTATTGAGTTCGTATAATAGAAAACGAGTTAAAACGTATCAGTCTTGTCAGACTAAGCTAGATATTTTATCATCAACATTTTACAGAAATGTTTAGCTTCATTGCTTAATTTTAGAATAAAAATGGTATTTTGAACAGATATATAATGAGGGGTATTTGCGAAAAACACCAGTCGATAGTATGTTAAATTTCGCAAGCCGTAAGGCAGATACCCCTCAAAAACATGCTATATCTATTTAATTACACCGAATGTTAAGGTTTAAAAAAGTGTTTATGATCGTGACGTAACAAGCGTCCAGTCGGATAGAGCATTTGATGGCAAATACCACGACAGAGAGGGTAAAAAAAACATATCTTTTTTTGCATATACCCCTGCAGAATTAAATAATGAACGATATTCATTGATTACAATTAAGTGGTGAATAATACACTGGTTTCCAACCAATCAAAACTCAAGATTCTTACATAAGGTGTTATTATTATTCAAAAAAAAAAATAGGGATCAAATGATGAAAAAAACATACCGCAGATCATTAATCATTGATGCTTTTAACCCAAATAAAATTTCGAAGAGATGGGAAATATAAACCAATACAAAATTCATATTACAAGGCAATGAAATATATCACAGCATGTTTAAAATAAAGTTCAGTTATTAGATATTTTTATCGATAGTATTGAATTAAAGCATGATCCTATACTTTTTTAATAGTGCTGTCGTCTTAAAACTACTTAGTATATCATTTGTTTTTTCAGATACCTCAGAAGTAATTCAATTGAATTTATACATCCCGAAGCTTTTCATAACTTGATATCCCTGGAAAATCTGTAAGATTACATTCGTGTGATACGCATAGACATATTTTTATGTAAATAAATAGTGTAATTCGAAATGTCAAATGCGTTATACTGCCTTTTACATGTTTTGTGTTCATTTTGTTAAATATCATGGAAAAAATTACATGTGCACCAGAAATTTCCTGCACTCATTTATGGAATTTTACGAGGTCAAAGCGTTATATTTTGGGTCTCTTCAGATGATATTACCTGTCGACGTCAGAGATTCAGTACAATCTAAAAGATCCATCTATAACGAAAGGACCAAGTGTTATTCCTTAATTCATATATTACTAAAAAAAATATGTAACAAATATGAATATAAAAAGAATATGTACTAAAGTTGCTAATGAGGCAACTCTTCACAAGAAAATAAATGACACAAAACTTAACTATTATAAAATGCCCTGAACTGACAAATGAAAAACAATTCAAACGTAAAAACTAACGGTCTTATATATGTACAAAAAATGACCGAAAAATATGTTATTCAGCAATAAACGACAACAACCGAACGTGATATTGACTCGATGTTACTGTTTTTATTGACATGGAGTAATCATAATTTTTAAACAGTACTAAAATACAAAACAGATATTTTAATAACGATATAACGACATTAATACTAGCATTATTTAAATCAACGTACATTTCTCAAATGACTTTACCAAAAGTATTGGATTAATGTATACTTTGATTATTTCTATTCTTTGATTATTTCTCTCTCATCTTTTTATTTTTGTAGAGACCTTAGCTACAATGATCTTGAATTTATACACCCCGGAGCTTTTCGTAACTTGACCTCACTGTCAAATCTGTAAGTCTGAATTCGTTTCATACACGAAAATAAATCATCTTAAGACAAATTTTTATGCCAAAAAAATGCTGTGCATTGTGTTCATTTTTTGTAGCATATAATAGAGAAAATAAAGTTAAAACGTATCATTCTTTTCAGACTTACCTTAAGACTTTTTTCAACGAATTTTGCAGGATTGTTTTAACAAATCAATAGGAAACAAAACCATGAATTTATCAAAACCATATTGCTGACCATAACATATTGATGCTTTAAAGAGATTGGGAATATGAATAAATGAAATATGTATTAAACGAAACAACAAAAAAATACTTGTATGCTTTGAATTAACGTTAAATTCTAATTAATTTTATCGATAGATTGAATTTAAGCATGATCCTATGCTTTTACAATAGTTCTCTCGTCTTATTAATACTTGAATTATTATTTTTTTTCAGAGACCTCAGTAGTAATGCAATTGAATTTATACATGCCGATGCTTTTCATAACTTGACATCCCTGGAAAGACTGTAAGATTGTTTTTGTGTGATACGCGTTAACAGAATTTTCAAAATCTCTCCACATACATACACTCCGTATAAATGTTCATGTAAATAGAATTGCAACTCGCAGTGTACAATGTGTTAGTACCTTTCACATCAATAGTGTCCATTTTGTGGCATATGATATACAATTTTACGTGAAATTAAATGCACACGATATTAAAGTAAAAGATCAAACAGGGATCATTATAAACATTGAATTACACCTAAAAAAAAATAAATGTCCGTTGTCAACAAATATAGGTGCATATTTTCTGCAGTTATATAATGTAAAATATTAGGTAAACGTGAGCCTTGATTTGTTTAGTTTCGTAATATTTGTCGTATTTGGCACAACTTTTAGGAATTTTTGGGTCCTCAATGCTCTTCAACTTTGTATTTGTTTGGCATTTTAACTGTTTTGATCTGAGCGTCACTGATGAGTCTTATGTAGACGAAACGCGCGTCTGGCGTATTAAATTATAATCCTGGTACCTTTGATAACTATTTACACCACTGGGTCGATGCCACTGCTGGTGGACGTTTCGTCCCCGAGGGTATCACCAGCCCAGTAGTCAGCACTTCGGTGTTGACATGAATATCAATTATATGGTCATTTCTATAAACTTTCTGTTTACAAAACTTTTAATTTTTCGAAAAACTAAGGATTTTCTTACGCCCAGGAGTAGATCAATGCGCTTCAACTTTGTATTTGTTTGGCATTTTAACTGTTTTGATCTGAGCGTCACTGATGAGTCTTATGTAGACGAAACGCGCGTCTGGCGTATTAAATTATAATCCTGGTACCTTTGATAACTATTATGGACTTTTGATGAGGTCTATACGTTATATATGGGCCTGTTCGAATGACATTCACTGAGGACGAAGACAGAGGTTCATGATCAGTGTGACATAACATGTTCAATATATGATAAAGTGTAAGTCCTCAATTTATACTTTTTATATGTTACTTATGTTAATAGTGTGAATATAAAAAGAAGAAGTTGTATGATTGCCAGTAAAACAACTCTTCACAAGTGACCAAATGAGACAGAAATTAATAATGTGAGGTCTCCAAATGGTTTCAACGACGAGCAAAGCCCCTTTCCGCATATTTAGCTATAATATGCCCTGCAGTGACAAATGTAAAACAATTCAAACGCGAAAACTAACGGCATAATGTACAAAAATTATTGTTACTCAGCAACAAACGACAACCATCGAATTAGTCTGAATTTGATATTAACACAATGTTACTGTTTTAGTAACATGGAATCATTATCATTGTTATAAATAGTAATGTCTAGTCATTTTTTTAACACAGTGCGCAAATACACAACATATATCTGTGAATCAAATATCCAAATAAACCATTGATAAACATTAAACATTAAAGCATATGTACTTGATTATATTTGTTGAATATAGTTGTGCTTAAATCATAATTGGAAAAATTCTCCACTTTCTTTTATTTTAGTCCTCCAATTTATCATTTTCTTTTACATCTGGGGTCTGTTTATCAATTAAGTATATCTATTAGGACGTGTCCTAAGCCAAACCTAGGACATATCTGACTTCAAAGTAGGTTCATTAACATATCTTAGATTACTCCTTAGAAATGTCCTAACTTAAGGATGCCATTTTAGGTGTCTTAAGATGATCTTATGATGAATCTAACTTTATGATATATTCAGAATAGTTATCATATAAACGAATATGGCGTGTGTTAGTAGTTTAGTTGCAGTATCGAATGCATATCGAGCCTTAAGCGCCATCGCAACATTAACAAAATTTATCACAGAGCAAAGAACACTAAGTTGTATCGTAAACTTCATCCAGGAGAGTCTGTAGTTTAGCATTTGTTAAATGAATTTTCGGCCCTTGCTCATATTCACACGTTATTTTTCAGTAATAAAAAAGTTGTAGTACTCTGTATTTTTATTTAAGATGCATAAGATTTGCATTTGTACGTTTAAGTACGATATTGTGAATCTTTGTACACACCTCATTCAAAACTTTTGTGTTGTTTTTTTTCGATTACAAATTTAACTATTACTACAAAATATACAATTAGTTGTTCAATTCTTAGATAAAATGTAGTAATACGTTTTGTCTTAATCTTTGTTTAACAGAGTTTGAATGCACAATGATAGTATAAAAACATATTAAAAAACCTTTTATCTGAAACTGATATCATGTTGTAATCAACTATTATAAAATTATAACAACATGTCTTGGTTACATTTGATACAAAAAATTCATAATATTATTTTTGTTCATTTCAGTTAAAGTAGGTCTTTAGTCAATTTTACACCGACATCGGTAAACACATCCTGGCAAAGATAACCAGTCCTAAAGCTATGATGTGAATGCTAAAATATGTCTCAAGTCGGTCCTAATTTTTATTATTTTTAAATTTATATGTCTGTCCTAAGAATTTCTTAGGTCAGTTTTATTAAATAACATCTTGTTTGTTTTGAACTAATATGTTATTAACTATTGATTGATAATTATTCATTTTGAAACAAACGAATATAATTTTTATTTTCAAAGTGATCTTGGTTCCAACAAAATTCATAATATTGATGAAAATACTTTGAAACATCTTCCAAACCTTCGATATTTGTGAGTACTGTTTTTTATTTTATTTTAAGTCATTTTGTATAATCCCTCGCCAGGTAAGACTCAAAACTGAGACGGGATTTATTGAAAAATGGTGCATATACAAAAAATAAACCTACATCGAATAGAAAGAATAGCGCAAATGCAAATAAGGCAGAATAATACAAGAACAAATCAAATGTAAACATGGTCACTCAGGAGTGTTCAATTATTATTTGTTCAAGCTAACTATATATAAATATATTTATATATAACGCTAATGGAATTATCTTGTATCAATGGGTTTGGTTGGATAACAGTGAGCGAAAAGTTCTCTATCTCCTTGTCTGTAACTAAGACAGCTGAAGTTTTGAATTGAGAAATGTAGTGACATGTATTTTCTACAATGATAAGCAAAAAACTCATTTGTTGAACCTAAATATCTTCTTTTTTCATACGTTATTACATTCTGAAGCAGCAAAGAAACAAGAAAACGCCCGGTGTTTACTTTTGTCGGCGGAAGCATATATATGACGTCACCTAGTTTAGGGGCAAAAGAACATAACATCTTTGAGCTTTTTCTCAAAGGAAAATTTTACACTGAATTAATGATCAAAATTAAATTATCAACTTCTTTTGCATCATTATAGAGATAACTGTAATTTTTAAGCTTTGCGGATGTCCAACGATAGCTTTTTGGTCGCAAATACCCGTTCAACTGTCTCCGCTACGCGTCGCCAGGTCAACTAAATTAAAACTTCCGATAGACGGTAAAACTTCCGATAGCCGTCTGCAAAGATACAATACAGTTATCTCTTATATGTTTAAAAATCTGTACCACTTAAAAGTGCGCAAATCCAGATATTATCACCTTTGCAGTTGGAATTTCATATTATTGACTAAATATTATATTATCATGTCAACGAACAATCTAAGTAAGAATTGTTATCAAATAAAGTCATTATCGAAACTATCTATGCATTGAAAAGTGATATCATGATAAGCAAAATTTCAGCATTGGTACACATGCTCACAGAGATTATGTTAATATCAAACAGAAGCATTATGGTCGGATGAAGTCTTCCGCTTTAATTGAGAAGCATATTATTTAATTATTGGTCCATTTGTCTTTGCGGTCTAAAGCCATCTTTTGTGAATCAATACCCGTTTTAGAAATAAAATGTATCAATTCATTTAACACTTAGATCTGTCAAATATTTTTCTTTTTCAGATACATGGAAAACAATAATATATCTAGCATCAGTTTAATTCCATTTCAAGAAATGCCAAATTTATATTATCTGTAAGTACAAAAAAAGATATATGGAGCATTAGAATCACATGTGTGTTACTAACATAGCACTGTTTTTTTCCTTTGCAATGCTAAGATACTGATGATAGCGTGAACATTATGAGTTTTTTTCCTTTATATATAATACACTTTTTAAGGTTTTTCTTATCTACACCGAGGAGTGTAAGGATTTATCAAATGAAAGACCGACCGATTGAAGGTCTTTCTTTGAACAATCCAGACACTTCGAGACGTGTTATACGACAAGAAAAACTTAAAATATGCATTATTTGACATATACACCTTCAACAAAATATCATCTTTTACAAAGATTTGCCAAATTTAGTATCCTTTTTTACCGACCACACTAAAGTTGGATTTTCCTTACTGATGCGTATTGGTTTTAATACGCCCTTCGGGTCATTTAGAATGTGAAATAAAATTTACTAATTAATTTAGATATAAACCTTTTAAAAAATATTATCTATACACAATAAAAATACTACTCTAACTGCATAAAGAAAGAAACTGATTTGTTACCATCTGATAACGGTGTGTGACAAATGCAAGACATATTTTAAGTAATATGTTGTACCAACTTAGTTAATGGAAAAGGGAGGTATGTTTTTTTCTATTCGTAATGACATTTCTTTCGCAGAATTTTTAAAACAATTTTGATCGAATCGAATGAAATATACAGAAAGGTTGTGTCACAGGATTCTTGATCGGAATAAAAGGATTTGTCAAGTTTTAAGATGTTTATTCAAACGACATGAATAAATATACCATTGTTATGGAAGACATGTTTATCTCCTCTTTAGAAACTTAACCAGATCAATATAATAAGAAGATATTCTGTTCCTGTTAGAAATACAAATATAACCTTTATAAGTCTAATGAACTAACTATATTTGCATTGCATTCATAAATAATAAGTACAATGTTCAGTATACATTGCCTTAGACCTTTTATAGTAATAGAATAACTGTATAAATACATGTATCATTAATATATATATGATATATTATTACTTTAAGTTCATGAAAATACTTCTTTAAAAAAATATCTATCGTTCATGCACAATCATTCTGACAGATTCAAACTAAGAGAATATTGTGCAAATATTTAAGACTTAGAAATATTAGTAACTGACCTGTTTAATTTGGAATAAGTGTCCAGAATATTAAACTATATAACTATTTTAAATATGGCTGATATATGTGTCCAGCTTTCTCTCAAGGTATATCAAAGAAAGTGGGAAAACTATGAACTCAATGCATGTGACCAATAACAGACAAGATAATATGACACATGACTGACTGACTAATGAACCAGAAAAATAGAGTTGAACTGTACTTAGAAGATAAGGAGAATAGAACTATTGATTAATCCTAAATAAACATATAATAACACTACTTGTTAAAATTAATTAACATCCTCCGCACACCTAAAATGACGTCCAATTCATTTCAGAGTATACAACATAATATCTATCAGAAATAAAAATGAAATAGTATTATATCTCAAGCTGCACTGTTCTGATACTGCAATCACTAACAAATACAGTAGGAATCAATCAGAATAATCCACTGAAATATTAGCAAACATATCATTTAAAAATTTCAATAGTTAAGCTTAAATAAATAAACATCAGTGGTCTGTCAAAATGGCTCATAAAGCCTTCCATGCTTCTAGCTCTATCTCTGAAAATAAACCTCTATCAATACAGATAGATATGTAATCTGCCTTCTGTATCCGCTCAGCTGGTATCACTACAGGTGTATCAGTATGCGGAACTGCAGACTTCGTAACAAAATCACCAGACTGTACCCTCTTAGGTTGTGTCCTCTATCGACCTGATCGACGAGGTAAAACTGGATGTGTATCATCTTCATCATAAGCTGGATCAAGCGTCTCTGGTTCTAAAGGCCCTTCCTGCTCTTTATCTTCATGTGAGGAATCTAGTTCCTGTACATCTATATCTATATCATTGGTGTCCCCATCTGACTCTCTAGAGCTACTTCAACTTCTTTTTCGTGTCCATCAAAACTCTCTGGCTCATCGTTATCAACCCTCGATGAAGTGCTGTCAACCATTGGTCGTTGATGTACAAATATCTCATAATCATCATCATTATCGATATCTGTTTCCACCATGGTACAGTCTGTGTTCGAGTTGATATTCTTTTGCATTCTTGTTCTCGGTCTAGGAACTGGTCTAGGTAATGGTCCAGTCGTTGGTGGTGGACTTGGAAAAAGATCACACAGGCATTAAAAGATTCCTATGTATTATTCACTTACGCCTTATTGCCACTATCTTTCTGTACGACGTAAACTGGTATATCTTTGTTCGGTTGTTCTAGTATAAGGTAAATATCGTTCTCCAATTTATCGCTCAGCTTATGTTTATCATCAAACGCAACATTCTTAACTAGTACGTTATTGCCTTTTTCTACGACTGCTCCTCTTACTTTCAAATAATAATGTTCTTTCTGTTTCTCATGTGCCTTTTTTGATGATTCTGAAGCAAGCTTATATGCATCTACTAATCTGTTCTTCAATTCTTGGATTTATTTGGTGTGTGGTTGTCTATCTTTTTCCATTTTTTTTTTAAATGTATGCTCAATGGGAAGCTTTGGTTGTCGGCCAAACATCAGAAAGTACGCCGATTGTTATGTTGCTTCGTGTGGAGTGCAGTTGTTCGCATGAACTAACGGCGCTACCTAGGCTTTCCAGTTGGACTTATTGTTTTGCTGTAAAGTTCCAAGAATTGACAGTAATGTTCTGTTAAATCTATCATGCATGCCGTTGCCCATCGGATGGTATGGTGTATTTCTTGACTGCTTTATTCCTGTTAAACGGCAAACTTCCTGAATAATGTTACTTTCAAAGGATGGACCCTGATCTTAGTGAAGTATGTTAGGTAAACTGTATAACACGATGAAGTTGTTGAGCAATGCCTCTGCAGTTGTCTGTGTAGTCTGGTTCCGTGTTGGTGTAGCCTGTGCATAACATGTTAAGTGGTTTGTGATAACCAAGATGTCTTGAATTCCTTACTTTGATGGTCCTAGAGTAAGAGGACAATGCATATGAGGTCCATTGGATGAGTTGTTTTGATGTTGACTCATGGTCTCCATGGATCTTTCTTTCTCTTTATACATCTTTCGCATCGTTGAATCCATTCTTCAATATCTTTATTCATCGCAGGCCAGTAAAAGCGTTCACTTATACGACTGGTGGTTCTATCTTTGACTAGATTTTCGTCATAATTGCTTCTAATGCTTATTTGATGTGTGAAGACGGTAGTATGAGTTGACGATGTATCGTGTCGTCGATTGTAATCTCTCTGTAAAGTATATTATCTATAAGTCTGAGATGTTTGAACTGTTTATTCAGTGGACTTGGTGTTATCTTTCCTTTTGCTGGTTTCTACCAAGATTTCAACTGTTATCCATGTGTAAAGTAGTGGATCTATAGCTTGGACTTTTGACCAGTTGGTTTCAGTTGAAACATCTATGTGCATATTCAAATTACTAATATCGATGGAATCTGATAATATGGCATATGGGCAATCAATGTTGTATATATGCATCCACATATTGCTTTAATGGTCTATACGATGACCTAAAGTTGTTAATGTTTGTGTCATTTTGGTCTTTTGTGAATAGTTGTCTCATTGGCAATCATACCACATCTTCTCTTTTTTTTTATATCTTTGCTGATAGTTATCAACCTGGAAAGTTCATCTGCATCTGCATTTATTTTTCCTAGACGATAGATGATGTCAAAATCGAAAGCGGTTAGTGCAGCGAGCCAACGGTGTCCAGTAGCATCTCGTTTTGTGCAGACCTGAGTACTAATGTGAGTGGGTTGTTGTTTGTGCTTACATTATACTTGTGGTCATAGAAGTAGTCATGGAACTTGTCGGTTATGGACCACTTTAGCGCAAGAAATTCAATCGTATGTGCTGGAAAGTTTTATTCCGCTATTGTTAAACCTCTGCTAGAGTATGCGATTACACTTTGATTTCTGTCTTGCTCTTGATATAGTACGGCACCAAGTCCTTTTCCACTGACATCGGTGTGTAGTTAAAATGGTTTGGAGTAATCGACATATCCAAGTATAGGTGCTGATGATAAAAGTTGCTTAAATGTTGTGAATGGTGTTTCATACTTTTCAGTCCACTGACATGCTTCTTTTTGTTTCTTAGTCTTTCTCTTCCCTTTCTATACATTTGAAGTTGGCATGATGGATGTAAGTGGCTTTGCTATCTGACTGAAGTTACTCATGAACTTGCGGTAGTATCCTATGAATCCGATGAATATACGTCCTTCTTCAGGTGACTTAAGAGTAGGCCAGTTCATAACTTTCTCAATTTTCTCTGGGTCTGTCACTACTCCCTCCTCAGATAAAATATGTCCTACAAATTTGATATTTGGCTTGAAGAAAGAACTTTTTCGAAAACCATCTCAAGTCGCTCTAGGTGTTCCTCGTATGTTTTAGCAAATATGATGACATATCTTTCTGTTTCGGCAAAGTATGGGCAATGGTTGTCATTGCTTAAATGAATATTTGACTGTTTGGTGGTATAATGACTCTTTCATATTCAGGAGATTTAATTAATGCTTATATATTGTTTATCTTTTAAGTTCTTCCTCCCTCCGTAGCATAGTAAACATCGGAAACACGAATACCAGCAGCAATAACTCCTTGTAGCTTGCTGAATTTCCCTGAATGGATTGCATTATCAAGTATTCGATTTCTTTCTAAGCGACAACTCCATGCTGGAAAATCCTCGGTCTGCTTTTGCTTTGCATTGTAAAAGTCACTCATGATGGTTTCAAGTTCATTTGTTCATTTACATTGCCAAACACTTTCTATCTTGCTCCTGATCTCAGGTAATGATGCATCTATTCTTAAACGCATTGCTACTAATCCTGCTTCCACACGCGAAGCTCTACGTATTGCTTGGATGATAGCTTCCTCTGAGTGGATCTTATCCTTCATGAGTCCAAGTACTTCATATTTCCAAAGCTCATATGTTGTTTCACCTCCTTTCTTGTCACCACTACCAGATAAAAAGTTGATTCTAGGTGGCTGAGTATAAAGGGATGACGTTGATGTTGTTGCTTCCTTCTTAATATGTTGCGTCTGTTTTCCTATCTGTACTGTTTCCATTGCGGAAGGCTTAATCCACTGTTGTAATGTCTAAGGTGTATTGGCCATTGGTTTTAGATGCATTTGCTTCAAGGTGTTGACGAGCTGTTCAAAAGCCTCACCGGCCATGATGTCAAAATATAAATGAATATATAATAAATATATCCTAAATCTACAAGTAACATTATAAATATTTGCACCTGTAAATAAACAATAAATACAGAAAATATAAGTATCCTACAAGAAATGGTAAATGAATGTTAATAATAAAAAAATGTAATTAAATTCCTAAAATGAATACCAAAAGTATATATTCAGTACCTAAAATTAATGTGAAATATAATTAATTACCTTCAATGAATAACAAATAATATTAAATACCTAAAATGACTATAAATAATGTTAAGTACCTTCAATAAGTACAAACTTATGTTAAGTACCTTCAATAAGTACAAAATTATGTTAAGTACCTTCAATGAATACACAATAATATTAAGTACCTTCAATGAATACAAAGTAAAGATAATGAATAGCGTACCCTTCCAGAGCACCTGATATCACCCCTAGTTTTTGGTGGGGTTCGTGTTGTTTGATCTTTAGTTTTCTATGTTGTGTCATGTCTACTATTGTTTTTCTGTTTGTCATTTTTAGCCATAGCGTTGTCAGTTTGTTTTAGATTTATGAGTTTGACTGTCCCTTTGATATCTTTCGTCCCTCTTTTAAACCAATACAAATGTATTTGACAAACCTATACTTATACTATATATAAAACTATCCGGTAAGTATTTCATAAAATACAAAGCAATATGATATACAGAAGCTATATGTGTCCCCGGTAATTTATAACGAATAAAGAAAACAAAAAATATATATGCTATATAATATATATGCTGCACTGATTTTCAAGTAAGGATGAGTTAAAGTCCAAATATGAAACAAAATATCAAAATCTGAAATAAAATAGTAATTAATCAATCTGAAGTATCAAATTTTAGTATCAAATCTGGTACTATGGAACTTAACTAACTGTAAAATAAATTATGTATAAATTAATGTTAAAGACAAGTATCAAAATACAGAAGAAAAAAAAATCAAGTCAGCTTCCTAATGGTAATCTGAAATTATCAAGAACACTTAATTTTCAAAATTACAAAAAAATAAATAAAAAAAGCCTTAGTATGATAAGCACAACATGCAAAGATTGACAACTCAATAATAGTGCAGATTATCTACTCTGATGCAAAGTAATGAATAAGTATCTCAAGTATGTAAAAAAGACAAAAAGGAATATATACAAGTAGGACATAAGTACTATATACAAATAAATATGAAAAAAACTAAGTAAAGATAAGTTCATCAATATATCAAAGTAACGTAGATAGAATATAAAGTAAAGTCAATGTGCAAGTTTAAGTATAAGCAACAGTGACAATAAATACAATTGTAATTGGATCACAACACAATTATACTAAGTTTTACTGGTTAACCAAAAGTCTACTGTGTAATGTAAGTTATTTATGTAATGGCTTGTGTTACTTACTACACCAAATCATATCCTCTGATCAAATACCAAATACATCTTCTTGTCTCAATCTAAGGGTTTACTGAAATGCATATATATATATTGCTATCAATATCTGGTTCGCTTATGGACTATCAAGTGTATGTATGCTTTTAACTGTGTATAAGAGTGTATTAATTTACACACTGCAATGCACAAATTAGGGTCAGTGACGGGCAAGACAAGGGAAAATTAATTAAAATGTGAAAGGTCAAAGTCAATAACAGGTTCATATCAACATTTAATCGTACATGCGCACACGTAGACATATAAATACAACACATAAACCTTTATCTTTATATACTAATTACAAGTACAAATGTATATATCTGACTACCCTGTATAGCAATACACTTTGTCAATAAATACACACTTACTATGCTTATACTAACTCAAAGTATTTTTCTTCAAATTTAGAAATAATCTAAGTACACTTGCTCATATATAATATACAATCAGTACAACAGTATCTCATTATTGATGTGTTTTCGTGTTAACAAAGTGTAAGTGAATGACAAGGACAAACACTAAAAGGTATGCAACACCTACCAATCAATAGTACAAAACACATAGGTCAAGTGTGGCTTTCAAACTTTCTTCATCTGGGCGTCACTGATTAGTCCTGTGTGGACGTGGCGTACATCTGGCGTATAAAATTTTAACCAGTTGTCAATATTATTCAAGCAACGAAAATGTATAAACAGTACCATAGTATACTATATCAGCACAAAACATTCATGATAAAGGCCAATTAAATTTTTTTGATGTTTTCAAACTCAATGTTTTTCTTCAATAGTTGCTTTCTGATATAAAATTTTCGCAAAATATCTATATAGCGTGTAAACTATGTGTATATACCCACCATTTTATTACATAAACGTATACAACTGCAAATAGTCTGTACAATGAACAATTTTCACCAACGTGTTGAATATTTTCGACTTATTTTTCCAATCTTCCGTTGGATGTTACGTCTTAGATCATGACCTTCAGCGCGGCTCCAACAGGAAATATGTCGTTTAATGTCTAACCTACTACAGTGGGTGCCAAATTTCATGGAGTTCTTGAACGGAATAAAAGGATTTATCAAGTTTAAGATGTTTTATTCAAACGACATCAATAAATAACCAATGTATATGGTACAAAGGTATATCTCCTATTTTGAAACATCATGATCACCATAACAATATAACACGAAGATATCTTGGTTCTGTTAAAAATAAAAATATAACCTAATGAACTTACTATATCTGCATAGCATTTATAAACAATGATGACGTAATGACATTTCTATCGCAGAAATTCTTTAACAATTTTGATCGAATCGAATGAAAGATTGTGTCACAGGATTCTAGATCGGAATACAAGGATTTGTCAAGTTTTAAGATGTTTATTCAAACGACATAAAAAAGTAAACCATGTTTATGAAAGACATGTCTATCTCCTTTTGGAAACTTCACCCGATCAATATAACAATTGGCCCTGTAACATGCCCGAGGTAATAATAATGGCCAAGGATGTTTGTAACGGCCCTGAGGCAACACCGAGGGCCCTTACAACTATCCGTGGCTATTATTAATATCAAGGGCATGTTAGAGCGCCAATATGACAAAGTCCATATATTGATACTTTTATTAACCAATTGAGGCAACTTCATTCAAGAACAGTCTTCGAGTCTCGGATCCAAAATTATACAGCTATCCACAAACTACAACAGGACCAATACAGAAAAAGCCAGTTTTCAAACATTTTTATTAAATAGTTTTAATTCTTCGATTAAACAAAGAATAAGAAACTTACCATGAAGAAGATACAGGAATTTCATAGCTAGTTAAACTTCAGCTTGTCTTTTCGCATTCAATATCGCATGGAATTTTGGTCAACATTGTGACTGTCAGATGTAATTTCTGATTTCTCATCCAAGGACTTAATTTTATGCTATTAAAATTCATTTCATCTAGCAAATATAAAGAAGCTCGGAAGAATAAATCAGACAGTTTAACTATTCTTATAAAGTCTGCATTCTGAGGATTGAACAACGGAAATGAAACAATGATAATAATCGAAAGTCGTACTCGAAAAAGGCTGTGAAATATTTCCGTTTCAAGTCGTAACAAAACAATGAACATCATTTAAACTCCTTTTTATGATATTAAGTTTTAAAAAAATAAAACAAAATGTCACACTTATTTAAAGAAATAAACGACATTTTGATTTAATCGATGTCCCGTTTCATCTGTTCATAATGTATGACTGTGCTTTCGTAATTCACGAGTGTGATTTCGTAATGCATGACTGAGATTTCGTAATGACTGGCTGCAGCAATTTCTCCGTTCATAATGACCAGATGTCGAAATTTTCCTTTTATAAAGCATGGACATTTCTATACATATTGTAGTAAGTTGGTTAATAATGCTCAGTTAACATTGCATTACACCTCTTATAGTAATAAAATAATTGTATCAATACATGTATCATTCATATATCTATGATATATTATTCATTTGAGTTCATGACAATCCTTTTTCAAAATAAAATATTTATCATTCATGGACAATCATTCTGAATGATTCAAAATACATTTTCTCTCAGATTCAAACTAAAGGAATACTGTGCAAATATTTTACGACTTCAAATATTAGTAACTGGGCTTTTGTTCATTGTGTATTTGTGGATTTATTGCATCTTATCTTATAATGTTTGTATATTTATTTAACTCATAGTATAATTGAAAATACGTTTGGATATTTTTGTGCATGAAGATAAATTGCACTGAAAACAATTTCAAAAAGAACGATGAAAGATTTACCTATTGAAACATTAATTTGCATCTTTGATCCCAAACATTAGCAAAATTTCATTGAACATATGCTTTTATTTGAGTTAACTGTTGTGATTTATTATACGCATAAAGCAAACATAATTATTTTTACCTTTTCTTGCTTAGGATTCCATCTATTTGATATCTTTAGTCTTGGTGATATAAAAAAAAACAATAAAAGTTATAGAAATAAAGTATATGGGTTTAAGTGCACGACCTTTCTTATACTATGTTTTGTATAAACCCTTGATGACAGACTTTACAGACTTGTGTAAAATTGTATAACTTAAAAACCGTTTTTTTTTTGTGTTTATGATAAATGATGATTAGCCTCCATCCTCTGAAATTTCATCATGTTCTTTTTGTCATTACATGGACTATCTGATAAGATTGTTTTTATAACGAATGTTGTTCTTATAAAATTTCTACCTGGCAACCTATCAGACAATAGTTTACAGATGAGAACGGCACACACATATACTATACTTGTGTATCTACAAATCTTAAAAGCTACTTAATACATTTGATTTTTGAAATACATCTATCATGTAAAATTTGTTAAGTGGACTAAGTCATCCGATCCAAGAGCTAGATGACCCTACAATGGTTTCTATTTTAGCGATTAAAAAACAAGGTGGCACAATTAGTAGCCAATGTTGACAAGGTATCATCCTGACTTCATAAATCCCCCTTTATCTCAATTGTGTAAAGTTCTGTAATAAAACATTCAAATACAAAAGACAAAAAAAATGCAGAAATGTTACCGATAACGTATTGCTATCAATATCAATCTCTAGAAAAAAGTCAAACATGGTGTGTACAAACATAAAAAGTACGACTATACATGTATCATATATTTTTGACTGGGTCAATACCTTCACATCGTGGCTTATGTTTGTTGCGATTCCATTCAATTGTGTCTGTAATAACTTTTAGATAAATAGATATAGGAAGATGTGGTGTGCGTGCCAATGAGACAACTCTCCATCCAAATAACAATTTAAAAATTAAACCATTATAGGTTAAAGTACGGCCTTCAACAAAGGCTTGAATGACAGGTGTTAAATTTAAAAATGGTTAACATTTGTTTTAATCAGATTTAAGTAAATATGTGCCAGATATTTATTCTATTTTTCATCCAGTGACAACCATGCATTAAATATATTCTACAGTACTATATATTTATATTACAGTTATCTACAAAATAACAGAATCACAGATATACCAAGAGAAGCTTTCAATAACTTATCACAGTTATATATACTGTATGTATTTATCTTTATAAAAATCAATGTCCTTACTAATCAATTGGTGTATCTTTTTCCTAATAAAAAATGCAATTTACAGGTACAAAATATATGAATTTAGCAAGGCATCAGGCTATTATTAGTTATTGCCGCATTTTATCAAAAACTTCGAGTTAGCAATAAGTTTATTTGAAATGACCTTTATTGGTCATAATGTTTTCTCATAAGCATCGTTTTATATATACTTATTCAAATGCTTTAATGTTTTATTACTTATGATTCAATGTCAAGTTATCTATCAACCTCTCCTGTTGGGTTTGATAAGTTCGTACACATAAATTACCTACTACTCTTACAATTTGCACATTCTATTAAAGATCTAGACCTTGTTTTCTGGTATTTCTAAATCCAAGATGGAGGAAGACATCCCATCAAACATAAACTTTAGAAACCTAAACAACCATGTCGATAAAATCAATCAAAGAAAAGAATTCACAAGATAGAAATTATCTGAATCCGTGTGTGTAGAAATGACTGATTCAAATTGACAACACATATCTTTGACAGTTTTCTATTTTAAACTAACTTGATATCACTCATTTTCAGAATGATAATATATTCTTTTTATCTTTCATAAACGTATTTATAACTACTTCATTTGGGCATTATGTACTGTTTTAAATTATATCAACATACGAAAAATGTGAACCACACAATATGTTATGTTATGTTGAGGTGTTTAATGTATTCTTAAGTCGAAGAGTAACACTCCAAGTTGTTATGTAGACGTTCCTCGCTGTCTAGACGACAGAGTGAAAATTGTAACAACATATGCAGAGGACTGTTCAAACGTCCTTAAACAGTGAACTTTGTCATTCAGATACCATACACAGCATTTCAAAAATGACAAACATTGATATTAACATTATAAAACGTTATTGCCTAAGGCTTGTATTGTGTATATTGTCTATGCTATATAACGACTGTTAAATAATTGGTTGTCGGAATAACGACTGAAATCAAAACTTAATAATAAAGCGATCGCTACTATGTGGTCATAATCCCCAAATGGATCGATTCGAAATTGGTTTCACAGATTAAGGTTGGAGGCAGAATAGTCACCAATTCGGTAAATCTACCTACTGTTGCATATTCGAGAATATAAAACGTAGCTTAACTGTCTGTTGGTTTTCAAAGCGATAAATTTGGGTATTGCACGAGAAACTTACTCTGATGATGCACAAGACTGTTTTCCTTTTAGATTTCTTCTTGGTCAATTTATGAGATTTGAACATCAACAACTGCTATTGTATATATACTTATATATTCCAGATATCTTTATGACAACAAGATACAGACTATAGAGAGTGATACGTTCATCAACATGACAAGTTTGTATTATCTGTGAGTCACGACGTCATTAAGATTTTTTTTATAAAATGCATTCGATGAAACCAAGTTCGGCGTCCAATTAGCGTTTACTAAGTGTAAAAGTATTTAAAATTGTTTTACAGCGAATTTAGAAAAAAACAGTTTTTTCCTCTATGATATTCATAGAACTCTCATATTGATTCAAGGCAACAAATCAGCGCTTTTGCGGATTTGACATTCAAAATGGGTTTTCCCTATTTATTTGTGTAGTTCTATAGCCTGTTCCTTTACACAAATCGTTAGACTAGTTTGTTTTTTTTGAAAATTGAAAAGGCTATAATATATTGCATCAATGTCTGTATAATTGACAGATGTTAGATGGATTAGTTTTAGCTTATTTGTCTGACAGGCAACTTTCATGAATGATTTATCTTTCAAGGTATCTCTACAATAATGAAATATCTACAATCAACCAACCAGCGTTTACCAATCTACCAACCCTCAAGTATCTGTACGTATATATTTTTGAAACTAAATGAATTTGTAGCTTCCTCCAAAAACAATACATTTAGCAACTGTATTTTGCAAGCAATAATTTCAAAGTAAAAACAACACTTGGAATCCACGCGCTTCCAAATGCTTGTTTGAACATTATTCACTTAACTGATCTGTGTAAATTTCACACATTCAATTTATTGTAAATTACTCCTTTTCTGTTCCTTTTTTTAAATACTATTTTCGAACTAGATAAAAGCATTGATAACAATCAAAACTAATTCCTTTTTATGTACTGTTATTATTTTCACATTTGAAAAAAAATGCAGAAAGGAGCATTCAGGTACGAAAAATCATGTATTAAGATTTTTTATCAATAAATTACTCCTTTTCTGTTCCTTTTTTAAATTCTATTTTCGAACATAGATAAAAGCATTGATAACAATCAAAACTATTTCCTTTTTATGTACTGTTATTATTTTTACATTTGAAAAAAATGCAGAAAGAAGCATGCAGGTACGAAAAATCATGTATTAAGATTTTTTATCAATAAAGTCGTAGACACTTTTACAAGCTATGTAGAATATCCTAGATCGAAATACATATGTTCAATCACGCATACTATGTTTGTTCGCATAACACAATAACATGATATTGGAAACGTTATTGGTCGACTGACTTTAAATTCGCAATTGTTCACGACATATATTATTACTAGATTCATCAGAATCTGTTTGGTCTTAGCGATGTCTTAATATAGTAAAGACATATAAGAAATGGGAAAACGAAAAAAAACTTTCAGAGTCAGCTCGGTAACAATACACATACTGTCGAAGGTGGCAGAAATTCCTATTAACTCGATACAACTTGACACGTTTCATCCATTTGCATTTAATAACTTGACTGTATCGAATATGGTAACAATCATAAATCGGCCCGACACAACATTATTTTGCAGGTTTATGTAGTTGTCCGAAGGGTCTTCATACCTGTCATTTTATCGATTATAACATCATCAAAAATAAAGAATTGTAATCACATCTGTATTCATATAGCAGGATGTGCGTGCATTACAAAAGACGATGGCTATGTCGATTCACCATATTTTGCTCCTTTTATGTTTATTCTTGGTACTGTGTGCCGATTTTTAAGAGATAAACATCGATAACTTTATATTTATATGTTCCAGGCGCCTTTATGACAACAAGATACAGTCTATAGAGAGTAATACATTTGTCAACATGACAAATTTGTATGAATTGTAAGTAACAAAATCATGTTGATTTCTTCGGGTTTTAAACGCATTCGATGAAACCAAGTTTGGCGTCAATTACTAAGTATCAATGTATTATGATTCCTGTAATTAAGTGTGTTTAACTCTGACTTTAGTAAAAAAAAAAAAACGTATTTATGAGGCATCGACATTTCAGTATAGTATTGAGTAACTATTTAAAATAAACTCAATAATACCAGGATTGAAGTTTGATATTTTCACCAAACGCGCGTTTAGTTTACAAAAGACTTATCAGTGACACTCATAACACAAACATATTAAAAAGAGAACTTAAGACCGAAACTTCCTTAAAGTTTTTCAAAATCTTATATATTGACAAGCGTCTTAAAATTGACAATGAGTGTCAGTTGAACACAAAACTTTACGATGAAATAGACGAATTTAGCTTCCCAATTGTGATCTGTACATATCTATGTAGCAACAATTTCGTAGCGCCTGCATACATAGTACAGTAAACCAACTAGTTTTCGCCTCTCTAGCGAGGAGAAAAACATTCCGAATCAATCTAATTAAAATTAAATCTCTCACTTGCTCATTCGACAATAAGTTGGATTATAGTATATATCCCAGTTGATAATATATATTCAAGGTCATGTATTTTCTATTAGCATTTCCTTGATCAAGGGTTGTTATTAACAATGTTCACAAAATAGATAGCTTACTGAGCGATCCATGCGATTAAATTGAAACCAATCCTATTTAGATTTTACGTACGCTATCACGAGTAGGTTGGTCGTTATGCAATTTTTGTTTCACAGATGATGAAGAATATGTTCCTTATATCGTATCTGTAATCCATTCCCCTTTTCTCGAATGGATCATACCGAATTAGAGTTATTACCGAGTTTGTTTTACATGAGCTACACGCAACTTGTGGAGCGGGATCTGCCTACCTTTCCAGAACAATTGATGGCACCCTTAGATTCTTTTTATTGCGTCATTTTAACGTTTTGTTTTGTTTACTTTTGTTTGTCTGTTTGTCTTATCCTTTTTAGGCATGCCATGGCGCTGCCACTTTATTTTAGACTTATGAGTTGGAATGTCCCTCTGGTATCTCTTTGAAAAATGTTAAATATACTTACTAAAACATATAGATCTTGCAGGCGCCTTTTAAGCATAATTGATTTTATATTTTTTCAAGGAGTCTCTACAGCAATGAAATATCTACAATAAAACAATCAGCTTTCATGAATCTACCAAGGCTATATTACCTGTAAGTATATCTTTAATCAAAGCTGATAATCATTGCACTGATAGATACATGTAAAAAAAAAGTGGTGTTAAAAACTAGCTAAATATTAATTGATTCTTATTTAAAAAGATAAATGAATACTGTAGATTATAGAATATCACATTTGAAAATTAATTAAAAATAAATGAAAGAGTACACAATACGCCTATTTCAAATTAACACATTAAACTTTAAGAATTTACAATGCGGTTTGTGTTTGTACCGGTGTTATATATAGCCACTGTTCCCCGCAAAACATTTTTCCCCA
This sequence comes from Mytilus galloprovincialis, assembly GCA_037788925.1. NCBI lineage: Eukaryota > Metazoa > Mollusca > Bivalvia > Mytilida > Mytilidae > Mytilus > Mytilus galloprovincialis. The sequence continues at coordinate 45,762,860 of CM075333.1, read as the reverse complement.
TCATAAATTTTGGATGAATGGAGTTCTTCCCTCGCGGAAATTTGTCAAAACGTACAAAAATAATCACTTTTCCCCCAAGAAATCTTTCCCCCATATGATATTTTTCATTATATTTATATAAGTCTGAAAATTTAATTCAACTTAGTTAAACTAGAATTTTATGCTGAACAATGTTTATTGTTAATTTCCATTTAAATGACACAATTGTTTGTCAGTCTGTCTATGTGTCCACTAGTCTGTCTTTATTTCCACCAGTCCTTCTAACAGTCCCTAAGTTTGTCTACATTCTCCAAAGTCTCGATATGTGTTCAAAAGTCTGTCAACTTGGTTACCAGTCTGTTTCTACCTTTTCAACGGTCTGTCTATGTAACCATTAGTTTTCCTTCATGTTTAATAGTCTGACTATATATTCACTAATTCATCTTGATGACAACTATTCTATTTACATGTCAACAAATTTTTTTCCGTGTTTTATAGTCTGTTTACATTTTTACCAGTCAGTGTACAGTATGAGTATGTGTCCATCAATCTGTCTACATATTAACCTTACCAGCTGGTCTATATATATACCATACTGTGCTTACATGTCCATCAGTTTCGTGTTTTTTCTTACCCGTCTGTACTTTTTTTTGGGGGTCTGATCGTCCGAATCTTCAAGATACAGACATTAAGAGGTTTTTTTTTTAACTGACAACTTACTACATGTAGGTGTATACTACATACTACATGTAATACCCTCATGCTTTGAAATGCCAAACATTTGCAGGTTTATTTTTTCTGACAACAGGCTAGTATGACGGGTAAACTTGTATTTCAATGATGCAAGTATAAATTCAAAACTAAATAGTCTTATCTTGTCTATCTCTGGTTGAAAAACTATCGTTTCACAATCATACTAAATAAAATAAATAGACATGTTTTTGGTGTTAATGTCTGTCTGAGTGTGCGTTAAAAAAAATGAATTGGAGCATTGCCTAAAACTTAAAACAAAATCGTTCGTAGTTATTTCGTTATTAAAGAACAACCAGTCTAACGTCGCCAACCTTTAAAAATAACAAGTGGAAAAAATAAACTTCTCGTCCTATTAGGGTGGAAATTGGCCCGATCCTGGGTCCCCTCCATCATGCCGATTGGGAAATAATGGATCATGCCAATTTTTACGTGGGGAATAATTCGATCAATCCAGTTTTTCGTGGGGAATAACTCGATCAACCAAGTTTTTTCTCCGCTGAAAATTTGGCACGGGGAAAGAATGGCTATTGGACAACAGCCGACAAAACAGTCATTAATGTTGTGGTTGTGTAATGCAGGAAAACTGGAAAGAATTGCTACTCTGTCAGCTTGTCTCCCCTTTTCTTCCAAAATATTAATTTAATGCAATACTTGAAGGACGGACATCTTTCACTTGGGAACTATTCTAGCTTTTGTGCATTTGTAGATTCTTCTCTCTTTCTATGAATCAAAATGCGGCCTGTGACGTGATCAGGGGAAAACTAGCTAGCTCTGGTCTACGTTATAACTTCGTCTGGCGTGTCCTTTCGAGGACTAGCGGTGGTGAATAAAATACAATGATATTTATTAATTTATTCCAAACAGCAATCTACATTGAAGTATGATATGTCATCTTTTAATCTAAATAGTAAACTTTGTTTTAACTTATTTATATTAATGAACATCTTTTATTATTTACAGTTAAGTTTCAATCATCAAATTGATTAAAGTCTAAATAAACGAGTGACCGGTGAGAAATAATGTTATTCCAATTCTGGAACCATTGCATACAAACATCATAAACTTAGTCTTCTGTACACGATTTTATAATTTTTTTGCATACATTTCGTATAATCGTCAATTTTTTTTTCAATCGGTCAGTGTTGTTGTGAAAATATGGCAGGCAATCAAATTTCGTGTTTTGAAGCTGAAGTTAAACGATTGTCACCTGTTTGTCAACAAACAACAAAAAAGCATGGATATTGAGCACGTGTTCAATATGTACAATAAGATAATAGGTAAAGAACATCCATGTTTATTGTGATCACCGGGTTTTTACGAGATGGGTCACACTGAGTCACTTTGCATACGGAAAATGTTTTGGGGAATTGCCTAGATGGAAGAAATGAGAATAAAGTAAACTTCTTCAAAATATGAACAAATTGAAGAATAGAAGTTAAAGGCCATACATTAACCTATAACTGTTATCTTTTTAAATTGTTATTTGGATGAAGAGTTGTTTCATTGGCACTCATACCACATTTTCCTATATTAACTCATCTCTATATTTTTTTTCAGTTGCCATTAGGTTTTGTATTATGCATGTCAAAACACTCATGTATGCAATGTTTAATTTCTTCGAACACAAAACAATCTAAATGCTTATTCACAAAAATATGGAAAACGGTACAGTTGGTTTCGCCTTACATTCATATTGTCACATAATTCATATCTATAAATTGTACAAATAAAATAATGAATATTGAATATGGAAATTTGGAAAGTGTCTACGAAAAAACAACCCGACCGAATATCAGAAAAAAACCAAAGGTGATAAAATGATCTTTAACACAGCGAGAAATCTCACATCTGAAGGCAAAGTTTCACACCCTTAACAAAAATGTTAACCAGTCCAATGTTTAAGAATTGAATGCTTCTTTTTGTAAATTTATTGGGTGGTAAAAGCGTTGACCGAAGTTCATTTTGTATGAAGCGCGGAAGCGCTTCATTCTAAAAATGTACGCACGGTCAACGCTTTTACAACCCTATAAAGTTTCAAAAAGAAGTATTCAATACTTATAATTACATTTTTTTTAGCTAAAATCATGAAAAAACGATTTTTATCCAGTTTTAATTATTTCACCTGTGCACTTTTTTGTGGGACCTCGTGTCATCATGCATGATAAATGTTATTGTCTGATGCAATTGTTTACAGAATAACATGTTAGCCAATCAGAATAACGAATAATAATGAAACTTTCATCTAATGTAATTATTATTATATAAATAGACAACATACTAGAATCTGAGTTTATATGATCTTTCAGAAGTCTACATATAGTGATAATTATAACTAAATGAAAAGGCACTTACAAAATGTCATTCACAATCAACATTGACAAGTCACATTCAGTGATTAACAAAATATCATGCACAAACAGCATTAACATAACGTGATTAACAACACGTCATTCACAGTCAATATTGACATTCAGTGATTAACAAAACGTTATTCACACTCAATATTGACATTCAGTGATTAACAAAACGTCATTCACAGTTAACTTTGACATTCATTAATTAACAAAACGTCATTCACAGTCAACATTAACATGCAGTGATTAAGAAAACTTCATTCACAGTCAATTTTGACATGCAGTGATTAACAAAACGTCATTCACAGTCAACACTCACATTCAGTGATTAAAAAACGTCATTCACAGTCAACATTAACATTCAGTGATTAACAAAACGTCCTTCACAGTCAACAGTGACATACAGTGAGCCACAAAACATCATTCACAATCAACATTAACATGCAATAATTAACAAAACGTCATTCGCAGTTAATAATGACATGCAGTGATTAACAAAACGTCATTCATAGTCTCCATTGACATTCAGTGATTTACAAAACGTCCTTCACAGTCAACATTGACATGCAGTTATTAACGAAACGTCATTCACAGTTAATATTGACATACAGTGAGTAAAAAACATCATTCACAGTCAACATTGACATTAAGTGATGAACAAAACGTTATTCTCAGTCACCATTTACATTCAGTGAATAAAACGTCATTCACAGTCAACATTGACATTCAGTGATCAACAAAACGTCATTCACAATCAATATTGACATTCAATGATTAACAAAACGTCATTCTCAGTCACCATTGACATTCAGTGACTAACAAAACGTCATTCACAGTCAACATTAACATGCACTGATTAACAAGACGTCATTTACAGTCAATGTTGACATTCAGTGATTAACAAAACGTCCTTCACAGTCAACATTAACATACAGTGTGTAACAAAACATCATTCACAGTCAACATTAACATGCAATAATTAACAAAACGTAATTTGCAGTTTATAATGACATTCAGTGATTAACAAAACGTCATTCACAGTCAGCATTGACATTCAGTGATTTACATAACGTCATTTACAGTCACCATTGACATTCAGTGATTTAGAAAATGTCCTTCACAGTCACCATTGACATTCAGTGACTAACAAAACGTCATTCACAGTCACAATCGACATTCAGCGATTAACAAAACGTCATTCACAGTCACCATTGACATGCAGTGATTAACAAAACGTCATTCACAGGCACCATTGACATTCAGTGATTTACAAAACGTCCTTCACAGTCACCATTGACATTCAGTGAGTAACAAAACATCATTCACAGTCAACATTGACATTCAGTGATTAACAAAACGTCATTCTCAGTCACCATTGATATTCAGTGACTAACAAAACGTCATTCACAGTCACCATTGACATTCAGTGATTCACAAAACGTCATTCGCAGTCACTATTGACATTCAGTGATTAACAAAACGTCATTCAAAGTCAACATTGACATGCAGTGTTTAACAAAACGTCATTCACAGTCAGTATTGACATGCAGTGATAAACAAAACGTCATTCACAGTCAACATTGACATTCAGTGATTAACAAAATGTCATTCACAGTCAACATTGACATTCAGTGATTAACAAAATGTCATTCACAGTCAACATTGACATGCAGTGTTTAACAAAACGTCATTCACAGTCACCATTGACATGCAGTGATAAACAAAACGTCATTCACAGTCAACATTGACATTCAGTGATTAACAAAATGTCATTCACAGTCAACATTGACAATCATCTACAACTTCAAGAGACACATTAAACCGTTTGGCGACAGCATCTTCTTAACAAAAAACATAAAACGAAAACTTAACGATATGAATTCGTGCGTATAGTAATTTTTGGATCGAAAACTTAAAATCGGTTATGTTTCTATTGATGAAGGCATTTAAGATAATTAAATGTCGTCACTGTGGCCAGTTTCAAAATATATTTAAGACATTATATTGTATTAAGGTATTCTATCAAGCATGCATGGAGTAAAACGTAAAATCACAAAAATATTGAACCCCGGGAAAATTCAGTCGGAAAGTCCATAATCACATGGCACAATCAAATGACAAAATTGAACGTGGTTTTATAGCGCTAAACCTCTCACTTGTACGACTATCTCATCAAATTCCGTTATATTTACAACGACGTGAACCAAACAGACATAAAGAATAAAGTAGTCAAAATATGGGTACAGCAACTGTGTTACAATTTAAAATAAACAACAATTTTACAAAAAAGGCACGAAAAACATCTATCCAATGAAAAAACTCATTCATTGCTTCGTGTGTCCACGTCAGAGAAATTTAACGTCACATAGGAAGATATTTTGTCGTTCAGTGTTTATTTAAAACAATTTTATAATCTCTAATGGTAACGTTGGCATACAGGGTTAAATAATAAAATGTATGTTAGAATAAATATCAGATATAGACCGAGATTTGAAAATGTCCAGAAGTTCTTTAGAATTTTTAGGAATCCACCAATGGTTAATACCACTACTCGATTAAAATAATTGTGTCGTTTGTCGTTATAATAGAACAACAACATAGTGACATATTATAGAACAATAACATAATGACGAGGTCTTTCAATGTAGAGAGGCACGTTATAAGAACCAAAGAAACACAAAAATGTCGCATATACAAAACATAACAGCAAAAATGAAAGATAAAACAAATATTAACGGGAATGTTAATAATTAACGAAAACAAATGAGAGAACAATTTAACACGTTTTATTAACGGGATGTATAAGTATCGAGCCACGTCAATAAATATCACAGGAAACGAACCAAACAGTAAAAGTAATGTTAATAATTAACAAAAACAAAATGAGAGAACAATTTAACACGTTATTAAAATGGTAAACAACGTAAGTCCGCAGAATATATACATACAGACCATTGTGTATAATTTGTGAAGTTGATACGAAATTTTTTAACAAGTTCCGACGGATTTAAAAAAAAAGACCTTCATTTGACATAACCCTGGTTCGTCAACTTTCTGCTCAGACACTGCTGTGTGTTATGTACAGTTAATGTCTTCGACCACAATACATAATAATGTTCTAAAACTCATTGGTAATATTATATTTATTTACATAGTACAATAACACAATATTTGAAACTTTATCCTTCATCTGGATTCAAATTTACAATTTTACGTGCCAGTCCTTGTTTACGTTTCACCAATTATCACTTAATAAATCCTGTGTATTGGGTTTTATTGCAGATACTATAATATGACTGTCAAATATTTCCAAGTTGGAATAATCTGAAATCGCCACGACATAAATAAACTCATCATAGATACTAGGACTAAAATTGTACACTTTGTCTATCAAAAAACTCATCAGTGACGCCTGAATGAAAAATTGCCAAATAAAAGTACGAATTTGAAGAGCATAAGAAAGCGTTCAACAGTTGAAGGTCATTATTACGGATTGGACCAATACGATTTGTGTTTCACAGTTAAATCTCCTTAGATACTAGTAGAAGAAAAGTCGTCAGTTCTGAAATTTTACCGATTTTGTCGTATACAACATGTAACAGATTGTAACATTTCAACTATGACTGGTAAAGTGGGTGCTGCGGGTTTTGCAAAAGACTAGCTGTTTTGATGCATCATATATCGCTTAAGTTTTTGTTTCTACTTGTTCGATTGTATAAAATGTGCAAACTATATTTACAACTGAATATTCTTTCATATTCTAGATATCTTGATAACAACAAGATACAGTCTATAGAGAGTAATACGTTCGTCAATATGACAAATTTGAATTATCTGTAAGTACTGAAAATATTTCTATTTTTCATTGGAATGAAATGAATTTGATGAAGGCTAGTTTAGCGTCCAATTAAAAAAGGCTTTAAGAATGGATCTAGAAATGAATCAAAATATTCAAGTTTTTCAACATTGAATTATATTAAAAGAAAAAAGGTTTATGATGTATATTATCATGCAATATTGATTGAACACTTATATTAAATAGAGGAGCCTCGGTGACCGAGTAGTCTAATCTTAATTGACTAATATTGTCAGTTTTTCTATCAAAAGTATGTGGTTTTCTCCGGTCTCTCCGGCTTCTTCCACCAATACAAACTTGCCGCCACGAAATAGCCCAAATGCAATGCTCACAAGTTGCGTTAAAACACCAAAATAATTTAAAGAAATAAAATATATTTATTAGGAGACACACATCAGCGCATAGTTTATTGATGATAGGGTGTGAACAATTTCATAGTTTAAGGTCACAAAAATAGAATGTTTAAGAAATAATTCATGTGGGCTTGAATATATCGTGATTTTATCACGGGTTGGCCCTTTATGACAAATATTTTACCCTAAGCGATATCGAGGGGTCAAAAATCGGCATAAAAGGACAACCCGTGGTAAAATATAGATATATCAAGCCCCCATGAAGTATTTCGATTCGAAAAGGACAAATACGGCAATTCTTCGAAGCGCTCTAGGTGGAGGCAAATATTTGCCGTTCCCATTAATTAACGCACTTTACGATTGGCGTAAAAGAACGGAGAAAAAAAATAAATAACATGCTCAACCTATTTACAATAACTTATTAAGATAGATTTGAATGATTTGTAATGATAATTTACTTATATGTCTTCTTTGTATAAAAATGGGCTTATACCACATTTTAGCATCGTTTGTTTACGTTTCCTTGTTGTGATTATTTTCGGTATGAGAAGCGTGTATTTTCCCGTAGAATGCTTAAATTATTACGTCATCATTCTATGACGTCGGATACTTAATTCATAAAAAAACATATGACGTTGGAGTACGATCGGAACAGCCAATCCATATATTCATATTTTACTACGGGTTTCTACTCAAAGCGTTTGAAGGACGTCATGTTAGAATATATCACAAAAAAACGTACTTCTAAAAATTGTATGACATTTTGGGATTTTATATTCTTCATGGCTGTTCTCTATTGTATTGTTCTGTAAACAGGTCATCTGAAGCGTTTTACTCTACAAAAATATGAATGAATAGTTGCGTTTAAATGACAAATTATGAGGCTAATAAATTTTGTATATAAACTTTATGGCTGTTAAAAATGTACTGACTTTAATTTATTGTCAGAAAGTCGCCTTTTAAGAATAATTTATCTTTAAGGCGTCTCTACAGCAATGAAATATCTGCAATAAAACAGTCAGCTTTTATGAATCTACCAAACCTCCTTTACCTGTAAGTATATATTATATGTTGCTATATAATCCATCAGCGGTATTTAAAACAAACTACATTCTTTAAAGGTCTTTAAGGTGGTACCCAACACTTTGACTAAAATTAATTTGGCTCCTTTAATTTTCATAAAAAGGAATCTCCACAACAATGAAATATCTACAATAAAACAATTAGCTTTTGTCAATCTACCAAAGCTTCAATACCTGTAAGTATATTAATATATTGCTACTTATTTTATCCTTAAGGGCAATATGGTTTCGGTGAGGGTCTTATTGCCCAGTCTGTGGTTTATCGTTCAGTGTTTTGTGGACTTGTATGTCTTTTTTTCTTAACTTTTTTTATGTTTTGCCACGCCATGTCTGTTTTTCTTTTGAATTTTTAATTTTGAGTATCACCTTGATACATTCGATTTGTTTTATGACATAAAGTTTCGTGAATAAAGTATATAAGTGGTCATTCCTACATAGTAGAATTCCGTTTTTGGTATTTTGCCTTCAATATAACGTTTTGTTCAAATATCAATTGCTATTGCCGGACAAATTCGTGTTTCGCCTATTTGTTTTTGTAAGTAATGAAAACCTAATATATGTTTAACTTGTATGTATTTCCTTTATATTCATGGTCTTTCACATTACTTCTTTAAATCTTTGAAAAAGATTTTTTAGAATTTTAAGATGAAATTTCCCTAAAAAGACGTTTGATTTATAACTCTCAATTTTCTTGTTACCGTATACACAACAATGATCCTTTTAATTTAAAAAAGAAGATGTGGTATGATTGCCAATGAGAAAACTATCCACAAAAGACCAAAATGACACAAACGTTAACATCAATAGGTCACCGTACAAACGAAAAACTAACGGCCTTATTTATGTAAAAAAAATGAACAAAAAAAAAATATGTAACACATAAACAAACAAAAATCACTGAATTACAGACTCCTGACTTGGGACAGGCACATACATAAATAATGTGGCGGGTTTAAACATGTTAGCGGGATCCCAACCCTCCCCATAACCTGGGATAGTGGTATAACAGTACAACATAAGAACGAACTATAAACATGATAAAAATCAATTGAAAAAGGCTTAACTCATCAGATAGACAAACATTACAAGTGGACGTGGCCTGTAAATGTTCGTCTCTATGAATTACGCATATGGTTGACTGAATCAAACGGACATTACATACGAATAAAAAAATATATTATTATACTTGTTTCAAAAATATTCATATATTGTAACAAAATTCTGCTACCAGTAGTCAGCTTAGTTGTTTCATGATTTTCGCAACAATTTCACTTATGTTTTATTTGCTTATCAGTCTCAATAGTTCAACCTCATTAGGATAGTTTTCAAATAAATTGAAAATCGCACAGCGGTAATGAAAACGACTATATTCTGCTGATATGTGGAGACAGGCACAGCGAAATCGTAAACACATTAGGTTATGACATGTGAAAGAGCAGTCAAATGCAGACGTTTATGGTAGATTCATGGTATACCGCCATCTTTGATTGCACAATCACAGTACAAAATCGGTCTAGTTATTTGTCCAAATCAGCAAATTTGGAAACAGATTTGCAATTTAATAGTTAAACTGTTTATTTAAATAAAGAAAACTGGGTTTTTTATTGTATTATTCAAAATATCTAAACAAATATCAAATTTTATGGTTTCAAAATCATTGTTTTCAATTGAGCCATTTAAGGGGAGATAACTCTTTTAGTGTAAAGTTTATACTGGGCTTATAGGGAATTTTTTTTATTTTTACTTGTGGCACGAAAACAAGTTCGGTGACACCATGTTTTCTTTTTATTTTCTTAAAACTTATTATGAAACGTATTTTCTCCAAAATTATTTCAAAATTCTATCTTATAGAATTTTTTTTATGCACTCTTATGTGTTTTTTCATGAACAAACTAACCAAATTTAGGCAATTTTCAACGACTCATAGCTTGAAAAATAGCACGGTGACCCATACTTTTTATTAATTTTTTGAAAAGAGCCTAGTAAAATCTTCATTTTGGCAAATTATAAAAAAAATCTGTCTCAAAAAATATTTACTTGTGATCTACCTTAAGGGGAATTGTCCACTAACGTCGCTATGACTATATCTGTTCGTTGAAAAAAAAAAAATACAGTGTTTGTGAGATCAATAGCATAGGCTATAACGCACAATGAGATCTTACTAACACGGCAAATGATTTTGAACTTTACACAGTACATGTACTAAACATCTGTCCTGAATTTGGTATGTAGCTGTATACCTCATTTCATGTTTGATCGATTTCTTGATAACACTTACCTATAAAAAATTAATTATTCAATTGAAATCATTATTCTAAATGGTTAACAACTATCCTAATACATTGTAACAACAATCCTGATACATTTTAACAACAAAATATGTTGTCCTTTGTTTACTAGGTACCTACACAACAATGAACTGACATCAATCGTAGAGTACACATTTGTTCATCTTCCATCGCTTTATCGTCTGTAAGTATCTTATATACACTAAAATTTATGTAATAGATCCCCTATTTTTAAACAAAGGCTAAACAAATATTCGTTACTTGGCAAGAACAGCAGAAGTGTTTAAATGTTTCAATCTTGTAAATGGATTGGAATGAAACAAATCAAGTTAAAAAAAACCCACAAAAATCTGATGAACTGCAATTGGAGAGACCGTAAGCCTTGGCAGGGAATTTTAAAGTGCATGCGAGTCTATACTCTCAAAAAAATCAGAGTCGTGAATATAACACAGTATACATTGTTAAAAATAATATGAAAAAAGGAAAGTTTCATTCAAAATTTAAAAGAATGTTATGCGTTTTTTTTTAATGTTAAGATACAACCTTTAAAAAGACTTATTAAGAAGGTATAAAGTTACGATACGGTTGTCAGGTTATTAAAAATTGCATATTTTGCCGTTAATATTGATTCACTTATAGGGTCTTTATATCGGAACTAAACACATTTATTTAAAAACCAGTTGTTGGCATGACACGGGTTATGTTCTTCTCATATATGTAATGATGGTATGATACTAAACCCCTCACGGGGCGGATTGTGCCTGATATTCATAGGATGAAGACATTATTTTTATATTAGTTTAATTAAAGTCTGGAGCTGGCATGTCAGTTAACTGCTAGTAATCTAATGTTATTTATGCATTATTGTAATTTTGTTTATTTTCTTTGGTGACATCTTCTGACATCAGATTCTGACTTTTTTTGAACTGAATTTTAATGTGCGTATTGTTATGCGTTTACTTTTCTGCATTGGCTAGAGGTATAGGGAATGGTTGAGATCTCATAAACATGTTTAACCCCGACTCATTTTTGCGCCTGTCCCAAGTCAGGAGCCTCTGGCATTTGTTGGTCTTGTATTATTTTAACTTTTAGTTCCCTGTGTACAATTTGGAGTTTAGTGTGGCGTTCATTATCACTGAACTAGTTTATTTATCACTGAACTAGTTTATTTATCACTGAACTAGTTTATTTATTGGCATGAAAATACGGATTTTCTTTTTGTGTGTTATTAAAATTTGCTGTTACAAAATATTATAAATTATTATAAATTAAGGAATGCATCTCCCTCATGCAAAGCTCTGATTCCTTTCACGAATTTGGCTATACTTTTTGGACATTTTGGATTATAGCTCTTCCTTTTTTATATAAGCTTTGGATTTCAAATATTTTGGCCATGAGCATCACTGAATAGACATGTATTGTCGAAATGCACATCTGGTGCAACAAAATTGGTACCGTTGATTTTATTACTACCACTGGGTCGATGCCTCTGCTGGTGGACTATTAGTCCCCGAGGGTATCACAAGCCCAGTAGCCAGTACTTCGGTACTGGCATGACAATACGGATTTATTTTGTGTGTTATTAAAATTTGCTGTTACATAATATTATAAATTATTATAAATTAAGGAATGCATCTCCCTCATGCAAAGCTCTGATTCCTTTCACGAATTTGGCTATACTTTTTGGACATTTTAGATTATAGCTCTTCCTTTTTTATATAAGCTTTGGATTTCAAATATTTTGGCCACGAGCATCACTGAAGAGACATGTATTGTCGAAATGCGCATCTGGTGCAACAAAATTGGTACCGTTGATTTTATTACTACCACTGGGTCGATGCCTCTGCTGGTGGACTATTAGTCCCCGAGGGTATCACAAGCCCAGTAGCCAGTACTTCGGAACTGTCATGAAAATACGGATTTTTTTTTTGTGTGTTATTAAAATTTGCTGTTACAAAATATTATAAATTATTATAAATTAAGGAATGCATCTCCCTCATGCAAAGCTCTGATTCCTTTTACGAATTTGGCTATACTTTTTGGACATTTTGGATTATAGCTCTTCCTTTTTTATATAAGCTTTGGATTTCAAATATTTTGGCCACGACCATCACTGAAGAGACATGTATTGTCGAAATGCGCATCTGGTGCAACAAAATTGGTACCGTTGATTTTATTATATTTGTTTATGGGCCAGCTGAAGGACGCCTCCAGGTGCTGAAATTTCTCGTTGCATTGAAGACCTGTTGGTGATCTTCTGCTGTTGTCTGCTCTATGGTCGGGTTGTTGTCTCTTTGGCACATAACCCATTTCCATTCTCAATTTTAATAACTGTTAAAGAAGTTTGTGTAGCGTGAACATGGACCAACATAATCTATTACGTACTGTGGAATCATTTATTTTCGTGTGTATCAATTTTTGTAGTTTGAGGGAAAACTACAATTTCCTGATACTTAACATTATGAATTTCAACACAGATGTAAAAGTTTTAATCAAAGTTAAAATGGATTGGTCTATGTATAAAGATAAAAGTTTTTTCTAGGTACAGATAAAAACAAAATCTCTGTTATTGACATCATCAATCTGCTTTCTTTTTTATAAGCTCACCGAAAGATCACTGAAGCTTTACCCATCACTTAGCGTCCGTCACCCGTCGTCTTCCGTCGTCATCGTTTTTTTTTTACAAAAGTCTTCTCCTCTGAAACCACGGAGACACACTCAATCAAACGTAACCTCATTTATAATTATGGTATATTTATTACAATTTGTGGCCGATGACCGTGTCTGCCTACCAGTAAGACCAACATTAATAAAACAAAACATAAGGGTTAAATGCAAGTTTGATTATAATTTCAAATTCATAAATTTAACTGCAGGAGCAACAATGATAACAATGCTAAACTGTACCTATTCTCCAATTAAGTTAAAACTGTCAGACGACTTCCTATAAAAGTTGCTCTTCATAACGATTTTTTTTGCATTTCACAATTGTTCCCTTTTATCTGGTAAGGTATATCTGGTATATAGACGGAAACATTAAATAGCAATTATGATCAGCTAAAAAAAAATAAACGAATAGGCCATCAAGACCAAAATCGTCAGACGACTGCTTGTTCGAGTTATTGCCCTTAAGTGACGATGTTTACCATTTTTTTTGCGTTTTTGTCTAATATCTTAAACTGTAATAAATGAAACTTTAAATTGCACAAATGATCGGCTTGGCAACAAACACTAGCTATCGAATGCATTATTGCTTATCTTAAATAATATTGATGCTGTTGTCTCGAAAACCATAATCGATAGACAAAAAAAGAACCAGAAAAATAGCAGGATAGGGTCTACAAATATGTATGTTAACATTTATATAACTGAAACTGTAAATTGAATCTAGACAACGTTAAAGGTGTTCCCATTTAATGAAGATTTTTTACCAAAATGCCAATAGTTGATCATGCAGGTGAGCAACACAGGCTCTTTAAAACCTTAAGTTTATTTGTGACGTTGGAAGAAAAACAAAAATATCAGGCAATTTGCATTGATATATGACAGTAATTGAGCCCCTCTCTCTGTCAACATTTACATCTCCAACGAAGAAAACAAATATGAGTTATTCAGAAATAACGCAGGAAAAACTTGTGGTATCCTTTGGGTACACGGTTTTCTATTCAGCTGAGGATAGCTCACTTGAAAATTTACAGTTAAGTGACTGTGCTGAATGTACCTTTACCATATTCAAAATGAATAATACCTAAAATAGATTTTGTCTCATATTAAGACAAACTTCTAAAGTATGATTATGCTTTCCAATCGTGCTGTTTCCATAATCTATTAAGTAAAATTCCATTTGCGCCTGTTTATGGAGTATATATCACGTATATCTTACTTTAAAGTGCTTTCCAATCATTTGCGTGATAAAACATGTTCATCGACCGGCTTGACCTTCCACACAGAACGTGATGTCATTAGTATCAAATATGATGTCGGATATTGATCTTCCTTTCTTGAAACCTGTTTTTCATTAGCTCTTCTATAATTATGTTTAAGAATAATTAAGTATATAAACATATTACTTCCAGAGATTTAAGCGGAAACAACATAAGTCTAATTGAGGAAAATGCTCTAGGAAACTCAACTTATCTATCAACGTTGTAAGTTTGTTAAAACAAAACATTCACACACACACCAAACACACACACACCAACACACACACACACACACACACACACACACACACACACACACACACACACACACACACACACACACACACACACACACACACTTAATTAGACTCTGTTGCTTAGAAATATTTTGAGCTGGTGCAAATGAGTGGATATTTCATAATAATAAAACAGTTTATTCGTATTCATGATAACACAAGATTTAAAGACTATTACAAAAAAAATATCTTAATTTAAGCAGTAACATGTCACAATATGAAAAACATGTACCATACCGTAAAGTAAGCTTTGATATGTCCAAACTACAAAATGCTAAACAATTCAACAATAATGAACATCTTTGCAAAAAGAATCGTGCATAATCAATTATGCAAACGTATTGCTCCTTTACCATTACTGATCACTTGACACATATTTTGAGGAGTCATAAAATGGGTTAAATTGCAGCGTTTCTAGGTACTTGTAATCTTTTACAATGTTTCATGAGATTCTTATAGCGTAATCTTAGCGTTTTTCTAGTTTCTTTGTGTTTTCGACATCAATCGTTTTGAGTTTTATTTCTATATTTATTCAATTCTGGAAACAAATGTTATAATTAATGTAAAAAAAAAACCACCAACATACCCACTTATTCATTAGGATTTTTCTTGTCTGCCACTATTACCCATGAACTTTAGCATCAGTTACTTATTAATTAACAAGTTATTATTTATGTTTGCAGGAACCTTGGTTCAAATCCAATAAATTGTGATTGCAGTGTAATTCCATTTTGGTCCTGGATAATTGAAAGACCATCTATTGGAACAAGTGCTAAATGTAGCGACGGCAAATTTGTTATTTCTCTGAAATCAGCTGAGTTGGACAAATGTAATCGTAAGTTATATAAACAAATAACACTTAGGATGAGTGATTATATAAGGAAATAAACTAGTTAATTACTTAAAATAAGAAATTTGTATTCGTATAAAAAACGTGTGTCTACTGTATCAAGATAATGATATTTTTTAAAAGAAAACATCATTGAAAGGTTCATAAGTCTTGACCCCATTTACGCATATGAATAATCAAAGATAAAAAACATATATGTTAAAAGACCCACAAAATAACTAAAACAGGTCTCGAGACTACGAAAATAATGTATAATAAAAAAAATGTACTAATAGTTTTTAGAGTGTCAAAAATTTGTTGGAAGTACTTCATAAATGGCATGCTTATACTCGTGATTTCGAAACTGTTCAAAGTTTTGATTTATCTACATACAACTTTACCTCATATTATTGTTAAGAAAAAAATCACACACCTAATTAAATGGGCATTTAAAAAGTCAGAATGCAAATATGTATGTTCAAACTCTTTACGGTCATTTTTTTGTAACAGCAAACAAAAGAACTTTGTCAATTGAAACTGCTTTGATACCTTAACTGCACTTGAATTTTACTAGATTAAATTTGTGTTCGCAATTAAGACTCCGTATATCGTTATCGGAATTCCAATAGAGACTTACTGTGCACCATTGATTGCTGACCTGTTTCAATATTGTTATCGGTTACAATTTATGACTAAAATCAGCAAAGACCCTCGAAAAAACGTCTGATACAAACATTTAAAAACACTTTTAGATATTTGGATGATATATTGACGCTCCATATTGTATGTACACAAATCAGTTGTTCCATGCTGAACTGACTTAGAATAAAGCACACACCAACAATGATAACAGCTCTTATCGGGATCTTGACATCTATATTTATAACGGGAAACTTTATACAAAAGCTATGATAAATGAGATGACTTTTAATTTCCAATTGTTAATTATCCATTTTTATTGTGTGTATTACTGTGTTTTTTCTACATTGGTTAGAGGTAAAGCGTAGGGTTGAAATATGACTACACATGTTTAACACCGCTTAATGAATGTGCCTGTCTCAAGTCAGAATCCTCTGATTTCTTTCGTATATTTTCTTAAAGGGCCAGCCTGGGATTTTCGCGCCTGTTGAAGAACTATTGTTGGCTTTCGACTGTTTTCTGCTCTTTGGTCGTGGTGTTGTTTCTTTGAAACATTCCCCATTCTCAATTGTACTTTGTTTTAACTCTGCACATTAATGAAAAGATAATCTACATCAATAATAGCATACAGTACACCAAACCCAAAATTCTGTTATATAGACAAAATGTCTCCATAAGAGAAGATGCTCTACTCGAACTATATTTCTTAAATCAGTAAATGGTGTTGCATATCGTTAAAATAGTTCACATCATACCAAAAAGGTGTACAAACTTGCAGGTTGATATGGCCTATCTTTATGGCCAACTTCTTTAACCAAAACACTTCATCCTAATAGCGGTGGAACTGTCGAACGAACAAAACGAACTAAAAGAACGCACAGACACGTAGACCTGAACTAATCATGTTTCATTCTATAACAGGAACGGCGTAATGTTTTGAAAAAGTACTTACCACACTAAATTTAAATACTAAATGCGATATGATAATTTTTAAACGTGATAAAAGCAACCATGATTAGTAAACTTGTACATGTATCTTTTAGGACGTCCTATTTGTACACTGTAATAACCGCCCTACAAATACATTATGATAAAATGAATAATGAATAATTAGATTTAAAAAATTAACATAACACAACTGAAAACTGCTGAGTAGATTCCTCATTTAGTTCAAAGAAATGTGTACCTTGACGGTTTTATTTTTTTTGTCTTCCCATTAATCTCAAAATTAAATAAAGAAAAAAACAATAAATTAGTAACGAAAAAATACTATGATATGGTGGAAATATAAATCATTAGCAATGCAAACATAACATTAAGAATATTTGGTGGTACATATTTCACAATTCAACTGATATAAATTACCTCATGATCAGTGTTCATATCATTTTACTCAAAACGATTGATTGCACCACATATCAAAGTATTATTTCACACAGAAGCATCTTTAAAAATATAAAAAAATATATGATCATTTGCAAAGCCCATAGTAAATATATTCAAAATTCGATGAAGGATTTTTTTTTAGTAAAGGTCATTGTGGTTTTTTTTATTATATTTTTATCTCCAGCATATTGGTCGAACAGTTTATATCATATAAATTCCGACAAAGTATTTCTTATCATTTCATTTCACCATTTTATTCTAATAAGAACAATCATACTGGAGCTAACATCGTTAAATCAGCATACCCGGCTAATATCAGTATTTTCTTTTTTAAATTTTTTTTTTTAACATCTTTGCGTGATTTTTAGTTAAACTGACATAATGTCATAATCAGTCTTTGTCAACCTGTAATTTATTTCATATATGTGTCAAGGCTTTATCGACCCACTAGAAAAACTATTATACGATGTATCAATTTTCAAAGATTCCAGACGTATCAACCTGCAAACTATTTTGACATATTTATCAATCGTATACTATTCATCATAATTCATTTTTATAAGGTTAAAATATTTTCATTTAAGCTGATAATTGCAAATGCTTTAATGGTGGAAAATGTATTACGAGCGGGGATGGAAAAGTTGTTTGTGACTGTATTGGACAATGGACTGGCGAATTTTGTCTAGGTGAAAATACTAGTTTTTATATTCATATAAAGCTACTTTGAAATTACCAACATTTTAATGAGAAAATAACTGCTCACGTTGATTAAGAAAGATGTTTCAAACTATATTCAGGAATTAGTACTTTTTTTAATAATAAACAACAATACACTGTACATCTTATCAAAAATAAAAATTAAAAAGTTTGTAGCAGTTAAAATTGAACAGAAAAATAATATATATCTTTAGAAAATTATGATCATATTAACCATATATTTTTTTTTATCGGGAATTCAAGTTATCATTATGGACTCTATTGGTTAGTCATATTTCACTCTACTTTAAGTAAAATATTCTTGCATAACTATTTTTGTGAGTTCATCAGTTGGAAAATGCAGAATATAAGCAACAGGTATTACATTCTTCATTCTAAGGTGCATATGTTTAAATTCAATTTGAAATCTGATAACATAACATAAAATCCGTATATCTCGAATCACCGTAGAACGGTTGTCAAATAATACTGTCATTGAACTTTGAACTAGTTAATCTCATTTGCATTATTTTTTAATATGTACTTCTTCAGAAAGTCAGTGTACGACATACGACTGTGGATTTGGAAACTGCTTTGTAGAACCAATCAA
This sequence comes from Mytilus galloprovincialis, assembly GCA_037788925.1. Classification (NCBI taxonomy): domain Eukaryota; kingdom Metazoa; phylum Mollusca; class Bivalvia; order Mytilida; family Mytilidae; genus Mytilus; species Mytilus galloprovincialis. The sequence continues at coordinate 45,743,816 of CM075333.1, read as the reverse complement.
TGGAACAGCTCAGTGTGTTTGTGAAAACAAACAACCAACCTATTGTCTTGGTAAGCAGTTTAATTTAGGTGACTAATTGATTAAAAACTATGAAATGGAAAGTTTGACAACAATCGTAACAGTTATCTGGTAAAAGACCCGAACCTAAAGATATAGCGAAAATGTATATAGATGCAATGAGCGATCTTGCATTGTTCTGATTTATTAAGACCATTAAAATGAAAAACAGCGTATATGAAAAAAGAGTACTAATAGTTCCAAGTGATATTTTATTTAGATGTGTTATCAAAATATGTATATTCACTGTAATTATGATTTTGATATTGTCTCATTTAAAGATGAATAAATGTTATACTGTCATATGTACAAGATAATATGGTGTTATCCTCAGTTTTCATTTGAAACGATGTATTTACTAAAATTAATTATTTGATTAATCCTTAACATCTTATGATACAATATATAACACACTTTTCTTATATACGTGTCACCTACTAACATTTACAGCTTTTTTTGTTTCATTATGAAATTGCATGTTTGTAAGAATATTACGTTAACACTCTTGTCATTATTGAACAATTATTAGAAAATTTAGTCAACATCTGATAACATCCATTTTTGAAAGGTGCAATGATTGTATAAATATTATTTACTTTATACGAAAATAAAGAATATTAGAAGCATATGCGAGTTAATATCTGTTTTCATGCTGATTAGTTTTCGTTTGAAATGTAGTTTATAAATTCATTTATTTGTTTTTTTGATTTCATTGTTAGTTGCATGATATTAGACAGATTGCTCTGGTTAAATTATTATCATTGTTGTGTACAATTTAACACTTAAACTGCTCGTGAAAGAATATATTGAAGTGCTTTTAAAATATTTTGTGTTTTCTATTTTGATTCAATCAATTTTATTCATTATTAAAAAGATAAATTTTTCGTCAATGAGAAACATTCAAGTATTTTCAAAACATTTGTATTTTATTGTTTTTTTATGATTCCATCTTCATATATACCATGTAGCATTTATTGAAATAATTCGCAATTTAGATTAGTTTTGTTTTAGGATAATCAACGTTATACTTATAATGGTTAAATTTATGAACAAATCTGATTTCTTTATTCTCTTTGCAATCACGTACCTACGATTTTGAGAAAATGGTCCCGAAATGATTTGTTCAACTGGAGATGACGACATGGAACACGATGTTTAGAAAACAAATTTAAAGGTAAGTATTTCAAAATGATTTGATGACGGTGTTTATTGCTTTAAACCATTTAAATAGGGTTTGAACTAGCTGTCAGATAACTGCGAGTACTCTCATATCTGTTCATTGTGTCTTTTTGTCGGGATGTAAGTACCCGGTCACGTCCACTTGTATTTTTTGTCTATCTGATGAGTGAAGCCTTTTTCCACTGATTGTTATAGTTCGTTCTTATGTTGTACTGTTATACCATTGTCCCAGGTTAGGGGGGGGATCCCGCTAACATGTTCAAACCCGCCACATAATTTATGTATGTGCCTGTCCCAAGTCAGGAGCCTGTAATTCAATGGTTGTCGTTTGTTTATGTGTTACATGTTTGTTTTGCGTTCATTTTTTTACATAGATAAGGCCGTTAGTTTTCTCGTTTGAATGTTTTACATTGTCTTATCGGGGCCTTTTATAGCTGACTATGCGGTATGGTCTTTGCTCATTGTTGAAGGCCGTATGGTGACCTATACATAGTTGTTAATGTTTGTGTCATTTAGGTCTTTTGTGGATAGTTGTCTCATTGGAAATCATATCACATCTTCATTTTTGTATTGTCTGTTAATAATTTTCCATTAATTTGTATGCAAGTTATATAGAACGTGTTCGTATGACACCCATTATGATAATAAAGTTTTGGTACCTGTCAAAAACTTGCCCAGTATTGGCCATTTTGTCAGCATATTCCGTGTGCGTGTCTTAAAGATTGTCCCTGATAGGATTAGAGCTAGAGTGTTAACAAACGACACAAACAGCCTTTAAACACATCCGCCAACCAATGTTAAAAAAACAGGTTTAAAAAATATCTCCCTATCTAAATTTAAACAAAAGAAAGAAGACTCTTTTTTTAACTGGTACTTGTGTGCAATACGGATCCTTTGCATGTACATACGGAGTATTTATCCCGCACTTGATACGATATTCTCGGGCTCTTATTTCCTATCATGATTTCCTTGATAGCAAATTGCTGTTTACGAAGAAGCTTTTTAACGAAGAGTTCCAAATGGGGAAGTTGAAAACATCCCTTCGTAAATTTTACGAACGCCATCACGAGCTGGTTGACCGTTTCACAGATGATATTTGATATGTTCCTTATGTCATAACTGCAATGCCCTTCCCTTTTAAGAATGTGACCTAATGAATAAAACTATTTACAGGATTTTTATGAACATAAGCAACATGATGGATGTCACATGTGGAGCAGCATCTGCGTACACTTCCTGTAGCGCCTGCGACCACCCCCAGTTTAGGTGAGGTTCGTGTTGCTAAGTCGTTAGTTTTCTATGTTGTGTCTTCTGTACTAGTATATATGATACAATTTGTTTTTTTATTTGTTGATTAAAATATTCAATTTTCTATATTTATAATGCATATGTATCACGTCTGTGCATGTATCACCTAGTTTCGAGTGATTTAAACGATTTAGTGAAAATACTTTACTTTACTTTACTATCCATATTTCTTAGTCGGGGTCGATGGACGATTGAGTGTCGGAATATCGGGTAGACCTAGTTTCAAATAAAATTGACATCTCGTTAAATCTGATGAGCTGAGCAATCAATACGTCATTCTTCTAAATACCTATACTTGTTTAGACATCAAAAGGAAAATAACAATTCATCAAAGTTAATCAGTGTGTTAGGCAATACTACGTTTGTTTAAGATATAGTACTCGTTTTAACAATTTGCTGTCAATATTTAAATATACATTTTCAGCATGCAGCTACATAACTTGAAAACCCCAAAAGAGGATGGGAAGAAAAACAAAAGGAATATTGTACAAAGAAAACCATGTATCAAGATTCGCACAGTTAACGGAGTAAAAGGTACTACACACATGACATATATGTATAAAATGTTGAAGTAAATTCTATCAAAACAACTAAATTGCATCCTGTTCATGACTACATGTGAAGTACAACTTTTACAACTTGCCCTTGCTCCAAGATTTTTCAACTCATTCAATAAGTCGATATTTTACATGTTATAGAAAACACTCAGTTAACAAGCAATAGATTTGCGCTTTAAGAACATAAATTACAAGAGATAAAAAAGACGAAATAGATCAACAAATCGAGGTAAAACAAAGAAGAAAAATTTACACAAATTTAGCTTGCTTTACAATTTATAGAAGATAAGAAACTAGTTTTCCCGGAACATGCCGATAGCTCGCACATGTCGCAAACAACTACGCTTCAGCAGGGATTTTAAAACATTACGTCGTCATTGTGAAATAATTACACTTACAGCTCATTTTTCTGAATATCTATACATTTGTGTAGAAATTCTACCCTGACAACAAGCTCTACTTTGTAAACTTGGCCTTACTCCAATTATTTTTCAATTCATCAAAATTAATCAGTATGTTATGCAATACTATGTTCGATGACCCAGTCTCAGTCAATTCTCCAATTTTATTTGCATCCACACTTTCAGTAGCCACAGAGAGGAAAGAAGATATGAGGTTTGAAACAATGGCAAAACGGACAAAAGAAAGAATTCAAATATACACTTACAAAAATGTATATGGCTGATTCATTAGTAGACGGAGAAGAAGATGTTTTTAGAAATATGACCTACAAAACGGGACATTCTACCATTATCCGCTTTCCTTGAATGCAATAACTACATTATATCTGATTTACAAGTTTAAAATCATAGCAGCAGCTATTCCAGGTTATTCTCCTGTAAAAGCGGACTCAACATACCTTAAATTTACAATTATGTCCAACATTTTCGACAATTTTTTTCAGGAGTACCCAGTCCTATCATTCACTTAAAATGCTCTGAATTTACTATTATAAATAAATATACCAACAAATTTCTTCAAGTTCAACAGTACATTCGAGTTTCACCATTGAGAGCTTACTTTAATACTACGTCGCCAAATATATAAAGAAACCATTCTGCGCGTGTGTCATGGTAGTACATCACAACATAACATATCCGGTGGACAAATATGAAACAAAAATTAAAGATAATCATAAGCCTTTCACTAAAAGTTTAAGCTACAGAGAACGAAATAAAGCAAAAACGAAACCACCTAATTATTCAATTATCCAAATGTCTCTAAACAAATTATTAAAATGATAAGAAATGCTACTACCGGAACACTAGTTTCAATTTATTTATCTCTCAACAACATATTTTTTTGCTTTCTTTATTTTAATGAACGTCATTTATTTTCAGAAATGAAGATCATATGTGATTTAGGAAATGACAACTTGCACACAGACTACTTGGTCACAAAATGGCCAATTGTTCACAATGGTGTTAGTGAAATAAATGAGATATTTAAATTGGCTGCCTTTCTAAATATAAATTCTTTTGATTTATTGTATTATAATAGTTTCCAAAAAATTAAGATTAATTATAAAAATGCTTTTTATCATTCATTTAGAATTGTACAATTGAAATTAGGTAGTTATTTAGACATATTTTATTTTATTTTATACAATATAACTAATGCAAAAATGAGTGTGTTAAACTGTTGGTCTATGATTCTTAAATTATTTTTAAAATGAGTAGGACGTTTCATATACTTTATACTTATGATCACCGAACGAAAAAACTAATGTATAGACTGATGCATTGTATGCAAATGTCTTAGACAAGCTTTTAAATTATTTGAATCAAATAGCAAACTAAATTCTTTAATAGTATGAAATGTAGATGTTTATTATTTCTTTGTTGAGGGTTACTGCGGTGTTCATCATTTCCACACAATAAATTGATAATGTATCATCTACTTTCAGAAAAGAAAATAACATGCTTAATCAATGATTCCCAAGTAAAAGCAAAATCATCAGTCATTATGATAGTACTGATATTTTTAGGACTATTGGGGTTTTCGGGAAAACGAAAATAATTTACCTGTGTTTTCTTTTCATGCTTTTATATATACCAATAAAAGGTTAAGTTTAAATCAAACTAAAATACTTACCGTAAAAGAGATCAATGATATCATTCATTACCTTAACATTAAATTTTGATGCAAATTATTTGATGTGGATGTTAAACAAATTTCATATAAGTTATGAAAATGCAAGTAATAATATAAATACTATTGTACAAATTTAAATCCAGAGGATACCCGGAACCAGCTAGAAATATTAAATATGAAATTATTTAAAGTAGAATTTTAAAGCATATTTTTTTTTATTTCAAGATTGTAAAATATTATTTCCAATGAACAAAAATGTATAGATATAATAGAACGAGAGAGAGAGGGCTCGCGTGTTAGAGTACATCCAGAGACAGATATTTAATAATTCGCAGGTGGACTTCAGTTCCACAGAAGAGGATCGGCACCGATTGATTGTTAAATTTATTATTATTGTGGATGCATTATATATTTTTTGTAGTATGTATGTATTTATGTTTCATTTAAGCCAGATCATAAAATCATAACTTCTGACAAATAAGATAGCAAAAAAAAAAAAACCCAAGAATTCTGCAAAATTATTCTAAGTACAAAATTCAGAACGGAAAGTCCATTTTAAAATGGAAAAATCAAGCTCAAACACATCGAACGAATAAAAAACAGCTTTCATGTTACGGTACAGACACCACCTTACGTTAAAAAGTGGATCGGACCTATTGTTATAGTTATCTATTATATTGACAACACTGTGAGAAAAACAAACAGACATAATAGGTCAAATGTTAAATATTGGGATGCAGTTGTCAACATTATATTATTATCCATTTTGTGGGCCCTTTACAAATGAGTATGTGGTATGGTGACCTCTAGTTGTTATTCTATGTCATTTGGTCTTTTGTGGAGTGTTTTCTCATTGAAACTCATACCACATCTTCCTATTTTGTTATTTATCACTACCAAACAAACAAATATATACTTACTCCTCAGACACTGATGACGTTTTATACAGTCAGAGTATCAACAGAAAGCTTTTGAATACCGAATAAGTTTTAAAAAGTATATCCAATATGCAGTTGAAGTAGGCATATTGATGTAAAGGTAGGGGAATTTTCATTCATTCAAAATTAAAGTTGTATAGGGGTATACGTATAAAAATGAGGTTAAGGAAGCCTGTCAATTGTTTCTTCAATTTATTGTTTTAAAGGACATATAAATGGAACACAAGCAGACAATTTCGATTGTTCATGTTTTACAGACTGAAGCAATCAGAATTTGAACAAATGTGTTGGAAAAGGCTGCCACAGGTGATCACTTGTTTATTCAACTTGTTGTCATCATATATCTGGTCTCCCTGTGTCTCCCTGTGACATCATTTAATGTAACCTATAACATTATTTTGTACTGGCAAGGATCATCACTACCGATGTTACTTGCTTATCTTTTGAGTTGTTTCTCCGGTTTTGGTGGAATCGTTTTATTGCTGTGAAGTCTTCTATTGACTTCTTATTGTAGTGAATGTGTACTATTCTACTAGATAGAATAGGACATGATAGTGGTGACACGAACTCTATTGGAACACTAGTTCTTAATGCTAAAACTGAAGTTACATCTTCAAATATTTTAAAGATTAGATTGTACGTTGGTTAACTATTACGGACTATATGAGTCATATATAACCACGGCGACGTGTTTCTATTGTCAAAATCACATCTGTTTTGAAATCTACGACAAATAGTAATTATCGACTTTGAACTGACCAATGGCATGAATTCATCACGAGTGGTGTAAGTAAAGCAGGCTTTGCCTTCTTTTCTTGAGCACACGATAAAACATACCCTATGGTGTTGTCCCTGTTAATAAGTCTTTAGTTTTGTATATCATATACATTTATAGAGTGAACTTGTTTTGTTTTGTGGTTTGATTGACACTGGTGTGTTAGTTTATCATTGACATCTGACTTTTCTATCTCTGTTTGGTATCTTCTGCTTCTTTGTTACAGAAAGTTGCAAACGGATATTTACATTTTCCTACCAAATACAAAAAAAATGTGGTTATGATGATTCAACCACTTTTCCCAACTGATAGCAAAGGAGATGAAAAAAAGATTGTTTCCCCGGTACACGGATGCCCCACTCACACTATCATTTTCTATGTGCAATGGACCGTGCAATTGGGGTAACAACTCTAATTTGGCATTGGAAATAGACAGATCATATCAAAGGGAACCTGTGTAAGAAGTTTGAAGTTGATTGGACTTCAAATTCATAAAAACATCACCTTGACCAAAAACATTAACTTGAAGCGGGACGGACGGGTGGACGCACAGACCAGAAAACACAATGCCCCTTTGCTCTCGTAGATGGGACATAACAATAACACAAAGAAAAACAAATTAATTTTGAAATCAACTTGGGACAAACTTATACCTTGGACGGCATTTGTAGTAAATTGTATTTTTTTTAACTTCAAATTCATGTCAAAATGTTTGAATTTGTATTTGTATCTTTATTTTTTAAGCATTTAATGTGTTAATAAGTGTTAATTCGTCTATCCTATTTATGTATATAGTAATATTTGAAAATAGTATTGATTTGTAACAGATGAAAGAATATACAAAACTATAAAATGTACAATTTAAAAAAAGCTGAATACAAATTATAAGATAAAGTACGAGACATCGCTTCACTAGCATGACTAGAGACCACCATAACGTATATGTAGAAGTTTTCAGCATATATAAGTCACCGTATGACAAACAAAGAGCAAAAGTTAACACTTAAATTGATCTATAAAAGGCTAAAATATGACAAATATTTAACAATTAAAACGAGAAACTGACTTCTCGATTAATGTACAAAGCAAAAACCCAAAGACAAATATGATATACAACAACAAACCAACATGCCCGAGGACACAGTTATTGCGTAGTGCATTTCTTTTAGACAATAAATTCAAATTAAAAAAAATCGCACCTGCTCTTTCTCAAATTTTTTTTTACAGTGTAGTGTACTACCAGTGAGACAAATAATATCAAAATTATAGAAATTTCTACCAGCTCTAACTCAAAATATTGACAAGTCTGTGTTAAGGGGGTGTAAAATTAAGTTTGACAGCTTCAGACGTGAGACAATTTTACCTTTTAGAACTGGACCAATTCACTACTTAACATAAAGTTTCAGCACCTAAATTTTTTTGACATGTAATTACATCCCCCTACTTAATATTTCATACATTTAATATAAAGAAATAAATTGGGAAAGTGTATTTAATAAAACATGTAAGTTATACACTGTTTACACTAGGGACTATATTCGTAGACAACGAAACCAAAGGACGATAACTGTGTCCTTTGACCAACTGAACTACATGAGCCTGATATGGGAGATGCACTTACACAATGTTGCATGGTTAAACACGGCTTTCGAAAAATACCCATCCCTAACCTAGCTGGGACAGTTGTGTTAGAGTACAGACAATTAGTCCTGAAAGTTCTATCAAACATTTTCACATGTTGTTTTCTCTTTCTTTATTTTCATGAAAAAAATGTTTTTTGTTAAATCTCTTCCTTTGGCAAAAATTTCAGGACAGTTGATTTTCCACTCTTAGGAATGTACTTCAGATTTGTCTCAATAAGGATTGCATTCTGAAAATAAGAATTCTTTTAAACGTAATACCCTAATCTACACATTAATCATACACATCTTTAGTTATAAAATTCATCAGAAATCCAAATTCAGAAAAGTAACATCAACGTTTATGTCCAGATTTCGCAATCCTTTATGTACATACATGATTTCCCCTTAAACACAAGTCATCTAATCTGCAATTTAATTGATTGTGTCCTATTCCCGATTGCCGATTTCTAGTTATTTGTTAAACATTAAACATATAGAATCATGTTGGTGCAATGTAGTGATGTGTCCTAAGTGTACAGCCCATGATTGTTTCATGAGAAAAAAACCACGCACTAATTAAAGTGGATGGTAAGGCCTATTACCGTCAGGCGTTAAACGTATAATCCATTTCAAATTTTATCAAATGTATCAATTAAATGTAAATGAATAAAGTCGATTAATTTACCTTCCTTAGTTTCAGTTCAGGTTGTACAAATTGAAAGTGGTTTATTGTTGGTAGTAGAAATCCTCTTTTACAGAGACCTAAAACAGAAAAGTACACTAGTTAGCTATATATGAACGTGTTTTTGTTAACACGATTACTGCCTCGATTAGAGTAAAATCTATCCTTCTTAAGGTTGGTGTTTCTTAGTCTTCTAACCTGTTAGTGAAACTTTACTTTGACTGTTATTTTTCCGAGGCTTTCATCAACATATTAGGTAGTGCTTGTAATGGCATGATTTAAAACATATACTTATTATATTACATTATCCAATTCATACCTTTAGAAATAATTAGGAAACTAAGGTCCCAACTTGCCTAGGCAAAATATACTTAAGATAAATTTGGCTATTCTATTTAGTGCTGTGTTTTAATTAAAGTTACAGCGATCCCAATAAACCTTAAAATTTGAAGGGGTATAATAAGAACAGACTTATAGTCTGCAATGAACAAATGGTATGTTGACATATAATTGTAACCACTTACCGGATACCATTGGTGCTAGATATGGCGTCAGAATGTCATCTTCAATAAATTGTAAGGCCTTTTCCTGTTTAAGGATGATGTATTATATATTTATATCAATGAAATATATCGTATTTGGGTTAAAACTTTTTAAAATGAAACAAACGGAAAATTAATATGTTACAAATTTCTTTTTTAAATGTAATGTAGGAGTTTTTTTAATTAACGTTGAAGGCAACACCGTGCTGTAAAGATTACAAACATGAATATTGCGTCAGTTTCTTTCCATAATAGTATAGGTTTCTCCGTGTACACGGAAGGGTTGTGCATCATACATTAAATCAATCATCATGAGTTTTCCTCTAGCACACTATCTTTACAGAAATAAACAGGAACAAAGTTCCAACTAATATAGTATATTAGATTACATCAGCAGTATTTGACAAAAACTTTCTGAATTAAGGTCCTTAACGACTCTATCTTTTTTATGACCTGCTGTTTACAGACGAAATGCGCTTTTGTCGTACAACATTTAAATCATGATATCTATGACGCTTTTTACATTTTTTTTTTAAATTTCTTCGCACATAAAAAACTTGTATATCAAACAATAATCAAATCGCCATAAAAGGAATATATAATCATAACTATTATGATTCAATGTCTTCTAATGATTTGTTTTCGTTTATTTCACAAATAGTTTCAATAGTGAATTGCTGCTATTAGTGAAAAATAGCTCAACTTACATCTATCGCACCAATTACAGAGTCTGCAAGGTTTGCATGAATACTAAAAATAAATTAAAAACATTTTTGTTTGGGTATTATTGTGTTTAAATCATACAGATCATAATTATACTTGAGAAGTATGTCTGAGTTCTAAAGATAGATTTGTATCCTTTCGTTTGTGTGTTTTTTAAAACAATAAAACATATTCCAGATAATTCACTCTTAATATATTTGTTTGTCAAGGTAGCGAATAAAGATGTTTAAAAAATAAAAAATTCAATTAAAATTACAAGTTTAGATATAATCATTGCTAGAATTTCAAATCTGAGAAAAGAAATAAAAGAAACGTCATTTCATGTACTTACGCGGTCCTTGCTAATTGCCCATAGAGAATGTCATTATTTAGTCTTGGATTAACTTTTGATCCTCCAATCTATCGTAGAAAAATCATATAACAGTAATTATAAAAATGTAAAATAAAATGAAAAAGAATTGTCCAGTTACAGTATAAAAGGGCGTCTGAACTGAAAATTATATTACACAACACTTGATGTAGTTGTATTTGGCATGCAGAAGTAAGTGTTTCAGAATTGACATTAATTTCCAGAAATTATCCGTTGATAAATTAGAGGTAACAATGACGCTTAATTTATAAATGTCTCAGGCAAAGTTGACCTAAGTTAGAGTTGGCTACTCTTTTTGTGTCTTTTTGAGCATATATAATCTTAACTATTATAGTATTGAAATATTTAAGCTATGCACATTTTATACTTACGCTTTCCTATTGAAGGCAAATCAGGAAAATAGGTTTCAATGTAATCGATTCATAAAGTGTTTTTTTTAAATTTATTTTAAAGTAGCCACTATATATGTCAATGTTTTTAGTAATAACACTAAATATATCTATAAAACGAACTAAGCGAAAGAAAGCCTGTTTCCAGCAGATATAGATTGAAGTGTGCAACCTGTTTCGAGTATGCTGCTGCAATATTGTCGGTACTTATTTTTGAAATTGATTTAAAAATATAATAAACAAATGTGTATACACAGCTATGAACAATTCGGAGAGTTTTATTGCTCTTGGATATCATTTATTGAATACCGCTGAAAAAAACATTGCTCACTCCATTTTGAAAAACATTACAATTTCAAAATGTGTACAAAATGAGGTGCATTTCTGCAATATATACGCATGAATTTGAAGAATGATCAAGTCTCTATGTTTAAAACTGTAAGTTTAAAAAGTTAAATAAATGCCCACTTTTAGCCGTATTTGGCACAACTTTTAGGAATTTTTGGGTCCTCAATGCTCTTCAACTTTGTATTTGTTTGACATTTTAACTGTTTTGATCTGAGCGTCACTGATGAGTCTTATGTAGACGAAACGCGCGTCTGGCGTATTAAATTATAATCCTGGTACCTTTGATAACTATTTACCCAAAGCATTTCGTCCGCATGATATTCACAATAATATAAACCGATCTGAATGTCTACAACTCGACCAAATTGAAGCGTTTATGCATTGTAAATACAAACATACATAAAGTAGAAGGAATAAGATATAATAAACGATCGGCAATTAAAGTCAAAGAAATGTGTAAAAGGTGAAAAGGAAAGAGAAATGAATAAAACCGAATAGCAAGAGAAAAGATAAAGCACGTTAAGGTTGGGGGGGGGGAATGTGAACTTTGAGATAAATCATGGTTTTTGATAATAACACTAACACTTTAAAACAAGGAAGCAAGCTAAGTTGGAAAAAAGAAGGTTAAAACGTCCGTGTACATTTACGCCAAACATTTTTCATTTTAAAATGAAAAATAAATTTTCAAATTGCTCTGCAAATCTTAAAGGTAGTTGGTTTGAAAATGTAACAAAAACCTATAGAAATTACTTTCGAAAAACCATTTTCTCTATGAGATTTGAAATTTGTTATTTTCATGAAATTATATTTTTGATTTAACGAAGATATTGAAACAAATAACAATAACTTTCTGTTAAAAATGATTTTATTTTGTCAAAAGTTTAAAATTATTAAAACATTTGTATTTGCTTGCTTTAGAAAACAAAACATATTTCAATCTCATTCTTAAAAGCAAGTATTGAAAATACTGACCTTTAGCATTTTTCAATTTAGTTTACAATATTGACAAATGGAAAATGATCTAACGTGGAGCATTTTTCAATTTGTCTTCAAATATTGAAAAATGAAAAATGCTCCAACGTGGAGCATTTTTCAATTTGACGTTTAATATTGAAAAATAAAAAATGCTCCAATTTTTCAATTTTCATTTTCTGTGCAATATTCAAATTTGAAAAATGTTCATTATTTAAATGTCTAATAATGGGAACGAAATGTAATTTGTTTCAATGTAGGCGTTTTAAATGTTTAAATTGTTGTCCCTTTTTATTAAATGTTTTACTATTTCCGGTTTTTTTTTGTCTTGTTTTAAGCGCAATATGTCTTGAAGATCTTTTTAAGGTGTGTTTGTGTGTGTGAGTGAACTATGTGTGGTATCAACAAATTCCGAACAAGAATGGTACACTGACAAGTACGATAATGACCACAAAGAATCATTCTTTCTTTTTATCTATATACAATGTATATAGCTGTCTTTGTAGCTACGTGTTTATATCTATCTTTCGATCTATCAATCTGTCATTCATTGTATATATCTTGCTATCTGTCTATCTATCTGACTTTTGTTTTTCTTTGTCTTTTCTTTCCGTAAGTCGTTTTTGTTCTGAAAATGGAATTACTAGGCGATGCGGAGTAGACGAAGTTGCATTGGACCATATCGTGGCTGAATGTGTCAAACATGTTAGAAAAGAAGAGAAAATATTAGAATATTAGATATTGTCCATGTCAGTTTCTGTACATGCTCAAGGAGCAGGGTTCGCGATTCGAAAGGGATGGGGAGGGATGGGTGTAGATGTTAAATTATTCTGATCACTGTGCTAGTATATGTTTTCAATTTTGTATTTTTCTACATTGTACAGCGTTTCCTAATTTTGAATCTGTTTAATACAAACTTGTTTTTCCCAAGCTTATGATATTCACAATTTCATTCGCAGAATTTCAAATAAGCAATCATCTTATAAAAGAAAATGTGAAATTAACTTGCATGCATGTATGTGTGGTAAATGTATATTTCAAAGAATGAAAGACTTCTTATATTTGCTTTTACCGAAAACAAAATGTAGCAAAGAATATATAATAATTATGTGAATAGTATTTCAACAAACATGAAACAGTTCCCCCGATGTTCTGTATTATGTACTATCAGATTATTACATGGAATTTTTCATATCGCATGTATTATCAGCCCTAGGTTCAATATCAGCCCAAGAGCCGCATGGCTCGAGGGCTGATATTGACCGAGGGCTGATAATACATGCGATATGAAAAATTACATGTTATGATCTTTTTATCATATGCTTCAACAGTAGAGAAAAATAACAGATTCATTTATTGATCCTTTTACGTGGTTCCCGTAGTTTAAAGAGTAAAAAAGTTCACGGCCGTCGGACCCAAAAATGGATACCTTTCTATCATATGCCTCAACAGAGAGAGAAAAAAAAAACCATTTTATATGGACGAATCGACAAAAAAATAATATAACAATATACAGAATGATCATTGTTTGGAAAAGTCAACTTTTTACAGAAACTTTCTAAATAATGTTTCAGAAACTTAAAAAATGTATTTATTAAATAAATTGTTTGTTTGGTTTTTTTTTTTATTATTATTATTATTTTATTATTTTATTATTTTAATCAATATACTTTCCAGTATTCAAGCAATTGTTTTGTACACTACTTTCTAATGTTTTTCACTGAAAACGTAGCATTGAGGTGTATTTTCCGGAATTGGCCGAGTATCACCGGAATGCCATGTGATAACGTTACGGAAAGGCATGTGATAACAATCAAAACATGTGATAAACTTTTCATATCAGCCCGCTAAGCACCAATTCGAAAAATATGGAATTTACGTTAATTTAAGGCTATTATCATACGGTAAAATTTATATGTTATTTAGTCTAAGTATATGATAAATTCTATTATCATGTCTTTAATATGATTTTACATCTTCAATATGTGAAAGCAAAACGATTATTATAGGACAAATATGTCGACACAAAAAAGGGGTCTCAGTCAGTGACAATCTTCTTTTGCAATACAAAAAGGGAAAAATAACAGATCGACACAGATCGACACAAATGATCGAATTTCAAACCGTATGCATCAGTACATGGAACAAATACTAGTAGTTACATTTATCAAGCAAAGGAATCAACGTGTGTGAAGCTAGAGTTGGTAAAGCATTAGCGATAGTTAACCCTCGCTACCATCATTTACGACAGCAGCAGTGGTTGATCCAGAACTTTTCATAAGGGGTGGCACTGACTGATCTTAAGGGGGTCCAGTCATGCTTTGGCAATTTCCTATATAATCAACCAAATTTTCCCCACAAAAGGGTGGGGGAACCAACGGAAATACATAGAGTTTCAACTTCTGCAATGATGACAGCGTATAATGCACATGGTCGACGCTTCCACAAAGCCAAAGTAAGGGACAACATCAAAAGTTCAATGTAGGATAATAAAAAAATACTTAATTTACATAGTTTTTTCACTGATTCCTTATTCTTAACTTAATTTGTGAAATATTGATTGTAAAAAACGGACATATGTAAAATCGATTTTGGATAAACTAAACTCGCAGCAATTTCACACCCCTCCCCCTCTATCAGAAACATCGAGCACGCTTGTATCTGTACTATATGTTTAGCATTTTTTATAACTTGTTTCTTTGTTTGTATACGCCCGTCTAAAACGGGACATATTATGGTATACCGTTGTCCGTCCGTCGTCCACACTTCGGACAATTAATAAAAAACGCTTCCACCAACTTTTATGGAACTTTATCGAATTGTTTATATCTATTGACGTAAGCTCCCTTTCGATTTTTATAAAATTCAAATTTTTCTTTTCCATGTTATGAATTTTTTTTCCTTAAAAAGGGGGGAGTTTTCCAGTTTTCGGAGACTAATTCTAAAATGCTTCCATCAACTTAATGAGACTTTGGTGAATTGTTTAAATCTATTGACGTATGCTCTGATTTTTATAAATTTCAGATTTTACGTTTCCGTGTCATGAATTTTTATGCTTAAAAAAGGGGGGAATTTCCAGTTTTCGGACAATCACTCATAAACACTTAAACAAAATTTTATGACAGTTTAGTGAACTGTTTAAATCTGTTGACTTAAGCTGCCTTTCAATTTTTTTTTAAATTTCAGATTTTACTTTTTTTTAGTTATGAATTTTTATAATGAAAAAGGTGATTTTTTCCAGTTTTTTGGACAATGACTCAAACACGCTTTTACCAACTTTTATGAA
This sequence comes from Mytilus galloprovincialis, assembly GCA_037788925.1. Taxonomy (NCBI): domain Eukaryota; kingdom Metazoa; phylum Mollusca; class Bivalvia; order Mytilida; family Mytilidae; genus Mytilus; species Mytilus galloprovincialis. Next base: position 45,727,974 of record CM075333.1, on the reverse strand, counting down.
ACATTTACATTTTTGGAGTTATGGAGTTTTTATTCATAAAAAAATGAGGCTTTTTTCCAGTTTTTCGGATAATAAATCACAAATGCTTTCAGCATTAAATGATTAGACTATGGTGACTAGTTAATATATCTAATAATTAAACTAAGTACCCTTTTGATTTTTATATAATTTCTGATTTGATGTTGTACAGTTTTGGGGATTTTTTCTTCTGACAAAATGTCGGAAACGGTCAAGGAAATTTTGCATGACGAAATTGAAGAAATGGTGATAGACACAAAAGAGAGTACTGACAGTATAACATGAAAAGACGAAACAAGAATTGTGGAGCTTTTAAGTCTGGCACTGAATAACTGCAAAACGCTGCACGGCCCAGCGGAATCTGCTCAGCGTAGAGAAGGAAATATTTCAAGGAATTGGAATCTATCTTACTATTCGTTTGCACGGCCCAGCGGAATCTGCTCAGCGTAGAGAAGGAAATATTTCAAGGAATTGGGATCTATCTTACTATTCGTTGCTTAAACTGTAACATGCTGAAAAACAAAATTCGGAACAAAACGACCTGCAATAGCTAAGTATGAGTATTGGTAGCTGCTTAACGTACAGCGGCAAATATTATTTGCACATTTATGACATCCAAATGTTATTTTAATGAAACTTAAAAACATGAGAAAACGTATGAACCCGTAATTAATGAGAAAAATTTAACAAAATCTATGGCGCGTAGGGTAGCCGAATCTGGTCTGGTGTTGAAATCAATACACAACAGTCATCACTACGGCGTGTTGTACAGCTGTGCAATATTTTTCATGACGAGAACAGTTATTTTCATTTATTGATAATGAATTCGAAGTAAATAATACTATCTTGAGTTCTTTTCTTGTTTAGCATTTGGCAGCCTCCAAATTTTACGGAGAATTGTCATTGTAAGGCCAAATTTAACATACTATCAATGAAATAACAAAACCGACTGCATGTGCGAGACCCTCATTGGTGGACAAGGTCGTATAACACCTCTATTCGTAAATAGAATAATAAGTAAAGAGAGTGTCTCATCCTATTCTGGACTTAAAATTGGTATATAAAAAAGCCGATTTTAATTGATATTTTAAAAACATATAATATTGTATGTGTATGAAGAAAAACTGTCAATAAAAATCCGTTAAAAAGATTTCAAAAAATATATTGGTGTCGTTTTTGGTTTGAATTTAAGCAAAATATTACCAATAGATGCAGCATTGTCCAGAAAACGCCTTGTACATGTATTCTTATTTATATAAGCATGTCCCTATTGTACAATTTTTACTTCAATGTATTGAGAGATAAAAATTGAAGTATCGGCAAATGTACACTATAACTGCAGACAGACAGATCAGAAAGTGTACACACGTTAAAACTCGTCGTATAGTTAGACGATCAGACAGACGAACAAAGTGTTTTCAATATAGCTCTTCTTCTAGACAAACAAGTATGCAAATATTCATACGTATACGCCGTAAAAAAAATGTTATGTTACTTATCTATTGATAAAGACATCGTTCAATATCATTCTCTTATACCGGCTGCAGTACTTCCTATGAAATATTATATTACAACTTTATTTTCGGTCGATTGATGCAATAATGGCATGAGTTAAATTGCACAAAACAGCTCTTATTATAAAACAAGAAGTACTGCTCATAATTTAAATTTGAAAGATAATTATCTTTTGAGTGTAAAAAAAAATAAAATCAAAGTACGTCGGGACCTGTTAAAGTTGACGGTACGGTATCGGTTTTGTCATTGTTGACGGTTATATGGTATGATCGCCTCACTTAATTTATAGTTGGTTCAGATGCACCTTTATACTTCTAGCAGATCTACATCTGACAAAGCAATCTGCTAGAATCCTTCATTTATATTAAGTATCAACGCTTTGAAAAACACCTGCATAAACTTGACAGCGAACTCGTGTACGGCGGGAATGATTACACGACGTTGTTGCGATTAAAACTTAATTTAACGTAATTTAGCGCCATACTGACAGACGTCGTAAAAAATAAAGATGTATGGCTTTTATTGAAAAAAACAAGCACATGGACCCCAATTGTTTTCTTTTGCAATCAATCAAGTACTGTTTAAAGAACACTCCACCAAAATTTCAGGAAAAAAACAACGATCAAATTTTTTCTGCACTTCCGAAAAGACGCAAAAGTATGGTCAATTTTTTATTTCGGATATAGCAATCTAAATCCGGAACAATTTTTGATTTTCTATCAAAATTTTAAGAAAAAAACAACGAGGGATCTCTACTGTATCGTATGCCCTTAAAGCATAAAGACAAGCGGAGTACCATGCGCTTACAACGGAGCTCTTTATTTATTTATTTGAAAAGTCTTTTCAAAAGAGGGACGAAAGATACCAAAGGGATGTCAGACGCAACGTCAGATATTGCTACCATTTAGTGTAACAGAAAAATGACGATAATTTGGAAACGTGCACTATCTAATTCTTCCTGCTTTCCTTTTTGGGTAAATGCAAAGTAAAACAAACAAGTATAAATGCCATTAGAATCCAATCCAATATGATTTTATAATTAACATAGGATATTCTATTTTAATGCTAGTCATTATGTGTTTTTGGAGGAATATTGCTGCATTATATTTTCAACACGAGTATATGTATGATTTTATTCAAGCAGTGACATACAATAGCTTATAATTATGATACTGACGTTTTCTTATTTTTTGATCGTCTTATAGATGTGTATTTTTGTAATGTGTATTATTTCGTTTTGTTGAAAGTAGGACATTTATATTTAGTGTAGGAAGGAACACGCGAATGCAGTTCATGCCGTCCCTAGCATATTACGCTTGTGGCGACGTCAAATTATGATAACGGACAAACTTGCAAGACATTTTCATTAATCCGTATTTTTTTATAGATAACCCTGTAATCTTAATGCTATTTGGTGTACCAACTTAACTTTAAAAGTACTTTTTATTGGTATAGTTATCAAAGCCAAAAAATAATCTTCACGAAATCAAATCTCTTTGTTTTTGGCAGTAAAAGTTTTGTGAAGGCATGAAAGTTTAACTCGGACATTTCCGCAAGACATTGCAAATCTATTGTTTTGAATTGAATATGTAGCTCAATTTATTTTTCAATTCGAATTGTGGGAGCTTACACTTAGTACAAAACGATCGTGCTTACAATTTAATAAATTATCTGTCAAAATTTTATTTTTGAACTGAAATGTTTCAAGTTTCCAAATTAACTTTCCGATGGGACATTTCCGTACATCATATTCTTTTGAAATTATGTATGCAAATCTTAAAAGAAGACAGCAATGTTAACCAGTACTGAAATATATCACGTCATAGAACATTCATGCAAAATTTCGAAGAGTTGCGTGGACATTTCACGAATTGTTCGAGTTTTATGCTTCGAGTTTGTTACATTGGACAACGCTAAGTAAACGTTGTTTTGGATAATCTGTGTCTTCCTAAGACTATGAATATTATATTTTTATTCTTTCTCTATCATAATGTGAAAATTCAAGAATCAATCTTTATTTTCATGTATAATTTGAAATATTTATTTCAGCATTTCTATAAAAATTTTCCCATCAACTATTTACTTAACGCTATTTTTCGTGGTAGTAGCAATATCTAACGTTGCGTCATTATAGTAAAACTCATAAATCTAAAATAAACTGACAACGCCATGGATAAAAATGAAGAAAACAAACAAACAAACAATAGTACACATGGCACAACATAGAAAACTAAAGAATAAACAACACGAACCCCACCAAAAACTAGGGTTGATCTCAGGTGCTTCGAAAGGGTAAGCAGATCCTACTTCACATGTGGCTACCGTCGTGTTGCCAATGTGATAACAAATCCGGTAAATAGTCTAATTCGGTAGGTCACATTCATGAAAGGGAAGGGGATTGTAGTTACGACGTAAGGAACATATCTGATATCATTTGTGAAACGATTCAACTGTTTTTATAATATGCTTTTTATCACTGTTCAATGTAAAGGGGATGGTTGTGCACATAAAACGAGTTTAATCACTAAGAGTCCTATATATGCGCCGTAAAACTAATTTCTCTCGAATGAATTGAATTGTTTTTAAACTTTTCTTTTTGGATTCTCTTACAGATTGTTGTGCGGTAATGGTTTTCATCAATGTTGAAGACTGTACTATGAATTATACTTGTTCACTTCATCATCATTTATTGTCTGGTGAAAAAAAATTGTTTTTCTCGCAATCATACCACATCTTTTTTTTTGTGAAATTATGAATAAAACAAAGTTTATCACTAGTATTCGTCAGTTTAGTTACAGAGCATTCCATTCACGAATTGAGTAAATGAATACATGGAGAGCGCAGCGTTATTTATTTTCATGTGCCATACATGCTATACATGTATGAATTTTTATAAATGTACATGTATCAATTGGTGATGTTTTTTGTACTTGGTACCTGGGAAACTAAGAAAAAATGAGATAGCACAGTTTCTTCGGTATTGCTTATGTTTATTGATTACGGAGGGCCCTCATGGGGTTTTTGATTATGTGATTACTTGGCCGTTTTTTTAATGATTATTTGATTATTAAGCCAAATATTTCATGATTATTTGATTACCTAGGACTGTATTTTTAGTTTATGATTATTTGATTACTAAAGATAAGCAAATATTTAATGATTATGTGATTATATTGGCAAAAAAATAGTGATTATGTGATTACTAGGACCCCCCATGAGGGGCCTCATTACGTTACGACCAATAACAATTATAACAACAGTTGAAATTACTGAACAATAAGTGATATATATTTCACGATTATTAAAAAATGTATTCTGACACGATGAAAGCAGGAAACGTACGGTATCAACAATTCAAGACAAGAACCAGTTGCTCATTTTGATCAGTAGGAAAGGTAGAGAAACAAGGAGCATGTTTTATGCCCAAGTCACACTAGACCACTATTGCACCACGCTCACCGCGATCTAAAAGGTGAGGTCCCGGTACGAGCAGGATGAAAGTTTGGATTTTCATTGTTTTCACGATGCTACTACGATCCCGCTACGGGTCACGTTCTCATCACGCCTATTCTGAGTCTTCAATACGATAATCACGATTTATTACGCTAATCACGTTTTCATAACGACAATACATGCACGATTTATTCGATTGCAACACGATCTTAACACACCTTTTCTGCGATTATAGACCGCTCTTACATCGACCGGTCTAAGTCCTTTCCACTTTCAAAACGTAATCTGACTACGCTCTCGTCATTATCATCAACATCATATTGCATATACATACTGTTTATAAATACTGTTCCCTTTAATTCTTCTAATTGTCATTTAAAATACGTAGAATTCTCGCAAACAACACAGACATACCACCAAAATATACCAGAGCTAGTGGGCGTGATGGTAGAGATAGAGGTAGAATCAGAGGAGCCTCTGATACGAATTCTGATCCAGTAGACATATATGCATGTCAGATCAACCAATCCAACCTGAGTCACAACGCGATGCTGATCCATCGAGATCAAATGACGATATTTTATTGAACAATAGAGGAAATGATATAGATGTGTCAAGCATGGTTGTGCTTATCAAACCTTGACCAACGTTAAGTTTTTGATATTTGGTCTTTTTTTCTAACACTATATGCAATATGCAATCTTTGTTTGGTGTATGGAAATATTTAATGATGTGCATGTCAGTCTGGCAGGTTTTATTTGGCCTTGACCTCATTTTCACTGTTCATTGCACAGTATTCAGTTTTTTTAGTTTTGTTCTGATTTTCTTAAACTATAAGAAATAGGTTAACTTTACTTGCTGTATGGAATTGTAAGTTGTACACTTCTGCCTGCCATGGTTCAGATCCTTGACCTTAGTTTCGTGGTTCATGTGTTTAGTTTTCTCGGTTAAGTCTGTTTCTTAGAAACAATTAGCATGGGTCATTTATACTTAGTGATTTATTGTAAGGTGTACATGTATTTCTTGTTTTGTTTATATGACCTTGTCCTAATTTTCTTTGACCATGTTAAGTTTATGTGATAGTTGTAGTAAAGCTTTATATTTAGGACTATCAACATAGAGGGTGGGCAGGACCTTTTTCAGGACGTCAGGATCGGGTGGTTTTAAGCTTGTGATTTCGGGATTAACCCTTTCGGGACCCGGGATTTTTTTTTTCATTCAGGACCTCGGGATTTCATGTTTTTAAGTCCAGGATTTTGGATCAACATAATATCAATGATTAGTAAAGAAGGCGAGACATTTCAGCGTGTGTACTCTTTCGGTAATTTGAGAAATTTTAAATAATTTGAACATTTATCGAAATTGCCTCTTTGTTGATACTATTATATTTTTTGTAGCTCGTTCGCTCCCCTTTTATATTCGTTATGTAAACAGAAAGTCACAACTGTTTTGTTTATTTACAGGGATCACGAAACTTTTATCCTGATCCATATCAGGCTGATAATTCTGAGCATACAATCCATCTTGATCAAAATGAATTTTGCAAGTAGCCCCAGAAGTGGGATATAGAGAGGGGGTGCTATTGAGGTTACAAAAAGGGATGGTCGGATATAGGATTATTAAAATGTGGGTAATGAAATCAAGGGGACACCAAAGGTGGGATCTGGAGAACAAACAAAAAAGATGAATTTAGGATAAGGCGAACACCGAGTCACTCCAACCTCATTTACGTGAATGAAATGAAATCCCATCTGTAATGTCAGAATAAGATTTTAGTGTTGTTTACTTTTTTTAGGGGGAGGACGGGCGGGCATCATAGGAAGATCTCCCATCTCTGACTCAAAATATGGATTATTTTATGTCAAGGGTTTTATGATTCTCCCTGACAGCTTCAGACATAATAATTTTGTATCTTCTATTTTTTTAAATAGACAATCCAATTGATAAATAATATGGAAATGGGGAATGTGTCAAAGAGATAATAACCCGACCATATATATACAACAGACAACAGCAGAAGGTCACCAATAGGTCTTTAATGCATCGAGAAACTGCCGCACCCAGAGGCGTCCTTCAGCTTGCCCCATAACAAATATATATATACATGTACTAGTTCAGTGATAATGGACGCCATACTAAACAAATTAAAAACTAAAAACCTAATTTAAAAATAATACTAGACTAACAGAGGCCAGAGGCTCCTGACTTGGAACAGACGCAACATAAGTGGGGTTAACATGTTTATGAGATTTCAATCCTCCCCTGATACCTCTGACCAATGTAGAAAAGTAAACGCATAACCATACACCCAGTAAAATTCTGTTCAAAAAAAGTCCGAGTCCGATCTGAAGAGGTAACAAAAGAAAATAAACAAAATGATAATAACACATAAATAACAGCAGACTACTAGAAGTTACTGACATGTCTGTTTAACAGGTTTTTTTTTGTCTTCTACAATGTTCCTTGCTGTCGTTAGTTGATGTGATTCATAAGTGTTTCTCGTTCTGTATATAGATTATATCGTTGTTTTTCCCGCTTGAATCGTTTTACACTAGTCATTTTGGGAACAATTTATAGCTTATTGTTTTATGTGAACCATGACTCTGTGTTGAAGACCGTACTTTGACCTATAATGGTTTTTATTTTAAAAATTGTGACTTAGAAGACAAACTGTCTCATTGGCACTCATACCACATCTTCTTATATCTAGAGAAATGTAAACTAGCTTCACATTTGAAGTTAATTTTTAGCTAAAATGCCACCGCACATTCATTCCAAATAAAAGAAAATCTGTCTCAAAATGAACAAACTTTAAGTAATCAGCAATATCAGTCTTGACAACATTAAACATATTTTGACTATACATTGACACAAAATGTACCAAATAAACCATACTATAAAAATAAAAGACCACATGAACAATTATACACCTACATTTTCAAAACTTGTCTCCTAAAGACAGTCGTATCTAATTCCACCGAGCACTGACTCAAATGTCTGCTTCAATCCTGATTAGTTTTCCCAAAATAATGTATTTCAGTTAAAAACAGAAAAATCGCTGTAAAATTAAACATCAACCTCGCGGGACCAACATTTAGCATTAGTAATTCTGACTGAGATTCGGAGATGTAAACCACAGCTTGTTCTAGTTGTAAACAGAGACGACGGATGCCAAATGTTAAAGCACTATTGGTATTAAAATAGCTAAGTTATACTACCCCCCCCCCCAAACAAAAACCAGTGAACAAATTATTTATTTCATTTTATCTAGTTAAGAAAGGGAGCATTCAATGACTTCCAAAATGAGCTGTATTTAGAAGGAAAATGGCATATTAATCAACCTTATACAGATAGACTGGGAACAGAACAGCTTTCCTAGGTGTTGTTTTTATCTTTACATATTGTCTAGGTTGTCAACGAGGGTATCACCAAATCCGTAGCAATTGCATGAAAGTACGAAATCTTATTTTACAATATTTTTCATTTACTATTTATTGATGAATAGCTCTCAGCTTTGGTGAAGCCATTCTGTCGTTGAGGGTTTTATAGGGCATATTGTAATTGCTTTCCGCTATGCTAAATCCTTTAATGGCAAAAACCGAACCGTGTTGTTACGAGCAGGGTTATATATGCCTTGATCTATGCGTGTCCTTATTGCTCAGATGTTATCTTAAATGTATATTAACTTTTTAAAGAAGTTTACAAATGTTTTGCAACGGTGCAAATACTAAACTTTGGAGTAAAAATAAATATCTCTATCAATGAATTAAACAAACCAATATCCATTTGATTTAACAGATATAACGAGAATATGTAGTTAACCTGAATGTGAATAACAAAATAGGGAAATATAAAGTTAAGGGTTTTAAGCAAGGGAAATAACAATAATTTTTTGCATAATAATCCTGCGCCACATCACAAAATTTTGCTGGTGCGTTGTTGTTCTCCTATCTTTTCGGGGTAAGGTAAAAAATGTGTATACACGGGTTCACACATACACATATGTGTATTATATTTAAAGCATAAAAACAAAACTTTGATTAAACAAATCGAAAAATCCTCAACACAAAAAAAAACATTTTTATTTTTGAGAAAAAAAAATTAAAGATGAAAATTCAACATTTTTCATTTTTCAATATTTCAAAGCAAATTGAAAAATGCTCCACATGGGAGCATTTTTCATTTTTCAATTTTTAAAGGCAAATTGAAAAATGCTCCACGTTGGAGCATTTTTCATTTTTTGATTTTTGAAGGCAAATTGAAAAATGCTCCACGTTGGAGCATTTTTCATTTTTCAATTTTTAAAGGCAGATTGAAAAATGCTCCACGTTTTAGCATTTTTCATTTTTCAATATTTTATGGCAAATTGAAAAATGCTTAAGGTTAGCAATTTCAATATTTTGTCCTTAAGAAGGAGATTGAAATTTGTTTCTGTTCTAAAACAATCAAATTCAAATGTTTTAATTAATTCAAACTGTTGATAAGATGAAATCTTTTTAAGACAAACTTATCATTACTTTTAATATTATCCTCGTGAAATTAAATAATGTAATGCCATGAAAATTACAAATTTCAATTCTCATAACGAAAATGATTTTTTCAGAAGTGACTTCAACAGATGTTTGTTACATTTATCAAACCAATTAATTTTAAAATTTGTAGGGTATTTTCAAAATCTATTTGTTCAGCTTAAAATGAAAAATGTTTGGCGTAAATATACACGGTCTTTAAAACCCCCCTGATATTATAATTTGTCTTCCTAAATGTTAAGGAATAACTTAAATTTAAAAACAGAAAATTGACACATATGAACTAAATCATCTCGAGGGATTTTTAACATATTTAATTGATATATATATATTTATATATTGCAAGATCAGAACTATGATGTGCGAGGTAATTTTTTTTTTTAACTGAGTGCAAAATATGAATTATTAGAAATACTATGAATTTTCTCACTCCAGACATGGATTACCTTAGCGTATTTGGCACAACATTTTGGAATTTTGGGTCTTCAACTTAAAACCTGTTTGGCTTTCTAACTATTTTGATCTGAGTATATTATGTAGACGAAACACGCGGCTGGTGTATCAAATTATAAGCCATGTTACTTTTATAACTGAAAACATCTAGAAGGTCGAGTTTACTTGTTTTATTTCAAAGTCATCCAAACCAACCTAAACAGAAATTGTGTATATTCAAAAACTAACAAAACATGTTTAAAACTACATAAAATTAATATATAGTACTTACCGCCGAAACTTTAAACAGATAATGCAGACTGTTGTCCAGTTCTCTGACATACACACTAATATTCCCTTCTGCTGTAACACTAAAGATACTACCAATGTTAGTTACTGGTTGTTTGGTACTCGTCATATGTAGCTCTACTGAACATTTCGGAAAAGACTTCGCAATCTATATATAAAATAAGTGAAAATTAGTTTTTGTATTATGCAAGAGATATTGTCAAATACCGTTATGTGCTTTAAAAAAGGATGCAAAAAAATATTGTTTATATGTAGGGATTTATCAAATTACTGTTACAAAATTGTGTATTTTTGCATCGTTTTTGCCACTTACAATGTATGTCCCACAACTGATTGTCTGAGTCTTTACTTTTCTATGGTGTGTCTTGTGTACTGTTATTTGTCTGTTTATCTTTTTTTCTTTTTTAGCCGTAGCATTGTCAGTTTATTTTTTTATCTACGAGTTTGAATGTCCACCCAGTATATTTTGAACTATTTATCATCAACCTTTTCAATTGATTACAAGATACATTTAAGGGCAAACGATACAGTTACAGGGGAGGTAATGACGTTGCGAACGTAAATTGTTATTTTCGCGACGTCAAATGTTGACTTATCGGGAAATGATGCAGTTTTCGGCTGATTTTTATCATTCAAATTGATTTAACTTGAAAACGAGTTCATGAACCCCTTTTTTTACAATAACATTTGGGTTGATCACGTAAGAAGTTTATGTTTACCAATTTTCATGAAAACGTAAATAGTGCAATTTTTTTTAAATGTGATAAATAAAGAGCAAAAAAGGACGTTTTTTTCCTACAATCATGAATGTTTGATAAGTGTGAGTTATTTGTGAAATTAAAATGAACAAATTGATGCAATTTTTGTACAACACATAAACTTCAAATAATTTAACAAAAAACAGATCGTGTTTATCTTTTAAAAAAAAGTTAATATGTATCGAAAGGAAAAATAAGTCCACAAATCCGAATTTTTAGCAAATATCTGTTTGAACCTCAATTTACTAAAATTTAGCACATGAAGGATATTTTTTATTACATTTAATCAGGTTATGTTCCTCAAAATTTAAATCAGGTTATGTTCCCTCAAAATGTAAATGCGGTATCAAAACTGTATCGTATGCCCTTACTATCTGACATTCATGTAAACAGTTAATTACACATTTATACATTTAGTTTTTACCATCGAAATTTTTAAATGCGTCTTCATGTATTTGACTAGAAATTAAGCATCATTTTTGGCCTTCATGTAATATGCCAATTTGTATGAAAAAATATTAAAATTGAGGAAATTACATTTTCAGTATTTTATTGTTTAAGCAGACATTTGGGAACATTACTGTTTTTGTTTTATAGCTATTATAATTTTTTGTACTTGTTCTTATTGAGTGCCATTTTTGTTGAGTGCCATTTTTGTAAATGATAAATATAAAAATGGCAACAAGATTCTTTTATTTTTTTTGAATATTTCGATTGTCTTAATCCAAACTCGAACCACGACGTATTTATAAAATTAGTTATACATGATACGCGGTATTCAGATGGTGGAATCAAGGATTGATTCTATTTATAAAACATATACTATAAAAAATTAAAGAAAATTAAGAAAAAAGATCTTTTGTTATTACTTTACCTGTGGAATGAGTTTTCCAATGCAGTTACCTGCACAGGTGGTGTTCAACGTACTCTTCCTATATCCAATCTTCAAGTCAGGCAAAGAAAATATAAAAGGTTTTATTGTTGAAATGCATTTAAATTAAATTATTTTTACAATTTACAATCCGCACAATTACTTTTAACTTATATGTAGTATTTCTTGTTGATCTAGTAATAAAACTATGTATTTTTAATATATACCTTCTTCAAACTAAAGTCAGATAAAATGTAAACCTTCAGAAAAGTAACGAACCACAACATGAAACACCTGTCAAATTTTGAGTTTGCATCGAGAAAAAAATAAAAACAAATGTGATATGTGCGATGCACCTATTTTGTATTTAAGTGGCTAGAAATGATAGTTTTTTAACGTGATACTCTTCAATGTTTAAATTCTCAGAAGTCGGCGTAACTTTACGCGGACAAGAGGTTCTGCCTCCATCTGTTGCCTCGAAATGCCACCATATAAGCGGAGAAGCAGCATATTTCAATTTAGCCAGAGTGTAAACCAACGACCTCAAGATGAAAACGTAGCCATGAGGACTGTATAACTAGATATTTAGTATTTGAATACTCGAAAATCAACCTTTGAAAGTATACCATACAATTATGTGCGATAGAGTACAATAGAATATGAGATCAATATTATACTATTCATAAATTTCGTTTTAATTTTGGTACATAAAGTTATATTTATAAGTAGTAGAACAAATTGTAGTGTATCATGCTTAATTATACATGTACTCACGTTTTTTGACGTTATATTCAAGACAAGCATGTTGTGTATGTAAGCTTGGTAAAGCATAGTATTGAAAACATAATCAGATATTACTACATGGACCATTTTTGTAGTATCGTAATTGTATGGAAAAGAAGGCGCCGAAGAAGGTGCTCTAGATTGACTATAACGCTATGATAAAACCGTTTCCTGTATGAAGAATATAAATTAAAAGCTTATTTATAACAGTTGTTTTAAAGTTGAAAGAGTATTGAATTTATCAAACCATTCATAGCTTTTATACATAATTGTAAATTCTAATTCCAAATGTTTAAAAACCAGTATTACCTATTCCAGTTCATACAATAGGAACTATGAGAAATATTCACCCCCATGATACCACAAACCATGCACAAAGCAATTGCAATGTCTACTACACAAACTTAGACAGAAAAGATAAACATTTGGTGCTAATTGCATTCGATTTTGACAATTCCAAGTAAGTTTTAATAAATTTCCATTGTATTAAAAGAGAAGTTTCTTACCCCAAAATAGAAATCTTTTGATAATGTAAAGGTTAAAAACGTATTTGATGTCGGAATCTACAATAATTCTTGTTTTTGTTTTTTTGTTTTTTAATTATTTATTTCTTTCAATTCTTATCAATTCCAATTCATAGTAATCTATTTGAACGAAAAACGTCGTATAAATGTTGTTTTAATGTATACAAATAGATATCAATTCAGAAATATATACCTTGAAATATACTTCTAAATAGTTCGTTGACACGCTTGGAACAGATAGAAAGCTATAGTCAACCATCATCGAATTTCCAACCGGAATCTTTACTGTATAATATATTTTAATAATGACATGAGAGGCGTGATTCTTTATAATACGCTATTTTCGTCGGCTAACAGAAATTCCGCGCCATTTTGGCATGAATTGAAACAAACATGACGACACACGTTTCCATAATTAAGTGCCCAAGAAAATAAAAGAAAATCTGATAGTAATCGTGTTTTCAATATCGTAGCGAAAAATGTAACTATTTAAGTATTGAATACTTCTTTAAGTAATTCTATAGGGTTGTTATAGTAATCAAAGATACAAGGATAATATTTTAGTACGCCAGACGTGCGTTTTTGTCTACATAAGTCTCATCAGTGACGCTCATATTGAAATTTTTATTGAGCCTAACAAGTAAAAAGTTGAAGACCATTGACGAATCAAAATTCCCAAAAGTTGTGCCAAATACGGCTAATGTACACTATATAAAAAAGAAGATGTGGTATGATTGCAAACGATACAACTATCCACAAAAGACCAAAATGATACAAACATTAACAACTATAGGTCACGGTACGGCCTTCAACAATGAGCAAAGCCCATACCGCATAGTCAGCTATAAAAGGCTCTGATAAGACAATGTAAAACAATTCAAACGAGAAAACTAACGACCCTATTTTTGTAAAAAAATGAACGAAAAACAAATCAAAGTTTTGTTAACAGGAAATTTATAAAAATAACTACAGTATTGATACTTATGTCAACATCGAAATGTTGACTACTGGGCTGGTGAAAAATATATAAAATTATTTGTTATTACCAGGCCTGACCCATGGCTTTGTATCAAATTTTTTGGTGTAATATTTTTTACCAAAGCCGTAAGTATGGCTTACATTAGATTAAAAAAGTATGATACTGTTGTAGTTCGTTTAGTGCATGGTTTATGACGAACTTAAATTTTTAAATTCGTATTTGATTTGACCATCAAACTTTTATTTTTGTTTGAGCAATACTAACAAGTATTAGGAAGAAAAAACGCACATCGTTTGTATCAGCTGGTGGAACTTTCAGGTTTTTATAGTAGAAAAAAAATCAAAATTCAGCAAGCGTCTGCTTATTTGTCATGAACAAAGTGTCAATACTATTGAAATAAATTTTGCTATGATACACTTGTTCAACACAATTCTCTTTAATTACCTTTTTGGATGTTGATACATGTTAAAGTAAATGCGTTTAAAAATTATTTTATCACAGATACACAATTTCAACACATTTCAGGTTTTTCCTTGAATGTTTAAACTGATATGAAAAAGTACCTTTCACATTTGAAATGATTCTTTGTGCATTCTTCTCGACAAAATCTTTTAAGATTCCACAAATCTGCAAAGAAAGCTAGTCAGTAGAAACTTTCTTCTACGGGATGATGTTTCTGGACAATTAACCTAGCGTTCCGTTCATGGATAAAAATGTAATACAAAAACTAATTGTGTAAAGACCAATTGAAACGTTTCAAAGGTAAACATTGCATTCTCTCAAAAAATTGACGGACGCCTTAACAAGTTCAATGCCCGTAATGGAATTTCTGTTTCGCCGATAACGACAACTATGTTTCAATTATCCCGTCTTCTTTCTCTCGAATGTGATTTACTTAATTAGATTAATTACCGAATTTGTACTTTTTTGTAAGAAAAACGACATGTGCCACATGTATAGAAGAATCTTCTAAGTAAATTAGAGCACCAGCGATCATTTCCGGTTTTTAATGTCTGTTTTGCTCAGTTTTGTTTTTTTCTTTATGTTTTGTAAGTTTTTGTTATTAATTAGTTGTTTTTTGTTCTGGCCACAGACCACAATTAATTCTCCAATCAGTTTTTTATAACGTTTTGCATCATTTAAAAAATTGCACCATGCACTTTAGTAATAAAATAATGCATCGTCTTAGTCAAATTATATATCTAAAATTCAGAAAGATTGAACCAATCACTTTTACAAATTTAGCCAATACACATCCATACCCCTAATGACAGGTCAAGAGATGTTCCGAAAACTGAAAATATTGCCCTTTTTGCATTGGCCTTATCACTTATTCTATATCAAAATCAGTTTAAATACAACATCCAAAAAATTATTCCATCTCTCTTCTTTCATTTCCACCCACAAAAGTCTAAGGAATGAGTGAGGAAGGGATAGAAAAAAAATAGGGAAAAATACACTTTAATTAAAGGGAACTATATTCAACGAAAAGCGGGGTCATTAATTGTGGTCTTGGGCCTTCTTTTGTTTCGGCATGGTGTTGTCAATTTATTAGGGACTTGTCACTTTGAATATCTCTTTTGTATCATTTGCTCCCTTTTTTACCAATATTGTGCTATAAGAATATAGTTCTTAATATTTGTAACTTAAAAGTTGAGGAATTTCGTATTTGGCTTAAAAGGCAAACAAGGGCTCTTATTTTCAATTATTAAAGACAATGCCGTGAGAATCTGTTTCATTGTAAAAGATAGTCATAACACATAATGTTTTCTTAAACAAATAAGATTTGAAAAAAATCTTCCTAATCAACCATTCATTAAGTCATTTTAACAAAACGATAACCCCATATAAATACTTCCTACATAACTTACGTTTTCCTGGATTTGAAGGCCAATCGCCTGTATTGCCTTTCTTTCGAATAGTTTAATTATCCAGTCTTTTCCACCCTGAAAAATGTACTTCATCGGACGTAATGTATGAGAACACCGAGACGCTCTCGCAGTTGGCCTTCCACTTCTATCAGTCTCTTCAACAAAAAGTTAAATAACAAATATAATGAAATCCCGGAAAAAATCAAGTCGCAAAATCCATAATCAAATGGCAAAATCAAGAGCACAAACAAATTAAACGAATGGATACCAATTGTATATTTCTGATTCAGGTATTTTCTTATAAAGACAATGGAGAATTAAACCTGGGTTTATAGCTAGGTAAACCTCTCACGTGTATGACAGTCTCATGAATTTCCATTATATTGACAACGATGTATAACCCACACACGATTTAAATAGGTAAACATGCCAAAAATGGGGTACATCAGTCAACTTCTGTTATAATCTGAAACACTATAATACAAACAAATGAGTAACACAGAAGCACAGAAAGGCATATATATAAAACACATAAGAAAAATTAAAGACAAAAATACAAACATGTACAATAGCACAATGACACAGTCATGATGAATGTATAAGTACAGAGCCACGGCATTCGTGTTACAGAAACACACAAAGGCATAAAGACAAAACACATCAGCAAAAATGAAAGACAAGAATACTAGAAGTATTAGAGAACATGAATGCAATGACGAGCTGTATAAGTACAGAGTCGAGTCATATTTTTCAAAGAAACACAAAATGGCACACAAACAAAGCACAACAGCCAAAAAAATTAAATAATCGGAGATGGTGTCATCAAAATACTGTTCTTTTGTAACCTGATTTTTGAGCAGACAGTCCGTATTCAAATATGTACTTAGTGTGCGCCACTATTGACCGACAGGTTGTTATACTCATATGACACAAAAATTATTACAGAATCTTCCGAAAGACACAAGAAAAAAATGCCTGGCTAAGTTTTTAAAATTATTTTTCAGAAACTTTTTATTATGTTCTGTCACTCAAAAAACCGCATTCCAATGAATACTTACATCTGATATCGTCAAGTGACATTGAAACTAATGATCATTGTCCCGATATTGACACATATGGACCAATTTAAAGTAAAATTTATATAGCTACCGTCATAAATATTCATAATAGAAAATAAAATTAGTAGATTTGTCTAACTAAGTTCTTATAATTGTATAATGTACAGTGCATTTTTAGTGGAAAATTAATTAAATTAAACGTTAATCAAGCTCTACTTTATTAATGTTTGATATTTTCTCTTTGTGATGAATTTAAATGAGTCTCATTATTTTTCCAACACTTTATCATTATGGGGAGATAGTATAATTCGGTTTTTATATATTGTCTTTTTCAGTAAAGTTCAAATACTTTATGTAGGTTCCATTCAGTGTTTCTCAATGAAGCGTTTGAAGCAAGTTTCTGGAATAAAGTGATGGTTATGGTGGTACATTTTTGTATTTGTGTTTGTGTGTCTCTGTGCTTAAGAAAATGTTGGTACACAGCAAACACGTGATCTTGTCTTTTAGGAAATCAAGTAATACAGATAACTTAAGAAAATATGTCTTCTTGATTAAAATTTAGACATAATCATTGATAATTATAAAAAACATTATATAGAAATTTAAAAAAAAAATGCTTTTACAAGCAGCAGGAGCATTGTTGTTGGAGGTTATATGATGGAACAACAACTTAAAACATTGTTTTTTTGAAAGCAGAATTGAAAATGTGTCATTCGCCTGAATTATCAACTCAAATCAAAAAGTAAACAGATTACTATTTATAAAATGTATTTCCGTAATATGGCCTTAAAAGTAAACAATTCCAGGATGATCTTGGGGCAGATGCACTTACTAAAATATTGAAAACAACACGTTATTAATTTCTTGCGTCCGAAGCGCTTTTCTGGATTTACCTTCATCAGGAACGCTCAAAGCCAAACATTTGAAATCCGAGGATGTATAAGTACCGAAACCGTTGAAGAGCTGTATGTCAAAAATACCTAAAATAAATAGCCAAATTCATCTAAAGCCAACTTTGCCTGAGGGAGTTGAAACCTTAGTTTCTTAATAATTTATAAATTTATAAACGGACAAATTTTAGTAAAGTTTGTTAAATCATGTCAGTACCGAAATACTGACTACTGAGCTGATGATACCCTCGGGGGCTGATAGTCCACCAGCAGAGGTATCGACCCAGTTATGTAAAATATTGAAAACAACACGTTATTAATTTCTTGCGTCCGAAGCGCTTTTCTGGATTTACCTTCATCAGGAACGCTCAAAGCCAAACATTTGAAATCCGAAGATGTATAAGTACCGAAACCGTTGAAGAGCTGTATGTCAAAAATACCTAAAATAAATAGCCAAATTCATCTAAAGCCAACTTTGCCTGAGGGAGTTGAAACCTTAGTTTCTTAATAATTTATAAATTTATAAACGGACAAATTTTAGTAAAGTTTGTTAAATCATGTCAGTACCGAAATACTGACTACTGAGCTGATGATACCCTCGGGGACTGATAGTCCACCAGCAGAGGTATCGACCCAGTGATGTAAAATATTGAAAACAACACGTTATTAATTTCTTGCGTCCGAAGCGCTTTTCTGGATTTACCTTCATCAGGAACGCTCAAAGCCAAACATTTGAAGTCCGAAGATGTATAAGTACCGAAACCGTTGAAGAGCTGTATGTCAAAAATACCTAAAATAAATAGCCAAATTCATCTAAAGCCAACTTTGCCTGAGGGAGTTGAAACCTTAGTTTCTTAATAATTTATAAATTTATAAACGGACAAATTTTAGTAAAGTTTATTAAATCATGTCAGTTCCAAAATACTGACTACTGAGCTGATGATACCCTCGGGGACTGATAGTCCACCAGCAGAGGTATCGACCCAGTGATGTAAAATATTGAAAACAACACGTTATTAATTTCTTGCGTGATTTACTAAGTCACTTAACAACGGAGAGGGGAAAACTTAACGACATTGACTACAAATAAGGGTCTGGCACGGTTGATACTGGCTTGCGTTTGTTCAGGCAGCTAAATTATTTGACTTTACCTTTTGATAAGAAAATTTTATGTAACAAACATAAGAATTTTGTTTAAGTCAATGTAATATGACAAGGATAGGTTTTCATCTCCTTACACTGTGTACAAAGTACATACATGTACAAGTACATTCCTAATATACATGTAAATGCACTGTAGATATAATGATATGCTTATTATTTAAGCTTATGAAAATATATTCAAGCTGATGAAAATATATTAAAGCTCGTGAAATATACGTAGCTTTTAGTTCCAAAACTTATAGATTTGTTTTAAAAAAATGAAGTTTCTACCTTGAATAATTGTCTTTTAAACGAATGACATTTTCGTATATTTCTGTATTCAAAAACATTTCATGCATTTACGTTTCAAAATAGTTTCAATTTTAATAAAAAAAAAAACAAGAATGTGTCCAAAGTACACGGATGCCCCAATCGCATGTACGAACGAACGATACGACGGACGGACGAACGGACGAACAGACCAGAAAACATAATGCCCCTCTACTATCTTAGGTTATCTCGTTTACTTCCATATAATATCACTTTATTTTAAATGACAATCTCGTTGTCATATGCAAAAACAATACTTACAATTTTTCTTAATTAATGACATACCTAATGTTATATCAATTTTGAATGACATTGATGGAACATTCGCCGTGAACCTTCCTTTGTTTGTATACTTTTCGCTGTAAAAAACATACATTTTTATTGAGAATTATGAAAAAATAAATTAAAGAAAACAGTTTATGTCTTTATATATGCTCAGTGTTTTTATATAATATCATAAATTTACACACACACACACACAAACATACATTTATATATATATTGTTCATGTGTCAACACGA
Organism: Mytilus galloprovincialis; assembly: GCA_037788925.1. Taxonomy (NCBI): domain Eukaryota; kingdom Metazoa; phylum Mollusca; class Bivalvia; order Mytilida; family Mytilidae; genus Mytilus; species Mytilus galloprovincialis. The sequence continues at coordinate 45,707,990 of CM075333.1, read as the reverse complement.
TTCTTTAACATTGCCTTCTTTTGATATAACATGACCATATAGAACATATTTAATTTGCTGGTTGGAACTTTTTATAGACTTATAAATATATATATGTTCGGAAACCAGATAAATTATATATTTAAAAATAAAACCGGGCTGAAGTACGTCCATTATTCATAGTTCATTATAATAATGAATAATGAACTATGAATAATGGACGTACTTCAGCCCGGTTAAAAATAACGGAAGAAAATAAATTTTAATTCAAATTCGAATTGTTTGCTCTTTATTAACCCTGCCTTCTTCCAAGTTGAAACCTTCTTATTCTCATACTAAAAGGAAATATTAAGTAAATCTGTATGTTAAGAGGATAAAACTAAACAAGTATTTAGTAGGCATACGGGATCTTTATTGGGTGCAAAACATTCATTAAAATCAATTTTGAAAAGGCAATCGAATCCTAAGTAAATGTAACATAAAGTATATTTTCTAAGCAGTAATTGAAATATTAACAGCAGATGACACTTTTTGCATCTGTTATTCCATATTTTATGAAAGCAAATACTATACTTATGACTTAAATTTAATACTCATGTATACAAGCCCATACGGGCCATCTTTTTTTATTTATTTTTTTCAAATTGTTGACCTGTTCTAAGTTTAATAATGAATTCCAAAATAAAAATTGAAAATTCAATGATTAAAGTTGATAAATTTTAAGATAAATCTGTGATGCAAGTTAGAAATCCCAAGATTAAAGTTGATATATTATCAAGATTGAATTCGACAATTTGAAAAAAAAAATATAAGAGGAAGGTTTTAATACTTAACCTCCGTACCTATGATATACGAAAATGACAAAATATTGTATCTATAGTTAAAAAACGAAAATGAGATGTCAATCAAAAAACAAATACACATTTTGAGTTGTACAAAAAAAATAAAGTATTCCATCTCGCTAGGCATAGATAAAGGCAACAGTAGTATACCGCTGTTCAAAACGCATAAATCCATGGACAAAAAACAAAATCGGGGTAACACTAATATGAAGGACAATTATCAATAATTGACTTTGTGCTACAGGACAACTGATGATAAGCAAAACAAATCTGCATGTTTGTCAAGTTATAATACAAAATTAATAAAATTTCCTTTGCAATACATTGATTTTCAAAATATATAATATAGGATAAATTTACAGAAAGACATTAATATACTGATGTTACACTTACTCGGTCATTTTATAATCTACGTTAATGCCACGTCCAGTTTGCGTTGTAATCTTCATTGTTTTTACATTCTTGGAAAGAAAATCCGTCGCCACAGTATTGACTTGAAGAAAACAATTAATCAATTAAACTATTGTTTTGATATAATTAAAAACAAAAAGTATCGAAATAATTAAAAAAGATTAAAAAGACAAAAATAGCTAGTAGCAGCAGCAAACAACATAATTTGCAAACTATCATTCTCTATTTCTCATTTGTAGATTTTCCTTCAGCTCAAACATAATTTGTATAGTATTTAAAAATATTGTTTTTTTTCGTTCGACGGTCTATTGAAAAGCTATGAACAATTAAGCTCGAATTCTGAGGATGAAGAACACACAATCTATACACTATAGCACATGCAACAAAATCGTAGATTCCTACAATAAATCTAAAAGATATTCTTGAACCAAAGGTTTGTTGAAATTAAAAAAATAATTTATCTAACTTTTTTTGACAAGTCATAAATAACTAGACATAGTCAAAGATAAACATATTGTCTCATTGCTTATCATACAACATCGTCTTGTATATATTAACGGAGAAACAACTAAAAAGAAAAACGACTTTCATCATTACATACCACTATCTATCCCTTTTTGCGTTATTTGAAGTCTTGCCGAGAGGCCTTCCAAAAATATGAACAAACTGAAGATGACCACAAGCCACATATTACATTAAAAGTTTTCGGTTAAATAAGATAAAAGTTTGATTAAAGAAGTCTTTTATAATTGACAAAACGTCCTTCTTCCGCGTTGTTAGTTTCCTGTTGTCGACAATTAAAAATAGATCTTTGGTTTTTGAAAAAATAAATTAAATACATTAATGCTTTGACATGTTCACCCCGCCACATTCTATATGTATGTTCATGTCCCAAACATCCTGTAGTTTAGTTTTGTGTTTTATATTTCTGACTTTCGTCTATTTTTTGTATATTAATTAGGCTGTCAGTTTTCTCTCTAAATCTGTTTAATTTTTATCATTTCGGTGCCTTTTATAGCTGATTATGCGGTATGAGCTTTGATCATTTTTAAAGACCGTACCATGATATATTATTGTTAATTTCTATGCAATTTGGTATCTTGCGAAGAATTGTGTCATTGGCAATCCTATAATATCTTTTGTTTTATATTTAAATAATCCTTTTTCTTGAAATTATTTTTGTGCTGAAGCTTATAAATGTGACTGTAGATTAGAAATATATAATTGGTCTGTACATTCATCAAATCATATATTTATAAAAGCTTTTAGCGTGTCGCAAGGTGATTGTGAAAGATCCGAGGGTAAGTCTGTCTGCTTTCTGTTTTTGTCCAAACGCATTTATTTCTATACACTCTAATGATTATCTAATTTTGAAATGAACTATAAGCATATGTCAAAAATATTAAGAAAAAAGGAACAAACAAAATGAAGAAAAAAGTACAATGTATAAAACAAAAGAAGATGTGGTATGATGGTCAATAAGACAACTCTCCACAAGACACTAAAAAAACACAGAAATTAACAACCTACAGGTAACTTTTAGGCCTTTAGTAATGAACAAAGCCCAGACCGCATAGTCAGCTATAAAAGTCCCATAAAGGACAATGTAAACAATTCAAACGAGAAAACTTACGGCCTAAGTTATGCTCTTCAACTTTGTACTTGCTTGGTTTTATAACGTACTTGATCTGAGCGTCACTGATTAGTCTTACTAGACGGAACGCGCGTCTGGCTTGTTAAATTATAATTCTGGTTCCTTTGATAACTATTATGTACAAAAATTGAACAAAAACCAAATATGTTACACAAAAGCAAACGACAACCACTGAAGTACAGGTTTCTGACTTGGGTCAGGCACGTACATACAGAATGTGGCGAGGTCAAACATGTTAGCGGGACCCCAACCCCTAACCTGGGATAGTGGTATAACAGTACCATATAAGAACGAATAATAAAAATCAGTTGAAAAGGGCTAAACTTATCAGATGAACAAAAATACAAGTAGACGTGGGCGGATGTGTTAACCAGAACTCCTCATCAATTTTGCGAATAATATGAATTTAAAAATATGTTTATAGTCTTATGCTTTCAGTCCAACACGTTTGCTCAGATATAAGGATTCTATGATAATGCTGAAGCTTTTACAAGCAGTATTTATTTATTTATGAATATCACGAAGTTTACTTTACTTTTTCATATAATTCTTTTTCACATTGCTATTTAGAAAATGTCCATTAGAAATCCATGAGCGTTGAATTTACTTCTTATAGGACAGATCCTATAATAGTTTGGCAGAGTTTACATACAATTCTAGTTAATAAAAATATTCATTTTTCTTCTCGTTTCTTGTGAAACCATGGACTTCTTTAATTGAACCTGTAAATGTAATCATTTCTTTATAACAATTCACTCAACATGATGATATCGGTACGAAATGAAAAAAAATATAATATATATCTGAACTCAGAAAAATGTCAGAAATCTCTTAACCAAGCTATGTGTTAGCTGTATACTGTATAAATAGTGAACACATTTTTACTCGATTGTATACAGATTTAAAATACATACTGACCTATCATAAATGTTGAAATGTTATAATTTTTTATGTAGCCTGAATTAAATAATGAGATATACTATGATAAAATTGAGAAAGGAAATGGTGAATGTGTCAAAAAAAAGTAAAATCACAAAAATACTGAACTCAGAGGAAAATCAATTAGGAAAGTCCATAATCCCATGGCCAAATCAAATAACAAAACGCATCAAAAACGAATGGACAAGAACTGTCATATTCCTGACTTGGTACAGGCATTTTCAAATGTAGAAAATGCTGGATTAAACCTGGTTCTATAGCGCTAACCCTCTCACTTTAATAACAGTCTCATCAAATTCCGTTATATTTACATGATGCGTTAAAAAACAGTCACAATTAATAAAATAGTCAAAATATGGGTACATCAGTCATCATCGTATAACAATTTTAAAAGGGGACAATTTAACCGAACACAAAAACATCTTCTTTCTACGAACACATTAATTGATTTGAGTGTCTGACGTCAGAAAAGTTTACAAGTCACATAAAAATGTCGTTCAATGTGCATACAAACAGTTTTAAAATTTACATAGGCAATGTACGCACACAGGGTTAAAAAATCAAAAGTATGTAAGAATAAATTACAGAAATAGACCGATATTAAAACTAGTCCAAAAGTTATAGGTAGAATTTATGAGAATCCAAAAATAGTTAATACCACTACGCGATTGAATGATTTTGACGTTTGTGGTTCAACGTATATAGTAATTCATAATAGAAATTTATCATAATGACATATAATAGACCAATATAATACTGACGGGATCTTTTAAATTACAGAGTCACGTTATAAGAAGAAAAGAAATACAAAAAGTCGCATATACAAAACAAACCACAAAAAAATGAAAGCCAATACAAATACATTGACGAGATGTATTAGTACCGAGCCACGTCAAACTGATATCACATAAAACCATTCAACAGTAAAAGTAATAATTATACTAAAACAAAGACAAATGAAAGAACAATAAAACATGTTGTTAAGATGATTAACAACATCAGTACGCAGAATCTATATATCAAGACCATCGTGTATTATTTGAGAAGTTGATACGGAATATTTATCAACAAGGTCTTGATACCTTCAGATGATTTTTTTTAGAAAAAGGACTAGACGGTCTTTGACATATCCCTGGTTCATCAATTTTCTACTCAGACACTGATGACGTTTCACGAAGTCTGAGTAGGAGCTGCAAGCTCTTGAATATCGAATAAGTTGGGAAATATATATCCCATATGCAGGTGAAGTTGGTATATTGCTACTAAGGTAGGGGAAATTTATAATTTCAAAATTAAAATCGTCTCGTTTGTCATAGATTCTGGTACTGAGATGACTGTGTAAGTCAAATTCGCGACATCAACCCCACCATAGCACAGAACAGCCGAAGGCCACCAATAGGTCTAAATGTAATTGTATGACAATATTCCTGTAATATGTAATATGAGTGTTGTTTTTGAACTGTTTGTCTCGTTTTATTCAATGAAAGAATCATACCAAAAGATTTATCTATTAGATAATCTAGCTTCCTGTAATAGTTATTAGATTTGAGCCTGCTTACCTTTTATTTAAACATATGAATTGTAATAATAAAAACCATAATAGTTTAAAACTTGATAAACAGCAATTCATAGGACTCTACATATTCATCATATACATTGTTGATGAACATGCTTTTGAAACTGTAATTTATGTAACGGTAATTTTGTTGGCTGATAATTCTACCTCATTAAATCCATGAGTTTTCATGTGACCTTTAATTTAACCCCTAAGCTATAGATGGATTATGTATAACTAATGTGTGTTGAGTAATTAAAAGGAAAAGAAAACTCATTCTCATAGAGATTAAAATTGATGACTAACGTATATTTTTAACCTATAATATGATTTTAACGGATCTAGAGTGATCCGATTGCACGAGTTCTATGTATATCAATATGTATGTTTAGATCGGTTAGATGACTGTCATCATATCGCTCTATGTATAATAAGATGGTGTATATACTAGAATATGATACATATTATCGAGCCTATTAAATCGTTTATCTTAGATTTTATATAATTTCGATATAAGTTTTAGTATGTCTTACTGTGAAAGTACAGGCCCAAGTATAGAATACGTTTAAGTAGTTCTGGCAAGATTCGAAATATCCATACGCCAATACTTTAAATATGTTTAGGCGCGCAACAATCTGAAGGCCTAGTTCCGGCAATAATCGAAATATTCATTCGCTGAAACATTAAATATGTTCTCGTGGGTCGGTGTTTTTGGGGGTTAACATAACAGCTGTTAATATGTCAATGTGGATAGGGACTAGCATGAGATTGGATACTCAATTAAATAGTCAGCAAGTTTACAGGTCAGCAGGTCGACAGGTCAGCAGGTCAACAGGTCGATAGGTCAGCAGGTCGACAGGTCAGCAAGTCGACAGGTCAGCAGGTCGACAGATCAGCAGGTCGACAGGTCAGCAAGTCGACAGGTCAACAGGTCAGCAGGTCAACATGTCAGTACGGGTTTTCAAATGGAGACGTTTTCCATAAATTTTTAAAGGACATTGCAATCTTTAATGAAAAAAATGAAACGGCCAATAAAATGGATTAAAAAGCGCCACTGTAAACTTAAAGAAAAAGTAATTGACGAGTTTTGTTTTGTTGAAATTTAATTTTCCTCTCAAATAATATATACAATCACTTCTTTTATATATTAGATGAAAAACTATAAATAGCTTATACTGTTATTGGATGTGTTGATGCTTATGTTTTTTTATCTGTAGAACCGTTTGCCTAAACTTTTAACAATTATAAAAAAAGAAATAGCTACATTTTCGACTTGTCGGACTGTCAATCAAGTTAATTGTTGATATGTCGCTGTCGACCTATCGACCTGTCGGCCTGTCGGCCTGTCGACCTGTCGACCTATCAACCTGTCGACCTGTCGACCTGTCGATCCCAACTTAATATGGCGATTAAACATAACAATCTTCAAATAATAAACCTGGAAAATAATTTAACTTGTATAAAAACCGATTTACTTCATTTGACTTAAATATAAGTCCGATGGTACTACAATTATGTGATTTGTATAAGAACCGATTTACTTCATTTGACTTAAGGTACTACAATCACGTATTCTATACTTGATCCAAAGTGGCCAGTACTTTAATTCGTGGGTATCAAATTTCGTGGTTTGAGCAATATTAACATGTCAGTGGGTTTTTAAATTCGTGGATTTTAGTTTTTCTAAGAAAAAAAATAATTGAAAAATTAAATCCTTTGGAAACGAAGGTTACAAATAGTCTTGATTGAAGGAAATTGCAAAGTATTGACCCGTGTAAGTCGTAGTGATAACACTCTTTAACCCATGATCAAGTGATCAACAGATTAATGACCATCAAAGGTGTTAAGTAGGCCATAAACATGTCACCTAAAGAAAACAGTAAAATAAAAAAATGCTTTTAACTTTTCTTGATTTGTCAAATAATTATTATATAAAGTAAGTAAAAAAGTAAAGTAATCTTTATTTAAAGTCGGGTTGTATATATACATAATAACAAAGAACATGAGCTTTTAAGAGCTCTTTAACCGACTGATATTTAAAACAAATAAAACATACATGTAATAACATCAGATACACACACAACACAAACATACAGACGGACAGCACATATATATATATATATATACATCTTCATGCCTTATATATCATGTACTGTAGTACGCCGCTAGATTAAAACTGACGAGGAAAGGTAACACACGGCCAGCGAAAGCTCTTTTTTTAGAGAGCCCAGTTGGTCGTGTGGTCTAGCGGGACGGCTGCAGTGCAGGCGATTTGGTGTCACGATATCACAGTAGCATGGGTTCGAATCCCGGCGAGGGAAGAACCAAAAATTTGCGAAAGCAAATTTACAGATCTAACATTGTTGGGTTGATGTTTAGACGAGTTATATATATATATATATATATATATATATATATATATATATATATATCAATGCATAGATAGCACATGCAGAAAACAAGCTTAGCAAGATATATTAAAACAAATGTCTAATATCAGCACTATATAGTAGCACATACTATTTATATCAGAGTAGCACATGCAAAATTTAAGCACTATAAGCACAAAATCAAGCCCAGCATGAAATTATTATTTCCCATATGTACGAGAAAAATGATTTTATTAAATGAACACTTTATCATACTGGCATATCAATACCGAAGGTCTGACTTTCATCGATCAAAAATATTTTTTATTAGAATAAAAAGATCAAAAGTTGTACAGTTTATGTTATCAAAGATTAAATGGGTAGAAACCTGCATGCGGTTGTAGTTCTGTGACAGCTTTAAAAGTATTCTCAGATTTGGCGTTTTTCAATATATTTTCTAGATCATATCAGTAGTCAAAGCCCCCGTTGGGAATCTTACCATGTCTTAAATTTGGACAATGGTTGTTTTATTTCGTTGGACACTTAAATTCGTGGATAAAGTCATCCACGAAAACTACGAAAATTGGTACCACACGAAAAAAAGGACTTTCCCATAATTTCGATATAAGTTTTAGTATGTCTTAAATCAAACCATAGAATATGAGTCAAATCAGAAAACATTAATTTTACAACATCTACGATTAACAATTTGTTACATTATTCAAATTTTGGATTTACCATGCCTATTATTATACGTATGTAACATGTCAGGTTATCACACATCAACGGTTAAGCTTGAATGTGACAACAGTCAAACAATATTGTGTATACATCTTCCTCTCATCATAGCTTACAAAAACTGTAAAGATAGAAATCAACACCTCATCTTATGAGAATACTATACAAATAGTTTAAAAAGAACCATGTAATTTTAGATTTGTGCTATTGAATATTATTCTTCAAAGAATTAATGTAATACACAATGTCGTGCAAAAACATGATAATTGACACCCTGGGAGTTTTAAATTCGTGCAATTTAAAGTGATTCTTCAATTATATCTGTGTTTAATGTCAATTATACGTAGCCTTTTATTCAAAGTGAAAACAGGAAAGAACTAACATTATTTCAAAATCAGTCTTGACTAGAAACGTTTATTATAATACAAATGTTATCAATAAAAACATAATCAATAATAAGTTAATAACCAACAAATGAATACGCTCCTGATAGAAGATATCAAATGACGTGAAACTAATAATATAATTTGGACTTGACAAAAAGCTTGCTATTTCAAAAAATCTTGAAAGGACATGGACAGCAATTAGGTAAATTGCTTTAAACAAACAGACCTAGCTATGATAAGTATTTTACAATTTTGGGCTTCATACCTGGTGTTGTAGGTTAACGGGTATCTGCCCTTGTTTTTATATGCCCCAACTACGATAGTAGAGGGGCGTTATGTTTTCTAGTCTGTGCGTCTGTTCGTCTGTCCGTCCGTTCGTCCGTCCTTCCGTTCGTTCGTTTGTTCGTCTGTCTGTCCCGCTTCAGGTTAAAGTTTTTGGTCAAGGTAGTTTTTTATGAAGTTGAAGTCCAATCAACTTGAAACTTAGTATACATGTGCCCTATGATATGATATATTTAGTTGAGTATGGTGATTATCTGACCATGTAAGTTCAATGTATCTGGTTCCCTGCGAAAACTACTGATCATGTTCAATGTAACATTATGGTTACTCTGTATCTCTAGGAAACCGGTTTTATAGTTATTAAGCTATATCTTTAGTCTTGAGTTTTTGTTTTTTTCTGTTCTTTCGAGTTTATATCTAAGTTAGAGATATATTATGCATAATATATGCGTGTTAAGTTATTAACAGGGAACAAATGGCAACATTGAAGGTAAAAAAAAGGTAAAACTAATGATTGACTGATTCAATCCACAAAAACTTATTATCATAGAGGAGAATGCGATGATTTACATATCTTTGACAATTATCATATGAACTTAAACTGATTTAGAAATATCCAATTCAATGAGTTCGCTATCTATTTATTTCAATATGAATGTTTAAACAGTTTCTACTATATGACTGTCGCAGTTAACTCTATGGTTAATTGGAGGGTGTCCAAAATAGAACACATACAAACAAATGATACATAGTATCGAGTCCATGCCTTCTAAGATGTTTATTTTATATTTGTATATAATTTGGATATATGTTTTTTTTGTATGTTATAAATCAAATATGAGAAATTAGGTCAGAAAAGAAAACATGAGTTTTACAGCCATTGCCCTTTAAAACATCTACGGTAAACATGTTTTTACCTATTTAAGATTTCGGATTTAACAGGCCTATTATTACACGTATGTCCATGTATCATGTTGATCAGGTTGAAACACATGAACGCGGAAGCTTGAACATAAGAAAAATCAAACAATACTATATATTTATCTTCCTTATTTTTATCTTCATTATAGCTTTCAAAGAACTGTAAAGATAGACATCAACAACTCACAATGTATCTTTTAACAACTAAGTAAATGTTGAATACGATAAAAACTGTTTAAATGAAGAACGTGATTTTAGGTGTGTGCTATTGAATATTTTCCTTCAAAGATAATGGTAGTTAACAGACATCACTTAGCATTTATTTCAAAGTGAAAACAGGTAAGAACTAACATCTTCTCTGTAAAAAATCATGAATGGAATCATAAGGTTTTAAATGTGAGTTATGATAACGTAGCTACATAAATGCAAGTTGACAACTATATATTTTTGGAATCAGTGTGAAAGAAGGTATCATATGAGACCGGAAGTGATATTTACTTATCTCTCTTACTTCACTTAAAAGTATACAGAAACCTCTTACTCGTCCAATGAGGATGAAAAAACTTTATGATTTGATGCCAATTTTGGCTTTTAGTAAACCGCAACTAGTTTGTTTTCAATACATTTTAAAATTGATGCGGAAAGACCTTCAATTGTCTTCTGAACAATCGGTTTTTAATTGTATTTTATTTGCTTTCAGGGGCAGATAAAAAAAGGCTGATGTTGTTTTTTCTCTCAATTTTTTATGCTCTTTACATTGTTGTCAAATGTCGCTCTCTTTTTTTTAACGTTTGTCATGATGTCTTGCATTTTGTTAATTGATTTAAAGTTATGGAATATACAAACTAAACAAAAATATGAAAACAAATATTATGGCACTATATATGCTTTACTGTCGAATTAACATAAGTAAAAACTAATATCATGCAAATCCAAAATTTTGACTATTCATTAATTTCAAATATGCAATACATATTCACACACATGATAAAACGGAATATCATATAAACAAGTCATTGCATATCAATTTGAGTGTATATGGAATATCATTAAAAAAAGTGAATTCCTTTTACATGTTTTAGTCGAAGATAATTAATAACAAACAATAATTTTCATAATATAATTTCAAATATTGCTGAGTAAATGTTTTGAATATTTGTCTGTTTTCGTGTAATAGATACACTAATTATTGGTAAATATACGCACATGATAATGAAAAGAAGATTTGAGAAATTAAGAGTTTATTGGAAGTTCATTGGTTATATAACATAGTATGCGAATAGGGAACAACTAATATTTTAAAACTGGTTGCACAACATGTTGCTGCATTTGTATTATACATAAATAAAGGCAACATTAAAATTGAGAATGGGAATAGAGAATGCGTCAAAGAGACCACAACACGACCAAAGAGCAGACAACAGCCGAAGGCCAGCAATGGGTTTTCAATGCAGCAACAAAACCCCTGCACCCGGAGTCAATCATTAGCTAGACCCTAAACAAAAAAAATAGTTCATTGGTAATGAACGTCATACTAAACATCGAAATATACACAAGAAACTAAAACTAAAATGCTTAAAAGACAGAAACTCGTGACTTTGGACAGGCGCAAAATTGCAGAAGTTAACCGCTGTTTGAACATAAAATGAATGGTACTGTTTTATAACCCGTGTCTTGCAATGGATTGGCAAATAACAAGTCCACTGTTAGCAATGCAAGACATAGATAATTAAACAATATTCCTTGTTGACCATCCTTTAAACATATACCACATGTATATATATACGATATATAACTAGTTTCCTTATTCTTATTTCGGATATAATTACAAACTTATTTTTATACGTACATATCATATTGATCAGGGTGAAACACGTGTACGGATAAGCTTGATTTTATCAGTCATGAAACAATATCGTATATATATATTTCCTTTCGTCACACTCATAAAGAACTGTAAAAAAAGAAATCATCAACTTATCTTTTAAGAACTGCGCAAAGACGAATACGGTTTTTAATTGTTTAACAGAAAATATGATCTTCAATTTCAAAACACTAAACCGTGATTTAAGTTGGTGCTATTGGATCATATTATCGGAGATTAAATGTATTACGCAATTTCGTGCAAGGACGTTTAATTTACTAAACACCTTTGAATTTTAAAGGTAAGTATTTATTGTTACATTCAGATTAATTTTCGTTTGCAATTATATTTATGTTTAATTTGAATGTTTACAACAGACTGAAAGAAAAATATATAATAATAGTTGACGAACATCACGTAGCGTTCATTTCAAAGTGCGAATAGGTAAGAACTTACATTATTTTACACTCTATCTTGAATGTAAGTAAACATGATGCTTAATACAAATGTATTTATGAAAAAACAAAAATAAATCGCTGCACTTTAATTGTCAACAAAAACAATGGACTTGCAAGAAAATATACTGCTAGAAATTTTTAATGATATTTGATAATGTAGAATGATCTATAATGATTTTGAAATGAGTTCTTAGTTAAAGATCACTGTAGAATTTTTGTAACGACCATTCATAAGATGTAAAACATATTTTGTGTCTGATTGAACTCTGCTGTCAATCGTAAGAAATCCGATACCAGAAACTATTTAACATTCGAAGGCATGACCATTTTTTTTTCTGTTTATGGATTGGGGCCATTAGGCTGCGTGTAGGAATTGGCTGTTTCGAGGCATTACTTACTAAATAAGCCCGATGGCTAATGCATCATTTAACAAGTCCCTATTTATCCCTTTAAATGGTAAATGCATATGGTCATTCCACTGCATATATACCTGATCATAAGAACATGCTGCATCAATGCCCGCTGGTTCTGTCAAAAAGTTCATGTACTTCATTAGAACGTTTTTCAAAACCATTTCCCTATTATGAGAAACAAAATTCAGAATGTAAATGGGGAATGTGTCAAAACGACAACAACCCGACCCGAGAGCAGACAACAGCCGAAGGCCACCAATGGGTCTTCAATGTAGTGCGAAACTGTTGTGCCGGGGGCGTCCTTCAGCTGGCCCCTAAACAAATATGTATACTAGTTCCATGATAATGGACGTCATACTAAACTCCGAATTATACACAAGAAACTAAAATTCATAACAAGACTAAGAAAGTCAAGAGGCTCCTGACTTGGGACAGGCGCAAAATTGCGGCGTGTTTAAACATGTTTTTTGAGATCCCAAACCCCCTATACCTCTAGCCAATGTAGAAAAACAAACGTACAACAATACGCACAGTAAAACTCAGTTTAAGAGAAGTCCGAGTCCGATATCAAAATATGAAACAAAAGAAAATAAACCAAGTGACAATAATACATAAATACGATTACTAGTAGTTACTGACATGTCAGTTCCATACCTTAATTTAACTGATTGAAATATATATTTTCATCATATGAATATCAGACATATTCTCTCCTGTTAATAGTTTATTATTATACCATCTTGAAACATATTCGAAGAACATAACCCGTGCCATGTCAATAACTGGTTTTAAAATAAATGTGTTTAATTCCAATTCGAAGAACCTATAAGTGAATCAATATGAAAGCCAGAATATGCAATACTTAATGACCTAAGTGAAAGGCCAATGTACCATAGACTAAATTCTTGAATTTGCATCACTGCCTTGTATGATACCAGCGTTTCTGAAAATTGTAATAATAGTTTGTGTGATGGTTATTGTTGTAGCAGTAAAAGTCTTGAGTACTTGAATATCATTACTTTCAATTAAAATTGGATAAGTTGAACTTGGAAAAGGAATGTCATTAATAGGTACATCCACCCTAAATCAGAATTTTTTGTACTTCCCAATAACTCCAATAGACTCGGAGTCTATTTCTGTGGCAATTACTTTTTTTTTAGGTTATTCCGAAGTCATCTCTCAATGGGAATGATGAAAGAAAACATGAATTATTTAAAATACATGGTATATAACTCAAACATCTAACTAGTGTCATGTATACATTATACACATATAAATGCTATATCCATTTCTCTCATGTATCCTTTATTCTCAATACCCTTAAATTCATTAAATAAAGGTGCCATGTACCCTTATCATACATAAAATGCTGTATCAAGCACAAAAAATTGTCTAAGTGCTATATTTACTGCTTAGCAAAGCCCAATCGTAACTATATCATCATAAATTAACCAAAATGTCACAGGGTTTAGTCTTAGAGGCATGCATTTTTTATTAGTTGCTAGTGGCTTTGAACTAGCTGTCAGATAACTGCGAGACTCAGTACTCTTAGATCTATTCATTGTGTCTTTTTGTGTCGGGATGTATAAGTACCCGGCCACGTCTACTTGTATGTTTTGTCAATCTGATGAGTTAAGCCTTTTTCCAGTGATTTGTATAGTTCGTTCTCATGTTGTACTGTTATTGTTAGGGGGGGGGGGTCTGGATCCCTTACATGTTAAACCCTGCCACATTTTTATGTATGTGCCTGTCCCAAGTAAGGAGCCTGTAATTCAGTGGTTGTCGTTTGTTTTTGAGTTACATATTTGTTTTTCGATAAAAAAAATTACATAAATAAGGTCGTTAGTTTTCTCGTTTAAATTGTTGAATTGATTGTCTTATCGGGACCTTTTATAGCTGACTATGCGGTATGGACTTTGCTCATTGTTGAAGACCGTACGGTGACCTATAGTTGTTAATGTTTGTGTCATTTAGGTCTTTTGTGGGTAGTTGTCTCATTGACAATCATACCACATCTTCTTTTTTATATATGTACTCATCTTAATCATATTATGGATCCAAGAACACTACACTACACTGCTCACTGAAATCTACACTTTTCACGTATGTAAAAAGGTTTATACAAGTGTTATATGCACTATTTAATTCTGTTTGTTTGATATATAATTTTAATACATGTATTTCGGTTCTGTTATCAGTAATTAATTGCCTACAACATTTTTGATGATTAGTGTTGTAAAACAATTGTTTTCATGAACCCTAGTAAACTGTTTTAATGACCGTTAAAATTAACATCATGAGCTGATTTCCCATTATGACAAATAAAGGCAACAGTAGTATACCGCTGTTCAAAACTCATAAATCCATGGGCAAAAACCAAAATCGGGGTATCAAACTAAAACCGAGGGAAACGCATTAAATATAAGAGGAGAACAACGACATAACACCGAAACGTAACACACACAGAAACGGACCAAGCATCAGACAAAACACCACGAGAATAACAAATATAACATGAAAACCAAAATACATAAATTTGGGATAGACAAGTACCGTGCCACGTTTTATCTCAATATCTCAAAAATAAGAGAAAACACAAACGACTCAACGTTAAAATGCAACACACACATAAACGCACAATAATATAACCATGGCCATCTTCCTGACTTGGTACAGGACACTTTTAAAGGGGAATAAAAGTGGTGGGTTGAACCTGGTTTTGTGGCATGCCAAACCTCGCACTTTAATAGCAAAGTTAAATATAACATTGAGATGACAACATAATATTACAGGACTACAATACAAATAAATAGGAGAACATAGACAAAGAAAAACATGATTAATAGATAACCAAAAGGCATCAGGTTTAAAATTCAATACGCCAAAAACGCGCCTTGTCCACACAAAAATCAACAGTGACGCCCAGATATAAAAGATCGAAAGTGAAAAAAGTACAAAGTTGTACAGCACTGAAGATCAAAAGTTGAAAAGGTTTCGCCAAATACGGCATTGTTTTTATGCCCGGGATAAGAACATTCTTATTATATAGAACAATTCATGCTATTGCAAACAGTAAATTTTATCAAATGTATATGAAAGAGTTAACTAAAGAAACTGAGGTATTAACTAATTACAGAAAACTAAACCCGAATACATAATGCCAAGATATAAAAGATCGAAAGAGAAAAAGGTACAAAGTTGTACAGCACTGAAGATCAAAAGTTGAAAAGGTTTTGCCAAATACGGCATTGTTTTTATGCCCGGGATAAGAACATCCTAATTATATAGAACAATTCATGCTATTGCAAACAGTAAATTTTAACAAATGAATATGAAAGAGATATACATAATGAAACTGAAGTATTAACTAATTACAGAAAACTGAACCCGAATACATAATGCTATTAAAGTTTAACACAAAATAGACACAACCGAATCAGTCCAGGCTTCAACGTAATTAAAAAAAATGTGACGTCACATACGATGGCGAAACGGCACAACAGTTGGAAAGCAGGTCACGGTTTGACCCGAAGTTTATCAGCAACAATAGAGTCACGTGACCGTGAAAATTCAGTAAAAAAACTTGATTCTAAAACACATAGTCTTAAAATCTCACAACTTGCAGATGATACTACTCTCTTTCTTAAATCAAAACAAGAAATAAGCCTGGCATTAAATTTAATTGAAGAATTTGGAACTCTTTCTGGTCTAAAACTTAATAAGTCAAAAACTGAAGGAATATGGCTAGGTAATTTAAAACATTCTAAAGATAAATATGAAAACATTAGTTGGAATAAAAGCCCCATTAAAAGTTTAGGTGTGTATTTTGGAACTAATAAAGTTGAATGCCATAAATTAAACACAGAAAATATTTTGAGGAAGTCAGAAAAAGCAATTTCAAATTGGAAGAAAAGAAAGCTTACAATGATTGGACGTATAACAGTAATAAAAACATTAATTATACCAAACATAACCTTTTTAGCGTCAGTAACCAATTGATCGAAAGACTTTCTAACACAATTTAAAAAACTAATATTTAACTATATATGGCAAAACAAAAATGAGAAAATCAAGAGATCTACTCTTTGTAATGATTAGCAGGATGGAGGTTTAAAAATGATTGATATAGATAGTTATTTAACATCAATCCATATATCTTGGGTCAAAAGGTTAACAACAGAAGAATTTTCAAATTGGAAGGTTATACCTTTATATTACTTTAACAAATTTGGAGCAAACTTTGCTCTATTTAATATGAACCCTGAAAATATATATGACATACCAAACTTAAAAAAAATTATGCCAGAATTTTATTTTGAAATATTAAAAAGTTGGTATAAAGTACATAATAATTCCAAGATAAGCAAGGGGTTAAATTTGAAATGCATAAGACAGCAATTTATTTGGGGTAATCAATCAATTAAATTAAATGGTAAAAGTCTTGTTTTTCCAAACTGGATAGAAAGTGACATTCTTTTTATTAATGATATCATTGATAAACAAGGGAATATCTCCCAAAAAGTAATCTTAAATAAATTGAAAGAAAAATCAAACTGGATAGCAGAACTTTCTAAACTTAAATCTGCAATCAAAAAGGAATGGAAACTCATGTTAAAATCAAATCAATCAATTTCAACTAAAGTTGAAATAGACAGAAATCTTTACTTAGAAACAAAAAATAAAGCTAAATCAATTTGTATTAAAAAATTAAAAGCTAAAGATATATATAATTATATCAAAGGTATAGAATGTGACACACCTATTGGTTTCATAAAATGGAAAAAAGTATTCAAACTTAATTCCTCAAATCAATTAAATGATATATTAAACTTTACATTTCACCAGTTAATTGATAATAAACTAAAAATGTTTAGGTGGAAATTGATCAATTATATATTACCATGTAAGCAACTGTTGTATCAATGGAAAATAATGAAAGATAATCAATGTCATATATGTCACCAAGTAGACAATTATAATCATTTTTTTAAAGAGTGTGAATTTTTACAAGAATTTTGGATTAAAGTTGGGTTATTACTAAATAAAATAAAAATAGGAACACATATTTTATCAATGCAAAATTTAATACTTGGATACAAAATTCATGACAGTTCATATTTTGATATTAATGTGTTGTTAACAATTGTTTTATTTGCTGTTTACAAAAGCAATTATGCATCAGAGTTAAAACACAAGTACATAGATGTATACAGGGTTTTTAAATTGGAATTCTTAGAATGGTATGAAAATAGTATACTCTTAGAAAGGAAATGTAGCAAATTTTTGAAAGAAACATTTAAATATATATAATTCACCACAACATAATTCAATAGGTGAGGCTTACAAGTACTTATGATTTTGTAGTTGTTTGACAAAGAGTGTGTGTGTGTGCTAGTTTTGTGACCAAGTTGGTGTGTAGGTACATGTGTGTGTGTGTGTGTGTCTGTTTATGTGAAAGTAAAGACAATATACTACATGTACTAGCAGAGAAATATCATGTTTTTCATTTATGTTTTATGTATACTGTTTCTCTGTTTACACGAAACGATTGTCAATACTTTATACAAAGTATCAAAAAATATCTCATTCTTTATCCATACCATGTTAAATTACCATCAGAATGTCATCAATGTTTGATACGCATAATAGGCTAAGTTTTTTTTTATTTTTTTAGTAATCTATAGCGCATTCAAGTTATCGTTAAAGAAACAAAACAGTTATTTCATTAAATTTTAAACTTACCAAATAAGTTAAGAATATTCCAACATACAAGAATGAATAAAATACACGTGTTCGAGATGCATAATAAACATCTATACCACGTGATACACAATTAAAATAAGTAGAAAAACGTAAACAGAGAGAACGTATGTTTTCCGGATTTTATTGCTATGATTTTATTGCGGATTTTGTAAACTATACAGATTGTAATAATTTATTAACCACTTTTGAAACTTAGAATAAGTTTATCTTATGAATCCCCTGGTTCATTTGATAATTCACACACAGGGATAAACCTATCTGGGATAGTTGTACCTCTTAGGGTATTTGTTAACAACCAATAGTGCAATAAACTGAATAATTATTAAAAAAAAAAAAAAAAA
The DNA here is from genome assembly GCA_037788925.1 of Mytilus galloprovincialis. Classification (NCBI taxonomy): domain Eukaryota; kingdom Metazoa; phylum Mollusca; class Bivalvia; order Mytilida; family Mytilidae; genus Mytilus; species Mytilus galloprovincialis. The sequence continues at coordinate 45,689,075 of CM075333.1, read as the reverse complement.
AAAAAAAAAAAAAGTAAAAAAACGGACGAGACAAACATCATTTTTACTCACTAAATACTATTGTCGTAATAAAAACTTATTGACCTAAATAATCTTGAGTATCCATATTTTTTTCTCGTCAAAGCTGAAACATCAAATCAAAATCCTTTATTCTTTATTTTATCTGCAAACTTTGAGTTTGGTTGAAAATTGTCAAGTCTCCCGATCGAAAAATCTAAATTTCTACGAGGAAACTAAAAATGATGGGCTGAATTTAAATTTAATAAAGCATCCCATTAAGACAAACACTCGATATGAATATCTCGGCAATAGAATGTTGGATACGCAAACGTCAAATTGATTTCAATACGAAGCGGTGGTTTTTATGCCGATTTGTGCAAGTGGTTATCTCCCCTTACTATCACCAGTCAAAAATGAAAACCCAGGAAAATGCATAAAAATTAAGAAAGGAGCCTACTCTACAAAAATTAGAAAGAAAATAAACGAAACTCGATTTATAACTATGTTATGATATTAATATAAAGAAGAGATACTTCCTATTTAATTTTTCCAGAGAAGAACTAAAAAATTAAAAGACAAAATATAAGTAGAAAAACAATTCAGAAATGTAGATAATGACACCTACATGTAAAACTAAAAACCTAGCTATATTGAAAGAAATTAGATCTGGTGGATGAAATATACTACATGTAATTTTTATATGTGGGATCATTCCTAGCAGATTTTTTTTAAACACTTCTGATAATATTTAATGCAATAAAACATAGTTTATACAATTTGAATAATCTTTCTGAAAATTGATATAATTATTTAAAAATGAATAGTACAGACAATATATATTTTATATTCTATGAAGTGTGACCAAGAGTCACAACAAATTTCTTCAAATTAAGAGAGCCTTTAAACTCAAGCCTTTGTTTCTTAGTTGAACAGTAAAATACAGAAAAGAGATTTATAAGTTTTATACCAAAAATATTGACAGAAATTCTGTAAAAAAATATGCTTTAAATAATAAGTGAAAGTGACACAATTTTGAATTTCAGAATCATTATTATTATATTAAAATTAAACTATTAGCTAGATTAGCTTGTACAGTGTCAGTAGCCCTTTGTCTTATTTCTCAGGTTATTTTATAGATTCAGAAAGTAAACTTTTTTGAAAATGGGGCTTCTTCTCTTGAACAGGTTGCTGTATCAGCTGCTTTTAATTACATATTTATAAACAAAGTATTGCATATATATTCTTTACCTGAATACTAGTAAATGAAATGAAACTGGTGGGACACATTTTGTGCATTTTACTTCAATAATAATCAATGATGCTTAAATTTGACCAGAATTTGCCATATATCCATTTTGTAAGAACATATCTCTATGAATTAACTTCTTGTTTTGCTGACTTGGCTTGATAAGCTAGTTTTTGCTCTTATTACTATAGCTTACTAAGTAAAGAGATAATAATCTAAGCAAGATTTATTAACTGACCTTCATTTCCTTTTTTCATATGTTTTTTTCCTACAGACTTTTCTTAGCAATGCATTTTCTATTGCTATTTTTGTGCTTTTGTCCATCCATTCAGTACACTAGGCTATCAATAATTTGTCAGATGTGTCAGAATTTTCCAAGACGTTTAGCTTTAAACGCAATAAAGAAGATCTTTGTTTGTTGTTTCACTTTTCCAATGTGTAAATTTTTACTATGCACATGACCCTGACACATATTTTGTTATAAACGTTACATGACGTATGTTGAAAAAAGAAAACAATGTCCCCGTCAATTTATGTAGGGGATCAATAGGGGTTTCAGTTATTTTAAAATACAAGTATCGTATGGAATTGTGAAAATCCGCAACTTTTAATCAAAATTTCATTCATGTCTTTAATAAAATCAGTATTTTAGAGCACTTTGAAACAGGTACAATGAAAAGAAGCTAAACTTCACTGTTTTGAAGTAGAAACGTAGCTAAAACCAGATACAAATTGACATGGCTGGTGGTCACCAAAATTGATGTATAAAAGTAAAAAATGATGGCTTCAAAATTGTGTAGAAATTTAAAATAGGTTTCCCAGTTTCATTTAAGGTTATTACCGTTCTTTTCTGTATTTGGATACGCAAACGTCAAATTAGGAAAAATCGATTTTTTTGGCGAACAAGAAAGATGGCTATTTTTTTTAGAACGGACAGGATAAAGACATAGCAATAAAAAGCTATTTTTTGTAATGTTTGTATGTCGTAAAGAAATTATATTGATCACAAAACCTACAAATTTTAAAATTTAATTATATTAAAAGCATGACAAGTTGCAAAAAATACTTTAAACGTCAATCTTTTAGCCGATTGACTTGGCGGACTTTTTGACGTTACGGACGACTGTAGCGCCACCTAATTAATTCCCCCTGCTATTGTTGCTGATAGAGCTTGACGACAACTGCCGTATCGAAGGACTTGCTTTCCAACTGCAATCGTTATGTCACATTTGAATTTATAATTTATGAAATTTAGAAACAGCATGACATCACATATGAAAAACTATCAAAGTGAGATAGAATTAGGATTGATTTAAGATTATATTAGAACTAAATACTGATAATTCATTTAAACAAAATGCATATAGCAATACTTATTAATAGCAATTAACTGTAATATAAATATATATATATGTCCAGTTTGTTATGAATCCAACTTCAAACGTAAATAATCGTTCAAAAATTAATATAATTAATAAAGGCGGTGATTAATTTTTCTATCCGTAACACCTAAATATAATAAAAAGACGACAACACATTTGACAAAATCCGATGAGAATCACAAATATAACATTAAACATGTAAACTAAATACATGAATTTGGGATAAACAAGTACAGAAACACGTCTTATAGTAATGCGAATTCACATTCAGCAAAACAGTCACAATCGAGAATAAGTCACGTTTGGTAATTAAAAGATTAGACGACATAATGACAAACCACAATCTACCATGTGGTAAAAATGTCCTTAGCTAGTTTGGTTAAAGAGACATCATATGGATCCACCAATTCGTGATGGTGTCCATAAAATTTACGGAGTGTCAATTTTAATCTATCCTCCTCATAACTTTGTTGGAGCAGTTTCTGCGTAAGGAGCACACTCCTGTATATGAAGTCCGTATAATGTGAACAAGCACGTGAATAACGTATCAATTGTGATATGTAAACACCATACGAAGGGGCAGAGGGGATGTGACTGCTGAGAAATGGGAAATTGATAATTGGGAAGTTGAAATCGTCCCGTTTATCTTAGATTTTCGTGTGAAGTCTTGAAGTGTTTCAGAAGTCATATCTGATATTCCTCCTCAGTCATAATAACCTTGCATCATTACCGAGATAAACAAAAAAATAACACACCTGTCGTATACGGTGCTGAAATACTAACCCTTCCGGAGCACCTGATTTCACTCCCAAATTTTTGTGAAGTTCGTGTTGTTTCTTATTTTTATCTTTTATAACTGTTAATGAAAATATCCTTTTGTTTTGTGAGTCTTTGTTTACTCCTTGGTCTTGATTGTTATTGTCTCAATGCAAGATGAAGACATTGTTTAACAAAGCTGACCACAGCAAATTAAAACAATGTTTCATCATACATTCTACTAGGGTTATATTTTTTTCATGGACGGCCTCAGTGAATATCAGTTTTTCAAAAGTCAATAAAACCGCATATTTACCTCATCAAAAGACAGTAATTGTATAATATGTTGTTATTATCTTGGAGATAATATGATATCTATAGAATTTCAACAAAATGACGAATATAATCTCAATTAATTATAAAACAATTATAGCCTATTCATGAGGTCAATACAGGATATATCGACCCAGAGAATTATATCGAACTCGGAATTTTCCTCAGCCAAAATACTTCCTTAGGGCAATATATCCTTGTATCGACCTCATACAAAGACTATAAATGTAAAATATACACAATCTTGATAAACAAATTGTAAAAAATAAAACAACAACTTGTTTGTTTAAAACTAAGTAAATATCAAATAGTATACACATTATTCAACCAGAAAATGATTTTAAAATTGTATATCATACATTCAAATTTTCTGTTTTTGGATATTATCGATTAACGATTTAAAACGCAATAAATAAATTCGAGCAAGGACATTTATGTCACCTGACGAATATAAGTTTGTGGATTTAAACCTAAATAAATGAATTAATTGACTACACATATATTTGTGTTTTGATATCAGGAGCTACAATGCACTTAACAATTGTAGTAATGGTAGTAAACAAACATCAATTTACATTTATATAAATGTGTAAACAGGACTTACAATTATTTTAAAATCAATCGTTACTGGAATCATTATTAACGGAAACGCCATTGAATCAAGGCAAGTTGACAGTAATATCATATTATAAGGACCTGACATTTTAATGTAGAGTCATGATATTCCGACATCTTGTATTGTACTATCGCAATACACAATCAGTCTGACAATTGGTTTTGTATTGATCAAATTGTTTATTTAAACGTGCTGATTTATTGCATTATTCAAAATATTTAAACAAATACCAAATATTTGTGTTTTGGAATCAATTTTTTCAAACAAGTCACCTAAGGGTTGATAACTCTTTCAGTAAAAACATTAAACTCGACTGATAGGATAAGAGCATAGTTGAATCTTTATTTTAACAAATTATAAGAAAATTATATCTCAGGAAACATATACCAATGACCTACCTTAAAAATACAAAGATGGGATATGATTACCAATAAGACAACTATCTACCAAATGACAAATAAAGTTGATACAGGCAATATAGATACCGTACGGCTTTCAACATTAGGAAAATACCCATACACTACGGTCCGCTACAAAAGACTCGGACATGAAAAATATGAACCTATTCAATCGAGAAAACTAACGGCCTGACTTTTAACAAAACAATACAGTACTATACAATAGGCTTAATTAAAAAAAATCACTCCGTCACATAGAAATGAAAAAAAAAATACTATCACATACAATTGAAGAAATAAATAAAATAACTTAGAAATGGAATATTTGAAAAAATACTTTATTTTATATTATAGTATTTTAGTTAACTTTGAAATGAATAAAGATACATTTTTAAGAACAATAATATTCATTAATGACTTTACATTGAAGCATCTTAATTTCGAAATACACTAACGTTCGATTTGTGATAATTTTACAAGATAGTTTTCAAGCCAAAGATTGTTCTAAAAGGTCCACAAAGTTCTCCTCTGGATGAGTTGTTAATTTGACTAAGCCAAGATACGATAAACAAATATTACAATCACATCTGAACTTCACATTTTTAATGTGGCGTGATTAAACATGTCTGTGATCGCTCAACCCTACAGTAACCTGTAACAGTGGTGTAACATTATAAACAGTTGAAAAAGGCCAAACTCATCAGATGGATACAATTTTAATTTATATTTCAAAAACATAGAGTTGTTGTGAACGGGTTATTATGTATCACAATTAAAAACAAAAAGACAGATCTGCATGTACTCATAGTTACTGACAGCTAGTTCAAAGTCAACAACAACTACTGAAAAAGTGATGCATAAAGGACTAAAACATCAATCAGTTCACATCCAACATTTAATTCATTTAGTCTGCAGACGTCATTAACAGTCAGATTATACATGCACTTCTGCTAAGCCATTTCTTGGGAGTCGTCAGATTCTAGAAATTCTAATATGTATTATATCTAGAAAACATTTTATTCAATAAGTAAATAATCAATATTTATTTCAATGAAACATGTGAAAGGTAAGTATTTTAAAAGATAACATGGTTAAAAAGTAACATTGAAAAATATGTTTGTTTCAAGGATTGTTAATATTACCAGGATCGTTTTCTAAATTCCGGACTCGGCTAACCACATCACCGTAAAGCCTATGATGTGCTATTCCGTTTAAATAAGTTTTTTTTTATCGATACCACTTTACATGAACGCTTTCTAACTATAAAAAAATTAGCAAAAGTTTAAATGATTGGTGGTAACGAAATACCTGACATTTATCGTATTTTTTTGCGAAGAATTTCTTGTGTAGTACTGATAAATCTAAATCTAGGTAACGACAGTTATTTATGATATTATTAGATTCAATTAAATACGGCTCCTTAATTAGCTGTTTAATTAATTATTTATAACAGAAAGTCTTCTAAATGAGAGGCTAACGTAGTATGTATTGATTTGGTGTTGGTTGGATTAGATCATTGTCATGACAATTTTTTTTTGGAAGTAGCAAGCACACGATAAAGTTATTCCAAAATATATATTTCTTCCGTGTTTATGTCCATGTGTTTATCTAGAGTTCAAGTCATAATGTCATCGGATGGTTGTGATTGCATGAACAACAATAAGTACACATGATTAGCATACATTCTGATTCTGCTGCCGGTTTTGTTTTGTTTTCTTAGTAAGTGCCCCTTCATGTGATTTTTGCGCATTGTTGGTTTGTTATGTGATGCCTTAGTTTTAGGCATAATTAGTACCAGTAAATGAGAGAACAGGAACATAGCAAATCCATGTTGCAGGAAGAACGTTGTTCTGTACGGTATTTTTGGTGAACCATGATGTTTTTTAAATTTTTTATATATTCTTTGTTATCAATTCCAAATAGTTAGACCAATTTCACCATTCGATCTACTAAATCTATATACAACAAATGGTACCGTATTATCAATTTCAAATATATCCCGGATGGTAAAATGCTTCAAAAACTAAGTATAGTTTAAAATACATCGTAAAGAAAAACTTCATACATAATGGTAATGATGTATGGCTGATTGGCTGTTTTAACGAACAAACTGTTAGGTGTTTAATATGATAGTTATCCTTTATCAAGCAGACCATGGACAATAGCTCGGTATTTGCCTAAAGTTACATATCAATGTAGGAAGATGTGGCATGACTGCAAATGAGACAGATGTACATCAAAGTTCAAATAAAGCAGATGTTATAAATTATAGTTAACCGTATGGCATTCGACAATGAGAAAAACGTGACGTATGTTATTAGAACGTATATTGATATTGTTGTATGATGAACATGAAAAATGCAATGATCATTTATGATCGAATACAGTAAATTATTGCTAGTTTATGAGTTTTACAGCCATCATGCCCTTTGTGATTAAATCAGTTAAACAAACGTTTCTAATTTGTCTTGATAAAAGTGATCAATGCCAAAAAAATTTACTGGCAACGCAATTGCGAATATGAACGAAAAAAACACCAAAAAACAGAACACAAACCACAAAATGGAAAACCAAAGACTTAGCAATACGAACCATTATCAAAAAGTGAGAGCGTAGTCAGGTGCTTCGGATGGGTAGGTTGATTCTGCTCCACATGTGACACGTGTTTTACTTATGATGAAACAAACCCGGTGATAAGTCATATTTATTAGTTTACATTAAGGGAAAACTGTAAAAGTAACGACGATTGAAATTTAACCGTTGTCATCTATAAAACGGATTTTCCATAAAGTTAAACAATTATTGCGTCCGTAAATTGTACGATAGGACTATTTGAATTTCATCACAAGTTTAACAACATCCATGTGAAAAGCAATCCTCCGTTAAAGAAATTATAATAGGAAATACAAGTTGCTTCATAGAAAATGAAAGTTATCAATTGTAAAGCTGTTATACTCACTGGAGTGGTAAAACTTTGTTTTCAAACGACCAGGAGCCTGTAATTCAGTGGTTGTCGTTTGTTTATGTGTTACATATTTGTTTTTCGTTTATTTTTTACATAAATGAGGCCGTTAGTTTTCTCGTTTGAATTGTTTTACATTGTCTTATCGGGGCCTTTTATAGCTGACTATGCGGTATGGGCTTTGCTCATTGCTGAAGGCGGTACGGTGACCTATAGTTGTTAATGTTTGTGTCGTTTTGGTCTTTTGTGGATAGTTGTCTCATTGGCAATCATACCATATCTTCCTTTTTATATCATTATAAATTTCTGTATTTGTTATTTCCTTTATCCGAATCCGAAGCCCAATGCGGGGAGTATTCAACGAATGTGGAATTATATACCTGAGAAGATCATTTATGGATACTGCAAAGGAGTAGGTCCGGTAAGGGCCGATTTTGACCTAAATTTTCAAGTTCATCTGACGAAATATTTTAAACACTTTTTGAACAATTAAACTTGAACTATTTAAATTAGTTTTTGTGAAAGATTTTAACTGATTTAGTCATTTAAAACGCTCCAATTCAAGCTTAAATATGAAAAATCTATCAAATTTGCAAAAAATCGTCACTTTCAGATGGTTTTTGTCATCCCCAATCTTTATATGTATTATGTATTATCAATTTGTATTTCAATATTATGAATGAACAAGAATGCAGCCACTTTCATTTAAGAAAGAAACCGTCTAAAATTTAACTAAAATGCTAATTTTGTGAAGATTTCAGTAATTTAGCATGACTTTATGATGCTAGTACCCGATATATGTGCATTGTATTGTCAAAAACAGCCCATATTTATGTAGCAGAATCATTCTACTTTCCAATAATAGCTTCATGATAACATTATCATAGTTTTGTAAAACTGCTATATTTTGGGGCCAAAAATGGGTCTTTCTGAACCTTCTCCTTTGATTTCCAAAATATCCTGTATTATTATCATAAATATAAATAAAGGAACACGTCGACAAGAGATGGAGCTCATTTGGTTCCCTTGTGACTGTCGATTGTTTGTTGAAAGACACATCCTCTGAAAGCCAGCAATCAAGAAATCAGCAATCTTGATAATGTCTGTTTCAGAGAAGATTTTGGTTTTAATCAAAATACTTTTTTACAAAGTACGTTTCAACTCTCTCTTAGAAATGAAACTTTTATTCACGCAGAACAAAGTCTTTCAATTTGTCATTTTGGTTAGAATTATATAGACTAGTGTAAATTGTCGAAAATTCAAATGTGTAATACAAGATGAGAGTGTCTTAGATTGTATGTTGTCTCAAAGATCTTTTGAATTTTGTAGTATCCACATCTGAATCACGCAACCTATAAAATAGTGAGTTAGGTTAGCTATACCTTTGCAGCTGAGCTATGTTACTGATCGAATTGATGTTCATAATTTAAAAAGAGGTTTTTCGACGCACTTAGACGACCCAGTAAAAAAAGTGTTTGTATAGAAAAAATTATAGGCTAGGTTTACAATACAGTGACGGAAGACCCAGTAGTTCTTATATTTTGGTTGAAATTCAAAAGGAATATAGAGCAGACGTAAGATGTTCTCATCAAGGTTTGTCTCTTTACTAAATGTTCTGAGGGTTTATGTTCAGTTTACAATTAAAAAGAGAGTTAATGGGAACACAAAAATATTAAATAAGACATATATTATTATCGAGTTATACTTGCGTATGACTGGTTAATATAAAAAAAAAACATTTGTTGAAGAAGTTAAACTATATCCAGAACATTGTCAACTCATGTACCAGTCTTGACATATGTAAAGTTTTAACTTTGACTTTTGGATGGTGATGTAAAAATATATAAAGCAAGGCTATTATTTTGTTATGTTTATTATGATTATTTAAACACTTATTCATTCTGTGTTGTTACAAATTCATATAAAGCTTTCTAACTTTTAACAAAAATTTGGAAATCTGAGGAAACTTTGTCAACATGAAATAACCTTTACAGGAGTGTTCCCCTCCATTTTGTTAAGTTAACACTTTTTCTGTTTCCTACAACGTCATTATTTATCGAAAAAATTATCTAAACTTAAAAGATTTACATAATATTAGTTCAAAATATGGAGTTTTTTTGAGGAATCGATACAAACATACACTATATTATGGAGTTTTACAAGGAATTGTATAACCTGTCTTAGAAATCGTCTCATATACTTTTAGTGTTTAAATTTATCAGAGTGGACCAGGGTTGGCAAAAACCCGGGTTTTATGAGTATTGCCCAGCCCAGTGGGAATTACTGGGAAAACCCGGGTTTTACTGTGTTTAAGGAGATTATACTGGGCAATACTGGGAAATATAAAATACTTGTCTGAATTTTATAGAGGATTTAGTGATAAACACAAATGTAATACATTTAATAAGAAATTATAATTAATATCCTATTTTGTTTGTCTAGCATTATTGCATTTGTTTAGATTGGCAAACTGTAAATACAAAGCAAAACATTTTTCCCCCAACAAATATAACTCCTTATTTAAGAATTAACAAATACTTGTAAGTAACTTTACATTTAAATAAATTATAATGTCATTAATTAATTAGTAATTTTTCAGATTAGAACACATAAAATTGAGGATGGAAATGAGGAATGTGTCAAAGAGACAACAACCCGACCAAATAAAAACCATCAGCAGAAGGTCACCAACAGGTCTTCAATGTAGCAAGAAATTCCCGCACCCGGAGGCGTCCTTCAGCTGGCCACTAAACAAATATATACTAGTCCAGTGATAATGAACGCCATACTAATTTCCAAATTGTACACAAGAAACTAAAATTAAAATAATACAAGACTAACAAAGGCCAGAGGCTCCTGACTTGGGACAGGCGCAAAAAAAACATGTTTGTTTATGTACGATAATCAGCCCTTATAATTCTACACGTTTTATTGGAATGACCCCTTAGGGTGTTTATTTAGCAATATGAATGTATAACAAATACGGCAAAAAATGCATGTGTCAAAGTTTGGATTATTAAAACAATATTTGGTCATTAAAAAGGTATCTTTAAATGTACAAATCTTCTGTTCTGCCTACATATAGAATTAATAGAGAACATAATGAAATTGATATTTCAATCTTCTAGAAATGACTGTCAATGGTTATCTGTATAAAAAGTATATATTTAGCTATTATACTATGAAACTGTACAAAGTCTTTACTATTTAGTTTAAAATAAGCATAGAAAATCATATTGCCCAGTATTGCCCACTATTACCCATTTCTGGGACTGAGTATTGCCCAGTCCGGGAAAACCCGGGTTTTCCCACCTGGGAATTCCCGGGCGGGTAATACTTTGCCAACCCTGAAGTGGACTCGTCGTTATAAAAATTGATATATATTTTCTTTAATGTATTGATTTTTTTGTGCTTTTTAGATATTTAAGCAAAATGAAGAATGAAAGGAGATATTTCTGTGTTGTACTCCTGGTGTGTGTTAAACTAGTGAATACGTCATGTCCTTCGACTTGTTCTTGTAGTAGCTCAACATCAGGGTTTGATGTAAACTGTTATAACAAATTCTTTGAACATATACCAGTTTTACCAAATGATACGTATAACCTGTAAGTATATACAGCTGATTTGTTTTAATTTTTACGTAGAATTCATATTTAAGGTGGTATGGGTGTCTTTCGCCATCTTGTATTGTAAAAACCAGAGAATCTAAGGTCTAGAGTTTCTATCATGTTAGCAAAATTGTATGGAGGAATCCTGAAAACTAATGTTAATTTGCATTTTCAAGAACATTTTATAAGATTGTAACTTATAAGTATTAATATGTTTACAAGTGTTGATTACTTCTGATTGACTATAATTTTTTTTAAAGTGGCATTTTAATGGGAGGTAAATCTGAAATAAGGCATTTTCTGAAGGAATCTTTGAGGAATTTTGCTATTTTATATTCTAGACGAAAAAACGCACGGTGACCCTTATTTTTTTCTTTTCGTATTCTCAAAGCATTCTTCTCGTATTTCATTTTACAAATCAATCATTAAGTTTAGCTTCTAATCACATAATAAGTCTGTTTCCTGTATCTTGCGAAAATGCACAATGACCTATCATTTCATCATATTTTTGAACATATTTTGAAATATATTACGTTTTGGTAAAGTATGAACAACTATGTACCACCTTAGGTTAAGCAGTATATAATATTGCCAAACAATAAAACATTTCTTACAAGTCCATAAAGTAACATGTGGAATCAGATGAACAAATTTAAAAAAAAAGTTGTCTCAGCAGTTTTTTTTATTATCATGATTATATCTTGACACATTTCAGGGGCGGATCCAGCCATTTAAAAAAAAGGGGGGGGTTCCTAACCCATGACAAAGGTGGGGTTCCAATTATATGTCCCCATTCAAATGCATTGATCGTCCCAAAAATGAGGGGGTTCCAACCCCTGGAACCCCCCTCTGGATCCGCGCCTGCAATTTGAAATTAAAATTGGTTATATGCTTTAATCAATTTTTATTTGTTTAAGGAATTTGGGGTACAACAGAATACAAGACATTGATGTCAAGTTATGTAAAGAGAATCGACTTTTACAAAACATGTGAGTCAGTAATTGAAATGTTGCACTAAACTCATTTAGAATTATTCTTTAAATGTCACAAATCATTTAATGAGTTAAGAAAATAAGTTGAAATATTGAAATGTACGTATTTTTTTTGTTTTGTTTAGAATGAAAAGAGATCAAGATGAAAATAGCCCAAACTAAAAGTCCATTACAAATTGTAGATCGGAGAGAAACAGATATTATAACAATAAGGATCAATGAATACACATGAATCGATGAAACAAATCTAGATTACTTATAAACAATCAAATTCTACAGAAAATCACAGTTTAAATTCAATAAATAACCATGAATCTTTTAACCGAATTTCAAATACTAAAAAACAAGCGAATACTACATAAATTGACAGTTCATACTAGTAGTTCTTGCTCTCGAGCGAATCTGGTAATGCAAGTAAATATCCAGAGATGAAAAATATTTTTTTTTTAACCTGTACACATTGAGGCCTCTGTAACATGATTGCCAACCACATCGTGAAGCCTGAAAATATTGAGGACAAGATACTTTAATATATTTTCTCACTTTGGTCTTTTGTGGATAGTTGTTTCATTGGCAATCACACCACATCTTCTTTTTTATATTTCTCACTGAAGGCACAAAAATAAATCCGTTCTATATTAGCGTCATCTACATAAAAGTCTTACCATATGGACTGCAAAATCAACATTAGCATTGCTGTTAACGAAAGACAGAAAAATCAATACAAATGACAAGAATATACAAAGATATATTTTCTGTAGATATTCATGCAAAAGTATTATAGGATTTGACGCTATGATCAAATATCTATTTTTGTTACTGTTGAAATAACTTTATTTCTTTTCATGTTATTAACCAGCAACATCGATAACAATTTGATTCAACATATAACGAATGATACATTCACAGACTGTCACCAGTTATCCTCACTGTAAGTATATCACATTAAACGTCATTATAAAAAAGATTAAGCCAAACCATGTAGCACTCAGAAATAATCATAGGAAGAAGATTTAACATAATGATCAATACAATTCTTTAAAATTACTAAAATCTTCTATAATGATACGACAAATGACAGAAATAAGAAAGAGGACAAGACGTTTTAGGAAATTCGAAAATTTCAACTTCACATCAGATCAGACAAAAGTTTTAAGTTGATGAACACACATGCATTATATGATGCTTAAAAGCTATGAAATCCATTTCTCAAAATTACAACAGACTTTTAAGACTTGTATTGAAGACATGTGGACAAATATTCCAAGAGAGCTAATTGAAATCGCATAAACCTAAAAATGGCCTTTAATTTCTCTGTTGAAAAAAAAGATGGTGTGCACTTTGGTCATGATTTCGAACCTGACTGTAAATCCTTTCTATTGTATGACTAACAATTTCGTAATAAAACATATAAATACAATAAAAAAAGAAGTGCAGAAATGCTACCGGTAGCGGAATGATGTTAATGTTTAGAAATGAAAAGTATCTGTTTTGCGCTTACTCAATGAAATTATTCCCTCATTTTGATCTCTAAATATGTCAATACTTACATGTACGTTACAATTCCTTTAAATTGTGCCTGTTATACATTTTATATAAAGTCTTGAATGATAGACGACACATTAATTGTAAGCATTTACTTTACTTAAATTCATTGTAAATATATGCCAAATAAATGTGTTAATCAAATGACAATCAATCACAAAATAATTAGATATATTTAATAGTACTATACCTTAATATTACAGTTATCTACAATACAACAGAATCACAGATATACATCGAGATACTTTCAGTAACTTATCACAGTTACACACACTGTATGTATTCACATACCTTAAACTCATAGTATTGCAATTCCACTGTCATTACTAATCAACCAACGAACGTGTCTTATTAACTGAACATAAATTAAGCGACGTTATCTTTAAATTAATGATGACAAAAAATATACAATATAAAAATGAGAAGAATCAATCCGGTCGTTAATTCTACCCATTATGGCTTATTAGAAGTTTCTCAACATCTTACGAATTACGAAACTCTACGAACGTATCGATAAAGAGCAATGATTTTATTATAATAAAATCCACACTTATTTTTTACCGATATTGTAGTGTGTTTAAAGATAACAGTTAACAATTTCATAGTCTTTTTGCAAACTTGCATTTTTTTTGTGGTTAAACATTGGTGTTCCAATTTATTTTCTGGTTTTGAATGTTACGTATTCTCACGTTGAGTTTCGTTTGTTTACATGTTGAATATATGCGTTTGATTTATCTCCCTTATCTAATTTAAAATAACCTGGTCAGTTTGTATTGTTATTAAGGTTCATCATAACCTTTTGGCTAATATGGCCGTATTTACACCCCAATTTTTACTCTGAGTACAGACTAACCTATGCACCTGCAACAGTTTTAAGGGATGGCAGGTACTAGATATAAAAATTTTAAATGCATTTTATGTTTCAGAAAATTATAAACTTTACTAGATTTTGCTTTCCAGTCTTTTTCGTTCCTGCAGAAGGTACCAAAATAAACAAAGTCGGGAAAGAGGTTTGAGAATCTCCCCTTATATAATACATGTTGTGAGTAGTATTGATTTAAATGGACAATAGATGGACAATTGACATCTGCAGACTACAGGTAATTTAAACTGTGTAAATCATGAGTGGACTGTATCAAATGAAACTCGGGTGTTTGTTTATTTTGCTATCTTCTGCAGACTGGAAAAAACTGGACATCAAAATCCAGGTAAGTTTTTAATTTTCTGATTCGTATACTTTATATTACTGTTATATACCTAGTTCCTACCATGCCTTAAAACTTTCCTAGATGTACCAGTTTTTCTGTACTCATATTACATTTTGAGGGGTAAACACGGCCATATTTTTAAATTCCTTATGATGAACCTTAAAAATAATCGGTGCGTCTGGTTTGCAATTCATTTGATTGATTGTTGTATGTTTAATGTTCTGTGGCAAATATTCCATGGTTTTCACGACGAGATTAGCGTTTGTAAAAGGATTCAAAAGTAATTGCGATGAAAAAAAATTAGCATTTTTCATTTATTATATCCACACATCCTTTATAAAAATGGAACACATAGAGGAGGGTGATTTGGGGGTAAATTGTGTCTCCTAGAAAAAAGCATCCAACTTGAAGGTCTCAATGTGCGGTCGGTCCTATTCGTCTGATTGCCGTTAAAAGATCTTAAATTTTTTGGGGGAATAGTTACAGAAATATTAAGGTGCACTCGATCAATCGTAAAGAAATAGAGTTTTGTGTATTCTTGTTGAAAGTATGAGTGCTACAGCACCACCGGAACTGATAGTAACAAAGTATTTAAAGGGTACATTTTCTTTTAAATTCTATTCCTCCCAAAAAAAGAATAACGAGAAGAAAAACAATCAAAGAAAGAAACAAACAAACATATACAGCATGCCATAAAAACTCTACGAAAATAAAAAAGATAAAATCTATAGTTTATGTATATATATAATAAAATTTGTACGATTATAAAACATACAAAAAGAAACAAAGAATTTCAATGAAAAAAAGAAATAAATACATTACAGAACATTTTTGAACGTGTTAACTGTTTTGTGTTCTTTTTTTAAATGCTTATTTCAATGTGTCCCTTTTTGTTATCTTTCGTTTAATGGTTATATTTATAATCTGTCTAGAATATAATTAATTTAAGGTCAAGACGTGAGCATTTGGGTTTTCGAATTGGAGCAACGAAGTTACTACGGGTCCGAGGATGTTTTCCTTTTGTTCAAATTAATAACTAGAGGCGTTCACGCCTAGATTATGTTTACCTCATGTTGGCGAAAGACCTTCTTCCATAGATCAGCTGATCCTTGATAAGATTAAAAAAAAATCCTATTCCCTTCAATTCCAAAGTTCTATATTAACCCTTTTGTTCATATATGTTCTAACAAATTCGAAAGAATGTTGTCATGTTTATCCAACCTCTGACGATTGCTGTCCTGGGTTTAAATATTTTATATTCTTCGCTATAACTTATCCACAATGCCTTTCAACATAAAAATGGTAGCATACGCTATAAATTTATTACTTTGGGATTTCATAAGGCATATTTCGTTAATGGTGACAAACAAAAAGGTAAAACATGCTACACAGAAGAACAAGTTGTCAGTATGCTGGAGTTTCTTATCGACAACATATTTGTTGAGTTTGGAGGTAGACTTTTCCAACAAATTGTCGGCATTCCTATGGGAACAAACTGTGCGCCTCTTCTTGTCGACCTCTTCTTATTTTCATATGAATCGGAGTTCCTCCAGACACTTGTCAAAAACAAGAGGATCAAAGAAGCCAGATTATTTAATTTCACTTTCAGATATATTGATGATGTTCTTTCCATAAACATCCGAACTTTTCTGATTGGGTTCCATTGATATATCCCCCAGAACTAGAGATTAAAGAAACAACAGACACAGCTTTCTTCGCTTCATTTTTAGACTTATATCTCGAATTTGACTTACACAGTCATCTCAGTACCCGAATCTATGACAAACGAGACGATTTTAATTTTGAAATTATAAATTTCCCCCACCTTAGTAGCAATATACCAACTTCACCTGCATATGGGATATATATTTCCCAACTTATTCGATATTCAAGAGCTTGCAGCTCCTACTCAGACTTTGTAAAACGTCATCAGTGTCTGAGTAGAAAGTTGATGAACCAGGGATATGTTAAAGAACGTCTCGTCCTTTTTCTAAAACAGTTCATCGGAAGGTATCAAGACCTTGTTGATAAATATTCCGTATCAACTTCTTAAATAATACACGATGGTCTTGATGTATAGATTCTGCGTACTGATGTGGTTTATCATGTTGACAACATATTTTATTGTTCTTTCATTTGTCTTTGTTCTAGTATTAATATTACTTTTACTGTTGAATGGTTTTATGTGATATGAGTTTGACGTGGCTCGGTACATTTTTTTGTGGTTTGTTTTGTATATACGACTTTTTGTATTTCTTTTCTTCTTATTACGTGACTCTGTAATTTAAAAGATCCCGTCAGTATTATATTGGTCTATTATATTTCATTATGATATATTTCTATTATGAATTACTATATACGTTGAATCACAAACGTCAAAATCATTCAATCGCGTAGTGGTATTAACTAATTTTGGATTCTCATAAATTCTACCTATAACTTTTGGACTAGTTTTAATATCGGTCTATTTCTGTAATTTATTCTTACATACTTTTGATTCTTTAACCCTGTATGCTTACATTGCCTATGTTAATTTTAAAACTGTTTGTATGCACATTGAACTTCAAATTTATGTGACGTATAAAATTTTCTGACGTCAGACACTCAAATCAATTAATGTGTTCGTAGATAGAAGATGTTTTTGTGTTCGGTTACATTGTCCCCTTTTAAAATTGTTATACGATGATGACTGATGTACCCATATCTTGACTATTTTATTAATTGTGACTGTTTATTTAACGCATCATGTAAATATAACGGAATTTGATGAGACTGTTATTAAAGTGAGAGGGTTAGCGCTATAGAACCAGGTTTAATCCACCATTTTCTACATTTGAAAATGCCTGTACCAAGTCAGGAATATGACAGTTCTTGTCCATTCGTTTTTGATGCGTTTTGTTATTTGATTTTGCCATGTGATTATGGACTTTCCTAATTGATTTTCCTCTGAGTTCAGTATTTTTGTGATTTTCCATTGATCAATAAGATTTTCAACTGTTTTGATTAAAGCGTAAATAGTATATCATATTATATATATATACACATGGAAAAAAGTATTGCAACACCTAATTGAAATTGAAATTGAAGAAACACTTTTCATTTTGTTGGGATATAATTTGGTAAAATAGAACTAGTTAAACATTATTTAAGTATCACCTGAGTTTAGTCAATACATATCGACTCGATAATGTTTTATCTGCACATGCAGCTACTGTACCCGTAAACAGCAAAACAGTTGTTTTTATCCTCATTGTTTTCAACCCTTTAAATAACCAAATTTTTAAAGTGATGTGATTGACACCTTATAATGGGTTCTTGACAACTCGTAACTGCAGCAAGATGGCAGATTATCAGCATAAGGGAAGCAGTGATGTCGCTGTAAAAACTGCACGTATTGTTGGTAATCACCATTTCACTATAAGTCGTTTTGAGAATAAATCAGGCAATAAACGTTGTTAAAGACATTCCGAGATAATAAAGACCCCCTTTACCATTGCTAAGGAAAATCAAGCATAACGAAGGTTGGTCAGAAAGAAACCCATTGCATACAAGACAATCCTAAAAAGAGAGTGGTGGCCATACAGGGGCTTTTTAACAAGAACAGTTCGAGATCGACTCATCGCTAATGGTTATCGTGCGATAAGATCATTTCGGAGACCTTTGCTAACGAACAGACACACAGTTTTCCGTATCTGATGTAGTGCAGAGCTCGCCAAAGTTGGAAATTAGCATCGTGGAGAAAGATCAAATGTTCAAATGGAATTTGTTTCATCTTCTTTGGCACGATCGTAGATATTTGGGACACTATTGGGCGGAAAGTGCGAGAAAGGACACCCCAGTTCAAACACATCATGAAATAAACAATGCCCTTCATCAGAAATGGTTGCTGCTACCTTAGCAACAATTTAGTCGATTTATGGCAGGAATCAGAAGACGTTTAGATGCGGTTATCCGTTTGAATGGAGGCTGCGCACAAAGTACTAATTCTTTGGCGTATAACGATCAACCATGATATGAACAGTCATCTAAGGATTAATTTTGAAATGTCTGACATTGTAAAGTTCGACTACAGTAAAAGTTGTAAAATGCATTTTTTTGTACAAAAAACTCTCCATTTTAATATTAGAATTGTGGTTATATAAATCATTTTTTTTTCAAACATTTTTTGTTCCTTTCAATGCCAATGTTATCATAAACTATGTTTCGATAATATTATACACATATTTTATTATATTTCATCCCAAAAAAGAGGCTGATTATTCAAGTTTTAAAAAATCAAGGTGTTGCAATACTTTTTTCCATGTGTATATATCAAGTCAAAATAATATTTTTAATACTCAAAATAGTCTATCAAACTCCAAAAAGTATATATTGTTTATGTAAAAGCATTTCAAAGGGAAGAAGATCACAGCCGATAGTCCAAAATTATTGAATAAATGAATGCTCCCTCTCTTCTCGTTACGGTAAGTTACGTCAAGTTAGGTCAATTTTCGTTTGTTCGTAAGATGTTGAGAAACCTCTATAAGAAATTATAACACGTTAAAATGCCTTTGGATTGATACGGTTATTACAAGAAACTTACTCGATGCACCAGATTTGTATCATTTAAGATTTCATTTTGGTAAATTTATGAGATTTGAACTGCTTATACTGAAATCATGTATTTATAAATTCCAGATTTCTGTATAACAACACTCTAACAGGAACAACATACAATGAACCAATGTCATGTTGTGTACTGATCACATTATCGATATTACACATCAAATTCCGAAAAGTCAAATAATTTATCCTTTGCAACATTATCAAAGCAAAAAGTTCATAACTTTACAAATGATTTTACAGTTTGTGTTGTTGTTCACGTATATACTATATAAATAAATTGCATGCAAGAATATCTATAATACCGAAAATAAAAGTTATAATCTCCAAACATGCTTGATTGTCCTGAATATATATTACATGTTGGAAAATATGTTTTAAACCTTCATGCTAGTATTTGTGGAGAAGACAGATTTCCAATGCAAAGAATTTAATCTTACAAATAATGTCTTTTGATTTCAAACTTTAACTGCTCTTTGATTAGTATACATTGTAAGATAACATTACTCAAACACCTTCAACATTTTCAAATTTCAAAACTTTATCTTCCAGGAAGTTACAAATAGGGATGCTCAGTCATTTTATGTACTTGTTATTCTTGCAATGCTCTTACAAACATAATAAATTGTCAGAGGTTTCGGCAATCTTGCCGCAATCATAACTTATATTCTAGTTTTTCCCTGCAATATTACTGCAAAAATAATTGTTTCTGCGAACTTGAAAAAAGCTGCAATGATTGAAGGAGTTTCGCATCTAGCTGCAAACTACTGCAAACATTATTCAAGGAGTTCCTGAGAGCTTTTTGTTTGCAGCAATCCTGCAGCAAGTCTGTTGCAGATCATCTGCAAACATTTCAGATATGTAAGGGTATTTATATATTCCAGATATCTTTATAACAACAAGATACAGTCTATAGAGAGTTATTCGTTCGTCAACATGACAAATTTGTATCATCTGTAAGTAACAATGTTATTTCAATAAAGTTTTATAGAAAATACATTCGATAAAAGCTAGTTTGGTGTCCAATTAACGTTGACTGAATATAGAATTGAGCTTGGACAATTTTCGAATTGTTTAAGTTGTTCAACTGTGGATTAAAAAAAAATGCATGGCCATTTTCATATGACATTGATTAAACTCTCAACATTGTGTATGTAGCTGCATGTTACAAGTCAGAAGCCTTTTATTCAGTGATTGTCGTTCGTTGATTTGTTACATATTTGTTTTCGTTCATTATTCGTATGAACAAGGCCGTTTAGTTTTTTCTCGTTTCAAATTGTCATTCCGGGGCCTTTTATAGCTGACTATGCGAGAAGTGCTTTGCTCATCGTTGGAGAACGTACTGTGACCTGTATTTGTTAATTTCTGTGTAATTTGGTCACTTGTGGAGAGTAATTTTAATGGCAATCATACCACATCTTTTTTTATTTTATTTTAGAAAAAAGTTCATGAGGCACTTTCATATGATACTGTTTGAACTCTAAAATAGATTCAAAGCCACACATCAGTACTTAATTTATATATATATATATATCAGTAATAAAATAAACTAAAGCATAACAATTAAATGTTAAAAAGCTTGCTTCTTCAAAATGTATGGGATTTGACATTTCATTTAATTTTTATCAATTCTGTTAAAAAAGCCTTCTTTAGTTTTCTCCTTCTAAAACATGAAAATTATGAAGTAAATAGATTGCATAAATGTCTGCATACTTGGCAACTGCTACATATACTTATTTAAAATGACTTTTATGACAGGCGCTGTTCAAGAATAATTCATTTTTTAAGGTATCTCTACAACAATGAAATATCTACAATAGAACAATCAGCTTTTATGAATCTACCAAGCCTTCAACAACTGTACGTATTTGTTTGCTACTGAATGAATCTTTATCTTTTTGCAATGACAAATAAACATTTGTAGAAAACTTATAGTTCGAATAACACTATACAAAATGATTTTAAAGATATCTTTATATTGTTGTCTTGCAGCTCAACTTTGCAGATAGGGAATTTAACAGCATACATTTGTCTTCAATCTCTCGTTTTTGTTTTTAGCAAAAATTCATAGCAAACAAAATTCTAAGAATTATTTGAATCCGTGAGTAAAGTAATGCTTGTTTCGAAAGGTTTATTTGAAGATATTTATGACATTAGAATGTACTACATTCAACCAATAAAAAATCACTTCTTTTCTTTATCGTTGTAAATGATTTATTGTTTACACTTCTGAAAGCATTGAAAACAATCAATGCTATTTCTTTATCATATACTGATTTAAATGATATTTATATTTGATAAAAAAAATGATAAGGAGGCTTTAAGTAAATTCTCTATATAACTATACTTAGTGATGACCCAGAGCTGTAAATATTTTTTATAAAGGCAACAGTAGTATACCGCTACGACAATATACATACTCCGTAAATCCAAAAGTATCGTTACCTATGTACAAACGCTATGTCGATTTCGCTGGGTTGAAAGATGCAATTGGATAAATATTTTAGAGCCTTTAGTCATATTCTGGTGCTTAACAAAAAGAATTAATGTATAGCAGTTAGAAAAACATGAACATGACGCATTAACGTAATTTCAAAACATTATGTTATACGAATGAAACCTTTAAATCTAAAGCTTACTTGGTTATGTTCCGGACCATATGAGTATTTGGACCATACGCGTATGGTCATGACCATATGGGTATATACTCATATGGTCCGACCATACGCGTATGGTCCGACCGTACGCGTATGGTCGAGGTAATTAACACTCTGTTACAGTTTACCTTTTATTCTTCTAAACTCTTCATATTGTATGACCGTTCATCAATGAAAAAACGCTATCATATAGGTAATTTTCTTATTATATTATAATAAAAAGATAAGCTAAATAATAATTAGAAGTTTCACCTAGTTAACTTTACTTACTTGTCAAAACTATAATAAACACATTTTATACTTATGGTCATTACCGATGGTCAATATCGATTTGTTATTACGAGTGAAAGGCAATATTTTGACTTAAAAAAATAACTTCCAAATTAATGAACTGAACAACATTACACAATTAAGGAGTAACTAGAAAGTAACATAGTTTATTCAAGTGGTTTGTGAATATGATTTATTGCAGTCATGTTACGATATTTGATATCTAGAGCTTCTTTTAAAAAAACACCGTAGACATATCGGAATGGCCGAAGACCTCGGTGTCACTGTACGCAGCTACAAAAAGGCTAGCTTTACACTCGCAAACAAAAGGTGTAAATGAGAAGGATCGTGCACAACCTATAGACTTTCAAATGCAAAAAAACTATGATACCGTATGTAAGTAAATGTCACCCAAGCCTACATGTAAGAATGTAATTAACGATGAAAACTAGCTATGGCATCAATATTTATTTTTTACGTAGTATTTATATTATAAAAATAATACATTGTCATGTTACCATCATTTTTTTTAATAAAGTTTTTGTATTATTGAAACTTATATAATATAATTTTTTAAAAATATACCTATATGGTACAAATACTCATATGGTCCGGCCCGTTAGTATCTAAACGAGTATTATACTCATATGGTCTGACCATACGCGTATGGTCGGACCATATGAGTATACGCATATGATCATGACCATACGCGTATGGTCCAAATACTCATATGGTCCGGAACAGTTACATTAACCCTCAATTTACTCATTTTATCAAGTCATTATGGCGCCTCTATAGTTATGACATATTAACTGTTGATTTGACGGTATCATACATGAACAAAAAATGTAAATAAAAAATAACAAATATTGGGGGTGAACTTTAAAAGGTCCAAAATTATTATTTTATCGGATATTTAAGAAACAGAGTCTGTTGAATCATCCGTAGTGTGAATTGTATAACAAAATGAGAAAAAGACCATTCAAACTTCGGAGTCCACTTTGTCTGTTTTTGAATATTCCCGTATTTGAGAAACACGATAAATTTGATAACGTTTCACAAATAGGCACTTAATTGATTGGGTTTATTTTGTATATTGAATATGCTAAATCATAACTTTCACATAATTTGTTGTCGGAATAACGACTGAAATTAACAGCAGTCAATACTAACGGATAGTCACAATCACAATTGGACCGATTCGATTAAAGTTTGACACAACACACAAGTTAGTCACAATACACTAGCGATATGGTTTCGCGATATTGTTTCAGAGCCTTAAGTCATCAGAATAGTCGTCAAATTCTCTACCTGTACCGATTCCGCCATATCCAGAATGTATCATTTTGACTGACGTCAGATTAAAAGAACAGATGATGCAGGTAATTGCAGTATACACTTATGAGATTTGAGCAACAATACCTGCTACTGCATATATTTATATATTTCAGATTACTTTATAACAACAAGATACGGTCTATAGAGAGTAATACGTTCGTCAACATGACAAATTTGAATCGTCTGTAAGTAACACAGTCATTACGATTATGATTTATATAAAATTCATTCGATTGATTGATTGATTGTTGGTTGCTCAACGTCCAGTGGCAAATATTTCATGCATATTCAGGACGAGAAATGCATTCGATGAGAGCTAGTTCGGCGTCCAATGAACATTGACTTAATGTTAGAAAATTATTTAAATTGTTCAAGGTGTTTAACAATCTTCATGCAGTCCACTACTGTTTTGATTCTATAAACAGGCCATTCCTCTAACTTATTCCTTCTAGAACCTGTACAACTGGTTGTGGTCTTACAAAATAAAATTATACTAATAAATTGCATTTATTTTATTATACTTGACAGCTATAACATTTGCATAAGTAAAGTTATTTGTCTGGCATAAGCCTTTCAAAATCATTTATCTTTTAAGGCATGTATGTTGAAAAGCCTCCATAAACGTTTTCCTTCTAAAACTGGTTGAATTTTTATGAAACATGATTAAAGTAATAACTTGCATCAATGTCTGAATACTAGAACGCTACTAAATGTACTTAGTTTTTTTTCGACAGGCGCTGTTTATAATACATTTGTAATTTATATTTTAAGGTATCTCCACAACAATGAAATATCTACAATAAACCAATCAACTTTTATGAATCTACCAAATCTTCAATATCTGTACGTATATTTTTTTTTTAAATTACAAACATCACAATGAACAGGACAAAAATCTTTCATTCCGAATCATCAATAAATTGGGTGTATTGTATATGCTGCATATGTTATTTAAACACAATTTACGTAATAAGTGATCGGAATTACGACTAAAATCATCACTACATTAGATTTGTTGGTCACAATAACAAATGGGACCGATACGATAAATATTTCACAGTTAAATGTATTTGACTTTCAACATTGTCATTAGATCCGTAATTCAATCGTATGGAATAACACAGCTGTTCGATAAACCATACCTCACATTTTTTTTTAATTTTTCTAAGATTTGGATATACTGTAAACCAACTTATTTTCGCGGATACTTTATTTCGTGTTTATACCTAGCTAGTCAACTTCGCGGCGATTTAATGTCGCGATTTTCTTATTTACTTACTGTAGTTTGATAGGGAAAGATCCAAATTATTCCTTTTTGCGACGATTTAATTTCGCGTTATTTTTCTACTCCCGAAAGTCGCGAAAATAAGTCGCCCGCAAAATTTAGTTGGTTTACAGTATATTACTTCTAGTCGATATATTTATATATTACAGATATCTATACCACAACATGCTACGATCTATAGAGAGTAATACGTTTGTCTACATGACAAGTTTGTATTATCTGTAAGTAATGAAGCCAACTTTTCTTCTAATTAAATACATTCGATGAAACCAAGTTCGGTGTCTAATTAACGTTAACTAAATGTAGGAGGGATCTCAATAATTTATTGTTTACCTTAATAAAAAGTAAAAACACAAAAATACCGAACTACGAGGAAAATTCAAAAAGGAAAAATTGATAACAATCAATGATATTTCCTCATTCGTGTTATTATGTACTGTTTTAATTTATATTTACGTTTGAAAAAATTAGAGAAAAACGGGCTTCCAGTATAAAACATATTGCCTTAAGGGTTTATATTTATCCAGTAGAAGAATAATACTTCTGTTTGAAATTTAGAATTTCCCCATCGTAATTAATGTGCTCAGGCATTGGTAAAATTAAGTTTGTTTCCATAACAGAATATTTGAAAAGTTCAAGTTCTATGTTCTCAAAATCACAATTTAACATAAATATTTTCTATAAAATATATTACAGAGTCTGTCGATGTGTAGATGAACTGAAAATTATGATAAAATAAGAAGAAGACTCTTCAAACTTCCTTCCATTGTCAACTTTGTCTTTCAGCGACCATACACATAATTTCAAAAAGGGACCCACATCCATATTAACATGATCATAATAAAACTTACATTTCAGACACTTAGTTTTAGTAACATAAAGCAAAAAAACTATGTCAATTTGACATGCTTTGATACTATATATGCCCTTGAATTTTTACAAGATAACATTTTTGTTCGCTTTTGAGATTCCGTATATCGTCAGGTTATCGGAATTCCAATGGGGACTAACTGTGAACCACTTATTTCGGACCTGTTTATGTATTGCTATGAGTTACAAATATGAGAAAAATCAGCAAAGACCCATTTTTTATGGAAATATTCTTTATCAAGCACAAAAATGTCAGTATTCACCGCAGAAACTAACAAATCATTTAAATAG
Source organism: Mytilus galloprovincialis (assembly GCA_037788925.1). NCBI lineage: Eukaryota > Metazoa > Mollusca > Bivalvia > Mytilida > Mytilidae > Mytilus > Mytilus galloprovincialis. Next base: position 45,662,716 of record CM075333.1, on the reverse strand, counting down.
ACTTATTAAGAAGGAATTTAGTTACGATACTGTTGTCAGGTCATTAAAGATTGCATATTTTGGCGTTAACATTGATTCACTTATAGGGTTTTTGGATCGGAACTAAACACATTTATTCAAAAACCAGTAGTCTGTTGTTATTTATGTATAATTGTCATTTTGTTTATTTTCTTTGGTTACATCTTCTGACATCAGACTCGGACTTCTCTTGAATTATATTTTAAATGTACGTATTGTTCATGTTGTTATGCGTTTACTTTTCTACATTGGCTAGATGTATAAGGGAGGGTTGATGTCTCATAAACATGTTTAACCCCGCCGCATTTTTGCGCCTGTCCCAAGTCAGGAGCCTCTGGTCTTTGTTAGTCTTGTATTATTTTAATTTTAGTTTCTTGTGTACAATTTGGATATTAGTATGGCGTTCATTATCACTGAACTAGTATATATTTGTTTGGGGGCTAGCTGAGGGACGCCTCCGGGTGCGGGAATTTGTCGTTACAATGAAGACCTGTTAGTGACCTTCTGCTGTTGTTTTTTCTATGGTCGGTTTGTTGTCTCTTTGGTACATTCCTCAATTTCATTCTCAATTTTATAATCTCTGAATGTATTTGATACATCGTGTCGTATGTAATGTGTTTACTACATAGTTATGCTATATCATAACTGTTAAACTATTGGTTGATAGAATAACGACTAAACCCAAAATTAAAGCAGTAAACAGTCGCAATCATGACATTGACCGACACGATGCAAGTTTGTCACAAAAACAAGCGGTATGGTTTTAACTTTTACAGCTTAGAGCTTGGATAACAATTTCACGATTGCTGCTACAGGACCACCTTCAAAAAGTTAAGTTAAAAGTCTGATCAAGATGCTAAGTGTTGTGACTGGACATTGAATCTTTAATTAAAATTTAAAAAAAATAACTATTTAATCACGACAACAATCAGATATTGTTCTGAGAGGGTTTAAATTCAGTCATATAGTCGCATTTGTCCCAGTTCTCAATCAGATATTAAATCGAATTGTGTCTCTGATATGGGAAAAAACTACCAAAAATGTTTCGACAGCGTCCCGGTTATACCGCATGCGATCAGACAGACATCAGACAGCGAGTTGACGCTGACAGAAGATATCTGGTACAAGGACACAGTAATCTTCCTTTGGTTTTTGTTGTCTACAAATAAAGGCAACAGTAGTATACCGCTGTTCAAAACTCATAAATCCATGGACCAATAACAAAATCGGGGTAACAAACTAAAACCGAGGGAAACGCATTAAATATAAGAGAACAACGACACAACACCGAAACGCAACACACACAGAAACGGACCAAGCATCAGACAAAATACCACGAGAATAACAAATATAACATCAAAACCAAATACATGAATTTGGGATAGACAAGTACCGTGCCACTTCTTATCTTAATATCTCCAAAATAAGAGAAAACAAACGACACAACGTTAAAATGCAACACACACAGAAACGAACAATAATATAACAATGGCCATCTTCCTGACTTGGTACAGGACGTTTTTAAAGGGGAATCAAAATGGTGGGTTGAACCTGGTTTTGTGGCATGCCAAACCTCGCACTCTAATGGCAAAGTAAAATATAACATTGAAATGACAACATAATATTTCAGGACTACAATACAAATAAATAGGAGAACACATTAGACAAAGTACACATGATTAATAGATAACAGAAAGCATCAGGTTTAAAATTCAATACGCCAAACACGCGCCTCGTCCACACAAGACTCACCAGTGACGCCCAGATATAAAAGATCGAAAGTGAAAAAGTACAAAGTTGTACAGCACTGAAGATCAAAAGTTGAAAAAGGTTGTACCAAATACGGCATTGATTTTATGTCCGGGATAAGAACATCCTTATTATATAGAACAATTCATGCTATAGCAAACAGTAAATTTTATCAAATGAATATGAAAGAGATATACATAATGAAACTGAAGTATTAACTAATTACAGAAAACTAAACCCGAATACATTATGTTAAGACCAACACAGAATAGACACACCCGAATCAGTCCAGGCGTCAACACAATAAATCATAAAAATGACGTCACATACGATGGCTAGAAGGCACAAACGTTACGCTACATTTGAATTAATGAAATTTAGAAACAGCATGACGTCACATATGAAAAACTATAATTCAAATGTAAGGTAGAATAAGGATTGATTTAAGATTATATTAGAACTAAATACTGATATTACATTTAAACAAAATGCATATTGCAATACTTATTAATAGCAATTAACTGTAATATACATATGTCCAGTTTGTTATGAATCCAACTTCAAATATAGTCCTTAGTGTGAACAGTGTATAACGTGCATTTTTTGTTGCACTTTCCTAATTTATTTCTTGATATTTAATGCAAGAAATATTGAATTAGGGGCTGGAATTACATTTTAAAAAAATTTGGTGCTGAATCTTTGTGTTAAGTAGTGAATTGGTCCAGTTTAAAAAGATAAAACATAAGTACGTCTGAAGCTGTCAAACAGAATTTAAGACTCGGAGTCCCCTTAACACATACCTGTCAATATTTGGAGTTGTTAGAAATTTCTATAATTTTATATTATTTGTCTCAACAGCAGTACACTTCACTGTTAAACTCTTAATGAGATAGAGTAGGTGCTTTTTTCTAAATTAAATTTATTGTTTAAAAAAATGCAGTACAATGTAAATTTTGGGCCATCAGTTTAAAAACTGTCACTAGATTCAACATGATCAGGTATTGTCGTGGTTCTGACGTGGGTATGATGGCATAATTTCATATTGATAACTGGCCTGTTCTGGCACGGTTTTGGCCTTATATCTTTGATAATCATAGTCAAGGACTTTTCTAATTCGGCAAGATCAGGTGGCAATCTGGACTCAATCAGCAACCCTCCCCCCCCCCCCCCCCAGCAATGACAATTTACTGAAGATTACACAGAAAATTGCTACGATGTTGTTCCAATACTGCAGAATCTGTCGTGACAAATGCAAGATTGTAATCCGACTAGACAAATCGACTGAGTCATCGAACGCTAAGGGACGCATCTAAAATGTAGGGTGCTAGGCCGACACCCCCTGCCGTAATTGATCGTAGGGCTCTCTTTTAAGATTTCTTCTTGATCGATTAATCAAATCTGAACACAGATATCTGCTATTGTAAATATTCATATATTCCAGATATCTTTATAACAACAAAATACAGTCTATTGAGAAAGATACGTTTGTCAACATGACAAATTTGAATCGTCTGTAAGTAACGAAGTCATTTAGATTTAATTAATGTTGACTGAATGTAGGAGCGATGTTAGAAATAGTTCAAATTGTTCAAGCTCCTAAACAGTGAATTTGAAAATGAAATGTTCATTTGGCTTTTCCATTCGATATTGATTATCTCTCATATTGATTCATAGCCACACATCAGCGCTTAATTTATCAGTGATACCATGAAAACAATACAAAAGTCAAGGCATAATCACTAAATAAACGCGACAGTAGTATACCGCTGTTCAAAACTCATAAATCCGTGAACAAAAAATAAAATCTGAGGGAAACGCATTAAATATAAGAGGAGAACAACGACACAACATTAAAATGTAACACACATAGAAACGGAATAAGCATTAGACAAAATCCTATGAGAATAACAAATATAACATCAAAACCAAATACATGAATTTGGAATAGATAAGTACCGTGACACGTCTTATAGTAATGTGAATTCACAATCAAAAATAAAAGAAAACAAACGACACAACGGAAACACAACGTTAAAATGTAACACACACTGAAACGAACTATAATATATCAATTGACATATTCCTGACTTTGTACAGGACATTTTTGAAGGACAAAATTGTGGGTTGAACATGGTTTTGTGGCATGCCAAACCTCCCTCTTATATGGCCATGTGAAATATAAAATTAAAATGACAACACAACATTACAGGACTACAATATAAATAAATAGAAGAACATAGTACATAAAGAAACAACAGCTAACAAAAGGCAACAAGTTTAAAATTTTGATACGGTAGAAGTGCATTTTGTCCACCCAAGACTTATTAGTGACACCACGATACAAAAGCTTGAAAGCCGAAACAAGTTCAAAGTTGAACAGCATCGAGGACCAAAAGTTCAAAAAAGTTAGATACCAGAACAACCCTATTATTTAGAATAATTTATACTTTTGCACACAGTAAATTTTATAAAATGACTGCAAAAGAAATATAATAAAACTGAAGTATTAACTAATTACAGGAAACAACCGAAATACACTAACTAACCCCACGAAATGCACGATTTCACATTCTGTATTTTCTTTTAGATATGTTGAAAAGTCTCCATGAACGTTTTCCTGCTAAATCTTGTTGAGTTTTTATAAAACATAATTAAACAAATAACTTTCATCAATGTCTGTATACTAGAACGCTTCTAATCGAACTAACTTTAAGTTATTTTCCGACAGGCACTGTTTAATAATAATTTATATTTTAAGGTTTCTCTACAGCAATGAAATATCTACATTAGAACAATCAGCTTTTATGAATCTATCAAGCCTTCAATATCTGTATGTATATACTTTCTATTGAATGAATCATAATATATCGTAATGACAAATAAACATTTGTAGAAAAAACAACAACATAATAACACTATACAAAAAGTTTTTAAACGTATAGCTATGTTGTTTTTCCAGAAATCGAACTAGACAGAATATATATGTCTTCTTTCTCTCATTTGTGTTAAAAAATTATAAATATTTTAAAATTCTTATCAGAGCAATTGATCCTTTAAATTAAACAATAACACGCAAACACGGCCTCAAGTACAAAACAATATGTTTTTAAGGTTTTTATTAATAAAGATGAAGAGTAACACTACTGGTTGTCATGTGGAATATCTTCGATTGTAATATATATGTTTAATCTCACATTGGTAATATTTTGTTTCTTTGCATACCACTTTGACACATTTTTTCATAAACTATGTATATCTATAATACTAAAATTACGAGGTCCAATTTGTCAGCCGTCATCACGTAAAAACGACGAATCAAAGAATTCAACTTTATATTTAACTAATATAGTACAAAGGTGTAGATTAAAAATTACACCACTCCAGGCCCTTTTGTTTTCCATGTAATTAATATTGCCAATAATTAAGAAGTTCTGGGTCGAGTCCGATACCGATACCAATAGTATATTCACCTGTTTCCTATTACCTTATCTGTACATTCTGCATCTGACAGGAGCACCACCAAACGGTGTATTCAGGATTAATACGCTATATACACGGGTCATAATCACAGGGTTGACACTACTAAATTGTCAAATTGTTACCTTTTGTAGTATTTTAATCAGTAAGACTTTCTAAGATAACAAATCTGGACTAAACATAAGGTGTATAGGTACAGTTTTCAATTTGTTAGTGGGCACGCATGACATAAAACAGCGAATCAAAGAATTCAACTTTATTTATAACTTATATATGACAATGCTGTTGATTAAGAAATACTCCATTCCAGGACCTTTTGTTTTCCAAATAGTTAATATTACCAATAATTGATAAGTTCCAGTTCGACGGGTTCAAACAGAAAGATTTGAAAGCAGAGAAAACTGTGTATCTTATAATTGGCATGACTTTATCCGATGACAATACTAATACTAAAATAAAGCTTGCGCATAGTTATATACTTTAATTCATTCAAGGACCCGCTATATCACGGGTGTGTTCTAGTGTTTATAGAATAATACACAATCCTTTTTTTTTTTATCTTTCCACTGTCCAGTTAGAGTGAAAAATATGTAGTATGCGAAGAAGACTCTTCAAAATGTCTTCCTCAGTCAACTTTGTCTTTCAGTGATCATACATATGATATTAATAGAGGCACATATCACTTATAACATGATGAGAAATAATATCTTAGGCTAAATAAATTGAGTGTATTTTGTAATGTTTATATTACACAACTATGATATATCATAACTGTTAAACTATTGGTTGGTGGAATAATGACTAAAACCAAATGCGGTAAATACGCAGGAGTCACTATCGTGACATAAAAAAGTAAAATCACAAAAATACTGAACTCCGAAGAAAATCAAATCGGAAAGTCCCTAATTACATGGTAAAATCAAATGAAAAAAACACATAAAATACGAATGGACAACGACCGTCATAATCGGACTTGGAACAGGCATTTTTAAATGTAGAAATTGGTGGATTGAAACTGTTTTTTTAGAGATAAAGCTCTCACTTTGTACGATAGTCTCATTAAATTCCGACACGATTTAAGTTTGTCTTAAAATCAAGCGGTATGGTTTCACAGTTTTAAGCTGGGGTCACACAATCACTAGTGTTACTGCCGTCCTTAACAGGACCAGTCACGATTAACATGTGTCAAACGCCTGAACAAGAATTGATGTTGTATTTAAAATTTGTTAATGCTGAGTTCACACAGGCAGATTATTGCTTTCGTTTGAGGCCATACAGCGCTAAGACACGAAAATAAAAAAAAAATCGAATTACTGATCTGAAATGTCCTATAATTGCCTAAACGCTAAAGTATACGTTCGTAACAGGTTCCTACGGTTTTGAGAGATCGACCAATCACCCCGACTGTTAGATGTGTCACGCAACATTTGGGAAAAACTCACTCGATTTTGTGTAGTCGGATAACAATCGTGATTATGTCGTAGCTGATTTTACTGTATCGGATCAAAATCGTTACAATGTTCTGTGTTTTTGGAGGTTGTACTGTGCAACGGGCATGATCTGGAGATATTTACCATTGCTATTTTTTGGCCGATTAAGTCAAAAGTGCATCCCGAATGCGAACCGTTTTTAACGAAACCGTTTTGGAACAAATCCGTTTTTATACGGTAAATACTTAGTAGTCGCTATCATGTAAGTAATCGACACGAAATAAGTTTGTCCCTACAACAAGCGGTATGGTTTTAAAGTTTTAAGCTCGGGTCACACATTAACCATTGTTACTGTCGTGTTTTACAGGAAAAATCCCGATTAACATTTGTTAAACGTCTGATCAAGAATTGATGCTTCATTTAAAACTTGTTAATGCGGTGTGGATTGCTCTCATTCCAGATCAGACAGTGCTAAGAGACGAAAATTAAAAAAAGTCGAATTACTGATTTGAAAGTACCCCGACTGTTAGCTGCGTCCCGTAACATTCGGTAAATCCAATCCGATTGTGTCTTGTCGAATTACAATAACTATCGTTATAATGTAGTGGCAGATTCAAAGCATTGTCATTGCCAAACACATTATTCATTTGAAAATGTCTTCCCGAATCGACAGGACGTACGCAGAAGTATTTGCCACTGGTCTTTACTCAATCGTCGATTAAATCCTTAATGAATAACTAAAAATACCCCTTAGAGGAAAAACATCATTTGAAACAAACAGACAAAAAATTTAGGATAGAAATGCAGAAATTCATAATCAATCCTTTTCGTCATCTGTAAACACGCTGCAGCATACTACGTTTGTTTTTAGAATTTTGGGTCCTAAATGCTCTTCAACTTTGTACTTGTTTGGCTTTAAAACTATTTTGATCTGAGCGTCACTGATGAGTCTTATGTAGACGAAACGCGTATCTGGCGCACTTAATTATAATCCTGGTTCCATTAATAACTATTTAAGCCAACAAATTCACGAACATTTTTACTTAATTTGTTCGACAGTCATTGTCATTTTGTTCACTTTTCTATTCTGACATCGGACTCGGATTTCTTTTGAACTGAATTTTATAGTGCGTATTGTTGTGTGTTTCTTTTTCTACATTGGCTAGAGCCATTGGGAGATTGAGATGTAAAACACATGCTTACCCTTCCCCCCACCCCCCGCATTTTTTTTTATTCTGTCCAAAGTCAGGAGCCTCTGAATCTGTTTAATTTTTTTGTTCTTGTGCATATTTCGGATTTTAGTATGACGTCCATTCTCACTGAACTTGTGTACATTTTTATTTAGGGGTTAGCCGAACACTCCTCCGGGTGCGGGAGTTTCTCGCCGCGTGAGGTCCCATTGGTTGCCTTCGAATGTTGTCTGCTCTTTGGTCGGGTTGTTGTCTCTATGCCACATTCCCCATTTTCATTCTCAATTTCATTATCTTTCGAACTGCTGAAAATGAACAACATGTCATCAGTAAAATATATAGAAAGATTCATACGCAGTTTTTTTCTAACCAATGAATAGGTAAAAAAGGGCTCTTTACTTCCATTTCTAATCAACTCGTCGACCTTATACATATTGGCAAAAGAAACAGAAATACTTATTAACACGGAATTTTTTTTTGTAAAGATTGGCTATTATACGCCTGACACCTTATATAACTATATCTATTAGCACTTAATAAATCGAACGTATTACTGATTTTGTATATATGATATACTAGTATATCATTGCGGATAAAAAAGTTATACGTGGCAGTCAGAAAACAAAGTAACGACTGATATTGGCACAACATAAGTAAGCGACCACTATCACAAATTCGACTGTTTCAACATGATTTTGCAGTTGTATGGCATTGAAAGAATATATATCTATTAGATATGTTGCTCTATCAAATATGTCAACAGAATGTAGCATATTCACTTAATTAGTTTTCAGAAACTAGCAAATTATAGTATAACTAAATTCTATTTTTGCGTTCGTTGTTTATTTTGGACCTTTTTGGATTATAGCTCTTCACCGTTAATGTTATAACTACCACTGGGTCGATGCCTCTGCTGGTGGACTGTTAGTCCCCGAGGGTATTACCAGCCTAGTAGCCAGTACTGAGGTACTGGCATGAAAATACGGTTCTTTTTTGTGTTATTAAAATTTGCTGTTACAAAATGTTCGCTGAAGAGACATGTATTGTCGAAATGCGCATCTGGTGCTGTTACTATTAATGTTAGCCAATGCGTATACAGACATTTGATGAACATTGTGTACATGTATATCCTATATATTGTTATTGTATGCAAATATTGTTAGAAAGGTCTCTGGAAATAAAAATATTGAGTTCGTCTTTACTGTTTGAGCATGGGATCGCCTGACTGAACGACTGTTCCCTACTTCTGTTTACCCTTATTTAACTCGTTCCTGCTTTATTTCCTTGTTGTTTTATTAGCGTAAGTCATGAATATTGTAACCGATCCCATACATGCTTAACGAGTAAGCTTAGATAAGTCCCGTTTGTCCATTTCCCGATTCGACATAATGTCAATATTCCAATCGCCGTCATTTGTATCACTAGGTTTATTGACGTCAGTGATCAAATGACCTGGGATCAGCATCTAATCAGTATAACGCAGTTTGCCCACTATCTCCATAGGGGCATGAGACGTTGGTGGGACAGACGATAAAAGCGAGTGTACATCAGTCTTCAGGGAGACTAAGGACCGTTTCCAGGACAGTCACTCCTGATACCAAGGAAATTATCAGAGCTAAACCAAATGCGCCGCAGTCGACGCAACCTGTACCTTTGATTTTTGATTGTATGCATCCCTGTTGGATAAATGGACCAAACCATGATTGACCTAGATGTTTTTCTACGTTTACTACAATGTTGACAAACGATTAACGTACCAGAAAGGGGGTCTCCGCTTATTTTATTACTATAAAAGTGCTCTGTTGGGTTTTTCATGTGATTTATACTTGTACTAGTATTGAATGCTGATTGTAAAGCTTAAATACATCTTGTTATTTGTTGTACATGTAATAAGTAAGTCAGTGTAATGTTAATGATTTTCAGGGCTAGTAAATCTAAACAAGTGCCTTAGCTGTTTCTTGCTATGCTACTATAATATTGACAATTTTGCCAGCTACGCTACCAGTTTTACTTAGTTTATAACTCGACACTATAGTTGACAGTTCTATATTAATATTTGCCAAGAATATTGTAACCAGTGTCTTAAACTGTATAAAAATACCTTTACTTATGGGACACCCCCGTCCCGTAACAATATATGTGTTCCGGACCATATGAGTATTTGGACCATACGCGTATGGTCATGACCATATGCGTATACTCATATGGTCCGACCATACGCGTATGGTCCGACCGTACGCGTATGGTCGGACCATATGAGTATTACACTCGTTTGGTTATTAACGAGCCGGACCATATGAGTATTTGGACCATATAGGTATTTTTTTCAAATGTACAATAGAAATAATACGATTTAATTTTACATTTCAAAAGCTACATAAACATTAAATATTGATGCCACAGTTGATCTTAGTTTTCATCGCTAATTGTATTTGTGTATGCTTTTGCATACTTAGAATGACATTCACACAGTACCATACATGTAGCCTTTCTACGATTGCTTGTTTTGGCTTTGTGCAGTGATATCGACTCGGACAATTCCGATGTGTCTACGGTGTTTTTAAGAAACTCTAGATCTCCAATATCGATCGTAAAATGAATATCACAGATCAAATTAAATAATTGCAGTAGCTATTTCATGGCCCTTAAATACTATTTTACGGGTCTTATAATTAAGATTAAAATAGGAAGTATAGAAATAAAGAATAGAAAAAATAAAGAAACATACACTTTTAATATTTTACTCATCAAAACGTCTTACAAAATATCACGATCTTTAAAAAATATCATGATCCTTGCCGTTGATGTCACCTACTTTAAACAATAAAATTTATTTTACAATATGTTCATTTGATTTTGACATCTTTTTATAATTGTACTTACAGTAACATTTACTGAGTGTGTGGAACTGTTTTTTATATAGGTTTTTTTAATGACATTTAAGTGACGTAACAACCAGAAGGATCACACCTAATGAAGAGTTTAAAAGTATACTTGTTGATTACCCCGACCATACGCGTACGGTCCGACCATACGCGTATGGTCGGACCATATGAGTATATACCCATATGGTCATGACCATACGCGTATGGTCCAGATACTCATATGGTCCGGAACATATGCATATATATATTTATGACAACAAGATAGGGCTATAGAGAGTAATACGTTTGTCAACATGAAAAATGTGTTTGAGCTATAATAATCAAAGCCATTTTGATTTATATGATATAAAATGTAGAAGATAAAATTTTGGCATCCATTGACGTAGACTTGAAGTAGTATGAATCTTGGGAATAAGTTAGCTTATTCAAGTTGTTAAGAGTTAATTTAAAAACAAACTATGAGGAATGCCATTTTCATATAATATGTATTGCGCTCTTAAAATTGATTCTAAGCAAAACAACGATCAAGTGTAAACCAGGTTAACAGCTTAACAGGGAAGATCTATATCATTAATTGTTAAATCAGGAAAAAGCTTCATTCATTGATATTGTTGACACTTGACGTTCCTTTTCTTTCTCAATTTTATTTTTATTTTGTACGAACGTCGAAAGCTTGTTAGCCCCTCCCGAAAACCTTTTAAGAAAAAGGACTAAACAGTTAGAAAAATTGCATCAATTTCAGTATATTTTACTCTTATTGCTTATGCTTCCTTTATTCTATCAGACTGACAGATGCCTTTAAAAGCTATGTTTTTCATTCAAGGTATCTCCACTTCAATGCAATATCTACAATACAACAGTTATCTTTTGTTCATCTACCAAGTCTTCGATACCTGTAAGTATATCTTATATATTGCTACTTAATCTAAGATGAAGCTTTTAGCAATGATAATTGAAAATTGAAAGAAAGTCTTTAATCTTAAATAATGCATATCAACGTTTTGTAATTATGTTATCTGCTCAACCTTTGGGTAAATCTACTTTTAGTGAGATTGTTGTTGCTCAGTCTACAGTTTTTCATTAAGTGTTTTATGGACTTATTTTTTAAAGTTTTTTTCCGCGGCCATGTTAGTTTCTCTTTTGAATTAATAGTATCACCTCAATATCATTAGACTTGTTTAATGACAGATTGTATCTTGACTTTTTCGAAAAATAATAATAAATTCTAAATTCTCATACTGTTAACCAAACGAGAATATATTTCTTCTTCCGTTAATACCCGTATATCACAACCACTGTTAATAACCAAACTAATAAATAGCAAAAAAAAGGATAAAGTGCAATACCACACGACAAAGCCGATGGCTGGTTTAATAACAACCATTTAATAATATTTAGTATATACAAATTACAAATCAGAACGAAAAGACATCACATATATATATGTGTACAAGTATTTCAATACGCACAATCATTTGTAAATCAGTCAATCTCTTAATGCATGATACAAAATAGCAAATAGCATGGATGTAAAAATTAATAGGATCTAAAGAGTAGACCCTATCGTGCCGAATGATTTAACCGCAAAATCACACAAAACACTAAACCTTAACGCCATCTATGGACAGAAAATTCAGAAGAAAACAATTCCATTCTAATCATAAAATCAACCGACTGAAATTATATTCATATGAATTGACTAAACCCATATAACCGGATCATATAAGTATACACAAAAAGGTCATGGACATACGCGTATGGTTCAAATACTCATATGGTTCGGAACATGTATAGTGTATATCCTATAGTATTACCATTAAATGGTTGGTGGTCAGAATAATGACTGAAATTATCAGCGATCAACACTTTGATATCACAATCACGAATACAACCGACAAAATATAGGTTTGGCACACCAGGGACATGGTTTCAAAGTTTTTAGTCGTTACATATCAGAATAACCGTCAGATTTGCAATTATACACGGCGGATTCACATAACAGGTGATGCAAGTATTGTATATTAAGTCACTTTGATTTCTCCTTCTTCTATTAATGAGATTTGAACATCGATAACTGCTATTGCATATATTTATATATTCCAGTTATCTTTATAACAACAAGATACAGACTGTAGAGAGAAATACGTTTGTCAACATGACAAATTTGTATGAGCTGTACGTATTGAAGCCATTTTGATTCCTATGGATATTAAATGCATAAGATAACGTTCAGTTTGGCGTTAATTGACGTTTACTTAAAGTAGAATAAGTCTTAGAAATATATCAGCTTGTTCAAGTTGTCTCAAGAGTGAATTTAGAAAACAAAATCCATGATGTATTGTCATTTTCACACAATGCAATTTTATGTAACATTTTTTGTTTTGGCTAAAAGTTATCGTCAAATCCACAGTTGACCAGGCGTAACTAAGGAGGGACCAGCCATTTTGAATTGAAGGATGAACAATTTTTCAATTACTACAATATTATCGGAAACAAAATAAAACCTACCTCGACATCGTCATTTAATGTAATATTATCCGAATTTGAATTGTAGAGGTAACGTTTTAATCCCTAGTTTATAAAGTTTCAAATTTATACATTTTTTTTCAAGATTTAACGTGTCATTTCTTATTGGTATGAATTTGAATCGGAATGGGAATATCCTTTTGATTTGACGGTCTTAAATATCCGATTTTTTTTCTCCTTTACGCGTCGCCAGTAAAACTGCATTTGCGACCGTCGAATCGACAATTGACGGTTGCAACTCGTTAACTACAGGATTGTTATTCCTTAAGTGTATATCAGCTAAACAGGGAAGATCAATATCATTAAATGTTAAATCAGGAAAACGCTTCATTCATTGATATTATTGACATTTGACGTTCCCTGTTTAATTTATTGGCCCAAAAGGGCAAAGTGAGCTTTTGTGATCACTTGGCGTCCGTTATCCGTCGTCTGTCGTCCGTTGTTAAGTATTGCAAAAGTTTCTCCTCTGAAACTATTGGGCCAAATTAAAACCAAACTTGGCCAAAAGGATCATTGTGGTTTCTAGCTTGAAAAAATGCCTTCGATACCTGTTAGTATATCTTATATATTACTACTTAATCTAATCTGTTAGCTGCTCACCCTTTAGGTAAATCTTCTTTTGGTAAGATTGTTGTTGCTCAGTCTATAGTTTTTCATTAAGTGTTTTGTGGACTTGGTTTTTCGTCGATTCTGTTAAGGTTTTTCAACGGCCCTGTTAGTTTCCTCTTTGAATGTTGAATATCACATTGATATCATTCGACATGCTTTATGACATTTAGTGCGATGAGGTATTCATGGTTGAGTTCCCCGTATGACAGTTTGCCTACATAATGACGTTTTGTTCAAATATCAATTGCTATGACCGGACACATTAATGCTTCGCTAACACATTTACAGTACTGGTATTTGTATTTGTTAGAAGTTATAATCTATTGGTTTTACTTGTATTTCGATCTTATCATCTGCTTAACTTTCGGTCTTCAAATTATGTTTGATTGAATCATTGTTGGAGATGGGTTGCGCATGTACTGAAAATGCACAATTTTTTTTAACGAAAATCAGATGAAAATATGAAACTAATGAAGGAAGAAGAAAGAATGCCGAAGAACGAAGACCGATTTCGGTGATGAACTTGAACCTCTCAGCAAAGTCTGTACAACAACCGTCATCTAAGTTTTCAATGAACATTTGAAATTTAACATCAATGATTAAAACGCTCTCATATTGATTTGATGATTAGAAAGGCACAGCAAGGTCGTTATCACATTATAACAATTATTACAATGGGCTACATGAATAAGAACAATTAAAATAAAAAGTTCAACCGGAGTTTTCCGCTGACATCACTATGCCTACATCTGTTCGTTAAAAAGCACGGTTATCTGGAAATTATTATCAAAAGCTGTAACCGCAAAGAAATGTTGTCCGGCAAATCATTATGACCTTTATACAGTACATGATACAGTTGTCCTTAAATTGGTATATAGATGTAAGCCTCATATTATGTTTGATCGATTTACTGTAAACAACTTTTTTGAAAGCAAAAACAAAATAATTATTCAATTAAGATTATTATTTCAACTGTCCAACAACATTCCTAATATATGTTTACTAAATGAATATGTTGTTTGTTTACTAGGAACCTACAGAACAATGAACTAACAGAAATCGTAGAGTACACCTTTGTTGATCTTCCATCACTTTATCAGCTGTAAGTTACCTATACTCACGATATGCAACAGATTCTAAAATTTACAAAAAAAACCAAACACATCATCTGATCTTAAATAAAAGCAAAACAAGTTTACCAACGTTCAAATCTTGTAAGTGAATTTGAAGAATACAAATCAGAATAAATAACAAAACATGAAAATATCGCATTAACTGCAAAAAGAGATGGAATTTGAACCTTGTCTTTTGCAAAACATGATAGTGAAACAAGGGCAGGCAGAAAAAGGAAGGCACCTGTATTTACAGTGAGCGTAACCTATTAACTTATATATGAAAATGCCAACAGAATGGAACTTGATAATCCTGCTACACATGCAAATGGAAGGTCGACATATGAATAGTTGCCTTCAACACGTTGGAGAATGACCCTTGTTTTAATCCGTCCATCTGCTGCAAGGTGAAGGATAAAATCCCCATATGAAACAGATCCTCCTTTTTCAGAAGTACCATTTATATAAAAATAACTTAGATTAAGTTATGATATGCACTCGTTTTGTGGTTTAGCATACATTTGAATTCTTTTCTATGATGAATGCAACAGTTGATGTACAAACACAGAACGTTCAACATAATGTTACCTCTTTAGATTATTTTCTGTTTAGTTCACATAAAGTGTCGTGTTTAATCAAAAAATATCTTTAAAGGAACTATATATATCGTATAACTCTCGATGAAATGGTAGAATGCAAAGTTTTGTGTTGCTCATAATACAAAAAGCTTTGTCTCTTTATCGGACATCACAAGTGTTTACGACATCACAAGTGTTTACGTTTTTGACGTCACATTTGACAAGTGATTGTTGTATGAGGTTAATAGTTCATGTATGGCAGATTCCTAGGTCTAGTGTTGTAGATATCCGAAAGGTTACTATGTCTATGCAGTATGGCAACATGTCTCTGGGTCACAGACGGGTAAAAAAATATTATCGTATTACTGTTTTTTTTTTCTTTTTCAGAACGCATTTAACATGTTTAAGGTCATAATGAAAGCCTATATACAAATGGAAAAAAGTATTGCAACACCAAATTGAATTTGTAATAAAAAAAATTGAAATTGTAATAAAAAAAACACTCTTCATTTTTTTGGGATATAATTTGGTAAAATAGAACTGGTTAAACATTATTTAAGTATCACCTGAGTTTAATCAATAAATATCGACTTGATAATTTTTTATCTGCACATGCAGCTTCTGTACCCGTAAACAGCAAAACAGTTGTTTTTATCCTCATTGTTTTCAACCCTTTAAATAACCAAATTTTTAAAGTTATGTGATGGACACCTTATAATGGGTCCTTGACAACTCTTAACTGCAGCAAGATGGCAGATTATCAGCATAAGGGAAGCAGGGATGTCGCTGTAAAAACTGCACGTATTGTTGGTCATCACCATTTCATTTTCGTGAAAGTCGTTTTGAGAATAAATCAGGCAATAAACGCTGTTAAAGACATTCCGAGATAATGAAGACCCCCAATACCATTTGCTAAGGAAAATCAAGCATAATTAAGGTTGGTCAGAAGGAAACCCATTGCATACAAGACAATCCTGAAAAGAGACTGGTGGCCATACAGCAGCCTTTTTACAAGAACTGTTCGAGATCGACTCATCGCTACTGGTTATCGTGCGATAAGACCATTTCGGAAATCTTTGCTAACGAACAGACACACAGTTTTCCGTATTCAATGTAGTGCAGAGCTCGCCAAAGTTGGAAATTAGCATCGTGGAGGAAGATCCAATGTTCAAATGGAAATCGGTTAATCTTCCTTGGCACGATCGTAGCCCGGGTTTCAACCATATCGAGCATATTTAAGACACTATTTGGCGGAAAGTGTGCGAAAGGACACCCCAGTTCAAACACATCATGAAATAAACAATGCCCTTCATCAGAAATGGTTGCTGCTACCTTAGCAACAAAGTAGTCGATTTATGGCAGGAATCAGAAGACGTTTAGATGCGGTTATCCGTTTGAAAAAAAAAGGTGCGCACAAAGTACTAATTCTTTGGCGTATAACGATCAACCATGATAGGAACAGTCATCTAAGGATTAATTTTGAAATGTCTGACATTGTAAGTTTCGACTACAGTAGGTCCGAGACCACCATTGTCGTCCCTTGATTTTCGTTGTTCACAAATATAGTCCCTAGTGTTTACAGTGGGTTACTTGCCATTAATTTTTATACCCCTTCCAAATTTATTTCTCCATGTGCAATGCCTCTAATTGCAAGAAGGGGGATGAAATTACACTGTAAAAAAATTTGGGTCCAGAATTTTAAAGGAAAGTAGTGATTTGGTCCAGCTGAAAAAGGTTGAAAATGAGCACTTCGGAAGCTGTCAAAAGATATCAAGACGCCCTAAACATAAAATTGTCCATATTTTGAGTTAGAGGCGATGAAGTTTTCTATAAATTTGATATAATTTGTCCCAAAAGTAGTACAACACACTGTAAAAGTTTCTTTGAGAAAGCGCAGGTGGGATTTTTTTTATTTTCATTTATGTTCTAAAAGAAATGCACTACGAATTAAGGTGGCTCACCCCAATAGTGACCACCGGTAGAATTTTTTTATTTTCACATATTCTGTAGATTTTTTTATGCTGAATCCAAAAATGCAAAGAAAAAAGGGGGTCACCAGGCTCGTTTTCTCCTCAAATTGAAGCGAAATGTGCGATTTTGACCCTATTTCCAAACATGCCCACCCTTCCAACAATAACCGTTACATCAAATTCAAAGACTTTTAAAACCAAGTCAGTATGATTTTTATGTGAAAAAAACATTAGAATTTGAAATGTAAACCTTTCCCTTGGTTGTTTTTGACTTAAAAATCCTTTTATTTTCAGATTAATGTCTAAATTTTGCATTTTCTAATTTTAGTTTAAGGCAAAAAATATTGGTTTAATCGATTTTTCGTAAAATTTCCCCGGTAGATTTTTTTTAAAAACAGATATGTCAAAGCTATGAACTTTTCGAACATTTTAAGGTAAAATAAAATGGGGGTCACCAGGCTTTTAAAAAAGTTACGAGCTTTTGTTTAACCCCTCTACCCCATAAGGTCTGATTTCATTGCACTCCATTTAATTACTTAATTGTGAATTCTTTATTGATGGCTTTAATAAAATAATGTTTGTAATTATATCAATAAACGATTGCTGAATATAAACGTGGTTATCGTATTACTGTTTGTTATCAAAAAGTGAAATTTTGATTATTTTGGTGAAATACGGTAATTTTGTCTGCCGCGAGTTGCTTCCCTCTAATTTGGCGCCATTATCGGACCAGAGGAATTTCAAGGTCGCCATTGCCGAGCAGCATACTATATTGATGAATACGACCATGTACATGCATAACAGACATTGTGGCGAATATACAACGATGAAGGTAGAGTTATTACATAAGAAAACATAGATTTCGATATATTAGGCAGCCAAATGTTATCAGTATAACGAAAAATACAAACTTGGGGGTTGTCTCAAAATACTCGCTACTGTTGAAAATCACTGCGGCTGAAACCTTGCACGGGCTCAATTTCTGTTCCATGTTTAATATTATAGATCGTTATAGCTGGTATCTTATTTATGTGTTTATTTTACCTTTTACAGACAAGTTGTAAACATGTCTGGCCAGTTTTGCAAAATATCCGTGTGCAAACGGCCGAAGAGGAAGGGATGACATCTACTGTCATTTTTACGCTACCGTTAGCAATGGTTATATAGTGTCAATGAATTAGTCTTTTTTAATCATCATTTTTAATAACTTATTTCGTAGCCAAGTTAGGTTCATATTAGTCCGAGATTAGCCCTAGCTTGTCTGGCAAAACAGCCGTTGGACGTCAGAGAAATCTCGGACTATAACTATAGGGTCATATGTATGTGGGGTACCCCATAACTTCCATCGGGACAGTTTCTACTCCTTGACCCCAACTATATTTCCCTTCCCATTTTACTCTAACCCCCCCCCTCCTTTTTACTTCAATTCTTCCATCTCCTTGCCCCAAGACAAAATATATTTCAAAGATACCCCTTTTCCCTGATCCCTCATTCCCCTGTCTCCTTACCCCTGTCCACCCCTCTATTAAGGTCTGGGGTTTGATTGACTTCTTTATTTTCTTGAGAATATGATATAATTGGCCTAATTTGTAAATGATAAACCCTACAGTAGGAGGCAAACGAAGGATTCATCTTTATCAATCACAATTTGTTTACCATTAAACCCCCCCCCCCCTAATTCTGTTAGGTATACAAAAATGTCTTAAGGTCTAGTAATAGAAGTATCAGGGTTAAACATGTACAGAATGCGGCCATAAGTATTTGTCACTTGAGATTTTTAGCTGTTCATATATATTGTATATAATATAAAAAAAGAAGATGTGGTACGATTGCCAATGAGACAACTATCCACAAAAGACTAAAATGACACAGACATTAAAACAACTATAGGTGTATACATTTTAAAAAAAAAAATATTTTGGATTGATTTTAAGCATCCTGGTACCAATAAAAGCAGTATTATCACAGGTTTATTTTTTGGTTATATTTTTTTTGTGTCTCATTTTCCTTATTTTCTGTTCAGAAATTCGATATACATGTATATTCAACCAAATTAAATTATAAAAAAATATTTTATGTTTTCTCAAGGGAAAACAAAAATAAATGAAAACGAACCTATTATCAAATAAACACATATTAATTTAGACCATTTTAGTTCTTTTAAGGTTACCCTTGCATTGTCAGTCTTATCAAACTTGCATGTACCTCCCAAATTTGGTTTCTGTTCTCCAACTTCAGTTTGCCTCTACCAACGTTATGAAACTAATACACAATTAATGCATATATATATGCTTACTACATTGTACCAACAAACACACATGAAGTTTGAATTTTTGGTGGGGTCGCTTTTACTTTTCTAGAGTTATGCCCTTTACAAATTAAAAAAATGCTGAAATTTTGTTCCTTTCTTTAACACAAGTTTGCTTCATCCAAATGTTCTGAAACTTATATGCAATGCTTACTACAACAACACTCAGATCAAGTACAAATTTGGGTGGTGTCACCCTTTTCATCCTTTATATGCAAGCGGCTGCTCATCTGTGTCCCATGGACACATTACCATTATGAACTAGTCTACATCTATATGCTTTTGAATGTCAATAATTGTTGATTTTCTGAGAGAATTACTCTGATATTTAATTTCAGGCTGCAAGTACATTTGTACATGTACATTTCAAATGGAAGGAGTGAGCTTGGAATGTTCAACTTTACTTGGAAACTATTGGCAAAGTACTGACAGAATTTCATGAGAAGCCAGTATCATATTCTAGTCTTGCAACCGGAAACTATGCGTAAAGTGCTGAAACTTAAGAACAACATTCTACATGTATATATGCAATATATGTTGCCACAATCCACTTAAGGAGCTAAGATCAACTATAAATTGGAACTACATTGTACATGTATATGCTTTAGTGCTGTCAAAATCCTTTAAAAAAATCAAATCAAAAGGACCTACTTCACCTATACATATAGCTACCTGTCCCAATGATGAATACAGATCATATATATGAGTCTACTCTTATAAATAAAACAGTGAAGGAGAATAAAAATAAAAAAAATATAGAGCTGATCAGCTAATGATTGTACATGTACATGATGTATAAATGGCAACAATTCTTACATGTATACTAGTACATTGAAATTAATTATATTAATATACACATGGAAAAAAGTATTGCAACACCTTGATTTGTTAAAACTTGAAAAATCAGCCTCTTTTTTTGGATGAAATATCATAAAATATGTGTATAATATTATTGAAAGATAGTTTATGATAACATTGGCATTGAAACGAACAAAACATGTTTGAAAAGAAAAGGATTTATATAACCACAATTTTAATTACAAAATGAAGTGTTTTTTGTACAAAAAAATGCATTTTACAACTTTTACTGTAGTCTAACTTTACAATGTCAGACATTTCAAAATTAATCTTCAGATGACTGTTCACATCATGGTTGATCGTTATATGCCAAAGAATTAGTACTTTGTGCGCAGCCTCCATTTAAACGGATAATCACATCTTAACGTCTTCTGATTCCTGCCATAAATCGACTAATTCGTTGCTAAGGTAGCAGCAACCATTTCTGATGAAGGGCATTGTTTATTTCATGATGTGTTTGAACTGGGGTGTCCTTTCGCGCACTTTCCGCTTAATAGTGTCCCATATTTGCTCGATATGGTTCAAAGTCAGGCTACAATCGGGCCAAGAAAGATGAACCAAATTTCATTTGAACATTGGATCTTCCTCCACGATGCTAATTTCCAACTTTGGCGAGCTCTGCACTACATTAGATACGGAAAACTGTGTGTCTGTTCGTTGGCAAAGGTCTCCGAAATGGTCTTATCGCACGATAACCAGTAGCGATGAGTTGATCTCGAACAGATCTTGTTAAAAGGCTCATGTATTGCCATCACTCTCTTTTTTAAAATTGTCTTGTATGCAATGGGTTTCCTTCTGACCTACCTTCATTATGCTTGATTTTCTCTAGGAAATGGTATAACGGGTCTTCATTATCTCGGAATGTCTTTAACAGCGTTTATTGCCTGATTTTTATTCTCAAAACGACTTATAGTGGAATGGTGACGACCAACAATACGTGCAGTTGTTACAGCGACATCCCTGCTTCTCTTATGCTGATAATCTGCCATCTTGCTGCAGTTAAGAGTTGTCAAGGACCCATTACAAGGTGTCAATCACATAACTTTAAAAACTTGGTTATTTAAAGTGTTGAAAACAATGAGGGTATAAACATCTGTTTTGCTGTTTACGGATACAGTAGCTGCATGTGCAGATAAAAACTTATCGAGTCGATATTTATTGATTAAACTCAGGTGATACTTAAATAATGTTTAACTAGTTCTATTTTACCAAATTATATCACAAAAAAAAAAGAGTGTTTTTTTAATTTCAATTTCAATTTGGTGTTGCAATACTTTAATTTTTTCCATGTGTATAGATGTTTTATAAATTTGATCTCATAGATATTAGAGGAATAAAATCAATCACGTTTCAAAAATTTGATTTAGTTGAGCCTTTTTTTTTAACACCAGTTTTCAGGACATATTATGGTATACCATTGACTGTCCGTCGTCAGCATGTCGGACATATACTCAAAAATAATAAATACTAATAGGTACATGCAGTAGTCAATATTGTGTAATCAATAGGTCATCTTCATGTATATTTGGTGTATGAAATGATTATTAAATGTCTTATCACAAATTAAAATATCAAATGAGAGGATGTGATATGATTGTAAATGAGACACAACAGACCAAATAACACAGAAATAACTATACCTGTAGGTCACCATATGGACTTCAACAATGAGTAAAACATATTCTGCATAGTTGGTTTTAAAGGTCTCGAAATGACAAATGAACAATTTAAAACATTTAAAATGAGAAAACTAATGGGTGATTTATGTACAAAATAATAAATGAATAACAAATATGTCTGTCTTGCAGGGTTTATCTGAACTTAACCTCATTTTCATGGACTTGTCTGTTTCTTGAATTCTAAATATGTTTCAAAATATTTGGTTGATGGGATGATTGTTACAGAGTCCGACATAGGGTGGGGGCTCATTGGTGGATTATATTGCAAATAACTGAAGCCAGCCCCGCTTTGGCAGTCAGTCCCCACATTGCCACTAGAGAAATAAAATAACTAAGAAAAAAAAATTAAATCACGATAATTTCCTGTCGATATGCACATCTACATAGTATGTCCTTATTATCTACAAAGTTTCATGAAATTCTGTTGTGTGGTTTCAGAGGAGTTTCGATGACAAGCTGTTTGCAGTTGTATACTGCAGCAAATAAGTTCAAAGGGGCATAACTCCTAGAAAAATAATTCGTAATTTCCTGTCGATATGCACATCTACATGGTATGTCCTTATTATCTAAAACGGTTTTATGAAATTCTGTTGTGCGGTTTGAGAGGAGATGCAGTGACAAACTGTTGCAGTAGTATATTGAAGCAAATAGGTTCAAAGGGGCCTTACTCCTAGAAAAAAAATATGTATATCTAAATAGTATGTCCTTATCTAAAAAGGTTTCATAAAATTCTATTGTGCGGTTTGAGAGGAGATGCGATGACAAACTTGCAGTAGTATAATGAAGCAAATAAGTTCAAAGGGGCATAACTCCTAGAAAAAGTTTGAATCATAATTTCCTGTCGATATGCACATCTGCATAGTATGTCCTTATTATCTAAAAAGGTTTCCTGAAATTTTGTTGGGCGGTTTGAGAGGAGTTGTGATGACAAGAAACAGGACTGATAGACTGGCTGATGGATGGACGGACGGGTCAAAAATGTTATACCCTGCGCCACTTCCTTGTGTAGGGTATAAAAATAGGAAGATGGGGTGTCATTGTTTATGAGGCAACTCTTCACCAGAGACCAATTTACATAGACGATAACAATTATGTCCCCGTACGGACTTCAACAATTACTATAAACTGATATACCACATAGTCAAACAAATAAAAGTCCCAGAAATTACGTTTTTTTATATGACTGTACATAATGAAAATTAAAGTTGTGCATACTGAATGATCACTGGCAAGTATTTCAAGCATAATACGGATGAGAACATGCAGATAAGTATCAATTATGAAAGTTATGCAAAGTAAGACGGGAGCTAGATATATGGACTGCCATAAAAAAAAAACGAATGGACAATTACGCTTGGTGCACGTGTAGGCAAAATTCCCCCTTTTTACCCTACGAGGCTTCGTATGTATACATCCAGCTGTTTGAACACCCTGTATAATCAAGGGGTCATCTGTCAGATTAGTCATAGTTCTATGTTAACCATACAATATGAAAATAAGCAGATGTGGTATGATTGCCAATTAATGAAACAACTATCCACCCAAGTTCATATTTAAAATTCAATATTATAAATAAAAAAAAAACATTATCTCCTTTTATCATCACGCATAGATCGATGATTAGTTCTGCATTTCTTTGCCACGGTAAGATCAAATCAGTGTTCACAAACAAAATTGTCATTCACATTTTTTGCCGCATTGACATCACTCAACTATAATTGTGCTCATTTGTTTTAATCAAGAACTTTCCTTATTAGCTTACCTTTTAAAAAAGCATTTCAAAAATTAAGATTAAAGTTAAAGTTTCCCAACATCACCGGCTAATATAGCGTTCTTCAGGGAGTAGCTTTTAAATTACAATCCAAACTTTTCCTGAACCTAGTAGTAGTATAGATTTTTTTATATATATAAAGTCTTTAGTAGTGTTTGAGACTGCCCGGCACGATGCGGGTGTATGTCCTAGCAAAATCCCGACATGGTGAAACCAAAAATTTTGCGGTTCTCCGCAAAGCATGCAGTATTTAGGAATTATATCATAGACCGATATATAAGGTCGGAATACTAGGCCAGTCCCGGTTACTTTTGACAGTGATGGATCCAGGGGGAGGGTTCCGGGTTCCCCCCTTTTTTTGGACGATCAATGCCTTTGAATGGGGAAATATAGTTGGAACACCCCCTTTTTGTCCTGAGTTGGGAACGCCCTTTTAAAATGGCTGGATCCGCCCGATTGATCGTTGCTGGATCCATTAGTCTATTTTAATAACATTCAGTGCTCTGATTCAATTATTTTAGTTTTAATGCTGATATTTCTTTTTTTTTTAATATGAACTCGGTTGACATATTGATAGATACAACAGAAAATTGCAAATCAACAAAATAACAAAAATAGAAAACATTGGTCCCGATGTCTTAGATTATAGGACTAAGTCTAGTGTTCCGGAAATCATGGAATTGTGGTACGAGAAAAATTATCAGATGATTTTCGTGCAGGTAAACATATCTTTAGATGAAAATGTTAAGTATTAAGTCTGTTAGAAAATTGACATGTTCAAATTTGTTTTGGTATAACTATAATTATCAAAATTTTGCAGTGGAAAAATATATCGCATACTCGGGAATAAACTCCTAAAAGTACTTGGAAATAAAGATATTTCAAGTTTTAAATAATATGACAGAAACAAACTGTTATAAAACGCCAAACGGATTATATCATGATAACAAACCCGCCCCGATGTTTTAAACCATATTATACGGGCAGAGACATATATACACTTATATGTCTCTGATACGGGTCTCAAGTTTACCTGTTTTTGAAAGCTGTACGATGACATGAAGTTGTTTACATCGCTATCATTTGTTTACAGCTAATCATTGCGTCATTGGCAAAACATTTTCAAAAATAAATATCCACGACATCATTTAATTCAACTGGTATTTAAGTGAATTCAAAATATGGTACGAACGGACCCAAGAGGCGACCGTGTAAGATGAGAATGCGTTTTGGGAGCGAAGCGGCACCAAATACCGTCGACGTCATACATGTGACTTTGTCATTAGGCGCACTTGTTTCTAGTAAGCCGGTCATGCGCCGGTCATGTGACCGGCGTACGCCTATTCGTGCGAGAAACAAGTGGAACGGCTTATATACCGGCAAATCTAACCAGTCAGGAGTCTACTTCCTCAAAATTATCTCCCCATTACGCCAGTTCATTTTCACAATCGTAGAAATGGAAGCCATTGTAGGGATGACGCGCTACCAATATTGCTCTTGGAAACCGATAAATTTATCCACATTGCACCATTACGATTCTTATATGTTAGTTGTATTTTAAAAGACAAATGTATCAACTAGCTAATGAGCATCAGTTAATAATCTTGTCTGCATTGATTCAACTTAAAACTATTGTCTGATCGGTTGTCAGGTGGAATTTTCGAAAATTCATAAACTTTTAAAAAAATTCTAATTAAATATTTCGTGGAAGGGCAGACTAGATTTTTTTAGTGTATGAAGACTATAAACCCTAGTAATCACACACCAAAAATTAGAATTTTTCGAAGATATGCATTTTCATCATCCAACTTGAAAGACTGTCGTCAAGTACTTTCAGTAAAAAAAAATAGCTATTCGAGCACACCTTCTCTGTTTTGTGACTCATTAGATAGGTATTTAACTTGACCCATACATTTCATCTTTTAGTACTGTGATTGTTTTGTGTTATAAAGTCAACCTGTAGCTTTAATATATAAAAATGATAGAATCTGAAGCGAGACGATGTTTGAAATATTCTTACTTTGTACGATATCAAGACAAAATACTCAACTCAAACACACCCTAACATAAAAAGGTGCATTCGATTTTCTCTTTTTGTAACCCATTTTTTTGATTTTTTTTTTCAGTCACATAATGGAAGGGCAGACACGAAAATTACTGAACTAATAGATTGATATGTTTTCCGTCCGTGGTAATTTTTTCATAAAAATCGGAGGTTATGCATTTTCTTCATCCAACTTGAAAGATACCCATGTCGTCGACTTGATATCTAATTGTTCTGCTTAACTATGTACTAGATAAATTGAAAACTTATGCAAATGGTGTTTTTAAAATAAAACACCTCGTAATTGAGAAGAAAACTGCAATTTTGTTTGTTTCTATTAACTTTTAAAAATTTGGTCACTATAGTAAACACTACAGTAAACATTTATCGCCTTCTCTAACAAAGAGCTTCGATTCTTTTGTTCTATTTCAACCTGGTTTCCGACTGTAACATGGCTGCCCAAGGACCATTACTACCAGCTATAATAGGTTATGGCCTATTCCAGCTGTTTGAGATAGATGAAGAAGGAAAATTGCAACTATATCTTTTACAGACTGAATTGTGATATTTATTAAACGTTCACAACTGTAACAAAAACGTTCTCTCAAGAACGACAAAGAATTAAAGTTTATACGTTGCTCAATTATTTACAATTAACAATTAACAACAGGATAAATATGATAATAATAATAACAATAAATAATGTATTTATAAAGGGTGACTACAATTAGTTACAAATACTTATCTTCCTTGAGACCTCGGCAATTCTAGTACAGTATATAAATACAAATGTTAGTTTGTTTAGTTAATTTTTATGCCGTTTTTAGCGCGTTTTTGGCTATTTCGCGATGATTTTCGGTTCTTACAACAGTCAGCCATGTTTTTCGCCGCTTAGCCGGTCAAATCAAACCGGCTCGAGCGGCGTAAGCCGGGCATGCGCAGTGCTGTATATTTTTACAAACAAGTGTCATGCCGGTTTGCCGACGGCTAACGGCGTAAGCCGTTTGCTAGAAACAAGTCCTACCAGTATTTATATATTCTTTTTTTTTAATGTTATGCTTAAATCATGTATATTTTTCTCCTTTTAAACTTTTATGCGAAAAATGAATTTCTGACCGTTCGTATTTCCTGTTTTGAAGAACGTTTAGCGTCACTTGTTTACATCGTCAAGGGTGCTTTCATACACGCCCGCGTTCCAAGGTCGTCAAAGCTATTTTTGAGAAGACCCCTTAAAGCGACCGTTTCCAAGGCACTCGTCGTAAGAAACATGCGTTAAAATATGCGCATTGGTAAAGGGCCGAGCCACCTTAATTGAATGTGTTCTCGGACCTAAGAGGTGAAATCTGTAAATATAGAATTTGTAATCTGGCAACTTTCCTAAATGATTTGATGGTGTCAACTTGTCAAATAGCATGAAACTAAAGGATTTAAACTTTTATTTTATAGAATTTCTGCAAAAACGACCAATTTTGGCATTTTATGATCAAAATAGGCATTTTATAACTTTTTCAATATTGATGCATAAATGGCATCCTGACTTTCTATCTGACAGGTTTTTATGTGTCAATATTTGTGTTTCTATGCCTTTATCTTCTTCTTTTACTTATTTATGAACTCTGAATCTACAGAAAAGAATTTTATCTCAGATAAAATGTGCAACATGTGTTGTATAAATGACCCTTGTCTAACGCCTTGTTTGGATGAAGTCAATAGTGGGGAGCTTGGTATATAAAATTTGATGTCCATATTAGAGACCTCACTAAATTTGTATCAAATGCACTTTACAATGTCTATTGTACCTGTTCCATTTCACATAATATATTTCTTTTCTTCTGTAGGATAGCAAGTGGTTTAAATATAAGCCTGATGAGAATAAATTGCATGCAAGTTTTTCCCTAAAAAGGCAAAAATCTATGTTTCAGCCCATACTGCTTGTAAGAAAAGTTAATTGCAAGAGTCTTTTTGTGCTCAGATTTGTTGTATCATGTCACATGAGTATAGAAATGATAAAAAAGACACAATTTTGTATTTCTTATAGCCTCAATATGCATTTTTTAATGTAAATATGTGGCACCGCCTAAATTGATCCTAAATTTTTTTCCAGTCTTACTTGGCCTAAGACCCTTTTAAACTAATATGATATGTTATTTGTAACTTTTCTTTCCATTTAAAGTACTTTAAATACATATGTAAGGATTATTTATAACCAAAAAGCTTCACAAATTTAAAATTGTTGGAAAATATTACATCTTCATGTAAGGACCCCCTTCATTGAAAAACCTAAATTTGTAGGCGCAGTCTCATAAAAATTTTACTTTTGAATAATTATGCCAAGTCTGATAAAACAAATGAGTACTCTATTCCTTTCAGTACATGATAAGTTATATATTAAGGCATTTAAAAAGGTTTTTTTTTGCAATATTTTAATTTTTAAAGCACCAAATGTTGATAGTTGAAATTTTTCAATCTTAACGTCAAAATTTAACACGCAAAGATGAGTATAGAACTTAACCTAATGTCTTTAATATACATCCTATTGTCATGAAACTTTGTAAGCAGTGTTATAATACATTAAGCTTTGTTCATACCAAGTTTTTTTAAGATTTGTCAACTCTTTCTACCCTATTAGGTCCGAGACCACCATTGCCGTCCCTTGATTTTCGTTGTTCACAAATATAGTCCCTAGTGTTGACAGTGGGTTACTTGCCATTAATTTTTATACCCCTTCCAAATTTATTTCTCCATGTTCAATGCCCCAAATTGCAAGAAGGGGGATGAAACTACACTGTAAAAAAATTTGGGTCCAGAATTTTAAAGGAAAGTAGTGATTTGGTCCAGCTGAAAAAGGTTGAAAATGAGCACTTCGGAAGCTGTCAAAAGATATCAAGACGCCCTAAACATAAAATTGTCCATATTTTGAGTTAGAGGCGATGAAGTTTTCTATAAATTTGATATAATTTGTCCCAAAAGTAGTACAACACACTGTAAAAGTTTCTTTGAGAAAGCGCAGGTGGGATTTTTTTTATTTTCATTTATGTTCTAAAAGAAATGCACTACGAATAAATTGTGTTCTCGGACCAGTAAAAGTTATAAAATGCATTTTTTGGTACAAAAAACACTCCATTTTAGTATTAAAATTGTGGTTATATAAATCATTTTTTTCAATTTTTTTTTGTTCATTTCAATGCCAATGTTATCATAAACTATGTTTCAATATTATTATTCACATATTTTATTATATTTTATCCAAAAAAAGAGGCTGATTTTTCAAGTTTTAAAAAATCAAGGTGTTGCAATACTTTTTTCCATGTGTATATTATTATGAGTGTATATGACGTACGAAAAAAAAAGTTCTTACCATATCTGTTTCAATTCGCGTTTATTTCTGGGAAAACAATTTACTTTAAATTTTTTTGGAAAAAGTACGGTTAAAGCCGTATTTTTTCCAAAAATTGAAAAATAAAGCAATTTTTTTCAAGCCTTTGAGAAATATATACATGTTATTGATAATTAATAAATATGCCAATTGGTATCATATAGAGCAGTATATTGGACACTATATGGCTATTTTTGCATAGAGAACTAATTAGGTATGAGTCGTCCTAAATTGGAATTGGATTGTTGGAAATACCTGTTTTACTGACCACAGTGTGGTTCGCCAGTTAAAATGCATCTGCGATCATCAGTTGATGACGACAAATTTTCGACTAGAGACTGGTAATCCCTAATTCGAAAGCAAATTTTAAGTATATGTTTATTTAGCATTGGACACAACCCATGTGAGGGACGTAATATTTATTTACTAGGATTGACATTTTTATAACTTCAATCAAATCGAATATAAGACAAAACCTACTCCCCTCAAACCGACGTTCGATGTAAACGATTCGAATATTGAATCGTAGAAAAAATAGCGTAATAATCTTCAGTTTCAACGTTGTCATTTGTATGTCGTCACGTTCATTTTGACGTGCATGTGCCAAAATTGTTCATGAATTTATTCCTGAAATTTTGATTTAATTTCAAGTTAAAATAATATATTTCACTTTATACCGTATTATTATTTTTTTGTTAATGCATTAGTATCTGAAGAAAAAACTGAATTTTAACAGTTGATGTCGTCAATTGGGATTTAATTGTTGTAAATATCCGTCGCGTCACATTGCCAATAAAACAAAAGAATTCATATTAAAAAAATAAAATATTTATACATTGAAACATTTTTACCACAATATAAAAACGTACACCTAAAATTAATTAACGAAAGTTCACACATACATCATAATAGATTTATAAAATGTTCGGCACACGAATGTATCAACAAGAAACTTGACATAAAAATTCAAAAAATTTAATATAAAAATCGGTATTTAGTTGAAAATGGTGTGATGTTATGTCTTTTCTAACAATAACAAGATTATCCCGCTTTATTACCTTGTTGTTTTGTTAGCGTAAGTCATAAATATTGTAACCGGGCCCGTACAAGCTTTACGAGTAAGCTAAATTAAGTCCCGTTTGTCCATTTTCCGATTCGACATAATGTCAATATTCCGATCGCCGTCATTTGCATCACTAGGTTTATTGACGTCAGTGACCTGAGATCAGCATCCAATCAGCATAACATAGTTTGCCCACCATTTCCATAGGGGCATGCGACGTTGCTGGACAGACGATAAAAGCGAGTGCACAACAGTCTTCAGGGAGACTAAGGACCGTTACCAGGGCAGTCACTCCTGTTACTAAGGAAATTATCAGAGCAAAACCAAATGCGCGGCAGTCGATGCAACCCGTACCTTTGATTGTTGATTGTATGCATCCCTGTTGGATAAATGGATCAAACCATGATTGACCTACATGTTTTACTACGTTTACTACAATGTGTTTGTGTAATTTTTTTTTATTTCATCTGAAAATAAACCAAGTATATATTGTGATACATAATTATATAGTTAATTCATAATACATATAGCAATATTAAATTTTTCAATAACAGTCTAAAAATAAAAAGTTAGTTATGCTAATTGTTCTAAATTTTCTAATCGATCATACACATCCTTTATCACTCTGGATTAGAATACCTGAATATGCTGATAAGGTTAATGATTGCATCAGCCTTCTCCTCTAGCCACATGCATCACTGCCTATACAATGATGTTGAACATGAAAGGTACCAGGAGAGGCCACCAGAGATCATTAACAGATAAAATGTTGGACAACATGTTGGATAGAGTCACATAATAAATGTCAACCTAAGTCTAGGGGAGATAATTCAAATACAATCAAACAAAAACTAGTATATCAATTTATATATAACATCAGCAATAAACATAGATAGTACTTTTAAGACGCACACAAATCACTGTCCAGTTGTGATGTGAATCAACATATTATTTATTATACATGAACTATTATAAAGCCTTAAGTAAGTACAAAATAGAAAGATATCTCCTCACATGTGAACTAAGTTTTTAATTAATTCCCTTTTACTATCAAATTTCTTTCTTGCTCTAGAGGATCTGTAAAAGGAGGTAGATATTTTTTCTATTTGGTAGGAATTTTTAATCATAGCTATGACACATGTAAGAGTCGGTAATGAAGTATTAAAGCGACATGTATAAATGTAATATCTAACCAGAATAGTTAATAGGTTTAGGGAAATATCTCAAGACTCTCACGCAAGAACAATATTTTCCACATTAAGAATTAAAGTTATTTTATTTTTAACTAGAAAAAGTGCTACAATTTCTAACCACACATTTCTAACTAGGGTACATTCCCAGAAAAGGTGACTTATAGTTTCTTTAGTTTCATTACCGAAACTACATAAATTAGTTTCTTTTAACACATATTTCTGCAAAAATGCATTTGTATCGAGAGTTCTATGTATAATCTTAAACTGGAACATACTAAATTTGTTGTTTTTAGTGCAACAAAAGGGTAAACTATAAATGAAATCCCAATTTTCTATATGAGTGCCTAGTTCCTTACACATTTTGTCTTCTTGTTTTGTAGGACGTTCTGTATACATTGATTTTTTTATAAAAGAACTGACATGACTTTTTATTGTTTTTTTATAAATTCAAATTTATCGTTAGACATGTGCGTAATTTCCTCTGAAGTAGTGATTAAATATTTCCATTCTTTTGTATCATATGCAGCGAAGAATGGTATTCCACGAAATTAATATTAAGATTATATTTTTCGCAGAATTCTTTTAAAGTAAAAAAATTACTGTTTTCATCAAGTAAATCACCTATAAAGAAAACTCCTGATTCAACCCACCTCTGGTAAAAGACAGTTTTATTATTTTTTCTCAACCTCTTGTTTAGCCATATGGACTGTTTCGTGATCCCTTCAGCAGTGCCATTAATGACAATGTTTATGATATTCCAGTTTAATAAAATATCTTTATTAATTTTTTTTTAAATTATTAAAATTTGAAGAAATCTTTTGGATACCATCAGGGGTCATCAACCATATTTTGTCTGCTCCAAATCTGTTGTATTGATCTATTCACAATGTTTTCCATGGGGATATATTCAAGGGGTCTAAAAGTTTATTTATCCATGTCATCTTTAATGAATAACAAAAGGATCTTATATCTGGCATTTTCAACCCCCCATTTTCAAATAATCCTATCATAACTTTTCTTTAAATCTTGTCTGGTTTTCCAGACCACAAGAAACCTAAAAAAAATATTTTGAATTTATTTTATTTTAGCATCCGGCGGGTTTGGCAAAACTGTCAATGATTGAATTAGAAAAGGTAGAGCAAGTGATTTAATGACAGTGATCTTTCCCATATATGTTAAATCTTTATAAACCCAGGAATTTAGCAGGCTCTGTATTTTTTTTATTTTTTCTTAAAAATTTACAAGCGTTTTATTTTCACTAATCAGATCAAATTTTATTCCTAAAAGTTTAAATTTTCCTGAATGCTTCCAGATTAAATTTCTTGTAGTTGTTAGTTTATCCCTTGAGTGAATCTTTGACCCAATCCATATGGCTTCAGTTTTATCAAAATTAGCCCTAAGCCCCGCACACTCAGAAATTTTTTCTAAAGTATAAAAACATTTTTCTAAAGATTGCTCATCCTCGTTACTACAATGTTGACAAACGATTAACGTACCAAAAAGGGGATATCCGTTTATTTTATTACTTAAAAAATGTTCTGATTGGTTTTTTGTGTGATTTATACTTGTACTAGTATTGAATGCTTATTGTAAAGCTTAAATGCATCTTGTTATCTGTTGTACATGTAATTAGTGAGTCAGTGTAATGTTAATGATTTTCAGAGCTAGTAAATCTAAACCAGTTCCTTAGCTGTTTACTTGCTATGCTACCATAGTTTTGATAATTTTGCCAGCTACGCTACCAGTATAACTTAGTTTATAACTCGACACTAGAGTTGACAGTTCTATATTAAGATATACCAAGAATATAGTAGCCAGTGTCCTAACCTGTATAAAAATACCTTTACTCATGGGACACCCCCGTCCCGTAACAATATATGCATATATATTTATGACAACAAGATAAGGCTATAGAGACTTATACATTTGTCAACCTGATAAATTTGTTTGAGCTATAATAATCAAAGCCATTTTGATTTATATGGATATAAAATGTAGAAGATAAAATTGTGGCATCCATTGACGTAGACTTGAAGTAGCATGAATCTTGGGAATAAGTTAGCTTATTCGAGTTGTTAAGAGTTAATTTAAAAAAAAACCATGAGGAATGCCATTTTCATATAATATGTATTGGGCTCTTAAAATTAATTCGAAGCAAAACAACGATCAAGTGTATACCAGCTGAAGAGCTTAACAGGGAAGATCTATATCATTAATTGTTAAATCAGGAAAAAGCTTCATTCATTGATATTGTTGACACTTGACGTTCCTTTTCTTTCTCAATTTTGTTTTTATTTTGTACGAACGTCGAAAGCTTGTTAGCCCCTCCCGAAAACCGTTTAAGAAAAAGGATAAAAACGTTAGAAAAATTGCATCAATTCCAGTATATTTGACACTTATTGCTTATGCTTTCTTTATTCTATCATACTAACAGATGCCTTTTAAAACTATGTTTTTTTCATTCAAGGCATCTCCAGAACAATGAAATATCTATAATACAACAGTTAGCTTTTGTTCGTCTACCAAGTCTGCGATACCTGTAAGTATATCTTATATATTGCTACTTAATCTAAGATGAAGCTTTTAGCAATGATAATTGAAAATTGAAAGTAAGTCTTCAGTCTTGAATAATGCTTAACAACGTTTTGTAATAATGTGATCTACTTTAAGTGTTATTGTTGTTGCTCAGTGTACAGTTTTTCATTTAGTGTTTTATGGACTTATTTTTAGAAAGTTTTTTTTCCACGGCCATGTTAGTTTCTCTTTTGAATTTCAAGTATCACCTCAATATCATTAGACTTGTTTAATGACAGATTGTATCTTGACTTTTTCGAAAAATAATAATAAATTCTAAATTCTCATACTGTTAACCAAACGAGAATATATTTCTTCTTCCGTTAATACCCGTATACCACAACCACTGTTAATAACCAAACTAATAAATAACAAAAAAAGAGTAAAGTGCAATACCCCACGACAGAGCCGAGGGCTGGTTTAATAACAACCATTTAATAATATCTAATGTATACAAATTACGATCAGAACGACAGGTCATCATATATATATATATATATATATATGCATACTAGTATTTCAATAAGAACAATCATTTGTAAATCAGTCAATCTCTTAATGCATAATACAAAATATCAAGTAGCATGGATGTAAAAATTAACGGGATCTATTGCGTAGACCCTGTCTTGCCGAATGATTTAACTGCCAAATCACACAAGACACTTAACCATAACACCATCTATGGACAGACATTTCAGAAGAAAACAATTCCATTCTAATCATAAAATCAACCGACTGAAATTATATTCATATGAATTGACTAAACCCGTATAGCCGGATCATATAAGTATACGCAAAAATATCATGGACATACGCGAATGGTTCAAATACTCATATGGTTCGGAACATGTATAGTGTATATCCTATAGTATTACCATTAAATGGTTGGTGGTCAGAATAATGACTGAAATTATCAGCGATTAACACTTTGATATCAAAATCGCGAATACAACCGACAAAATATAGGTTTGGCACACAAGGGACATGGTTTCAATGTTTTTAGTCGTTACATATCAGAATAGTCGTCAGATTTGCAATTCTACACGGCGGATTCACATAACAGGTGATGCAAGTATTGTATAAGTCACTTTGATTTCTTCTTCTTCTATTTATAAGAGTTGAACATCGATAATTGCTGTTGCATACATTTATATATTCCAGTAATCTTTATAACAACAAGATACAGACTGTAGAGAGAAATACGTTTGTCAACATGACAAATTTGTGTGAGCTGTAAGTATTGAAGCCTTTTTGATTCCTATGGATATTAAATGCATAAGATAAAGTTCAGTCTGGCGTTCATTGACGTTAAATTAAAGTAGAATAAGTCTTAGAAATATATAAGCTTGTTCAAGTTGTTTAAGAGTGAATTAAGAAAACAAAATTCATGATGCATTGTCTTTTTCATACAATGCAATTTGTATGTAACATTTTTTTTCATTGGCCAAACGTTATCGTCAAATCCACAGTTGACCAGGCTGTAACTAAGGAGGGGCCAGTCATTTTGAACTGGAGGATGAACAATTGTTCAATTACTACAATATTATCAAAATAACACCTACCTCGAAATCGCCGTTTCAATGTAATGTAATCCGAATTTGAATCGTTGAGGTAACGTTTTAACCCCCAGTTTGTAAACTTTCAAATTTACAGTGTCATTTTTTTGGAATGAATTAGAATCGAATTAACTTTTGATTTGACGGTCTTAAATATCCAATTTTCTGTCCCTCTTCGCTTCGCCAGTAAAACTGCATTTGCGACCGTCGAATCGACAATTGACAGTTGCAACTCTTCAACTACAGGGTTGTTATTCCTTGAGTGTATATAAGCTAAACTGGGAGGATCAATATCATTAAATGTTAAATCAGGAAAAAGCTTCATTCATTGCTATTGTTGACATTTGACGTTCTCTGTTTAACTTTACTGGCCCAAAAGGGGCAAAGTGAGCTTTTCGAATCACTTGGCGCCGTCATCCGTCGTCTGACGTCCGTTGTTAAGTATTGCAAAAGTTTCTCCTCTGAAACTATTGGCCTAAATTAACCCAAACTTGGCCGAACGAATCAATGTGGTATCTAGCTTGAAAAAATGCCTTCGATACCTGTTAGTATATCTTATATATTACTACTTATCTAATATGTTAGCTGCTCACCCTTTAGGTAAATCTTCTTTTGGTAAAATTGTCTATAGTTTTTCATTTAGTGTTTTGTGGACTTGGTTTTTCATCGATTTTGTTTAGGTTTTTCAACGGCCCTGTTAGTTTCCTCTTTGAAAGTTGAGTATCATATCGATATCATTCGACATGTTTTATGACATTAAGTGTCATGAGGTATATATTTATCCAACGCAATCATAGGTTTGAACGTAGTTTTTTTATTTAGACTCGTTATAATTTTTCGTTTGGACTTGTATCATATTTTCTCTCCGGTTTATATGATCCGTTCATCCTATATTGACTTTTTCTAAAAACGAGGGTACTTTTTATATGGCCTTCCAATAACCGTTCCGATCCCTAACATCAATGAAGAGACATTTATTGTCGAAATTCGGATCTGGTGTTCTAAAAAAAATGTTGACACCGTATGTTTGTGGCATAACATCGTGGCCACAAGTTAGAATTGTTTTCTGTGTAGTAATTAATTTATATTAAGATCCATTTTGTTACATCTTGTGATCAATTTTATTTGGCAATCGCCAATGACAGTCAGGTTAAAGAACACCAGTTGTTCGAACTGCTAGTCAAATGCGTTTTGTTTAAATATCCTTTTTCACTATTTTGGTCTTTTGGAAAATGTTGTTTGTGCTGTTTTTAGACCCTTCTACAACGAAATTTGTGTTACATGCACACGAATAAAAATTGAACATATATTATAACTGAAGTACTGTGCAACTATATAGACTTGCATACAAAAAAGCAAATATGGTCAGTTTTGGTTGATGCGGTCAAAAGATTTTATTGCATGACTCAGTCGAAAGTATGAAAACTACTGATATTTGTTTAAGATTCAATACTTTGAATAAAAAGAGGATAGGCTGGCACTATAAATTCATGGAACAAAATTTTGGGGTCATTGTTTTCCAATATTGCTGTAACTTGTATATTACAGTCCCTCTTGACCTAAAATTATAACTGAATTACTGTGCAGCTTATAGATTTGCAGAAAGAAAGAGCATATAAGATCAGTTTAGATTGATGCGGTCAAAAGATTTTATTACACGACTCAGTCTTAAGTATGAAAACTACTGATATTTGTTTACGATTCCATACTTTGAATAAAAAGAGGAC
Source organism: Mytilus galloprovincialis (assembly GCA_037788925.1). Lineage (NCBI taxonomy): Eukaryota > Metazoa > Mollusca > Bivalvia > Mytilida > Mytilidae > Mytilus > Mytilus galloprovincialis. The sequence continues at coordinate 45,625,023 of CM075333.1, read as the reverse complement.
ATGCTGGCACTATAAATTCATGCGAACTAAATTTTGAGGTCATTGATTTCCAATGTTGCTGTTACTGGTATATTACAGTCCCTCTTGACCTAAAATTATAACTGAATTACTGTGCAGCCATTTAGATTTGCAGGAAGAAAGAGCAAATAAGGTCAGTTTAGATTGATGCGGTCAAAAGATTTTTGTATAACAGGTCCGTCCGAGGTATGAAAACTACTCGTAAACAGATATCACATTTGTTTACGATTCAATATTTTAAATAAAAAAGGACATGCTAGCACTATAAATTGACTGCAAATAAAATTTTGAAATCATTAATGTTTTCAAATATAATTGGTTACCGTGCCTAAAAATAAACTGGATTCCTGCAGTGTGCAGGTAAATGTATATAGATTTATATGATGAAATCAAGTACGATCAGTTTAAGTTTATAGTGGATCAATGGCAGATCTAGAGCGGGGCTGGGGGTGGGGACCCTTTTTTTTTTTACGATCAATGCATTTAAATAAGGTCATTTAGTTAGCCCCCCCCCTTTTTAAAACTGCTGGATCCGTCCCTGGTGGTTTGGGCCAGAATAAAGTATTACATTAAGGTCAGATAATTTTGTTATGTAAAACAAGCCATCCTGACTCCCAGAATCACAAATGTAAAACGATTGAAATAATAACGCCCCCCTCCCAATATAAACAGCTTAATTTATGTTAAAAAAAATGAAATAAAAACACATAATTTATGTAACACATCAACAAAAGAAAATCACTGAATAACAGGCTCCTGACTTGGAACAGTCACATACATGCAGAACATGGCGGGGTTAAACATGTTCTCTTACCGACGAAAAATTTGAAATAAAACCGACAAAATAGCAAAACTCTTTATGATATTAATCGCTATTTTGCCGAAGCCTTTATATTTAGACAAAGAGTTCTTAAAACTTATAAATCAATTCTAGACGTAGAATTTATAAATCAATTATCGCCGTAGGATTTATAAATCAATTCTAGCCGTAGAATTTATAAATCAATTGTAACCGTAGAATTTATAAATCAATTCTAGCCGTAGAATTTGTAATCAATTCTAACCGCAGAACTGTTCTCGAAGTAGAACTGTCTAAAACTGTTCTAGGGTAGACCTGTCAGGACCAGTTCTAGGTAGAACTGTTCAAATCAGTTCTAGGTAGAACTGACCAAATCAGTTCTAGGTAGAACTGACTAAAAGGTGTCAGGCTGACAGTTCTACGTACTGTCCTAGACCAGTTCTCCTGACATATTCTGACAGATTTAATGAGAGGTTAGAAGTGATCTCCACTGTACTTATGTATATATATATAGACAACTCGTCTAAACATCAACCCAACAATGTTAGATCTGTAAATTTGCTTTCGCAATTTTTTTTGTTCTTCACTCGCCGGGATTCGAACCCATGCTATTGTGATATCGTGACCAAATCGTGTGGTCTAGCGGGACGGCTGCAGTGCAGGCGATTTGGTGTCACGATATCACAATAGCATGGGTTCGAATCCCGGTGAGGGAAGAACAAACAAATTTGTGAGAGCAAATTTACAGATCTAACATTGTTGGGTTGATGTTTATACGAGTTGTATATACATTATGTACACAGCCATGTATCACCATCATTAATGGCGATCCGATGGATACATCTGTAGTAGAGCTGTCACTGACTCAGACGTACTGAAATATATCTGCACATGTGAAAATTATTTTACTATTTTATTTATTGAATATATACATCTGCACATGTGAAATTTATTGTTTACGCCATTCCTTCACGGTTGAGTTCCCCGTATGACAGTTTGCCTACATAATGACGTTTTGTTCAAATATCAATTGCTATGACCGGACACATTAATGCCTCGCTGACACATCTAAAGTACTGTTATTTGTATTTGTTAGAAGTAATAACCTATTGGTTTTACTTGTATTTCGATCTGATCATATGCTTAACTTGGTCTTTCATTCCACTTCATTACAACATTGAAAAGGGAGGTCTTAGGATTTTTAGATAAAATTTCGAAAACAATATACTGACAGAATATGGTACAGATAAAGCTCTATTGTCTGGTTAAAGCTGACTGTCGCATATTTATCAAGTATACTAGTACAGTTAATGTTCGTCTTTATGTTTTAATTGGCATTACATACAATAAAAAAAAATCTAATTTGTTTCAAAAATATTGTTAACTGTACACCATTCTGCTTTTGGCAATCAGTTAAGTCTAATATTGACATCATAATTGCACACATTTAATATTTGCTGATCAGTCAGTAAATTAATCAATCTGATTTGAATCGTATTCAAATGATGTTTGATTGAATCATTATTGGAGATGGGTTGCGCATGTACTGAAAATGCACAAATATTTTAACGAAAATCAGATAAAAATATGAAACTAATGAAGGAAGAAGAAAGAATGCCGGCGAACGAAGACCGATTTCGATGATGAATTTGAACCTCTCATCAAAGTCTGTAAACCAACCGTCATCTAAGTTTTCAATGAACATTTGAAATTTAACATCAATGATGAAAACGCTCTCATATTGATTTGATGATTAGAAAGGCACAGCGAGGTCGTTATCACATTATAATAACAATGGGCTACATGTATATTATAAGAACAATTCAAATAAAAAGTTCAACCGGAGTTTTCCACAGACATCGCCTACATCTGTTCGTTGAAAAGAAACGTTATCAGAAAAATATTATCAAAAGCTGTAACCGCAAAGAACGTTTGTCCGGCAAATCAATATGAGATTTAAACAGTACATGATACAGTTGTCCTTAAATTGGTATATAGATGTAAGCCTCATATTATGTTTGATCGATTTACTGTAAACACCTTTTTTTTTTAAAGCAAAAACAAAATAATTATTCAATTCAGATTATTATTTCAACTGTTTAACAACAATCCTAATACATTTTTACTAAATGAATATGTTTTTTGTTTACTAGGAACCTACAGAACAATGAACTAACAGAAATCGTAGAGTACACCTTTGTTGATCTTCCTTCGCTTTATCACCTGTAAGTTACCTATACTCACGATATGCAACAGATTCTAAAATTTACAAAAAAGGCCAAATGCATCATCTGATCTTAAATAAAAGCAAAACAAGTTTACCAACGTTCAAATCTTGCAAATAAATTTGAGGAATACAAATCAGAATAAATAACAAAACATGAAAAATCGCATTAACTGCAAAAAGAGATAGACTATGAACCTTGTCTTTTGCTAAACATGATAGTGAAACAAAGGCAGGCAAAAAAAAGAAAGCACGTGTATTTACAGTGACCTTAACCTATTAACTTATATATGTAAATGCCAATAGAATGAAACGTGATAATCCTGCTGCACATGTAAATGGAAGGTCGACATATGAATAGTTGCCTTCAACACGTTGGAGAACGACTCTTGTTTTAATCCGTCCATCTGATGCAATGTCAATGAAGATATCGCCATATGAAACAGATGTTCCTCTTTCAGAAGTACAATTTATATCAAAATAACTTAGATTAAGTTATGATATGCACTCGTTTTGTGGTTTAGCATAAATTTGAATTCTTTTCAATGATGAATGGAAAAGTTGATGTACAAACACGGAACGTTCAACATAATGTTACCTCTTTAGATTATTTTCTGTTTAGTTCACATAAAGTGTCGTGTTTAATAAAAAAATATCTTTAAAGGAACTATATATAACGTATAAATCTCGATGAAATGGAAGAATACAAAAAGCTTTGTCTCTTTATCGGACATCACAAGTGTTTACGACATTTCAAGTGTTTACGTTTTTGACGTCACATGTGACAAATGATTGTTGTATGAGGTTAATAATTCATGTATGGCAGATTCCTAGGTCTAGTGTTGTAGATATCCGAAAAGTTACTATGTCTATGCAGTATGGCAACATGTCTCTGTATTGCAGACGAGTAAAAGAGATATTATCGTATTACTAGGTTTTTTTCAGAACGCATTTAAGGTCATAACGAAAGCATATTATGAGTTTATATGACGTACGAAAAAATAAGTTCTTACCATATCTGTTTAAATTCCAGATTAAATTTCTGGAAAAACAATTTACTTTATAAGAATTTAGAAAGAGTACGAATAAAGCCGTACTTTTTCCAAAAATTGAAAAATAAAGCAATTTTTTTCAAGCCTTTGAGAAATATATACATGTTATTGATAATTAATAAATATGTCAATTGGTATCATATAGAGTAGTATTTTGGACACTATATGGGTATTCTTGCATAGAGAACTGATTAGGTATGAGTCGTCCTAAATAGGAATTGGATTGTTGCAAATACCTGTTTTACTGACCTCGGTGTGGTTCGCCAGTTAAAATGCATCTGCGATCATCAGTTGATGACGGCAAATCTTCGATTAGAGACTGGTAATCCCTAATTCGAAAGCAAATTTAAAGTACATGTTTATATAGCATTGGACATGACCAACGTGAGAGACGTAATATTTATTTACTAGGAATTACAGTTTTATTACTACAATCTAATCGAATATAAGACAAAACATACTCCCCTCAAACCGACGTTCGATGTAAACGATTCGAATATTGAATCGTAGAAATAGCGTAATAATCTTTAGTTTCAACGTTGTAATTTGTATGTCACCACGTTCATTTTGACGTGCATATGTCCAACATTGTTCATGAATTTATTCACGAAATTTTGATTTAATTTCAAGTTAAAATAATATATTTCACTTTCTACCGTATTATTATTTTTTTAATGCAGTAGTATCTGAAGAAACAACAGAAGTTGAACAGTTGATGTCGTCAATTGGGATTTAATTGTTGTTAATATCCGTCGTGTCAAATTGCCAATAAAACAGAAGAATTCATATTAAATAAATAAAATATTTATACATTGAAACATTTTTACCACAATATAAAAACGAACACCTGAAATTAATTTACGAAAGTTCACACATACAGCATAATAGATTTATAAACTGTTCGTCACACGAATGTATCAACAAGAAACTTGACATAAAAATCCTAAAAATTGAATATTAAATCGGTATTTAGGTTAAAATGTTGTGATGTTATGTCTTTGTTAACAATAACAAGATTATATTAATATAAAATTGTGATAGTAGGGATATAATAACGTGTATTTTATTACTATGTGTACAAAGTTGTTTTAAACTGAAAATTATATAAATGAATTACTTTTGGAGACTTATTATCTTTACATTTACATAAAGAACAATATCCGAACATAATTACAAATAAAACATAATTACTAAATACATGAATGTTGGATGTACACATACCAAGACACTTGTAAAAGCAATGCAAGTAAACACTCAGCATAACAGTCATACTCAGGAATAAGCCACGTTCGGTAATACATTTAAGACCAGACGACGTTGATGGAAAGCCACAATAAGACTCAGTATTGGAGTTATTGCCCTATTAGCTTCAATGATCTTTATTTTAGATTTTGGGGCATTTTTTGTCTTTTATCTTGAAAACTTTCGTTATACTTTAACTTCACGATCTGCTTTGCAGATGCAGATATTTCAATTAATAACCAAAACTTTAGCGACTGTGGTGCACGTATCTTTACCATCGAATTTGAAATAAATAATACCTTACATACCCATCATGAATTTGCCTCATATTCTGACAGACATCTAAACTAATGTTTATGTTGTTTAATTGAGACATTTCCAAATCTATGAATCAACATTCAATCAGTGCCTGCATAAGAAAGTGTGTGTTTTTCAATCATTGACCTGATAATAAAAGTCAACCGATCGGTTTGACCCTTCACAAGAGACGTGATGTCATTGTTATCAAAAAGTCTGATATTTTTCTTCCACTCTTGAGAACTGTTTTTTGATAGACCCATTTATGATTGTGTTAAGAAACTAACTATATAAACAAATTTATTACAGTGATTTCAGTGGAAACAACATTAGTCTAATTGAAGAACATGCTCTGGGAAACTTAACTGAACTATCAACGTTGTAAGTAGGCAAATATTAAATAAAAACACACACATACGCTCATACCTAATATATTCATTTAATTCCGGCAATGTAAAAAAATCATCTGCCTACTTGTTCATTTTTTTTTGTCTGCCACTGTACATTAACATGTCGAACTTTAACACCGGCAAATTTTGCACACACTTTTTATGTTTGCAGGAACCTTGCTTCAAATCCAATCAACTGTGATTGCAGTGTAATTCCATTTTGGTCCTTGATAATTGAAAGACCATCTATTGGAACAAGTGCTCAATGTAGCGACGGAAAATTTGTTTTATCTCTGAGATCAGCTGAGCTGGACAAATGTAATCGTAAGTAATGTAAAAATGATAAGTGATTATTTTAAAGAAATAAACTAGTTTATTACTTTTTAATAAGACGTTTGTATTCGTAAAAACATGTGTCTACTCTATTAAGATAATAATATCTCGTAGAAGAAAAAATCAATGGAAGTCTTGACAGCATTTACACACATGAACAATCAAAGATAGAAAAAAATATTTTAAAGACCTACACAGATAACTTATACAGTTCTCGACACTATGAAAATGTGGAATTTATTACTTTTGCAGTGTAAAAATATTTTTATAAATTGCATGCTTTGATTCGGTGTTTTCAGATCTGATGTGTCTACCCTATATACCACTTTACCTCATATTATTATTAGGAAACGAATCACACACCTAATTGAATGGGCATTTAAAAAGTCAGAATGCAAATATAAATGTTAAAACTCTTTAAAGTCATTTTTTGTAACAACAAACAACAGAACTTTGTCCATTGGACCTGCTTTGATACTGTAACTGCCCTTGAATTTTTACTAGATAACATTTGTGTTCGCAATTGAGAATCCGTATATCGTCAGGTTATCGAAATTCCAATGGTGACTAACTGTGCAAGTTTTATTGCTGACCAGTTTATATATTGTTATCGGTTACCATTTATGATTAAAATCACCAAAGACCCATTTAATTGAAACAACATCTGAAACAAAAAAATTAATAACACTTTTAGATATTTAGATGATATGTTGACGCTCATTAATGACGACCTCAGTATGTACATAAAAGAGTTGTTCCATGCTAGCTTACTTAAAATAAAGCTTATATCAACGATGAACACTGCCCTCACCGGGATCTTGACATCTATATCTTGAACGGGAAACTTCATGCAAAAGTTACGATAAATGAGATGATTTTCATTTCCTATTGTTAATCATTCATTTTCAAATGGTGATGTTCCCTTGTTGCCATCTTATGGTGATTATATATCTTAACTTGTTCAATTCGCTCGTACATATTTCACAATTCAAATATTATAAATTACCTGCTGATTAGTATTTATACCATTTTGACTCCAAACGATCGATGGCGTTCCATTTCAAATAATTATTTTACACAGAAAAATCTTTGAAACACATGATGATTTTAAATGCACATTTACTATGCATGTATATAGATTTACAATTTAAAGTTCACATATGGTCAGTTTCGGTCAATGCGGTCAAATAATTTTGTTGTACAAGTAAGCTTGAGGTATGAAAACTACTGAAAATGTGTTACGTATTAGTATTTTGAGTAAAAAGAGGACATGCTGGCACCCTGAATTTATGCGAACAAAAATTTGTTATTATTATATTGGAATATTGCTGTTCATTGTATTATACGTTGAATCCTGACATAAAAAATATGGCTGATTTTCTATGCGGGTATATAGATTTACAAATTAAAGTGCACATATGGTCAGTTTTGGTCAATGCGGTCAAATAATTTTGTTGTACAAGTAAGCTTGAGATATGAAAACTACTGAAAATGTGTTACGTATTAGTATTTTGAGTAAAAAGAGGACATGCTGGCACCCTAAATTTATGCGAAGAAAATTTTGTTCTTATTATATTGTTATATTGCTGTCCATTGTATTATACATTGAATCCTGACATAAAACATATGGCTGATTTACTATGTGGGTATATAGATTTACAAATTAAAGTGCACATATGGTCAGTTTTGGTCAATGTGGTCTAATAGTTTTGTTGAACAAGTCAGCATGAGGTATAAAAACTACTGAAATTTTGTTACGTATCAGTATTTTGGGTAAAGAGAGGACATGCTGGCACCCTAAATTTATGCGAACAAAAATTTGTTCTTATTATATTGGAATATTGCTGTACATTGTATTATACATTGAATCCTGACATAAAAAAAATATGGCTTATTTACTATGCGGGTATATAGATTTACAAATTAAAGTGCACATATGGTCAGTTTTGGTCAATGCAATCAAATAATTTTGATGTAGAAATCAGCGTGAGGTATCAAAACTACTGAAATTTTGTTACGTATCAGTATTTTGAGTAAAAAGAGGGCATGCTGGCACCCGAAATTTATGCGAACAAAAATTTGTAGTCATGTGTGTAAATGAATTAAACTATTGCAGATTGTGATTGCATAGTATTACAACAAGGACGCATACAACTAACATCAAATATACTTCTTTCCAAAGATATAGTAATAAAGTGCAAATATTGTTGAATTTGATAGGTATTGGAATATATATATTTAGTGCCAGTTATCATTGTAACCAAGATCGTTTTTATAATTGATTGATAGTCAGATCGCAGATCAATTTGTGTTACAAGCAAGTTTTATGCGTACGTAATTTTCAACTAATTCATTTTGTATTTAATACTGTTTATGAAACGGAAGTATTAATTTTACATTATTTTCGATGTTTACACTACGAAACAAGTTTAAAAATATTTTTTAAAAATCGTATAGAGCGGTCCTGGTTACAAGTTAACTTATTGTTGAGCAGACCAGGCAAAAGTTAACTTGGGAACAGGTCTGGTTTTGACCGGATTTGTCAAAGCAAAAGTTAACTTATGTTAACTTTGTGGCAGGACTGGTTTCGAAGTTAACTTATGTTAACTTTATGACAGGACTGGTTCCAAAGTTAACTTTATGACAGGACTGGTTCCGAAGTTAACTTATATCAATAGCGGACCTGTTTCCAAGTTAACTTTTTGGCAGACATAAAAACAGTCCTAGGACCAAGTCCGCTTTTCAAGTTAACTAGATTTTGGTCCTAGGACTGGTCAGAGCAGTCCTAAGTTCGGTCACAGGTTAACTTTGACCAGTCCAAATGACTGGTTATCAAGTTAACTTGCTGTACAGGTTAGGACTGTACCCATATGTATGCATGTTCATTAGTCAACATTGTTATGCGTTTACTTTTCTTCATTAGCTACAGGTATAAGGGGAGGCTTGAGATCTCATAAACAAGTTTAGCCCCGCCCAAATTTTGCGCCTGTCCCAAGTCAGGAGCCTCTGGCCTTTGTTAGTCTTGTATGATTTTTATTTTTAATTTCTTGTGTATAATTCGGAGTTTAGTATGACGTCCATTATCACTGTACTAGTGAACATATTTTTAAGGGGTTAGCTGATGGACGCCTACGGGTACGGGAGTGTGTCGCTACATTGAATACCTATTGATGGCCTTCGGCTGTTGTCTGCTCTATGGTCGGGTTGTTGTCGTTTTGACACATTCCCCATTTCCTTTCTCAATTTTATTATTCATGAAGAAAAACAAATAAACGTCATTTTGGTTTCTTAACTGTGAATTTTCCAGCATACTGTTCGAACAATGTATATCATATAAATTCCGTTATAGTATCTCTGAGCATTCCATTTCTCTTTTGTTTTTAAATAAGAATCATAATACTTGAGGTAACATATTTATCAATTTTATAATATTAAACACAATTTTCATCATAATTCATTTTGATAAGGTTGATATAATTTTATTAAAGCTGATAATTGCCAATGCTTTAATGGTGGAAAATGTATAACGAGCGGGAATGGAAAAGTTGTTTGTGACTGTATTGGACAATGGACTGGCGAATTTTGTCTAGGTGAACACACTTGATTTTATATTTATATAAAGCTACTTTGAAATTACCAATATTTTAATTAGAAAATTTTCCTTATCACGTTGATTATGAAAAATGTTTTAAACTATAGTCATTTTATATAATTTATGACAATGCTAACAGCAATACACTGTATACCTATCAAAAACCAAAATTAAAATGTTTATGGCAGTTGAAATTGAACAGAAAAATAATGCATTATTTTGGAAAATTATGTTTAGATTTACCATGTATTTTTTTTTATTGGGAATTCAAGTTATCATTATGAAATCTATTGCTTATAAATATTTCGCTCTGGTTATGGTTTAAAAAAATTATTTCATGACTATAATGGTGATTACACCAGTTGTAAAAAGCAAAATATGAGCAACATACGTTTTTATTCCTTATTCTATGTTGCATGTGTTTAAATATTAATTTGAAATTAGATAATACAACATAAAATCAGTGCATCTCGAATGACCATAGAGCTGTTGTCAATTACTAACTTTGGTACTCATGCAATTTATAACTTTGATTTTATACATTCAACATCGTGTAAAGTAGCAAATCTCATTGGCACAGACAATGTTTAAAATTGGCATTATATTTTAATGTGTACTCCCACAGACAGCCAGTGTATGACATACGACTGTGGATTAGGAAACTGCTTTGTCGAACCCATAAATGGTACAGCTCAGTGTGTTTGTGACAACAAACAACCAACCTATTGTCCTGGTAAGCACTTTTAAATTAGATGACGATCAAATAATTATGAAATGGAAAGCTTTGCCAACAATCGTAGTATTTATCAGTTAAAGACGCAAACCTTAAGATATAGCGAAAATGTATATAAATATATTTAAATTAATGAGCGATCTTGCATTGATTTATTAAGACCATTACAAAGAAAAACAGCGTATATGAAAATAGAGTACTAATAATTCAAATTGATATTGACATTTAAATGTGTTATTTAAATATGCAAATATACTTTTGATTACAGTTTTAATATTGTCTCATTTAAAGATTAATAAATTTTATACTGTCATATGTACAAGATAGTAGGGTGTTATTATCAGTTTTCATTTGAAACGATGTATTTACTAAAATTAATCATTTAATTAATTCTTAACATCTTATGATACAATATATAACACACTATTCTTATATACGTGTCACCTACTAACATTAACTGCTTTTTTGTTTCATTAAACACTAGCATGTTTGTAAGAATATTACGTTAATACTCTTGTCGTTATTCAGCAATTTTAAATAGAAAATGTAGTCAAATATAATAACATACATTTTTCGAAAAGAGCAATGATTGTGTAAATTTTATTTACTCAATATGAAAATATAGAATATTAGAAGCAGTTATGAGTTTATATTTGTTTTATTGCCAATATATGTTATCGTTTGGATTTTCGTTTATAAATTCATTTATTTGTTATTTGATTTCGTTGTTAGATTTATGATATTTGACAGATTGTTCTGGTTGAATAATTATCGTTGTTATTTATAATTAAACACTTAAACGGTTCATGAAAGAATATATTGAAGTGTTTTCAAAACATTTCCTGTTTTATATTTTGTTTCAATCAACTTTATATATAATTTCAAAGATAATTTTTTCGTCAATGAAAAACATTCAAGGGTTTTCAAAACATTTGTATTTTTGTTGTTTTTAATGATTATATATTCATACCATGTATCCTTTATTGAAATAATTCGCCACTTAGATTAGTTTTGTTTTAGGATAATCAACGTAACACTTATAATGGCAAATTTTCTGAATTAATCTCATTTCTTTATTCTCTTTGCAATCACGTATCTATGATTTTGAGAAAATGGCCCAAAAATGATGTGTTCAACTGCAGATTACAGCTTGGAACATGATGATAATAAACCAAATATAAAGGTAATTATTTGAAAAATTGGTAATATTATGATCTTATTTTTATGCACGTTCTATAGAATAAATAGGTATTCGTATAACCCATTACGAGGATAAAGTTATGGTACCTGTCAAAAACTTGCCCAAAATTGGCCATTTTGTCAGCATATTTGACGTACGCGTCTTGAACATGTTCCCTTATAAGATAAGAGCTAGAGTGTTTATACACGACACAAACACCCTTTAAACGCATCCACCAACCAATGTTCAAAATATAGTTTAGGAAAAAATCTCCTAGTCTAAATTAAATAAAAAAAGAGAAGACTCTTCTCTTATCCTGGTACTTTTGTGCAATGCGCCATCGTTTGCATGTACTAGCTATATACTAGTATATAAACTATGCATTCTAAAATGATTTCAGCAGTTATGTTTCATTCCAAATATTTGTATCACATAAATTAAGCTGCAGTATATCACTTTAAAAGATGTTTCAAAGCGAAAACAAATCATATATAGAAAGCAAAACAACGGAACAACGGCAACACTCAACAGTAAGAAAAAAACAAACGTCACAATAATATATATATTTTTACTTACAAACGCACTGTTTCATAACAATTGCCGTATTCATGACCTTTTACTGAACATTTTAAGAATACAAAGGTGATTGAACCTGGCTAGACAAATATTCGGCGTATATGGGCTCTGAAATGACAATATACGTGACGGGAACATAGTAATAAACCCAGGACACATCTATAATGCCTCGGATATGTTGTTACTCCACCAATTTTGTCTAGGTCAAAAAGAACATACCAGAAAATAATACATATTAAGAAAGAAAAAAAATGTCCTCCGCATAGGCAAAACTATAAACAAATGTAAACACATTTCGGTTATATTTGTATCAAATTAAATCTGAGTAATGTGTTACCATTGTGAAAACTCTGTGACTAATAAATCCTCAAAAATAATTTTAAAAAAATTATGAAGTTTTGAAATGAGGCTGTATTTTGTAGGTTTTATTTTGTCTTTCAGATCTGAAGAACCTGTTCGAGTACTTCCATTTTTCTCAGAATTAGTAAGCTTGTATAAGGAATTGAATATCTATTGCTTTTATTTCATTTCGACAGCACAATAACACAATCGCGTTGTATAACTACCAAACTACGCCAAAAGGATATTACAAAAATAGCAAAAGTTGATAATTAACAAAGGCAAATTGAAAAAAAACACTATAACATGTATAACACGTAATAAAGATGATAACCAACGTCAGTTCATAGAATCTATACTCCACTTCCATAATATACTTTAAAATAAAAATTAGTAAGGATTTTATTAATTGAAAATAAACTTATGAACGAAAGCTTGCCTTATAAAGAAAGCGTCTATGTATATATATACAGAACATTAATATTTTATTTTATTTTTTAGATTCCAACTTATGTTGAATCAACAGCAATTAGAATCGCCTACATCGAAACGAAATTACATCATAACGTTGTTCTAGTTGGTCCAAACTGTTGGTGCAATTCAACTGATATTAGCGCTGTAAAATGTCATGTTATTCCTTATTCATTTAAACAGTATATTTCGACGATGCACGTCTTGCATTTGGCAATTTACCACATGTACACTGATCTCTGAAAGTCATTCATATATTTGCTGCTGAAGTTTATCTGATATATGTGATAATTGATGTGCTCAACAAGCAGTCAAATAAAAATATGCTCATTGAACCTGGTATGCTTTTATAGTATTGAATCTTGCTGTTATATGTTTTCTTTTCTTACATGAGTAGGTTTAAGTATGTACAAAGATTTATTCTTTTGGGAAATCCCTTAATTTTATTCTTTTGTTTATAGTCCGACTGTATATCATTCATTTAACAATAAGCAGCCTCCAGATAAAAACATTTTTTGAAAATAACTCAATCAAATTCTTACAATAGTATTATTTAAAAAAAAAAGATACCGAACTCCGAGGAAAAATTCAAAACAGAAAGTTCGCAAAAAAATGACAAAATCAAAAGGTCAATCAAACAAATGGATGACTGTCATATATTTTGACTTGGTTTAGGTATTCTTATGTAGTAAATGGTGAACTAAAATGGTTTTATAGCTATATAAATCCCTCATTTGTTCCGATTGTTGAATTGTCTTTTTCTGAAGTTTAGCATCTGTGATGGTTTAATTTGTATATATGTTTTTGTTTTATATTTCATCGAAAAAAATCGAAAATATTGCTAATTGTTTGTTCTATCAGTGTTTTTCCGAAAATGTGTTTCCCCTGTCCATCTCCTGATTTATTGATAGTAAAATGTTATGTTTATACATGGATGTAAATGTACTAATATAAGTACTAATGTTTCGATTCCCTCGTGCAAGTATGCCTTAATTGTCTACAACCTATGTTCTTATATTTTTTCGATTTCTTGACTTCATCGTTTTTTATATTACTATTATCAAACTTAAAGGCGTACCTGATTGGGATTACTTTGCATTTAATGTTTCTTGGAGTCCTTTACTTTTTTGTGGTAATTATAGAAATTTGACAGAAAAATAACATTTTGTGGATTTAACTTTATTTACAATCTACAGGTACACTGTCCAATTTTGAATGATGTACACAACTCTATATTTAAATATGGCATAAAACAAACTGCCAGTGGTAAATAAAATTCATATTTAGACATTGTGGATATCATACTGTTGAAAACCTGTCGTATTGAAGAGTAAACTTAGCCATGTACTGTATTTTATGGGACAAACAAATTAAAATGTCATTTCAAACATCCAATATGTATTTCTCATTCACACACACACTATAACTTCATTGATCAAATTTCAATCGCCAGGTATCGTTCATTCATAGGCACAAACTTCAGCATAGTTGATTTAGGAGCATACTTCAAATCAGTTTCAATCAGGACCGTGTTCTGAAATTTAAAAAAAAAATGAATGAAACATGCATAGTGCCTGGTAATATATTGTTATAGCTTCTCTAGAAATGTTTCACTGATTAGTTGAGAAAACCCTTCACACATAAATCATTTTGTTTTCTGTGTGTAACTGTTAAATTAGTTTTGTTATTTTGAAAACAATTTGCAACAAAAAAATAATAATATGTAATTTTGTATATTTTCATTTTTACTTAAAACAAATAAGTCTCAAAGATATGTACAGAATGCAATTTATCGCGACACTATTCGAACTTGTGAATACAGTTACATGGTCAAAAACTGAACATGAAATCAATGTCTGATGTAAATATTACTAATGGGTTGAGTACCGTTTTTATGTGAAATAATGTACACTAATTTTAATTTGTCGTCATATTATGGAAATCATCTCCAACCACATCAAACAGAATCAACACAAATAATCTCAAAGAATACAATAATTGGAATAAAGGAAGGTTATACTTACCGACAATAGTTTAATATTAGACTGTTGGAATTGTAAATCCTTTGTCGATGGCATAGGAAAACCTTTGGTGCCGAGACCTAGAATACCAGATATGAGTCAATATTGAATTTCAAAAGCGTTACAAATATATATTACATCTGTGTCAATGGTTATATATGATTAATACTTTATATAATTGATCGTTTGATATTTAGATTTGAGCAGATGGTTTTCTTTTTTAATGCTATTTTCAAAAACCCTAATTAGAATTTTACAGCTCTACTGGTATTTGTTTAGTTTCTCTCCAGCACAATAGTAAACTTTATCGCTTAAATAAGTAATGAAATAATGAGGAAAAAGTAAAACTGTTAAGCACTAGCCACCACAGTCGTCACCATTTTTTATGGACGTGAAATAGTATTTAAAACGGTCATTCTCGGCAAGAGAGGTTTTATAAACTCCGATTTAGATGGGTCTTTATAGACAGATTTGGCTTTTTTCAATTCTTTTAGCGTTAATGTTCTTCTGCCACTTTCTTAATCAAAATAACGAAATTCTTAATCGAACGCCTTTGTCGACTATTGTGAACACGAAAAACGCGTCTGGCGTGTCATATTATAAAAGAAGTATATTTGTTGAGATGGTATAAATGTTTGATCAACACGGCTGTTGCGCCGGGTAAAGCGAGAACTGTCAACCCTTTCACATAGCATGACTTCATCCCTAAGTTCTAATGCGGTTTATGTAGCAAGACGTCTTAAATACGTATGCACTATTTGTCACTGTACGTTTAGAAAACATCTGTAAATCAAATTCATTCAATAAATGCTAACTTTCTTCCGCGCAATATGAATCAGTTCCGTCTTCCACAATTTATTTCTCGCAATATGTGTTCTCAAAAGATGATTTGAAATATACATACCGTTGACCATTGGTTCTATGGTGGTTATGATAGCACTGTCCACAAGGAATTGTAATGCTCTATCCTAAGAACAAAAGAAATAATGATAAATATAGAATACCGACATCCCTTTTGTAACAGGAAATACATGTATAAATTGATAAGAGTAGATATGTTTTTTATGTTCGTCATAATTGTGCGATGTTATTATTGCATGTTGTAACAACACTAAATAATTGTATGCAATATTTAAACTGTGGCTCATACAAACTATTATCGATACACGAGCTGTCATCAAAATAAATACTAAACTAAGAATAAGAAATCCATTTTTTTATTTTAATATTAGAATACATTAAAGAAACTTGTAAAAAAATCTTTTTTTCTTAAAAACACTAGATAATTACATGTATAGTACCAATGGCAGAGTCTGTAACTTTTGTTTGAATTCTGAAAAAAGATAATACGTTTATTTTGATCGTAACTTATAAATATCACAATTATTTTCCTGTTTACGTCCGGCAAACAAGCTACAGGACCAATAAATGCAGAAACCACCATTACAAAATATATCAACGGAAAAAGTATCAATACAATAACCAATTTCACAGAAAACTATTACATAGGCAATTAAAATATAGGGCAGAACTAAACCCCCGTATGGTGTACTTTATACAATCTGGTAGTTTACGGAAAACATACTCTAGAGACAATTGGTACTGCATAAAAGTTGTAAATAAAAAAATACCGAATCAATGTTATCCATGCAGGGCTCGATGTTCAATAACGTTCTGTGACGGAGAGTTGTTTCATTTGGCACTCATACAACAACTTTTGATATCTGCGACTTTACAACTCTCGAGAAAAACAATGTGTAACAGAAACGACCATTTAAATGATGCTGTTCTCGCTTTTTGTTGGTTTCTTGTGTCAATTGATATCAACGTTAAAAACACTTTGATTAAATCGAGACAGAGAAATTTCATCGACGTTATATCGGCCCGTAGGTGGCCTGTTTCATTTTTTGTGAACTTATTCTCGTCCTGATTGCATGAATCATTTGCCACTTGACGTTAAGCAATCAACAATCAATCAATCGACGTTATATCCATATCCAATTTCATTTGTTACAAGACCTCGGAATAATATGTACACGCCTGAATTGTCTATGTTATAGAAAAAGGGAAATAGATGTTTCATATTATGCGATATCAAATTGAAATTCGTTGATACATTAATTACTGAAGAGAAAGAAATAAAGGCAGCAGTAGTATACCGCTGTTCAAAATTCATCAATCGATTGAGAGAGAAAAGCAAATCCGGGGTACAATTTAAAACTTAGGGAAACAACATCAAATATTAGAGGAGAACAACGACACAACGGAAACACAACTCTAAAATGTAACACACACATAAGCGAACTATAGAATAAAAAAAGATTGTTCTTATATCTTGTGTTTTACTGATTACAGCTGATTACAAAAAAAAATCATGTCAGACCACATCACAGCATGTGTATACTGATATCAGTAAAATAAAGATTACAATGAAATATGTATTCATATATTGAATTACACAAATTGATTTCGGAATTAGTATTAGTATTCAATGCTTTGGAAGACCGAGCATATTCTGCTAAACATGCTTTACAGTACTGGTCAGAAAACTTACTTCGTATCGTAGAGTTTTCCATGTATCATCTCATTTGCCATTGAAAGTTTCACTTTTATTGATGCTTTCTGATAAAAAGAATGTGAAATGTTAAATAAATCAGTACAGACCACATACACTATACAATTTCATGTTAGGCTTTTCATCTTCAGAACAAATATGTTGATACATGTATATGTAGCGATCCTAGAATTGTTCATTTCGCTTATATTTGTCAAGAATGTTTATAAATTGTAGTATCGTAAATGATTTAATTTCTATAATCTAACTGAAATGTATTATTACGGGCGACGTGGAACACAAAGTTAGTATTTATTTATGATGCAGTATTCGAATTTTCTCGTATGACTGAAATAAGTAAAATTACAAAAATAATGAACTCAGAGGAAAATCACATCGAAACGTCCCTACTCACAAGGCAAAATCAAATGACAAAACGAATTGATTGAGAAACTTTGTATTCCGGGGGCATTTAGACCCTTTTTCGAGAATCATACATAACCCATGTTCCATCTTAGTTATCTAAATGTGCCAAACGTTTCTCGATATCACAAATATCCCCGATAGATATACATGAATTAATATGAACCAGCATTCAAAAGGTTTCATGGTTAACTAGTGTCTGATTGGCACAACAATCAGAAGTACTGAAAATTTCATTTGCATAGTTATATGTAGATACCCCAAAAATATGTTGAATGAATCATCAGAAATACTGAGTTTTGTCGACGAAATACACTTATGACGTACACAATTATAAGCCTAATCTCTTTGATAAACATTTTTAAAAAGGAACGTTATTAATAATGCAAAATTATACAGTTCAATACAATTGCTCTTTTGATAATCTAGTGTAAAATCAAAAAAAGTACTCACAGCATAGATTGTAAACAAATAATGTAGACTTTTGTCTGATTTCCTAGCAAACAAGGTGATGTTCCCTTCAGCTCTCACACCAAGGGCTCCGACTGTTATATTTGTCACTGGTGGTTTAGTACTAAGCATGTGTAGTTCTACTGTACTATTTGGAAAAGCTTTTCCGATCTTCACGTAATAAAAGATATAAAAAAATGTATTTTTCAGCAAAATTAATCTATAACATAACTATAGCAAGGCTATATATATAATGTAGACTTTTGTCAAATTTTCCTCCGAGTTCAGTATTTTGTGTACGTCACGGCTATGTATATAATGTAGACTTTTGTTTATAAATAGACTTTTGTCTACATGATATGTATATTTTTAATCATCATCAAGACAAAACTTTATTAGGAACTTTTATATAAATTGTAAATACACTGTTCGTATTTAGCCTGCTTCAACTCTCCACAGTAATGGTACAACTTTAAACGACGCGTATCAAGCGACTGACTGGAAACAATATTTTAATACTCCAAGTCTAATCAAATCATTATATATTTTTAACATACTCGTGATACTGTGACTCTGACTAACTATTGTATTCAGGTATCACTCTTATAAGAATGCTTGGCCAAACATCTTGAAGAAGTTTGATAGCAACCTATTTAAAAGTTGTTCCACATACATGTCTATAATAGCTCTAACAATAACTGAAAAATCGCAATTAACTAAATATTGTGTTTTTTCCTACATTTTTATTTATCAAATTTAATAATATGCCTTGTGTAAAATACACTTACAGACAAATACAAAGAAAATTTTGAAATACGCTGGTAATTTCATTTATTTTTTAATTTACCTGTGGAATGAATTTCCCAATACACAGACCTGAACAAGTTGTGTTCAATATATCTTTCTTGTCCTTGATCTTGGAATGTAAAACGAGACAACAAATTGTTATTTTTCTCAAAACTATAAAATGTTATAACGAAAATGAAATATAAACCAACATCAAAAGTACACTGTTTTGATATCTTATGATCGTTTTTAACCGTTTTAGAAATAAATGATTAAAATAATCATGTTGTTTCAGCTTTGATTCTTCTAGATCTGCGATTTGAAGAATTTAGAAGAAAAAAAATGGTTCAGCTGAGAAAAACCTGGTCATTTTACGTTACTTTGTATTTGTTTGTCAAGAAGTTGATGTTGATGGTAAAATTATGGTAGTCTGTATTAGTCTAATTTTAGTTTCGATATCGATGTATACAAATGCTTGTTTATAAGTATTGAAGTATACAAATTGACTGCTATATATATTTTCTCAAATTATAAACAGCTAGCCAAAATAGAATTTGGTCCATCGATAAACGTTTTCTTTTCATAATGCATGTCAATTTTTTTTTCAGATATGCGTACACTTTTAATTGTTGGCTAGTTAACAAAATATTACGTAGTAATCATCGACGAATTATTATGTCAGTGTAATGTGACAATAAACGTTATTTTTTTTTACTTGCAGACAAACCAGTTTATAGAAAGAAACATATAATTACATTTTTTGAAGTCAAGTTGAACACCAGCATGTTATGTTTATGCGCTTGATAAAACATAGTGTTGAAGACATAATCTGACAATGTGATGTACACCATTCTCTTGCTGTCTGTGATTGGTGCCATTGATTGTGGTGCAAATGGTGCTTCTGTTTTATCACTGGTCCAGAGTATTTCTCCCTGTATGATAAAACATGATTCCTTTTTTATCCAAAATATAATAACACAGTGAAAATTCGTAGACCAATTATCACATAATAATTTTTTTGTTAGTTTAACAAACTAGAAATGTCCGCTTTTTTTTCAAAATGCAAACCACAGTTAGTTTTACACTGAAGCTTGATAGGGAATTGTAGGTATAACGACCGTATCATATTTCAAATGCTGAAATATCAAAAGTATTCAGAAGACGTCATTTTGAAACTGCTTTTGATTCTTCCTCTTCTCACTGCTATTAACAATGCATTGAAATTGAATGCTGTTTAAAAATTAAAATTGTAATCTCCATATTTAATGAGTGTTAATATTTTCAGAGTTCTAAGGGAATATTAACTCTGAAAGGGTATTTTGTTTTTTACAAAAACAAAAGATAACATTGAAAATTTTACCTTAAGACTCGCTTCTATATACTGCTGAGTTGCCTTTGGAGCTGACATGAGTCTGTAGTCAAGTGTCAGGACTTTACCTAGTTTAACCTGAACTATATATATAGTTTAAAGTAGAAAATATGTTGAATACAATTTAACATAAGTTCTTTGTCTGATCCAACGATCATCCAAAAAATAAAACAGTATCCGAGATGTATTGAATGAGGAGATAACCATAAGACAATTAAAAGACAACATGAATTCTTTAAAATAAGAGAGATGGTTTTATAAAATACTAAGCTGATTTCAGATACAATAAGTATCTACAAGTCATATTATAATGATACAATTTGACTGATTCATGATTATTCGAGAGTTTATGAGTTCCAAATCCCATATTTAAAAATTACGAAGAAATGCTGGATAGAAAATTGTTACCTTTCATAGTTGAAAGACTCTTCTGTGCATTATTATCAATGAGATTTTGAACTATTCCTCACATCTGTAATGAAATTCCAGTTTATTGCCGCATAGTATTTCAGAACTGAGGAAAACGATAAAAAAATCAAAACGCTGCTTACTTTTGCTTTTGCAATAATAAACTGGATCATAATTATGATGCCAAGATTTCTAAGCTTTTAGTTAGTTTCAAAAAAGTAAGGAATCACATAAATTTATCATCATCGTTATACAAATGTTAAACTTTAAACCAAGTTAGGTTTGTGGATACTTTATTTCGTGTCAACATGTTCTTGTTCCCTATTCAATTTTGCGATTTACTTATTTGTTTGATGTAGTTCCATCAGGAATTATAAATCGCTCATGAAAATCGGTTTGTTTAAATTATTCTAAAAATGTCAAATATAAGTCAATATCAATCATGTCAAAGAGCAATCGATGTTCCTTCAGTGGAGTAAAATAATATACAATAATACGAATAAATAGATACAAAGAAAAAGTGCAGTTTTCAGCAATCCAAATGTTAATAATTGTATTAAAAAAAATGCGCCTAATGTTAACCTTTTTCTGAAACTGTTCACTAATAGCCTTAGAAACTTTCCCTGCAAACGTATTGTAGATCCAAGCTCTTCCTCCATGGAATTTGAAATTAACATGACCACTGTTACATGCGCATTGTGCAGATTTAATTGTTGGTCTCCCATTGCCATCAACACCTACAGCAGTACGTTTTGTAATTAATGGTGTGTGAGGTGACGTGATAACAAGAAGGTATATTGATAGATATATACTAGGAGATGCATTTGTTATAAACGAGAATAAATAAACGTATTACATGCATACCAAGATATTATATAGTGATGAGATACGAATATGATTTCTGTGTTGTACTTCATTCTAGACACATTTGCATGATCATTCTTTGCTCCCTACTCATAAATGCCGAGTGTTTTACGGATAAGCTGTGCATGCCAATATTCAACGTTGGTTTGACACGACTTGCGATTTGATCCACAGTATTCTGCCTATGATAAAACCAAGGAGGTTGGATATGTACTGATAGTATATAAGATATAAGAATGGTTTTGCTGTTGTTGTTAGTTTGATATTTTACTCCTTGCGATATGTTCCCTCTATTTTATATGTGTATTGTTTTTAATATATTGTAAACGTCCATCCGGTTTTAAAATTGTGTACACCAGACGTGTGTTTCGTCCTTGAAAGACTCATCAGTGAAGATCGAAACAGGTAAAAAGACCGAATAAAATACGAGGTTAAAACATTGTGTTGAATGAACGTTACAGCAAATATTTCTTTTATTCCCTATATACAATCCTATAAACATGTGTATGTATGTGCTATTGAGATGTCTATTTGCGATTGCAATCTAAAACAGTTTTTGTATATCTGAAAATTGCTTCTTTTACCCGTATTTATTCCGACGCTGAACGACATCCCTGAAAACTGAACTGTAAATCTTCCATGGTCAGATATCTTGATACTGCAAAGACAACACAATTGTTAAAAAAATGAAAAAAAAAGAAATGATTCATAGACAAACACTTCAGTTCGTTTCAGTAACCAATACAACATGTTAAATGAATGAAAAATTTGAACATGTGTTCGGTCAATTTTGTTATATATTTTTTTGGCTAGCAAAATTATGAAATCTTAAAACGCCTGGCGTTTTTTAAAGAAGGAAAAACACTTTTAAAACACTTCTATTTTTGTCATTTTTACCTTTTATGTTTGTTTGTTTTGTTCACACATCGATCGTTGTCAATATAAAACATGTAAAAGATTTGATACGACTGTCACACAAGTGAGGGGTTTAGCTGGCTTAAAAAAACAGGTCTTACTATACTGGTGGACTATCAGTCCCCGAGGGTATCACCAGTCCAGTAGCCAGTACTTCGGTTCTGGCATGAAAATATGGATGTTTGTGTTATTAAAATTTGCTGTTACAAAATATTAGAAATTATTATAAAGTAAGGAATGTATCTCCCTCATGCAAAGCTCTGATTCCTTTCACGGATTTGGCTATGCTTTTTGGACCTTTTGGGTTATAGCTCTTCATCTTTTATATATTAAGCTTTGGATTTCAAATATTTTGGCCACGAGCATCACTGAAGAAACATGTATTGTCGAAATGCGCATCTGGTGCAAGAAAATTTGTACCGTTATTTGTTTGTGCCTTTGATTTTGTCCTTTGATTAGGGACTTTCCTTTTTGAATTTTCATCAGAGTTTGCCATTTTTGTGACTCTACTTTTTAACAACTGAAATATTTTGCAAAAATATTTACGGACGTTGTAGGTGTGTTGAGTTTGAATGTTTCATATAACGCATATATATTGGCCACAAATGAGCGATAAATAAAGATTCTTCCACTTCATCGAGTGTGATACGATATTTATCCACTCGAGACATTTAAATTTTCAAATTTAAAACGCAAGTCTTGCCGAGCGATTTAGATAATTAAAATTTAACTGTTGAGAGTTGATAAATATCGTATTACATGAGATTTGGTGGTGGAATCTGTTTCTCTAACGATTTTTAAACAATATGCAGACAAATTCAATACGATTTTTTAAAATGATCTTCAAAAAGATTTGCTCTTTCTTTGTGACGTGATCAGGCATGGTCGCCTTTTTTTTCGTGCAGTCACAATAGGAACTTCAGATCAAAGCAAGAAAATTCGACATCATAATCGAATTTTGACCAATGAAGAACTGAGATCTATCGATCCAGACGTTGATTAAAAAAAACATCAACATGTCAGGAAAGGGATAAATCGTGTAAGAATTAGAGAATTCTTTC
Source organism: Mytilus galloprovincialis (assembly GCA_037788925.1). Classification (NCBI taxonomy): domain Eukaryota; kingdom Metazoa; phylum Mollusca; class Bivalvia; order Mytilida; family Mytilidae; genus Mytilus; species Mytilus galloprovincialis. Next base: position 45,600,927 of record CM075333.1, on the reverse strand, counting down.
TATATCGGTTACCCAACGAACTTTTAATGTAATGTAATAGTGATCGTATAAATAAACTTGATAGTTTCAAAACCAATTTATTAACAACTTACAAATGCCATCTGTATTTATAGTGAAAATTCCCATCAATTTCCAATACGATGTTTGCTGTTGTCCATTTGAGGTCACTTCCAGACGATAGCTTAATACTGCTGGTTCCTAGTTGGAAGTTTTTGATTACCATACTGAATGAAATAAAGAGTGATAATTAGTAATTATATTTAAAGTATTCATATCTACAAGGAAAAAGGATAACAGTACAAAGATATTAAGAACTATAAGCTAAAGATAATTAAACAACATCGTGATCAAAAGGAAAAAAGTGCAAACACAATACATACGAAAGTCGCGATTTTGCATAACTACTCACCGTTAACTGGGGTGCAACGGAGGGTTTATCAGTTATTTTAGGACTAGTGACATTCGCCGTGATACCCGAAGACTTACTGTCAATATCTGTTACGTCAGCGGATTGAATTACCAAACGTGAATAAAATAACAAAACTACTTATGCATGAATTATGTCTGCAAGTATACATAGAGGTATAGGGGGAGGGTTGAGATATCATAAACATGTTTTACCCCGCGAAATTTTGAGCCTGTCCCAAGTCAGGAGCCTCTGTCCTTTGTTAGTCTTGTATGATTTTTTATTTTAGTTTCTTGTGTGTAATTCGGAGTTTAGTATGACGTCCATTATCACTGTCCTAGTAAACATATTTTTAAGGGGTCAACTGAAGGACGCCTCCGGGTACGGAAGTTTCTTGCTACATTGAAGACCCATTGGTGGCCTTCGGCTGTTGTCTGCTCTATGGTCGGGTTGTTGTCGCTTTGAAACATTCCCCATTTCCTTTCTCAATTTTATAATATGGACAAATTTTAAAAGCATTCTTGTAAACATATCTTTGAATTATAGTTGATTTCTTATAAACGCATCAGCAACTTCGTTGTCATTCGTTTTATATAAAGTATTTTATAATGTTCTCTCAACTCACTAGACAATAAATGTACCTTGAAAACCCTGAATGAACATACATACCCATAGATGTTATATTCTACATGATGTCCTGATCCACTTTGATCTGGTATTTTAGCACTTAGTACTGTCTTGGAAATTAGATCCACTGCTACGGTATTAGCTTGAATTTAATAACATACAATCAAAACAAACTTAATGCATAATCAAATTATTATATCACGACATATAGGCAAATAAATGGTATCATACATTAGTGAGAAAAATTCGATCGAACTTGTTCCAGAAAACTTCAAGATACGAATACCAAACTTGAATACACAGTATATACATATATGTATCGATTCTACCACTGCAACAAGTGTGATACGATATTTAACCGCTTGAGACAGTTAGATTTTCAAATGTTAAACACGAGGCTTGAAATTTAACTGCCGAGAATGGATACATATCGTATTACACGAGATTTGGTTGTATAATCAGTTTCTCCATTGATTTTAGACGATTTTCAGAAACTCATAATCCTTCTATTTGAATGGTCTTATGAAGTCATCAGGCATTGTCACCTTATTTCATGATGTCACAATCGGAATTTCAGGAAAATAAAGAAAATTCGATGTCATAATCGAATTTTTATAATTGTCAAACTGAGACTAAAGGAACAACACATTGATTAAAATCAACAGGTCAGGAAATGTATAAATCAAGTAAGAATTAGCGAAATTGTATTATAGAATCATAACTATGCAGTTGCGTAAAGTAAACCCAGAGTATTCATTCATTTTTGATATGGAATCACGCCATTATTCACAGATTGTTAACATTATGACTACCATCGATTTGATAACATTTGCCTGATACACACGCGTTTAGGTTATTAGTTCCGGTGGTATAAATATAAAGATATGTCTTTGTTTAAATACTAATAAATACTACTGCTGTCTAATTATTCATATATAAATCCAAAGGTCACATTGTTCTATCCTCTTCTTTACATGTTAAGAAAACATGCACTTGGGGCAGCTTACATGTAACACGATTTGTTGCTTTTGTTCAATGTTCTGTTTGGTTATATAACTTGCATTGTGTCAACTATTTTTGATTTCTTCTATTTAAGGCTAAGTGTGTAATGACATTAAATGCACAACAATCACGTTCTGCAGAAACCTTCTATGTCTTTGAACATAAAACCAAGTAAGTTTCTATTTTCATCATGTTATAAACTTGAATTATGAAGTTCTATCTTTCTTCAATACCAATTCTACCTTAAGCCTAACTTATATTTTGAACTACAATATACAGAATTTATTGTAAACTAAAATTGTATTTCAAGACATTCAGCATATGTTTCGTGAATCAAAATTCATTTGAAATTTCCATAAATCTATAGGACCGATTTAATAAAACAGATTTAATTCAAACCTCATTACTTGTTAAAACATACATACCATAATTTATTCCATTCTGTGTTATATGAAGTCTCAATCCTGGATTGGTTGAATAAATGCAAGTTGCGAACAATATGCAGGTCAAAATTATTGCCTGCAACATTTTGCTTAGATTTACCCGTTGAAAGTATAATTAATGTTTTTATACAGCCTACTTTTAATCATGAGACAAATATTGACAAACTTCCGCAATAAACGATGCATCAAGTACTTCCTGAACTTGACAATTATTAAGTGATGTTGATATATTGTTGCAATTTTAAGTTTTACGTGATTTATGAAAGTGTATTATTAAATTTAAAAGGACAGACGACTTTAAACAATGCCTTTTATAATTGATAAATGAACCTAAATTAATTGTTATGAGTATGTTTGTTTTAACATAAGGAAATGTCTGTAACAAATCAGGAATATAAAAGGCTTTTTGTCCATTTGTATGAGTTTTCAATTTTGCAATTAAATAAGGCATTATCCGTTTTAAATTTTAGTACGAGTTTGGTATTGTTGTCAAATTTCATTTTAATGTAATGAATTTTTGTTTGCATACAAGAAATATAGTTCCCTTCTTAGCACAACAATCATATGATGAGTTGCCATTATGCAAATGTCGTCTTGTGCAATATACTTTAGGACTACATGTGTTCATTCATACCAACATATATTAATGAAATGTCTTTGTTATGTTAGCTATCTGTACTGATTTAATGAAAATCCCATAACACAACTAAGTTTTCTAAGAGTTAATGATATTTTCTGCATACATAAGCAGTTGACAAAATTAGTATTTTTTTGTAGAAACGCGAACATAGGTTTACTTTCTTTTTTCAACAAACAAAGTACATTTCTGTTTAAAAGGTTGATGTTCTTTTATAATGTATTCAAATTCCAGTGTTATAAAATATAGCAATTTTATGCTAAAACAAATCAATTATTGTGTTAAAATCTTTAAAACTTTTAATTCATAAATAAAAGTAAAGAAGTAGTAGATAGGAATGGAAACTGAGACAGCGTTATTAAGTTACGTGTGATAAAAATTTAGACAAAAACTAGGTTATTTTCATTAAACATAGCTAAGAACCTTTGAAATATCAATTGCATCACATTCATGAATTCACAATTGCATAGAACGGAAACGATAGGTATACAAAATGTGCATATGCACAACGTTGGCTTAATCAAACTCGGATTCTTTACTTTAACCATATTTTAAACAATGGCTATCAAATAAGGTTTTCTTTCTTGAACGCGACTCATTTTATTAAGTGGTGTGAATATACATGACACATCCATTACAAAACTGCAGACGGTTAAGTTAAAGAGAAGAAACGATTGTTTTTGTAATGGTAAAAACTGAAATGGGACTTTTTTTTAATGGATGTGATATACCGTCTAGCAGTCATGTTTAATAATGCCAAGTTCATTAACCAAATTCAACATGTTCGATGGGTTTTCAACTAACTAAAGCAATCATGTGTGATAGACGGACATACAGTCGATCAAGCATATAAATATGATTTTTCCGTCGATAAGTGAACAGCTGGCGCCTAAAAAGATATTTTATTCATATGTGTAAGTAAGAAATAATCAAGTTACCCACTCCATTTACGTAGTAGATGTGATTGGTAGAGACAAACTTTGTGATACATTATTAATTTGGTACTTACAATTTCTCTATATTTTTTGGGATGGTTTTTCTTGCATAGCAAAAATAAAAAGCATTGAATGATTGACGAGTTTACAAGTAGGTCGATAACATGCTTGGGGGGGGGGGGGGGGGGTCATCAACGGTGGTATCCCCATCCATGAAATCATCATTTCTAGGATGACGTGCAATATATATATAATACACTTGGAAAACAGTATTACAACAATTCCATTGAAACCAGTGTAAAATGACATGACTGTTGAATGAGTACGGTTAAACCAAAAATAAACACATTCTACAACCATGTCATTTTACACTGGTTTCAATGGAGGTGCTCTAATACTTTCTTCCAAGTGTTTTATATATATTAACTGTTCACAAAACTTTGAATTGTTCAAAATACTGAAGAATACATCACCTGAGATGTATTTGACAAAACCGTTCAGAGTTTTTAGTCATCATTGCACGTTATTTTTTGCATTCTTTCTGTTTTTAATCGATCGTCAACCAGATAAACAAAAGATGCCAAAAGGACATTCAAAATCATGTCAAAAATAAAAAACAATGCTTTGGCAAAAATGAGAAAGATCAAATGAAAAACTACAGTACCGAAACACAACATAGAAAACTAAAGACTGTGTAACAAAAACACAACCAAACACTTGAGTGATTAGCTTTTGTAGCGTGTCAGGCGTACAAAATATAAGCATGGCATCATTGACGATTTATGTTTTCTGGATTTACCTTTAACAGGTACGCCAAAATATTTTTGAGAAAAGAACGTATAAATACTTGAATACTGGAGAGGCATGTGTCCGAAAGCGCTAGAGAGGTTAAAGGAATTTAGCCTTAAGGGAGTAAGAGCCTTTTTTTCTTGATAATTTCAGAATTTACAATGGAAAATGTAATAAAAAATTATATAAATCAAACAAACAATAGTACACATGACACAACATAGAAAACTAAGAATAAACAACACGAACCCCACCAAAACTAGGAGTGATCTCATGTGCTCCGGAAGGGTACCGCTGTTCAAAACTCATAAACCGATAGGAAAAAACAAATCCGGGTTACAAACAAAAACTGAGTGAGACTCATTAAATATAAGAGGAGAACAACAAAACAGCAATAAAATGTAACACACACAGAAACGAACTTAGCATAAAATATTATCCATGATTAGCAGTCCACCATCAGCAAAATCGATCCATAGCTAGTATATTATATTAACGGTTTACAAAGTTGGTGCTTCGAAAGTGTTCCTATGAATATATTTCATCATGAATTTTCAAACTATCCATCCAACGGTGTCAATGTAATAGCATTTTCATATGATCATGAGATATAGATTCGATTTGTCTGCTACATGTAATTATACGTTAAATCAACGAAAAAAATGTATAATATGCTGCTGCTTCATTCAACATGTCAACATTATGGCTTACGAGAAGTAACACGTTAGGAATCAGCAACCAATCACTGTGTAAATCTCATGGCAGTAGTTTCTGAATCTCTCATGCACAAATTCGTAATCTAAATGCATGATCTTTTTTATAACTCGAATAAGAAGGTTGAAAAAAAAACTTAAAATGTTGTACAATGTAACAGAATTAAATTTTGAAATCAATAAATGGCTTAATTTGTGAACAAAAGAGAATATTGTTCATTATAAAAGATTCTGTAATTCTGTAATAGCATTTATAACTGTAATAGCATTTATAAGTTACCATATTCAGTAAGATTGTAAAGAATACAATGTGGCATGCATTTGCTTCCAAATATTTGACAGTAAAATATGATTTGTATAAAGTGTTGACTATATCAACACAAGTAACATATTATTCATCAAATGACATAAATTAAACATTGTTTATTGACTTGAATTGAGCTCTCGGGATAAATTTCAGAACAGTCGATTTGATTTTTGTAGGTTCAGGTATGTACTTCAGATTGGTTTCAATCAGCATTGTATTCTAAAAGATAAAACAATTTCTTTAAAGTATCATTAATATAATTTAGTGGAAACCTATGAAAATCAGGAATGAACTTTGATCTTTCACAACGGTTTTGATTTGAACACTATTGATGAAAAACGCGTTGTCTGACCAAACTATAAGCATGGTAATCGAAGCTTTTTACTGCAATATGACCTGCAGTGTGTGATTCATCTATGCAATCTAAAATGCTTTGTTAATTAATTAATAATATGTGAACGTATAACAAAACCAAAGTTAAAATTTATTTTATGTTACGTTTAGTATTTTCGCTACCAATTACACTTCAGATTTGTAATTGTCTTCTTTTCTTTTTAAACTTGCGTAATGAAGACCCGCTGAAGAGAGTGTTTACTGTTTAGTATATGGAACAAGAAGCACATTCAATATCTAAGAGAAACCATCGTACCTGATTGCTCGTTGCTCAATGTTTTAAGATTTGTTTATCTACTTGATCATGTGCTATTCCGTACATTTATGAATTTCAATTTAATTGTGGTAATCTCTTCTGGTAATGGCAACACAGAGAGATGTTTTTTTTATTAGGAATTTTTAAAAAGATCTTTATCTAAATACTGAACGTCTTGTCGTGAACGTTTGTATTTTATATCTTAGCTTGAGTTTCGGAAGCTGACAAACTTAATTGTTTACCTGTAAAAGTTTAAAATCAAACTGGTTTAATTTTAAGTTATCGGTCGACGGCATTGGGAAGCCTTTGGTTCCAAGATCTGAAGAAAAATAAAAGTTAATCAATCTACTTCAAATAAGACAGTAATATTAAATATAAAACGATATGAATTTAATTAGATAGTAACCCTTCAACGCATTTATTACTCAACAATGTCAGAAATGATGACATTTTGACAGTAAAATACATCTACACGTTCGAGTTAAAATAAACAAAACATAGACATCTCTTTGATTGGAAAACAATATATTCTTAGTATTGTCGTTGTAAATGTTTATGTAAAGCCTCGGTCACACCTTACCGGTTAGCTCGAACGGACGCCTAACGGATAAAAAAAAGTTATCCATTGACAAAATTTTTATCCGTTGGGAGTCCGTTGGTGTACTAACGGACATGAAACGAATGACTAACGGACACACAACAGACATTGAACGTACGTGAACTTGATACATACCGGACAGAACGGACGTCGAACGTACATCCAACGGACGAGTACCGGATAAAATGGACACCTAACGGAAGCGTAACGGACAAAACGGATGAACAAAATAATCTGATAATTAAAGGCAATAACGCCTCGGTCACACCTAACCGGATAGCTCGAACGGACGCCTAACGGATAAAAAAAAAAGTTATCCGTTGACAAAATTTTTATCCGTTGGGAGTCCGTTGGTGTTCTAACGGACATGTTACGAATGCCTAACGGACACACAACGGACATTGAACGTACGTGAAACGGATACGTACCGGACAGAACGGACGTCGAACGTACATCTAACGGACGAGTGCCGGATAAAACGGACACCCAACGGAAGCGTAACGGATAAAACGGATAAAAAAAATATTCTGAAAATTAAAGGCAATAAACCATGAGAAATTTCAATTGGCATTTGTCCGTTTTACATCCGGTAGACATCCGTTTTATCCGTTATCCTTCCGTAAATGTCCGTTTTATCCGTTAGGCGTCCGGTAGACGTCCGTTGGTGAATTGGTCTACTGGATCTCCAACGGATGCATAACGGACACGTAACGGATACAAAACGGACGAGTACCGTACAAAACGGACGCCTAACGGACTCCTAACGGACGTTCAACAGACATTTTATCCGTTGGACGTCCGTTCAAAGTTTTGAACATGCTCAAAATTTTCCACCGGACAGAACGGACGTCAACGGATAAAACGGACGCTTAACGGACGCCTAACGGATATGGACGGACGCCTCACGGATAAGAACGGACATGAACGGATTGAAAAAAAAGTTATCCGTTAGGCGTCCGTTCAAGCTATCCGGTAAGGTGTGACCGAGGCTTAAACCATCTAAAAATTAAATGCAATAAACCATGCGAAATTTCAATTGGCATTTGTCCGTTTTACATCCAGTAGGCATCCGTTTTATCCGTTATCCTTCCGTTAATGTCCGTTTCACATCCGTTTTATCCGTTAGGCGTCCGTTAGACGTCCAGTAGACGTCCGTTGGTGAATTGGTCTATCGGATCTCCAACGGATGCATAACGGACACGTAACGGATACAAAACGGACGAGTACCGTACAAAACGGACGCCTAACGGACGTTCAACGAACATTTTATCCGTTGGACGTCCATTCAAAGTTTTGAACATGCTCAAATTTTTTCACCGGACAGAACGGACGTCAACGGATAAAACAAACGCTTAACGGACATACAACGGATATGGACGGACGCCTAACGGAAAAGAACGGACGTCTAACGGACATGAACGGATTGAAAAAAAGTTATCCGTTAGTCGTCCGTTCGAGCTATCCGGTAAGGTGTGACCGAGGCTTAACAGATGATTCAATACAAGTTTGTATTACTCATGAAAAACAGTCGGAAAATTTCTTCTTTTGCAAATAAACACCTATCTAGAAATCCGTTTAATTTTAAAAGAAGATATATCTTTTTTTGTGTTTTGTTTATGTGTTTGTTTTTGCCTTATGTTTTAAGATTTTTAAGAAAAGTATGGAAAGTTGAGGTGTGGTATTTGGAATAACTATATTTACTTATATTATTAGTTCTTTTATAATAATATTTCTAATGACATATCAATATTTTCTTCTCACCATTTAACATGGGTGTTATTGTTGTTTTAATGGCGCTGTCTACTAGGAACTGTAAAGCTTTTTCCTGTAACAAATCGTAACTGTTGATACAAAATATTTTGAATAAAACTCATATTAACTATATTCATGACCATTTAAGTGTGTTTCAGAAATGGAAGAAACATACAAGTAAAACAACTGCCAATATAATAGAACTTTAAGCGACTGTCTTTCAAGTGAGAGGTTTAGTTGTCTATATAACCATGTTCGATCCACCCTATTACACATCAGAAAATGTCTGTTTCAAGTCAGAAACATGACAGTTGTTCATGTTGTTATCCATTCGTTTGATTGGTTTGGGTTTTTGATTTTGTCATTTGATTAGGGACTTTCCATTTTGAATTTTCCTCGGAGATCGATATTTTTGTTATTTTACTTTTTTATATGATATTACCTCCTTTTTAATATTCACCCGCTCGTCCTTAAGTAAAAAAAAATAAATATTCAATAGAAAAGTAAGAAAATTCAATACAGTTAAGGATAGAAATAGGTTCAATGAAATTCATTGTTACCCATTGAGCTATTCAGTTTGTTTTTAATTGTAAGTTCCACTATGGTCGCTCTCAAATTTCATCAATGCTTTCCAAGTAGGCCATATGATGTAGAATGTTAATAATGTATGTAATATAAAGAATAAGAAGCATGTGATTTTTTTTCAATATTTGAATCGTTTTCATCCATCAAAAGATACAAATTAAAACAAGATCAACAAAATCGTGTGTGAAATCGCATGAAGGAGCGAGAATGGTTTCGTTGAAAGGGGGAAAATATCTCCTGCTATAAAAGCTTAACCAGTCATGCATATATTCTTGTACAATAAAATATTTATCTATGCTCGCCAGTTTAATAATTTAATATCTCTAGTGAAGAAACATCGTTTCAAATTCGATGAATCTAAATGAATGTTACAAACACACAGTATTCTCACCATTTATAACTGTTGGTTACCACATATTTTTATTATATAAGAAGTATATAATTTGAAACAATAAGTCGTTTTTGTCATTTAATTGATATTAACACGGAAGGTTTAAACTACGAATTATTCCTCCTGACTATGTTTTAAACGAAACTCGAAGAAAGTACGTCCATTAATGAAGACATCAAGTGTTTATGATTTTAACACCTTGACCATGTTAACCTTTTTAAATAGAACAACCGTAACAGATGAATAGAGATGTATTAATATACTAAATCCATGTACCCAATAGTCAATCTGTACATATCATTATATAACTTACATTTACAGGTCCAATTGAAGACTTTGAAACGTTTAACTTAATTCTGCAAGTAACAAAAAGATAACAAATAGATAAAAAAACAAAAAAAACAACAATAACAGTAGTAGGTTTAAAAATTGATAATCATACTCATAAAAGACAGATGCACAAGTGTTTGATGGACTATGTTCATTCGTTCTTTTATTTTATCATTTTATATGAGTATTCATATGTATTGCATAAGTATATAAATACGATGAAAACAAAAAGAAATTTAATTTGGCAGATCTGACACTTCCAGAGCATCTGAGACCACCGCGGTTTCTTAATCTTAACACAGAAGCAAAACTTTTGCACACACTTTAATATACTAATAGGCTACGTAGGTGGTTTAATGCAAGGCAAACATTATCTCACTAGCAAATCTAAATAGCCAGCCCGTCATTCCTTCTACCCATTTTGCGGATCCCTTTGTATTTATACAACTAATTCACCTTCTGAATATATTTGAAATATTTGAAACTTGGAGCTAGGCAGTCAACAGTTAATCAGTCAATAATAAAGACACTATGCATTTAATAATTTATTTTAGACCAAATTGTTAGTGATGTCTTCGAAATAAAAAATTTAAAGCTGGTATAATATGGACTTTTCGTTTATGCCTATCGCACGGATAACATATACCTACTGTTATGCATTAAATTGGAATAAAAAGCGACAAATATGGTCGATTAAAGCTCTTTTTTCTGTCAAAAAGAGACACTTCATTTCCCCATTGTTAATGTTCTATTTAATATGTGACTAAAACTTCTTGTACCTGCATTTCACTGTATTATATATTGTTGAACTTATACGGTATTAAAATTAGAATTATCACATCATTAGTTTTAAATAAAGGCACCAGTAGTATACCAATGTTCAAAACTTATAAATACATTGACAAAAAACAAAATCGGGGTAACAAACTAAAACCGAGGGAAACTCGTTATTGACATATCTTTGACGTTACATTATTTTTACCTCTTGACAATGCATTAGCGTTGTTCGCTATTCTTAAAATTCAAACATCCGTATTTCTTTTATGATACTATTATGACTTTAGTGTGACACAAAACTGAATCGTGACATGATCATGCACCCGTTAGATAATTGTTTTCTCTTTGTCTATACAATAATGCGACAACACCCCCAATAACAAATAACAAATCGGAAATAATGTAATTTGTAGATTATACCATATTTAATAAGTTATTACATACTTCATATCCTCCACAGATCCATGAATGACTGTTTCATTTATCGTTAGTTTTACGGCTATTGACCCAGTCTGAATGATAATAAGATAATAAGTATTTATCATAATAATATGAAAAAAATATTTAAAATACTTGCAATAAACCGTGTGCATTAAAATTACACAATGTACAAAATTAGCACAATTTTAAACTTATACTGTTCATCTTTATAAACGTGCAAACCTATAAGTCATTGTAAATGAGAATGAACAAAAGTAAGCCTTAGGGTGAACAGTCATATGTCAGTGTTATAGAAATTACTTATCGTTGTGGATAATTCGATTAGAACATGTGGCATTTCAATAATCTTAAGAATAGGACAGAATTTAGCAAGATCGTAACATCAAATGTGAATGAGATAGTTTAGATTAATTTCGAATTGTAAACTGTATATGAATATTATATTTACCCCGGCAATTTGGAATAAATGATGCAGAGTTTTATCTGGTTTTCTAGCATACAGATCGATGTCTCCTTGGGCTGTAACCCCTAAATTACCATCAGTTATACTGGTGACCGGTGGTTTTGAACTTTTCATGTGTAGCTCTACCTTACTGTTAGGGAATGATTTCCCGATCTGCAGTGAACAAGCGTGTGAAACGTTTGACAATTAACAAACGGATATGCATAAAACAAACAACAACAACCGTCAATAATATTTGTGTAGCTCAAACTTGAAAAAATACAATTATGTTTTGGATTTCAGAAAAAGAAGATATTGTAATATTTACAAAATGAATTATGTCGACAAAACATGTTATTTATCGCAATTTTAGCAATGCCTCTTTTAAAAGTTATGAGCTTGCAACACTGCTGACGTGTTACTGCAATCGTTCTATCAAATGACTTTACAATATTGTATTTGATATTTGTTCATTGAATAAAGCAGATATATATTATTTGACGAAATAACGTCAATTAACTTGTCAATAACTGATTATTGTGGAAGAACCTGAATTTCGACTGTTGCTCGAAATAGTTTGAAAGTCGATGAGGAATGAAGAGTTTTTGCTTCATTTGATTTTAAATTATCCTTATGAATTGTTGTTCCTAGAGAATGAAGCAAACGGCATAATTATTTCTTCGTACAATATAGAATGGAATTTATCATATTTTTATTACATTTTACCTACAGCTGAACCTGCTTTTCTTCTTTAAAAGTTTATGTGAATAGTCCAGAGAACTCTTTTTCCCGACAAAAAAAAACATTTTTAATAGTGTGAAGTTAACTCATTTATTTTGCTAATGACACTGTTACGGAATAGTCACATAACATTTTACATGGTACATTTTTTTATGAAAACATTATTGTCTGAAGAAATCTTAAATTATATTGCTTTGTAGCTTACCTGTGGAATAAGTTTACCAATACAAATGTCTGTACAGGTTGTGTTTAGTGCGTCATCCTTAGATTTAATCTGAAAAGAAAATTTTCAATAACAAAAGTGTGATTCGTACACTGTTAAAATTATTAATTTTTGACTTTATTAAATTCAAAATCAAACTTCTTTTAATTTTTTACTTTGTAGACGTTTCGTTACTGGATGGAATGGATTTGCAGATACTCTTCCGAACATGAACACAACTACATTAACTTTTGTTCTGGACTATTGAGGAACTCTATCTTTTAATTGTAATTGTCACGAAATAACATGTATTTAAGACGCTCGTATAGATGAGATCAGTTGAACAGACAAAAGGGAAAACAAATTTGCAACTTCACAATGAAGACAAAATAAAGGAATTGCTTTCAAATTGCCTTTTCATCCGTGTGCACTGAATAATAAGCTTCAAGCACAAAACATTTGAAATAAAAATTGCAAACATTTTGCACAAATATTACCACCCGCACAGAAATGTCAGTCATAACAACGAGTTTAAAATAACATTCAAATACATATTCTAAAGATGTTTTCCTATATCAATGCACTGTTAAGTGTAGTCAAATTCAAAGAGTTGAGAGTATAGAGACAGGTAAAGATATTAAATTTCATGTTATAATAATCATGATAATAGAAGATCCCTACTTTTAAATTCAATTCAAAAATTTATTGTCATATTAACTCTTAACAATAAGTTTGTGACAATTTATATGAATGTAAACATAATCAAAATACATTTCACAAACAAAACCATACAATGAAATAAACAAACTGTCAGTTTAATATAGAAAACAGTCTCAATACGTACGTTTTGTGAAGTCAGGTTAAACATCAGCATATTGTGTTTGTGTGCCTGGTAAGTCATGGTATTAAAGATATATTCTGATAGTGTGATATAAACCATCTTCTTGTTGTCTGTAATAGTTGCCATGGCAGGCGGTGCAAATGGTGCTTCAGACTTATTACTTTTCCAAAATATTTCTCCCTAGAATAGAAAGACATATTTAGGAATTATAAAATTATCAAATTTCATAATCAGATCAGCCCTTATATAGACAACATATGAAAAGTGCTGTCTAGTGTCAGTTTCCTACCAGCCAACTTAAGTTCCTTTTATATGGCTTCGCAAATAAAATAAAATGCACAGTTCGTCATGCGTTAAAAAGAATAATACGCAAATATTACCTCTTGTCAAAATGTGGTGATACTGCATCTATCGTGATCTTCGTTTTGTATTTTAGTATTTAACTAATAAAGCTCTTGGTTTTTAGGGGGCCTGCTGCGTGCTGCTTAAAATACTATTTTTATTATTGTGTATACTTATGTTTGTCTTCTTCTTCTTTAAGTAATGATGTTCAATGTTTTATTTTACTGTCTTGTTCTTTTTGTATGCCTATCGTGTCCCCTTTTATGCATATAAAACAACAATAGTTCCTTACTGCACTTTGTTTTCCATTTCTTTTCAATTGGTTTGAAAACATTAATTATTATAAGATTTACTTTCAAATCAGCTTCAATATATTCAGAAGTAACAGTTGGCGCTGCAAGAAGTCTATAGTCCAATGTTAGGAATTCTCCAAGCTGTACCTCCACTATAAATAAAAAGGCAATGTGAAATATATGTTAAAACTAGCCTGAGAAGCACACTCAGATAAATTCTTATATGTATTCCAATACCATTAGGATTGATTGGGGTATAGAAATATGTGCACGATCCCTTGACTTTTCCTATCAAGCAGCTTATACTATGACATGCTCAAGAGGAATGGTTGTCAGCGATGTATAAATATGCAGTCACATGCAATTTGTTTAAATGAGAAAGCTAAATATAATGCGTCTTATACTGAACGCGATTCGTAAATGACACTTCTTTAAGACCCATAGGTGGTATGTTACAAGGTAAAATGTTATCCGTATCCAGCATTAACTCGCTTTCCAATTGCTGTCGAAAATCTCGCTCCTTATCCTTGTTAGGCTCAAACGGGTTGTCGATAGGGTAAGGATCTCGTGCTTTTAGCCGTTATTTGATTTCATTTATATACAGAACAATGGCAAGTTTCAAAAACATTAACAAGGTGACGATAGAATGATGTTTTTCAAGACTGAAATATTGACCATATAAATATAAAATCGTTGTATATGATTATAGATCCTAAATTTGAGTAGTCATAATAAAGATTTGGCACAAACATTTTAAACAGTTTAGTGCTCTTGGTCGTCGCTATTACGTTGGTTATCATTTTTTTTTATTCGAGTGCAACTGAATTGTGGACATTCTTTTAGATAAGCCTGCCCGGTCGTTTTTGGTATTGGGTTGCTGTTTCGTTGACACAAGGATCTTACTATACAAATCCTTGGTTAACATATATCCCATGATAACATGAAAAATTAAGCGATTTTTTTCACAGATTCTGAACTAAAATTTACATTAAATATGTTTCACGATCCGGTACCAGAGCTTTCACGATCGTCTCGCAATGCTTGACCACCGTTGATGGCTTTGACTAACTCGGCTGTGAATTTTATGTGCTGCATTAGGTTTTTTAATTTATGTATCCGTTTTTATTCTGTAGTTAATCACCACTTCGGTTTTACCATGTTTATCTACTATTATATAGTCATTTTAAAATTACCTGTACCAAGTCAGACAAAATGGCAATTGTTATATTATAGTTCGTTTCTGTGTGTTTTACATTTTAATGTTGTGTTTCTGTTGTATCGTTGTTCTCCATTATATTTGATGTGTTTCCCTCAATTTTAGTTTGTAACCCGGATTTTTTTCTTCTCAATCGATTTATGAATTTCGAACAGCGGTATACTACTAGCCTTTATTTGAAAACTTTTCCCCTGCAATGAATTGGCAAAGAACAAGTCCTCTGTGAACGCAATTTGAAAAACTGAATAGTATGCATTGTTTATCATCCTTAAAAGGAGCACGTACTACGATATATTATATATGTACAAAAAAATACGATTTTTTGTGTTCAATAATTCAGGAAAGTGAAATAATGAAAAAAAAAATAGATTTTAGCACACAGTATGGTTCAATTTTGTCAAAATAAGCTAATTAACAACGTCAATCAATTATTCACTTGTAACTGAATAATTCTACCTCGTTGAATCCATGAGTATTCATGTGACTTTCAATTTAATCCCTAAGCTAAAGATGGATTATGTATAACTAATGTATGTTAAGTTATTAAAAGGAAAAGAAAACTCATTCTCATAGAGATTGAAACTGACGACTAATGTATATTTCTAACCTATAAAATGAATTAATCAAAATGCACGAGTTCTATGTATATCAATATGTATGTTTATATCGGTTAGATGACTGTCATCAGATAACTCTATGTATAATTAGATGGTGTATAGACTAGAACACACACAGAGGATCCATATTATCGAGCCTATGCCTTGTAAATCGTTGATTTTAGATTTCATATAATTTGAATATAAGTTTTAGGATGTTTTTAATCACAAATTAAAATATGAGTGGAACACATGATTTTTACAACATCTACGATAAACAAAAATTTTGGATATTTAAATACCGTGTATACATCTTCCTCTCATTATATAGCTTACACAAAACTGTAAAGATAGAAATCAACACCTCATCTTTTGAGAATACAATATAGATACTTTAAAAAGAATCATGTGATTTTAGGTTTGTGCTATTGAATAGTATTCTTCAAAGATTAAATGTTATACGCAATTTCGTGCAAAAACATGTTAATTGACACCCTGGGAGTTTTAAATTTGTGCAGATTAAAGTGAGTCTTCAATTGTATGTGTTAAATGTCAATTATACAATGGACAAACAGAAAAGTTTAGTAATAATAGTTGACAAACATCACGTACCGTTTTATTCAAAATGAAAAAAGGAAAGAACTTATATTATTTCAAAACGAATCCTGACTAGAAACGTGATGTTTAATACTAACGTTATTAATGAAAACATAATTAAATCGATGCAAGAAGATAACCAACAAAACCGCAAATGAATGCGCTCCTGATAGTAGAAATCTAACTGACGTGAAACTAATAATATATTTTAGACTTGACAAAAATCTTGTTATTTCACCAAATCTCGAAAAGGCATGTCAGCAATTACAAAATGAATTACGTATCTTGTTTTAAACAAACAAACCTAGTTGTGATAAGGATTCTACAATTTTTGACTTCATACCTAGTGTTGTACCTATATAGGTTAACGGGTATCTGTCCTTGCTTTTTTCTTCCGAAACCCAGCTAAACGTTTTTTAATAACAGAATTCTTTGATAATTCAGGAAAACCAGCCATTTGCCGTATACAATTCAGCATTGAAAAAGTTGAGAACATAAATTTGAAGGATAACTCTCTTTGCATATAGTATGCTATGAATGGCTTCATACATTCCAAAGAAATTTGCAATAATGAACGTGCTTGAAAATTTACAGCTAGGAAATCTTGATAAGACTTTACTTACTATTATTTTGAAACGAAATCTTAGTTTAAAATCCTTTTAAAATTTTCGCAGCGATCATTCTTGAGGATGCCTTTAAGCCCGATGGCTGATGCATCATTGAACAAGTCCCCAATTACTCCGTTCATTGGTAAATGCAGAGTATAATTTTTTCCACTGTCTATTTGCCTGATCATCAGAAAATGCTGCCTGAATTCCCACTGTTTGTTAGATTAAATTTAATGCTACAGATTGATTCATTTATTTGATCAAATATCAACTTAAAGTTAAAGGTCCATACCCAAGCCAGTGGACGATATGAAGTGTTAACTCCTTATAAATATGTTGAAAATGTAACAGTGCTTGAATTATTCTGAAGTAAACGATTAACAACTTATTGATTTGGAGTTACTTCAATAGGCGCCAAACAATGTTGGCAGCCTCTGCTAATAATATTTGAACACGATGGATTGCTGTTTTCACATTATGGGTTAACGTCCATATTTGACTTATATGACTGGAATGGTGCCGTTATATCTGTTGCATTAAATAAAGTGTTATATCATAGTTCGTTTCTGTGTGTGTTACATTTTAACGTTGCGTCGTTTGTTTTCTCTTATTTTTGAGTGTTAATTCACATTTCGATAAGACGTGTCACGGTACTTGTCTATCCCAAATTCATGTATTTGGTTTTGATGTTATATTTGTTATTCTGGTGGGATTTTGTCTGATGCTTGGTCCGTTTCTGTGTGTGTTACATTGTAGTGTTGTGTCGTTGTTCTCCTCTTATATTTAATGCGTTTCCCTCAGTTTTAGTTTGTTACCCCGATTTTGGTTTTTGTCCATGGATTTATGAGTTTGAACAGCGGTATACTACTGTTGCCTTTATTTACTCTGCTTTGGTGGCATCTTCGAATGAACACTCTGCAACATGTTTTTTAGTGCTGGTTTTAGGGTGAGATTTGATGTATTTGCATCCTTGCCTTATATTATACCATTACTTCTATGAGAATTGTAACAACAGTTTGTGTAATGATTGGTGTTGAAGAAGTGAATATCCTCAGGACTTGATCATCACTACTTTCATTATTAGTATTTTGAACATTTGGATAGGAAGAACCAGTTATTTGAGTTTTGAGCAGGATCGGACTGTGAATTTCAAGACAACTGATCAGGATACGCATTTGAATTAGATAAGCTTGATAAAGGAATGTCAATACTAGCTACATTCAACGGAAATCAGAATTGCCTATACTTCCTTATTTACACCCCTGGACTGGGTCTTTTTTTTCTTTTGCGATTACTTCTTTTAGGCTCGTACGAAGTCATCTGTCAATGAGAATGCTGAAAGAAAACATTAATCAAATTAAATGCATCGTATAGAACTACTGCATCCAATTAGTCCCATTTGTACATTATACATGTATAAATGCCCTTCTATCCTGTATCATGTATACTCTAGACTCTTAAGTTCATTTAAGTGCAAACTACACAAAAATAAAATATGTACTCAATTACTGCTTATCAAAGAACGATTTTTACAAGAGCATCATAAATTCATCTAGATTACATATACACCAATCCTAATTACATTATGTACTCAAGCAGAACAAATCTATATAAGTGCCATATGCACTGCTCATCAAGCAAATTCAAGCTAAAACTCTATACAAGTGTCATATGAACTGCTCATCAAAACGATTTGTGTACTAAAGCATCATAAATTCATCCAAGTGGCATAGACTGCACTTACCTTAAGTACATAATGTATCAAACAAATTTAACTAAGTGCCATATGCACTGTTAATTGAAGCACCATTTGGACCAGATCATCATAAATTCATTTGAGTGCCATATACATCTATCTAATGTTCATAATGAACAAACAAGTATGCAAGTTTCTTATGCACTATTGAGTCCTGTTTGTTTGCTTTGTTTGTTGTGATTTTCTAATGCATATATGTGAATAAGCCAATTACAATATAACAACGAAGAAGAGCTAAACTTTGTTAATTATTTCGTAACTCAGTCAATAATTCGCTATGGTCAGGTAAGTTAAATAAATCTATCTGAATTGTTTTCCTAAACTCTAGCAGAATTGTCTTCTTAAATGTTACAGTAAATGTATGATGCAGACATTATTTAACAAGCTTAATTGGTTATCATCGAAGGTATCAGGATTATAATTTAATAAGCCAGATGCGCGTTTCAAAAGCCAAACAAGTAGTAATCATCACAAACTCAAACATAGATGTATCATACATTATTTTAACGATCATTCGGTCAGACTGTTAATGGATTTTTGGATATTCCATATCTCTTATTTTTCTTATATTGTTTTTTTCATATTTTCAATGTACAAACTACTTTTGCTCCAAACTCACGTTTTATATAACTGTTCAAAATTGTTCTATTTATTTTGTAGTAGCTTAATCAGAAACTTTGCAAAATTGAAGTATTTGCAATGAATTACTTTTGAAATTACCCTAAAGTACTAGTACATGAATTAAAACACATCGCCACCTTCAAGTGTATATTTATGTCTTTTGAAAAATCACTAATTATAATCATGGTAATTGTGGAATCTTTATATCGCAATCCTTCTTTAATCGCCAACATATGATAGTTTCTCGGATTGGCGAAGACAGAATATGCAATTGAGTATAGTATTTTTTGATGGGTGATTATCTGTCCAGTATATAGTTAGTATAAGTTTAGTGTTTACGGTTCCCTGCTAAAACTACTGATCATGGTCAATATTACGTTATCGCAATGGTTATATTAACTCTATATTTCTGGGAAACCTGTTTTCTAGTTATTAAGCTATATTGTTAGTCTTGTATTTTTGTTTTGGTTCTTTTATATGTTTTGGAGTTTATATCTACCTTAGTTAGAGATAGATTATGCATAATATATGCGTGTTTAGTTATTAACAGGAAAAGAATGGAAACATTGAAGGTGAAACAAAGGTAAAACTATTGATTGACTGATTCAATCCACAAAAACTTATTATCATAGAGGAGAAAACGATTATTTACATATTTTTTTTAACTATCATATGAAATTAAACTGATATAGAAATATCCAATTGAATGGGTTCGCTATCTATTTATTTCAATATGAATGTTTAAAACGGTTACTACTATATGGCCGTCGCAGTCAACTCTATGGTTAATTGGAGGGCGTCAAGAATATAACATACACGAACAAATGGTACAAATTATCGAGCCCATGCCTTCTAAGATGTTTATTTTATATTTTATATAATTTGGATATATGTTTTTGAATGTTATAAATCAAATTCAGTCAGATCGGAAAACATGAGTTTTACAGCCATTGCCCTTTAAAACATCTTTTTTTCTACCTGTTTTAAGATTTTGGATTTAACAGGCCTATAATTACACGTATGTACATGTATTATGTTGATCAGGTTGAAACATATAAACGGGCAAGCTTGAATATAACAAAAATCAAACAATACTATATATTTATCTTTCTTTCATTATATCTTACAAAGAACTGTAAAGATAGACATCAACAACTTACAATGTATCTTGTAACAACTAAGTAAATGTCGACACAATTTGTTTAAAAAGAGAATGTGATTTTAGGTGTGTGCTATTGAATATTTTCCTTCAAAGACAGTATTTCACAAACATCACTTAGCATATATATTTCAAAGTGAAAACAAGTAAGAACTCATATCTTTTCTGAAATTGAAGTTGACAACTATATATTTTTGGAATCAGTGTGAAAGAAGGTATCATATAAGACCGGAAGTGATATTTACTTCATCGGAAGCAGCACATTATCTCCATTATTTCACTTAAAAGTATATAGAAACCACTTACTCATCGCATCAGTATGAAGAAACTTAGGATTTGATGCCAATTTTGACTTTTAGTAAATTTGAATACTGATATTGAAAGACCTTCAATTGAATTGTTTTTAATTGTATTTTATTTGCTTTCAGTGGGCAGATAAAAAAAGAGGCTGATGTTGTTTTTTCTCACTATTTTATTTTCTTTACATTGTTTTCGAATGTCGCTCTCTTTTTGAATGTTTGTCATTTTGTCTTGCATTTTGTTAATTATTACTTAAAGTTATGGAATATACAAACTTAAGACAACTATGAAGAAAAATATTATAGGACTATACATGCTATACTGTCGAACATAGGTAAAAACTAATATCATACGAATCCAAAATGTTGACTATTCGTTAATTTCAACTATGTAATGCATATTTATACAAATCATAAAACGGAATATCATATAAACAACAAATTGCATATCAATTTGCGTATATGGAATATCATTTAAAAAGTGTATATCCCTTTTGCATGTTGTAGTCGAAGATAATTAATAACAAACAATAATTCTCAATATATTTCAAATATTACCGACCAAATGTTTTGAATATTTGTCTTTTTTCGTGTATAAGATAAGGTCAATGTTTGCTAAATATACGCAAACAATAATGAAAAGAAGATTCGAGAAATTAAGAGTAAATTTTATTGGTTATATAACATATTATTCGAATAAGGAACAACTAATATTTTAAAACTGGTTGCACAACGCGTTGCTGCATTTGTATTGTACATAAATAGAGGCAACAGTTAAATTCAGAATGGGAATGGGGAATGTGTCAAAGAGACCAGAACCCGACCAAAGATTAGATAACAGCCGAAGGCCATCAACGGGTTTTCAATGCAGCGAAAAACTCCTCAACCCGGAGTCGATCTTCAGCTAGCCCCTAAACAAAAAATGTATACTAGTTCATTGATAATGACAATGGACGTCATACTAAACTCCAAAATAATACACAAGAAACTAAAACTAAAAATCTTAAAAGACTAACAAAGGCCAGAGGCTCCTAACTTAGGACAGGCGCAAATATGCAGTAGTAAACCGCTGTTCGAACATGAAATGAAGGACACTGTTGTATAACCCTTGTATCGCAATGGATTTGCAAATAACAAGTCCCCTGTAAACAATGTAAGATATAAATAAAGAAACAATATGCACTGTTGACCATCCTTTAAACATATACCACATGTACATATACGATAAACAATTATATCACTAATCAAACAATATCGTATATATACCCCGTGTAGAACGCCACATACGGGGTGTCGGCTATGTTTGACACGGGGTGGCAATTTCGAAGCGAAGAAAAACTGTCAAAGTAAGTTCAAGTATCAAAATTTTTTTTTATTTAGAATTCTTAGTACCATATAATGTACTGCACGGAAGAAACTGAAACACAATCTATTTCCTGCAAGCAAAATCAGTCGTTTTTAGTGCTCTGTTTTCCAAAACACCTCTCCCTAGTTTCCGTGTTGCAGACTTTGAGGCTTCATATGCAAATTTCTGGATAAAAATTTACTTTAGACGACTCCCCTCTGCGTCATTTATATAGAATTGAATTCCTATTATGGAATTTAACCAAATACAGCTTCATACTTAAAATTAATTGGTTTTAAAACTAGTTTTTCATCGAAATATAAAGTGTCGCTTGGGGTGTCAGATTTTGCATCTCAAGGGGTAGAGGCTTCCAATAAAAAACGAATAGATTTGCATATGAATCATGTAAATCGGTCTTTTGTCTGATCCTTTTTAATTCAAACACAAACACTATATTATGATAACATATTAAAAACTAAAAAGTACTTCATTTTGTCTGTTTTTAGTCATATAAGACATGTGCTTTTGATTTCATAAATAGTAAAAGATGAGTCAAAATATTTTACCGCTGGAAAATGATTTTTTTTCCTTTTCAGTTACTATCATGGTCAGAAAAAAGTCACGAAGCCACCAACAGTCAAAGTTCATCCTCAGGCTCCTCTCGAAAGCGCACGTGCACACTGCAAAAAGCTTTCACTCCAAAACGAATTCCGTTACTCTTGTCAATAAAACACTCACCGTCATCATTATCATCAAATGGCAATAAGCTTCAAGGAGACATGAAAAGGATGACACTCCTATTCTTAACTATTTCAAAACAGCGATTCAAAATCTGGAAAAAAAATCAATTTGGCTGCTGATTTCCTAACTTTTATCCAAATGGTAAATTTACTAGGTGGACCAAAAAATATTGAACACAATACAGAAAGCTTATGTGAGCGCAGAATGGCCGACCCCAAGACGAAGAAATAAGTTTTGCAGTCAAAAGATACTATCAGACTTTATCGCCATATACCTTGATACTTAGTATCCTAACGTCTGTCCTCTGTTTGATATATCTTGGTTCTAACATTGAAACATTTCATCATTTTCCAAGAGGCTGACATGGTTTCTTTGATACAAGATGTCTACTGTGCTTTCATTAACATAATGTGATTTTGTTCCAAAAATGTCATGAGCACTAGAAAGAACTATTTGATACAAGAAAGGCAATTTCCACCAAGTTCCGTTAGCTGAAACAATGAAACACTGATCACAAACACAAATCTCGATTGATGCCAATTGTCACCCGCCATTCCTTCAAACTTTTAAAGACCAAATTTTTGACGGATGGCGAGCTCTTTATGGTCTTTCAACCGTAGACCTAAATATTTAAACGCCTCATGTGCTCTTTTATAAAGAAAAAGTTCCAAAAACTTGTCTATACCTAATAATTGTTTGCTTTGTATTCATTTGGTCTTGTAGTGTTTTTCCTTCCTTGAATTTTTTCCATCTTCAAAACCGTCAGCACATAACATAAACTCATAATTTTGTTGATTACCTAACATATTCAATATAGGATAAAGAATGCCTGGAGAACGTTAGAACCAAGATATCTAAAGCAGAGGTCACACTTTGAAATATCAAGGTCCATGGCGATGAGGTAATTCTTTGGGATATCAATGTCTATTGCGATAAGGTATGATAGTATCTTTTGATTTGGAACTGCATTATTAATTCCTGCATCTTGGGGATCGCCCATTCTGCGCTCACACAAGTGTTCGGTAAAGTATCCAATAAGTTTTGGTCTACCCATAAAATATAAACAATTAACGTGAAAAATTCTGTAGCCAGTTTTCCAAAACCTCTTAGTTGTTTCTCGATACCATAGTTCCGATGTTATTCTTTTTGACATAAATCTGACCGTCCCAAAGAAAAGTCGAAGAGAAATATTGTCGAAAAGATATTTATTTGCTTTTATCATTCGGATAAGAGATAGAAAATCAACAGCCATATATATAAAGTTTTTTAAGATTTTAAATCGCTTTTTAATATTGTTGAGAATAGAGTGTCATCGGCTTCATGTCTTCTTCAAGCAGTATTGTCATTTGATGAAAAAGATGCCGGTGAGTTTTTCATTTGAGAGAGTAATCGATTTCGTTTCGGAGTGAGTGGTTTTTATAGCATGCACAAGCGCCTTTGAGAAGAACCTGATGAAAACCTTTGATGCCAATGATAGAGTTTGACTGTTGGTGGCTTCGGCATAATCTTATATGGAGGTCTAATCTATGATTTTCCTACATCTTTCGGTACATTGAGCCACATCAGTGACTTTTTATCTGACCATGATAGTGACTGAGAAGGAAAGGGAATCATTTCCTAGCTTCAAATCAAAATATTTTGAGTCATTTTTAACTATTTATGAAATCAAAAGCACATGTTGTATATGACTAAAAAGGAGGCAAAATGAGGTAATTTCAGTTTTTTTATTTGTTATCATGATATAGCAGTTGTGTTTGAATTAAAAAGGATCAGACAAAAGACCGATTTACATGATTCATATGCAAATCTATTCGTTTTTTATCGAAAGCCTCTACCCCTTGAGATGCAAAATCTGACACCCCGAGCGACAATTTATATTTTGATGAAAAACTTGTTTTAAAACCAATTAATTTTAGG
The DNA here is from genome assembly GCA_037788925.1 of Mytilus galloprovincialis. Taxonomy (NCBI): domain Eukaryota; kingdom Metazoa; phylum Mollusca; class Bivalvia; order Mytilida; family Mytilidae; genus Mytilus; species Mytilus galloprovincialis. The sequence continues at coordinate 45,575,829 of CM075333.1, read as the reverse complement.
TATGAAGCTGGTATTTGGTTAAATTCCATAATAGGAATTCAATTCTATATAAATGACGCAGAGGGGAGTCGTCTGAAGTAGATTTTTATCCAGAAATTTGCATATGAAGCCTCAAAATCTGCAACACGGAAAACTAGGGAGAGGTGTTTGAGAAAACAGAGCACTGAAAACGACTGATTTTGCTTGCAGGAAATAGATTGTGTTTCAGTTCCTTCCGTGCAGTACATTATATGGTACTAAGAATTCTAAATAAAGAAATTTTGATACTTGAACTTACTTTGACAGTTTTTCTTCGCTTCGAAAATGCCACCCCGTGTCAAACATAGCCGACACCCCGCATGTGGCGTTCTACACGGTGTATACTTTCCTTTCGTCTCATAAAGATCTGTAAAAATAGAAATCAACAACTTATCTTGTAAGAATTGCGCAAATGACGAATACGGTTTAAAATTGTTTAACCTGAAAATGTGATCATCTATTTCAAAACTCTAAACCGTGATTTAAGTTGGTACTATTGCATAATATTATCGGAGATTAAATGTATTACGCAATTTCGTGCAAGGACGTTTATTTCACTAAACACCTTTGAATTTTAAATTTTTGTATCTATTGTTACATTCAGATAGAATTTCGTCTGAAATTACATTGTGTTTAATTTGAATATTTACAACAGACTGAAAGAAAAATATAGTAATAATAGTTGACAAACATCACGTAGCGTTTATTTCAAAGTGCAAACAGGTAAGAACTTACATTATTTTACAATCAATCTTCAATGTAAACATGATGCTTAATACAAATGTATTTATGAAAAAACACAATTAAATTAATGCACTTTAATAGCAAACAAAAACAATAAACTTGCTGGAAAATATACAGCTAGACAATTTTTATGATATTTTAACATGTTGAATGATCTATAATAATTTTGAAATGAGTTCTTAGTTAAAGATCATTGTAGAACTGTTGTAGAGATTATTCATAAGGTGTAAAACATGTTTTGTGTCTGATTGATCTCTGCTGTCAAACTTTAGAAATCCGATACCTGAAACTATTCAACAATTGAAGGCATGACCATTTTGTTCTGTTTATGGATTGGGGCCGTTAAGCTGTGTGTAGGAAGTGTCTGTTTCGAGGCATTCGTTTCAAATAAACCCGATGGATTATGCATCATTGAACAAGTCCCGATTTATCCCTTTAAATCGTAAATTTAAATGGTCCTTCCAATGCATATATACCTGATCATCAGAACATATTGCCTCAATTACCGCTGTTTCTGCCAAAATTGGCAATGGTAAGCGCATTATCTATTAAATAAGTTCAGGTGATTCATTAGAACATTTTTCGAAAACATTTCCCTATTCTGCGAAATAAAATTGAGAATGGAAATGGAGAATGTGTCAAAGCGACAACAACCCGACCAGAGAGCAGACAAGAGCCGAAGGCCACCAATGGGTCTTCAATGGAGCGAGATACTCCTGCATCCGGGGGCGTGCTTCAGCTGGCCCCTAAACAAATATGTATACTAGTTTAGTAATAATGGACGTCATACTAAACTCCGAATTATACACTAGAAACTAAATTTAAAACTCTTACAAGACTAAAAAAAAGGCCAGAGGATCCTGAATAGGGACAGGCGCAAAATTGCCGCGCGTTCAACATGTTTAAATATGGTTTTTTTTTTCCCTATACCTCGAACCAATGTAGAAAAAACAAAGGAACAACAATACGCACAGTAAAACTCAGTTTAAGAGAAGTCCGAGTCCGATATCAGAATATGAAACAAAAGAAAATAAACAAAATGACAATAATACATCAATCACAACTGACTACTAGCAGTTACTGATATGCCAGCTCCAGACCTCAATTAAACTGATTGAAAGATTATGTCTTAATCAAATAAATATGAGGCACAATCCCTCCTGTTAGAAGTTTAGTATTATACCATCTTGAAACATATGAGAAGAACATAACCGGCCGTGTCATGCCAACAACTGGTTTAAGAATAAATGTGTTTAATTCCAATGCAAAGACCCTATAAGTGAATCAATATTAAAGCCAAAATATGCAATCCTTAATGACTTGACAACAGTATCTGTTCAAAGTGAAAGGCCAGTGTGCCATAGACTAAATTATTGCATGTGCATCCGTTCCTAGTATAATACCAGTGTTTCTGAAAATTGAAACAATAGTTTGTATGATAATTATTGTTGCAACAGTGAAAGTTGTGAGTACTGGATTATCATTACTTTCATTGTCAGTATTTGGAACATTCGGACTAAGAATCAGTGTTTCAGTTTGAAAAGGATTGGACTTTGAAGTCCCTGACAACTGGTCAGAATATGCATTTGAATTAGATGAGCTTAGAAAAGAAATATATAATTAATAGGTACATCCACCCTAAATCTGAATTGTCTGTATGTCCCATTAACTCCCATAGACTCTGAGTCTTTTTTCTGTTGCGATTATTTTTTTTAGGTTTTTCCGCAGTCATCTCTCAAAGGGGAAGCTGAAAGAAAACACTAATTTTATCAAATGCATAGTAAAGAACTTCAATATCCAATAAGTGTCATTTGTACATTATACGCATATAAATGCCATATCCACTTCTCTCCTATACCATTTATACTCAATACCCTTCAATTCATTAATTAAAAGTGCCTTGTACCCCTATCATAAATAAAATGCTAACTCAAGTACAACAAAACTATCTAAGTGCCATATGCACTGCTTAGCAAAGCACAATTTTTACTAGAGCATCATAAATTCACCAAAAGGTCAGATGCACTGATCCTAATTATATTATGTATCTAAGTTCAATACATTGGAAGAAGGGTCATAGGCACTGCTCACTGAAAGGCCATTTTGAATTGTTTATCATAAAATTCATTTAAGTGCCATGTACACTTTTTAAGTACGTAATGAACAAAAGGTTTTAATTGCCTACAACATTTTCTATGGTTGGTGTTGAAAAACAATTGCTTTCATGAACCCGAGTAAACTGTTTTAATGACCGTTAAAATTATTGCATGATGTAGACATTATTTAACAACGCTGACCACAGCAAATTAAAACACCATTCCATCATACATTCCACTAGGGTTATACTTTTTTTCATGGGTGAATACCCCATATCTCTTTGTTTTCTAATATGTTTCATATTGTGAATGTACAAACTATGTTTTCTTCAAAATTTTGTTCTGTATCACTGTTCAGAATGGATCTTAAATTTACTGTGTAGTAGTGTAACTTTGCAAAAATGAAAGTATTTGCAAAAAATTAAATTTGGGATCGTGAAACAACGGGTTACTCTTTATGATGATCGCAAAAATCAGTGTAAAAGATCAATGGCCGCTTATTTGTTATTGTGAAAATCAACGAAAACGATATTTTTTTAAACAGATGATTTGTTTTACTTTTATTGTAACAATAATTCATGTTTAAGCAAATACGTAATATTTCGGCAAAGGAAGTTCAAAAGAAAACAAAAACATGAACAACATCAAACATTGCATTCATGTTGCAATGCACTATACTCAATTGTAAAGTACATGAATTTAAACTCATCGAAAGTCCATTTTCGCTAAATTTGTACTTGTTTTTTGTTTAGGGGCCAACTGAAGCCTCTCTTGATTGTGGGATTTTCTGACTATGTTGAGGACAAGATTGTCTATTTGACACATTCCCCGTTTCCATCATCAATCTTTACTATAGTTTACTCGAAAGTCTGGAATTTTCATTAGGAGGAAATTACTCCCACAGATAGCAAATTCACAAAATTCGCCAGATCTAGCTTTTCCTTCATATGTTGTGCTGTTACGTATCAGCCAATATTGATGATTTCCGTTTGTAAGCAATAATTTTCATTGTTTACAATCGTGATTATAAAAATTAAGTGGTGAAATGCAATGCGGACTGTGTAACATGTGTAATATCGATCACCATTTTCAATGGTACAGTTGTCTTCATACCATGAATATGTGAGTTTAGATTTCCATCTGAAAAGTGTTATCAACTGTATCCAATATTATTTGTTCTGTAAAACTACCTTATTTTCGAGTGTTTCAACTATTGCAAAAGTCCTGATCAGCAATTACACTAATGTTTTATCTATTCTGTTGATTAGTCTAGTAACGGCACTTTCTTGTGAAATCGACTTCTGTAACGTTATTTTAGTTATGTTGCAGTGTTTGAAGTTAATGTAAACACTAGTTTTAGCCAGTGCGTGTGTATTGCGTAATGAAATTAATAACTGTCATTATATTATTCCTAAAATTTATGAGTAATTATCTGAAATCTCTTTCGTTGTTCGTTGTTCAACTTTGTATTTATTTGGCTTTTAAACTATTTTGATCTGAGCGTCACTGATGAGTCTTATATAGACGAAACGCGCGTCTGGCGTATAAAATTATAATCCTGGTACTTTTGATAACTATATTCGTGTATGAGATAATTTCAGTTTTGTGATAAACGCGAATGATAATGAAACTGAGATTCGAAACATTATGATATTACTGAAAGTTCATCTTTTGTATACATAATATTTTATTCGAACAAGGATTTAATATATTTTCCCACTGGTTGCACAACATTTTGCGCCTTTTGTATTATACACGCAAGTATGGAAACTGTTTTATGACCTATCCTTTGGAATGGATTGGCAATAAAAACTCCTCTGTGAAAACGATTTAAATAACTAAATTATATGCAATGTTTATCCTTCTTTAAACGGGCACTCGGTACGAGATAAATTAAGTAAAATCACAAACATACTTTTCTCTTGGCACAAGCATTTTCAAATGTAGAAAATGGTGGATTGAACCTGGTTTTATAGCGCTAAACCTCTCACTATTATGACAGTCGCATCAAATTCCATTATATTTATTATGATTCGTGAACAAAACAGACATGATAGGTAAAATCGTCAAAATACGGGTATAGCAGTCATCACTGTGCCAAAATCTCAATTAGAAAAACAGACAAATATTTAACAAAATAGCACAAAAAGAATACTTTCATGGATTTATGATTTTGAACAGCGGTATACTACTATTGCCTTTATTTACACCTGAATCCGTATTCACGAGACCTTCTATTCAACCCCTAAGCTAGAGATGATTATACATAAATTATGCGTGTTCAGTTATTAAAAGGTAAATTGGCAGCATTGATAATAAAACAAAGGAAAGACATTAGATTGAATAATTCGATCTATAAAACATATTCTTATAGATGTGAAACCCGATTGTAAATAAACATTTTTCACCTATAATATGAAATTAAACTGATTTTAAAAAATCCAATTGCACGAGTTCTGTTTATTTCTATAGGTATATTTATATCGGTAAGACGTAAGATGACTGTCGGCAATCAACCCAAGAGATATTTAAACGGCGTGTAAACTAGAGCACACACGTACAAATGATACATTTTCTCGAGCCTTGCTTATTTTGTTTTAGTTGTTATATAAATAGATATAAATTTGTGCATTTTATAAATCAAATATGAGTAATTGAGTTCTATCGGAAAACATGAATGTTACAGCTATTGTCCCTTCAAACATCTACGTTAGACATTTTGTTACCTGTTTTAAGATTTCGGATTTGACCTATGTATCATGTTGATCAGGTTGAAACACATGAACGGTCAGACTTGGATTTAACAACAATCAAACAATACCGTATATATATATATATATATATATATCTTCCTTTTATCATATTACACAAAGAACTTTAAAGATAATGGTAGTTAACAAACATCACTTAGCATTTATTTCAAACTAAATAAAGGTAAGAGCCTACAACTATTTATAAAATAAATCTTGACTGTTATCATGATGTTTAATCCACATGTGATTACTTAAAATGTAGGTACATAAATGCAAGTTGACAATCAAAATTATACTATAAAGAGGAGTTGGAAAATAAAACAGTTGATGTCTCTAAAGCAATTATCCCACATGAATAATCATTGATATGGTCATAATAACAAAACTTTTAATTTGAAATACAAATAATTTTCTACTTCATGAATAGATAACCTAAGCTATATTTGTCAAAACATTTTGAATGTTTTGGTCATCAATGCTCTTCGACATTGAACTTTGTTTGGCCTTTTTTTTTTTTTTTTTAAACGAGCATCACTGTTACGTCTTTTGTAGACAAAATGCGCGTCTTGCACAAAAACAAAATTGAACTCCTTTTAACTATGAGTTTATATAAAACAAAAGGTTTAGACGTTGATAAAACGGCTGGTTTTCACGAACAAATTACGCAGAAATTTAGAAACTGACGGGAATTTTCGGTGCAGACAGTTTAATCAAGTTACACTCACAGTCACTATTTCAGTATAGAATTTTACTTTCCTTCCTTCAGTTTTTGTCTTGATCTTATACACTCTTTTTCAAATATAGCTATTCTTTTGGTTATGCAAAAAATCTTTGTACATAAATTTATACCAATACGAACACATAATCTGTTGTTAACGAAACACCGTTTGTAAGTTCTTATCAATATGACGATATCAGTTTCATTTATTGTTATCATTATTGCATTGCATTTTCAGCAGATGAAAACATAATTGATAGTTAGTTGGATAAGACCAACACTTAACCGTAGTATTGTCAGACATTTAAAAGAAGTTACTCGCACATGCTATACTTATCTTAAGTTAATATAATAAGTTGTTTTTATTTCCGTTTTTAAATTTGTGTTGTAATTAAGATTCCAAACAATAACATATTTACATTTTGGTAAAACAAGCATTTGTGGCTATAACGCTAGAAAACAGATGTTCAGCCTGATTTCCATATTAGTTTTTCCCTTTCTAAGTAAGTGTCAATGATAACATGTCTCTGATGTTTTATTCTAAATGTATATTGAACATACCCCAATGATAATGATTTTTTTTCAGTTAATAAAGTTGTATGTTAAGTTTGTCTTTTGTTTAAAATATTATTCGTTAAAAACAAATGGCCGCACGACATAATATGCTATTTGCGTTGTACATATAATAAAGCACACTGTTTACTAACCGATCAATTAAAAATTGTTTTGCAAATAAAAGGTATCATGTGGTTATGATTTAAATAACCCAAGGTTATGAATTGCTTATCATTCTTATTCATCGATGATAAACAATTTAACAATTGGTAATGCGTGTGTAAAAAGGTTGATAATTTTTCATATGAGTCATGTTGACCAAGTTTTTGGTATACTACTTTCAACGTTGTATAAAAAGTATGAAATACAATCAAATAAAATTTAATTGATGTCTTTTGATGAGGTAAATATGGTTTTATTGACTTTTGAAAAAAACTGATATTCACAGAGGCCAACGGCTGAAGTCAATTACAGTTTGTTTTACAAAAGTCAATAAAACAACATAGTGACCGAAACAAAAGACAGTAATTGTTTTATTCATATTCCGATGTAATGGAAATCTTTTACGAAAACCAATTGTACATCAAACGCTTTTTACCAAAATTATACACGTAAAAGCACGCGATGTTTGCGCGGTGAATATACTTTTCCGAGGGTGAATATGCTTTTTAATGCAAAATCTCATTCATATATATAGAAAGACAGTAACAATCAAAACCAAGGAGTAAACAAAGACTCATAAAACAAAAGGACATTTACATCAACAGTTATAAATAATAAATAAGAAACTACACAAACTCCACTAAAACCCGGGAGTGAAATCAGGTGCTCCGGATGTGTAAGCGTTTCCTGCACCATATACGGCACCGTATACGGCACCCGTTTTTTCTTTGTTCAGTTCGGTAATGATGGAAGGTTATTATGACTGAGGAAGAATATCAGATATGATTTCTGCAAATCAGCTCATGATAGTGACCGAATTTAAAAAAAAAATTGTTGAGTGATGACCTTAATTTGATTGATTCATAGCCCTGTCTTAGCAACTTTTGAGAAAGCAGTATTCCTCGTTCAACAAAACCAACGTACTTTGAGCTAACTCTAGAGTAATATATCAATTGAGACACATACACTTCATATGATGGTGCCGCTGGGATATACCTTCAAAAGTTGTACCAATATGGAATAAAACCTAATATTATTAATCCCTATATTTTAATCAAGGTGATTCGTTCATGGATAATAACATGTTAAACTATATTTTCGAAGTTAGATAGAAAACGGCGGATAGCAAAAAGCATATTGCACAGCAAAAAGCATAGTGCACGTTTATTTTTAGAACATCTAAAAACCGATATACTTGGTGACGTCATGTAATGAGTTGCATAATATTGTTAAAGGTTTTATAAAAAATATCTATGATCGGTTATTTGAAGAATTAAAGAAAACAAAATCTTCAAATACATAAGATTTAAAAAAAAAAGTAAATGAAATAACAGCTAAAATTATAATGTTGTTATTGTCTAGGAGAAAATATGATACAATAAAATTACAACAAAATCAAATGACGATTTTGATACAAATATCGTCCGAAATTATTAATATAACAATTATAGCCTATACAGGATATATCGACCCAAAGAAGTATATCGACCTCGGACTTTGTCCTCAATTAATATACATCCTTCAGGTCAATATGTCCTTGTATCGACCTCACACAAAGGCTATAATTGTATATTATCACATATTTTGTACTGATATGTACGTTTTTGCATGGCCAATAATAGCCGGAAGTCAAGGTTGGTTATCAGCCCTCGGGGCCGATATCGATATCAGCCCTCGAAATCCATATCAAGCCCCCGAGTTTAACTTCGGGTAATCTGTCAATTAAAGGCTATTTGTAAACAAATTGAACACAATGAAAAGAAATTTAAAAAGTTACAAATGTGCTGTAGAAGAAAAAAGTAGAAATCACAAATTAAAAGTTCCCGTAAAATTTTGACGTCATGAAGAATTTAGAAAATATATGACGCCACACTGGAATGAGTATCGATATAGGATTCTTCCTAAGCATTTTTTTAACATTTGTAATTTAACACTTTAAAGTCGTTTAATATTTGCAATTCTTAGAATTAATATGTTTATTGTTAATTATTTCTGAAACTTTTCACAAAACGTTGTTAACCTACTGTGATACTTTTTTTTAACTCACATTGATGCATTTATTTTTTTTTTTCGTTGAATATCTTTTGATTTTTGATGAAATATCAAACATAATTTGTTGTAAGCTATTTGTTTTCTCCTGCTTGAAAATATGTGATAAATAGATTATAACATGTCATTTTCCATATGGTCCATGGTATCAGCCCACGACCCATATCAAGCCCTCGGGCTAAAGCCCTCTGGCTTGATATGGGAGTCTAGGGCTGATACCAGGGCCATATGGAAAATGCCATGTAATAATCTATAAATATACCCAGCCTTGATAAAAAAAATGTAAAAAAAAGACAGACAACAACTGGTTTGTTTAGAACTAAATAAATATCAAATAGTAAACACATTATTCAAGCAGAAAATTTTAAAACATTTTCAAAATTGTATATCATACGATTAAATTTTCTGTTATTGAATATAACCGATCAACTATTTAAAATGAAATAAGTAAATTCGAGCAAGGACATTTATGTCACCTGACGATTATAAATTTGCGAATTTAAACTTAAATAAATGAATTATTTGACTACAAATATATTTGTGTTTTGATGTCAGTAGCTACAATGCACTGAGAAAAAGTGTAGTATTGGTAGTAAACAAACATCACTTTACATTTATATCAATGTGTAAACAGGCAAGAGCTTACAACTATTTTAAAATCAATCGTGACTGGAATCATGATTTATAAAAACGCAATTAAATCAATGCAAGTTGACAGTAAAGATAATATTATAACATGTATAAGGAGTTTGCATTTTAAGGTAAATTCATGGTATACCGCAATCTTGGATTGTACTATCGCAATACACAATCAGTCTTGTGATTTGCCCATACGTGCATTTTCATTAGTTTGACTGTTTATTTACATGCCAATTTATTGCATTTTTGCAAAATATTTAAACAAATACCGAATATTGGTGTTTTGGAATCAATTTTTGTTAACTAAGTCATACAAGGGTTGATAACTCTTTTAGTAAAAAAAATATACTCACTGATAGGATAAGAGCATAGTGGAATCTTTTTTTAACAAATTATAAGAAAATTCTATCTCAGGAAACATATACCGATGATCTACCTTAAACAAACGATGTCTCAAAAGCAAGTATTCCAAAAGGTACAGTGTAGACTTTGTTCAAATGGCCTATTTTAATTCGTTAACAAATAACTCAGAAATTTTCAGAGAATTCCGGTACAGAAAACCTTACAAACAAAATCCCATATATAATACTTTTTTTCAAAATATTCATAAATTTCACAATCCTTGCTATAGTTTATATCTTGATCTAGTTACTCTTTTCACAAATAACAATCTTTTTGTAAAGGAACCCATTGTTTTGTTACCAAGTTTATTTCAACATCAATACATATTTGCTGTAGTCGAAACACTGTTTCATGTGTTTGTCAGAAAAACAACTATCCACCAAATGATAAATAAAGTTGATGTTAGCAATTATAGTAACCGTACGGCTTTTAACATTGACAAAATACCCATACCCTACATTCAGCTATAAAAGCCTCCGACATGAAAAATATGAACCTATTCTATTGAGAAAACTAACGGCCTGATTTTTAACTAAACGATATACAAAAAACAAATATAACAATTACCACTGAACTTCATATTAACAATGTGACGTGGTTAATTAAACATGTGTGTAATCGCTCAACCCTACAGTAACCTATAACAGTGGTGTAACAGTATTATATTACAATCAGTTGAAAAAAGGTTGAAGATGGATACAATTTTAATTTATATAACAAAACTAGAGAGTGGTTGTGAACAGGTTATTATATATCTCAAAAACAAAAAGACGCTAAGTACAGATCTGAGTGTACTCACAGGTACTGACTACTAGTTCAAAGCCAATAACAACTAATGAAAAAAAACCAGATTAAAATATCAATCAGTTCACATCCAACATTTAATTAATTTAGTGATATAGACGGTATTAACAGTCAGATAAGACATGAACTGTTGCAATGCCAATCTATAGTAATCGACAGATTGTAGAAATGTATATATGTGTAATATTTAGAAAAAAAAAAATTTAATAACTACATAATCAATAGTTATTTCCATAAAATAAGTTTGGTTTTAAGGATTGTTTATATTACCAGGATAGTCGTCTAAATTCCGGGCTCGACTAACAACATCGCCGTAAAGATAATGTGCTATTCCGTTTTGAATAAGTTTTCTTTCGATACCACTTAAAATGCAAACCACGATGTCTAACTATGAAGAATTTAGTAAAAGTTTTAATGATTGGTGGTAACGAAATACCCGACGTTTATCGTAAATTTTTGCAAAGAGTTTCTTGTGTAGTACTGACAAATCTAAATCTAGGTAACGACAGTTATTGATGTTGATATTAGATTCAATTAAATGAAGTTCCTTTGGGTAAATTTCAGCTGTTTAGTTAGAGATTCTCGATTAGTAAATGATTTATAACAGAAAGTCTTCTATGATGCACCCGTGGTATATATTGATTTAGTGTTGGTTGGATTGGACCGTTGTCATGACAAATATTTTTTGGAAGGTGCAAGCACACGATAAAATTATTCCAAAATTACATTTCTTCCGTGTTTAAGTCCATGTGTTTACCTAGCGTTCAAATCGTAAAGTCATCGGTTAGTTGTGATAGAACAAGCAATAAGTACACATGATTAGCATACATTCTGATTCGGTTACCGGTTTTGTTTTCTTTTCTAAGCAAGTGATCCTTCCGGTGATATTTGCACATTGTTGGTTTGTTATGTGATGCCTTAGTTTTATGCATAACTAGTACCAGTAAGGAGAGAACATGTGTCAATATAGTTAAAGACGAGATAATCCATGTTGCATGAAGCCCGTTGTTCTGTACGTTTTTTTTGGTGAATCCTGATGTTTTAATGTTTATAGATATAGGAAGATGTGGTGTTAGTGTCAATGAGACAACTCTCCATCCAAATAACAATTTATAAAACTAAACCATTAAACGTCAATGTACGGCCTTCAACACGGAGCTTTGGCTCACTAAGAACAAAAAATTATAAAGGGCCCCAAAATTACTATTCAAACGGGAAAACCAACGGTCTAATCTGTATAAAAAACGAGAAACGAGAAACACGTATAAATTATATAAACAAACGACAACTACTGTACATCAGATTCCTGACTTAGGACAGCTAGGTGCAAACATTTGCAGCGGGATTAAACGTTTTTATGGTACAAAACCTTCTCCCTTTTCCTGAAACAATAGCATAACATCACAACATAGAAAACTTTATGTATTCTTTGTCATCAATTCAAAATAGTTCGGCCACTTTCACCATTCGATCTACTAAATCTATATACAACACATTTATACCGTATTATCAACTTCATATATGTCACGGTTGGTAAAATGCGCCAAAAACTAAGTGTAGTTTAACATACATCGTAAAGAAAAACTTCGCGCATAATGGTGATGATGTATGGCCGATTTGCTGTTTTAACGGACAAACTGTAAGATGTTTTTAGGATATCCTTTATCAAGCAGACCATGGCTAATAACTCGATATTTATATAAAATTACATATAAAAGTAGAAAAATGTGGCATGACTGCAAACTAGACAGATGTTCATCAAAGTTCGAATCAAGAAGATGTTATAAATTATAGTTAACCGTATGGACTTCAACAATGAGAAAAACGTGAAGTATGATATTTGAACGTACATTGATATTGTTTTATGATGAACATATAGAATGCAATGATCGAATACAGTCAATTATTGGTAGTTTATGAATTTTACAGCCATCATGCCCTTTCTGGTTATATCAGTTTTACGTTTTTAATTTATCTTTATAAAAGTGATAAATGTAAAAAAAAAAAACTACTGGCAACGCCATTGCAAAAATTAACAAAAAAAACCAACAACAGCACACAAAACACCATATGGAAAACAAAAGACTTAGCAATACGAACCACATCAAACAATGAGGGCGTATTCAGGTGCTTCATATGGGTAGGTAGGTCCTACTCCACATGTGCCACCCGTCCTGTTACTGATGATAAAACAAACCCGGTGATAAGTCTTATTTTTTAAGTTCCAGTAGAAGTGGGACATTTAAAGACGTATCGTATCCGTATCTGATACGTTGACGTATCTAAACGTATATACAAATGTATGGGTTATCATTCAATTGATTATTCACGTTCTTAAACAGTAATCGAGAAAAGGGAAAGGAGATGGGGAAAAGGAAAGGGCGATGCAAATTTTCTATCGCTTTCATATTTAATATATAAATTGTGCGTTTAACAATGTTCAATTATTGTTTAATTTATGTATTATTTGTGTTTACATACTTGTTTCTTGTATGTCAAAATCTGGACTTAATTATATTTATTGCCCTAAACATGATGTTTCTACTTTATGTACAGTACTTGTATTAATACAATTATGAAAACATTGCATGGAAGACAACAGAAGCTAACATTTACACACTTATAACAATCACGTGATTGTTGTGTCAATCTATATACTTGTATATGTTTTGAAACTTGATATTTAAATCATTTGAATTTCCCAGGCGTGAATTTGAATTATAAAACAAGTAAAGTTAACGTTAACAATATTCATACACGTACTTTCAATTTGCTAATAAAAGTGAATCGGATCATTCACATCATATGAGTCGAATAGATTACTGATACCAATAATAATAAATTTATAAATTAGCAGGCACTCCTTTTTTCAAATATTTAGCGAAGTACACTTTCTAGGGTGCACTCGACATAAGAGACTTAATACGAGTTTTGTTTTTGAATATAGTTGTTAATGACTTTTTGGTAACATTAAACGTTTCCGCATTAAGAAGTGAATAAACTATATTTAAAGTTTCTTTTCAATCTCTTTATTCAAGTCTGTATAGTTGCCACAAAGTCCAGATTTTCTGAACCATGTTTCCCTTGTTTACATGATGCACAATATGACAAATCTCTATTGTACCATTGCTGTTTTGATTTTATAGCGCAATTTCGTAATACACATGGCAATAGAAGGACTCATTAACTTAAATTCACGACGGAGAAGTGACGATGGTTTAAATATCGAGTGTTTAGATATAAACGAATATTCATACATTGAAAACTATCCGACATGTTATAAAAAATGTGTATCAATTGGTATCAATGACAGAAACAAAAAAATGTGATATCTACAATGTAAGATAGAAAAAACACATATTTAAACATAAAATTAATCTCTTAAACAATAACACATTATGTGGGACTGTCGATTGTTTGTTGAAAAACATATCCTTTGAAAGCAAGCAATAAAGAAATCAGCCATCTTGATCAGGGTATCCCCTGGGTCAATTTTTTTTTTCGCCACCTCTTTTGCCAAAACAATATATTTTTCGCCACTTGATTATTTTTTTCGCCAAGTAACATAAATATATTTTTCGTTTAAAATTTACCTTTTTTCTATCAGGGTATCCCCTGGGTCAATTATTTTTTCGTCACCTCTTTTGCCAAAACAATATATTTTTCCCCACTTGATTATTTTTTTCGCCAAGTAACATTAATACATTTTTCGTTTAAAGTTTACCTTTTTTACTTCCTTAAATAAGATGATTTCGCGCCATTGTGTTTATGATTATTCTCTCAAACTTATTTTAGAGTCTAAATTTTAATGAATAAACACTAAACATTTACTTTAAAACAACAGATTTTTTTTTAACTTAAAAGGGAAAAATATTCATTGTATTTTAAACAAATTTTCTTCATGAGGGGGCCACTATACTTTTAATAATAAAGAAGATATAAGTCCTGGAATATAACAAAATTCATGGACATGTTTTGATCATATAAAACCAGTATAGTTCGTTGGAAAAGTTTCTTCAAAAGAAAAATACTGATGTGCCCTTTTGTACTAGCTAAGAAGTGGTTTTTACAACAAAACAAAAGCTTTTATCACATGAAATTGATCCCTCATTTCATGTGTAGTCATTACATTAAAGGGTTACTCTAATTCGAGGGATTGTTCCCAACCTTTTGGACAGTTTTTTTATTCTTGACCATCGTAACTGAAAAAGTTGAGACGCAATGTTATGCTTGAAACACGTTTGTCACCCAAACGACTTTACAGTAGACTCCCTAAGCAATTACCTATATTAAAGTCAAAGGATAATTAAAGTTTTAAATCGGAGATTTTTCTTGCTTTTGAACATTTTTTGTCACAAGAACAGCTTTCTTTTCTAAACAATCTTTAAGGAGAGGAGACGTCAATCTTCAAGGAGAGGAGACGTCAAAGGTAAGCTTCAAACAATTGCGTCGCAAAGTGGTAAATAAATTATGTATGTGACATTTAGCGGAAGCTATTTAACCATATCATTTTTTCAACAATACAATCAACACCTTTATAAATTAGTCCTTTGTTGTCGATAGCTATAAAATGCAATCAGCTGATTATTGATTTTCTGTCCAAATCTTATTGAGGTCAAGGTGAATTCCGAGTATTGTCTGATCGGGTAAAGTCCGAGAAACTCGAAAAAAGTAAATAAACAAGATGGAGGAAATATATCGTTATAAATATTTCTTTCGCCAAATTCTTTCGCAAATGACGATTTTTTATCGCCACAATTATTATTTTTTCGCAAATTTTCACGCCAGCGGAAACCCTGATCTTGATAATGTCTGTTTCAGAGAATTTTTTGGTTTGAATCAGAATATTTTTTTACAAATTACTATTCATCCCTCCCTTAGAAATGAAACTTATATTCATTCACGTAGGCCGTTTTGTTTTATGAATCAAAGCAGAACCAAGTCTTGCAATTTGTCTTTTAGTTGGAATTGTTTAGACTTGTTTAAAGTGTAGAAAATTCAAATGTTTAATACTATTACAAGATGAGAGTGTCTTAGATTGTATGTTGGCTCAAAGATCTTTGGAATTTTGTGGTATCCCCATCTTAATCACACCACCTATAAAATAGTTAGTTAGGTTAGCAATACCTTTGGAGCTGAGCTTTGATAACTGATCAAGTTGAAATTCATAATTTAGAAAGAGGTTTTTCGGAGCACTTATAAGACCCAGTAAAAGAGGGTTTTTATAGAAACATTTATAGGTTAGGTATACAATACAGTGAAGGACGACCCAGTTCTTATATTTTGATTTAAATTCAAAAGGAACATAGAGCAGACCTAAGATGTTCTTATCAAGGATTGTCTCCTTGCTTAATGTTCTGAGGGTATATGTTCAGTTTATAATCAAAAAGAGAGTTATTGTGGACACAAAAACATTAAAAAGACATATATGATTATCGGCATTATTCTTGCGTATGACTGGTTAATAAAGAAAGATTTATCTAAGAAATTAAATTATATCCAGTGAACATTTTCTATTCATACCAGTCGTGAAGTATATCAGCTTTTTTACCTTGACGTTTGGCTGTTAAAAATATATAAAGCAAGGCTTTTTATGTTTTTATGATTATTTAAGCAAGTAACAAATTCATATAAAGCTTACTAACTTTTAACTGAAATTTGAAGATCAAAAGAAATTTTGTGAAAATAAAATAGTCTTTACAGGAGTTTCCCCCTCCTTTTTGCAAAGTTAGCACTGCATCTGTTTCCTAAAAACGTCATTCTTTACCGCAAAGAATTATTTAAACTTAAAATATTTACATAATACTAGTTCAGTACAAATAATGAGTTTTTGGGGGACCAACTGAAACAGACACTACCTACATTATGGAGTTCTGCAAATAATTGGTTAACCTGTATCAGAAATCGTCTCATATAATTTCATATCTATTAAAGTGGATTCATCAGTTAAAACAAAATTGATGTAATATTTTCTTTGATATATTGATTTGGTTTGTTGCTTTTCAGTTATTAAAGCGAAATGAAGAAGGAAAGGTGCTATTTCTTTGTTGTTCTTCTGGTGTGTGCTAAACTAGTAAATGCATCATGTCCGTCGACTTGTTCTTGTAGTAACTCAACATCTGGGTTTTATGTAAACTGTTACTCAAAATCCTTTGAAAGTATTCCTGACTTACCAAACGATACGTACAACCTGTGAGTATATAGAGTTGAATTCGTTGGAATTTTTTACGTCAAATTTCATATTTAAAATACTTAGTGAGCAATATACAATATTGCCAAAATAAAAAATTTAAAAACGAACCGACAACATTTTTTTACAAATCCATATATTAACATGTGGCGTCAGAGGAACGAATATTAAAAAATAAAATGACTTTGAATTTTATTAATTAAACACAAAATATGCAGGTCTTTTAAATAGTTAAATCTTGAATATGAAAATTGTTATTTTTAATCAACTTTCTTTGTTTAAGGAATTTTGCGTACAACAGCATACATGACATTGATGTTAAATTTTGTGAAAAGATGCCACTTTTACAAGCCATGTAAGTAAATAATTAAAATTTTGCACTAAATCAGTATAGAATGATTGTTCCAATAATATCATGCACTATATCGTTTAAAACATAAATACGTTGACAAAATTGTTCTGCACGTATTTTGATTAGAACAAAAA
This sequence comes from Mytilus galloprovincialis, assembly GCA_037788925.1. Taxonomy (NCBI): domain Eukaryota; kingdom Metazoa; phylum Mollusca; class Bivalvia; order Mytilida; family Mytilidae; genus Mytilus; species Mytilus galloprovincialis. Next base: position 45,558,213 of record CM075333.1, on the reverse strand, counting down.
CAAGAAGACTAAAATGACAAAAATTTAAAATAAAAATCCAAATCTTAGATAGGAACAGATATTATGAAAAATGAGGTTCAATAAATAAACTCTAATCGATTAAACCATCTCTACAGATTTTGAAAGTTAAGATTAGTTGCTCTCGGGCGACAATGGACTGGCAGATCGTGACAAGTTAAGATAAGTCAATGCATATAATAATAAAGTAGAAGAAATGGGTTATCCGCAAAATGAACACATGTGTGACATGATGTCAACCACATCATTAAGCTTGACAAAATGACCAAATTTCCCTGCTTTTTTCACCAAGATAAAACCATTCTACACGTCATTTAGTGTTCACAAAGTGAGAGGGTTAGCGCTATAAAACCAGGTTAAATCCACCATTTTCTACATTTGAAAATGCCTGTACTAAGTCAGGAATATGACAGTTCTTGTCCATTCGTTTTTGATGTGTTTTGTTATTTGATTTTGCCATGTGATTATTGACTTTCCGATTAGATTTTCATTTAAGTTCAGTATTTTTGTGATTTTACTTTTTACATTATTACTTCAACGTAGTGACTGATAAATCAACGTAAGCATTGTTGTAAAATAAAGACAGAAACATCGAAAGATATAATATTGATAGACATAGGAATATTTACTAAAGACATTTTAGCAAACATTGACTTGAAGATAGCATATCGATTTTTGTTGTTGTTGAAATATCTTCTTTCTTTTGAACATTATCACCAGCCAAATCTACAACAATTTGATAAAAGAAATCACGAATGAAACCTTTGCAAACTGTCACCAGTTAATCACACTGTAAGTATATTACATAAAAAACGATACAAAATAATATATGTATATTTCAGATGTTATTTTCATTTTTCTTCTGTATACTTTATTCTTTTGTTTAAGTCAACGCTGTGGAGAGAATACTAGTAAAAAACTAAAAGTAACGAACTTCAAGAAAAATTCAAAACAAGTTCCCTTAAAAAATTTAAAGACCTCAAACATCAATGTTAAACAACTATCGTATATATATGGTACATACATTTCCTCAAGTCGAATTGAAAATGTTAGTTTATTCAAATTGTGTAGCTAGCTTAACCTCTCACTTGTATAAAGGTATATTTAAATAATTAGCATGACGACTATGGAACAAATAAAGTAGCAAAAATTAATGATAAGAAATATAAGACATAAGACCATAGCACAGTTACACACTGGCGGGTCTATAAATACCAAGGCACGTCGGAACGATGTTACAAACAAGGACAACACTTTAACGGTGTTAAGCTTATACAGACAATTAAAAGAACACTATTATATGTTTAACCTCAATAAAGAGGATACGTCACAAGCTAGAATCCATAATTCAGGGGCACCGTATATAAAATTAAGAGTATATAATTGGGTTATATAAAAGAGTCAACAACCCGACCAGAGAGCAGAAAATTTTGAAAGTTAAGATTAGTCGTTCTTGCTCTCGGGCGACAATGGACTGGCAGTTCGTGACAAGTTAAGATATGTCAATGCATATAATTATAAAGTAGAAAAAATGGGTTATCCGTAAAATAAACATATGTGTGAAATGATGGTCAACCACATCGTCAAGCTCGAAAAAATGACCAAATTTCCATGCTTTTTTTTTTACCATGCAAGATAAAACCGTTCTACTCATCGTTTAGTGTTCACAAAGTGAGAGGGTTAGCGCTACAGGTTAAATCCACCATTTTCTATATTTGAAACTGCCTGTACCAAGTCCGGAATATGACAGTTCTTGTCCATTCGTTTTTTATGTGTTTTGTTATTTGATTTTGGCATGTAATTATGGACTTTCCGATTAGATTTTCCTCGAAGATCAGTATTATTGTGATTTTACTTTTTACATAATTACTTCAATGTAGTGACTGATAAATCAACGTAAGCATTGCTGTAAAAGAAAGACAGAAACATCGAAAGATATAATATTAACAGACATAGGTATATTTACTCAAGACATTTTAGCAAAGATTGACTTGAAGGTATCATATCGATGTTTTGTTGTTGTTGAAATATCTTCTTTCTTTTGAACATTATCACCAGCTACATCTACAACAATTTGATAGAAGAAATCCCGAATGAAACCTTTAAAGACTGTCACCAGTTAATCACACTGTTAGTATATTACATAAAAAACGATACAAAATAATATATGCATATTTTCAGATGTTATTTTCATTTTTCTTCAGTTTACTATATTCTTTTGTTAAAGTGGAGAGAATACTAGTAAAAAACTAAAAGTACCAAACTTCAAGAAAAATTCAAAACAAGTTCCCTTAAAAAATTTAAAGACCTCAAACATCAATGTAAAACAACTTTTGTATATATATGGTACATACATTTCCTCATGTGGAATTGAAAATCTAAGTTGATTCAAATTGTGTAGCTAGCTTAACCTCTCACTTGTATAAAAGTATATTTAAATAATTAGTATGACAACTATGGAACAAATAAAGTAACAAACATTAATGATAAGAATTATAAGACATAAGACCATAGCACAGTTACACACTGGCGGGTCTATAAATACCGAGGCACGTCGGAACGATGTTACACACAAGGACAAAACTTTAACGGTGTTAAGCTTATACAGACAATTAAAAGAACACTATTATATGTTTAACCTCAATAAAGAGGATACATCACAAGCTAGAATCCATATCGGGGGCACCGTATATAAAATTAAGAATGTATAATTGGAATATACCAAAGAGTCAACAACCAGACCAGAGAGTAGAAAAGAGCTGAAGACCACCAATAAGTCTCCATCACAGCAAATTTAACGAGTTCTTTGCTGTCACTTTAAGATACATTGGCGATATCAGGTCAACTAATAAACGAGACTTAAATAAAGTAATTCAAAACTTTTATTTATTACAAATTTACTGACCTTTACAATGGTCGGTATCTCAACTCATATAGAAACATATTTTCGCAGTTCTAGATCGTTTGATACATGTAAAGTCGTCTGATCTGTAATTTTTCCGATTGTGACTTATTTTCCGATTACAACAGTTTATCGCATCATGTATTAGCATATCGCGCGATTCGTACCATATTGACGATCCTTTATTTTCGGTTTTATCCTATTCGTATTCATTTTTGTCGTCTTTTTTTTTCTGAATTTTGTAATTTCAACATCAGGAAAATAATCTTGCTTAATCTCAGGTCATTAGGTGCAATTGTGTTAGTAAATTCTAAAATATATCCATTCGTTACTAAAAGGGGTAAAATGTGAGGGCTTCTAAAGGCTTATTAAAAAAGGGCCTCGGATGCAAAATAATTATCATTTTTTGTCTTTTTTCTATAAGTGATATTGATGACAACAAATTGAAAAGTATAGCAAAAATGGATTTTAGCAGTTTAAGACAACTACGAACATTGTAAGTATATTTTTATTTAAAGTTTTATTTTTCAAAAATTCAAATCAAGTCAGAAACAGACTTATTTTGGTGAAAATAAATCTCTTTACAAAACAATTATCTGGTTAGAATAGATAAAAATCATAACCAATTATCGCGCTAGGTTGAATACCAACCCAATTTTTAGTACAACTACTATGCGTTTCATTTAAGAAATAATCGCTTAGCTACCAAAATTCTTCAGGAATCCTTGTAAAATATATATAAATCTAAACAGTTGTCGAAATGAAATGAAGATTATTAAAACAAAAACGTTTTTCCCTTATGAAAATACGATAACGAACCATAACACATTTATTTCAATGTTGCATTGGATGGAGCAATGAGGGAACAGAGAAAACTGAGATTGTTCTTAGGAAATCAAAGTAGCGCATACATTTAACAGAAACAAAGAAGGATATTTTACCTAAAACGTATTAAAAAATTGAAAATAACAGGTTTAATAATTACAATGCTTCCGAAGCGCTTTTCTGGATTTACCTTCATCAGGAACACCCAAAGCCAAACATTTGAAATCCGAGGATGTATATAAGTACCGAAACCGTTGAAGAGCTATATAACAAAAATACCTAAAATTGATAGCTAAATTCATCTAAAGTAAACTTTGCCCGAGGGAGTTGAAGCCTTAGTTTCTTAATAATTTCAAAATTTATAAACGGGCAATTTTAGAAAATTTATAAATCATGTCAGTACCGAAGTACTGACTACTGAGCTGATGGTACCCTCGGGAACTGATAGTCCACCAGCAGAGGTATCGACCCAGTGTTGTAAACAATTGAACAACACTTTAAATAATTTCAATGCGTTCGAAGCGCTTTTATGGATTTACCTCCATCAGGAACGCTCAAAGGCAAACAGTTGAAATTCGAGGATGTATAAGTATTTGAAACCGTTGAAGAGCTATATGACAGAAATGCCTAAAATTGATAGCCAAATCCATCTGAAGTTATTAAATGTAGAAAACAATAAAATAAAATAAAGCACTGAATCTTTCAAGAAAAAGATATGCTAATATTGAAAAAAATGAATTTCAGCGTCATCTCTTTGTTAGACACCAGGTGTGGTTTTATAACCATGATTAATAACGAAAGTGCAATGACCCATTAGTATGACTTTGATTCTGTTTTAAACAATATATTTTATGTGTTAAGTGATGCACTATTCAAAAGATTACAAATGTTATTTTAAACGTATCAGTCTTGTCAGAATAGGGTTTAATTAGCTGCAGTGCTTAAATTGGGAGAGAAAAAAAACACGGTCTATTTATGAAGACATGGATAAAAATTAAAACCCTACATTGTCAAAAACAAACATTATAATAAAAGATAATTAAAACAGTATTTTACATTTCAAACTGTACGTTTATAATGAACTAAAGGCGCGGAAATTACTATGTGCTTCCTGAAACTCATCAAACCTTATTAGTAAAGGTTATCGTAGCAATGTTGTAATCAGATCTTTGAATATACATGATATAGTTAACATTGGTACAAATATCGACTTTGTCATCTGCAAATTAAAAAAACCCCACCATGTTTGCATTATTTCCAACGGGATGTATAAAGACACATCCACGTTCATTTTGTTTTCTATATAGAACTATCCTACTGCCTGTCGATGCTTTTATTTTTGGCATTGCACAAGTCATGTGTTCTTTGCCTGTCAATGACGTAAATATACTACATTCCTGTGTTGATTTAAGTTGATTTAAGTCTTTGATGCATGAATTTTTATTATCAATTGTGTTTGGTTTTTAACTAGCTTTTAATAACAGTTACTGCGAGAACTATTAACTCGTACTTTCGTTTTAATGTGACTTGTTCATACACTTTGTAATGCCTTTTTTGTTATTCAATGGTTACTTTTATGTAGTGTGGTATTTCGTCTAGCTATTTGTAAAATATATCAGCTTTAATAAGTGTTTGATATGACTTATAATTTTCACATCTCTTCCAGAACCATAAACAACAAAATTATTTATTTGGTAAAAATAATGATTCCGTTCTCAATTATTGTTAACCTTACAGCACAATAATTGCATACCTATGTGTGTTAATCAATTTGGCAGCACTGTGTTCAAAGTTGTGGTGTGTCATTCTGAAACTGTTTTGCATCTCAGCCATTAATTTATCTATTTTGTATTTATACTTTTTCATACATCACATTTATTCGTTTAGTGTATGCTCACTTGTCCTAAGTCATTAACCTGATGTTCAGCGGTTGTCGTGTGTTGATGCGGTACATAAGTGTTTCTCGTTTCTCATTTTCTATATAGATTAAACAGTTGGTTTCCCGTTTGAATAGTTGTACACTAGTCTTTTCTAGGGCACTTTATAGCTTGCTGTTCGATGTGAACCAATGCTCCTTGTTCATTTTGTTAAGGACCGTAATTTAACCTATAATGGTTTACAATGTGTAACTTATATTTTATTGCAGTAAATCAAATATTGAAACCAATCAAAATCATAATGGGGTTTGGGTTATGACCTATGATTTTGTTATTACGAGACAACGAATGAAATACTTGCATTATTTGAATTAACGTACATTTCTCAGATAACATTCCCCTGGAAAATCTGTAAGGCTGTATTAGTTTTATACTCATACATGTATATATATATTGTTTTCAAAAATAAAACATCTTGAGACAATTTTTTTTTTGCCAAAAAAAAATGTATTGTATTGGGTTCATTTCTTGAGGCATATCTTATAGAAAATGAGTTAAAACAATCACACAAATTTGAATATAAAGGACATGGTAAAATAAAATGCATTTCATCCTCCATTATATTTTTACAGAGATCTCAGCGGTAATGCAATTGAATATTTGCATCCCGAAGCTTTTCGTAACTTGACATCCCTGGAAATACTGTAAGATTACATTCGTTCGATACGCAATACAACATTTTCAAAGATTAGAAAAACTTCATTAATCTTCATAAAAATGATTATTTATATAAGAGTGTTATTCACAGTGTCAAATATGTGTTATACTATCTTTCATATGTATTGTATTCATTTTGTATCTTATCAGCCAGGAACAATTACAGGTTGACCTTAGATTTAATACTCTTAATATCAAATTTAGAGATTAGGCACAAACCCCTATAAACATAACATTCGTACAAAAGATAAATGTCCTTTATAAAAATTCTCATTTTGAAAAGAAAAGAAGTGCAATTATATTATGTTAACATATTTAGTTAACGTGACCCTTAATTTGTAAACTTTCTTGATATTTATCATTTATGGAATTTAACGAGGTCAATATGTATATTTGGTTCTGCTCCGATTATTTTGCCTAAGGACTAAGTCTGAGGATTAGTATAATTAAACAGATCAATGTATAACGTTATTATCAAGTTTAAGTCCTGAATTGATATATTAAACTGATATCTAAAAAAATGCTGTATGATTGCCAATGAAACAATTCTTCCCACTTGACCAAATGACACAGAAATAAACAACTATAGGTATCCTAACGGAATAGCCTGTACCACCTAATCAGCTTTAAAAGTCCCTGAAGAGACAAATGTGAAACAATCCAGCGTGAAAACTAACGGCCTTATCTATGTATAAAAACTGACAGAAAAACAAAGACGTTACACATCAACAAACGACAATTACCGAATAAGTCTGAATTTGATATTGACATGACTATTTTTATTAACCTGCAGTCATTATCATGTTTATAAATACAAATGCCCGGTCAATAAGTTTAAACAGTAATAAAAAATACATTTTAATTTTGAGACAACGAAAGGAAAACTATCATGATTTGAATCAACGTATATTTTTCAAATATTTTTTTCAAAAGCATTGGATTAATGCATTCCCCTATGCGCAAATTATTTATCTCTCATCTCAAAAAATGCATCGAGATTTATTTTTATTCAGAGACCTAAGCAATACTCAGGGTTTTCCCTGGGTCAATAATTTCTTTCGCCACCTCTTTCGCCAAAAACAATATATTTTTATTATTTTTTTCGCCAATTAACATAAATATTTTTCGTTTTAGATTTACCTTCCCCCCTCCCTTAAATGAAACGATTTTGTCCCATTGTGTCTATGATTATTCACTCAAACTTATTTTAGAGTCTACATTGTAATGAATGAACACTAAACTTTTACTATAAAACAACAGATTTTTTTTTATCTTAAAAGGGGAAAAAATCATTGTATTTTGAAAACCTTTTCTAAATGAGGAGGCCACTATACTTTAATAATAAAGAAGATATAACAAAATTCATGGACATGTTTTGACCATCTAATACCAGTCTAGTTCGTTGGGAAAGTTCCTTTAAAAGAAAAATACTGATGTACCCTTTGTACTAAAAAGTGGTTTTAAAACAAAACAAAAGATTTGATCACATGCAATTAATCGCTCGTTTCAGGTGTAGTCATTACATTGAATGGTTACACTCATTCGAAGGGTTGTTCCCAACCTCGTGGATATATTTCTTCATAACGACAGTTTTCTTTGTTTGACCATCGTAAATGAAACAGTTGAGACGTAAAACTTTACTTGAAACTGTGTTACTCAAACGACTTTAAAGTAGTCTCCCTAATCAAATATCTATATTAAAAAGTCAAAGAATAATTAAAGTTTTCAATCAGAGATTTCTCTTTTTTTGAATATTTTTTGTAACAACAACAGCTTTCTTTTCTAAACTATCTTTAAAAGGAGAGGAGACGTCAAAAGTTTGCTTGAAACACGTGCGTCGCAAAGGGGTAAATAAATTCTGTATGTGAAATTTAGCGGAAGCCATTTAAGCGTATCATTTTGTCAAACGATTCAATCAACACCTTTATTAATTAGTCCTTTGTTGTCGATAGCTATAAAAAATGAAATCATCTGATAATTGATTTTCTGTCAAAGTCTTAATGAGGTCAAGATAAATTCCGAGTATTGTCTGATCAGGTAAAGTCAGAGAAAATCGAAAAAAAGGTAAATGAACAAGATGGAGGAAAATAAATTGTTATATATATATTCTTTCGCAAATGACGAATTTTTATCACCTAAATTATAAGTTTTGCCAGCGGAAACCATGCAACAATGCCATTGAATATATTCATCCCGAAACTTTTCTTAATTTCACCTCACTGGAAAATCTGTTGGACTGTATTAGTTTCATTCACATATATATTTTTGTACAAAAATAAAACATCTTGAGACAAATACTTTATCAAATAGATGTATTGTATTGTGTTCATTCCTTGTGGCATATCTTATAGAGAATAATTTAAAACGTTTCAATCTTGTCAGACGTAGCTAGAGACTTTATCATTGAAAATTTACACGAATTTTTAGCTGCATTGCTAAATTTTAGAATAAAAATGTTTTGTGTTTTTTTATCAAAAAAATTATAGGGAGCAATTGATAAAAAAAAACACACCGCCAAACATTTGGAATTGACGCTCTTAACCCGATCAAACTCTCGAAGAGATTCGAAATATATAAACAATGAAATATTTATACTACGAGGCAACGAAATAATTAACAGCATGTTGTAAATCAATTATCAACGTTCAATTATTAGACAACTTTATTGATAACATTGAATTTAAGCATGATCCTATGCAGTTTGAATAGAATTTCGTCTTAATAATTTATGGAGTATCATTTCTTTTTCAGAGACCTCAGAAGTAATTCAATTGAATTTATACATCCCGAAGCTTTTCATAACTTGACATCCCTGGAAAAACTGTAAGATTACATTTGTGTGATACGCATATACATACTTTTTAAAGATTAAAAAATCTTCATAAAAATTAAAATCTAAATAAAAGTGTAATGCGAAATGTCAAATGTGTGATATTACCTTTCACATGTATTGTATTCATTTTTTGGCATATCATTTAGGAAAAAGTAACGTTTGACAGAAATTTGATGCACTTGAAATTGAATTTGAAGATCAAGCAGAGACCATTTTCAACATTTAATTACACTGCAAAGAAAAATCTCCTTTGCCTGTCGAAGTCAGAGATTCAGTGTAATATAACAGATCCATCTATAATGAAATGACCAAGTGTGATTCCTTAATTTATATATTACCAAAAAAGGAAAATATTATAAATATAAAAAATAGAATATTTAGTATAATTGCTAATGATACAACCATTCACAAGTAAATAAATGACACAAAAATTAAAAACTATACATCTCTAAACGGTCTTTAACGATAAGGAAATCCAATACTACATAGTCTATTATAAAAAGCCTTCAACTGACAAATGAAAAACAATTCAAACGTAAAAAATAACGGCCTAATTTATGTACCAAAAATGACAAAAGATATGTTACACAGCAACAAACGACAACAACAGAATTTGATATTGACTCGATGTTACTCTTTTTCTTGACATGGAGTACTTATCATTTTCATAAATAGTAACGCCTCGTCAATATGTTTAAACAATAATAAAATACAAAACATATATTTAATTACGATATAACGAAAAAAATACTAGCATGGTTTGAATCAACGTACATTTCTCAGATGACTTTATCAAAATCATCGGATGCTTTGATTATTTCTCTCTCGTCTTGCATTTTTGTAGGGACCTAAGCTACAATGCCCTTGAATATATACATCCCGAAACTTTTCGTAACTTGACCACACTGTCAAATCTATAAGTCTGTATTTGTTTCATACACAAAAAAATCATCTTGAGACAAATATTTATGCAAAAAAAATGTGTTGTATTGTGTTCTTTTCTTGTAGCATATCTTAGAGAAAATAAGTTAAAACGTTTTCAGACTAAGCGAGAGATTTTTTTAACGAAATTTTGCAGGATTTATTTAGCTGCTGTGATTTTAATTTTAGAAAAAAAAATTGTCTTTTCATTAAAAAATCAATAGGAAACAAAATCACATATTGATCAAAACCATAAACTATTGACGCTTTAAACCTGATAAGAATCCCAAAGAGATTTGGAATATGAACCAATGAAATATTTATTAAACGAGCCAACGAAATAAATACGTGTGTGCTTTGAATTAACGTTCAACTCTAATTAATTTTATCGCTAGATTGAATTTATGCATGATCCTATGCTTTTATAATAGTTCTCTCTTCTTAATAAAACATGGAGTATTATTTATTTTTTTTCAGAGATCTCAGAAGTAATGCAATTGAATTTATACATGCCGAAGCTTTTCAAAACTTGACATCCCTGGAAATACTGTAAGATTGTATTTGTTTGATACGCATATACAGATTTTTTCAAAATCTTCCTACATACATAGATTCCGTCATACAAATGTTGATGTAAATGAAATTGCATTTCGCAGTGTAAAATGTGTTAGTAACTATCACATCAATTGTGTTCATGTTGTGGCATATGATATACAAGTTTACGTGAAATTAAATGCACTCGCTATTAAATTAAAATATCAAGCAGGGATCATTATAAACATTGAATAACACCAAAAATTAAATGTCCTTTGTAAACAAGTATAGGTGAATATTTGCTGCAGTTATATAATATAAAATGTTTAGTAAACGTGAGCTTTGATTTATTTTGTTTAGTTTCGTAATATTTATCATTTATGGACTTTTGACGAGGTCAATACGTTATATTTTGGCCCGTTCGAATAATATTTACGGAGGACGAAGTCAGAGGTTCATGATCAGTGTAATATAACATTGTCATTTAAAATATATAATCAAGTGTAAGTCCTTAATTTATATGTTACCTATGCTAATAGTGTGAATATACAAAAGAAGAAGTTGCGTGATTGCCAATAAAACAACTGTTCGCAAAGACCAAATGAGACAGAACTTAATTGTTTTAGGTCTCCAAATGGCTTCAACGATTAGCATTAGCCCCTTTCCGCATGTTCAGCTATAATATGCCCTGCAGTGACAAATGTAAAACAATTCAAACGAGAAAACTGACGGCATCATATACAAAAATTACAGAAAACATATAATTATATGTTCCACAGCAACAAACGACAACCATCGAATTAGTGAAAATTTTATATTAACACAACGTTACTGTTTTAGTAACATGGAGTTATTATCATTATTATAAAAAGTGATGTATAATCAATTTGTACACACAGTGAACAAATACACAACAGATATTGCAAATCAAATATCTAAATGAACCATTGATAAACATGAAACATTAAAGAATATGTACTTGATTATATTTTTTCAATATAGTTGTGCTTAAATCATAATTGAAAATTCTCCACTTTATTTTATTTTAGTTATCTATTCAACAATTTTCTTTTACATCTGGGGTCTGTTTATCAATTAAGTATTTCGATTAAGACGTGTCCTAAGACCAACAATCAAAAGGAGTAGGTCCGGTAATGACTCATTTTGGCCTCAAATTTCAGTTTCATCTGACGAAAGATTTTGCCCACTTTTTAAAGACTTAAGTGTCTATTTCACTGGATTTAAATAGTATAAGTGAAAGATTTCAACTGATTTAGTCATTAAAAACGATCCGATTCAAGCTCAAATATGAAAAAGCTCTCAAATATACCAAAAAGCGTCACTTTTGAGATGGTTTTTGTTAAAAATGAAAGTGGCCGCATCCGTGTTCATCCACAACCTTTATATATGTTATGTATTATCATAAAAACAATAAACACTGTCTTTGACAGTTTAAGTAAAACAGACCACCACACACAAATATTTATATGTGGCTCAGTGTGAGAACAGTTAAAAACGTCTCATGAATTCGAAGAAGTATATGCTAAAATTGAAACTCTCTAAAACAATGGATACTACAAACAAATCTAATGACTACAATGAAGACATGCAAAGTGCACAAGAAGAAATGGTTCGACCAAGCTTTAGTGAGTCAACCAGTGATACCAAACCTATTGCTCAAAGTCCAACAATTGCCAGGACAGTGGAAGAACTAAGAAGGCTGAGTAATGTTAAGTACAACCTCAATACTATTCAGGAAGGACTAAATCTAGCCAAAGGGCCCGAGAACTACCACCATACATGAGGATTGAACTTTCGTTCACCCCTAGAATGATGGAACATCCAACAAAGGAAGCAGTAAAAGACGAGATACGCACCATGAACACAGAGTTACGAAGAGTAACATTATGCAAACTTTCTGAGATGATAGCTAAAAACATCTTAGAAGTCTCTAAGGAGCTAGACTTAAGGATGCAGGAGTTAGATGAAGAATTCACGAAAGCTGGACGGTACACAGAGCGGAGAGAGTTCTTTAAAATTGTGGAAGAACTGATTGAGGAATACAAAGAAAAACTCCGTCGTTACAAAGAGACAATCAATAGAAAGCCAGCCCAGGGTGCTTACAAACCCAAGGACAAATTTAAAAGAAAGTTCTAAACTGTTTCCGAAAGTGCGACTAGTATACCAACTTTAAGGTTATATTCTTTTCCTTTGAATAGTAATAGCAGGATTAGTCTTTCGAAGTATACGTGAGTGATACAGTACATTTTACTTAGTTCTAGTGAAAACTTTAATGAATTTTATTTCCAGACTTTAATATCTCTGTCGTGTGTATATTTTTTTTTTCGCTATGGGATATTATTGTTGCACTGTCTTGGATCTATTAAATCATTATATAACTATTCTGTGTGCTTCTCTTTTTTTCTATTGATAAGGTGTAATATTTTGCGCATGTCAATTACAGGTAACTCCTCCCTTATCCTTTCTGCCCGACATGTTCTCATTTTCTTGGTGAAAACATGGCGAACAGATCGTTTAAAAAATCTGATAAAAAGAAAAAAATGCAGAAAACGGGACAAATTGAGGTCCCAAATAAAAAACAAAAAAGCGACTCGAGCTGAGTCTTATAGAAAATTCGTTCTAAACTTGTCAACAAAGTCATTGACGAAAAATGAACTCCTCCTATTAGGAAAGGGAATGAAATTTATTCCTAATCCAAAACATAATAATCTACGAAAACAAATATTAATGGATTTTAATGAGCTAGCTAGAAAAATGAGATGTAGATTCCATTACTCTGGAAAAAACAACAAGAAACATATTCATCCATTATATTTGCAATCTGGACATATACCACCCAGGGGAAATATTGCCCTAGAAAATTACTTAATTGACACAAAACTAGATATATCAAAACTGGAGGTTAAACAATTTAGAGACAATTTGTCAAAACTTGAACGTAAAGCTCTAACAGAACTAAAACATAATGACAGCATTTATATATCTAAAGCCGATAAAAATAACACAACAGTAGTCGTTAATAAGATCGATTACATCAAAGCAGGAACAAGTCACCTTAACGGTAATCATTACTTGAAAATAAATGAACCAACTACTAACGTTGTTGTCAAATCTATAAAAAATATTGTTGAAGATCTATATAGGAAAAAAGAAATAGATTCACAAACTTATAATTTCTTGAAGAATAATAAAGAATCAAAACACGGACACATGTACCTTCTTCCAAAAATTCATAAAATTAATCTAGAAATAATTAATGAGGCATTTCGAACTGGTCAAATAGTTGGAAACATGAACATTCCTTACCGACCAATCATCAATAAGTGTAACTCTCCCACGAGACGCATTGAAAGATTACTGGATCTAATCTTAAAACCATTACTGAAGAGGCATAACTTTTACATTCAAGATACAAAAGACTTTATTAATAGAATAGAGTCACATGAGGTCAGGAAGGATTGTATTCTTATTGCCTATGATGTAACGTCTATGTACACAAATATGAACATTAATAACTTAGAAGAAACGGTTATCAATGCATTAGAGTCAATTGACACACAAGAATATACTTTAAAAATTCCCAACAAAAAAGATTTAACGGCATTTGTTAAATTAATACTAAGAAACAATGAATTTGAATTCAATGGACAATTATACAAACAAATTATAGGAGCGCCTATGGGTGGTATATTTTCTCCTACATGCACAGATTTACATCTGTCTGTACTATTAATAAATATTTTAGATAAGTTCCAATGGAGAGAAAACATCAAATTACACTGTCAATACAGGGATGACGGTTTTATGGTCTTCACAGGCACATTAAAACAGGTTGAAGATTTCTTTAACATAGCGAACAAAATTGACCCTCTACTTAAATTCACATTTGAGGTGTCTAGTTCTAGTATGACCTATTTAGATACCGAAGTGTACAAAGGTGAAAGATTCCATAATAATAACATCCTTGATGTTAAATCACATATTAAAAAAACTGAAACGTATCAATATTTACCAATCACTAGTGCACATCCGAAACACACATTCACAAGTATTACAGTGTGTGAATCTATACGTCATATTAGAAATAATAGTGACACCAATGAGTTAGATAGACATTTAACTAACTTACAAGATAAGTTAGTTGAAAGAGGATACTGTAAAAATGAAACAGAGAATGTTATTAGAAACGTTAAAAATACCACAAGCAGAAAATCAACCTTATTAAAGGCCGATAGGACAAAGAATGTCCCACTCACTCTCATTACTAAATATAATCCAATGGTAAAAAACCTTAGTAAGGTTATAAGAAAACATTGGAGCAAACTGCAAAAAAACAAACAATGTAGTGAAATCTTCACCCAAGTGCCTATCATAGCGTATAAACGTAACAAAAATATCAAAGAATACCTTGCTAAATCACAAGGAAATAGTTGGGAGACTTTTGAAAAGGGACCCATGCTTTAATAGTATAAGCAAAAAATCCCGAAACACTGTTAAATATTATTTTAATTATAGGCAACAAACTTTCATTATATGAAATTTAAAAAAAACGGTGTAAAGTCTTGAGATTCATTACGTATGTTGGTTGAAGGAACCGCATTTAATAATAATACAACTTACATTTCAATATTAAGGATGAACACGAATGCGGCCACTTTCGTTTTACAAGGAAACCGTCTAAAATTTAAATAAAATGATAGAATTTTGAAGATTTCAGTAATTTAGCATGGCTTAATGGTGCTACAACCCGATATATGTGCACTGTATTGTCAAAAACAGCCCATATTTATGTAGCAGAAGCATTCAACTGTCCAATGAATAACTAAAAGTTTACATTTTAACAATTTTGTAACACTGTTATATTTTGGGGCCAAAAATTTGTCTTAATTTTTGTTTCACAGAGTTTGAATGAACAATGATAGTATAAAAACATATTAAAAAACCTTTTATCTAAAACTGATATCATGTTCTAATTAATCATTATAAAATTATAACTACATGCCTTGGTTACATTTGATACAATAATTTTATGATATTATTTTTGTTCATTTTAATTTACTTATGTCTTTAAGTCAATTTTTTACGCCAATACTAAGGACAAAGGTAAACAAATCGTAGCAAAGATAGTCAGTACAGAGATAGCTATGATGTGAATGCTAAAATATTTCGTAAGTCGTTTCTAATTTTTTATTGTTTTTTAATTGTAATTTCTGTCCTAAGAAATTCAAGGACAGTTTCGTTAAATAACTTCTTGTTTGATTCGAATTAAAATGTTATTAATTATTAATTTATTATTATTAATGTTTTTAAACAAACGAATACAATTTTTATTTTCAAAGTTATCTTAGTTCCAACAAAATTCATAGTATTGATGAAACTACTTTGGGACATCTTCCAAACCTTCGATATTTGTGAGTACTGTTTTTTTATTTTCTTTAAAATCATTTTGTATATTCGCATGCCAGGTAAGACTCAAAACTGAAACGGGATTTATGAAAAAATGGTGCATTAACAAAAAAAACATTCGTCGAATAGAAAGAATAGCGCAAATGCAAATGAAGCAGAATAATACAAGTACAAATAAAATATAAACATGCTCACTTAGGAGTGTTCAATTAATATTTGTTCAAGCTAAATATATATATATATATATATATATACAACTCGTCTAAACATCAACCCAACAATGTTAGATCTGTAAATTTGCTTTCGCAAATTTTTGGTTCTTCCCTCGCCGGGATTCGAACCCATGCTACTGTGATATCGTGACACCAAATCGCCTACACTGCAGCCGTCCCGCTAGACCACACGACCACCTGGGTTCTCAATAAAAGAGCTTTCGCTGGCCGTGTGTTACCTTTCCACGTCAGTTTTAATCTAGCGGCGTACTGCAGTACATGATATATAAGGCATGAAGATGTTATTGTTACAGATCAGCTAAATTATCTAAAGTAAAGGATCCTACAAATGAATGTAAGATACAGTCACAAAAAATAATTATATTTATAAGTACGTCTGAGTCAGTGACAATATATATATATATAACGCTAAAGGAATTATCTTGTATCAATGGTTCTGGTTGGATGACAGTGAGCGAAAAATTCTCTATCTCCTTGCCTGTAACTAAGGCAGTTGAAGTTTTGAATTGAGGAATGTATTGACATATATTTTCTACAATGATAAGCAAAAAACTCATATGTTGAACCTAAATATTTTCTTTTTCCATACGTTATTACATTCCGAAGCAGCAAAGAAACCAGAAAACGCCCGGTGTTTACTTTTGTCGGCGGAAGCATATATATGGCGTCACCTAGTTTAGGGGCAAAAGAAGATAGCATCTTCGAGCAGAATTTTCTCAAAGGAAAATTTTACACTGATTTGATGATCGAAATTAAATTATAAACTTGATTTGCATTATTATACAGATAACTGTATTTTATTTGAAGCTTTGCGGATGTCCAACGGTAGTTTTTTGGTCGCAATAGACGGTAATACTTTCGATAGACGTGTGCAAAGCTTAAGATACAATACAGCTATCTCTTAAATGTTGAAAATCTGTACCATATAAAAGTGTTTAAATCCACATATTATCAACTTTGCAGTCGGACTTTTATATTATTGACTAAATATTATATTATCATGTCAACGAACAATGTAAGTAAGAATTGTTCTCGAATAATGTCATTATCGAAACTATGTAAGCATTGAAAAGTGATATTATGATAAGCAAAATTTCAGCAGTGGTACACATGCTGACAGAGATTATGTTAATATCAAGCAGAAGCATTATGGTCGGATGAAATCTTCTGCTTTGATTGAAAAGCATATTATTTAATTATTGGGCCATTTGTCTTTGCGGTCATAGTTGTAGTAACTAATTCATTTAACACAGATCTTTACCAAATATTTTTCTTTTTTAGATACATGGACCACAATAATATATCTAGCATCAGTTCAATTCCATTTCAAGAAATGCCAAATTTATATTATCTGTAAGTACAAAAAAAGATATATGGAGCATTTGAATCATATGTGTGTTACTATCCAGACACCCCAAGGCGTGTTCTACGACAAGAAAAACTTAAAATATGCATTATTTGACTTATATACCGTCCAAAAAATATTATCTTTTATAAAGATTTGCCACATTTAGTATCCTTTTTTACCGACCACACTAAAGTTAGATATTCCTTACTAATGCGTATTGATTTTAATACGCCCTACGGTTCATTTCATTGTTCATTATTGTACCAACTTAGTTTATGGAAAAGGGAGGTATGTTTGTTTTCTGTTCGTAATGACATTTCTATCGCGAAATTTTTTTAACAATTTTGATTGAATCGAATGAAATATTCAGAAAGATTGTGTCACAGGGACTTTGGCGGAATAAAATGATTCGTCAAGTTTTAAGATGTTTATTCAAACGACATAAATAAATAAACTCCTCTTTGGAAACATCACCAGATCAATATAATAAGAAGATATTCTGGTCCTGTTTAAAATACAAATATAACCTATATAAGTCTAATGAACTAACTATATCTGCACAGCATTTATAAACAATAAGTATAATGTTCAGTATACATTGCCTTAGACCTTTTATAGTAATAAAATAACTGTACCAATACATGTAGCATTAATATATCTATGATATATCATTTCTTTGAGTTCATGAACATACTTCTTTAAAATAAAATATCAATTGTTCATGCACAATCATTCTGACTTATTCAAAATTCATTTTCCCTCAGATTCAAACTAAAGGAATACTGTTATAATATTTTAGACTTGATATATTAGTAACTGACCTGATTAATATGGAATAAGTGTCCATAATATTAAACTATATAACTATTTTAAATATGGCTGCTATATGTAAAGCTTTCTCTCAAGGTATATCAAAGAAAATGGGAAAACTATGAACTCAATGCCTTTGATCAATAATAGACAAGATTAGATGACACATGACTGAATGACTAATGAACCAGAAAAATAGAGTAGAACTGTACTGTACGTTTTTTTAATGAGTTAGGCCTGCCAATTGATATTTTATCGTGTGTTTTTCTATGTTGCGATGTTATGCTATTGTTTAAGAAAAAGGGAGACGGTTTGGATCTATTAAAACGTTTAATCCCGCAGAAAATGTTTGCACCTGTCCTAAGTAAGGAATCTGATGTACAGTAGTTGTCGTTTGTTTATGTAATTTATACGTGTTTCTCGTTTCTCGTTTTTTTAAATTTTATATAGATTAGACCGTTGGTTTTCCCGTTTGAATGGTTTTACACTAGTAATTTTGGGGCCCTTTATAGCTTGTTGTTCGGTGTGAGCCAAGGCTCCGTGTTGAAGACCGTACATTGACCAATATTGGTTTACTTTTTTAAAATTGTTATTTGGATGGAGAGTTGTCTCATTGGCACTCACACCACATCTTCCTATATCTATTAGAAGATAAAGAGAATAGAAGAATTGATTAACCCTTAATAAACATGTAATAAAACTACTTATTATTATTATTTATTCTGAAAGAAAATAAATATTAATGCTTAACACTCTACCACAGTGAAAGGGGTTTGATAGACAATAAAGTTAAAGTTTTATGTGATCAAGGGATTATTCGGAAGTCTAAAAGTCCGTTCTCTGCCCCGATAGTTTTGGTTCCCAAACGTGATGGATCGATAAGACTGTGCATCGATTATCGTCGGATAAATGAAGTTACGAAAAAGGACGTATATCCGATTTCGAGAATTGACGAAATGCTAGATGCTCTAAACAAATCGAAATACTATACTGTTCTAGATATGTGCCAAGGATATCATCAGGTACCTGTTAAGGAATCTGATAAAGAGAAAACAGCCTTTTCATATTTTGGTGGTCACTTTGATTTCAACTTTATGCCGTTTGGATTATGTAATAGTGCGCCGACGTTTCAACGACTTATGGATACGCTCCTTTCCGGATTATTGTGGAATTCTTGTCTTGTATATATCGATGATGTTATAAACTTTTCTGAAACCTTTGAAGAACACGTGAATAGATTAGAAAGTGTCTTTACTAGATTTCAAAAATCAGGATTAAAACTCAAGGCCAAAAAGTGCTTCTTTGCAAAACGGGAAGTCACTTTCTTAGGACATTGTGTAAATGAACATGGTATTTCACCTGATAAAGAGAAAGTTAATGCAATCAAAAACTTTCCGAAGCCAAACAATGTTAGTGAACTCAGAAGTTTTGTAGGATTGATATCATACTATAGGAAATTTATTCCTGACTTTGCAAGTAAAGCAGACAGTTTTCATAAGCTTTTAAGGAAATGAACGAAATACATTTGGGACGAAAATTGTGTAAGAACCTTTGACATGTTTAAGCAGGCCTTGACACAATATCCCATACTACACTATCCGGATTTCAATTAACCTTTCCTATTGATGACAGATGCTTGTGATACAGGCCTTGGAATAGTCTTGGCTCAACAGGGACCAGAAGGTGAAAGGGTGATCGCGTATGCAAGTAGAACAATTAAACCGAACGAACGTAATTATGCGGTGATAGAAAAGGAAGCTCTAGCTATTGTGTGGGGTGTGAAATAATTCAGACATTATCTCTATGGAAGAAAAGTAACAATTATAACTGATCATAATCCATTGAAATGGCGCATGAACATTAAAGACCCAGCTGGAAGGTTAGCACGTTGGTCATTGACCTTACAGGAATATGATCTTCAAATTGAACATAGAGCCGGCCGAAAGCATCAAAACGCAGATGCATTATCGAGAATTCCTTCTATTGCGCCATTAAAAGACAATAAAATTGGAGATGTTATTCCCAAACTTTCTATTGATAGACTTTGTGAAATGCAGAGAAAAGATTCAAATTTGTTTGCAATAATAAACTACTTGGAAAAAGGAGAACTGCCGGACCAGTCATCGAAAGCGCGAGAAACTGTGATTTTATCGGATAATTATGAATTAGACAATAGTGGTATTTTATATCATTTATTCACACCGGGATCCAGAAAGCGACGACAATGTTTAAGAAGACAATTAGCAATACCGAGATGTTTAATTGATGAAATACTGTATGCGTGTCATGATGATGCCACAGCGGGACATCTATCTTTAAATAAAATGTACACTAAGATTCAAGATCGTTTTTATTGGAAAGGAATGTATTCGGATGTCGAATTTTGGTGCAAATCTTGTGTTGACTGTGCAACTAAGAAGACTCCGAAACACCGACCTAAAGCGCCATTAAATCCATTACCTGCAGTTTCAGGACCGTTCGACCGTGTTGCAGTTGATGTACTTGGACCTTTTCCACCATCATATAACTCTGATAAATACATATTAATATTTAGTGATTATCTGACAAGATGGCCTGAGGCAATTCCTGTGCCTGATGCCGATGCTACCACTACCGCTAAAGTATTTATAGAAGAAGTTGTTTGTCGTCATGTTGCGCCGAGACAGCTACTATCAGACAACGGGAAAAACTTTCGATCAAATCTTGTTAAAGAAATTTGTAAACTTATGAACACAAAGAAAACATTTACAACAGCGTACCATCCTGAGACTGATGGTTTAGTGGAACGTTTTAATGGAACATTAACTGCTATGTTATCAATGTATGTTAGTGGACACCAGCGTGATTGGGATACCTTTATTCCTTTTGTTTTGTTCGCTTACAGAACTTCGTTACACGAAAGTATACGAGAGACTCCGTTTTTTTTAATGCATGGCCGTGATCCGGTACTACCAGTGGAAGCAGTGATGTGTCCGCCTACTATAACGTATACCTCGAGTGACGATTACAAATCAGAAATGGTCACTAGACTGCAAGAGGCATTTACACTAGCCAAAGACAATTTGCAGGCAGCGCAGCGGAAACAAAAAGAACAATATGACTTGAAGTCTGATGTGATTAACTATGCTATTGGTGAAAAGATATGGGTTTTTAATCCAAGTACAAAACCAGGACTATCAACAAAACTGTTACATAATTGGCATGGACCATATATTATTATTGATAAACTTTCAGATGTGAACTATAAGATTCAAATGTGTGATTCGAAAAAATCTGAACAAACGGTACATGTTAATCGTATCAAACACTTTGTTGATCCTGATGATAGGCCCATTACAGATGAAGGAGATATTGGTTCGAACATTGATTCAATTGAAAATAATGACAATACAATGGTCAAAATTTTAGATACAATGAGATCACGAAATGAGTCTAAGAGATTAGAAAAACATTATTTTGTACAGTATGAGAATGGTGAAACCAAGTGGGTAAAAGAGAATGATATTAAAGATTTTGCTATTATAAATGATTTTCATATTTCGAATGAGAATGCATAGACTTTGAATTTGTTTAAATGTGTTTTAGAAAAAGAAAAAAAAAAGATATAATAATAAAAAAAAAATAATAATATTATTGTGTATGTATATAAAATTCATGATGTATGAGTTAGAGTGTGTTTGTGTGTCGGGACGTCACAGTTAATTGGGGAGGTATGTCATAGGGTGAAACTTGCATTTTTATATCTTATCTCAGATCCGTATTTAATTGCCCACATAAATTTTCTATAGTAAAGAGTGTTAAGTATTTGACCGTTAAATTTAATGTATAATGCAGCTGTGTTTTAACTGGTATCATTTCCAATTAGAAGCCGTATAATTTATGTCTCTGTTTGTTTATATTCTGTCCCTATAGTTGTGTGGTCTGGGGATGAATGACAATTTTATGTGTGAGAAAGTGATGAAAGTAGTGAAGGCCTTCACGAGAATAAAACTGGGTAAATGTTGAGATGCGGGAGAGTCGAGAATAGTTAACGAGAGTGAGTGGATGTATCTTTATATAAATGTAAATTAATTCAAGTGTATATTTTTGAACCTGTTGATAATAAATTTGTATATATCTGAACACAGTTTTAAAAGCCAGTGCCTTAGAACAGCTCCCGCCTCCGTGACATAATAAAAATAACAGAATCACAGATATACCAAGAGATGCTTTCAATAACTTATCACAGTTAGATGTACTGTATGTATTTATCTTTATACAAATCAATCTCGTTACTAATCAATTGGTGTATACTAATAAAAATGCAAGTTACTGTAACAAAATATATGAAGTTAGCAAGACATCAGGGCCCGGTTGTTCAAAAGGCTGGATAAAGTTATCCACTGGATAAGCTTGTCCATTTGATAAATGTTTATCCAGTGGATTGCTATCCAGAGGTTAAATTGTGTTGTTCAAAAACTGGTTAAGGATTGTCCAGCAATCCACTGGACAAAATGCTATCCGAAAGACAACTCCCATAACCAGAGAATATTATTCAAGCTCTGTTTCAGAAAGTACATCAAGATTCGTGAAAAGTCAGAAAATGGCATTTTCCATACATGTACCCTTTTCTGTATATAAAACTATGAACGTACCTACGGCCCACGATGATATAATACCAGAAATTCATTGAATATATATGTTGATGCAGTTCAAATATTTAAGTGTGACATAGGTACGCTCATAGTCAAACATTTAAAAAACAGTTAAACAAAATTCGTCCTACTCGGATCTACATGTTCTCGTAGTTTTCATTGAATCATCGAAATTTTAACCGAACTGCAGACCGGAGAGGATTTCCGGTATTCATTGGGATCCAACGACAGACTTATCTTCATACTAGATAATGGCTAGTTTCTTTAGGACTAAAATTAAACATATTTTAGACAGGAAAACAGGATATTCCCGTATCTAATATTCATGGATTAAAAGTGACATTTTAAGCAGACCGTCGAATTTTGACCAAAATCAGAAGGAGCTGTGACAAACTTCAAAGAAATTTACGAATGTTCATACTAAAACAGTTCCTTTTATTTTTTTTTTGACTAAATTTCAATATTATAAGAACCCTGTGACACAGACGTTAATCATGTCAAAGCATGAACATGTCTTTTGTAGCGTAAAAACTTTGTTTATAATGTAATCTCCGAGGAATGGTGGTTTCTTAACAGGAACACATTTTGCATAAATATTCTTTACTAGTCAACAGTTGGATATTGATGTTAATTTTAGTACATCTTTACCTTCAGAAACATGTATTTTGTTTTATAAATGACGAGGTCGTCGCCCTGGAATGTACAAACTAGGCGATTCATCCCCGGATTCATCTTCATTGACGCTTTTAAGAAAATTGCTTTCTTTCACGTCCGCATTTCTATCAAGTATGGCATGCCAAATTAACATTTATGGCAACGATTATCATTGATTGCGAAAATGATTTACAAAACTTTATATTAATGAGTGTCTGGACAGGGTATTGGGAGCATGGGAGAGAGGGGCGAGAGAAGGGAGAGAGTGGGCGGGAGAAAGGAGAGAAGGGGCAA
This sequence comes from Mytilus galloprovincialis, assembly GCA_037788925.1. Taxonomy (NCBI): domain Eukaryota; kingdom Metazoa; phylum Mollusca; class Bivalvia; order Mytilida; family Mytilidae; genus Mytilus; species Mytilus galloprovincialis. The sequence continues at coordinate 45,534,186 of CM075333.1, read as the reverse complement.
GAGAAAGGAGAAAATGGGATAAAAAAGAAGACAAAAATGTATATTAAAATTATTAAAATTTAGCAAGAAAACAATTATCTAATAAATGAGTTAATCAAAAGATTCAAGAAAGTGCTAATAAAAAGTAAAAAAAAAAAATAAAAAAAATAAACGACCCCGAGGAAATTTTGAAACGAAAAGTCCTAAATCTAACTGCAAAATCAAACAATCAAATGAATAACAACTGTTATATTCCGAATTGGTACAGGCATTTTCTTATGTAGAAAATGGTGGATTGTACCTGGTTTTATGGCTAGTCAAACTTTTCACTTGTATGACAGTCGCAGAAAATTCCCCAAAATGGCATACTAACGAAAAAAATATTCCGAACCTCGTCACTAATTCATTACTATCTCTTATATATGAAGAAAGAATAAAAAACTAACAATTTTAAGGATTTTTTTGTAAGCCCGTGAATGTATAGAGACACATGTCACCATCCTTGGTTTTTTTTTTTAGATAAATTGCTTTCAAGTTAACCGATATGCATACAATTTGGCAGAAAAAGGATGACATTACTTAATATGGAGTAACGTGCTTTTATCTGAGAGGTATTGAAAAAACATGTAACGGGATCTGAATGGTGTTTGTTATTTTGTTTTCATTTTCCCTGTCTAGTTTCGTAAATTTCCTATAAATTTTACTGATTCAGTTTTATTTCCAACTAAAAGGGTGCACATTCTGCTTCAAAAATGTTATTGAGTGAAGTTGAACAGTGTTTTCAAGTACAATTTGAATTGATTGATTTGAGGTTGCAAATGTCCAGTGGCAAATATTTCGGGCATGTTCAGGACGATACAATACAATTTGAAACTGTTGTGTCTAAAAGACGCATTTCTATTGCAGCCCCAAAAAAAGGTTACTAATAAAAACATTCCGTCAGTTGTAAAAGTGAAAGATAAATAATACATGTTTTAATATAGTATATTCTCTGTATGATGTAGACGTTTGGGTAGTGTGCATAGTTTCAGACAAACCTTGCAAACTGTATTAAATGTAATTTCAACATTCTGTCATTCGTGAAAAAAAAATACAATACAAAATCTGAGAACATACATGCATCCTCTATAAGTAAAACACTCGGTACATTATAAAATGTTCACCTTGAAATTGTACACTGTAGAAGGTGGAAGTCGGCCGATATGCTCTGCGTGTCTTTATATACTTTTCAAAATACCAAATTTAGCAAACTGTCATTTAAAAAAGTCTTGACTGAATATGCGCACTTTTGGTATATATATATTTTTATAAAGTTGACATAAAGAAAATGTAGCACTTCGAAATAAGTTGTATAAACCCAAAGCTACATCCTATTTACCGATTACGTGAGGGACGGGTGGTCAAATGGACACGGGGAAAACAGTACGCTCGCGGCATTTTGGTGAGGGACCAAAATATATAATTAGCGTTTATGATTGTGTTCTATTTTACAAAGTATTTGCTGACAACATTTATTTTTGAATAAGCAGCTCATAGTGGAATATAGTTGGGAAATATCAACTGTACATCATGTCCAACTCAAGAGCAAAACTTTTTTTTTGGCTGTTCGGAGCGCTTTTCTGGGTTTACCTTAATCAAAATTCCGATTATTCCTTTATTCTTGGCCACTGGGTTTAATTTAATGAATCGTGTGATTGTAAATTTCAAGAAATAATTTTTAAAATACGGAATTTAAAGAAAAATTATGTAACAGGGACTGAATGATCTAATTTTAGTTTGTCCCAACGGGTGCGCATTAAGTGTTGACATCCCAAAATGACAGGCCTTTGTTAACTTTTTCCTCATTCTGATGTTGCTGTCCTGTTTAAACTGCGCTTATATGTTAACAGTATTGGCAATCTATTCTTACAAGCTTCCCGAACCATATTTTCTGTACAGTCCCATCATGCCAATAATATTCCAAAACTTGTTACACTTGAGACCTATAGGGAAAGTTGTGCGCCAAAATAACCAAGTTCAAGTACAGTTTTATTCTTCTTCGTTGTTAATTCCATTCCAAAAATCATTTTCTGCCTGATTTTCAACGACTGCCTGTACTATGTATTTTCGATAAATTATATCCTGTATTATTTTCCAAAGAATTTTATTTTTTGCAAGCAGCGTTTTTCGGCAACCAATTAAAAACGACATGCGAATTGGTTTCTTGCGAAATTGCACTAAAAGTGTCACGAAAATTCCCCGTATTTTCACACATTATGCTGCGTTTATAGTTTGGATTTATACTTTAAAAAAAACCATCGAAAAACGGCGAGCATCAGAGTTAAGCTTGGGGTCACATATTCACGAGTCCTTGACAGGACTATTCCCGATTAAAATTTGTCAAAAATCGAAAATATGGGAGGTTGTTTTGAAATGTCCCTCCTATATGGGAATGTGTACGCGTCTGATCACGTTGCAGGCCTATATATATTGCATCCTAACTGTCTATCAATTTATCTCTTAAGTTAAACGCATCTCCTCCTGAACAACTGGATGGATATTGAAGAAATATTTACACGAGAAAGTTCTAAATGTTACAGGGGAGATACTCTTTACTTTAATGTATGGCATTACTAATCTTCTAAGCGAAACTCTTCCTAAATGTTTAATGGATTTTAATGAAATGTATGTCTGAAAAGGTAATGGAGAGAGAAAAGGGAGGGAAAAGGGAGAAGAGAGGCGGGAGAAAGGAGAAACTTATATTTATTTTATATCACCTTTTGTCAAAAGTATTCATGAAGTGTGTGCCAGTGGATGGTCAAAAATCAACATTCAATCAATAATACCTTCTCTTTAATTGTAGTATTAAAATGATTTGTTAACATATTCAAATAAATAAAAACACTAATTCATTCATTTGATCAGATATTATTTCGTCAAAAAAATCAAACGAATATTGCATGTAAAACGCAAATCAAGCATTTTTCAAACAGTAAAAATAAATTTGCGTTGATACGAAATTGTTAAGGCCAGCATGGTTGCAGCTAACAGAAAATAACAATTTATACAATTTAAAATCTCTATCATTCTTAAAGGGTATCTTTGGATTTTTCTGTGTGACAGACATATGCTGTCACGAAAAAATGCGCATTTAAAAGTTTTTGTTTACGGTTGTAAAATATGTTTGTCCAGAACTTACCATAGCAAAAATGTGGTGATTATTTTCAAAATATTATCATATCATTGTTTACATTGGGTCTCCATTTGCTGATCAGAGAAATACATGAACTATCCAAAGTAAACTGTTTTTAACCATTTGTAAATATTACTGGGTTGTTTTTTTTACTCTTTTATTTATGAATTTCTTTCTCCTCTTATAGATATAGGAAGATGTGGTGTGAGTGCCAATGAGACAACTCTCCATCCAAATAACAATTTATAAAAGTAAACCATTATAGGTGAATGTACTGCTTTCAACACGGATCATTGGCTCACACCGAACAATAAGCTATAAAGGGCCCTAATTTAATAGTTGAAAAACCATTCAAACGGTTCAATTTTTATCTCGTAATTACGAGATAGTTTTCCTGTTATTACGCGATACTTATCTCGTAATTACGCGATACTTATCTCGTAATAACGAGATAACAAACTACTGATCTCGTAATGACAGGATAGTTTTCTCGTGATTACGCGATACTTATCTTGTAATTACGCAATAAAATAGCTTCTTATGAAGTAAATACGCGATAGTTTCTGCTAATTACGCGATAAGTATCTCGTAATTACGTGATAATTATCTCGAAATTACGCGATAGTTGTCTCGTAATTACGCCATAATTATCTCGTACTTACGTCATAATTATCTCGTATATCTCGTAAATACGAGATAAAATAATGATTATCTCGTAGTTACGCGAGAATTGTCGCTTAATTACGGGATAATTTTTGTGTAATTACGCGACAGTTTTCTCGTAATTACGAGATAATTACCCGTAATTACGAAATAAAAAAAATTGTGACCCTATTAATTAGGCTTTCGTAATTTTATGAATTCACTAGCTGTTAACAACACTTTAAATTGTTTGAAAAACTACGGATAATCTATTCAGGAATAAGTAAACCTTAGCTGTATTTGGCAAATAAAAAATCAGAATTTTGAGACTGTTATGGTCTTTTGACATTTTTTTTCGACCAAGACTGATGAGTTTTTCAACTTCTGCTGAAACTATTCATGCTCTGTTGCTGTTAACACCTCAAGATACGAAACACATGTCTAGTGTACAAAATTAAAAAACAAGACATCTTTGATTAGAAGCGGTTTTTTCCTTTAATATTCAATATTTATTTTATTTTCTTTGACGTGTGAATATCTGATTAAAAAATAAACGAATATGTTATTCTTTTGAATATGTTTAAAGTCATTATAGTACTGTTATTTAGGAGGAGATATGATTGATTGAATGTTGTTTTCTGACCATCCAGTGACTTTACTTTATGCATGCATATTTAAAACGGAAAGTTATGTAGAGAATAATTTGTAAACAAGAAATACGAGGTAGCATGCGTTGTCGTTGAAAAAGAACAACGGGAAGGCGGGGTACAATGACTTATCATAAGTCCAATAAATAAATTCAACACCATAACCAAAAATCAAAATTCGACGGTCTGCTAAAATGTCACTTTTAATTTATGATTAATAAATACAGGAATATCCTGTTTTCCTGTCTCAAATATGTTTTATGTTCGTCCAAAAGAAACTAGCTATTATTGCGTAGCATGACTATAAGTATGTCGTCGGATCCAGTGAAAACCGGAAATCATCTTTCAATGAAAACTACGACGATATTTGTCATTTTTTTTAAACTATGAGCGTACCTTCGGCCCACTAAATTATATGAACTGCATCAACATTCATGTTCAAGAAATGTCTGATATAAATATGATCGTGGGCCGTAGGTACGCTCATAGTTTAAAATGCAGAATAAGATTTTGAAACTGTAATTTTCAGTCTGCCCTTTTCACGAGGTATTTACAGCAAGAGAGCATGAATAATACCAGCGGAAGTTGGAAAATCTATTGATGTTACAAAAATACAGGTTTTTTTTTAAAATATAGTATTAGGCAGCAACCATTGGATTTTCTGGCGGGGGGGGGGGGGGGGGCTATGGTTTTTTTTTCTAAACAAACATTTTTTTTCGAAAGTCGAAAACAATTTTTTTCTTTCAATTTTAGCATTACATATAGTGGCAGCTGAGGGTGAAACAAACAATTTTTTTTTCTACGAATCAAAAACAAATTATTTTTTTCTCTAAAAACTGGAAACATACTTTTTTTTCCAAAAAAAAAACCATAGCCCCCCCCCCCCCCCCCCGAAAATCAAATGGTTGCTGCCTTATAATTAATGATAAGTCACTTTTAATTTGAACGAAATAAGGGGGTCGTTTTCTGATGCTTATCGTACCTTGTCCTTTAATTTAAGAGAACTGACCAGTATATCTGATTATTCTATTGTGCTTTCCAAATCACAGTTGGAAAATTTATGCGATATGAAAAACAACTTGTATCGTATTGTTCATCAACAGGTGCGTTGGCCGAGCATCTCTTACGACAGAACTTTTGTGACGTCATGTAATAATTTAAAGTAAAAGCCGTTCTTAAAATTTGTCCGAACTGATTTTTTTTTCACTTCAATGTTACACAATAACAAGCAATGCAACTGTAAAAAACTTCTAAGAGTAATTTTAATCTGTGTGGCAACTGGAATGGCATAATTTCTCTGGGTAGGTCTTTTCAAATCATCATAAAGCAAAATTGTTTAAACTTCTATGCTAGCTTCAGAAAATCTTTACCTAGCCTGAAATTCTATATATGGTTTACCGTGAAATTCACTTTTTATGCGTGGTTTATATGTCTTCTGCACATTATACAACACATGATCACACATGGGCAGCCATATTTAACCTCTGGATAAGAATTTATCAGAACCCCCAGACACTGGACAAGTTTTGTCCGCGGTCAAGCTATTTTATCCACTGGACAATTTTTGATCAACCGGATTTGTCCAGTGGACAAAAGTTATCCAGTGGATATAGACTTTATCCTGTGGATAACTTTATCCAGCCTTTTGAACAACCGGGCCCAGGCTATTATTAGTATTTGCCGCATTTTATCAAAAACTTTTTTTACCTTAGCTGTATTTTGCAAAACTTTTTGGAATTTTGGTCTTCAATACTCCCTTAGCTGTATTTGGCAAAACTTTTAGGAATTTTGGTCTTCAATGCTCTTCAACTTCGTACTTTAATTGGCTTTTTTTTTTTGTAACTTTTTTAGAATCGAGCGTCACTGATGAGTCTTTTGTAGACGAAAAGCGCGTATGGCGTGTATACTACATTTAGTCCTGGTATCTATGATGAGTTTATTTAGCCATCAGTTTATTTGAAATTACCTTTATTGGGCATAATGTTTTCTCATAAGCATCGTTTTACATATAAGTAATTCAAATGCTTTAATGTTTTATTACTTATAATTCAATCTCAAGTTATCTATCAACCTCTCTTGTTAGGTTAAATAAGTTCGTACACATAAATTACCTACTACTATAAATATTTGAACATTCTATTAAAGATCTTGACCTTGTTTTCTGATATTTCCAAATCCAAGATGGAGGAAGACACCCCATGTACCTTAAACTTTAGAAACATAAACCATGTAGATAAAACTTTATCAAAGAAAAGAATTCACAAGATAGAATTTGATATCCCTCATTTTCAGAATGATAATATATTCTTTTATCTTTAATAAACGTATTTATAAATATTTCATTTGGTCATTTTGTACTGTTTTAACTTAAATTAACATACGAAAAAAAGTGAACCACACAAAACGTTATGTTATGTTGAGGTGTTTAATGTATTAAGTCGAAGAGTAACACTCTGGTTGTTATGTAGACTATCCTCGCTGTCTAGACGACAGAGTGGAAATTGTAACAACATGTGAAGAGGACTGTTCACACGTCCTTAAACAGTGACCATTGTCATTCAGATACCATACACAACATTTGAAAAATGACAAACATTGATATTAACATGAATAAACGTTATTTTCTAATGATTGTATTGTGTTTATTGTCTATGCTATATAATGACTGTTAAATAATTGGTTGTCGGAATAACGACTGAAATCAAAACTAAATAATAAATCGATCGCTACTTTGTGGTCATAATCCCCTAATGGACCGATTCGAAATTGGTTTCACAGTTTAAGGTCGGAGGCAGAATAGTCATCAATTCGGTAAATCTACCTAATGTTGCATATTCGAGAATATAATACGTAACTTAACTGCCTGCTGGTTTTTAAAGCGAGGAATTGGGGTTTTGCAGAAGAAATTTACTATGTTGATGCACCAGAATTTTTTCCTTTTAGATTTCCTCTTGGTCAATTTATTAGATTTGAACACCAACAACTGCTATTGTATATAATTATATATTCCAGATATCTTTATCACAACAAGATACAGTCTATAGAGAGTGATACGTTCGTCAACTTGACAAATTTGTATCAACTGTAAGTAACGACGTCATTTCGATTTTTTTTTATAAAATGCATTCGGTAAAACCAAGTTCGGCGTCCAATTAGCGTTTACTAAGTGTAGAAAATATTTGAAATTGTTTTACAGCGAATTTAGAAAAAAAATAGTTTTTTTCTTTATGATATTTATAGAACTCTCATATTGATCAAGGCAACAAATCAGCGCTTTAGCGGATTTGACATTCTAAATGGATTTTCTCTATTTTTGTAGTTCTATAAACTGGCCGTCTATAGCATGTTTCTTTACACAAATCATTAGACTAGTTGTTTTCATTTGAAAATTGATTAGGCTAATATATTGCATCAATGTCTGTATAATTGACAGATGTTAGATATATTTATTTTAGATTATTTGTTTGACAGGCATCTTTCAAGAATAATTTATCTTTCAAGGTATCTCTACAATAATGAAATATCTACAATAGAACAATCAGCCTTTACAAATCTACCAAACCTTCAATATCTGTACGTATATATTTTTGAAACTAAATGAATTTGTAGCTTCTTGCAAAACAATTACATTTAGAAACGGTATTTTGCAAGCAATAATTTCATAGTAAACAAAACACTCGGAATCCGCGCGTATAGAAATACGCCACACATTTAACTAATTGTAAATCACTCCTTTTCTTGATTTTCAAAAGTGTATTTGTTTAACATAGATAAAAGCATTGATAACAGTCAATGATATTTCCTTATTATGTTCTGTTTTAATTTATATTTACATTTTAAAAAAGGAGATAGGAGACTTCAAGTACGAAAAGTCATTTATTAGGATTTTCTGTTAATAAAGTCTGCAAGCCATGTAGAATTTCCTCGATCGAAATACATATGTTCAAACACTCATTGATACTATTATGTCTGTTGACATAACAGAATAATACAATATAGGAAAGTTATCGGTCGACTTACTTTAAATTCACAATATTTCATTTATTATTACTGGACTCAATATACTCTGTTTAGTCCTACTTATGTCTTAATAGATGGAAAAAAATATGAGGAAACGAAAAAGACTATTAACTTTCACAGTTAGCTCGGTAACAATACACACAAAAGAGACAGACATTTCTTATTAACAGGTTAAAACTTGATACGTTTATTCCATTTGCACTTAGTAAATTGAGTGTATCGAGTTTGCTCACAGTCATAAATCGGACCGACACGACATTGTTTTGTAATTTTATGTACTCGACAGAATGATGTGCAGATTTATAATTCTGCCGATTATCTTACAATAAAGAATGTAGAATTTTGATCAAATATGTATTCATATATCAGGTGGCGCGTGCATTTAAAAAGACGCTTGCTATGTCGATTTACCATATTTTGCTTATTTTATACTTTTTTCTTGGTAATGTTAGCCGATTTATAAGATATAAAGATCGATAACTGCTAATATATTCTAGATACCTCAATAACAACAAGATACAGTCCATACAGAGTTATACGTTCGTCAACATGACAAATTTGTATCGCCTGTAAGTAATAAAGTTATATCGATTTCTTCGGGTATAAAACGCATTCAATGAAACTCAGTGTGGCGTCAATTACTAAGTATTAATGTAGTATGATTCTGGGAATTAAGTGTGTTTAACACTGACTTTAAAAAAACCTATGTGTGAGGCATCGCCATTTCAATATCATTTCAAATAAACTCATCAAATAGACCCGGATTGAAATTTGATATTTGCACCAAACGCGCGTTTCATTTACAAAGGACTCACCAGTGACACTCAAAACACAAAAATATTAAAAAGGCCAAATAAAGTACGAAGTTAAAGAGCATTAAGAACCAAAAATTCCTTGAAGTTTGGCCAAATACAGCTAAGGTAATTTTTAGGTAGAAAGTATTAAGGTCATATCATATATTGACTAACGTCTTAAAATTGACAATGAGGGTCAGTTGAACACAAAACTTCATGATGAAAGAGACGATTTTGGCTTCCCAATTGTGAACTGTCCATATCTATGTAGCAATATTTCTGTAGCACCTGCATACGAAGTACAGTAAATCAACTTATGTTCGCCTCTTTAGCGAGGAGGATTACATTTCGAATGTAATTCTTGGGTCTTTAATTTCCTTATTTACCAATTTAAAGTGAATTGGAAAATCACAAAATTAAATCTCGGCAAATTAGCTAGTAAGTCTTAAATACAAAATTAAAAATCCGAATTTGGATTACAGTATATATCCCAGTTGATGATATATTCAGGGCATGTATTTTCTATTAATATTTCGTTTTTGTTAACAAGACAGCTATCTAACCGAGCGATTCATGGGATTAAATTGAAACCAATCCTATGTAGATTTTACGTATTTTACGTACAATTGATAAAATTAGTGTTTATTGTCTATGCTATATATTGACTGTTAAATAATTGTTTGTCGGAATAACGACAGAAATCAACACTAAATAATAAAGCAATCATTACTTGGTGGTAATAATCTTAAATTGGACCGATTCGAAATATGTTTCACAGTTTAAGGTCGGAGGCAAAATAGTAGTCAAATTGGTTTATCTACTGTTGAAAATTCGAGAATGTAACACGTTAACTTTATATGGGTTTATAAAGCGAGGGGTAGGGGTATTGCAGGAGACACGTCTGTTGATGATGCACAAGACTGTTTTCCTTTTAAATTTATACTTGGTCAATTTATGAGATTTAATCATCAATAACTTTTATTGCATATATTCATATATTCTAGATATCTTTATAACAACAAAATACAGTCTATAGAGAATAACACGTTCGTCAACTTGACAAATTTGTACTATCTGTAAGTAACGACGTCATTTAGATTTTTATATATATATATATATATAATGCATTTGGTGAAACCAAGTTCGGCGTCCAATAAACAATGTAGGAAATAATTAAAAAAATCAACAGTTAATTTAGAGTTCATGATGGGTTTTGTTCCTATTATATTGATAGAACTCTTATATTGATTCAAGGCAACACATCAGCGCTTTTGCAGATTTGACATTCTTAATGTATTTTCTCTGTTTTTGTAGTTCTGTCAACAGGCGTCTGCAGCCTTTTTCTTTAAATAAAACAACCCGTAGACAAATTGTGTTCATTTAAAAAATGATGATGCTAATATATTGCACCAATGTATAATTGACAGCTATTAGATATATTCACTTTAACTAATTTGTGTAACAGGCACCCTTAAACAATAATTTATCTTTTAAGGGAACTCCAAAACAATGAAATATCTACAATTAAGCAACCAGCCTTTACGAATCTACCAAACCTTCGATATCTGTACGTATATATTTTTGAAACTGAATGACTTTATAGCCTCTTGCTATAAATTTACAATTAGCAACTGTATTTTGAAAGCAATAATTTCAAAGTAAGCAAAACACTGGGAATCCGCGCGTATAGAAATACGCCGCATATTTAACTAATTGTAAATCACTCCTTTTCTTGATTTTCAAAAGTTTATTTGTTTAACATAGGTAAAAGCATTGATAACAGTCAACTGGTCAATGATATTTCCTTATTATGTTCTGTTTTAATTGATATCTACATTTTAAAAAATCGGTCGACTTTGTAGTTTTTCAGTTATTGTATTATTGTCTTTTTGTCTTTTTGTCTTTTTATCGTTTTTTAATGTATTGTCACGGCCATCTTCGTTTCTCTTTTGAATTTGGAGTATCGCCTCGATATTACTCGACTTGTTTGATGACATATAGGTTCGTAGGTTAATTATATGTGTGTTGGTTCCTCCATGGTTGAGGTCCTCTTATTGCAGTTATCTGACAAAATGGCGTTTTTCCCAAAATTGATTACTATTACCTGACTGATTCGTGGTTCGTATATATATCTACTGTTAGTTGTATATGAACGTAATTATAACCTAGTTGTTTAACTTGTATTTCCTTCTCATAATAGTCTTGGTCTTTCAAACCAATTCATTAAATGTTTGAAAAAAGGTTCTAAGATTCTAAAATTTCGAAAATGATACACAGAATATTGTATAGATAACACTCAATTTACAGGTTAACACATACAGAACAAGGATACATTTGATGTTTGTCTCTATGAGTTAATCAAGATTGTTCGCTGATTTATACGCACATTACATACGATTAAAAAAATAAGATTCTACTTTGTATATACTTTTCTATATTCTTACACCATTCTACTATTAACATTCAGCTTAGTTTCAGTTTGTTATCATGATCGCAAAAACGTCGCTTATGTATGTTTTATTTGCTTATCAGATAATAGTTAAACCTCACTCGGATTGTTTTCAAATAAATTGAAAATCGCACATCAGTAATGAAAACGACCATATACTACTATTATGTAGAGGGAAGGCATAGCGAACTCGTAAACACATTAGGTGCTGACATGTAAAAGAATACTGAAATACAGACGTTTAAGCGGAATTGTCAACCGACATCACTATGCCTATATCTGTGCGTTGAATTTTGTATGTAGCTGTATACCTCATTGTTTCGTTTGAAGGATTGTCTATTAACACCTATCAATATTCAACTCAAATCTATATGCTAACTGTTTAGTAACAATCCTGATACATTTAAACTAACAAAATATTTTGTTGTTTGTTTACTAGGTACATAAACAACAATAAGCTAGCAACAATCGTAGAGAACACATTTGTTAATCTTTCATCACTTTATTATCTGTAAGTTACTTATATTCACTATAATTTATGTAACAGATGCCCACACTTTCAACAAAGGCAAATAAATGATCGAAACTTGACAAGAACAGCAGCAGTTTTTAAATGTTTAAATCTTGTAAATAGATTGGAATGAAACACATCAAGATAAATAAACTCCACAAAAATCTGATGAACTGCAATTGGAGAAACCGGGAGCCTTTGCAGGGAATTGCACAGTGCATGCGAGTTTATAATCTGTCAAAAAGGCAGAGTCGTGAATATAACACATTAAACATTGTTAAAAATAATATGAAAAAAAGGAAAGTTTTCATTCCAAATTTACAAGAATGTTATGGTGTTTTTTGGTAAAGATACAATATCTGTTAAAGAAGTTTGTGTAGTGTGAACATGGACCAGCATAACATATATCTGTGGATTTAATTATTTTCGCGTGTGTCAATTTTTGTAATTTGAGGGAAAACTCCAATTTCCTGGTATTCAACATTATGAATTTAAACACAGATGTAAAATTTTAATCAAAGTTTAAATGGAATGGTCTACGTATAAAGATACAAATAGTTTGTCTCAGAAAAAGATCCTGCCATTGTGATATTGTATTATTGTTATATGGTCTATTCTGAGTTCTTGTCTCTCAGTTTGTTATGTATTTGGTTTTATTCCATATTTTGGCGTTTTGATAAAACGGTTATTTCTTTTTTTTTATTGTTATTCAGATTATATTACATTGTTGACGTCTGTATACCTATTATGTCTGTATGTTTTTCTAACAAATTGTTGTCAATATAATGGAATTCTATCCGACTGTTATCACAAGTGAAAGATTTAGCTAGCTATCAAATCAGATTTAGTCCATCGGTTTTTACATATATATATCATTGTGTCAGATGTTTCTCCTTTGAGATTTCTTCTTGGTCGATTTATTGAATTTGAACACTGATAACTACTATTGCAAATATTTGTATATTTCAGATATCTTTATGACAACAAGATACAGGCGATAGAGAGTAATACGTTCGTCAACATGACAAATTTGTATCGGCTGTAAGTATCGAAGCCATTTCGATTCCTTTGAATATAAAATACATAAGATAACATCCAGTTTTGCGTCCATTGACGTAGACCTAATGTAGCGTGAATCTCGGATATAAGTCAACTTGTTCAAGTTGTTACACACTGAATTTAGACAACATTTGTTCATGAGGCATCACCATTTTCATATAATATGGATTAAGTTCTTAAATTTATTAGAAGCAAAATAATGACTTCTAGTGAAGATGAATATGAATACATGTTCAATCAGGATTGATTGATTGCTTTTTAATGTTTCAACGCCACTTTTAAGATCTTGTTTTTGGTTGAATAAGTCATAGAGCCCGGAAAACCCACCAATCTTCGATAGGAAAACTGTCAATCCTACACTGTTTGCATATAGGTACTATTTCTGATCTAAAAATATGTAGTACTGGCAATTTGCTTTTGATATTTAGTAATATGTCTTTACTTTAAAGTTATTGTAATATTTAGGTTCCTGTATTTCACAGTTCTTAATTTGTACCTAAAATTTTCTACAGAAATAATACCAAGAGGGATCACAATATTCAATGTCTGAACACTTTAAGAGTTTTGAAATAGACAAACTTTCAAAATGCTAAAAACCTAACGGTGTAAGAAGAAAAAAATGTAGTACTTGAATTTCAAATTCAAATCAAGTACTGTAAAATACAGGTACCTGTTATTTCAAAGTAGCAAATTAGTACTGAATATTAAAAGAAGATTTCAAGTATTACAAATTTTTGATACAGAAATAGTACCATACAAAAGTAGCTATGTAGTCAATAATTGGAGTCTAGCGACTATTAGGGTTTGAACTCACAACTAGTGTTGACTGGTTAGTTATAGCAGTAGTAGAACTACTTATATCACCTGTCCACCGAGGCTCTCTTTTAAATCAGGGAAACGCTTTATTCATAACAATTTATGACATTGTTATCCCCTTAAAAAAAGAGAAAAGTTTGACATATTGCTTCAATGTCAGTATACCTGTCAGCTATTACACATGCTTACTAAATTTTATCTGACTAACAAATGCATTTCAAGAATATTTCATCTTTTAAGGTATCTCTACAACAATGACATCTCTACAATAAAACAGTTCGCTTTTGTTAATCTTCCAAGTCTTCAATACCTGTAAGTATGTTTTAAATTTTGCTACTTAATATAAACTAAGCTAATATTAATGTTAAATGAAAAATCAGAGAAATTCTTACAACTCGAAGAATGCTAAACTAAAAAGGTTTTCAATGTATTGTAATGTGGTTATCTGCTCACCCTTTATGAAAATATAGTTTTGATGATGTTTTTGTTGCTAAGTCTGTAGTTTTTCAGTTATTGTTTTATGTTTTTTTGTCTTTTTATGGTTTTTTAATGTATTGTCACGGCCATCTTCGTTTCTCTTTTGAATTTGGAGTATCGCCTCGATATAACGCGACTTGTTTGATGACATATAGGTTCTTGAATTAATTATTTGTGTGTTGGTTCCTCCATGGTTGAGGTCCTCTTATTGCAGTTATCTGACAAAATGGCGGTTTTTTTTCCAAAATCGATTACTTTTACCTGACAGATTCGTGGTTCGTATATATATCTACTGTTAGTTGTATATGAACGTAATTATAACCTAGTTGTTTAACTTGTATTTCTTTCTCATAATAGTCTTGGTCTTTCAAACAATTCATTAAATCTTTGAAAAAAAGGTTTTAAGATTCTAAGATAAAATTTCGAAAATGATACACAGAATATTGTATAGATAACACTCAATTTACAGGTTAACACATAAACAACAAGGATACATTTGATGTTTGTCTCTATGAGTTAATCAAGATTGTTCGCTGAATAAAACACACATTACATACGATTAAAAAATATGATTCTACTTTGTATATACTTTTCTATATTTTTACAAAATTCTGCTATTAACATTCAGCTTAGTTTCAGTTTGTCATCATGATCGCAAAAACGTCGCTTATGTTTTATTTGCTTATCAGATAATAGTTAAACCTCACTCGGATCGTTTTCAAATAAATTGAAAATCGCACATCAGTAATGAAAACGACCATATACTACTGTTATTTAGAGGAAAGGTAAACACATTAGGTGCTGACATACCTCATTTTTTCGTTTGATGGATTGTCTGTTAACACCTACCTATAAAAAAATGAATTATTCAATTCAAATCATTATGCTAACTGTTTAGTTACAATCCTGATACATTTCAACTAACAAAATATTTTGTTGTTTGTTTACTAGGTACATACACAATAATAAGCTGACATCAATCGTAGAGTACACATTTGTTAATCTTCCATCACTTTATTATCTGTAAGTATCTTATATTCAATATACTTTATGTAACAGATCCCCAAATTTTAAACAAAGGCAAATAAATAATACGTTATTTGGCAAGAACAGCTTGTAAACGGATTGAAATGAAACAATGGAGCCTTTGCAGGGAATTGCACAGTGCATGCGAGTTTATCATCTGTCAAAAAATCGTGAGTCGTAAATATAACACAGTTTACATTGTTAAAAATAATATGAAAAAGGAAAGTTTTCATTCCAAATTTACAAGAATGTTATGGTTTTTTTTTATTGTAAAGATACAATAACTATTAGAGAAGTTTGTGTAGTGCGAACATGGACCACCATAACATATTACTGTGGATTTAACTATTTTTATGTGTCAATTTTTGTTATTTGAGGGAAAACTCCAATTTGCCGGTATTCAACATTATGAATTTAAACAAAGATGTAAAGTTTTAATCAAAGTTTAAATGGAATGGTCTACATATAAAGATATAAGTAGTTTGTCTTAGGAAAAGATAAAATGAAATTTTCTGTAATTGACGTCATTAAGCTGTTTTCGTTTTTTTATAAGCTCACTGGATGACCACTAGAGCTTTCCCTATCACCAAGCGTTCGTCACCCGTCGTCTTGCATCGCAGTCGTGTTTTTTTTATATCTTCTCCTCTGAAACCACTGAGGCACACTGAATCAAACTTCACCTCATTTATCATTTTTGTATCTTGATTACAATTTTGTCAATGATTGTGTCTGCCTACCAGGAAGGCCGACATTAAAAAATAAAACATAAGGGTAAAATGCAAGTTAACCTATCATTTTGAAACTCTGGAGCCACAATGATAAGAATTATGACCTGAAGTTCATTTAGGTTAAAACTGTCAGACGACTTCTTTTAAGAGTTGTTGCCCTTGAATAACGAACTTTTGCATTTATAAATTGTTCCCTATTATCTTAAAAAGACGAAATATAGACGAAACTTAAATAGCAAATATGATCAGCTAAACAAAAAAAAAACGAATAGGTATCAAGACCAAAACTGTCAGACGACTGCCTATTCGAGTTATTGCCCCTAAGTGACAATGTTAACCACATTTTTGCGTTTTTGTCTAATATATTGAACTGTTATGAATGAAACTTTAAATAAATAATCGGCATGGCAACATTACAAATAAATCTAGCTTTCGGACTTATTGTTTCGTATCTTTAATGATATTGATGCTGTTATCTCATAAACTATAATCGATAGATGAAAAATTTGTAGAAACAAAAAACGATAAGCACGATAAGATCTACAAATATGTCAAGATGACTGAAACTGTAAGTTAAATCTAGTCAATGCTAAAGGTGTTCCCATTTAATGACGATTTTTACTGAAATGTTCATAGTTGAAGATGCAGGTGAGCAACATAGGCTATTTAAACCCTTAAGTTTAAGTGAGGTGCTAGAAGATAAACTAAATATCAGACAATTGGCATTTGTATATGAAAGTAAGTGTGCCCCTCTCTCTGTCAACATTTGCATCTCCAATAAAGAAGACAAATGAGTTTCTCATACATTACACAAAGACGCTTGTATTATACTGTAACTACACGTTCATCTATTCAGCTAAGGATAGCTTACTTGAAAATTCATAGTTTAGTGAATGTGCTGGACGTATCTTTGCAATATTTAAAATGAATAATACCCATCATAGAGTAGAATTTGTCTCATACTAAGACACACATCTATAGTAATGATTATGCTGTCCAATCTTTCAGTTTCCTTCCTAATCTATGGCGTAACATACCATCAGCCCCTGTATATGCAGTAAATATTATGTACATACTACTTTAAAGGAAGTGCTTTTCAATCATTAACGTGATAACACATGTCAATCGACCGGCTTGTCCTTTCACCCAAGACGTTATGTCATTGTTATCAAATATAATGTCCAACATTTTTCTTCTACTGTTGAAAACTGTCTTTGATAGTCCCAATATTATAAGCATATTTTCCAGAGATTTAAGTGGAAACAACATTAGTCTAATCGAGGAAAATGCTCTAGGAAACTTATCTCAGCTATCAACGTTGTAAGTTTGTTAAAAACAAAAAATTAAAAATCACACACAAAAACACTAACACTTAATGAGACTATGTTGCTTAGAAAAATTTTCAGCTGGTGCAAATGAGAAGAATTTTTCAAAATAATGAGGCAGTTTATTCGTACGCATGATAACAAAAGATTTAAGGACTGTTATAAAATAATGATGTGAATTTCAGAAGTCACAGGTTATCGTACGGCGTTCAAAAATTTGCACAGACTGTACCATACCGTATAGTAAGCTATAAGATGTCCAATTTACAAAAGTCTAAACAATTTAACCATAACAAACATCTTTGTAAACAATGTTCGTGCATACTTAGTTATGCAAACGTATCGCTCCTTTAAAATGCAGTATTCTTGATTACAACACAAATATTTCGAGAAGTCATAAAATAGTTGAATAGGTGAAAAAGTAAATCACAAATAACACTGAACTCCGCTGAAAATTCAAAACAAAACGGACAGTCCCTAGTCAAATGGGAAAAATCAAACGATAAAACACATCAAACGAATTGACAACAACTGTCATATTCCTGACTTGGTACAGACATTCTTAAATGTAAAAAAAATGGTGGATTTAACCTGGTTTTATAGCGCAAAACTTCCCACTTGTATTACAGTTGCATCAAATTCCTTTATATTGACATCGCTGCGTGAACAAAATATGACGAATAGGGAAACAACAACAACACGAACTCAACCAAAAAATTGGTTTGATTTCAGGTGCTCCGAAAGCATATCCCGCTTTACATGTGGTAACCGTCATATTGCTCATGTTAGTACAAAGCCGGTAAATAGCCTAATTCGGTAGTTCACATTCGTGAAAAAGAAACGGGAATCCCGGATTGTAGTTACGACATAAGGAGCATATTCAATATCATCTGTACAATCTTAAATTGCAGCATTAATAGGTAATTGTTCACAACGTTTTATGAGATTCACATTACGTTATATTAGCGTTTTTCTAGTTTTCTTGTGTTATCGACACCAATCCTATGGAGTTGTATTTCTATATTTATTCAATTCTGGAAATAAATGTTATTATTAATGTAAAAAAAACCACCAAAATACCCACTTACTTATTAGGGTTTTTCTTGTCTGCCACTATTACCCCTGAACTTTAACATAAGTTAATTATTAATTAACAAGTTACTATTTATGTTTGCAGGAACCTTGGTTCAAATCCAATTAACTGTGATTGCAGTGTAATTCCATTTTGGTCCTGGATAATTGAAAGACCATCTATTGGAACAAGTGCTCAATGTAGCGACGGAAAATTTATTATTTCTCTGCGATCGACTGAGCTGGACAAATGTAATCGTAAGTTATATAAACAAATAACACTTAGGATGAGTGTTTATATAAGGAAATAAACTAGTTAATTACTATAAATAAGAAATTTGTATTTGTAAAAAACATGTGTCTACTCTATCAAGATAATACTATCTTTTAAAAGAAAACATCATTGAAAGGTTTATAAGTCTCGCCACCCTTTACACACATGAACAATCAAAGATAAAAAAAACCCATATATGTTAAAAAGACCCACAAAAATAACTAAGACAGGTCTCGAGACAATGAAAATAGTGGAATTGATAATTTTTTTGAGTTTCAAACTTTTTTGGAAGTACTTAAAAATTTGCATGCTTATATTGTGCACCATTGATCTGTTTCTATATTGTTATCGGAACCCTCGAAACAACATATGATACAAACATTTAATAAAAATTTCAGATATTTGGATGATATATTGACGCCCCATATCTTTAACGAGATACTTGATACAAAAATTATGATAAATGAGATGAGTTTTCATTTCCTATTGTTAATTATCCATTTTTAGTGTGTGCATTACTGTTGTTGTTTTCTACATTGGTTAGAGGTATAACGGAGGGTTGAAATATCACTACATGTTTAACACCGCTTCATGAAAGAGTCTGTCCCAAGTCAGGAGCCTCTGGTTTTTTTCGTATATTTTGTTAAAGGGCCAGCTGGGATTTTCGCGCTTGTGGAAGAACTATTGTTGGCTTTCGACTGTTTTCTGCTCTTTGGTCGGGGTGTTGTCTCTTTGACACATTTTCCATTCTCAATTGTACTTTGTTTCAACTCTGCACATCAATGAAAAGTTACTCTACAACAATATTAGCGTATAGTACACCAAACACAAAATTCTGTTATATAAAATGTCTCCATAAGAGAAGATTCTCTACTCGAACAATATTCTTAGATCAGTGAATGGTGTTGCATATGGTTAAAATAGTTCACATCATACCAAAACGGTTTACTAACTTTCAGGTTGATATGCCCTTTGGTCAACTGCTTTAACCAAAACACTTCATCCTGATACCGGTGGAACTGTCAAACGAACAAAACGAACCAAAAGAACGCACAGACACATAGACCTGAACTAATTATGTTTCATTTTATTGCAGAAACGGCGTAATGTTTTGAAAAGTACTAACCACAATCAAATTTTAATACTTAATACTATCAGATAATTCTGAAAAGTGATGAAAGGAACCGTGATTAGTAAACATGTACATGTATCTTTTAGGACGCTCTATTAGTACACTGTGATAACCGCCCTACATATACATTATGATAAAATGAATAATGAATAATTAGATATAAAAAACTTAACATAGCACAAATGAAAACTTCTGAGTAGATTCCCCATTTAGTTCAAACAAATGTGTACCTTTTGGGTTTTTTGCCTTCCCATTTATCTCAAAATTACATAAAGAAAAAGCCAATAAATTAGTAACGAAAAAACACAATGATATCGTGGAAACATAAATCATTAGCAATGCAAACATAACATTAAAAATATTTGGTGGTACATATTTCACAATTCAAATAATATAAATTACCTGCTGATCAGTGTTCATATCATTGTGACTTAAAACGATTGATGGCGCCACATTTCAAAGTAGTATTTCACACAGAAGCATCTTTAAAAATATATGATCATTTGCAATGCCCATAGAAAATATATTCAAAATTCTATGATGGAATTTTTTTTAAGTAAAGGTCATTTTGGTTTTTAACTATATATTGTTTTCCAGTATATTGGTCGAACAGTTTATATCATATAAATGCCGTCAAAGTATGTCTTATCATTTCATTTCACCTTTTTATTCTTATAAGAACGATAATACTGGAGCTAACATCGTTAAATCAGCAAATCTGGCAAATATCAGTATTTTTTTTTTAATTTTTTTTAACATATTTGCATGATTTATAGTGAAACTGACATAATGTCATAAGTAGTCTCTGCCTACCTGTTTCTTTATTCATATATGTGTCAAGGCTTTATCGACCCACTAGACATATTATTTTACGATGTATCAACTTTCAAAGATTCCAGGCGTATCAACTTGCAAAATATTCTCACTATATTCAACTTATCTATTAACTGTATAATATAAAACGCAATTTTCATCATAATTCATTTTTATAAGGTTGATATATTTTCATTTAAGCTGATAATTGTCAATGCTTTAATGGTGGACAATGTATCACGAGCGGGGATGGAAAAGTTGTTTGTGACTGTATTGGACAATGGACTGGCGAATTTTGTCTAGGTGAACACACTAGTTTTTATGTTCATATAAAGCTACTTTGAAATTACCAATATTCTAATTAGAAAATTACTGCTCGCGTGGATTAAGAAAAAGGTTTTAAACTATATTCAGCAATTAGAAATTTTCTATAATGAATGAAAATGATAACAACAATACACTGTACATCTTATCAAAAATAAAAATTAAAAAGTTTATGGCAGTTAAAATTGAACAGAAAAATAATGCCTTACTTTAGAAAATTATGATCATATTAACCATATATTTTTTTTATTGGGAATTCAAGTTATCATTATGGACTCTATTGGTTAGTCATATTTCACTTTAACTATTTTTGTTAGATTAACCAGTTAGAAAATGCAGAATATAAGCAACAGGCATTACATTCTTTATTCTACGGTGCATATGGTCAAATGTTTCAATTTGAAATCTGATAACATAACATAAAATCCGTGTATCTCGAATCACCGTAGAACGGTTGTCAAATACTGTCATTGAACTTTAAAGTAGTAAATTTCATTGGCACAGACAATATTTCCAACTTGGCATTATGTTTTAATATGTACTTCAACAGAAAGTCAGTGTACGACATACGACTGTGGATTTGGAAACTGCTTTGTAGAACCAATCAACGGAACAGCTCAGTGTGTTTGTGACAACAAACAACCAACATATTGTCCTGGTAAGCAGTTTGATTTAGGTGACTAATTGATCAAAAACTATGAAATGAAAATTCTTGACAACAATCGTAACATGTATCAGTAAAAAACGCAAACCTTAAGATATAGCGAAAATGTATATGAAAATATTTAAATTAATGAGCGATCTTGCATTGTTCTGATTTATTCAGACCATTAAAATGAAAAACAGCATATATGAAAAAGAGTACTAATAGTTTCAATTGATATTTACATTTGAATGTGTTATTAAAATATGCAAATCCACTTTTGATTATAGTTTTAATATTGTCTCATTTAAAGATGAATAAATGTTATAATGTCATATGTACAAGATAGTAGGGTGTTATTCTCACTTCTCATTTGAAACGATGTATTTACTAAAATTAATTATTTAATTAATCGTAAACAACTTATGATACAATATTTAACACACTATTCTTATATACGTGTCACCTACTAACATTAACAGCTTTTTTGTTTGATTATCAAATTGCATGTTTGTAGGAATATTACGTTAACAGTCTTGTCGTCATTGAACAATTATTAAAAAATATAGTCAAAATCTGATAACATACATTTTTTTAAAGGTGCAATGATTGTATAAATATTATTTACTTTATATGAAAATATAGAATAAGAATTAATATATGTTTTTCATGCTGATTTGTTTTCGTTTGAATATTAGTTTATACATTCATTTATTTGTTATTTGATTTCATTGTTAATTTCATGATGTTAGACATATTGTTTTGGTCGAATTATTATCATTGTTGTATATAATTAAACACTTTAACTGTTCGTAACATAACATATTTAAGTGTTTTCAAAACATTTCGTGTTTTCTATTTTGTTTCAATCAATTTTATTTATAATGAAAAAGATAAATATTTCGTCAATAAAAAACATTCAAGGGTTTCCAAACATTTGTATTTTTTTTATGATTCTATATTCACAACATGTATTGAAATAATTCGCCATTTGGATTAGTTTTGTTTTTAAGATACTCAACGTTATACTTATAATGGCAGATTTTAATGAATTAATCTGATTTCTTTATTTTCTTTGCAATCGCGTATCTACGATTTTGAGAACATGTTCCTGAAATCAATGTTCAACTGAAGATTATGACATGGAACAAGATGATTAGAAAACAAATTTAAAGGTAATTATTTCACAAATGAGTAATTTTATGATGTCATTTGTGTGTTTATTTCTTACACTATTCAAATAGGGCCGTCTGTTAATAACTTTCCATCAATTTTTATGCAAGTTGTATAGAATATATAGGTATTCGTATGAAACCAATTACTATGATAAAGTTATGGTACCTGTCAAATACTTGCCTGATAATGGCCATTTTGTCAGCATATTCCGCGTTACCGCGTACGCGTCTTGGACATGTTCCCTGATGAGATAAGAGCTAGAGTGTTTATACACGATACAAACACCCTTTAAACACATTCACCAACCAAAGCTAAGAAAATAGATTTTGAAAAAATCTCCCTGTCTAAATTAAAACAAAAGAAAGAAGAGTCTTCTTTTAACTGGTACTTTTGTGCAATACGGATCGTTTGCATGTACATACGGAGTATTTATCTCGCAATTGATACGATATTCTCGGGCTCTTATTTCCTACTATGATTTCCTTGATAGAAGACTGCTGCTCACAAGAAAGCTATTTGACGAAGAGTTCCAAATGGGGAAGTTGAAATCATCCCTTCGTAAATTTCACGGACGTCATCACGAGTTGGTTGACCGTTATGGAATGACCATTTTCACAGATGATTTCGGGTATGTTCCTTATATCGTAGCTACAATGCCCTTCCCTTTTTCAAGAATGTGACCTACCGAATAAGACTATTTACCGGATTCATAATAGCATAAGCAACACGACGGATGTCACATGTGGAGCAGGATCTGCGTACACTTCCTGTAGCACCTGAGATCACCCCCAGTTTAGGTGAGGTTCGTGTTGCTTAGTCTTTAGTTTTCTATGTTGTGTCTTCGGTACTAGTATTTGTCTTTTGTCTTTTTTATTTTTAGCCAGGCGTTGTCAGTTTCTTCGATCTATGCGTTTGACTATCCCTCTGGTATCTTTCGTCCTTCTTTTACTAGTCTATTCATTCTTGAATGATATTCACAAGCAATGTTGTATGCCAAATGTTTGTATTAGATAAATTCAGCTGAAGTATATCACTGTAAAAGATTTATCAAATCGAAAACAAATCATATATAGAAGGCAAACAACGGAACAACGGAAACACTGAACAGTAACAAAAAAACAAACGCCAACATATATATTGTTTACATAAAAACGTACTGTTTCGTAACAACTGCCATATTCATGACTTTCTACGGAACATTTTAAGAATACAAAGGTGGTTCAACCTGGCTAGACAAATATTCGGCGTACATGGCAATGTTTAAATTACCTCTGAAATGACAATATACGTGACGGGAACACAGTACAAATAAACATAAGAACAACAAGGACACAATTTTAATGTCTCGGATATGTTGTTACTCCACCAATTCTGTCCAGATCAACAAGAACATACCAGCAAATAATACATATGAAGAAAAAAAAATCCTACGCATAGACAAAACTGTGAACAAATGAAAACACATTTCGGTAATATTTGTTTCAAATCAAATCTGAGTCATTTGTTATCATTGTAAAAACTCTGTGACTAATAGATTTAAATAATAAAAAATAAAATCATGAAGTTTTAAAATGAGGCTATATTTTGTAGGTTTTGTTTGTCTTTCAGATCTGAAGAACCTGTTCTAGTACTTCCAATGTTCCCAGAACTAGTACATAAGGAGCTTTTATAAGGATTTAAAGATGTGTTGCTTTTATTGCATTTCTACAGCACAATAACACAGTCGCGTTGTATAACTACCAAACCACGCTAAAAGGATATTACAAAAACAGCAAAAGTTAATAATTTACAAAGGCAAATTAAAAAACACTATCAAACGTAATAAACATGATAAAAATGATGAACAACGTCAGTTCCTAGAATCTATACTTCGCTGCCACAATATACTTTAAGATAAAAATTGGTAAGGATTTTATTAATTGAAAATAAATTATGAACGAAAGCTTGCCTAATTAAAGAAAGCGTCAATGTATTTATATACAGAACATTAATATTTTTTTTTTATTTTTTAGATTCCAACTTATGTAGAACCAACAGCAAGCAGAATCGCCTCGATCGAAACCAAATTATATCATGCCGTTGTTCATAGTTGAATCAAACTGTTGGTAAAATTCAACTGATATCGGCGCAGTAAAATGTCATGTTAATCCTCATTCATTTGAACAGTATTGTGTGACATTGATAAGGATGCACGTCTTGCATTTACAAATTCACCACATATACACTGATCTATGAAAGTCATTCATAAATTTACTGCTGTAGGTTGTCTTGTGTTTTTGTCAACGTGCTCAACGAGCAGCCAAATGAAAAAAATATATGCTCCTTGAACCTGGTATGCTTTTATATTATTGACTATTATTGATTTATGATTTGTAATCTTGCATAAAGTTTAAGTATATCAATATTTATTTTTGTTTTTGTTATCACTCAATTATTTAAATTTTATTATCTCAACGTTTTATTACATAATAGGGGTTACGGTTGTATTCTATATTTTTTTGATTTCTTAACATTTTATGTTGCAGTTGTAGACCTTTGACAGAAAAAAATGACATTATAATGATTTAACTTTATTTACAATCTAGCAGTACAATTACTGTCCAATTTTAAATGCTCCACAATATTATTTTTAAGCATGACATAAAACAAACTGGTTAATAAAATGCATTTTCAGACATTGTGGATATTATTGGTATTATAGAGTAGACTAAACCATTTACTGTATTTTATGGGACAAACAAATTAAAATGTCATTCGACACATCCAATATGTATTTCACATCCACACACACCATAATTTCATTGATCAAATTTCAATTGCCAGGTATCGTTCATTCATAGGCACAAACTTCAGCACAGTTGATTTAGGAGCATACTTCAAATCCGTTTCAATCAGGATTGTGTTCTGAAAATAAAAAAAGAGGAACGAAACATACATAGTGCTTGGTATTATATGATTGGAGATTCTATATTAATGTTTCACTGATCAGTCTGGAATACCCTACACACAGATATCATTTTTCTTCTTTGTAATTGTTTAATTAGTTTTGTTTATTGAACTATTTTGAAAACAATTTGTAACTAAGGATAAATCAAACATTTAATTTCGTTTATTTTTATTTTTACATAAAACAAATAATTTTCAAAGATATGTACAGAATGCTATTAATCGCGACACTATTTGAACTTGTGGATACAGTTACATGGTCAAAAACTGAACCTGAAATCAACGTGTGATGTAAATATTGGTTATGGCGTTGATTGTCGTTTTGATGTGAAACAGTGTACACTTATTTAAATATGTCGACACATTATGGAAATCATCTTCAAATACATTGAACAAAACCAACACATATACAAGTTATCTAAAAAAAAAAAAAAATTGAAATACAGTGAAGTCATGTTATACTCACCGACAATAGTTTAATACCAGACTGTTGGAATTGTAAATCATTTGTCGATGGCATAGGAAAACCTTTGGTTCCGAGACCTAGAATACCAGATATGAGTCAATTTTAAATTCACGAAGCGTTACAAATATATATTATATCTGTTTCCATGGATATATATGATTAATATTTTCTATAATAGCTCGTTTGATATTTAGATTTGAGCATATGGTTTACTTTACGGAAGGTTATTTTCAAAAACCCTAATTAGAATTTTACAGCTCTACTGGAATTTGTTTAGTTTCTCTCCAGTAAAATAGTAAACTTTATCGCTTAGATAAGTAATAAAATAACGAGGAAAAAATGAGACTGTTAAGCATCAGATATGCCAGCCAGCCCAGTCGTCATAATTATTTTATGGACGTGAAATATTATCTTAAACGGTCATTCTCGGCAATAGAGATTTTATAACCTCCAATTTAGATGGGTCTTTATAGACATATTTGGCTTTTTTCAATTCTTCTAGCGTTAATGTTCCTCTGCTACTTTCTTTATTGAAATTACGAAATTTTTAATCGAACGCCTTAGTTGACTCTTGTGAACACGAAAAACGCGTCTGGCGTGTCAAATTATAAAAGAAGTATATTCGTTGAGATTTTTTAAATGTTTGACCAAGACGGCTGTTGAGCCGAGTAAAATGAGAACTGTCAATCCTTTCACATAGCATGACTTCATCCTTAAGTTTTAATTCGGTTTGTGTAGCAAGACGTCTGAAATACTAATGCACTATATGTCACTGTACGTTAAGCAAACAACTATAAATCAAATGCATTCAATAAATGTTTACTTGCTTCTGCGCATTATGAATCAGTTCCGTCTACCATAAAATTATTTTTCGCAATATGCGTTCTCAAAAGATGATTTGAAATATACATACCGTTGATCATTGGTTCTATGGTGGTTATGATGGCACTATTCACAAGAAATTGTAATGCTCTATCCTATGAACGAAAGACATAATGATAAATATAGAATACCGATATCTCTATTGTAACAGGAAATACATGTACAAAATGATAAGAGTAGATATGGTTTTTATGTTCGTCATAATTGTGCGATGTTATTATTGCATTTTGTAACAACACTAAATAATTGTATGCAATATTTAAACTGCGGCTCATACAAACTATTATCGATAAACTAGCTGTCAACAAAAGAAATACTTGATTCAGAATAAGAAATCCATTTTCTATTTTAATATTAGAATGCATTAAAGAAACTTATCAAAAAATCTTTGTTTCCTTTTTTCTTAATAACACTATATACTTACATTTATAGTACCAATGGTAGAGTTTGTAACTTTTGTTTGAATTCTGAAAAAGATAATATGTTTATTTTGATGGTAACTTATAAATATCACAATTATTTTCCCTATTTTTGTTCGGCAAACAAGCTACAGAATCAATAAAAGCAGAAATCACCATTAAAAAATATATCAACAGAAAAAATATCAATACGAAAAACAATTTCACAGACAACTATTACATTGGCAATTACAATGTAGGGCAGTACTAAACCCCCGTATAGTGAAATTTATATGATCTGGTAGTTTACGGAGAACATACTTTAGAGACAATTGGTACTGTATAAAAGTAGTACATAAAAAATTACCGAATCAATGTTATCCATGCAGGGCTCGATGTACAAGAACGTACTTTGACGGAGAGTTGTCTCATTGGCACTCATACAACATCTTTTGATATCTACGACTTTACAACTCTCGAGAAAAACAATGTGTTGCAGAAATGACCATTTACATGATGTTTTTCTCGCTTTTTGTTGGTTTCTTGTGTCAAATAATATTAGCGTTAAAAACACTTTGATAAAATCGAGACAGAGAAATTTTATCGACGTTATATCGGCCCGTAGGTGGCCTGTTGCAAGGCAAAATTGCGTCCCTATCCAATATACCCTCATTTTCTAGTCCAAATTTCCCCGACGATCATCCCAAATGACCTCTATTACAAGACCTACATATTGTATTTATTGTGAACTTATTCTCGTCCTGAATATGCATGAAATATTTGCCACTGGACGTTAAGCAACCAATCAATCAATCAATCGACGTTATATCCGTATCCAATTTCATTTTGCTCCAAGACTAAGAACCTCTCACTGTGGAACAATATGTACACGCTTGAATTGTCTATGTTTTAGAAAAAGGGAAATACATGTTTCATATTTTGCAATATCAAATCGAAATTCGTTGATACATTAATTACTAAAGAGAAAGAAATAGAGGCAACAGTAGTATACCGCTGTTCGAAATTCATCAATCGATTGAGAGAAAAAAGCAAATACGGGTTACAATTTAAAACTAAGGGAAACACATCAAATATAATGGGAGAACAACGACACAACGGAAACACAACACTAAAATGTAACACACACATAAGCGAACTATAATATAAAAAAAACACAGATTGTTCTTATATCTTGTGTTTCACTGATTACAGCTGATTACAAAAAAAAAATCATGTCAGACCACATCATATCACGTGCATAATGATATCGGTAAATTAAAGATTACAATGAAATATGTATTCATATATCTAAATTACACAAATTGAGCTCGGAAATAGTATTAGTATTCAATGTCTTGGAAGACTGAGCATATTCTGCTAAACATGCTTCACAGTAATGGTCAGAATACTTACTTCGTATCGTAGAGTTTTCCATGTATCATCTCATTTGCCATTGAAAGATTCACTTTTATTGATGCTTTCTAATAAAAAGAATGTGTAATGTTGAACAAATCAGTACGGACCACATACACTATACAATTTCACGTTAGGCTTTTCATCTTTAAAACAAATATGTTGATACATGTATATGTAGCAATCCTAGAATTGTTCATCTCGCTTATATTTGTCAAGAATGTTTATAGATTGTAGTATCGTAAATCATATAATTTCTATAATCTAACTGAAGTATATTATTACAGGCGACGTTGAACACACAGTTAGTATTTATTTATAATGCAATATTTGACTTTTAGCGTATGACTGAAAAAAGTAAAATCACAAAAATACTGAACTCAGAGGAAAATGAAATCGGAAAGTCCCTAATCACATGGCAAAATCAAATGACAACACGAAGTACTGATTATTTCATATGCATAGTTATATGTAGATACCCCCAAAATATGTTGAATGAACCATGATACATAATTGTCAAATATATCATCAGACATACTGAGTTTTGTCGACGAAATGCACTTTTGACGTACACAATCATAAGCCTAATATATTTGATAAAAAAAATTTAAAAGGAAAATTATTAATAATGCAAAATTATACAGTTAAATATAATTGTTCTT
Source organism: Mytilus galloprovincialis (assembly GCA_037788925.1). Classification (NCBI taxonomy): domain Eukaryota; kingdom Metazoa; phylum Mollusca; class Bivalvia; order Mytilida; family Mytilidae; genus Mytilus; species Mytilus galloprovincialis. The sequence continues at coordinate 45,504,341 of CM075333.1, read as the reverse complement.
TTGATAATCTAGTGTAATAAAATAAAAACACTCACAGCATAGATTGTAAACAAATAATGTAGACTTTTGTCTGATTTCCTAGCAAACAAGATGATGTTCCCTTCCGCTCTCACACCAAGGGCTCCGACTGTTATATTTGTCACTGGTGGTTTAGTAATAAGCATGTGTAGTTCTACTGTACTATTTGGAAAAGCTTTTCCGATCTTCACGTTATAAAAGATATAATACAAAAAATTGTATTTTTCGGCAAAATTTTATTGCAAATAAAATGCATCTATAACATAACTATAGCATGGCTATATATATGTATATATATAGATATATATTGTAAATCATCATCAAGACAAAACTTCATTAGGAACTTTTATATAAATTGTAAATACACTGTTCGTGTTAAGACCAAAATTATATTGACAATGGGTGCATCATCAACTAAAAATTTCAATTTTCGTATTGACTTAGCCTGCTTCAATTCTCCACAGTAATGGTACAACTTTAAACGACGCGTATCAAGCGACTGACTGGAAACAATATTATAATATTCTTTGTCCGATCAAATCTTTGTATATTCTTAACACCTACTCGTGATACTGTTACGCTGACTATATATTGTATCCTGGTATCAATCTTAGAACAATGCTTGGTCAAAAATCGTATAGAAGTTTGATAGCAACCCATTTAAAAGTTTGTCCCACATGTCTATAATTTCTCTAATAATAACTGAAAAATTGCATTTAAATAAATATTGTGTTTTTTAGGTATTTGTAAATCAAATTAAATATTATGCATTCGGTACAATACAATTACAAAGATATATAAATTAAATTTTGAAATACGCTTTCAGTTTCATTTTTCTATCTGCAACATTTGTTCTTTAATTTACCTGTGGAATAAATTTCCCAATACACAGACCGGAACAGGTTGTGTTCAATATACCTTTCTTGTCTTTGATCTTGGAATGTACAAAGAGAAAACAAGATTGTTATTTTTCTCAAAACCATTAAATTATAAAAACAAAAAATGAGATGTAAGCAAGGTTAAAAGTACACTGTTTTGATATCATTATAAACGTTTGTATGTGTTTTAGAATGTAAGTTGAAATAAATTATGTTGTGTAAGCTTTGATTCGTTTGTAATATACAGAATTTAAAAACAAATATATTTTTATTAAATATAGAGAATCCTGGTCATTTTGTGAATTTCAATTTTTCTGTAAATAAGTTGATTAAGGTGGTAAGTTTGTGGTAGTCTATATTAGTCTGTTTCAATTTAAGTTTCGAAACCGATGTATACAAATGCTTGTTTATAAGTATTGAAGACTACACATTGACTGCTATTATATTTTCTCAAAATAAAAACTGCTAGCCAAAATAGAATTTGATCCAACAATAAACGTTTTCTTTTCATATTGCATGTCAAATTATTTTTCGATATGTCTACACGTTTAAATGTGTACATATGTGTACACGTTTAATGTTGGCTAGTTAACAAAATATTTTAGTTATTTTTGAGGAATAAGCATTGAAGTTTCATCTTGTGTCAGTGTTATGTGAAAATAAATGCTCATTTTTTTCTCCTTGCAGACAAACCAGTTTGTAAGAAACATATATTTACATTTTTTGAAGTCAAGTTGAACACAAGCATGTTATGTTTATGCGCTTGATAAAACATAGTGTTGAATACATAATCTGACAATGTGATGTACACCATTTTCTTGCTGTCTGTGATTGGTGCCATAGATTGAGGTGCAAATGGTGCTTCAGTTTTATCACTGGTCCATAGTATTTCTCCCTGTATGATTGAACATAATACAATTTTCATTAAAAAAAAAATAACACAGTGTAATTTCTTAGACCAGTTATCACATAAGAATTTTTGTGTTTGTTTAACAAACTAGAAACGCCTATTTTTTTCAAAATGCAACGACAGTTAGTTTTACACTGAAGCTTGACAGGGGATTGCAAGTATAACGACCGTAGCATATTCAAAATGTTGAAACATCAAAAGTATCCAGAAGACGTCATTTTGGGGCTACTTTCGATTTTTCTTCTTCTCACTGTTTTTTTTTATTAATGCACCGAATTTAAATGCTGTTTAAGAGTAAACTGTGATCCCCATATTTAAGAAGTTATAATATTTTCAAAACTCTAAGGGAATATTAACTCTTGAAGGTTTGCTTTCCTCATGTTCCTACAACAACAAAAGATAACATTGAAAATTTTACCTTAAGACTCGCTTCCATATACTGCGGAGTTGCCTTTGGAGCTGACATGAGTCTGTAGTCAAGTGTCAGAACTTTTCCTAGTTTTACCTGAACTATATATTATATAATTTAAAGTAGAAAATATGTTGACAACAATTTAACATTAGTTCTTTGTCTCATCCAACGATCATTCACAAAATAAAACAGTATCCGAAATATGTTGAATGAAGATAAATATGGGGAATATAGACTTCATCCAACGACACAGATAATATATAACCAATAGACAATTAAAAGAAAACATGAATTCTTCAAAATAAGAGAGATGGTTTTATAAAATATCAAGCTGATTTCAGATCAAATAAGTTCTACAAGTCATATCATAATGATAAAATTTGACTGACTTATAATTATTCAAGAGTTTATGAGTTTATCAAATCACCTATGAAAAAAATACAAATAAATGCTGGATAAAACAAATATACCTTTCATAGTTGAAAGACTCTTCTGTGCATTATTATCAATGAGATTTTGAACTATTCCACACATCTGTAACGAAATACTAGTTTATTGCCGCATTCAGTTTTTAAGAACTGAGGAAAACGATAAAAAAATCAAAACGCTGCTTACTTAAATTTGCTTTTGCAATATTGATCTCGAACATAATTATGATGCCTAGATTCTTTAACTTTTAATTAGTTTCAATAAAGTAAGAAATCACAGGGCTCTAATTATCATCATCGTTATACAAATGTTACAATTTAAACCAACTTAGTTTTACGGTTACTTTATTTCGTGTTTAACACGTTCTTGTTCCCTTCGCGGCTATTTAATTTCGCGATTTACTTATTTGTTTGATGTAGTTCCATAAGGAAAGATCCAAGTTTTACATATTCGCGACGATTCATATTCGTGTATTTTTTCCGCTAGTTAAAGTCTTGATAATAAATCGCTCGTGAAAATAGGTTTATTTAAAGTATTTTAAAACTGTCAAATCTTAGTTAATATTTATCATGTCAAAGAGCAATCGATGTGGTGTAAAATAATATACAATAATACGAATAAATAGATGAAAAGAAAAAGTGCATTTTTCAGCAATCCAAATATTAATAATTGTATAAAAAAGAATGCGCTTTATGTTTACCTTTTTCTGAAACTGATTACTAATAGCCTTAGAAACTTTTCCTGCAAATGTATTGTAGATCCAAGCTCTTCCTCCATGGAATTTGAACTTAACATGACCACTGTTACATGCGCATTGTGCAGATTTAATTGTTGGTCTCCCATTGCCATCAACACCTACAGCAGTACGTTTTGTAATTAACGGTTTCTAATGTAAAGTTATGTATATTCATAGATATATAGATGGATTTGTTATAAACGAGATCAAATACACATATCACATGCATACCAAGATAGTATTTAAGGAATGAATTTTTCTGTCTATGAAGAAATAACATAAAAAAATTGGTGCACACTGAATAACGCGCGTAGCGGATTATTTAACAGTGCGAACCACATTTTTTTATGTTATTTCTTCTAATGCCGAGTGTTTTACGGAGAAGCTGTACATGCAAATGTTCAAGGCTGGTTTGACACCGCTTGCGATTTGAATCACAGCAACCTAGCTATGATAACACCAAGGAGGTTGGATATGCATACCAAGATATTTTATAGTGATGCGATACAAATATGATTTCTGCTTGGTACTTCATTCTAGACAGATTTGCATGATCATTCGTTGCTCCCTACTCATAAATGCCGAGTGTTTTACGGAGAGGCTGTACATGCCAATGTTCAAGGCTGGTTTGACACCGCATGCGATTTGAATCACAGCAACCTAGCTATGATAACACCAAGGAGGTTGGATATGCATACCAAGATATTATATAGTGATGCGATACAAATATGATTTCTGCTTGGTAATTCATTCTAGACACATTTGCATGATCATTCTTTGCTCCCTACTCATAAATGCCGAGTGTTTTACGGAAAAGCTGTACATTCCAATGTTCAAGGCTGGTTTGACACCGCTTGCGATTTGAATCACAGCAACCTAGCTATGATAATACCAAGGAGGTTGGATATGCATACCAAGATAGTATATAGTGATGCGATACAAATATGATTTCTGCTTGGTATTTCATTCTAGACACATTTGCATGATCATTCTTTGCTCCCTACTCATAAATGCCGAGTGTTTTACGGAGAAGCTGTACATGCCAATGTTCAAGGCTGATTTGACACCGCTTGCGATTTGAATCACAGCAACCTAGCTATGATAACGCCAAGGAGGTTGGATATGTACTGATAATATATCAGATATGAGAATGGTGTTGTTATTGTTGTTGGTTTGATATTTTACTCCTTGTAATACGTTCCCTCTATTGTTTATGTGTACTGTTTTTAATATATCGTATACGTCCATCCGGTATTAGAATTGTGTACACCAGACGTGCGTTTCGTCTTTAAAAGACACGTCAGTGACGCTCGAATCAGGTAAAAAGACCGAATAAAGTATGAGGTTAAAACATAGCGTTGAATGAACGTTACCACAAATATCTGTTTTATTCCTTATATACAATCCTATTAACATGTGTTTGTATGTGCTATTGAGATGTCTATTTACGATTGCAATCTAAACCAGTTATTGTTTATCTGAAAATTGCTTACCCGTATTTATTCCAACGCTGAATGACATCCCTGAAAACTGAACCGTAAATCTTCCATGATCAGATATCTTGATACTGCGGAGACAACACAATTGTTAAAAAAATTTAAAAAATGGTTCATTAACAAGAACTTTAGTACGTTTCTGTAACCAATACAACAGGTTAAATGAATCAAAAGTTTGACAATGTCTTCCGTCAATTTTGTTATATTTATTTTTTTGGCTGGCAAAAATTTGAAATTATAAACCGCATGGTGTTTTTGAAAGAAGGAAAAACACTTAACACTTCTATTTTTGTCATTTTTACCTTTTATGTTTGTTTGTTCTGTTCACACATCGTTGTCAATATAAAACATGTAAAATATTTGATACGACTGTCACACAAGTTAGAGGTTTCTCTTGCTAAAAACAGGGTTAGTTTACCAATTCTTACATAAGAAAATGCCTGTACCAAGTCGCAAGTCGAATATGACGGTTGATTTGTTTGTGCCTTTTATTTTGCCCTTTGATTAGGGACTTTCCTTTTTGAATTTTCCTCAATTTTTTTGCCATTTTTGTTATTCTACTTTTTAACTACTAGAATACTTGTTTTAAATATAAACGGACGTTATAGGTGTGTGGAGTTTCTATGTTTCAGATAAAGCAAAGCATATATATTGGCCACAAAATATCGATAATTCTTTCTACATCATTGGTTACCCAACGAACTCATAATTTTATGTAATAGTGATCATTTAAATAAACTTTATAGTTTCAAAACCGATTTATTAACAACTTACAAATGCCGTCTGTATTTATAGTGAAAATTCCCATCAATTTCCAATACGATGTTTGCTGTAGTCCATTTGAGGTCACTTCCAGACGACAACTTTATACTGCTTGTTCCTAGCTGGAAGTTTTTAATTACCAGACTGAATGAAATAAATAGTCATGATCAGTAAATATATAAAACATATTTATGCCTACAAGGTAAAAGGATAACAGTACAAGGAAATTCAAAACTATTAGCTAAAGATAATTACACTACATTGTGATCAAAAAGAAAAAAGTGCAAACACAATACACTAAAAAGTAAAAAAAAAACTTCTTGGCTGTTAACTTGCATTGGTTGCAACGGAGGGTTAAGTAGTTCTTTTAGAACTAGTGACATTCGCCGCGATACCCGATGTGTCACTCTAAATTGTCCATATGATGACGCTCAGAAGACTTACTGTTAATATCTGTTAAGTCAGTGAATTGGACTACAAAACGTTAATAAAACTGACAAAACTAATTATGCATAAGTTATCTCTGCAAGTATACGTAATATCGACAAATTTCAAAAGCTTTCTTGTATACATATGTTAAAATTATAGTTGATATATCTTAAACGCACCTGCGACTACGACGTCATTCGTTTTATTTAACGTATTTAATCATATTCTCCCAGCACACTAGACAATATATGGACCTAAATAAAACCGTGAATAAACATACATACCCATCTATGTTATATTCTACATGATGTCCTGATCCACTTTGATCTGGTATTTTAGCACTTCGTACTGTCTTGGAAATTAGATCCACTGCTACGGTATTAGCTTTAATTTAATAACATACAATCAAAATTAACTTAATGCATGAACAAATTATCATATTACGATATATAGGTAAATGAACAATATCATACAGCAGTGAGAAAATTCGATCGAACATGTTCAACTTCAAGATACGAATACCAAAACTTAAATACACAGTATATACATATATATATATATATATCGATTCTACCACTGCAACAAATGTGATAAGATATTTAGCCGCTTGAGACAGTTAGATTCAAATTTTGAACCGGAGGCTTGCCGAGCTTTTTAAATATTTGAAATTTAACTGTCGAGATTGAATACATATCGTATTGTACGACATTTGGTTGTAGAATCTTTTTCTCTAATGATTTTGGACGATTTGCAGAAACTCATAATCCTTCTTTTTGAATGGTCTTGTGACGTCATCAGGCATTGTCACCTTATTTCATGACGTCACAATAGGAATTTTAGAGGAAAGAAAGAAAATTCGATGTCAAAATCGAATTTTTATCAGTGGCAAACTGATATTAAAGGAATCACACATTGATTAAATAAAAATAATCAACAGGTTAGGAAAAGTATAAATCGAGTAAGAGTTAGAGAAATCGTGTAGGAGAATCATAACAATGTAGATGCTTAAAGAAACCCCAGAGTGTTCATTCACTACATTACTAGTAGATACCACTACTGTCTAATTATGTATATATAAATCCTAAGGTCACATTATTCTACCCTCTGCTTCACATCTTAGGAAAACATGCACTTGGGGCAAATTAACACGATTTGTTGCTTTTGTTTAATGTTCTGTTTGGTAATATAACTTGTATTGTGTCAACTAGTTTTGATTTTTTTCTATGTAAGGCTAAGTGTGTAATGACATTAAATGCACTACATTCATGTTCTGCAGGAACCTTCTAAGTCTATGAACATAAACCCAAGTAGTTTTCTATTTAAATCATGTTATTAACTTGAATTAGGAATTTCTCTCTTCCTTCAAAATCAATTCTACTTTAAGTCTAACATATATTTTGAACTACAATATACAGAATTTATTGTAAACTAAATTGTAAGCCAAGACTTTCAGCATATGTTTCGAGAATCAAAATCCATTTGCAATTTTCATAAATCTATAGAACCGATTTAATAAAACAGATTTGAATTCAAACCTCATTACTTGTTAAAACATACGTACCATAATTTATTCCATTCTGTGTTATGTGAAGTCTCAAACCTGGATTGGTTGAATAAATGCAAGTTGCGAACAATATGCAGGTCAAAATTATTGCCTGCAACATTCTGCTTAGATTTACCCGTTGAAAGTATAATGAAATTCTTATACAACCTACTTTTAATCACGAGACAAATATTGACAAACTTCCGGAATATACGATGAATCAAGTACTTCCTGAACTTGACAATTATTAAGTGATGTCGATATATTGTTGCAAATTTAAGTTAAACGTGCGTTCTGAAAGTGTTATATTAAATTTAAAAGCACACTCAATACCTTTTATAATTGATACATGTATCTTAACTCATTAGCATAAGGATGCTTTTTTTAACATAAGAAAATGTATGTACCAAGTGAGGAATATAACAGGTTTTTTATCCATTTGTTTGAGCTTTCGATTTTGCAATTAAGTAAGAAATGTTCCGTTTTAAATTTGCATACGAGTTTGATATTTATGTTAAATTTCTTTATCTTGTAATGATTTGTTGCTACATACAAGAAATATATTTCCCTACAAAGCACAAGAGTCATATGATGAGTTGCACATATTCAAATGTCGCCTGGGGTATTAACTACAGGACTAAATTTTTTTAACTGTTTTCATGAATAGATATAGGAAGATGTGGAATGAGTGCCAATGAGACAACTCTCCATCCAAATAACAATTTATAAAAGTAAACCATTATACTCACATATATTATGATTATGGCATGTCTTTGTTATGTTAACTATTTGTGCTAGTTTTATTAGAAATCCATAACACAACTAAGTTTTCTGAGGGTTAATGATATTTTCTGCATACATAAACATTTTTTTTTTTGTATATTCGAATAAATGCTTAAGTTAATCTTTCAAACAAACAAAGGACGTATCCGTTTGAAATGTTGTTGTTCGTGAAGAATGTATCTATAATTTAAGTGTAAAAACCCTAGTGATCGTATGCTAAAACAAATCAATTATTGTGTTCAACTTTAAAAATCTTTTAACTCATTAATCAAAGTAAAGAAGTAGAATATAGGAATGGAAACCGAGATAGGTTAAATAAGAACTTTTGAAATATCAATTACTTTACATTCATGAATTCACAATTGTACAGAACAGAAACGGTTAGTGTACACAATGCAAATATGCACACTTTTGGCTATATCAAACTCATTTTATTTAATTTGAACTATCATGATTTAAACAATGACTTTCTAATTCGGTTTTCTTTCTTGTACGCGACTCACTTTCTTTTAGTAGTGAATATACATGACACATTTATTACATAACTGCAGACGGTTAAGTGAGAAAGAAGAAACGATTGCTTGTATTGATGCAAACAGAAAGGGGACAATTCTTTTAACATAAATTAGTTTGACATTGTTTCAAATAACGTGACATATCATTTAGCAGTCGTGTTTAATAATGCCAAGTTACATTTACCAAATTCAACATGTTCAAGGGGTGTTTAACTAAATAAACCAAATCATTTCTGAAAGACGGGCATACGGTCGAGCAGTCAGATTGTTATGAGTCTTCCTTCGGTAAGTGTACATGGCCCTAAAGATATATTTTTTACATATTTAATTTGTAAGTGAGAAATAATGAGAACATTCAAGTACTCTACTTCATTTACGTTGTAGGTGTGATTGATTAGACAAACTTTGTGATACATTATTAAGTTGGTACTTACAATTGCTCTATATTTGTTGGATGGTTTTTCTGGCATAGCAAAAATAAAAAGCATTGAACGTTTGACAAGTAAACAAGTAGTTAAATAACATGCTGGGGGGGGGGGGGATTTCATCCCCGGTGGTATCGATATCCCCAGCCATGAACTCTTCATGTCTATGATGACATGCAATATAATTGATATGGTCATATTTATATATATTAACTGTTCACAAAACTTTGAATTGTTCGAAATATTAAGATTTTTGACTGAGGAATACATCACCTGAGATGTATTTGGCAAAACCTTTCAGAGTTTGTAGTCTTCATTGCACACTATTTTTGGTATTTAATCTGTTTTAATCGAGCGTCAACGATATGAGAGACAAAAGATACCAAAAAGACATTCAAAATTATGTCGAAAATATACTGACAACGCAATGGCAAAAAATGGGAAAGATCAAATGAAAAACTATAGTACACAAAACACAACATAGAAAACTAAAGACTGTTCAACACGAACACAACCCAAAACTTGAGTGATTAGTCTTTTGTAGACGAAAAGCGTGTCAGGCGTACAAAATATAAGCATGGTATCGTTGACGATTTATGTTTTCTAAATTTACCTTTAACAGGTGCGCCCAAAATGTTTTGAGAAAAAAACGTATAAATACTGGGGGAAATGTGTCCAAACGTCCTAGGGAGGTAAAAGGAATTTAGCTGGATGAACATAAGACGTGCTGAAGGGAGTAAGAGCCATTTTTCTTGATAATTTCAGAATTTACAATTGCAAATGTAATGAGAAATTATATAAATCATGTCTCAACCCAAATCACTGACTACTGATCTGGTGATATCATCCCTGATAAGCAGTCCACCATCAGCCAGATCGACCCATTGCCAGTACATTATAATTAGTGTTTACAAAGTAAGTGCTTCCGAAGTGTTCCTCTAAATATATTTCTTCACGAACTTTCAAATTATCGATCTAATCGTGTCATTGTAATAGTATACGATTATGAGATAAAGAATTGATTTTTTTCTGCTACATGTAAATTTATGTTAAATCAACGGAAAAAAATGTATTCTGCTACTTCATCCAACATGTCACCATTAGGTGTATAAGAAGTAACACGTTAGGAACAAGCTTAGTAATCAATCATCAAAAGATCCATTACTGTTGACCTGGTTCTATGTAAATAAACGTGTTAAGCTCATGACAGTAGTTTCTAAATCGTTCATGCACAAGTCCGTAATCTAAATACGTGATCTTTTTTAGAATTCGAATTTCAATTATGCCGATTAAACTTGAAGATGTTGTAACATAATTGCATTTTGAAATCAATGTATGGCTTATCTTGTGACAAAAAGGAAAAGATTGTTCAATATTAAAGATCCTTTAATTCTATGATAGCATTTATAAGTTACCATATTCAGTAAGATTGTAAAGAATAAAATGTGGCATGCCTTTGCTTCCAAAAATTTGACAATAAAACATGATTTGTATAAAATGTGGGCTATATCAACACAAGCAACATATTATTCATTTAATGACATAAACATAATTTAAACATTGTTTATTGACTTGAATAGAGCTCTCGGGATAAATTTCAAAACAGTCGATTTGATTTTTGTAGGTTCAGGTATGTACTTCAGATTGGTTTCAATCAGCATTGTATTCTAAAAAATAAAACAAATTCTTTAAAGTATCATTAATATATAAGGGGAAACCTATGAAAATCAGGAATGAACTTTGATCTTTCACAACGGTTTTGATTCGAGCACTATTGATGAAACACGCGTTGTCTGACCAAACCATAAGCATGGTAATTGAATCTTTTTACTGCAAATATGAACTGCATTATGTGATTCATCCACCAATCTATTTAAGGAATGACTGTAATTTTTTCTGTCTATGAAGAAATAACATAAAAAATTTGGTGCACACTGAATAACGCGCGTAGCGGGTTTTTTAACAGTGTGCACCACATTTTTTATGTTATTTTGAATAAACAGAAAAAATATTACAGTCATTTCTTATAATTTAATTCTAAATTCCATTTTAAACTGTAGAAAACCATGAAAAAACGTTGATGACGTCACTGTCACATGACTAAATTATGTCTATGGGCTCATAACAAAATAACGTCAGCCAATCAGAAGACGCGTGACATCCAAAATTTAATTATAATGCTTTGTTAATTAATTAATAATATGTGAACGTATAACAAAACGAAAGTTAAAATTTAGTGTATGTTACGTTTAGTATTTTTGCTACCAATTACACTTCAGATTTGTAATTGTCTTTTTTTTTAACTCGCGTATTGAAGACCCGTTGAAGAGAGTGTTTACTGTTTAGCATATGGAACAAGAGGTACATTCAATATCTTAGAGAAACCATAGCACCTAAATACTAATTGCTCAATGTTTTAAAATGTGTTTATCTACTTGATCATGTGCTATCTCGTACATTTGTGAATTTGAATTCAATTGTGGAAATCTCTTCTGGGAATGGCAATACGGAGAGATGTTTTTTTATTAGGAATTTTTAAACAAGATCTTCATCTATATACTGAAGGCCAAGTCGTGTACGTTTGAATTTTATATCTTAGCCTGAGTTTCGGAAGCTTATAAACTTAAGTGTTTACCTGTAAAAGTTTAAAATCAAACTGGTTTAATTTTATATTATCTGTCGACGGCATTGGGAAGCCTTTGGTCCCAAGATCTGAAGAAAATAAATAGTTAATCTATCTACTGCAAAAAAGACTTTAATATTAAACATAAAACAACATAAATTTATTAGATAGTAACCCTTAAACGCATGTATTACTCAGTTAACATATATATTATTAAAATCAACAATGATGACGTTTTGACAGTAAAATACATCTACACGTTCGAGTAAAAACAAAGAAAACATAGACATCTCTTTGATTTGGAAAACAATTATATACTTAGAATTGTCGTTGTAAATGTTTTGTAACAGATGATTCAATACAAGTTTTTATTATTCATGAAAAACAGTCGGAACATTTCTTCTTTTGCAAATATACACCTATCTAGAAGTCCGTTTAATTTATAAAAAATAAAGATATATATCTTTTTTTTTTTGTTTTGTTTTTGTGTTTGTTTTTGCCTGATGTTTTAAGATTTTTTAAAAATTATGGAAAGTTGAGGTGTGGTACTTGGAATTACTATATTTACTTATATTATAAGTTGTTTTATAATAATATTTCTGATGAAATATCAATATCTTCTACTCACCATTTAACATGGGTGTTATTGTTGTTTTGATAGCACTGTCTACTAGGAACTGTAAAGCTTTTTCCTGTAACAAATGATAAGTCTTGATACAAATTGTTTTGAATAAAACTCATATTAACAACATTCATGACCGTTTAAGTGTGTTTCAGAAAAGGAAGAAACATACGTCAAGTAAAACAACTGCAAATATAATGGAATTTTAAGCGACTGTCGTGCAAGTGAGAAGTTTAGTTATCTATATGACCAGGTTCGATCCACCATTTTCTACATCAGAATAGTGCCTGTATCAAATCAGGAGTATGGCAGTTGTTATCCATTCGTTTGGTGAGTTTAAGCTTTTGATTTTGTCATTTGACTACGGACTTTTCGTTTTGAATTTTACTCGTAGTTCGGTATTTTTGGTTTCTTCTTTCCATTTTTTTATATGATAAAATCCCCTTTTTAATTTTAATCCTTAGGGAAAGATATAAAAGAAATATTGATTTTCAACAGAATAATCAGATGCAATTAAGGTAAAACGGTGTTCAAGAAAATGCATTGTAACTCATTGATCCAGATTGTTTTTATGGTCAGTTGCGCTGTTGGCGTTCTTAATTCAATCAATACTTTTCCAGTAGATCATATGATATAGATATGAGATATGTATGATCACACAGGGTCAAAGGGTGTGTTACTGATGAGAAATGGAAAGTTGACAACGGAAGCTACGAATGCGTATTCCTTCTTTAAAAATAAAACAGTTGGTGTGAATTTGACATTTGATTTTGATTTTGACAAAATTTGTCCCTTTTTTAATTACTATAGAGTTCGGTATTTATATTAGTTTTGTTCTTGAACGGATGCCGTACATGTGTAGTATCAAAACAATTTTTTATATCATTAACATCATGCTTTAATGAAGCATGGGATGGATTTCGCCAATTCTTAGCCGATTTATCCCTTTTATAAGTTTGTATTTATATCGTAAAACACTCATTAGAGAAACAGATAAAACCAGCGAATCTTGTTAAACAAGAACGTGTCCCCAGTACACGGATGCCCCACTCGCACTATCATTTTCTATGTTCAGTGGACCGTAAAATTGGGGTTACAACTCCAATTTGAAATTAAAATTAGAATGCTCATACAATAAGGAAGATGTGTACTAAGTGTCAAGTTGATTGGACTTCAACTTATTCATCAAAAACTACCTTGACCAAACACTTTAACCTGAAGCGGAACGAACGAACGAACAAACGAACGAACAGACGGAAAAACGGACCCACATACCAGAAAACATAGGTGGGGCAAAAAAATGGTCCTTGCTTTAAGTATTTAATATATCAAGTTGCTAAACATTGTATCACACTCCGTGCAGAATCTATATGAATTTTACATGCACCCAGCTTTCAAAATCTCTTTTGTGTAGATATGCAGAGTAACAATCTGTTTAATACTAAATCCATAAATACATAAATCTGACGGTATATACTTACATTTACAGGTCCAATAGAAGACTTTGAAACATTTAACTTTATTCTGAAATACAACGAAAAGATATAGGTAAATAAATATAACTAGCTGGTTTAAATCTTTACACCCATGTACAGAATTTAAAGATGCACCAAATGGTTTTATAAAGCTATCAAAGGAGAATTTTCAATCACTCTTTCATGTTATCATTTTATATGAGTATTTATATTTTTTGTTTAATTTATAAATACTATGAAAACAACACGAAATTCAATTTAACAGAAGCCTTCCATGTTTGCTTTTTTGGATGAGAAAATGATTAATATAGGATATATACTAATTGACGTGTGACAAATTGCTGTAATGCTTCGTTTTTGGTATTTTAGCAGAATATACTAATACTTTTAGGTAGTCTAAGATCGCCACAGTTTTTTTTTACCTTACCATATTGATAAAATGGAACTTATTTTTCAGATATTTATTTAATCAAGTAACAAGCCCTAATGATTTATTGGATATAGACATGCGACCATCCCTTTGACTATTCCTACCAGTATCAGGCAAGACCTTGGTATTGAGTAAAGAAGGCAATCATGCAAGTTTCGCTGACCGACCAGAAAGTAGATGTTAAATCCTATGCCACTGTACATGTAGGCAACGTTGAAAGCTATCCGCATGTAAAACAAGCATTGCACTATCGTTAATTTGTTTTCTCTCACTCGATTTATGACTTTTGAACACCGGTAGGCGGTATACTAATGTTTTGTCTTTATTGCATAAATTTTGAATACGTAGATGGTATAATGCTGAAAGAATATTACTAGCTAAAATCTAAAAATGTAGTTATGGATAACTTATTCATTATCTAAATATATATGAAATATTTGTAACTGGACGTTAATGCAGCAAACAGTTGATTAGTCAATTATAAAGACATTTTGCATTTAATTTCCGATTTTATGCAAATGAGAAAACATAATTTTCTCATTGTAAACGTTCTATGTATGTGGCTATACCATTCAGTACCTGCATAACACTGTAGTTTATATGGTCTAATTCATACGGTATTAGAATAAGAATTTTTAAATCAATAAGATGGGGTATGATTGCCAATGAGACAACTGTCCACAAGAGACCAAAATGAAACAGACATTAACAACTAAAGGTCATCGTATGGCCTTCAACAATGAGTAAAGCCCATACCGCATAGTCAGCTATAAAAGGCTCCGATAAGATAATGTTATTGGCAATTTTTTTATGTTAAATTAGTATTACCTCTTCGTTATCTTTTATCTCATGACAATGCAATACGATTGGTTGCTCTTCTTAACGCCCGAATCCTAATTTTTTTGATGATAATAGTATGACTGTAACGTAACACAAAACTGAAGTGTGACATGATCATGACTACGTTATATTATTATGTTCTCATTGTGTATACAACAATGCCACAACATCCCAACAACAAACAACAAAACAGAGAATAATGTAATTTGTAGAATAAAGTTATACCATATTTAATAAGCTACTACATACTTCATATCCTCCACAGATCCATGAATGACTGTTTCATTTATCGTTAGTTTTACAGCTATCGACCCAGTCTGAATAACAACAAGATGATAAATAATTATCATAATAATATATAGAAAACGATCGTCAATGAATTCTATAGCATATGCTGTGAACCTTGTCCATTAAAATCACACAATGAGAAAAAAATAGCACACTTGCAAAACGTCGGTGTTGATATGAAAATCAATTGTAGGGTCATATTTATAAATTCCCTTTTTACAAAACTGTGATTTTTTCGAAAAACTCAAGATTTTTTTTTATCCCAGGACTTAGCCGTTTTTGGCACAATATTTTGGAATTGTGGGTCCTCAGTGCTCGCCAACTTTGACCTTTTTTTGGCTTTGTAACTATTTTTATCTGATCGTCACTAATGAGTCTTATGTATAATAAACGGGAGTCTGACGTATCAAATTATAATCCTGGTACCTTTGATAACTATTGTTAACTTATACTTTACACTTTTACAAAAGTGCAAACGTATTAAATCAATGTATACCAGAGGAAACAATTATAAGGGTTAACAGTCATCACAGTGGTATAGATATTATGTATAGTTGTTGATAATTCGATTAGAAAATGTGATATTTAAATAATCTTAAGAATAGTACTGAATTTAACAAACAAGGTCGTAACATCAAATATGAATGAGACAGTTTTGATTATTTTAGAATTGTAAAATGTATATAAATATTATATGTACCCCGGCAATTTGGAATAAATGATGCAGAGTGTTATCTGGTTTTCTAGCATACAGATCGATGTCTCCTTGTGCTGCAACCCCTAAATTACCATCAGTTATACTGGTTACTGGTGGTTTTGAACTTTTGCCGATTTGCAGTGGACAAGCACGTGATACATTTAAAAATTGGCAAAAGGAAAAACATATGACGAACAACGAGAACCGTCAATAATATTTTTTTAGCTGTAACTTAACAAAAAAAAATTGACAATAATGTTTTTGATTTCAGAAAAAGAAGATTTTGCAATACTGGAAAAATGAATTATATCGACAGCTCATTTGATGTATCGCAATATAAGCAATTCCTCTTTTAAAAGTTATGAGCTTGCAACACTGCTGACGTGTTACTGTTTGCAACTGTTCTATCAAATGACTTTATTATAATATATTTGATATTTGATCCTTAAAAAAAACAGAAATAGAACATTTGGCAAAATAACGTCAATTTACTTTCCTACAACTGATTTTTTTTTTAAACCTGAATTTCGAGCGTCGCTCGCGATATTTAAATTGATGAGGTCTCATATAGAATCATGTCTGGTGTTACAGGGAAAGAAGGGTGTTCGCTGTATTTGTTTTAAAATTATCCTTATTACTTGTTGTTCCTAGAAATAAAGTAAACGTCATTATAATTTCTCCGCAATATAGAAAACAAATCTGAAGTAAACTTCCAGTCAAATATTTGGAATTTATCATATTTGTATTACATTCTGCATCCGCTGATCGTGCTATTATACTTTAATGGTTTATAAATTATTTTGTCTGTTAATGACACTGTTACGGGATAGTCACAATTCATTTTACATTGTATATTTTTTAAGGATTTTTTTTTAAGAAATGTTAAATTATATTGCTTTGTAGCTTACCTGTGGAATAAGTTTACCAATACAAATGTCCGTACAGGTTGTGTTTAGTGCGTCATCCTTAGATTTAATCTGAAAAGCGAATTTTCAATAACAAAATTATGATTCGTACACTGTTCAATTGGCCGTTTAAGAATCTAAAGAATCATGAGTAATTTCATTGTTCGTACCCCAAAATGAAAATAACGTCACGTCATTGGTTGAATGTCCATTGTTTATGACATTTTTAACCAATTACGACGTTTTGGTGTACACTTTTGAAAATATTACCCAGGATGCATTAGATTCTGAAACGGCGAATTAACTAGTTGAAATTCAAAATCAAACTTCTTTGTAGTCTTTACTGGGATGAATTTTCAGAGAACATGAACATGAACACAACTACATTTGATTTGGACAATCGAGAAACTCTAATTATCACTAAATACCATTTATTGAAGACGGTCGTAAAGATGGGATTAGTTGAACAGACAAAAAGAAAATTTCCAATTTTACAATGAAGACAAAATAAAGGAACCGCTTTCAAGTTGCATTTTATCCGTGTGCACGAAACACACTGAATAATAAGCTTCAAGCACGAAAACATGTGAAATAAAAATTGCAAACATATTAATTCAAAAACATTCAAAGTACACATTACATCCGCGCAGAAATGTCAGTATTAATCACAAAGTGTTTAAAATAACATGAAAATGCATATTCTAAAGATGTTTTTCTATATCAATGCACTGTTAGGTGTAGTCAAATTCAAACAGTTGATAGTAGAGAGACAAGAAAAGATATTAAATGTCACGTAATAATAATAGAAGATCACTACACCACAACTTACACGATATACGTTATAAAAGGACAGACTTCTTTTCAAGCAAATTGAATTTGAGTTCGAATTTTTATGGCGGGTGATGAATGTGAAGCAGATACCTTTACTTTATTTACTCGCATTGGTTTCTCTCTGTTTGTGTGTATTACCTTGATTTGTCTTTTCTTAATCGCCAATAATTTATAATTCAATTTAAGGTGGTACCCAGCACATTCGCTAAAAATATAGAAATTTTAAAAAAAATTGAACCAACCGTTTTATCAGAAAAATTACACTGGTTAATATATAACAGTTTGACAAACACTTATTTTGATCAATGAGAAGCTTGATATTCTTCCTTTAACAACACAACGTAATTAAAACGTTTAGCTGATTTTACAGATGTATCTCTCTGTAGTGTTAGGTACCACCTTTGATCAAATGTTTATTGTCATATTAATTCTTAGCAATAAGTTGGTGACAATTTATATGAATGCATGTATAACCAAATTACATTTCAAAACCAAACCATACAATGAAATAAACAAACTGTCAGTTTAATATCAAAAACAAAAAACAGTCTCAATACGTACGTTTTGTGAAGTCAGGTTAAAAACCAGCATATTGTGTGTGTGTGCCTGGTAAGTCATGGTATTAAAGATATATTCTGATAGTGTGATATTAACCATCTTCTTGTTGTCTGTAATAGTTGCCATGGCAGGCGGTACAAATGGTGCTTCAGACTTATCACTTTTCCAAAATATTTCTCCCTAGAATAGAAAGATATATTTAGGAATTATAAAATTATCAAATTTCATAATCAGATGAGCCCTTATATAGACAACATATGAAAAGTGCTGTCTAGTGTCAGTTTCCTATCAGCCAACTTTAGTTCCTTTTATATGCCTTTGCAAATGAAATAAAATGCACAGTTCGTCATGCGTTAAAAAGAATAATACGCAAACATTATCTCTTCTCAAAATGTGGTGATACTGCATCTATCGTGATCTTTGTTTAGTATTTTCATATTTAACTAATAAAGCTCTTGGTTTTTGGGGGGCCTGCTGCGTGCTGCTTAAAATACTATTTTTATTATTTCGTATACTTATGTTTGTGTTCTTTTTATATGCCTATCGTGTCCCCTTTTATGTATATAAAACAACAATAGTTCCTTACTGCACTTTGTATTCCATTTCTTTTTAATTGGTTTGAAAACATTAATTATTGTAAAATTTACTTTCAAATCAGCTTCGATATATTCAGAAGTAACAGTTGGCGCTGCAAGAAGTCTATAGTCCAAAGTTAGGAATTCTCCAAGTTGTACCTCCACTATAAATAAAAAGACAATGTGAAATACATGTTAAAACTTACATGAGCTGCACATTCATAAGAGTTGATGGTGGTAATGAAATTTGTGCACGATCCCTTGACTTTTCCTATCAATCAGCTTATACTATGACATGCTTAAGAGGAACGGTTTTTCAGCGATGTATAAATATGCAGTCTCATGCAACTTGTTTAAATGTGAAAGTTAAATATAATTCATCTTGTATTGAACGCGATTTGTAAATGACACTTCTTTAAGACCCATAGGTGGTATGTTACAAGGTAAAATGTTATCCCTATCCAGCATTAACTCGGTTTCCAATTGCCGTCAAAAATCTTGCTCCTTATCCTTGTAAGGCTCAAACGGGTTGTCGATAGGGTAAGGATCTCGTCCTTTTAGCCATTATTTGATTTCATTTATATCCAATGTCAAGTTTCGAAAACATTAACAATGTGACGATAGAATGATATTTTTCAAAACTGAAATATTGACCATATAAATATAAAATCGTTGTATTATATGATTATAGATCGTAATTTTAAGTAGTCATGATAAAGATTTGGCACAAACATTTTAAACAGTTTAATGCTCTTGGTCGTCCCTATTATGTTGGTTATCATTTTTTTTATTCGAGTGCAACTGAATTTTTAATGTGGACATTTTTTTTAGATAAGCCTCACGGTCGTTTTGGTATTGGGTTGCTGTTTTGTTGACATAAGGTTCTAACTATACAAATCCTTGGTTTACATATATCCCATGATCACTTCTCTTTTTTTTACGATATTAACTGCCTGTCATTATGCATAGCACCACTAGATATTGACATTGAATCTATATCTGCATTAAAACCATGTTAACTTTTATAGTCGATAGACTTTCTTGTGCATTCTTGTCGATTAGATCTTGTATTATACCACACATCTACAAAATTGTTACATGTAGCAGTTAATGTTTATTATACAGAAATTTCTTAAACGGTACAATTTTTATATAGCTAGCCTCATTGTAACAGAAAAATACACGAGCAGCACAATACCCCAAGTCATACATACTAAAGAGTCGCTAAAGTTTTTTTTCCAGGTCAGTTCATGGCAGTCGGGATACCTGTAATCTTTTAATCTAACTTTTAGATCTATTTGAAGTCAATTATAAATGTAATTCCTATTGATGTATCAGCAAAATATATGCATAGATTGCAGTTTTGTACTTATTTTACTCTGAAACTGGCTGGCAATAATTTTTCCAACCTTTCCAGAGAACAAATTGTATATCCAAGCCAAACCACCTCTAAACTTTACTTTGCCTGGACCACTATCGCAAGAACATTTGCCAGCTTTAATTGTTGGCTTTTCGCTACCATCAACGCCTAATATACAACATAAGAATCAATACTTAAGTTATATAACGGTAGTATGGGAGAATTGAGATTTTTCTGTCATCACATGCATGGCACGCGACGTTATACCAGGTGAAATATATATACTGATGCACAGTTACAAATTATTAAGAAAAAACATGTCTATAAAGAAAGGGATTAAACGATACTGCATAGTATGTTAAACGAAAGTTTAATATCAATACACTCATGACCCCTTTCCAATTCATCATATCCCAAAATTCTTGTTTATCACGTATATGTTTTATACATCCTACACATACTAAGATGAATAATATGGGAGCATTGTTGGTTAGATTTTCCATTGGCAATCATACAACATCTCCACATGTTTATTTGAAAATCCATTTGTGTGAATACAAATATCAATACAAGTAGGGAGATGTAAAATATATAAATAGGTTGATGTGACTGCTACAAAATAATCATATATGCCATTCTTACCTAGATTGACTCAAAACACTGAATGAAATATCAGAAAACTTAACGTTGACACTTCCTCCGCCAGAAACCCTAATGCTATGATATAAAAAAAAAACAAGCACTTTAGTCACTCACAAATACATGTGTCGAGTGATTTCTATCACAGTCAATAATCAGTGTTTCCACGAGGAAAGTTTGATGAGGTTTACCATCAAAATGCTAGTATATCATTGATATATTCAGATTAAGCAAAACTGATATACAATGGGTGATCTTCTCTTTGACTTTTCAACAAATGTCAGTTTATACTTGTAAAAGTAGCCTGTCTGTTCAATGTTTGTGTTGTTTTTGCTTTTGCTCAGATTGAAAATAAAACATTGAATGACCCTTATTATAGTTTATTTTAAACTATAAGTTTTTTTTTCTTTTTTCATCATAAAAATAAATTGGCATTTCTTTTCTAAAAAATATATAGATGAAATTGTTGGAACATTTATATATATATTTTTTTTATTATCATTGTCATTAATACAAAATATGTGTATTTGTTAGATGTTTTTGTACTTTTGCCCTTTTATAGCACACTATATATGTGGTACGGGTTTTGTCATTGCTGAAAGCTGTATGGTTGTCTTTTATTGCTTACATCCACTTCATTTAAACTTTTGTGGATTGTTGTCTCATAGACAATAACACCACATCTCTTTATGTTTATAAGAAAGCAATGTTTCTTTGTGAAGTAAGCATATACATGTAATACTGTAATCATCTAGCAAATGAGTAGAAAAGCTGATGTTTGGTAATATTCTCCTTAGAATTTGCGCAATGATTAACTGTTAGCTATTTATAGTATACTTAGAATTAATCCGTCAGATATTTTCTTTAAAGTAAGCTAAACAGTTTTAGCAAAAACTACGGTACCAATTGTATTAGCGGATAAGTTTCTTGCATTCCTTTTTTGTATTTGTAGTGAAACTTTCCATCAATTTCCAGTGCTAGATTTGTTGCTTTCCACTGTAAGTCGCTCTCTGAAGCTAATGTTATACTGCTTCTAAGTGGTTGAAATAAAATCAACGGTACCAATTTTGTTGCACCAGATGCGCATTTCGACAATACATGTCTCTTCAGTGATGCTCGTGGCCAAAATATTTGAAATCCAAAGCTTATATAAAAGATGAAGAGCTATAATCCAAAAGGTCCAAAAAGTATAGCCAAATTCGTGAAAGGAATCAGAGCTTTGCATGAGGGAGATACATTCCTTAATTTATAATAATTTTTAATATTGTGTAACAGCAAATTTTAATAACACAAAAAATCCGTATTTTCATGCCAGTACCGAAGTACTGGCTACTGGGCTGGTGATACCCTCGGGGACTAATAGTCCACCAGCAGAGGCATCGACCCAGTGGTAGTAATAAAATCAACGGTACCAATTTTGTTGCACCAGATGCGCATTTCGACAATACATGTCTCTTCAGTGATGCTCGTGGCCAAAATATTTGAAATCCAAAGCTTATATTTTTTTGGAATTTTGGATCCTCAATGCTCTTCAACTTTGTATTTGTTTGGCTTTTTAACTATTTTGATCTGAGCGTCACTGATGAGTCTTATGTAGACGAAACGCGCGTCTGGCGTATAAAATTATAATCCTGGTACTTTTGATAACTATTTACACCACTGGGTCGATGCCACTGCTGGTGGACGTTTCGTCCCCGAGGGTATCACCAGCCCAGTAGTCAGCACTTCGGTGTTGACATGAATATCAATTATATGGTCATTTTTATAAATTTTCTGTTTACAAAACTTTGAATTTTTCTAAAAACTAAGGATTTTCTTACCCCAGGAGTAGATTACCTTAGCCGTATTTGGCACAATTTTTTGGAATTTTGGATCCTCAATGCTCTTCAACTTTGTATTTGTTTGGCTTTTTAACTATTTTGATCTGAGCGTCACTGATGAGTCTTATGTAGACGAAACGCGCGTCTGGCGTATAAAATTATAATCCTGGTACTTTTGATAACTATTTACACCACTGGGTCGATGCCACTGCTGGTGGACGTTTCGTCCCCGAGGGTATCACCAGCCCAGTAGTCAGCACTTCGGTGTTGACATGAATATCAATTATATGGTCATTTTTATAAATTTTCTGTTTACAAAACTTTGAATTTTTCTAAAAACTAAGGATTTTCTTACCCCAGGAGTAGATTACCTTAGCCGTATTTGGCACAATTTTTTGGAATTTTGGATCCTCAATGCTCTTCAACTTTGTATTTGTTTGGCTTTTTAACTATTTTGATCTGAGCGTCACTGATGAGTCTTATGTAGACGAAACGCGCGTCTGGCGTATAAAATTATAATCCTGGTACTTTTGATAACTATTTACACCACTGGGTCGATGCCACTGCTGGTGGACGTTTCGTCCCCGAGGGTATCACCAGCCCAGTAGTCAGCACTTCGGTGTTGACATGAATATCAATTATATGGTCATTTTTATAAATTTTCTGTTTACAAAACTTTGAATTTTTCTAAAAACTAAGGATTTTCTTACCCCAGGAGTAGATTACCTTAGCCGTATTTGGCACAATTTTTTGGAATTTTGGATCCTCAATGCTCTTCAACTTTGTATTTGTTTGGCTTTTTAACTATTTTGATCTGAGCGTCACTGATGAGTCTTATGTAGACGAAACGCGCGTCTGGCGTATAAAATTATAATCCTGGTACTTTTGATAACTATTTACACCACTGGGTCGATGCCACTGCTGGTGGACGTTTCGTCCCCGAGGGTATCACCAGCCCAGTAGTCAGCACTTCGGTGTTGACATGAATATCAATTATATGGTCATTTTTATAAATTTTCTGTTTACAAAACTTTGAATTTTTCTAAAAACTAAGGATTTTCTTACCCCAGGAGTAGATTACCTTAGCCGTATTTGGCACAATTTTTTGGAATTTTGGATCCTCAATGCTCTTCAACTTTGTATTTGTTTGGCTTTTTAACTATTTTGATCTGAGCGTCACTGATGAGTCTTATGTAGACGAAACGCGCGTCTGGCGTATAAAATTATAATCCTGGTACTTTTGATAACTATTTACACCACTGGGTCGATGCCACTGCTGGTGGACGTTTCGTCCCCGAGGGTATCACCAGCCCAGTAGTCAGCACTTCGGTGTTGACATGAATATCAATTATATGGTCATTTTTATAAATTTTCTGTTTACAAAACTTTGAATTTTTCTAAAAACTAAGGATTTTCTTACCCCAGGAGTAGATTACCTTAGCCGTATTTGGCACAATTTTTTGGAATTTTGGATCCTCAATGCTCTTCAACTTTGTATTTGTTTGGCTTTTTAACTATTTTGATCTGAGCGTCACTGATGAGTCTTATGTAGACGAAACGCGCGTCTGGCGTATAAAATTATAATCCTGGTACTTTTGATAACTATTTACACCACTGGGTCGATGCCACTGCTGGTGGACGTTTCGTCCCCGAGGGTATCACCAGCCCAGTAGTCAGCACTTCGGTGTTGACATGAATATCAATTATATGGTCATTTTTATAAATTTTCTGTTTACAAAACTTTGAATTTTTCTAAAAACTAAGGATTTTCTTACCCCAGGAGTAGATTACCTTAGCCGTATTTGGCACAATTTTTTGGAATTTTGGATCCTCAATGCTCTTCAACTTTGTATTTGTTTGGCTTTTTAACTATTTTGATCTGAGCGTCACTGATGAGTCTTATGTAGACGAAACGCGCGTCTGGCGTATAAAATTATAATCCTGGTACTTTTGATAACTATTTACACCACTGGGTCGATGCCACTGCTGGTGGACGTTTCGTCCCCGAGGGTATCACCAGCCCAGTAGTCAGCACTTCGGTGTTGACATGAATATCAATTATATGGTCATTTTTATAAATTTTCTGTTTACAAAACTTTGAATTTTTCTAAAAACTAAGGATTTTCTTACCCCAGGAGTAGATTACCTTAGCCGTATTTGGCACAATTTTTTGGAATTTTGGATCCTCAATGCTCTTCAACTTTGTATTTGTTTGGCTTTTTAACTATTTTGATCTGAGCGTCACTGATGAGTCTTATGTAGACGAAACGCGCGTCTGGCGTATAAAATTATAATCCTGGTACTTTTGATAACTATTTACACCACTGGGTCGATGCCACTGCTGGTGGACGTTTCGTCCCCGAGGGTATCACCAGCCCAGTAGTCAGCACTTCGGTGTTGACATGAATATCAATTATATGGTCATTTTTATAAATTTTCTGTTTACAAAACTTTGAATTTTTCTAAAAACTAAGGATTTTCTTACCCCAGGAGTAGATTACCTTAGCCGTATTTGGCACAATTTTTTGGAATTTTGGATCCTCAATGCTCTTCAACTTTGTATTTGTTTGGCTTTTTAACTATTTTGATCTGAGCGTCACTGATGAGTCTTATGTAGACGAAACGCGCGTCTGGCGTATAAAATTATAATCCTGGTACTTTTGATAACTAATTATATAAAAGATGAAGAGCTATAATCCAAAAGGTCCAAAAAGTATAGCCAAATTCGTGAAAGGAATCAGAGCTTTGCATGAGGGAGATACATTCCTTAAAATTTCGTATGTCCAAGCTGTTAAAAGTCACTTCATTATTAGATCTTTTTTGATAATTAAACACTGTGAGAATAATAAAAATAGATAGATAAAAATAAAATCGAAAGCACAACAAAAGAAAATATACTTTAACTATGTATAGTTAAAAAGCTATATGTTAATATGTTTATAAAACGTTTAGTGCATACATAACGATCATGACTATAGTTGTTTTTTATATATATAAAACAAATGCAATTGATTTTGGCTTGAAATATTACATTTATGAACATCCATATCGTGTCGACTTAGACCCAGTTTACACTGGCAACGAAATTGAATCGATCTTTATTGGAATCGATCTTAAAGAGACAAGGGTTGATTTAAATATCGTAGCAACTACGTAGCTGCTATCAATATCTATGTAACAACTAGTCTTTAGCTACACGTTCAAAAGTCAAAATCTACGTAGCACTACGTAGCTGCTACGATATTGAACTCAACCCAGTTCGCGATTACATCGCACAAGCAAGATCGATCTCGATCGATCTTATTTAATCCAGTGCGTTTACACTACAACATAAAGAGAACCAGTTTGACTTTTATTTTCATATATAATTATAGCATTCACCTGGAAAAGATCGATTGCGATCGAGCTAAGCGTTTACACCAAAAAGATCGATTTAAATAAGATCGATCTATTTAAAACCACCTCTTTTTAAAACTTTTTAAGTCCGATTGAAGATCGATCTTACCCGTTTACACTGGACCAAAGATCGACCGTAAAAGATCTATCTTAGTAAAGATGTGTAAAATCTTGTTTATATTGCATTGATTTATATCACAACTCTTGAGAGATGTGCATGTCCAAAATCTTGTAGAAAGTTTATATAATAATCTATTAAGGCACAATTAAACTTTTACACTCTACCATCTAAATTAAAGTGAATATAATGAATTGATATAATAAATGATAATGTTGACTTGGTTTTTTTTTAATTATTATAGCTACATGTACCACATATCGATCATGTTGATATTTTACGTTTTAATCCACAGCCACGTACCGTAAAAATATTCAGGAAATAAAACATCCTTATTCTAGGCTTTTCCAAGTCACATATTTAAATAGATGTCATTTCTAAATTGTTTGCGTGTTATTTTCTTTTGTGTACACTTATTTCTTCTTAATATAAACTTGACTCACTTGGTGAGAGAATATTTATCATTTTTTCCATCCCCATTTTGATCCGGTAATTTAGTGGTCTGTAATTTCTTTGTAACCAAATCTACTGCTACTTGATTGGCTAAAATATTCAATTGTATACATCCAACTTATCATGTTTATTTTTGATAAACAAAATTTGTCTGTGGGACTTCATTCGTGTAATATAAGATACGAATATGTTATCCGTTGATACAACTGTTGTGAATACTTGAATTTTACGAAACGCTGTTAATCTCATACAGATAAATTGTTATTGTGTTTGATAGAATCGCTGGAGATATAATGTATCGCTGTAGATGCAAAGCCAGGCGCTGGAAATGTTAAAGCCAGATCTACAGCGCTCGATTTTCTATATCTAACTATAGACTCTACACCCCGAGCACTTTGACTTTAAATCTACTGCGCCACACACTTTTACATTGCCAGCGCATGTCTTTAAATCTACAGAGCATGACTTTTAAAAACTAACAAATCTGTATCTGTATGAGACCACCAGCCCTTCATCAAATACTAAATACAAACGTTACCTCAAAATTTACATATCATAACCTATATCTACATGTTATTGTATCGCAAAACCTCTAACCTGCTAACTTATATATGTTACTATTCTAACATCAGACTCGGATTTTTTTAAAACAAAGTGCGTAGTATTGATGTGTGTTTGTGTATGCCACATTGGCTAGAGATATAGGAAAAACTCTTGATTTCACTTAGCATGATAAATGCAGGTGCTCTTTTGCGTCTGTTCCAAATAGGGAACCTCGAACCTTTGTGAGTCTTGTACTGTTTTTTTTTTTTTAAATTTGGCTAATTCATTTGTTTTGGAGTTTGGTGTGAAATAATTTACTAGTATATTATTATTAAGGGCAAGCTGAAGCTAATACAAACTGGATTGTTGAATTTCAGTTGTTCGGGTATTGAAAGCTATATTATCAATCACGACGTTTTGGTGTCAGTAACTGTGAGTACACTCGGATCTGTACTTAGTATCTTGTTGTAGTTGGGATATACAAGTATCCGGCTACGTCCACTCTTTTTGTTGATGTATTTCTATTTGTATCCATCTGACGAGATAAGTCTTTTTCAAGTGTCTTTTCCACTGATGTTTATAGCTTGTTCTTATGTTGTACTGTTACACCACTGCCCCATGTTAGGGGAGGGTTGTGATCCCACTAAGTTAGTAACTTCTTCACCCCACCACATTCTGTACATTTTAAGTGTGTGCCTGTCCCAATTCAGGAGCCTTTAATTTAGTGTTTTTCGTTTGTTGATGTGTTACATATTTGTCTTCGCTCATTTCTTTTTATACATACATTAGGCCGTTATGTTTCTCGTTTGAATTGTTTTACATTTGTCTTTTCTGGGCCTTTTATAGCTGACTATGCAGTTTTGGCTTTGCTCATTGTTGACGGAAGTACATTGACCTATAGTTGTGTCATTTTGTCTCTTGTGGTTCATTGGAATGACAACAGTCTGTTGAAAAATACGCCCTCACGAACGTAACAAATATGTTGTCAATCAAGAAATCAAGCGTCTTGATAATGTCAGATTTAGAATATAGTTTGTTTCAATCAAGGTGATCCTTTTTAAAGTAGGATTTATCCCTCCCTAAGACACAATACTTATATCTACGTTTGACATTCGTTATTATGAAACAAAGCAATACCACCTCTTTCAAATTGTCTTTTTTGTAGACAAAACGCGCGTCTGGTGTAAATACAAAATTTAATCCTGGTATCTATGATAAGTTTTAGTTTGGAATGTGGAATACTTTTGCAATATGAAAGAGAGTTAGATTATGTACTCTAAAAGATCACGCCACCTCTAGAATAGGCAGTTTCACTATAACTGTGAAGCCCGGCTTTGATTGCTGATAAAATAGATGTTAATAATTTAGAAAGAGGTTTCGTGGAGCACTTGGAAGACCCAATAATATACCGTTATGTGTAATGACACTTATGTAGGTATCCAAGACAGTGATGGAAGATCCAGTTTTTCATCTTTGGTTGAAATTCCAAAGGAACATAGAACAGACCTATGATTATCCAGAATTTACTCTTTGGTAAGTGTCGTAAGGGTTTATGTTGAGTTTCCAAGTGAATTTTCAATACCTAATTCGTTTATCAAGCAGTTAATGTAATGAGTTTTACACACAAACACAATGTTGTTTGGGGCTTTATCTGCGGCGACAACAACATATTTGTCATGAAGGTATGATAACGACGTTTTGGAATTTTGGATCCCCAATGCTCTTCAACTTTGTTCTTGTTTGTCTTTATAAATATTTTGATATGAGCGTCACTGATGAGTCTTATGTAGACGAAACGCGCATCTGGCGTACTAAATTACAATCCTGGTACCTTTGATAACTTTTTGCCACATTTAGGTCTTTAAAGATTGAGGTAACATGGGCATTGATAAACCATTCAGTTTCTTAATTCTGATTGGTGTCAAAGACCCCGCAGCCTTAATCAATTCGGATAGAGTATATATGTCTCCTGTTCGCGCTTAAACCATTGTCTGGCATAATCGTCGACTGAATCCATCAAAACTTTGAAGTTGTAGATCAAATTGATGGATTTAGGCTTACGATATTTCGGACCTTTCGATAACATATTTCGCAGGGAAGTGTTATTGACAATGTTGAGGTCACCGGTAATAACGGGGCCAGCCGGATCATATGTGAATTTGAAACTAGCACAAGTGCAATCAGGATGCTTAAGACTTTAAGTCGTTAATATTGAGATCCTGGGAAACGTGTTTGTAATTGAACATTTTAATTTCAATAGGTTTGGTATAGGCATAAGAAATGATTGATGCAGACTGTCAATTAATCTGGTAACCGCGCTTCTGCGCTTCCGCCACGTATAGCCTTTAATTTTATTATAAGTCACGACACCAATGTTTTGGTTTAGCTGATTAGTGCATTGATGAAGTTACTGTAAACACCTCAAACTAGTAACTCTGTATCACGGGCGGCATTCGGTTTTACGAAAGAAATGATCGGGAAAGAATATCTAACGGTGCCAAGTTTTGCAAGACGATCGTGAAAGCTTTGTTACCAGATCGTGAAAGATATTTAATCGAGAAGACATATGAAATGTCAGTAAATAATCCAATTTAATTAATTACACAGACAAATTTCCAACATTATAAATCTGACTGTCAAAATGGTTTAACATTATGATCAGTATGTGAGAAAATCGAGTTTTAAAAGAACATAGTTTTTACAAAACAACGAAAGGCTGATTGCTTCTCGACATTTCAATGACATAAAAAATGTAAACAAACAACAAATTCAAATAGAATAAACTACTTTTATCCGAATAAGGGCATTCTATTTGAATGAATCAAATGGTTCTCATAGTTATTTTGTATAGACATAATCTGAAACTTGGTAAAAAAAGAAATATGTGCACAAAATTGATTTTTCGGATCGTGAAAGATCACGTACCGCTTTTTGAAGATCGTGAAAAGGGTCATGAAAGATCTGATGCTACGAATACGTTCACATTATTCTTCAATTATATGATAATTGATATTTCTTATTTTTATAGAGAAAAACTAGATTGGGCAAGATCCTCAATAAATTTGAGCATTTTCAAAGTATTAATATTATATTTTCAGAAATTGAAAAGAACAAGAAATAACAACTACGTTAATAAGATAAGACAATGGTCAACAAAACGCCGAAAATATTTTAGTATCTTGTAATGGCTAGCAAAATTTCATACAATAGTTAATTCTATATCTAAAGACCAGCAGAATTTGCTCAATTTCATATTTTGAAATGGTATATAGTTATCCAAATAAATAATACCTGTAATGATGATTTGGTGCAACGCAACTTCCGATATCACTGTAGGACACAGTGCAGTCGCCAAAAAAGTAAATTTTATATTATCCACCAATGTATGTATATTGTTATTATCCTTCAATGTACACGATGCACTTGAAACTTTTGTTTAAACATGGACCTCGAAAAGGAGCCAAAAATGTACTGTTACGCATAAAGACAATCCATTTTATTCCTTGCTCAAGATATATGCGGGATAACAGGAGATTTTATTTGTACAAGTACAAATAATACAAACAAATTATTATTTGAGCCTTTTTGAACATTTCATTAGTATAATAGTTGGCTGATTGTAGAATGAAGGTTTCACCTGACCTCGACTTTGCTTCATTTCGTGGATGTATGTTTAGTCTTGTGGTCAATTCCGTATCGCGGATTCATAGTAAACTTTAAGATAACTGTTCATATGGTAAGGTGTACATTTTCGACTTCTGCAAGGTTTCAAATAACATTGACCTCATTATCATACATCATTTGGTAATGTACGTTCTATGTTATTTCTGCTTCTATACTTGTATGCTATAGCGCCACGGTATTTGGTGTAATGTGTACATCTCTGTCTGCATGTTTCATATATAACGTCAATTGTATTTGATATATTGAATAATAGTCAGATGTCTATGTCTGGTTGTCGGTCAGGGTTCATATACTTTCGACCTTATGTTCCGAATTAATTGACCAAGCATAACTTTTTCATTTGTCAGTTTCCAGGTAACTGTAAGGATTGGAACACCTATATTTTGTGTACGGGATGTTTGTAGAGATAGCATGGTCCATCTGACCTTGACCTTTTTTATGAACTAATGACAATTGAAAAGCGTATTTGACTCTTCTAGTAAAACCCTTAATATCGCAGACATTAAACAAATATACTATCATAAGTAAAGCAGACGAGACACTTCAACATTTGCGCTCTGGTGTTCTTTAGTCTGTAATATATAGTGATCTCATTGGAAAGCAATCCACATCTGCTACGTTGTATTTAAAGATACATAGTACTTAAGAAAGTACTGTTGCAGAAAATGTTGGTTATCGTTCAATCTAATTGTTAATGAAAGATGCTGTTTTGCTATAAGTTTTTGGTTGATGGTTAAGATTTTGGTTTAAAAGTTGCATACCCAAATTATTGGCTAAATAGTGGCGGAATGTCTGAATTGTACTTGACCGATTCTTAGAGCTGAATTGTTCACACTAATTTAAACACGTTTTTAGTTTTAGTTTTTTTTTAACTTTCGAGGTGAAGTGTTGAATAAAAAAAGTGATAGCTTTAATGTTCATTCTTATCAAAATAGTTACAGGCTTCAGCCTGTTGCAGGTATGTCAAATGGTAAAAGAAATATTGATTTCTGATTTCTAGTATTAAGTCTGGTCACGCCTTACCTTTAACGATCAAAATAATGCGTTGCCTGATCTTTCACGATCAAGTTTGATGAAAATTTAACAAAATTCAAGGTTTATCTTAAACAAATTAATGGGTTTATGGGAAGAGCATACTCTTATTTCACTGTTTTATCAGATACGACAAAGATTAAATTTCAAATATATCATGATATATTGAAATATGACCATTATAGGTACAAATAACGTGTTTTGTTTAATTAATTCCATAGACACGCTTTGCACCTTTTTTTTCCCATAAAGTACTGCATATTTTCTTTATCTTATTGCACAGGAATGTTGAAGAAGATGAACCATTTTGACAGAAATATTTTTTTGTTCGGATTTGATCCGCGTTTTGAAAATTAAGCGATTTTTTCACAGCTTCTGAACTAGAATTTACATTAAATATCTTACACGATCCGGTACCAGAGCTTTCACGATCGTCTTGCAATACTTGACCACCGTTGATGGCTTTGGCTAACTCGGCTATGGATTTTTATGTGCTGCATTAGGTCTTTTAATTTATGTATCCGTTTTTATTCTGTAGTTAATCACCACTTCGGTTTTATCATGTATATCTATTATATAGTCATTTTAAAATTACCTGTACCAAGTCAGAAAAAATGGCAATTGTTATATTATAGTTCGTTTCTGTGTGTTTTACATTTTAATGTTGTGTTTCTGTTGTATCGTTGTTCTCATTATATTTGATGTGTTTCCCTCAATTTTAGTTTGTAACCCGGAATTTTTTCTTCTCAATCGATTTATGAACTTCAAACAGCGGTATACTACTGTTGCCTTTATTTGATTACTTTTCCCTTGCAATGAATTGGCAAATAAAAAGTCCTCTGTGAAAGCAATTTGAAAAACTGAATAGTATGCATTGTTTATCGTCCTTCAAAGAAGCACGTACTACGGTATATATTATATAAATACAACAAAATACGATTTTTTGTGTTCAATAATTCAGGAAAGTGAAATAATGAAAAAAATAATCGATTTTAGCAGACAGTATGGTTCAATTTTATCAAGATAAGCTAATAAATAACGTCAATCAATTATTAACTTGTAAGTGAATAATTCTACCTCATTGAATCAATGATTATGCATGTGACTTTCAATTTAATCCCTAAGCTACAAAAGGGGGATTATGTATAACTAATGTATGTTAAGTTATTAAAAGGAAAAGAAAACTCATTCTCATAGAGATTGAAACTGACGACTAACTTATATTTCTAACCTATAAAATGAATTAATCAAATTACACGGGTTCTATGTATATCAATATGTATGTTTATATCGGTTAGATGACTGTCATCAGATAACTCTATTTATAATTAGATGGTGTATAGACTAGAACACACACAGATGATCCATATTATCGATCCTATGCCTTGTAAATCGTTGATTTTAGATTTCATATAATTTGAATATAAGTTTTAGGGTGTGTTTAATCACAAATTATAATATGTGTGAGAAACATGATTTTTACAACATCTATGATAAACAATGTGTTACATCATTAAAATTTTGGATTTTTAAATACCGTGTTTACATCTTCCTCTCATTATATAGCTTACAAAAAACTGTAAAGATAGAAATCAACACCTCATCTTTTAAGAATACAATATAGATACTTTAAAAAGAACCATGTGATTTTAGGTTTGTGCTATTGAATAGTATTCTTCAAAGATTAAATGTAATACGCAATTTCGTGCAAAAACATGTTAATTGACACCCTGGGAGTTTTAAATTTGTGCAGATTAAAGTGAGTCTTCAATTGTATGTGTTAAATGTCAATTATACAATGGACAAACAGAAAAGTTTAGTAATAATAGTTGACAAACATACGTACTGTTTTATTCAAAATGAAAAAAGGAAAGAAGTTATATTATTTCAAAACGAATCTTGACTAGAAACGTGATGTTTAATACTAATGTTATTAATGAAAACATAATTAAATCGATGCAAGAAGATAACCTACAAAACCGCATATGAATGCGCTCCTGATAGTAGAAATCTAACTGACGTGAAACTAATAATATATTTTGGATTTGACAAAAATCTTGTTATTTCACCAAATCTCGAAAAGGCATGTCAGCAATTACGTATCTTGTTTTAAACAAACAAACCTAGTTGTGATAAGGATTCTACAATTTTTGACTTCATACCTAGTGTTGTAGCTATATTTTCATACCTAGTGTTGTAGCTATATTTTCATACCTAGTGTTGTAGCTATATTTTCATACCTAGTGTTGTAGCTATATTTTCGATATCACAAACTAGTCAAAACATTTACTAAATTTTATCATCGGTATAAAGACATCATTCGTAAATATAGCTCAACATGCAGACTTCTTATACGTTCAGGTATTTCACATCCAATTTTTTATGGAAATATTCTTTATAAAGCACAAAGGTGTCAGTATTCACCTCAGAAACTTAAAAAACCTTTGAATAGACTTATTAAGAAGGGATATAATTACGATACTGTTGTCAAGTCATTAAAGATTGCATATTTTGGCGTTAATATTGAGTCACTGATAAGGTCTTTGCATCGGAACTAAACACATTTATTCTAAAAACAGTTGTTGGCATGACACGGGTTATGTTCTTCTCATATATGTTATGTTGGTATGATACTAAACCCCTAACGGGAAGGATTGTGCCTGATGTACATATGATGAAATCATAATCTTTCAGTCAGTTTAATTGAAGTCTGGAGCTGGCATGTCAGTTAACTGCTAGTAGTCTGTTGTTATTTATGTATTATTGTCATTTTGTTTATTTTCGTTGGTTACATCTTCTAATATCAGACTCGGACTTCTCTTGAACTGAATTTTAATGTGCGTATTGTTATGCGTTTACTTTTCTACATTGGTTAGAGGTCCGCATTTTTGCGCCTGTCCCAAGTCAGGAGCCTCTGGCCTTTGTTAGTCTTGTATTATTTTAATTTTAGTTTCTTGTGTACAATTTGGAAATTAGTATGGCGTTCATTATCACTGAACTAGTATATATTTGTTTAGGGGCCAGCTGAAGGACGCCTCCGGGTGCGGGAATTTCTCGTTGCATTTAAGACATGTTGGTGACCTTCTGCTGTTGTCTGTTCTATGGTCGGGTTGTTGTCTCTTTGACACATTCCCCATTTCCATTCTCAATTTTATATAGGTTAACGGGTATCTGCCTTTGCTTTTTTCTTCCGAAACCCAGCTAAACGTTTTTTAATAACAGAATTCTTTGATAATTCAGGAAAACCAGCCATTTGCCGTATACAATTCAGCATTGAAATGTATGGCTTCATACATTCCAAAGAAATTTTGCAATAATGAACGTGTTTGAAAATATACAGCTAGGAAATCTTCTTAAGACTTTACCTACTATTATTTTGAAACGAAATCTTAGTTTAAAATCCTTTTAAAATTTTCGCAGCGATCATTCTTTAGGATCCCTTTAAGCCCGATGGCTGATGCATCATTGAACAAGTCCCCAATTACTCCGTTCATTGGTAAATGCAAAGAGTCTATTTCCTTTCACTGTCTATTTGCCTGATCATCAGAAAATGCTGGCTGAATTCCCACTGTTTGTTGGATTAAAGTTAATGCTACAGATTTATTCATTTATTTGATCAAATATCAACTTAATGTTAAAGGTCCATACCCAAGCCAGTGGACGATATGAAGTGTTAACTCCTTATAAATATGTTGAAAATGTAAAAGTGCTTGAATTATTCTGAAGTTAACGATTAACAACTTATTGATTTGGAGTTACTTCAATAGGCGCCAAACAATGTTGGCAGCCTCTGCTAATAATATTTGTACACGATGGATTGCTGTTTTCACATTATGAGTTAACGTCCATATTTGACTTATATGACTGAAATGGTGCCGATATATCTGTTGCATTAAATATAGTGTTATATCATAGTTCGTTTCTGTGTGTGTTACATTTTAACGTTGCGTCGTTTGTTTTCTCTTATTTTTTAGTGTTAATTCACATTGCGATAAGACGTGTTACGGTACTTGTCTATCCCAAATTCATGTATTTGGTTTTGATGTTATATTTGTTATTCTGGTGGGATTTTGTCTGATGCTTGGTCCGTTTCTGTGTGTGTTACATTGTAGTGTTGTGTCGTTGTTTTCCTCTTATATTTAATGCGTTTCCTCCCCCCCCCCCCTCAGTTTTAGTTTGTTACCCCGATTTAGTTTTTTGTCCATGGATTTATGAGTTTGAACAGCGGTATACTACTGTTGCCTTTATTTACTCTGCGTTGGTGGCATCTTCGAATGAACACTCTGCAACATGTTTTTAGTGCTGGTTTTAGGGTTAGATTTGATGTATTTGCATCCTTGCCTTATATTATACCATTACTTCTGTGAGAATTGTAACAACAGTTTGTGTAATGATTGGTGTTGAAGTAGTGAATATCCTCAGGACTTGATCATCACTACTTTCATTATTAGTATTTTGAACATTCGGATAGGAAGAACCAGTTATTTGAATTTTGAGCAGGATCGGACTGTGAATTTCAAGACAACTGATCAGGATACGCATTTGAATTAAATAAGCTTGATATAGGAATGTCAATACTAGCTAACATTCAACGGAAATCAGAACTGCCTATATTTCCTTATTTACTCCCCTGGACTGGGTCTTTTTTTTCTTTTGCGATTTTTTCTTTTAGGCTCATGCGAAGTCATCTCTCAATGAGAATGCTGAAAGAAAACATAATCAAATTAAATGCATCGTATAGAACTACTGCATCCAATTAGTCCCATTTGTGCATTATACATTTATAAATGCCCTTCTATCCTGTATCATGTATACTCTAGACCCTTAAGTTTATTTAAGTGCAAACTACACAAAATTAAAATATGTACTCAAGCACTGCTTATCATAGAACGATTTTTACAAGAGCATCATAAATTCATCTAGATTCCATATGCACCAATCCTAATTACATTATGTACTCAAGCAGAACAAATCTAAGTAAGTGCCATATGCACTGCTCATCAAGCAAAATTTGACCATGTGCATAATACATTGATCTTAATTCAATATGCACCCATACTTTAAAGAATATGTACTCAAGCTAAAACTCTATACAAGTGTCATATGAACTGCTCATCAAAACGATTTGTGTACTAGAGCATCATAAATTCATCCAAGTGGCATAGACTGCACTTACCTTAAGTACATAATGTATCAAACAAATTTAACTAAGTGCCATATGCACTGTTAATCGAAGCACCATTTGGACCAGATCATCATAAATTAATTTGAGTGACATATACATCTATCTAATGTTCATAATGTACAAAAAAGTATGCAAGTTTCTTATGCACTATTAAGTCCTGTTTGTTTGCTTTGTTTGTTGTGATTTTCTAATGCATATATGTGAATAAGCCAATTACAATATAACAACGAATTAGAGCTAAACTTTGTTAATTATTTCGTAACTCAGTCAATAATTCGCTATGGTCAGGTAAGTTAAATAATTCTATCTGAATTGTTTTCCTAAACTCTAGCAGAATTGTCTCTTTGACCGTTACAGTAAATGTATGATGCAGACATTATTTAACAAGCTTAATTGGTTATCATCAAAGGTATCAGGATTATAATTTAATACGCCAGACGCGCGTTTCAAAAGCCAAACAAGTAGTAATCATCACAAACTCAAACATAGATGCATCATACATTATTTTAACGATCATTCGGTCAGACTGTTAATGGATTTTTGGATATTCCATGTCTCTTGTTTTTCTAATATTGCTGTTTTTATATTTTCAATGTACAAACTACTTTTGCTTCAAAATCACGTTGTATATAACAGTTCGAAATTGTTCTATTTGTTTTGTAGTAGCTTAATCAGAAACTTTGCAAAATTGAAGTATTTGTAAGAAAACCATATTCCGGAAAGTGAAAGATCAGGTAACGCGTTTTTAATGATGATGAAAACCATCGTGTTACATCAATTGTCGCTTATTCGTTATTGTGAAATTACATGAAAAAGATCCTTCTTTAAATTATACACGTACTTTGTATTGCTGAAAATACGTTATATTTCGGCGCAGGCGGGTCAGAAGAGTACAATTCACGAATAACATCAGACATTTCATATATTTGCAATGAATTACTTTTAAAATTACCCGAAAGTACTAGAACATGAATTAAAACACATCGCCACCTTCAAGTGTATATTTATGTCTTTTGAAAAATCACGAATTATAATGGTAATTGTGGAATCTTTATATCGCAATCCTTCTTTAATCGACGAAATATGATAGTCTCTCGGATTGGCGAAGACATAATATTTAATTGAGTATAGTATTTCTTGATCGGTGATTATCTGTCCATATAAGTTTAGTGTTTATGGTTCCCTGCTAAAACTACTGATCATGGTCAATGTTACGTTATCACAATGGTTATGGTTACTCTGTATTTCTTGGAAACCTGTTTTATGGTTATTAAGCTTTATTGTTAGTCTTTTATTTTTGTTTTGGTTCTTTTATATGTCTTGGAGTTTATATCTACTTTAGTTAGAGATAGATTATGCATAATATATGCGTGTTTAGTTATTAACAGGAAAAGAATGGCAACATTGAAGGTGAAACAAAGGTAAACTGTTGATTGACTGATTCAATCCACATAAACTCATTAAAATAGAGGAGAAAACGATGATTTATATATCTTTTTTTACTATCATATGAAATTAAACTTATCTAGAAATATCCGATTGAATGAGTTCGCTATCTATTTATTTCCATATGAATATTTAAAACGGTTACTGCTATATGACTGTCGCAGTCAGCTCTTTAGTCAATTGGAGGGCGACTAGAATATAACACACACGAACAAATGATACATATCATCGAGCCCATGCCTTCTAAGTTATTTATTTTAGATTTTATATAACTATGTACTATATTTTGTATGTTTTTTTTTTGGTTATAAATCAAATACTAGTATGAGAAATTGAGTCAAATCGGAAAACATAAATTGTACAGCCATTGCCCTTTTAAACATCTACGATCAACAATATTTTCCCTGTTTTAAGATTTCGGATTTAACTGGCCTATTATAACACGCTTGTATCATGTTGATCAGGTTGAGAGACATGAATGGGGAAGCTTTAATATAACAATAATCAAACAATACTATATATATGTCGTCCTTTCATTATAGCTTACAAAGAACTGTAAAGATAGACATCAACAACTTACAATGCATCTTTTAACAAATAAGTAAATGTCGAATACGACACAAATAATTTAAATCGAGAACGTGATTTTTGGTGTGTGCTATTGGATATTTTCCTTCAAAGATAATGGTAGTTTACAAACATCACTTAACATTTTTTCTAAAGTGAAAACAGGTAAGAACTTACAACTTTTCTAAACTAAATCTTGACTGAAAACCTGATGCTTAATGCAAATGTGATTCAATGAAAACGTAGGTACATAAATTCATGTTGACAATCAAAGTTATAACATAAGGTGTTGGCATATTAACACGATAAAGCTTTTGATGTCTCTAAAACAATTATCTCACACGAATAATCATTGATATGGTCATAATTAAATATAAACTGTTTACAAAACTTTCAATTTTTGAAATACTTAATGCTTTTCTACGTTAGCTTTATTTGGCAAAACGTTTAGGAGTTGTTTTCTTGGTTCTCAATGCTCTTCGACGTTGTACATTATTTGGCCTTTTTTTAACTTTTTTTTTTATTTTAGCGGAATTGATGGGTACTAATCAATATCACAATTTTAAGCAGATTAAAACATAATTGACTTAGTTGTGATGTCAAATTTTTACAAGGAGTAACTTGCACATGCATAAATTAGCAAAAGTTGATATAATATGCTGGTTTTATTCCCGTATTCAAATTTGTGTTAACGGGAATATAAACAGCATATTATATCAACTTTTATTAATTTATACAAGTTTGTCTTTTGTTTAAAATATTTTTCGTATACAGAAAAAAAAAAAACATTTCAAAATGGCCGCACGCCATAATGTACTTTTTGCGTTGTACATATAATTAAGAACACTGTTAACTAACCAATCAATTGAAAATGTTTGCAAATAAAAAGTGTTATGTGGTAAGGTTTTAAATAACTCAAGGTTATGAATTGTTCATTATTCTTAAGCATCGAAGACAAACAATTCAATAATTGGAAGTTCGTATTCAAAAGGCTGATTATTTTTCATATGAGTCACGTTGACCAGGTTTTTGTTATAATGCTTTCCGTGTTGTACAAAAAGTATGAAATACAATCAAATAATACCTAATATACACACCCCTGATATAAAAAATGTAAAGAATGACAGACAACAACTTGTTTGTTTAAAACTAAGTAAATATCAAATGTTATACACACTATTTAAGCAGAAAAAGATAAAAAGATTTCAAAAATTGTAGATCATACAATGAAATTTGCTGTTATTGAAAATTATCGATCAACGATTTGAAATGTAATAAGTAAATTCGAGAAAGGACATTATGTCACCTGACGTTATTATGAATTTAGGTATTTAAAATCAATCTTGACTTGAATCATGATTAATGAAAACGTAGTTAAATCAATGCAGTTGACTGACAAGATTACATCATAAGGAGTTGTCATATTAAACATTAGATGTCTCTAAGCTATTATGCAAAAAGAACAAAAGATATAGACATTGTCAAAACGGCCTGTATCAATTCGCGAAAATAAATACTCAGAAATCGAGATATTAACGGAGAGTCTCGGTGCAGACAACTTTGTCATATTACACGCATATATAGTCACATTTTCAAAAACATTGAACATAAATTTCACAATCCTTGCTATATATAGTTCATATCTTCATCTAATTAGATTTTCCACAAATAACAACCTTTTTGTGAAGGAGTTCATTGTTATATTACCTAAGTTTATTTCAAAACGAAGTATCTGTTGTACATACTGTAGTTGAAACACCTTCTGTAAGTACATTTTAATCTCATGATAACAATTTTATATAAATTTTAACAATATAAAAAAACAAGGAGTTGGGGAATGATTGCCTATGAGACAACTATCTACTAAATGAACACTGCATCAATTGAAATTGTTTGCAAATAACAAGTGTTATGTGGTAAGGTTTTAAATAACTCAAGGTTATGAATTGTTCATTATTCTTAAGCATCGAAGACAAACAATTCAACAATTGGAAGTTCGTATTCAAAAGGCTGATTATTTTTCATATGAGTCACGTTGACCAGGTTTTTGTTATAATGCTTTCCGTTATGTACAAAAAGTATGAAATACAATCAAATAATACCTAATATACCCACCCCTCAACGGGAATATAAACAGCATATTATATCAACTTTTATTAATTTATTCAAGTTTGTTTTTTGTTTAAAATATTTTTCGTATATAGAAAAAAATAATTTCAAAATGGCCGCACGCCATAATGTACTTTTTGCGTTGTACATATAATTAAGAACACTGTTTACTAACCAATCAATTGAAAATGTTTGCAAATAAAAAGTGTTATGTGGTAAGGTTTTAAATAACTCAAGGTTATGAATTGTTCATTATTCTTAAGCATCGAAGACAAACAATTCAGCAATTGGAAGTTCGTATTCAAAAGGCTGATTATTTTTCATATGAGTCACGTTGACCAGGTTTTTGTTATAATGCTTTCCGTGTTGTACAAAAAGTATGAAATACAATCAAATAATACCTAATATACACACCCCTGATATAAAAAATGTAAAGAATGACAGACAACAACTTGTTTGTTTAGAACTAAGTAAATATCAAATATTATACACACTATTTAAGCAGAAAAAGATAAAAGGATTTCAAAAATTGTATATCATACAATGAAATTTGCTGTTATTGAAAATTATCGATCAACGATTTGAAATGTAATAAGTAAATTCAAGAAAGGACATTATGTCACCTGACGTTATTATGAATTTAGGGATTTAAAATCATTCTTGACTTTAATCATGATTAATGAAAACGTAATTAAATCAATGCAAGTTGACTGACAAGATTACATCATAAGGAGTTGGCATATTAAATATAAGATGTCTCTAAGCTATTATGCAAACAGAACAAAAGATATAGACATTGTCAAAACGGCATGTATCAATTCGCGAAAATAAATACTCAGAAATCGAGATATTAACGGAGAGTCTCGGTGCAGACAACTTTTTCATATTACACGCATATATAGTCACATTTTCAAAAACATTGAACATAAATTTCACAATCCTTGCTATATATATAGTTCATATCTTCATCTAATTAGACTTTCCACAAATAACATCCTTTTTGTGAAGGAGTTCATTGTTATATTACCTAAGTTTATTTCAAAACAAAGTATCTGTTGTACATGCTGTAGTTGAAACACCTTCTGTAAGAACCTTTTAATCTCATGATAACAATTTCATATAATTTCTAACAATATAAAAAAAACAAGGAGTTGGGGAATGATTGCCAATGAGACAACTATCTACTAAATGAGCACTGCATCAATTGAAATTGTTTGCAAATAACAAGTGTTATGTGATAAGGATTTAAATAACTCAAGGTTATGAATTGTTCATTATTCTTAAGCATCGAAGACAAACAATTCAACAATTGGAAGTTCGTATTCAAAAGGCTGATTATTTTTCATATGAGTCACGTTGACCAGGTTTTTGTTATAATGCTTTCCGTGTTGTACAAAAAGTATGAAATACAATCAAATAATACCTAATATACAATCCCCCTGATATAAAAAATGTAAAGAATGACAGACAACAACTTGTTTGTTTAGAACTAAGTAAATATCAAATATTATACACACTATTTATGTAACAGTCGGGGCACTTAGCGAACTCCATAATATTATGGAATTGGCTAAATTTGACTGCTTTATGAAAAGCCATAATATTATGAGATTAAATAATATTTCCAGTAATATTATGCGTGTCCATAATTTTGAATATTATTGAATTTCATAATTATGCATGAAAAAATAAAATTTGATGTGTCGAAAATCAATGTTTTGGGTACTGCTAACAAGTTCCGTTATTTATTAATCTTAAAATGCTATTTTTATGATCATCTATTGATTATATTCATCCGACAATCGTCGCCTTTCTCGCGTCATAATTAAAATTCTTCCGTCTTCAATGTCTTTTATCTAGTACAGTTTTTGTACAAGGGAGACAAATCGTGTCGTCTTATAAGCCATATTTTTGTTAAATGTATTATCGTTCCTTAAACAATGAATCTATCGTGTTGTAGAAAATAAATGTAGAAAATAAGTGTGTCAGTTGACCTCGTTTACAATACATTAGTTTTATGAGGGGGAAATGTTATAAAAATAATAGTACACATCCTTCAGACGTCTTTTTAAATTATAAATAACTATATAAACAATAGGTATAGAAACACATTACTTTCTTGGTTTATACGTCTTGATTTGACGAAATTTAATTAATGGTCAGATCCACAAACACTCATTACATGCAATTGTTATTGTTTCAAATTCAGTTTATGTTGCAGACCGTTTTAATGTTGCTTATATGTATTTGTGTATATTGGGTAAGGTGGGTACATTAATTCGAATACACATACAACCTATTTTTTCTGTCACCATCAAATTTGAAATGTTTCTTTTCAAATCCTTTAAAATTAAAATTGTGTCTGTAAAAGAAAAGTATCTTGTGTTGTCTTACATGTAAATAAAAATTACATCTTAGAATAAAAATCGAGACATCAAGACAGAATTTTTAAAAAAAATCATAATCTATAAACATAGGCAGGTATAAATTAGATATTCATTTTGATGTATTATCAATAAATATTTATTTCGACGTCGGTCAATATTTGATGATAGATACACCTGAGTATTTAAAAGAGCACTATGACATGTATGATTGTTGTTTTCCTACATAACTCGTTGCATATCAAAATTCAGCTATTGTCCATTTGACTTCCATATATCTCCAGTAAAAAATTCTTAAAAACTTAAGATAACATATTGGTTCTTGAGAACAACAAAATTAATTTATATACAAGTATAAAAACAGCAGAAAAAATAAATTGTAAATATTAAACTATATTTCAATGCGAAGCAAGGAAATGTAATACAATATTATTTAGTTCAGCAGTATGATTAATTGGTAAGGAACAG
This sequence comes from Mytilus galloprovincialis, assembly GCA_037788925.1. Classification (NCBI taxonomy): domain Eukaryota; kingdom Metazoa; phylum Mollusca; class Bivalvia; order Mytilida; family Mytilidae; genus Mytilus; species Mytilus galloprovincialis. Next base: position 45,459,957 of record CM075333.1, on the reverse strand, counting down.
ATGACATGATTTACGTTTGATATGAAAATTTATACACATTGCAGAATGAACTCATAATATTAATGCCTAGTTGAAATTATATCACAACGTACTAATGGGAGTGCAATCTGTCAAAATAATCTTTTAGGAATAAAGATATAAGTACTGTATGAAATATGGATGGTGACTTATGCATGACGACATTTATAGTAGACTTTTATTTTTGTTTGTTAATATATAATATTAAAATCGAAAAAAAAATATTCTATTTCTATTTATCCAAATTTATTCGTTGACTTCTTTGCACATCATACTAGTCAAAACACGAAGTTTGTTAGTCAAAATATAATATAGAATAATATAAATAAATATATTAAATATTTATAATATAGAGATTTGAACACTCTAAAGGAAAACAAATATCAATCACTACGTGTTAATCGCAATTCATTGAATGGTAAATCAGTTGATTCAAACAATAAAATATAATATAAAAGCTACGAGAAATGTTGTATAAAGGTTTAAAAATTGTTCTATTATCTCGGCTAATATTCTTAAACTATAACACCTGTATTCCTTAATTTCCGAATTAAGTAGTATTTTTTTATTGAGAGTAATGACTTATTGCTCCGGATTCACAATAATATGTCCGAGTAGGACGTCAATGTCTAATTATATAAAATTGTTTTTCTCCAATTTAAGTTCAAACGAGTGAATTCATATAAGATATATGACGTCCCATTGAATTGCTTTAAACTAATACAATAATAAATTACATATATGAATGTTACTACCTATTAAGTTTACAAAAATGTCGCGCTTACAAAATACTAAAACAATATAACTACTCTCTGTGAAAGATGGGCGACAGATTCCAGAGGGACAGTCAAAACTTATAAATCGAAAATAAACTGACAAGGCTATGGCTAAAAACGAAAAGACAAACATTCAAATAATAGAACCCAATACACAACACAGAAAGGTAAAAATTGAGCAACACGTGCCCCAACGAAAACTGTGGATGATATCAGGTGCTCCGGAAGGGTATGCTGATCCTGATCCACATGGGCAACCGTCGTGTTGCTCATGTTATTACAAACCCGGTAAATACTTTAATTCGGTATGTCATATACGTGAAAAGGAAAGGGGATTTTAGTTATGAAATAAGGAACATATCCGATATCATCTGTAAAACGGTTAATCCATAACTATCATTTATCATCTACAAAATACCACATTTAATAACCATACTATATCGACACCATTCAAACTCTCGTTGAAAAACTAAAGCTAATGATTAAGAGTTTTGAAGAAGGCTTATTTTCTTTGGTAAAGTGCTAGTTACATTACACCATAACGAATATTATGGTACACCATAATTTAAGATATATTATAAAAATCAATAATATTATAAGATAGCATAATGTGTGGATTAATATTATGAAATCAAATAATTTTGAAAATGCTTATAATGCATCAAGATATTAAAAAATCGATCATATCGTGATAACGATTTTATTGGAATATGTTTTTGTTTCGGTAGACATGTCTATCATTTGGTGCTCTCATAAGATAAACACTGGCAATGTTTTCAATTTGACATAGGTAACAATTTTTTTTTAAATAAACAATTTATCCGCCATTTCCTTTACTTTAAAAAAAATCATAACTAAAAAAACAGGCAAAGGATACCCAGAGGACATAAAAACCCACAAGTCGAAAATAAACTGACTAAGCCATGGCTAAAAAAGAAAACAAAAAACACTCTGAAAACAGTAAACATTACAGAAGAATAAAATAACGTAGACAATTTCATCTAACATTTACAACATACCAAATTTAATAACCATACTCTATCGATGTACTCGTCGATTCTATTATATAAGTGCATTAATTTTAAAGCTGAGCAATGCACTGATTCGGTCATTCAAATAAAGCAGTCAATATAAAAGTTTCGACACCATTCAAACTCTGGTTCATGGACATTTTTGAAAAACTAAAGCTTATGATCGGAGAGATTTGAAGAAGGCTTATTCTCTTTGGTAAAGTGCTACCCAAAGTATTTTTTCGTGAAAGCAGCATACCATCTGTATATACATTGGACATCCGTTCTGTCCGGACATCTTTTTTTCATCCGTTAGGCGTCCGTTCGTGCTATCCGGTGAGGTGTGACCGAAGCACGAACGGACGCCTAACGAATAAAAATAAAAGTTGTCCGTTGACAGAATTGTTATCCGTTGGGAGTCCGTTGATGTACTGACCTAATACAACGGACGTGTAACGGATGCCTTACGGACACATACCGGATATGCAAAGTACGAGAAACAGAAACGTACCGGACAGAACGGATGTCGAACGTACATCCAACGGAAGAGTACCGCATAAAACGCACACCTAACGGAAACGTACCGGATAAAACGGATGAACAATATATACGGAAAAATAAAAGGCAACAATAATAATACATGTACATCGCATAAATATTCAAAATGTTTAGGTGTAACTGTTTTTGGTTTATTCTTCAAAATACCGCAAAAGGTCAGTGTCTTAAATAAGAGCTGCTTGATTGTGAAGAATCGCACTTACTCTAAGGTTGATTATGAATAATAAAAATTCATGAATCTTAAGAAATCTGACATACCAATAATTGGCATTTCTGACGCAAAATTTTCAATTGGCATATATCCGTTTCAGATCCGTTGATCATCCGTTTTATCCGTTATACGTCCGGTAGAAGTCCGTTTCTCCTTCGTTCAACATCCGTTTTATCTGTTATACGTCCGGTTGAAGTCCGTTGGTGAGTTTATCATCCAGACCACCAACGGATGTATAACGGACACGTAACGTATACAAAAAGGAAACGAAACAGACGAGTACCGTACAAACCGGACGCCTAACGGACGTTCATCGGACATTTTATCCGTTGGACGTCCGTTCAACGTTTTGAATATGCTCAAAATTTTCCACCGGACAGAACGGACGTCGACGGATAAAACGTACACCGCTTAACGGACATGCAACGGATATGGACGGACGTCTTACGAATAAGAACGGACATGAATGGATTGAAAAAGGTTTTCCGTTAGGCGTCCGTTCGAGCTATCCGGTAAGATGTGACCGAGGCTTTTCTTGCATCCTTATTTGCAACACACTATAAAACACGATTTTACATTTCTAGCGATAGACTTTACATCTACAGCGCTTGAATTTACATCTTCAGTGCTACACTTTATACGGATTTGGCTATACTTTTTGGACCTTTTGTATTATAGCTCTTCATCTTTTTTATAAGCTTTGGATTTCAAATATTTTGGCCACGAGCATCACTGAAGAGACATGTATTGTCGAATTGCGCATCTGGTGCAAGCAAATTGATACCGTTAATTTTATTACTACCACTGGGTTGATGCCTCTGCTGATGGACTATTAGTCCCCGAGGGTATCACCAGCCCAGTAGCCAGTACTTCGGTACTGGAATGAAAATACGGATTTTTTATGTGTTATTAAAATTTGCTGTTACAAAATGATAGAAATTGTTATAAATTAAGGAATGTATCTCCCTTATGTAAAGCTCTGATTCCTTTCACGGATTTGGCTATACTTTTTGGACCTTTTGGATTATAGCTCTTCATCTTTTTTATAAGATTTGGATTTTAAAAATTTTGGCCACGAGCATCACTGAAGAGTCATGTATTGTCGAAATGCGCATCTGGTGCAAGAAAATTGATACCGTTAATTTTATTATATCTTCAGCGCTAGACTTTACATCTTCAGTGCTGGACTTTACATCTCCAGCGCTGGACTTAACATCTCCAGCGCTGGACTTTACATCTCCAGCGCTGGACTTTACATCTCCAGCGCTGAACTTTACATTTCCAGCGCTTGACTTTACATCTCCAGCGCTAGACTTTATATCTCCAGCGCTTGACTTTACATCTAGATCTCCAGCGCTTAACTTTACATCTCCAGCGCTTGATTTTATATCTTCAGCGCTAGACTTTACATCTCCAGCGCTTGCTTTTACATCTCCAGCGCTTGACTGTACATCTTGAGCGCTAGACTTTGCATATCTCTAGCGCTAGATATTACACATCTCCAGCGCTAGACTTTACATCCCCAGCGCTAGACTTTACATCTACAGCGCTTGACTTTACATATCCAGCGATAGACTTTAGATCTCCAGCGCTGGACTTTACATTTCCAGCGCTTGACTTTACATCTCCAGCGCTATACTTTATATCTCCAGCGCTTGACTTTACATCTAGATCTCCAGCGCTTGATAGTATATCTTCAGCGCTAGACTTTACATCTGCAGCGCTTGATTTTACACCTGCAGCGCTTGATTTTACACCTGCAGCGCTTGACTTTACATCTCCAGCGCTAGACTTTGCATATCTCAAGCGCTAGATTTTACACATCTCCAGTGCTAGACTTTACATCCCCAGCCTAGACTTCACATCTCCAGCGCTAGACATTACATCTTCAGCGCTGGACTTTACATATCCAGCGCTAGACTTTAAATCTCTAGCGCTTGACTTTATATCTCCAGCGCTAGACTTTACACATCTTCAGCGCAGGACTTTAAAAGACACTTTATAATCTGTGTGAGACCAACAGGGCTTCGTACTTTAGAGCCTCTAGTTATTTATTATAAAGAAATCGCATGTATAGGCGCACCTGTATTTTGGTTGATATTCGCATGTGTTACGGAGAATATATCTCCCAATTGAAACTATATTCCGCGCTTGTATGACAGTTATGAATATTTTTATATTTTTCTCATAGTATTTGTTATATGATATATTTTATAACAATTGCATTAGGATTTAAATTTGCAAAAGTATCATCTCCTCTAAAGCAGTGACATCGAATGTTTGCTTATAACTAATTTTTTTATCCAATATTTACAACATTTATTATAATTTCACAACATTGTTTTCGCTGTAATAAACATCGAACTGTTTACGTCTGCAACATTAGACAGAAAATTTCACACTAAGTTAACCTGATTCCCAGAGATGATAAAAACAATGTAATGAATATCCACCAGCTGCATTTGCAGACGACTATTATTTGAACTCTTAATGACTAGACTGACCTACTGAAGGTGTCATAACATTTAGGAATCCCATTAAGATTAACGTTCAACTTTCTACACTGTAATAAACTATTTAAAAAATACTGTTATTTTTAAACAAAATTGTAACTTTGTTTCAACATAATTCATATTGTACTGAAAAATAACGATTAAATTAATTTAACTTGCAAAATTATTAGTAAAACTATAAAAACGAGTTCTACTCTACTTAAATTCAATCATATTCCTTGAAACTATTTAAAACTATTAACTATTGTTCTTCAATAATTTAAAACTACTTAAGTTAAGATATCTAATCGGATCCTACTAAAAAGCGTCGGGAGCGCCCGGATGAAGAAAAAGCGCCCGGGAAAAAAATTAGCGCCCGGGGAAAATATATAGAGATGAATGTTTCAGTTTTAACAATAATATATGAATACTATTTCGAAAAGATAATAATGGATCACAGTTTATGCTGAAGATTTATAAATCGTTAAACACCGACAGATACGTTTCTCAAATTTCCCAGATAAATATTAATTTTATAAAATTAAAAGAGTTGCACATTATTTAAGAACGGTAAAAGTAATTGAACAAGTGTTCACCATGCAGTTGCGAATATTAGACCTCGGGCACTGATTTTTGTAAACTAACTAAATATACGTTTTGATCGAGAACAATATCATTCATGATTCTTCTATATACTTATATTTACCAACTTATATACAATTTTTAAATCTAAAATGTAAAAGTGAAACAACACTATCTACACACTTTAGATTTAGCATCGTAAATATCCCCATTTATACAGGTGACACACGCAATGTTTGTTTTTTTTTCATTCAGGAAATCACTTATTCTCCCGGGCCTTTTTTTCTTTCTCGGGCGCTTTTTCTTTTCTCGATCGCTCTCGGGCGTTCCCAAGCGCCTTTTAGTAGGACAGATCTTATCGTATTATTTATTTATCGTAGGACATGTAGAAAAAAATCCGTCCTTTCGGATAAGTAGTTTTATACATATCAGCTCACGGTTATCCTAGTAACGTGTCGAGTAACGAGTAGCAGCACAAAAACAATTAAATGGTGGTGTCAAACTGTCAAATCCAAATGTATCTGTGTTTCCCCCCAAAATGTTTTTATACGGAGCACTCAGGGGAGGACTAGATAACTTCTTTAACACGGAAAAATATATTAGAAAAAAAAATGAATAAATGATATGTTTTAGAAATTGTAATCACAATGACTGACATGCTTGAAATCCTAAATTGGATGCGCAGTTGCTTATTATTATTTTTTCTTCAATTTTACCCCACCCCCTTTTTTTTAAGAAATGAATATATTTCATAGATTAGACTACATCCATTTTTTTGGGTAAAAAATGGTTCTTTAACTCCTAACATTGGTAGAGCCTTCAAACACCAAACCCTGGATCAGTGCATTTAGTCTGTTATGATTATGACAGAAGACATGCAAAGAAATGACTAATGACCAGTTCATAATAGGATTTACATTTTTCCTTTTGGTCAATCATTTTGCAGGGTCCACACGAGTTCACCTGTATGTGTGCCATTTGTTTTCTTAATTTCTTTATCAGCTATTGACTTGGTATCTTCTTATCAAATAATGTGTGTGAAATTTAAATCTCATTTAGATATACATTAGTTAGTTTCTTACCCTTTCTACTTAAAAAAAGCCATTTGCCAATGTAATAAAAAGAATAACTAATCAAAGAATTCAAATAGGCTGCGCGCATTAGCAAATTCATGTGTTGTCCGGTCACTCGTTGAATATTTTTCTTTTTGGATTCTTCGATAATTTATTCTATAAATCTCATTTTAATTTCAATTGTACGTACATGTACTTATGTATATATGTTTGTTAACTGAAACATATTAAAAATCAATTATACGTATACTTTTCTATGTTAAACTTATATAGTTAGGCACTTTTGTTGTATGTTTATATCATTCGTGGTTTTTTTTAGACATTTATTTCTTCCATTAGTTCACTGTTGTAGCCTAAACATATATTCAAAAGGCTAAGTCTAAGAAATCAAGTTGAACCCCATCATGAGTTGAAACATCAATATATATAGTCTTAGATCTCTACTTTTTATATTTTGTTGTAAGAGATGTATAAATACTCTGTCACGTCCGGTCTATGTTTTAGTTAGTTTTTTTTCTGTTTGTATCGATCTGATGAGATAAGCCATTTTCAACTGGTTTTTATAGTTTGTTCATATGTTTAGAAGGTTGAGCGCTCACAAACATGTTTAAACCCGCCACATTATGTATGCGCCTGTCTTTTGTATAGACCCTGCAATTTAGTGGTTGTAATGGTTCATGTCATTAATTTTTGTTTTTCCCAATTGATTTGTGAATTATGCCGTTATTTTTCTCAATTTAATTGTTTCACTTTTTATTTATGTCGTGGCCTTTCATAATCGACTTTAAGGTATCGGTTTTTGTCATTGTTGAAGGTCGTACCGTTACCTCTTATTGCTAACATCTACTTAATATGAACTTTGGTGGAAAGTTGTCTCATTGGCAATCATACAACATCGCCTTATATTTATAATCTTATGAAAGGTATAGGAAATAGTAAGGAAATTGGAAATATATATGCACGCCATTTAATAAAATTCATGCTAGTGCTTTATTACAGAAAATAACATGCAAAACATTAAACGTTTGAAGTTGTAAATTGTGTTAAAGCTTGCGGAAGAATATCTCAAAAACGTTTTACGACACTCCCGGTAAGGACCGGTAACTCTGTATTTTTTTGCGAGAAAATATGAATGGCTTCTCATATCTAATCTTTCAGAAAAATCGATTTCGTACAAAAGGGTGTCCACCATGCACTTACACTGCACTGTTAAAAGCATAGTAGAATATATTGATATACAAATGCCAATGATACAACTATCCACAAAAGACCAAAATGACACAAACATTAACAACTATAGGTCACCGTACGGCCTTCAACAATGACCAAAGCCCATACCGCGTAAACAGCTATAAAAGGCCCCGATAAGACAATGTAAAACAATTCAAACGAGAACTCTAACGGCCTTATTTATGTTAAAAAAATGAACGAAAAACAAATTTGTAACACTTGAACAAACGACAACCACTGAATTACAGGCTCCTGACTTGGGACAGGCATATACATAAATAATGTGGCAATTATATATACACTAGTGTAGTATAGTGTACTGGTGTAATGGTGTAATGGTGTAAGGTGTATGGTGCTGTGGTGTATGGTGTAAGGGGAATGGTGTAATGGTGTTTGAGGAATGGTGTGATTGTGTAACATGCGATCTGGAATGGTGTGAATGATGGTGTACGACATCTCATTGGTTGAAAAGAATTTCTTTCTATTTTATTTTTTCGAATTGTAAACATAAACAATAATAATAATCTTAATATTTGAAATTTAGTTGCATTATGGGTAATTTCGGATCGTGTAGATAGAATGGGGAATGGTGCATGGTGTAATGTGTAAGGTATATAGTGCAAAGGTGTAACGTGTATGGTGTAATGGTACAAGGTGTATGGTGTAATGCTGTATGGTGTATGGTGTAATGGTGTAATGGTGTATGGTGTTAGTGGTAAGTTTACACCATCCAAGGACTGTACATGTAACTGTTATATTAATAATAAAATAACAACAAACCAGTGCATACTCTGTGACGTTTATTATATTAGTATAATAGTCCCAGGTATACTGATTTGTATCTCAACAATATAATAGTTATTACGGTGCGGTTGAATTTCCTGTCATTTATTCATCATCCGCGCAAGAACTTGTCTCAGAAAAAAATATACTCTGTACATTAAACTCAGTTTCAGGTATAGCAAATGTACAGAGGTGTGATCTTTTTCTGTGACATCTGCTTTTGACCATCCACAAGAACTTGAGTCATCCGATGTTCAGTACTTCAGTACTTTGATTAAGTTGGAAGTTTTCAGTTCAAAATCGATTCATGAATTTTTTTGGTGAAAATAAGATTTTTGAAATATCAATTATTGCAACAACAGAAATCGCGTATTTGTCTTCAATAGTTTTAATAAGAACATAACACTTTGTAAATATAGGACCAATTGGCCTATTATTTTCCTTATTACAGTGTATCCAATTTAATGATATACATTGCCTTATATGGTTTCTTGTGTTCGTCCGGAACCATTCATGAACTTATTTGCCACTGGAGTCCAATCAAATCGTTTCCTTTGTTGACTAGTATATATTAATCGATTGAAGCTTGTTTATATCAAGTGACTTATTACATGTAATATTGTTTTTATAAACTGTAGTATCAAAGCTCCTCTATGCACACAAGACGTAATTTATTATTAATTATGGACTTCTTCCAGTAGTTATTTTATATCTATGTTAATCTTTGGTACACCATTCTTACATGTCAGTCCTCTCCCACCATAACACCACTCGATTTTGGTTAATAAGTTGAAAAGTTAAATTTCGTTTATCGTAAGTGTTATGTATCAAGAAAACAAAGACGGGTTAAAACAGAAAGGTTTTGAAATCAAAGATAACTGTGCACCTTAAGATCAGCATGGGTTTATTAGTCGTCAATACTGTGACGTGTACTTAAAGGCCAGTCTAAAAATAAGCATACTAGGTACTTTGATTCAAGGAAGAAACCACGATGTCTAGTCTTACTAAAAAATATAATCAATATATTCAAACTCTACTTAGATTAGAACAGATTATACCCATGTCATATCTTTTACCACTTTAATAATCATAAAAGAATCGAGTCTTGTCATTGCCAGTGGCGATCTATGATAGGGCGTGTGCAAGATGTTCACCCCCTCCTTTCATCGAAATAGACAGAAACTAGTATGGTTCTCACAGTTATATGTATCTAAAGGATAAAGTAGTCCTTCACCTAGCTCCTCTCGCCAGTATGAATTGCCTTTTTGGGATTTACACTCCCTTTTCACATTTCATGGATTCTCCCTGATTGTACTAACTATTGTACAGAAATGAGTTAAATCAGTCTAGAAAATACTTAAGGTGGTATGGGAGTCTAAAATAAAAATGATAGAATTTGTTCGTTACTTTGCCAAAACGTAGTATCTATAATTGATACATGTCGAAAAATATAATAAAAATGATAAGTCAACACGCATTTTCTCAAGCTACAGGACGGGACAAAATGACACATTTTGTTTGGATTATACAGGAAAAAACACCATTTTGTGATTAGAAACTAAACAAAATGATAGAATTATTAAATACTTCAGGAAATATAGTTTTCAGACACTGCTTTGAGAATATCAAAAGAAAAGATAGGGTCACCGTACTTTTTTCCGGCTAAAATACAAAATAGGAAAATTCCATGAATCCTTCAGAAAATGCACTGTTTTAAAGATACCTCCCCCTAAAATGGCAATTAAAAAAACCTAAAAACAAGCCAAAATAGTTAACATTTGCAAAAATATTAATATTTATAATTTCTATTCCTATAAATTGGCTCTTATAAATGAAAATTCACATTAAATATCTGCATTTCTGCATCAAATTTTGCTATCTTGATGGAAAATCTGGATCTTTGGTTCTCTGTTTTTTACAATCCAAGATGGAGGAAGACACTAATAATTTTCTAAACTTGTATTTTTTTAAGAAAAATATGTATTAAGTTTTCAATCAAATTAGTATTATCACAACTGCATGTGACCATGATGACTTTGTGTAGTTTTGAAAATATTACAATTACTGTTACACAGTAGCATATCAGATTCCTAACCATATATATATATCTATAGATGAAGGCTATTCATTGGGGAACCGTCGTGTAATGCATTAAATTTTTGCTCGCGTAATTAACATAATTTAAAAAAGGATGTGATATTGTAATCAATTTTTCACAACAGACCAAGTGACACAAAAATTAACAACTTAAGGTCACCGTACGGCCTTCACTAATAAAAAAAATACCAAACTGCAAAATCAGTTACAAAGCCTCGAAATGATAGGTAAAACAATTCAAACAAGTTAACAAACAGCCTGGCTTAATTATGGTTTAATTGGTGAACGACAAAAAAAGAATTATACTTCATATGAAAATGCAATATTTTGATGGCTGATACGAGGGTGTTAATTTACTCTATCACATGGCCGAGAGGGTGACAATTTTTTTTAATGTTACCTTTTCGTCTAGAAAATCGATAGTTTAAAGGACAATGGGTTGAATATACATCAAGTAAATAAAAACAAGGCTAAAGTTCCGCTACGTTTTGGCTCAGATTTTATCATTTGACTGTCAATCCCCCCCCCCCCCCCCCAAAAAAAAACCAAGACCGTTCCTGTTTGTATGGTTTAACACTAGTAATTTTTAGGACACTTTATAGCTTGTTGTCCGGTGTTAGCTAAGGCTCCGTGTTGAAGGTCGTACCTTGACCTATAATGGTTTACTTTTATAAATTGATACTTGGATAGAGAGTTGTCTCATTGGCACTAGCACATGCCACATCTTCCTATATATATGTATACTATATAAATAGAAAAACTGATTACCAAAACAAGATGAATAAAAAATATCAAACAAGAATTACAAATACATCATTTAGTGAAATATTCCATGTGGAACACCTAATAAAATTATTATTTAGCAAAACAATATTGGCAGGAACATATATTAATTTGCATATAGGAAAACACATCAACTTAACATTGAATACAATGTTTCTTTGAGGATTTTATATTAAATGGTCTTCAAGTGAAATGTGCCAATTTTCACAATTGAAGTGTTCTGTTAGGGGAACATACAAATATTACACTAAGAACACATTTACATTGTACAAGTTACAGTTTGGTAAATAATTATCTAGGGAACCCACACACCTTTTAAAAGACACATATTTATGGTAAACACATACATGTATCACTTAAATATAAAGCGATCCCACATAACCCGTTATTTCCTGAGAGACGGACAGAGGTAAAGGAACATGGGAAGGGAAGCGGGGGTTAGCGGGTGGGCAGTTGGGGTCAAGGGATTAGGAACTGGATGAAGAGAAGAGGTAAAAGATGAGATATTCTGGTGAAAATGATTTGACGGATTTTCGTATAGGGGTTAAGAAAATTGAAAGTAGGAATACTCCCTCTTTTCTGTAACGCCAAACGTATTTTTTATAAATAATTTAACGACCGAAAATAGCAGATTTTATATAAACATGTACATACATGTATGTTATAAACATAAACATGTTTACCCCCGCCACATTTTTGCGCCTGTCCCAAGTCAGCAGCCTCTGGCCTTTGTTAGTCTTGTATTATTTTTAATTTTAGTTTCTTGTGTACAATTTGGAGTTTAGTATGGCGTTCATTATCACTGAACTAGTATATATATTTGTTTAGGGATCAGGACCAGGTGCGGGAATTTCTCGCTACGTTGAAGACATGTTGGTGACCTTCTGCTGTTGTCTTTTCTATGGTCGGGTAGTTGTCTCTTTGACAAATTCCACATTTCCTTTCTCAATTTTATGACTTCCTCAAGTTTTATATTAAACAAAATGGAAACAATTTTCATGCGACTAACTTTTGTAGATTTGTAAATTAAAATTTTACTACAGTTTGGGGATTCCGGAGTGGAGGTGGGTGCATGAGGTTCTGGGGTTTGAAACCACCCTTTTTAAAAAAAACTATTATTGCATTTGAATTGGGACATATGGTTGGACCCCCCTTTTTAAATGGCTGGATCCGCCAGTCAAGTAAACGTTATGTTAGGTTTCGTTGCAAATTTATTGTGTAGCATTTTAAAACAACATATTTTATAAAACCTTGAAAATATATGTCAAAGTTCACCAATATTTACCGCAGATAGAAAAAGGCGCGTTGTTGAAACAATCAAATGTGATTATCAAACAAGATAGGAATGTTAAAGTTAGGCTTGTTGCTAATTAGAATAAACAGGCTGGGAGTTCCGATAATAAATCTCAGACAAACGCTCCAATTAGACTGTCAACAATTGAGATTTCCTGTCGAAATAGTTATCCGCTATACTATTAAAAGAAGAAATGCATGTGTTGGACGTTATAAAATGCGAGTTTAATTTTAGTATACTAGCTTTATACATTTTTTTTCTAAAACATTATTATATTACTACATATTACTTTTAACTGATTCGCTGTAATTGATTGTTATTTTCTTTACGTCCAGTCACAAATATTTCGAACATGTTCAAGACGAGAACAGATAAATCATAAGTACAACATGTACAAAAAATGTAGGTCCTTTAAACATCACGCATGATTTTAGTTGTTGTGAAATAATTCTGACTCTGACCATTTAGATATTGACAAATAAAATGTCTATCAATATTAGAATAGTATAAAGCATGACATTATTCTCATTGTAAACTTTAGAACTTAAAATTGAGAATGAAAATTGGGAATGTGTCAAAGAGACAATAACCCGTCCAAAGAGCAGAAAACAACACAGGGCCACCAATTGGTCTTCAACACAGTGAGGAAATCCCACAAGTGAGGTTTTGCTTGCATCTAAACAGTATGTTTGTATCCAAGTTCAGCAAATATGAAATTTAATAAAAAAAAATCTCCGAAACATAAAGGAACCAAAATAAGTAGTAAAAAAAACATACTAAACTAACATAGGCCAGAGAATCCCGACTTAGAATAGCCGCACAAATGCGGCATGTATATATATAATGGCAGTCAGCAGGGTTAAAGAACATCAGTTGTTCGACCTGTTAGTCAAATGCGTATTGTTTAAATATACTTTTTCACTATTTTGGTCTTTTGGAAAATGTTGTTTGTGCTGTTTTTAGACCCTTCTACAACGAAATTTGGTTTACATGCACACGTATAAAAATTGCGTTTTTTATCCAACGCAATCATAGGTTTGAACGTAGTTTTCAATTTAGACTCGTATAAATATATATATATATATATATATAAAACTCGTCTGAACATCAACCCAACAATGTTAGATCTGTAAACTTGCTTTCGCAAGGGACACCAAATCGCCTGCACTGCAGCCGTCCTGCTAGACCTCAATTTATATATAACTTGTTTAGTGAAATCTGACACCCCCCCCCCCCATGTATACATCTATCCTATGTGGAATCAACAAACACACAGCAATATGCATAGGAAAAAGAAGTCCGGAACCGATCTTAGAATAGGTAACACAAGAATATTTTAAGACACGTTCGAAAGGCGGCTATTGTGATTGTGTCAGCTCGACAGGGACACATTCAAATGTCTGAATGTGTTTCAAAACTGCACGAAAAACGTATCGCATGTAACACACCCACGAAGAGGCTGCTCATGACAACGGAAATAAACCCTAGTACTGAAATGTTTTAAAACTACAAAAAGACAAAGAGTACACAAAACAACATTAAATACTGAGTAACAAAACACCTACAAAAAACAACAGAAAAGTAAACAGATGAATGCATCTCTCACAAAAAAATTAATTGTTTAGCTCTACCAAGATTTATTCTGAAAGTTATAGATTTTTTTGGGGGAAAAAGATCGTGGATTTAAGACTTGTGCCTGATCAAACATATAAATTGAAAATCAGTATTTGCTGCTTTTCCGCTTGACAGGTGTAAAAGAAAATCTTGTCTGCCAGGAGTCAGAATAATGTATTCGAGTAGAAACTCTTCAATTTCGAACTTTATTCGATCGTCACTGATGAGGCTTTTGTAGACGAAACGCGCGTCTGGCTCAAATACAAAATTTAAATCCTTGTATCTACGATGAGTTTATTAGGCTTACTGCGAGTACTCTCATATTTGTACTTAGTGTCTATTTGTTGTTTTTTTTTTTGATGTACAAGTACCCGGACACGTCCACGTGTATTTTCATGTAGTATTTGTATCTTTAATCATCTGTCGAGTTAAGACTTTCAACTGATTTTTATAGATCGTTCTTATGTTGTACTATTACACCACTGTCTCATGTATGGGAGTGTGTTGGGGTCACGCAAACATGTTTGACCCCGCCACATTCAGTATGTATGTGTCTCCCAAATCAGGAGCCTGTAATTCAGTGGCTGTACTCGTTTGTTTCTGTTACATATTTGTTTTTCGTTCATTTTTTGGTACATAAATTAGGCCGTTATTTTTCTCGTTTAAATTGTTTTACTTTATCATTTTGAGGTCTTTTATAGCTGACTTTGCGGTATGTTGACCTATAGTTGTTAATTTCTGTGCCATTTTGGTCGTTTGTGAAGAGTTGATGCATTGGCAATCATACCATTTCTTCTTTTTTTATATTTGCCTTGTGAACTAGCACGCTTAATAAACTGACCCAGTGCGTCATTGTAGTACAAAGTTTTGAAAGTTTTGAAAATTTTCAAATCTCATATATCAATTTCCGTCATAAGACGGCATGCTGGACTCAGTCGTATCTTGGACTGTTCGCATTCGGGATGCAATCTGGACTCAATCGGCAAAAAAACAGCAATGTTAAATCTTTCTAGATCATGCCCGTTCCACATGACACTGTCCAGAAAATAGTTATCAAAGACACCAGGATTATAGTTTTTTTAAGGCAGACGCGCGTTTCGTCTACATAAGACTGATCAGTGACGTTCAGTTCCAAATAGTTATAAAGCCAAACAAGTACAAAGAAGAAGAGCATTGAGGACCAACAATTCCAAAAAGTTGTGCTAAATACGGCTAAGGTGATCAATTCCTGGGATAATGAAATTCTTAGTCACAGATCATTGTTACGATTTTGATCATCGCGATACTAGAGAATTTGTCAAGACATAAAAACGATTGTAGTTCGACTAAACAAAATTGATTGAGACTTCCCGAATGTTAAAGGACGCACCTAACTGTCGGGGTGCTTGTCCAAACTCTCCGACTCAGCTCCGACCGTAGGCGTCTGAGTGTTACGAACGTATACTACAGCGTTCAGGCAATAACAGGACATTCCATATCATTGAGGATAGTAATCCGACTTTTTAACTTTTCGAGTCTTAGCGCAGTCTGATCTCAAACGGGAGCAATAATCGGCACTGTGTAAACCCCGCTTTAAAGATCATAGAACGATTCTAGCACGCTCATGTCGTCCTAATCACGCACGTCTTACGACCTTACTACGTTTATAATACGACCATTTTTACTTATAGCCATGCTCGGGCGCATTCTCATTGTCAAATAAAGCATGTAAAAGCTCTCCATGGCAGGTTTTGTTCGTCAGTATATAATTTGGACCTAATGTCGCTAGTCTCCAACAGCTCGGCCATGCTTGACACATTTGTATCATCGCACTATTAATTGTTCAATAAAATATCTTCATTTGATCTTGATAAATCAGCAATATACGTTGTGATAGGTTAATCCGACATCTCATCTGGATCAGGATTCGTATCAGAGGCCCCACTAACTCTATCCGTATCATGCACAAATACAAAATATTGTAGATTTTGGTGGCCTGTCTGTGTTGTTATCGAGAATTCTACGTATAAATGAAAATAAGGAGGAATGGAACAGTATTTATATTGACTCCGACAACATGATATTGACGTTATTACCGAGGCGTAGTAAAATCGCCATATGAACAAGGTAAGATCGTAGAATGATCGTGATAAAATCGTTCTTTAATCGCAGAAGAAACGTGCTAAGATCGTTTTTAAATCGGATAAAGTGTGGTATAATTGTAGTAAGAACGTGATGAGCGTAGCAAGATCGTGATTATCTTAGTGAGGTCGCAGAATAAGCGTGGTGAAAACGGGGTATACTCTTGGTGGAATCGTTGTAGAAAAGTAATGAGGTCGTAGTAGCATCGTGAACACATCCAAAATTAACATTTTCATGCCGCACATACCGCGACCTCAACACGATCTGAATACTTTTTAGATCGTGCTGAGCGTGGTGCGATCGTGGTCTAGTGTGACTTGTTCATAATACCCCAGTCCCACTAGGCCACGATCGCACTACGATCTGTGAAAAAAATGCAAATTTTGATGATCGTGGTACGATCGTGTAGGTCGCAGTAAGATCGTACCACGGTCGTGGTGATGTCTTCAAGATCGTGAAGAGCGTGGCCAACTTTGAACATGTTCAAAACAATTGTGGTGCGGTCGTGGCGAAATTAGGTCGTAGTAGAAGCGTAGTGAAATCGCACTAAGATCGTAGTAAGATCGCAAAGGTATAATAATAATAATAATATCTTTATTTAGAGAGAGTAACTCATTTGGATTACACCAATTTTCAATAAGGCTCTCTTAATACAATAATAATTACATTACAAATAAACAATGCATCAATAATAATAAATTAAATAAAGATTATGTACAATTTAAAATACAATAAACAATTATGATATGGCATTACAGTAAAAATATGATGGTAATGTTAAAAGTACATAGATTTGTATTTATGTTTAAATTCGGATACTGTATTTGATTTTTTTTATTGAATTAGGAAGAGCATTCCACACTTTTGGTCCATTGTACGAGAAACTAGACTTATACAACTCTGTATTTGGTTTTGGAATAATAAAATTATCTGAGGATGAAAATCTCGTATTATATTTTTGGTTTGCAGAAGCTGATACAATAAGACTGGACATATATTCTGGAGCTAAGCCATGTTTTGCCTTATACATTAGTAATGATTTGTGATAAAGTATTCTTTGTGTGATTGGCACAATGTTACATTCGTGAAATAATTCTCTTGAAGGTTTGGTGTAATCATGTTCGTCTAAAATTATTCTTGCTGCCCTTTTTTGCAGTTTTAGTAAACTATCTAATAGAAAGTTATTACAGTTTCCCCATATTGAACAACAATAATCTAAGTGAGGTAAAACGTAAGCGTTATAGTACATTTGTCTAGCTTTATGATTTAGATATTTCTTTATCCTTTTTAGTAAAGCTAAAGAAGAGTTAACTTTTTTGATTATATAATCGATATGAGAAGACCAAGATAGAGATGCATCAATAAAAACACCTAGAACTTTTTCACATGTACTTTCTATAATTTGTTGTCCATTTAAAGCAAGATTAATGTTTTCATTTGATGTAACGGAAAGCTTTTGTTTAGATCCAATGCATATAGCTTTCGTTTTAGATACATTTACAGCCATCTTATTGTCATCACACCAGCGAAAAATATCTTGTAAAACCGTATTAAGTTTTTGACTGATGCAACTTTTGTTTTGTCCAATGACTGATATGGTGCTATCATCAGCAAATAAATCGGTGTTATGATTAGGATTAGACAAAGGAAGATCATTAATAAAAATTAAAAACAACACCGGTCCTAATACGGATCCTTGAGGTACACCCGTTTTTTGTTTTTGTACGTCTGAAAATGTATTTGAAATAGATACTTTCTGATATCTGTCAGCCAAATATGATGTAAACCAACGTAATGAAGTATAAGCTAATTTGTATTTGTTTAATTTTTGAATAAGCAGTTCATGATTGAGAAGATCAAAGGCTTTTGCTAGATCTAGAAATACTGCTCCAACAAGATCGCCATCATCAATGGCTTTAAGCCATTTATCTATTAAAGCTGTTAAAGCAGTTTGACAAGAATGGTTTGCACGAAAGCCTGACTGCATTCTATGCAATAACTTGTATTTATTAAGATATTTTACTAAGTGTGTTTTCACATGTTTTTCAAGGATTTTAGAAATGAGTGGTAAAATTGCAATTGGTCTATAATTAAAAACATCCTGTTTTGAGCCTTTGTTCTTATAAACTGGTATGACTTTTGCCAGTTTAAATGAGGATGGAAAAATACATGTTTTGATACTCAAATTAAAAATATGACAAAGTGGTAGTGAAATAGCATGAGAAGACATCTTTAAAAATTTTGCACTTATGGTATCAAGGCCTGTTGCTTTTGATTCATCTAGTGCTTTTAGTTGTAAACACACAAAATCATTACTCATAAGTGGTATAGAAAAATACACGTCATCTGGTACATGACCCGATATAAAATCACCAAGTTTGTTAAAACAACTACTAGAATTGTCGATGTTTTGATCTATATTAAGATTATCTGTGATATTTGTGAAATAAGCATTAAAAACATCAGCAATGCCTTTTGGTTCTAAAATTTCCTTTTTGTTACAATCACTTATGATTTTTATACTGGTATGATTGTCGGTACCGCTGACAGTATGTAGGTGCTTCCATAATTTACTGCTGTTGTTCTTTTTTTGTTCTATGATATTGGTATAATAATTTTGTTTAGAGTTTTCGATGAGATATTTGACTTTATTTCTCCAAAGTCTATAACTATACATATCTTTTTTCTTATGATAAAAATCACGTTTTCTCATGCTATCTAGAATTTCATCATTCATCCACTCATTTTGATACAAACGTTTTACTCTCTTTTTAATGAGTGGAGCATGATGATTTAATACTTTAGTAAAAATATTCAAAAAAGACAACAGTGCTTCTTCGGGGTCATCAATTTCTAATACACAATTAAATGAACACTGTGATATGTCATTGACAAAATCATTTTCATTAAAATGTTTAGTAGATCTGAACGTAATATATTCATGAATTTTCTTTTTCGATTTTAACCCTCTTTTGTGAGAAATGCATACTGGATAATGGTCACTGATAGAATACTTCGGAACAGATATAAAATGAATATTATGTGGTTCATTGCTATAAATATGGTCTACCAAAGAGGAAGATGTTTGTGTGACTCGAGTAGGAACTGAGACTATTTGAGACAAGTTAAAAATGTTTTTTTAAATGTGACTATTTAGCTGGAATCTTTCTCGACGACAAATTAATATTAAAGTCACCCAAAATAATCATTTCCTTATCTTCAATATCGACATTTGTTAACATTAATTCAAATTTTGTAACCCACTCTGCATTACTTTTTGGTGGTCTATAAATGTTACCAATTAATATAGGTTTTTGATGAACAAAAATAATTTCGATCCACATTGATTCTATATCATCATTTTCCAAATCATGTCGTCTTATTGTGGTTAACATGTTAGAAATATAAATTAAAAACCCACCGCCAGATTTTCCAATTCTGTCTTTTCTGTTTGTATCATAACCCTTAATATCTATTTCTTTGTTTTGGACAGAATCTGACAAAAATGTTTCACTTAAACACAGCACATCTGTGTTAGATTTTGATAGCAAATATTTAATTTCAGAAAACTTTGGCAATATATGATTGATGTTTAAGTGACATATATTAAGTGACTTGTGTGGAAATATAAAAGGGTTTGTAAATGGAGATGATTTGGAATTAGATGATAGAATATGTGTTGCAGTACATAAATACAAAATAACAATACTGACAATATTTCCTAAAATAGAATTACATGTTCTGGTAGTGGAAAAGTTATTGGTTAAATTTACCTCCAGTACGTTTGACTGGACACACTTTGTTCTTGAGTTGTTGTGTTGTTGAATGGTATAAATCTCCTCCCTGTTGACCTCACCGATTGAAAATTTGATTCAGTTTCTGATGTACAATTTGAAAATTGAAATAGATTGTTGACGCAGGAGATAATGTTGTGGCTTAAAACTTTGGCACCAGCAACATTTGTGTGAACATGGTCTGCAAATAAAGAAAGATTGGGCTGGTCTCCATATAGAAAGTCTAAAGTATTGTCCAAAATTTCCACATGTTGTTCCTCTAGAGAGAACAGATGATTATTGACATTGTAAATTGTACGATTAGCTTGAGAATTGGTTGGCCTTGGTAGAATTGAGGAAATTACCAGCTTAGTTCTTGGTAAGCTTTGCCTGACTGTACAAATCAAATTTTTGAAGTCGTCCATAATAGCATGAACAGAGTCTCCATCTGATACATTGTTAGTGCCCACATGAATAACAATAACATCAACACAATCAAGTCTGCCTTCTGATATGTACTGAATTAGGCAATCTTCAATGTCTCTGATCCGTCCTCCCCGGATAGTCTTTACTTTGGTATTGATTTGTTGAGTTGACATTTTCCTAGGAGACATCTTTTTAAGAGTTGAACTCCCAATAAGAAATAAGTTTTTCTTGTCAAAAGACCGATGAAAATGGGGATAAGTAGATTTGACTTCACGGTCCGTGTATTTTGTATTTATTGGTGACCTTTGTTTTTCCACATAAGTAGGACTTTGAGCATTATGCTTGTTACCTAGATTTGTTCTATTTAAAGAAACTGGCTTATTAGAGCTGCTTGGTAAACCACTTCTTACAGCGTTGCTGTATGTTCCAGGTGTTGGTTTATTTGAAGCTGAAATTCTTTCCTCTCTTTTGCGATTTGGTGTTTCTGTCACAGTTTTTGTTAAATCGTTGACGTGAGATGATTTTAAATTTACAGATTTAATCTCATTTGAAACGGCATTTAATTTGTCCCACAAACTGTTGGATTTATTTATAAATGCCTTATTGTTTACATCGATATCCGATTTAATGAGCTGTGTTTGTGTAAAAACTTCTTGGACGGAGGTTAAAGCTGAATTGGTTTGAACTTTAACCGTATTTGTTAGTGATGCAAACTTGTCTTTCATCTCTTGAAATTGATTGTTTGACGAGTCAATATGACAGTTAAGGGCATCATTTAAATTTAAAACTTCCTCAGAAGTTGACAATAAAAGACTTTCAATTCTCCTGAGTGTTGACATGGTACAGAAAGTCGGAGAGTTTGCCTTATTATTATTTTTGCGAAATTTATTGGTGGAGATACTTCAACGCGGGGTTGTAACCTTCATCGGTATAGTTTCCTCTTCATCGTCGGTCCATTCAGTGTTGTTACACACATTCACGATACTATTATTATTTGCTTGAACGGTGTTTCCAGACGTTTTTATATTTAAAGCAAGTTTTGCGAGTTTATCGGCTTCAATCTGACCGATTTCAGAATCACGAGCAACGTGCGCCCACGTTACTTTTATATTTGATAACAAATTATCTATCTCTGACCAGAGTTCTTTGTTTTTCACATCATTTCCGGAAGATTTAAGTTTCCAGTTGTTGCTTTTCCAATAAACAATGTCATTTGTTATACCTCTAACTAAATATTCACTGTCGGTTTTAATGATAATGTTTGATAATTGATTTTCGTGTATTTGTTGAAGGCATTTTACGGCAGCATACAGTTCCCCCGTATTGTTTGTTTGCTTGTAAGATTCAGGAACTGGACCATTTATATTTTTGATGTTATTTGGTTCCCAAAATATACCATAACTGGCCTTTGCCAATGGATGCCGTTATTCTTGCATGCTCCATCAATGTATACTTCCATTATTTAAAAATGTCCTAACAGTTCAGGAAAACGTTAACGTTGTTTTCGCGGGCTTTCTGATATGACGTGATGAACATGGTTTTGATTTATAAATTTTGCTTCATTTGTCTTTTGTTACAATAAAAATGTTAATATTGATAACAAATAGTAAAATTTACCATACCGTTATACATTTTGAAGTCTATCAAACAGTAAAATCCATCGTAATTCACGAATCGAGTTTTCCTAAAAAACAACATCCACAACGGACCACTGCAACTCGTCTCAAATGTAGAATACACTATAGGAGTGTCCAGTAATAACAAATAACTTCGAACAATGTTAAACGATGCTTTAGAAAATAATTTCAACACTTTAAAAGTCCTGTGATCAACGGAAATAGATAATATTCCTGCATTGAATGATCGTGAATTTTTTAGGCAGCCATTAGACCTTCGTGACGTCACAATACCAAGTGAGAATATAAACGTATACCATACAATATAGATTGAAATTTATTATGTAGTTCCAGGGGAAGTCTCTCAAGATCAGCTCTTAGATATAGGAAGATGTGTTGTGCAGTGCCAATGAGACAACTCTCCATCCAAATAACAATTTAAAAAAAGTAAACCATTATAGGTCAATGTACGGCCTTCAACACGGAGCCTTGGCACACACCGATTACTAGTGTAAAATAGAAAAGGTTGCTGTACAATCGTAGCGAGAGCGTATAGCGTTTACTTTTCGTCATTGGCTAGAGGTATAGAGGGAGGGTTGAGATCTCACAAACATGTTTAACCCCACTATTTTTGCCCCTGTCCCAAGTCAGGAGCCTCTGGCCTTTGTTAGTCTTGTACTATTTTTAATTTTAGTTTCTTGTGTACTATTTGGAGTTTAGTATGGCATTCATACTTTGCTCCCTCTGGCTCTACATCAACCCCTACCACCACGCCCATGTATTCTAGTAGATTTTGGTGGCATGACTGTATTGTTTCCGAGAAATCTCCGTTTTAATCAGAAATAGAAGGAATGGAACTATATTGATATGAAACACGATATTGACGGTATTGCTGAGAACGTAGTAATATCGCGGTATGAACGTAGTATAATCGTGGTAAGAACGTGCTATAATCGCAGTAAGATCGTGTTGCAATCGGATAACTCGTGGTATGGTCGTAGTGAGAACGTGAAGAGCGTAGAAAGATCTTTATAAGCGTAGTGAGGTCGCAGAATAAGCGCGATGAGAACGTTGTTTAATCGTAGCGGGATCGTTGTAGAAGCGTAATTAGGACGTAGTAGCATCGTGAAAGCAACTAAAATTAACATTTTCATGCCGCTCATACCGCGACCTCACTAAATTCATTTTAGATCGCGGTGAGCGTGGTGCGATCGTGGTCTAGCGGGACTGGGGCTTAAGATAACAGCGGGCAAGCTAAAGAGATGCCGTGCATTTACATTGATCCATGTATACATTGTATTTTTAGTATTGACCATTTACTGAAATAACTATCTATTCTGTCTTTTTGGAACATTACCATTGAACTTTCATTGTAATTCTTTTGCACTATTGAGGAAGTTATATAATATAAAACGTCGTAAAGCTTAACTTATAGCTGTTTTGACTTTAGCCAGTGGCGTTATCTCCGAAATCTAAAAATAACAGGAAAGACGAAAACACCTGTTATATTTACCTGAATGTGTGATCTTGGATTGGGTATTAAATAAAAAGACACTTTTCTATTATTACTGTTACTATTACAAAATAGAAAAGAAATGAATTTCATCTTCAAATTGGTTGCAGTTTTTGCTTAATCTTTCTTCTATATATATTGGCATTCTAAGATATCTTCCTTTTTCTATTAATAAATTATGATATCTTATTCTAGTTTTGTTATTAGTTTTCTAAATTAAAATTTTGAGTAAGTTAAATATTTTTCATTTAGTCTTACACGATTATAAATAGTGAGTTTGCTGTTATCCTTCATATCTTATCATTCACAATCTTTTCATAAAAATCCTTCAATTTTAATTTTATTTGTTCTCTAATAGTTTTAGTTATCTTATGAGAGGAATATTTCTTGAAAGTGTCTAAATCTATACCAGTTTCTTCTGATACATGTTTTACATATGAGAACCAACTGAAGAATAAATTCGCAGAGTCTAAGCTTTGAGACAAAATAAATTATTCCTTTACAAGAGGATAAATGGCATGAGAATATAAACGTATACCATACAATATAGATTGAAATTTATTATGTAGTTCCAGGGGAAGTCTCTCAAGATCAGCTCTTAGATATAGGAAGATGTGTTGTGCAGTGCCAATGAGACAACTCTCCATCCAAATAACAATTTAAAAAAAGTAAACCATTATAGGTCAATGTACGGCCTTCAACACGGAGCCTTGGCACACACCGATTACTAGTGTAAAACCATTCAAACGGGAAAACCAACGGTATAAATTTGATGAAACTATGCTTAAGCCACGTGTATATTTACAAAATTGTAAGTGTGACATCATTATACTTGTATTGATTTTCCTGATTTAATAAAAACTTGAAACTTGAAACTTGACTTTTTAAAAGGTGGTTTGACATGAAGTGAATAAAATTATCAGAGGGTATCAAATAGTTGCAGGGGCGGATCCACCCATTTTAAAAAAAGGGGGAAGGGGGTCCTAACCCAGGATAAAAGGGGGGGTTCCAATGACATGTCCCCATTCAAATGCATTGATCGTCCAACAAAAAAGGGGTTCCAACCCCCGGACCCCCTCCCCCCTCTGGATCCGCGCCTGAGTTGCCACTGACACATTGAGTCTTTTTTAGTTTCATGCTCTCTTAATCAACTCAATATCAAGATAACTAGTAAATGGTACATATAAGACTGTACTTTGACCTTCAATGGTTTATCTTTAAAAATTATGAGTTTAATGGAGAGTTGTCTCATTGGCAATCATATGTTATCTTCTTATATCTATAAAGGTCATGATACGACTTTCAACTATGAGTAAAATTCGTGCAGCATAGTCTGCTATATGAAAGGCCCCGAAATTACAAATGATAAAACAATTCAAACGAGATGCATTATGATTAGTTTGGGGTTTTTTTTTTTTCAATCCAAGAAAATATGTGTAACTGTGTATATAAAATTTACAAATTGCCAATATCTCCTTTTAAGCTCACCAGGCCAAAAGTGGCAAAGTGAGATTATTTATTAAACTTTTCTCATCAATTGTCGTCCTTCGTCCGTCGTTGTCGTCTGATAGCTTTTACAAATATATTCCACTCTGAATCTGCTGGGCCAAATAAAACCAATTTCGGCCTAAATCATTATTAGGGTATGTAGATAAAAAAATAATTCCGATGCATATGACCACGCTTGTGCACCGCGATGGCAGTCATCGCTAAAAATAAAACATCGGGGTAAAATGCAGTTTTTGGCGTATAAATCTCTGAAACTAAAGCATTTATAGCAAATCTTATGTTCGTTCAGTCAAAAGTTATCTGCCAATGCATTAGACAACCCGTTGTTGTGTTGTTTCCCCTTGAACTGATAGTTGAAAGAAAATTTTGCAGTTTTTGGCTATCATCCTGAATATTACCATGCATGATGAAAAACTGTTGACAGCAAACCTTTTCAGCAAAACAAGGTCTACAAAAAGTAGTAATGGCCTTTTACAGTTAATTTCCCACAATTTGTCTTACATTTCGGTAATCCTTTGTAAAAAAATTCTCCTCTGAAACTACTTGTCCAAATTAAAAACAAACTTTGCATAAACAATCCCTAGGGTATCTGGTTCAAAAAAATGTATCCAATGACCACACATCAACCAAGATGGCAGAATGGCTAAATAGTAAATAAGCGGGGATGCAGTGTTTGATTTATATCTCTGAAACTTAAGCATTTAGTCCTAAATAAGATATAAATGAGAGAAACTGAACAGACTTAAATGACCGCCAATATAAGATAAAAAAAACCCATAATTATCTGTTTTTGTCATTAATACTTTTCTCGTCTACAATGTTGAAGTGTGTCTTTGTCTAATATGATATAGACCAAGATGAGCAACACAGGCTATTTTGAGCCTCCAGTTATTATTAAACTGGCGTTTCTTTGTGTTGTTTTAACGCGCACAATATTCCGGGACAGTAGTGAAAATAGAGGTAATTCGAATCTTTCATTACAGTGCAGACAATGAATGAATAAATAAAATTGAAAGACTTTGTCTAGCTGCAATATTCCTTTTTTCCTCTTTCAGATTGTGATTACTATGACGAAAAAATTATCTACGACACACAATCAGTACATGCAATGCTAAAATATCGAAAAAGCACATGAACCGCGCTTTAATTGCTCGTCTTCAACTTGATATATTAGTTAGGACTTCGATATTGGGAAAATATCACTCACCTCAAGTTCAAGAAAAACAATTTTCACTGTGTAAGTGATTCTTGATGTTGAAAGATTTCAGAAAATCATGAACTAAACTTTATCTTATAAAAATATGTTGTATGATTGCCAATGAGACAACTCTCCACAAGAGACCAAATGACATAGAAACTAACAATTATAGGTCACCGTACGGTCTTCAACAATGAACAAAACCCATACCACATAGTCAGCTATAATAGGTTCCGAAATGACAAATATAAAATAATGCAAACCTAAATTACGTACAAAAATGAACGAAAAACAAATATGTAATACATCAACAAACGACAACCACTGAATAACATGATCCTGACTTGGGACAGCTTGTTTGTAGTTCTTTTGTGTGATGAATGCAATAATATTGAAGGTCGACTTGTTACTCATTTTTTTTCCTGCAGGAAATATTAATTCTCTACCGAATTATTAGAATATAATTAAGCAAAAACTCCTAGAAAAGTTTAATAAATTAATTGAACATATGGACAATACTGCTTATGTTAAAAGAAAGATTACAATAAATGTATTGCAATACAATTAAATGTGTCATGTCATGTTCAAACCGACCCGTCAGTTTCGTGCTGGCATAGACATCTTTCGTATGAGTGATATTTTTCGAGGCAATTAATAAGAACTATTACATTAGCGGATCCAGGGGGAGGGGTCCGGGTGTTTGAACCCTCCTCTTTTTGGCCGATCAATGCATTTGAATGGGAACATATAGTTGGACCCCCCCCCTTGTTGTCCTGAGTTGGGACCCCCCTTTTAATATGGCTAGATCCGCCCCTGTATTATATGTCAGAGGAAAGACTGTGGTGCTCGCGGATTCATATTAAGTTTTGTTGACTATTTAAATCTACATGTACATTAGCACGTAAACAAAATACAGCGCTGCTTCCCAGTTTAGTTGAATATGCCATAACATTAGTCATATAATTCAAACAAACGCGAGAAGAAAAGAGTTCAAGTATTTCACAAGCTTTTAGCATTTATTATAAATTTAATTTAAATTCCAGCAACATTTCAGGTTGAAGTCCGTGAAAGTAAGAACATACGAAAAAAAAAATCAAACGAATTTAACATTCAAACAAACTCATAAATTTATTGTGAGTGTTTTTCTATTAAATAGACTTTTTCAAATGATTAATTTAGTTCTATTTTATTTTGTGTCGTCGATTAGTTCGTTTTCCTTCAGAAGCATATTAACAATTAAAGTTAAAACAAAAATAATAATTTATAACTAATATCTACGCTTGTGTATTGTGATGCGTTGGCGAATAATCTCTAAACTTTTATCACAAAATATTATTTATTAAAGTGGCAAGTGCAATTTGAGGGATCAGCGTACCAATATGACCTCTGAGAAATGTCTAATTGTTGAACTATCACTAGTTATATTGAGGTTTCCTGATGCACTTGAGCCATTAAAATTCAAATACCTTACACTACACAGATGTATTAGTATCATATTTCACTTCATTGATAAAACACAATATTTTGTAGCTTAGACGATTTATAATTACACAGTTTATATATCTCTGCAGATTATAATGTATTTATAGCACACATATGGAAACAAATACGCATACGTCAATGTGATTGCATCAACAATTTGTCAATAGTTGTATTTATGTCCTGCAATTATACTATCTAATATTTTTCGATAATTAAAATACGAATCGAATATTTCCGCTTAGGTCTCATTTAAAATTCTCCCAAACAGAGGTATGCCATGATCAAGATCAGTTTTCAAAATCTTACACTTTAAGCTAATCTAAGTCATTCCCTCACCATTCATACCGTCAGAGCATATATTTTCATCAGCAGGACTGTTAGTTACAAATAAAGTTGAGAATTAGCCTCATCCCAGGCACAGTTGTCAAGATACTTCTTTTAGATCAGACAAATTCAATGCACCTAATGTCGACCCTCAGAAAATTATTAAAGTCATCAGTGATCATCAGTTAGTTCAAACATCACCCCTTTGTTGATTATTTTAAAAATGTGTTTTTAACGGTCCTTTAATACTGTTGTTTGAGTAATAATTTTTCTTTAGATATCACTTAATTACTGGATTACATAATTATCAGTTTACATAATAAAATAAGAACATGTATGTCATGTATTAAATAAGCTTTTACTTATGATTTAAATGGTATATAATTCATATTATCTAGTCCATTGTTATAATGTTGATGGTTTTACGTTTATAAGTCCTTAAATTCTTTATTGAAAAGCCCTTTACGCCCATATGAGCCAATGGCTTAAACCATTATACATGATATACAGTTTACATATATAAAACAATGAAAAAGACAACGACCCACAATACATAAAATGGATATAATTTTGTGTTTCCATTTTGTAAATGTTTTACCGAGCGAGTACTCTTCACCGAGGTAACATCCCTTCATGTTATTATACATTTTGTTCCATTGTATTTAAGAAAACAATAAATATATTTCATTTGTCTCCCTTTTTTTTTTAGAGAATCAGTTTCAAAATATAGTTATCTCCCATCTTAAATTTAGCCTATTAGTCAAAGGGAGACAACTTTAGTTTTCCACAAAAATTACGGAATTCCATAATATTATGGAGTTCGCTAAGTGCCCCGACTGATTTAAGCAGAAAATGATAAAAAGATTTCAAAAATTGTATATCATACAATGAAATTTGCTGTTATAGAAAATTATCGATCAAATGGAGTGGATGTAAGTGAGTATACGCAACCGTATGACCTTCAATGACGAGAAAAATCCCTGCCGTACGGATGGCTTCATAACAAACCGGACATAGTTTTATAATATAGTTAATTGCTACCTCAGTTTTATATTAATAAGAATTAAAATGTGCTTTGTTATTAAATGCAATATCAGTATTTAGTTCAAATATATAATCTTAAATTAATCCTAATTCTATCTTATTTATCCTTATGTGACGTCATTTTTCATTTTTTGATGCTCTGTTTTACTAATTCAAATGACGTCATTTTTTCGTCATTTTTCAGTTTCAAATAGGACGTCACTTGGCGTAGAGGTTTAAACGTATTCGGATGTGTCTACTTTTGTGTTTCAAATGTCTGGTTATGTAAATGTATTTCAGTTGTTTCCTGTAATTAGTTAATACTTCAGCTTTTTAATGTACATCTTTTGAATATTCATTTTATTAAATTTACTGTTTGCAAAAGTATAAATTACTCTAAATTATAGGGATTTTCTGGTAACTTAACAGAAAACCCTTGCCGTTTTTGGCACAACCTTTTTGATCTTTTGGTCCTCGATGCTGTTCAACTTTGTACTCGTTTCGGCTTTCAAACTTTTGTATCTGTGCGTCACACATAGGTCTTGTGTGATCCCAAATTCATGTATTTGGTTTTGATGTTATATATATATATGTTATATTTGTTATTCTCGTGGGATTTTGTCTATGTGTGTTACATTTTAGTGTTATGTCGTTGTTCTCCTCTTATATTTAATGCGTTTCCCTCGGTTTTAGTTTGTTATCCCGATTTTGTTTTTTGTTCATGGATTTATGAGTTTTGAACAGCGGTATACTACTGTTGTCTTTATTTAAAAACCTAAGACATGAAAAATATGAAGCAATTCAATTGAGAAAACTAACGGCCTAATTTTTATCATATCAATATACGAAAAACAAACAAAACAAATTCGATCCAATGATCACATACGGAGATATGGCGGGGTTACATATGTATGAGCACCCCCCCCCCTAAACCTGATACAGTAGTGTAACAGTACAACAAAATAAACAAACTATCAAAATCAGTCGAAAAAAGCTAAAAATAGAAATACATCTTATAAAACAGAGAGTGAGCTGGAACGGGTGCTTTTATACATTCCAGAAACAAAAACACACAGTACAGATCTGGGAGTACTTGCAGTTACTGACATATAGCTAGTTTAAAGTCAATAACTTTTAATGAAAATGTCATTAATATACAGAGAAAAACATAACCTTGTGCGATGCCAAACTATAGAAAACATTGCAAATTTATTATTTCATTTTTATGTTCTTCCGGGATAACACATTTCAAAATATCATATTACTTATAGAACTGGTTACATTTCATCAAAACATACAAATACCAAGACGTAAATTGCACAATTCTAACAGTAAAAATCAAATTCTTAAGAAAACAACACTTTTTAGATAAGAATCCTCTTATTACAAGTAAAATTTAGTATGGTTTTAGTTTAATGATAACAAAATCAATATTTTTATACATAAAATAATATTCAAAGATGTAATTGCAGTTTTGAACAGGTAATCTTTTAGAATAAGTTTATTTTCAGGATTAATAAATTGACCAGGATCCTATCTAAATTTCCTGGTTGGATTTAAATCATCTCCGTAAAACTACTGTATTGGATACCTAAACTACATAAGTGTCCTTACAAACAACGGTATATTGCTGGGTCTTCCAAGTGCTCCACGAAACCTCTTTCTAAATTATTAACATCCATTTTATCAGCAATTAAAGACGGGCTTCAAAGTTATTGTGAAACTGCATATTCTAGTGGCGTGAATCAGATGTGGATACTTAAAAATTCCAAAGATCTTTTAGAGTACATACAATCTAACTCTCTTTCATCTTGTAACAGTATTAAAACATTTGACTTTTCTACTCTTTACACAAGTATTTCACATTCCAAACCAAAAGACAAATTGAAAGAGTTGGTATTACTTTGCTTCATAAAAAAGAATGGCCAACGTAGATACAAGTATCTTGTCTTAGGGAGGGATAAATCATACTTTGTAAAGAATCACTCTGATTCAAACAAAAAATTCTCTGAAACCGATATTATCAAGATGCTAGATTTCTTGATTGACAACATATTTGTAACGTTCGGAGGACGTATTTTTCAACAGACTGTCGGCATCCCAATGTAAACAAACTGTGCCCTTCTACTTGCCGACTTGTTTCTTTATTATTATGAGGCTGAATTCATGCAGGAACTTCTTAGGAAAAAAGATAAGAAGTTAGCAATATCCTTTAACTCTACTTTCCGCTATATAGATGACGTTCTTTCACTAAACAATTCAAAATTTGGTGACTATGTGGAACGCATCTATCCCATCGAATTGGAGATAAAGGATACTACAGATACAGTTAAGTCGGCTTCATATCTTGACTTACAAGTGAGGGTCGGTTGAAAAAAACACTTTACGACAAAAGAGATGATTTCAGCTTTCCAATTGTGAACTTTACACATCTAAGTAGCAACATTCCAGCAGCACCTGCATACGTGGTATATATCTCCCAATTGATACGATATTCCCGTGCTTGCATTTCCTATCATTATTTTCTTGATAGAGGGTTACTGCTCACAAGGAAGCTATTAAACCAAGAGTTCCAAATGGTGAAGTTGAAATCATCCCTTCGTAAATTTTACGGACGCCATCACGAGTTGGTTGACCGTTATGGAATAACCGTTTCACAAATGATATCGGATATGTTCCTTACGTCGTAACTACAATCCCCTTCCCTTTCATGAATGTGACCTACCGAATTAGACTATTTACCGGATTTGTAATCATATAAGCAACACGACGGGTGACACATGTGGAGCAGGATCTGCTTACCCTTCCGGAGGACCTGAGATCACCCCTAGTTTTTGATGGGGTTCGTGTTGTTTATTCTTAAGTTTTCTATGTTGTGTCATGTGTACTGTTGTTTTTCTGTTTGTCTATTTCATTTTTAGCCATGGCGTTGTCAGTTTGTTTTAGATTTATGAGTTTGACTGTCCCTTTGGTATCTTTCGTCCCTCTTTTATGATGTGCTATTCTGTGTAGAGGTTTTACATGATTTGTGGTATCGCAATCCCTGACTGAATAAAACTTAACAATTCACGAGTAATACATATATTACACTTATTCAATTCCAAAATATCACTACAGGCACAGACATAGAGAATGATTTGGGATATAAACATACCGCAGGGGAAAAAAATCATCAATTTTGTCGTAAATCATTGTGTAGAGTTTTTGGTGTAGTACTCAGAATATCTTAATGCAGTAAATAACAGTTATTGCTATTTGCACTAGATTTAATAAATGTAAGTTCCTTTGGAAATGTTTGGGTAAATATCAGCTGCATAGTTAGAGAATTTTTAATTTTTTAACAAAAAATGATCATCAAGAAAAAGGTAATGTTGTTGAATTTATCTATTAAATATAATTTAGGCGTTTTTTTACTGAGTTTTGTCATACACTATGCTTTATAACCGTCCATGAACAAGTCCTATATTAAAGGGGCTAACTTGGAATGTATTGATCTAGTGTTTGTCGAATAACCCCGTTATCATGAGAGATATTTACTGGTAGAATCAAGAGCTGGACGAAATTATTTCAGATTGATATTTTATCCTTGTTTAAATCCACGTGTTTATCAAGCGTTAACATTAGAGTATTCAATTGGTTTTGGCTAAAAAAAAACCAGTATGAACAATCGTTGAGTCTGAATTCCAAATCGATTGCCGGTTTTGTTTCCTTTTTTTAACAAGTGATAGTCAATGATCACTGATCATGATATTCTCACATTAATGGTTTGTTAGGTGATGCCTTAGTTTTATGCATAACTAGTACCAGTAAGAGAGAGAACATTTAATGAAGGACGAGATTATCCAGGTTGCACGAAACACGTTGTTCTGTACGATTTTTTTTTGTGAATCTTGATGTTTTGATTTATATGTATTCTTTGTTATCAATTAAAACAAAAAAGCCATTTTGACAATTCGGTCACTACTCAATCAAATTATACCGTATTATTAACTTCAAATAAGTCACGGTTGGTGCAATGCATCAAAACGGAATTATATTTTAACATACATCGTCAATAAAAACTTTGTTGATGATGAATGTCTGATTGGCTGTTTCAACAGACTAACTATAAAGAATATCAGTTGTCTAGCAGACCAGTAGTTCAGTGTTTTCATAAAATTACATATGAAAATAGAGAGATTTGAAACAAGATGCAGTCCTTGGATGATGTAAACACTAACACCATACACCATTACACAATTTACCATTAACCATTAAACAATACACTCTGTGCAATTACACCATACACGTTACACAATTGCACCTTACACCTTACACATTACATCAAAATGCAATTGAATTTCAAAGAAAGCATGCGATTAAACAATATGTATTTATTCTAAAAAACAAATTCTGATCACAATATAGTAATAAATGTATAAAATTAAAAATCAGTTCTTATAAATATTTTGCATAGTTAAAATGTCGTACACTATTCATTCACACCATTCCCGATCGCACTTTACTCCATTACACTATTCCCCTTACACCGTACACATTCTACCATTGCACCATATGCCATACACCATTACATTATACACGTTTATTTTTTATTTTATGTTGTCAATTAATGAGTTTACCAGCCATCAAGTCCGATGTGGTTATATCAGTTAAACGTTTGTAATTTATATTGATAGAAGAGAGACATTGGACACCAACATGACCAATGCGACTTTCAAAGTCACAAGTCGGAAAAACAAACTGACAATGTCATTGCAAAAAAGAAATAAATAACACAAACAACATTATAAAAAACACAACATGGAAAACCATAGACTTTACAATACGAACAACCAACAAAAACTGAGGATGCTCCAGAATGGTAAGAAGATCATAATCCACATGCAGCATCTGTCGTGTTTTTAATGTTAAAACAATCCACTTGAAGTCTTAATCGATACGCTAAATTAGGGGAAAAGAGTAGCAACTGTAGTTACGACAATTGGAACATAACCGTTGTAATCTGTGAAACGGATATTCCATTACATTTTACATGTTTAACCAATTATGGCGCCCGGAAAATTTACAAAGGTATGATTTCAACTTCGTCACTTGGTAATCCTTGTTTGATATTTTCCATGTGAGTGCCAATCCTCTATCATGGAAATCAAGATAGGAAATACAATCCCTTAAATATCGTTTCATCTATGATATAAATACATCGTAAGCAGGCGCCACTGGAATGCTGATACATATAAATTAATATTTCACAATTGTAAGCTTAAATCATCTCTTAAATCGTAAAAAATATTTTCAACCGATCTTCATTATCAATTTCTACATGAAGTCATGATACGAGGCAGACTTAACTGAATCTGTTGTATCCGTTACCTCAAGTTTGATAGGATATCTGTTTTCATCAAAGTTTGAACTATTTTTAGAGGTACTATAACAGAAAGTGAAAATAAAGGACACTGCTGACTCTTGTTTCTCTTCCTTCTTAAGAATGTCCTTTTACGGTCAGTCTCATATGAATTAAGGATCGTGTCGTTAAGAAGAAAAGCACCATTTGTTCCCATGGGAATGCAGATTTTTTGTTGAAAAAAAATCTTCCAAACGTAACAAATATGTTGTCAATCAAGAATTCAATCATCTTGATAATGTCAGTTTCGAAGACTTTTTTGCTTGAATCAGAATAATAGTTTACTTAGTACGATTGATTCCTCTTGAAGAAAAGAGACTTACGTATAACTACGTGGGCCGTTTTGTTTTATATAACAAAGTATAACCAAGCCTTGAAACTAGTCTTTTAGGTCAAATTGTGAATACTTAAAGATGAAAGAGGCTTTGATTGTATTTACTCTACTGTATCTTTGGATTTATTTTAGTATTAGCATCTTGATCACGCCACACAAAAACAATTAGATTAGCAATATATTTGAAGACCGGATTTTTTCATTGCTCATCAATTTGATATTAATGATTTTGAAAGATGTTGAAGGACCAAAATAAAAAAGGTGTTTTTAATGACACATATGTAGTTCCGGTATCCAATACAGTGAAAGAATGTCAAGTTCTTCATCTTTGGTTGAAATTCCAAAGTAACATAGAGCAGACCTAAGATGTTGCTATATAGGATTTAATCCTTGCTAAATGTTGTGGGGTAATCTGTTGTCATAAAAAAAACTTACAGTAAGCGTTAATGGGAAAAAAACACTATCAAATAAGGCATATTCTGTATCTCATTGTACTTAAGTATGACTGGTAAATAAAGAAACCTTTGTCAAGACGTTAAACTATATCCAGTCGAAGAAGATTTTCAATTCATACTTCATGTACCATCCGGTACCTTTATGATGTAACACTTTTGTTTTTGTCTAGTAATGCTAAAACATTTAAAACAAGGCTATATATTTTTTTAGTTTATTTTGATATTTAAAAAAAATAGTCTGTCTATGTTGTTACAGCTTCATATAACAGCTTGTCTATTTTTAATTGAAATTTTAAAGATCAGATACACTGTTAAAATGAAATGGTCATTACATGACTTTCCTTCTTCTTGTTGTAAAGTTACCACTGTATCTGTTTCCTGACAGCGCCATCCTTCATCAAAAAAGAATTATTTAAAATTTAAATATTGATATATTATTAGTTCAGTATAAATTTCAACAAATACAAATCAAATGCTGTCGCCTTAATTTTCGAAACCGTCAAAACAATTTATTTGTAATTTCAGTGATCATATTCATTAAATTTGATTCATCCTCAAACAAATATAATATGATTTTTCTTTATTTTTGCTTTTCAGTTATTAAATCAAAATGAAGAATAGAAGAATGTTTTTCTTTATTGTTCTTGCTTGGTGTGCTAAACTAGTGAATACATCATGTCCGTCGACTTGTATTTGTAGTTACACAACATCTGGATATTATGTAGGCTGTGATTACAAATATTTAGGAGGTATTCCAGTCTTACCAAATGATACGTACAGCCTGTAAGTATATACAACTGGTAAATTAAGAAACGTTTACGTCAAATACATATTAAAGGTAACCATTAAACTATGTAAACCATTTTGTAAAAATTGAAAAACATGAAATACTTATTTTTTACAAGTTCATTTAATAATTTTACGAATAAGATGTCTTCAACGTTTGTTTAAAAAACATAAAACCTGCAGATCTTTAATTATATATATCTTGAATTTAAATGGTTATTCTCAACCACTTTTCATTTATTCAAGGAATTTTGCGTTCAATAACATATATGATATTGATGTTCAGTTTTGTAAAGAGATGCCACTTTTACAAACCATGTGAGTAAATAATTATATTTTTTTTTACTACATCAGTTCCGAATGGTTCTTCTCATATTACTTGTACATACATCATTTAAAATACAAAAAAATGAAATTAGCTTAAATACTGTTCTGCACGTATCTTGTTAAGAATGAAAAAGAACAAGATGACATGAGAGAAAAATTATAAATTATATATCAGAGAGGATCAGATATTATCAAAATTAGAACCAAGGAATAAACATGAATCGATGTAACAAATTACGACTACTTAAAACCAAACGAATACTGTTGAGATCAGTAGTTACTGCTCCCGAGCGACTCTGGGCATGTAGTTCGTAGAGATGAACAATAATATGTCAATACATATACGAAGAAAAAATAGGTTTTATATAAATATTGTTTGAGGTCAATGTGACATGATGGTCAACCACATAATAAATCATCACAAAGGTTATTTCCTCAAGAAACAAAAATGAAGTTATTTCATTTTAGCGTCAGCTATATAATAACCTTAACGATTGACTGCAAAATCAACAGTAGCATTGAAATAGACAAAAGACAGAAAAATCAAAACGAATGACATTGATACATTTTAATCTATAGTGAAATATCGCTTTTTGTTGTTGGAATATCTTTATTACTTTTTAACGTTATCAACAGCAACATCCAATACAATTTCATAGAACAAATCCCGAATGATACATTCAGAGACTGTCATCAGTTATTCGCACTGTAAGTATATCACACTAAATGGTATTTTAAAAGAATTGAGACATGATCAGTTTGCACTCAGAAATCATCAAAGGAGAAAGATTTGACAACATCATCAATATGACACTTTAAAATTTCAGTCAATTAAATCTTATTTCAGATGAATGTTGAATTTGATGTTGATTAATTTAAAATCCGGTCTAAAGTAACCATTCTACGACAATTCTATAATGAAATAACAAATGACGAAAAGAAAAAGAACGAGACGTCCTGTGGTATTCGAATATTTTAATCTAACATGCATCCGATCAGACAACAGTTTAAATCTGACAAAGGCACACACGTGCATTACATGATGATTAAAAGCTAATAAATACATTTTTGTTTTAAATACAACTGTCATGTAAGAATTATTTTGATGACATGTGGCCTCCATTTTCTCGGTTGATAATTAATATAGGTGGTGTAGTAGGCAGATTATTTCGAACTTTACTGTAAACCTCCATCTTGTATGACTGTTAAGTTCTTTAAAAAATATCCAAATACAACAAACCAAAGAAATGCCCAAATTCTACCGATAGCGTACATTTAGTGATAAAAATAGAATGGCAAGAAAAATGTAAAATCTTAAAAATACTGAACTCTGAGGAAAGTTCAAAACGGAAAGTCCTTAATCAAAAGACAAAATCAAATGATTAAACACATCAAACTAATGGACAACAACAGTCATATTGCTGACTTGGAACATGCATTCTCAAATGTAGAAAATGATAGATTGAACTTGGTTTTAAAGCGTTTAACCTCTAACGTGTATGACAGTCGTATCAATTTCCATTATATTTGTAACGATGCATGAACAAAACGGACAAAATATGAAAAAATGTCAAAATAAGGGTACAGCAGTCATCACCGTGTCACAATCTTAATCAGAACAAAAGCAAACAAATATTTAACAAATACTAGTAAGCACAAACAGCAGTTGTCAATTTTATATTTCCACTGGCAACCAAATATAGATATCGGAAGATGTGGTGTGAGTGCCAATGAGACAACTCTCCGTCCAAATAACAATTTTGAAAAAAGTAAACCATTATATGCATACTAGTCTAGTTATCTGTTTTCTGAAAACTCAATGAACTAAGATTATACCTTTATTTTAATCTTTGACTCTGTCAATACTTACAAATCCAGGTTTATGTATTTTACATTTCCTTTAAAATTTGCCTGTAATACATTTTGTATAAAGTTTTGAATGAAAGATGAGACATTAATCATGTTAATGGTAAGCATATATTTGAATTCTTGTAAATATAGGTCAAATAAATGTGTTCGTCAAATGACAATAAATCATAGAGTATTAGGATATATTCTATAATAGTACTTTATCTTTATATTACAGTTATTTACACAACAACAGAATCACAGATATATCTCGAGATACTTTCAGTAACTTAACACAGTTACATACACTGTATGTATTTACCTACATTAAATTCATAGTATTGCAATTTCATTATCGTAACTAATAATTTAACATGTTTTGTTTTTTTTTAAACTCTAAAGGAGTAGGTCCAATTGATAGTAACTATCACTAACTGAACCAATATGATACAAGTTTGGTACAACGCACAAGACAGAAGACATCTTATGGGAGTTATTTCCCTTTGAAAATTAAAGATAGGCGATTTTTTTGGATAAATTCATACGTTATAAGTCGTAGAGGCTTACAATCTTTTGATATGAAGTATTTGGTCCATTTGAAGGAAATTGAGGTTATGGTCAAAGGTCAAGGTCATGTTCTAAATTTAGAATTTTGCTTGTTATCGTTATTCCACAGAAACTGTGACAGTAAATGATATGATGTGTTTGCCAAATAACTGTTTACAATAAGGCGCAACTTCAACCTTTTTCAGTCAAAGTGGTTTGGTTAACCTTTATAGGAGTTTCCGCCCCTTATGTATTTCAAATCAGTAATTCTCAACAACCATACAAGTGATTGACCTCCAGTCTTCTGCTTTAATTTCACTGACCTATGACCTTGAAATTGAGGTCAAGGTCAAAGGTCAATTTGACGTTCTAGATTTTGACCTTTGCTAAAAAATATTTTCTGTTCATAATAAAACAATCAAGTCCTCTGGATATACCTATTAATCTTATTTTTTTATATCAATTTGATGATTTCTGATTTTAATCTCTATTATTATTTGTTCTGTTCGGCAAGATAGTTAGTCCCCCCGCCACAAAAAAAGAAGAAAAGGTTGACAAATTACATCCATGTCTATATACTTGACAGCTATTACATATGCTTACTTAATTTTATCTGACTGACAGGTGCTTTTCACGATTATTTTATCATTTAAGGCGTCTCCACAACAATGAAATATCTACAATAAAACAGTTAGCTTTTGTTAATTTACCAAGCCTTCGAAACCTGTAAGTAAACTTTATACATCGATACCTAATCTAAGCTGAAACATCTAGCAATGATAAAAGAAAATATATAGAAATTCCTTAAATTCGAATAATGTTAAAAACATTTGGTTTTCAACGTATACCAATGTTGTAATCTGCTCACACTTTAGGCGAATCTGCTTTTGGCGAGGTTCTTGTTGCTGCACAATCTATTTTTTTTTTTTTTCATCGTTTCTAATTTTTTTGATACGGTAATGGTTGTTTTCTTTTGAATTTTGAGTATCACCTCGATATCATTTGACTTTTTTATGACAAATAGTTTCTCGACTTCAGTATTTGTGTGTTGTTTGGTTCCTACATGTTTGAGTTCCTCTTATTGCAGTTTGCCTACAATATGATATTTTGTTTAAATATTAATTGCTATTATTTACCAACTCACTACAATATTTACAATAATACCCATGCTTTATAAAAGAAAAATATCGACAACTGATCATTATGAACGGAGAAATTGCTACAGCCCGCCATTACGAAATCTCAGTCATCCATTAGTTAATTTCACCCCTGCATTACGAAATCACAGCCATGCATTATGAACAGATGAAACGGAACATTGTTTAAATAAAAATGTCGTTTATTTCTTTGAATAAGTGACAACTTTGTTTTTTTTAAACTTGATACATTGTATCATCAAAACAAGTTTAAATGATGCTCTGTGTTTTGTAACGACTTTAAACGGAAATATTTCTCATCCTTTTGAAGAACGACTTTTGATTATTATCAATCATTAGAACGCAGACAACTCAAAGATAAACAATACTTAATTGTTTGATTTATTCTTCCCAGCTACTTAATAGTTGCTATATGAAATGAATTGTAATAGCATAAAATTATGAACTTGGATGAAAAATCAGAAATTACATCTGACAATGTTGACCAAAATCCATCGGTGAATGCCACACGAAAAAAGACAACTTTAGCTATGTATCTTCTTCGCGGTAAGATTCTTACTCTTTTGTTCAACGACGATTTAAAAAAAAATATTATGAACTGGCTTTTTCTGTATTGGTCCTGTTATATATTCGTGGTTAGCTGTATTTGGATCCGAGACTCGAAGCCTGTTCTTGAACTGAATAAGGTTGCCGTAGTTGGTTGATAAAAGTATCAATATAATGACTGACCCTTAGATTGGAAAAAACGTCATCTAAGTTTTCAATGTACATTTGA
This sequence comes from Mytilus galloprovincialis, assembly GCA_037788925.1. Lineage (NCBI taxonomy): Eukaryota > Metazoa > Mollusca > Bivalvia > Mytilida > Mytilidae > Mytilus > Mytilus galloprovincialis. The sequence goes on along the minus strand of CM075333.1, from coordinate 45,418,822 downwards.
AAATGTGACGAAAAGTAAATTTACAAAAATACTTAACTCCGAAGAAAATTCAAAACGGAAAGTATCTAATATAGTTGCTATGTATAGCAAAGGCACAGCGAAGTCGTACACACATTACAAGGAGATACAAGTAAAAGAACAGACAAAAACAAACCTTTAAGCGGAATTGTCCACTACCGTCGCTATCCTTATATATGTTCGTTGAAAAACACGGTGTTTGGGAGAACAGTATAATTGAATGTAACTGTAATTGTAAGACTGTGTTTCTTACTAATACGGCAAATCATTGTGAACTTTATACAGTACACGTAACATCCGTCTAAGGTGTGGTTTGTAGTTGTGTACCCTTTTTATTAATGTTTGATCGATTTTCTGTTAACACCTATCTCTTAAAGTAAAAAAAAACTAAATTATTGAATTCAAATCATTATTCTAACTGTTTAACAAGCTTACAGCCATTGTAGAGTACACATTTGTTGATCTTCCATCACTTTATTATCTGTAAGTTACTAATATTCACTATAATTAATGTAACAGATCCCCAAAATTTAAAAAAAGGCAAAGAAATTATCCTATATTTGACAAGAGCAGCAGTAGATTTTAATTGTTTAACTCTTGTAAATAAATGGAAGTTAAACAAATCAAGATAAAAAAAAACACGGAAAATCGGAGGACATTGAACGAACTGTAATTGGAGACACCTGGAGCCTTGACATGGACTTGCACATTGCATGCGAGTTTATAATATGTCAAAAAGTCAGTTAGGAAAAAACACATTATACATTGTCATAGATAAAAGGAAAAAGGAAAAAAAATCATTCCAAATTAACAAAAATGTTAGATTTAGTGTTTTTGGGTAAAGATACAATATCTGTTAATGAAGTTAGTGTAGTGTGAAAATGGACCAGCCTACCCTATTACTGTGGATTTATTAATTTTCGTGTGTATCAATTTTTGTAATTTGAGGAAAAACTACATTTTCCTGGTATTCAACAATATGAATTTAAACAAAGATGTAAAGTTGTAGTAAAAGTTTAAATGGAATGGTCGACGCATAAAGAGACAAATAGTTTGTCTTCGGAAAAGATAAGATGATATTCTCTGTAATTGATGTCATCAAGGTTCTTTTTTTATAAACTCACCGAAAGATTACTGGAGCTTTACCTATCACTTGGCGTCCATCATCCATCGTAGCCGTTATCTTTTTTGTTTACAAAAATCTGCTCCTCTGAAACCACGGAGGCACACGTTATCAAACGTAACCTTATTTATCATTTTGATATCTGGATTAAAATTTGTGGCCGATGACCGTGTCTGACTACCGGGACGGCTGTTATTAATAAAATAAAACAGAAGGGTAAATTGCAAGTTTGCTTATCATTTGAAAACTCCTGGAGCCACACTGATAAGAATGATAAGCTCTAACTATTGTCCATTTAAGTTAAAACTGTCAGACGACTTCCTTTAAAAGTTGTTGACCTTAATAACAATTTCATACAATTGTAACCTACAATATATCTTGATAGAGTATAGAACGGTAACTTTGAATAGGAAATATAATCAAATAAACGAAACCAACGTTTCAAGTCATCAAGACCAAAACCGTCAGTCGACTGCTAATTCGAGTTATTGCCCTTAAGTGATGATGTTTATCAAACTTTTGATTTTTTTTCTAATATCTTGAACTCTTATAAATGAAAGTTTAACTAGCCCAAATGATCGGCATGGCAACATCTACAAATAAGATTAGCTAACGCACTTATTATCCCTTATTTTTAAGGATATTGATTCTGTTATCTCGAATAAAAAAATCAAATAAATTAAATTAAAAAATAGAAAAAGAACCGATTAGCAGGATAAGATCTATAAATATGACAACATGACTGAAATTGTAAGTTAAATCTAGACAATGCTAAAGATGTTCCCATTTCATGACTATTTTTACTGAAATGTCCATAAATGAAGATATAAACGATCAACAAGGGCTCTGTAAAACCTTTAGTTTATGTGATGCGTTTGAAGAAAACAAAATAGCAGACAATTGTCATTTATATATGACATTAAGTGTGTCCCTATCTCTGTCAACATTTGCATCTTCAATGTAGAAGACTAATGAGTTTCCCAGAAATAACGCAAGAAAGCTTGTATTATCCTTTAACTGCACGTTTCTCTATTCAGCTGAGGATAGCTCACTTAAAAATTCAAAGTTTAGTGACTCTGCGGAACGTATCTTTACCATATTTAAAATGAACAATACCAATCATAAAATAGATTTTGTCTCATATAAAGGCATACATCCACAGTAATGATTAAGCTGTCTAATCTTGCAGTTTCTTAATCTGTGAAGTAACATTCCATCAGCGCCAGTATATGGAGTAAATATCATGTATATACTACTTTAAAGAAAGTGTTTTTTAATCATTGACCTAAAAACAAATGTTAATCGACCGACTTAATCTTCCACCTAATACTTTATGTCATTGTAATCAAGTATAACGTCCGACATTTTTCTTCTACATTTGAAAACTGTCTTTGATAGTCCCATTTATAAATATGTTAAAAAGCTATATCAACATTTTTCCAGGCATTTAAGTGAAAACAACATCAGTCTAATTGAGGTAAATGCTCGAATCCAAAAAGACAAAAAAAAAGGGCAAATAAAGTACAAAATTCAAAAGATGGTTCACCTTTCACAGAATTAAAAAATGCATTGCGTTTGATCCTACTTGTTTGGAGCGCGGGAGGGTCAAAACGCGGAAATGAGTATAGTGTTATTCAAAATAAATTTCTCAGCCATGTCCTTAGTGCACAAATGAAGGATGGGCAGGCACACCAGCATCTGCCCTTAGTTATTGCACTACTTTTGTGGCCGGAAAAAACTTGTCACGTGTTGACGTGAGGCGAAGGTAGCGCTCCTCCCTTGACGATATTATTTTTTGGTCTACGAAATATCGACCTATCATGTGAAGTTGCAATTTGTTGATATCTGTTTGTTAGTCTCTAAACTGGTGCCTTATGCACTTTCAATCGAGCCACGATGTCAGCAACACTCATTCCGGCATCAATCATTCTCTGAGCCTTCTGACGGTCATTTTCGGGGAGGTCTGATTGACGCCCCATGAAATTTTTTCAAATGTGTAGTTATTTTTCTTACCAATAGTGTGTTTCTAAACGTTAGTGAAAAAGAAATTTTTAATATCGTTTTAAAAGTATAGGTACAGAAGGAAAATTTTTAATTACATGTGCAAAGCTAAAATGGCGCGAAATCAATCACCAGGAAAAAAGTGCGACTGTTTTAATGTAGACGAAACGCGCGTCTGGCGTACTAAATTATGATCCTGGTACCTTTGATAACTATTTACACCACTGGGTCGATGCCACTGCTGGTGGACGTTTCGTCCCCGAGGGTATCACCAGCCCAGTAGTCAACATTTCGGTGTTGACATGAATATCAATAATGTGGTCATTTTTATAAATTTCCTGTTTACAAAACATTGAATTTTACGAAAAACTAAGGATTTTCTTATCCCAGGCATAGATTACCTTAGCCGTATTTGGCACAACTTTTTGGAATTTTTGATCATCAATGCTCTTCAACTTTGAACTTGTTTGGCTTTATAAATATTTTGATATGAGCGTCACTGATGAGTCTTATGTAGAGGTATTTATTACCTGTTACACGAATTTTTCAGCTGTTACTAATGGAAAATATACATTTTGGTACATACAAACCACTTATAAACGACTGTAGACATTATATCCCCTGGGTCAAATTTGCAATATAATGGGACAACAGAACATATCAAAACTTTCAATTGCTATCATGAAACCTGTTGATAAACGACAACTTGATTCTGAAGGTATTTTTTTAAAGGGACAACTGAGGGCAAACTCTGGGCACGGGATTTTCATCCAGCGTTAAAGACCGATTGTTGGCCTTCGGCTGTTGTTTTCTGTTTGGTCTTTTGTCCTAATCCCGTACCAAATTGTAAAATACTCATACAAGTGTTCACAGAAAATACTGTACAATTGTCATGGGTGTTAGTAAACTCATCATATATACCAGGATTGAAATCTAGTAAATGCACAAGACGATTCATACCTCTGAATCTACCTGCACCAGGAGCGTCAACAAGCCAAACATCTGATAGCTGAATTGACACATAAAAGAATGACAGAAACAAAGTACAAAAATAAATAAAAGGAAAAGGAAAGTGAATCAAAACATACACATTGTCAGCATTTCAATCCACAGAAAACCTTTTATTGTTTATGAAGGAATCAATGAATATGTATCTAATATAAAATATTAAACGAACACTGACATGTTCAAGATTGATCAAAACAATATAGACGTTCTGAAACAATATGTAGCAATAGCCAGTATACATATATAAAACAGAGGATAAAAACCACCACAGAACCGACACAATCTTTGGTTAAACTCATGGGCCGCGGAAGGCTAGCAACGTTGCACATAAAAAGTACATGGTCATTGCTAAAATTATGATGCCATTGACGCTGTTAAAAAAATGAAGAAAAAAAACTAAAATGTCATATAAAATGTATCATGTAAATCATGATAATATTGCAATTCTGCTGAAATGTAATTTCGTTTATTAGTTCACAATGCGAATCTTGAAATCAATGAATATAAAAGAAAGAAAATGAAAAACAAATAAGTTGTTGAATTGGTTTTTGTACCACAATTCTCTTTCTTTTTAATTTGAAAAATGTAATTTACAGAACAAAAATATATTTTTTTATGATTTGTACTCCATTTTTTTAAACAAAGATCTAAAGACGATGTAGAGCAGGATCTGCTAAACTATCCAGTGTTTGATGAGGTTCGAAATTCCTAGTCTTAATTTTTATATGTTGTATTGTGTACACTATTGTTGGTATTTTCTTAATTCTTTCATATCTTGTTATATTTTAGATGATTTATTAGATGGCAATCTAAAATGGAAACGGTAATGAAACGCACCGACCATTACTTCGTCATTTCACTTGACCTATACATGAATTACCAAAACGATGATTTATATTTTTAGTCTCCTCTATAATGCTTTTGTACAATTTTGGAGATATTAGAGATTTATATCCACTATGGTTTTTAATTTGATACATTTACATTTTTCAACATGTATGAATGGTAATAACTTGGTGAACTATGAAGTTTTGCTGATATATTTAAAGGGTAGAGGGTACTAAATAAGATGTAACAATGCCAAATGTCTGCTTAAAACTGTGTCCACCGAAAATAACAAGTTCTTTCTCACAAAAGAGAAAGAAATCAATCATCATACCAGTTTCACCGTTACTATCGCTTGTTTGAATCGGATTTCTTAGGTAAACTCTGTCCTTGAATTTAAAAGAGATATTTGCATCTACCGTGTTCATTGTATGAAGACTATAACAATGCGGAATGAGTTTGTGGATTCTGATAAATTCTATAGAACTTTTAAATTTGTTCTATTGATGTTTTTGGAAATCTGAGACAATGTTTTGAAGGTCAAGCTGTGTTGTACAAGAATCTATAAAATATTTTGGGATGCTATGAAGAACAAAGACGCTAAATTTATTCAAGTGTGGACATCACAATATAGCAACTAATTACATAACAGTTGATTATGTAATAATTATGTCATAATGAAATTATCACAATTTGAAAGATTAATCTTTCTTCTTTCTTTTGAAACCTCATTCATAAAATATAAAGAAGGATAAAATGAATTACATCAGTTTAAAGTTATCTGATTGGGAGTGAAAAAATCTTTTTATTGTGCTACCTTAAACAGTAGATGTGTATCTATCAAAATAGGAAAAATCACTGGTAGAAATAAATAGGCTGTTTGGTCTTTAAGTTAGAAGTGAAGTTATCAGTAACATCTAAATCCTTTTTCTTCCTCGGTAAGCACGCTGCTGCATCCTACGTTTGTTTCTTAGCCATAAATCTTTTTCGCGAACGTTTTTACGCTATTAATCAAATTTGTTTTTCAATATTTGACAGATGTATCAGGTATGGGGAATATCTCGATTTATTTTGGCATCTTGTTATCCATTAATATTTTTTTTTTATCAAATTAGGGATCAGAATATCTTTTAAGACTCCTACATCTTTGAAGTCAAATAGTAGTTCCTTAACTGCTAGAAAAGTTGTCCGAGCAAAGTTGATTTCGATTGTATTTAATGAGCATTTAAATTACGTATAGTTTACAAGTGTGAACAATTCTTATGTAATTGAACCAGATGTATATATGAGAACAAATGTAATGGGAAACCAGTGTCATAACATAAAACTAATTGTGAACATGTTTACAGAATATGACGTTTTATGTGAACACAGCGGAACACTATTGTGTGTTATGAACATATCCGCGGTCGAAATACATATTTTCAATCATGTATTCGTAGTATTATGTTTGTTCACATATCACAATAACACAATATTGTCAACATTGTCGTTCGAATTGATAGAAATACACAACATTTCTCTTTGCTCTCTAACTTCGTACTTTTTTTGGCATTTTACCCATTTTGCTTTATTCGAGCGTCACTTGTGAGTCTTTTGTCGACGAAACGCGCGTCTGGCGTAGTATAACACTTGAATCCTGGTATCTATGATGAGTTTATTTTCATTAGTCATATCTATATAATGCTTCAGACTTTTCTTAACAGAAAAGCCGACAGATCTGTAAAGCTATCGTTTACGTCATATTACAGAACGTAGCATTTTCACAAAATTTGTTTTCACAAAATTAAATTTGAACACCGATTGCAAATAATTATATATTCCAGATATCTTAATAGCAACAAGATACAGTCTATAGAGAGTTATACGTTTGTCAACATGACAAATTTGTATGAACTGTAAGTATTGAAGCTATTTCGATTCCATTTGGATATGAAATGCTTAAGATTAATTCAGTTTGATGTCCATTAGTGTAGACTTAATATAGCATTCATCTTAGAAAGAGTCAGCTTGTTCAACACTGAATTTTGACATAATGTGGGATTCGAAAACAATGACGTCTTGTTTATCATCGATCAATTGTTTATCAGCTCAACAGTGAAGATCAATTTCATTAAATTTTAAATCAGGAAAACGCTACATTTATAAACATTTATGACATTTCACATTCCTCTTTTGTTTTCGCTATAATTATTTGTTCTGTTCGGCCGTCGATAGCTAGTTAGTCCCCCACAAAAAAAAAAGAAGAAACGTTTGACAAATTGCATCCATGACTGTGTACTTGACAGCTATTTCATATGCTTACTTAATTTGATCTGACTGACAGGTCCTTTTCAAGATTTTTTTATCGTTTAAGGCATCTCTACAACAATGAAATATCTACAATAAAACAGTTAGCTTTTGTTAATTTATCAAGCCTTCAATATCTGTAAGTATATTTTACACATCGATACCTAATCTAATCTGAAACGTCTAGCAATGATAAACAAAATTATATAGAAATTTTTTAAATTCGAATAATGTTAAAAACAGTTGGTTTTCAACGTATACTAATGTTGTAATCTGCTCACCCTTTAGGCGAATCTGCTTTTGGCGAGGTTCTTGTTGCTGCACAATCTATTGTTTTTCATTTGTACTTTGTGTACTTGTTTTTATTTTCATCGTTTTTTTTAATTTTTTTTTATACGGCCATTGGTGTTTTTCTTTTGAATTTTGAGTATCACCTTGATATCATTTGACTTTTTTATGACAAATAGTTTCTCGACTTCAGTATTTGTGTGTTGTTTGGTTCCTACATGTTTGAGTTCCTTTTATTGCAGTTTGCCTATAATATGATATTTTTTTTAAATATTAATTGCTATTATTTACCAACTCACTACAGTATTTACAAAAATACCCATGCTTTATAAAAGAAAAATATCGACAACTGATCATTATGAACGGAGAAATTGCTACAGCCCGCCATTACGAAATCTCAGTCATGCATTAGGTAATCTCATCCCTGCATTACGGAATCACAGCCATGCATTATGAACAGATGAAACGGAACATTGTTTGAATACAAATGTCGTTTATTTTTTTGAATAAGTGACAACTTCGGTTTTTTTTTAACTTGATATCATAAAAGCAAGTGTAAAAAGATGCTTTGTGTTTTGTAACGACTTTAAACGAAAATATTTCACATCCTTTTGGAGTACGACTTTCGATTATTATCACTGTTTCATTTCTGTTCATCAATCATTAGAACGCAGACTACTCAAAGATAAACAATAGTTAATTGTCTGATTTATTATTCCCAGCTACCTTATAGTTGTTATATGAAATGAATTGTAATAGCATAAAATTAAGTACTTGGATGAGAAATCAGAAATTACATCTGACAATGTTTCCCAAAAATCCATCGGTGAATGCCACACGAAAAGACAAGTTAAGCTATGTATCTTCTTCGCGGTATGATTCTTACTTTTTTTTTCAAAGAATTAAAACTATTAAAAAAAAATATTATGAACTGGCTTTTTCTGTATTGTCCTGTTATATATTCGTGGTTAGCTGTATTTGGATCCGAGACTCGAAGCCTGTTCTTGAACTGAATGAGGTTGCCTTAGTTGGTTAATAAAAGTATCAGTATAAGGACTTTTTTCTTATTGACCCTGTAACATGCCCTTGGTATCAATAATGGCCCTGGACAGTTGTAATGACCCTCGGCGTTGCCTCAGAGCCATTACAACCATCCTTGGCCATTTTCAATACCTCGGGCAAATACAAATACAAATACAAAGTATTTTATTGTCAATTATGACGCCCAATAATTTGAGCAGTACAATTAAATTCCATTTAATACAAGTGATTACATATTGATTACATTGATTATTTCACAATTAAAAAAAGTCTTTTTCAACAAAATAATTTCTGCAGAAATGGAATATATAGTTTTACAATATAATATAGATGGACAAACTACTGGTGACTAAGCTGTATCTAGAATTGATTTTCTCTCTTTGAATAAAGTAAACAATAATAAACTTACTTTTTTAATATAACATTATACTCATATGACATTAACCATATTAATTCTGATTTATTTAGGAGGCTTTTAAAGTTTTTGTTAACCTTATTTAAGTAATTTAAATATTCAGATCTTTTACTTTTTAAAACAGGACAATGAAGAAGAAAATAAAATTCATCCTCAAATTTAGTATAACATAATTTACATATTATATCCTCCACTCGAAGCCCCACACATCTGCCTCTTTCAATTTCTAATTTATGTGCACTGACTCTGAACTTAGTGAGCAGTCGCCTTTCATCCTCATTTATAATTAATAAGTATTTTAATAAATGTTTTCTTTAAATAATATGTTTTAAAGTTCTTAGTTTATTTCCATGCTGTTTTTTGTCTATCATTGTACAGTTCAGATTCCAAAATACAAGATTATTTCTGTTTTAATTTCCGGTAAATAAGTGATTTGAAATCCGTCTTTGAATTTCTAACAAATTTAAGATCTTTATCAAGATATTTCATAAGAATAGAAACACAGCTATACCAACTATTTTTGTTTAAACTATGTAGTGATCTAGAGACATTTAGGGCTTCAGAGAGAAGGATATCATCAGACTTTAATATATATTTATAATATCTAAACATATTTAAAATTACTTCAAGAAATAATGGATATCTTCCCATTTCTCCCAATACAGCTATATTTGTAGATGTTTTACCTAGACCCATAGAAAATTTACAAAATTTGACAAGAATACTTTCTTGTTCCATGTCCTTGCATATTTTAAATATGTTCATTTTTATTAAGTTTATTTATAAGTGAAGATCCCTATATTTCACTCCCACATAACAACACATGTTTCACAGTATGATCAAATATGTGTGAAAGTGTGTTAATTTTAGGTTTATATAAGTTAAAACTTTGTTTATATTTAAATCAAGCTTTCAATCCCCTTTTATATAAATCTTCTTTAGCCTCTGTAAGGCATGTTACAGGGCCAATATGAATAAGTCCATACATTTTAAAATACTATATTACTGGACAAATTCGTGCTTCGCTGATATATATACACTGTTATTTGTATTTGCAAGTAATGATAATCTAGTTGATTAACATATATTTCGTTCTTATGATATTCTTGGTCTTTCATACCAGTTCATTAAACCTTTAAAAAAAAAGAAGTGTTAGGATTTAAGTAAAAAATTCCAAAATTTTACACGTAATATATTATAGATCACAATACATTCTCTAATTAATGTATATACAACAGGGATACATTTGATCTCTATGAATTTAACCATGTTGTTGACAGAATCAAACGGGCACTACATACTATGCCAAAAATTATACCTCTACTTTGTTTAAAAGATATTGGTTCACCATTCTGCAATTAGCAGTCATCTTAGTTTAATTTTGTCATCAAAATCGTAGAAACATCGATTATATATTATTTGCTTATCAATCAATAATTCAACCTCCTTTGTATGATACTCAAATGACGTGTGATTAACTTAATTATTGGACATGGATTGCGAATGTGCTTAATATCCACTGATATTTAAACAAAATCGGATGAAAATGTGAAACTAGTGAAGGTAGAAAACGAAAGACAGACGGATGATGACCGATATCTTTGATAAATTTGACCCTCTTGAGTTAGATTGGAAAAACCCGTCATCTAAGTTTTCAATGTACATTTGAAAATGTGATGAAAAGTAAATTTACAAAAATACTCCGAAGAAATTCAAAACGGAAAGTATCTAATATGGTTGCTATGTATAGCGAAGTCGTACACACATTACAAGGAGATACAAGTAAAAGAACAGACAAAAACGAACCTTTAAGGATGTCTGCTTGTCATGTTTTGGAATTTTTGTCAGATTTTCGTAATCCTCTGTTTTTATCCATTTGAATGCCTTAAAAAAATTTCCCCATGAACCCCCTTTTTTGTTTTCATAAATCTTTTACATGTATAATTATAAGTCATTTGTGAAAGTCTTATAAAAATTTATTTATTTTTTTATAGTATTTGAGAACTTTAACTGGTCAATGATAAAGCTATGAAAAATCAAAAGAGAACATTTTCCCCGCCAAAATTCCAATGGCTAATATCTCGAAATCAAGCACATTGACCTCTATAATTTTTTTTGCTTTTTTGATTTCTCAATTTATTCCCTATCAATACATACTAGTTTTATGAAAAGTTATTTATTTTGAAATTGAGCAGCGAACATCCTTAAGCGGAATTGTCCACTACCGTCGCTATCCTTATATATGTTCGTTGAAAAACACGGTGTTTGGGAGAACAGTATCATTGAATGTAACTGTAATTGTAAGACTGTATTTCTTACTAATACGGCAAATCATTGTGAACTTCAAACAGTACACGTAACAGCTGTTTAAAGTGTGGTTTGTAGTTGTTTACTTTTTTTTTTTATGTTTGACCGATTTTCTGTTAACACCTATCTCTTAAAGTAAAAGAAAATGAATTGTTAAATTCAAATCATTATTCTGACTGTTTAACAAGAATCCTGATACATTTTAACTAAGAAAATATTGTGTTGTTTCTTTACTAGGTACCTACACAACAATGAGCTTACAGCCATAGCAGAGTACACATTTGTTGATCTTCCATCACTTAATTATCTGTAAGTTACTAATATTCACTATAATTCATGTAACAGATCCCCAAAATTTTAAACAAAGGCAAATAAATTATCCGATACTTGACAAGAGCAGTAGTAGATTTTAATTGTTTAAATCTTGTAAATAAATTGGAATTAAACAAATCAAGATAAAAAGAAAACACGAAAAATCTGAGGACATTGAACGAACTGAATTGGAGAGATCGGGAGCCTTGACAGGGACTTGCACATTGCATCCGAGTTTATAATATGTCAAAAAAGTCAGTCAGGAAAAAACACATTATACATTGTCATAGATAAAAGGAAAAAGGAAAAAGGAGTAGGTCCTGTAAGGGCCGATTTTGGCCTCAAATTTCAGGTTCATCGAACGAAAGATTTTGGACACTTTTTAAACACTTAAGTGTCTATTTAAATTGATTCGATTAGTTAATGTAAAAGATTTCAACTGATTTAGTCATTAAAAACGCTCCGATTCAAGCTTAAATATATAAAATCTATTAAAATTGCCAAAAAACCGTCGCTTTTCAAATGGTTTTTGTCAAAAATGAAAGTGGCCGCAGCCGTGTTCATCCTCAACCTTTATATATGTTATGTATTATCATCAAATACAACATACATTTCAATATTATGAATGAACACGAATGCGGTCACTTTCATTTTAGACGGAAACCGTCTAAAATTTAACTAAAATGCTCAAATTGTGAAGATTTCAGTAATTTAGCATGACTTAATGATGCTAGTACCCGATATATGTGCATTGTATTGTCACAAACAGCCCATATCTATGAAGCAGAAACATTCTACTCTCCAGTAAATGGCTAAAAGATTACATATTCGCACTTTTGTAAAACTGCTATATTTTGGGGCCAAAAAGGGGTCTTACTGAACCTACTCCTTTCATTCCAAATTAACAAAAATGTTAGATTTGTTGTTTTTGGGAAAGATACAATACCTATTGATGAAATTTGTGTTGTGTAACACGGACCAGCATAACCTATTACTTTGAATTTATTAATTTTCGTGTGTAACAATTTTTGTAATTTGAGGAAAAACTACATTTTCCTGGTATTCAACAATATGAATTTAAGTAAAGATATAAAGTTGTAGTAAAAGTTTAAATGGAATGGTCTACGTATAAAGAGACAAATAGTTTGTCTTCGGAAAAGATAAGATGAAATTCATGAAATTCTCTGTAATTGATGTCATCAAGGTGCTTTTTTTTACAAACTCACAGAAAGATCACTGGAGCTTAACCTATTACCCATCGTAGCCCATGTCTTTTTTGTTTTCAAAAATCTGCTCCTCTGAAACTACTGAGGCACACGTAATCAAAAGTAACTTTACTTATCATTTTGATATCTGGATAAAAATTTGTGGCCGATGACCGTGTCTGCCTACCGGGACGGTCGTTATTAGTGAATTAAACAGAAGGGTAAATTGCAAGTTAGCTTATCATTTGAAAAATCCTGGAGCCACACTGATAAGAATGATAAGCTCTAACTATTGTCCATTTAAGTTAAAACTGTCCGACGACTTCCTTTAAAAGTTGTTGACCTTAATAACAATTTCATACAATTGTAACCTACTATATATCTTTATAGAGTATAGAACGGTAACTTTGAATAGGAAATATAATCAGATAAACGAAATCAACGTTTCAAGTCATCAAGACCAAAACCGTCAGTGGACTGCTAATTCAAGTTATTGCCCTTAAGTGACGATGTTTATCAAAATTTTTATTTTAAGTTTATGTGATGCGTTTAAAGAAAACAAAAAAGCAGACAATTGGCATTTATATATGACAGTTAGTGTGTCCCTAACTCTGTCAACATTTGCATCTCCAATGAAGAAGACAACACAAATGAGTTTCCCAGAAATAACGCAAGAAAGCTTTATTATCCTTTAACTGCACGTTCTTCTATTCAGATGAGGATAGCTCACTTAAAAATTCTAAGTTTAGTAACTCTGTGGAAAGTATCTTTACCATATGTAAAATGAATAATACCAATCATAAAATAGATTTTGTCTCATATTAAGGCATACATCCAAAGTAATGATTAAGTTGTCTAATCTTGCAGTTTCTTAATCTATGAAGTAAAATTCCATCAACGCCAGTATATGAAGTAAATATCATGTATATACTACTTTAAAGAAAGTGCTTTTCAATCATTGACCTATGAACAAATGTTAATCGACTGACTTAACCTTCCACCTAATACTTTATGTCATTGTAATCAAATATAACGTCCGACATTTTTCTTCTACTTTTGAAAACTGTCTTTGATAGTCCCATTTATAAATATGTTAAAAAGCTATATCAACATTTTTTCCAGTCAATTAAGTGAAAACAACATTAGTCTAATTGAGGAAAATGCTCTAAGAAACTTATCTCAGCTGTCAACGTTGTAAGTTTGTTAAAACAAAATATTTAAAAACACACACACAAACACTAGTGCAAATGAGCAGAATTTTTTATAATAATGAGGCAGTTTATTCGAACTCGTGATAACAACATATTTAAGGACTATCAAAAATAATATTCAACAAAATGCAAAACCTGTACGATACCGTAATGTAAACTATAAGATGTCCAAATTACAAAATTTTAGTTCAACCATAACTGACATCTTTGTAAACAATGTTCGTGCATCAGTTATTCAAACGTATAGCTCCTTTACAATGCAGTATTCTTGATCACAACACACACATTTTGAGAAGTCTTACAATAGGTTACACAAAAGTAAAATCACAAAAATACTGTACTCCGAGGAAAATTCAAAAAGGAAAGTCCCTAATCAAATGGAAACATCAAATGATAAAACACAACAAACGAATGGACAACAACTGTCATATTCCTGACTTGGTACAGGCCTTCCAAATGTAGAAAATTGTGGTTGAAATCGGTTTTATAGCGCCAAACCTTACACTTGGACGATAGTCGCATCAAATTCCATTATATTGAAATTGATGCGTGATCAAAATGTCACGAATAGGGGTAAAACAACAATACGAACCCTACCGAAATTCAGGTGCTCCGGAAGGGTAAGCGTATTCCGATCCGCATGTGGTAACCGTGTGGTCCTGTTGGTCATGTTATTACAAAGCCGGTAAATAGTCTAATTCGGTAGGTCACATTCGTGTAAAGGGAACAGGAATCCCGGACTGTAGTTGCGACATAAGGAGCATATCCGATATCATTTGTACAATCTGAAATTGCAGCATTTCTAGGTAATTGTTTACAATATTTTATGAGATTCACATAGCGTAATATTAGCGTTTTTCTAATTTCCTTGTGTTTTCGACATCAATCCAATTTAGTTATATTTCTGTCTTTATAAAATTATGAAAATAAATGTTATAATTAATGTAAAAAAAAACACCAAAAGACCAAATTATTCAGTAGGGTTTTTCTTGTCTGCCACTATTACCCATAAACTTTAACATCAGTTAATTTTGCATCATATACTATTGATGTTTGCAGGAACCTTGGTTCAAATCCAATCAACTGTGATTGCAGTATAATTCCATTCTGGTCCTGGGTAATTGAAAGACCATCTATTGGAACAAGCGCTCAATGTAGCAACGGAAGATTTGTTATAGCTCTGAGATCCGCTGAGCTTGACAAATGTTATCGTAAGTAATATAAACAAAACAACACTTATATTTAGGATAAGTGATTATATCAAGAAATAAACTAGTAAAATACTTTTAAATACTATTTTTTTTATTCGTAAAATATGTTTGAACCTTTTTAAGATGCTGATGTCTTGTAGAAGAAAACAAAGTCTTATCACCATTTACAAACATGAGTTTCAAAAGATAAAAAAAATACATTAGACCACAAAGATAACTTAGACAAGTATCGACACTATGAAATTAATGGAATACGTTATTTGTGGAGAGTCAAAAATTCGTTGAAAATACTTGTTGAAAGACGACGAAAGGGACGAAAGATACCAGAGGGACCGTCAAAATCATAATCGGAAAAAAGCTGACAGTGCAAATTGCATGCTTATATTGGTGATTTCGAATCAGTTCAAAGTTTTGATTTACCTATATACCACTTTACCTCATAATATTGTTAAGAAAAAAATCTCACACCTAATCAAATGGGTATTTAAAATGTCAGTATGCAAATATGTATGTTCAAACTCTTTAAGATCATTTTATTGTAACAACAAAAAACATGAACAAAAGAACTTTGTCAATTGGACCTGCTTTGATACTATAACTGCACTTGAATTTTTACTAGATACAATTTGTGTTCGCAATTGAGACTCCGTATATCGTCAAGTTATCGGAATTCCAATGGAGACTTACTGTGCACCACTGATTGCTGACCTATTTCTTTATTGTTATCGGTTAAAATCTATGACTAAAATCAGCAAAGACCCTCGAAACAACATCTGATACAAACATTTAATAACCCTTTTAGATATTTGGATGATATATTGACGCTCCATAATGACCACTTCAGTATGTACACAAAACAGTTGTTCCATGCTGAACTGACTTAAAATAAAGCTTATCCCAACAATGATAACTGCTCTTACCGGGATCTTGACATCTATATTTTTAACGGAAAACTTGATACAAAAGTTATGATAAATGAGATGACTTTCAATTTCCTATTGCTAATCATTGTTTTTTACTGTGTGTATTACTGTGGTTTTTTTCTACATTGGTTAAAGGTGTAGCGAATGGTTGAAATATCACTACACATGTTTAACACCGCTTCATGAATGCGCCTGTCACAATTCAGGAGCCTCTGGTTTTGTTCGTATATTTTGTTAAAGGGCCAGCTGAAGCCTGGGATTTTCGCGCTTGTTGAAGAACTATTGTTGGCTTTTGACTGTTTTCTGCTCTTTGGTCGGGGTGTTGTCTCTTTGACACATTCCTCATTCTCAATTGTACTTTGTTTCAACTTTGCACATCAATGAAAATATACTCTACATCAATATTAGCATATAGTACACCAAACCCAAAATTCTGTTATATAGACAAAATGTCTCCATAAGAGAAATTGCTCTACTCGAACTATATTTCTTAGATCAGTATATGGTGCTGCATATGGTTAAAATAGTTCACATCATACAAAAAAGGTTTACGAACTTGCAGGTTGATATGCCCTATCTTTATGGTCAACTACTTTAACCAAAACACTTCATCATGATACCGATCGAACTGTCAAACGAACAAAACGAACCAAAAGAACGAACAGACACATAGACCAGAACTAATTATGTCTCATTCTATTGCAGGAACGGCGTAATGTTTTGAAAGAGTACTAACCACACTAAATTTAGATACTAAATACTATCAGATAATTCTGAAACGTGATGAGAGCAACCATGATTAGTAAATAGTATCAAAAGTACCAGGATTATAATTTAGTACGCCAGACGCGCGTTTCGTCTTCATAAGACTCATCAGTGATGCTCACATTAGAATATTTATAAAGCCAAACAAGTACAAAGTTGGAAACCATTGGGGACCCAAAATTCCAAAAAGTTGTGCCAAACACGGCTTAGGTAATCTATCCCTGGGATAAGAAAATCCTTAGTTTTTTCGAAAAATTCAAAGTTTTGTTTAACAGGAAATTTATAAAAATGACCACATTATTGATATTCATGTCAACACCAAAATGTTGACTACTGGGCTGGTGATACCCTCGGGGACGAAACGTCTACCAGCAGTGGCATCGACCCAGTGGTGTGAATAGTATCAACAGTACCAGGATTATAATTTAGTACGCCAGACGCGCGTTTCGTCTTCATAAGATTCATCAGTGACGTTCATATCAAAATATTTATAAAGCCAAACAAGTACAAAGTTGAAGAGCATTGGGGATCCAAAATTCCAAAAAGTTGTGCCAAACACGGCTAAGGTAATCTATGCCTGGGATAAGAAAATCCTTAGTTTTCGAAAAATTCAAAGTTTTGTTAACAGAAAATTTATAAAAATGACCACATTATTGATATTCATGTCAACACCAAAGTGTTAACTACTGGGCTGATGATACATTGGGGACCCAAAATTTCAAAAAGTTGTGCCAAACACGGCTAAGTAAACCTGTACATGTATCTTTTAGGACGCTCTTTTTGTACTTTATGGACTTTCCAAATTGATTTTCCTCTAAGTTCAGTATTTTTGTGATTTTACTTTTTGTACACTGTGATAACCGCCCTACATTTACATAATGATAAAATGAATAATGAATAATTAAATATAAAAGATTTAACATAACACAAATAAAAACTGCTTAGTAGATTCCCCATTTAGTACAAACAAATGTTTACCTTGCGGTTTTTTTTTCCTTCCTATTAATCTCAACTAACAAAAAGATAAAGTAGATAAATTAGTAACGAAAAAACACAATGATATGGTGGAAACATAAATCATTAGCAATGCAAACATAACATTAAGAATATTTGGTGGTACATATTTCACAATTCAAATAATATAAATTTCCTGTTGATCAGTGTTCATATCATTTAGACTCAAAACGATTGATGATGCCACATTTCAAAGTATTATTTCACACAGAAGCATCTTTAAAAATATATGATCATTTGCAATGCCCATAGAAAATATATTCAAAATCCTATGATGGAATTTTTTTTAAGTAAAGGTCATTTTGGTTCTTTAACTATAAATTGTTTCCCAGCATATTGGTCGACCAGTTTATGTCATATAAATTCCGTCACAGTATTTCTTATCATTTCAATTCGCCTTTTTATTCTAATAAGAACGATAATACTGGAGCTAACATTGTTAAGTCAGCAAATCTGGCAAATATCAGTATTTTCTTTTTTCTTTTTATTTTGTTTAACATATTTGCATGATTTTATAGTGAAACTGACATAATGTCATAAGTAGTCTCTGTCAACCTTTTAATTTTTCATATATGTGTCAAGGCTTTATCGACCACTAGACATATTATTATACGATGTATCAACTTTCAAAGATTCCAGGCGTATCAACTTGCAAAATCTTCTCACTATATTCAACATATTTATCAATTGTATAATATAAAATGCAATTTTCATCATAAGTAATTTTTTTAAGGTTGATATATTTTCATTTAAGCTGATAATTGTCAATGCTTTAATGGTGGAAAATGTAACACGAGCGGGGATGGAAAAGTTGTTTGTGACTGTATTGGACAATGGACTGGCGAATTTTGTCTAGGTGAACACACTTGTTTTTATATTCATATAAAGCTTCTTTGAAATTACCAATATTCTAATTAGAAAATTACTGCTCAAGTTTATTAAGAAAAATGTTTTAAACTATATTCAGCAATTAGTAATTTTCTATTATGAATGATAATGATAACAACAACACACTGTACACATTATCAAAAATAAAAATTAAAAAGTTTAGGGCAGTTAAAATTGAACAGAAAAATAATGCATTACTTTAGAAATTTATGATCATATTAACCATGTACTTTTTTATTGGGAATTCAAGTTATCATTATGGACTTTATTAGTGAGTCATATTTCACTCTAGTGTAAGTAAAAGATTCTTGCATCAATATTTTTGTGAGTTCACCAGTTGGAAAATGCAGAATATAAGCAACAGGCATTACATTCTTCATTCTACGGTGCATATGTTTAAATGTTTCAATTTGAAATCTGATAACATAACATAAAATCCGTGCATCTCGAATCACCGTAGAACGGTTGTCAAATACTGTCATTGAGCTTTTAAGTAGTAAATCTCATTGGCACAGACAATATTTCTAACTTGGCATTATGTTTTAATATGTACTTCAACAGAAAGTCAGTGTACGACATACGACTGTGGGTTTGGAAACTGCTTTGTAGAACCAATCAATGGAACAGCTCAGTGTGTTTGTGACAACAAACAACCAACCTATTGTCCTGGTAAGCAGTTTAATTTAGGTGACTAATTGATCAAAAACTATGAAATGGAAAGCCTTGACAACAATCGTAACATTTATCAGTAAAAGACGCAAACCTCAAGATATAGCGAAAATGTATATGAATATATTTAAATTAATGAGCGATCTTGCAATGTTCTGATTTATTCAGACCATTAAAAAGAAAAACAGAATACATGAAAAAGAGTACTAATAGTTTCAATTGATATTTATATTTGAGTGTCTTATAAAAATATGCAAATCCACTTTTGATTATAGTTTTAATATTGTCTCGTTTAAAGATGAATAAATGTTATAATGTCATGTACAAGATAATAGGGTGTTATTCTCAATGTTCATTTGAAACGATGAATTTACTAAAATTGATTATTTAATTAATCCTTAACATGTTATGATACAATATATAACACACTATTCTTATATACGTGTCACCTACTAACATTACCAGCTTTTTTGTTTCATTATCAAATTGCATGTTTGTAGGAATATTACGTTAACACTCTTGTCGTTATTGAACCATTATTAGAAAATATAGTCAAAATCTGATAACATACATTTTGTGCAAGTTGCAATGATTGTAGAAATATTATTTACTTGATATGAAAATATAGAATATTAGAAGCATATAAGAGTTAGTATATGTTTTTTATGCTGATTTGTTTTCGTTTGAAATTTCGTTTATAAATTCTTTTATTTGTTATTTGATTTCATTGTTAGTTTCTTGATATTAGAAAGATTGTTCTGGTTGAATTATTATCATTGTTGTATATAATTAAACACTTAAACTGTTCTTAAAAGAACATATTTAAGTGTTTTCAAAACATTTCATGTTTTCTATTTTATTTCAATCAATTTTATTTATAATGAAAAAGATAATATTTTCGTCAATAAAAAACATTTAAGGGTTTTCAAAACATTTGTATTTTTTTTTTATGATTCTATATTCATGCCATGCATTGAAATAATTCGCCATTTAGTTTAGTTTTGTTTTTAGGATAATCAACGTTATACTAATAATGGCAGATTTTATGAATTAATCTGATTTCTTTATTTTCTTTGCAATCACGTATCTACGATTTTGAGAACATGTTCCCGAAATCATTTGTTCAACTGAAGATTAGGACATGGAACAATGTGATTAGAAAACAAATTTAAAGGTAATTATTTCACAAATGAGTAATTTTATGATCTCATCTGTTTGTTTATTTCTTACACTATTTAAATAGGGCCGTCTGTTAATAACTTTTCATCAGTTTTTATGCAAGTAATATATAATATATAGGTATTCGTATGAAACCAAATACTATGATAAAGTTATGGTACCTGTCAAATACTTGCCCAATATTGGCCATTATGTCAGCATATTCCGCGATTCCGCGTACGTGTCTTGAACATGTTCCCTTATGAGATAAGAGCTAGAATGTTTATACACGATACAAACACCATTTAAACACATCCGCCAACCAATGTTAAAAAAATAGATTTTGAAAACATCTCCCTGTCTAAATTAAAACAAAAGAGAGAAGACTCTTCAGTTAGTACTTTTGTGCAATACGGATCGTTTGCATGTACATACTGAGTATTTATCTCGATAATTGATACGATATTCTCGGGATCTTATTTCCTATTATGATTTCCTTGATAGAAAATTGCTGATCACAAGGAAGCTATTTAACGAAGTTTCAAATTGGGAAGTTGAAATCATCCCTTCGTAAATTTTACGGACGCCATCACGAGTTGGTTGACCATTATAGAATAAGCGTTTCACAGATGATATCGGAGATGTTCCTTATGTCGTAACTACAATGCTCTTCCCTTTTTCAAGAATGTGACCTACCGAATAAGACTATTTACCGGATTTATAATAACATAAGCAACACGACGGATTTAACATGTGGAGCAGGATCTGCGTACACTTCCTGTAGCACCTGAGATCACCCCAAGTTTATGGTGGGGTTCGTGTTGCTTAGTCTTTGGTTTCTATGTTGTGTCTTCTGTACTAGTATTTGTTTGTTTGTCTTTTTATTTTTAGCCAGGCGTTGTCAGTTTCTTCGATCTATGAGTTTGACGATCCCTCTGGTGTCTTTTGTCCCTCTTTCATTAGCCAATTCATTCTTGAATGATTTTCAGCAGATATGTTTTATGTCAAATGTTTGTTTTAAATAAAGTCAGCTGAAGTATATCACTGTAAAAGATTTATCAAATTGAAAACAAATCCTATATAGAAGGCAAACAACGGAACAACGGAAACACTGAACAGTAACAAAAAACAAACGCCAACATATATATTGTTTACATAAAAACGTACTGTTTCATAAAAACTGCCATATTCATGACTTTCTACGGAACATTTTAAGAATACAAAGGTGGTTCAAACTGGCTAGACAAATATTCGGCGTACATGGCAATGTTAACATTACCTCTGAAATGACAATATACGTGACGGGAACACAGTACAAATAAACACAAGAACACCCAGGACACTACTTTAATGCCTCGGATATGTTGTTACTCCACCAATTCGGTCCAGGCCAACAGTATCATATCAGAAAATAATACATATGAAGAAAAAAAAAAACCTACGCATAGACAAAACTGTAAACGAATGAAAACACATTTGGGTAATATTTGTATCAAATAAAATCTGAGTTTTTTGTTATCATTGTAAAAACTCTGTGACTAATAGATTTAAATAATAAAAAATAAAGTCATGAAGTTTTAAAATGAGGCTATATTTTGTAGGTTTTGTTTGTCTTTCAGATCTGACGAACCTGTTCTAGTACTTCCAATGTTCCCAGAATTAGTACCTGTAAGCTTTTATAAGGAATTAAAGATTTATTGCTTGTATTGCATTTCTACAGCACAATAACACAATCGTTTTGTATAACTACCAAACCACGCTAAAAGGATAATACAAAAACAGCAAAAGTTAATTTTTTTACAAAGGCAAATTAGAAAACACTATAAAACGTAATAAACATGATAAAGATGATAAACAACGTCAGTTCCTAGAATCTATACTTCACTGCCATAATATACTTTAAGATAAAAATTGGTAAGGATTTTATTAATTGAAAATAAACTTATGAACGAAACCTTGCCTTATTAAAGAAAGGGTCAATGTATTTATATACAGAACATTAATGGTTTTTTTTTATTCTTTAGACTCCAACTAATGTAGAATCAACAGCAAGCAGAATCGCCTCCATCGAAACTGAATTATATCATGCCGTTGTTCATAGTTGAAGCAAACTGTTGGTACAATTCAACTGATATCGGCGCAGTAAAATGTCATGTTATTCCTCATTCATTTGAACAGTATTGTGTGACATTGATAAGGATGCACGTCTTGCATTTACAAATTCACCACCTATACACTGATCTATGAAAGTCATTCATAAATTTACTGCTGTAGGTTGTCTTGTGTATTTGTGAACGTGCTCAACGAGCAGACAAATAAAAAAAATATGCTCCTACAACCTGGTATGCTTTTATATTATTGACTATTATTGCTTTATGATTTGTTATCTTACATAAAGTTTTAGTATATCAATATTTATTTTCGTTTTTGTTATCACTCAATTATTTAATTTTTTTTATCTCAACGTTTTATTACATAATAGGGGTTACAGTTGTATTCTATATTTTTGTAAGTTCTTATCATTTTATGTTGCAATTGTAGACATTTGACGAAAAAAATGACATTATTAGGATTTAACTTTATTTACAATCTAGCAGTACACTTAATGTCCAATTTTAAATGCTGCACAATATTATTTTTAAGCATGCTATGAAACAAACTGGTTAATAAAATGCATTTTCAGAAATTGTGGATATTATTTGGTTGAAAACCTGTGGTATTGTAGAGTAGACGAAACCATTTACTGTATTTTATGGGACAAACAAATTAAAATGTCATTCGACACATCCAATATGTATTTCACATCCACACACACCATAATTTCATTGATCAAATTTCAATCGCAAGGTATCGTTCATTCATAGGCACAAACTTCAGCACAGTGGATTTAGGAGCATACTTCAAATCCGTTTCAATCAGGATCGTGTTCTGAAAATAAAAAAAGAGAAACGAAACATACATAGTGCCTGGTATTATATGATTGAAGCTGCTATAGTAATGTTTCACTGATCAGTCTGGAATACCCTACACACAGATATCATTTTTCTTCTTTGTAATTGTTTAATTAGTTTGGTTTTTTGAACTATTTTGAAAACAATTTGTAACTAAGGAAAAATCATAACATTTAATTTCGTTTATTTTTATTTTTACATAAAACAAATAATTTTCAAAGATATGTACAGAATGCTATTAATCGCGACACTATTTGAACTTGTGGATACAGTTACATGGTCAAAAACTGAACCTGAAATCAACGTGTGATGTAAATATTGGTTATGGCGTTGATTGTCGTTTTTATGTGAAACAGTGTACACTTATTTAAATATGTCGACACATTATGGAAATCATCTTCAAATACATTGAACAAAACCAACACATATAAAAGTTATCTCAAAAATACATTGAAATACAGTGAAGGCATGTTATACTCACCGGCAATAGTTTAATACCAGACTGTTGGAATTGTAAATCATTTGTCGATGGCATAGGAAAACCTTTGGTTCCGAGACCTAGAATACCAGATATGAGTCAATTTTGAATTCACGAAGCGTTACAAATATATATTATATCTGTTTCCAGGGATATATGTGATTAATATTTTCTATAATAGCTCGTTTGATATTTAGATTTGAGCAGATGGTTTACTTTACGGAAGGTTATTTCCAAAAACCCTAATTAGAATTTTACAGCTCTACTGGTATTTGTTTAGTTTCTCTCCAGTAAAATAGTAAACTAAGTAATAAAATAACGAGGAAAAAATGAGACTGTTAAGCATCAGATATGCCAGCTAGCACAGTCGTCATAATTATTTTATGGACGTGAAATATTATCTAAAGCGGTCATTCTCGGCAATAGAGGTTTTATAACCTCAAATTAAGATGGGTCTTTACAGACAGATTTGGCTTTTTTCAATTCCTCTAACGTTAATGTTCCTCTGCTACTTTTTTTTATTGAAATTACGAAATTTTTAATCTAACGCCTAAGTTGACTCTTGTGAACACGAAAAACGCGTCTGGCGTGTCAAATAATAAAAGAAGTATATTCGTTGAGATTTTTTTAATGTTTGACCAAGACGGCTGTTGAGCCGAGTAAAATGAGAACTGTCAATCCTTTCACATAGCATGACTTCATCCTTAAGTTTTAATTCGGTTTGTGTAGCAAGACGTCTGAAATACTAATGCACTATATGTCACTGTACGTTAAGCAAACAACTATAAATCAAATTCATTCAATAAATGTTTACTTGCTTCTGCGCATTATGAATCAGTTCCGTCTACCACAAAATCATTTTTCGCAATATGAGTTCTCAAAAGATGATTTGAAATATACATACCGTTGATCATTGGTTCTATGGTGGTTATGATGGCACTGTCCACAAGAAATTGTAATGCTCTATCCTATGAACAAAAGACATAATGATAAATATAGAATACCGATATCTCTATTGTAACAGAAAATACATGTACAAAATGATAAGAGTAGATATGGTTTTTATGTTCGTCCCAATTGTGTGATTTTGTAACAACACTAACTAATTGTATGCAATATTTAAACTGCGGCTCATACAAACTATTATCGATAAACTAGCTGTCAACAAAATAAATACCTAATTCAGAATAAGAAATCCATTTTCTATTTTCATATAAGAATGCATTAAAGAAACTTATCAAAAAATCTTTGTTTCCTTTTTTCTTAATAACACTAGATACTTACATTTATAGTACCAATGGCAGAGTTTGTAACTTTTGTTTGAATTCTGAAAAAGATAATATGTTTATTTTGATTGTAACTTATAAATATGACAATTACTTTTCCTGTTTCCGTTCGGGAAACAAGCTACAGGATCAATAAAAACAGAAATCACCATTACAAAATATATCAACGGAAAAAATATCAATACGAAAACCAATTTCACAGAAAACTATTACATAGACAATTACAATGTAGGGCAGTACTAAACCCCCGTATGGTGAAATTTATATGATCTGGTAGTTTACGGAGAACATACTCTAGAGACAATTGGTACTGTATAAAAGTAGTAAATACAAAATTACCGAATCAATGTTATCCATGCAGGGCTCGATGTACAAGAACGTACTTTGACGGAGAGTTGTCTCATTGATCCTCATAAAACATATTTTGATATCTACGACTTTACAACTTTCGAGAAAAACAATATGTTGCAGAAACGACCACTTAAATGATGTTTTTCTCGCATTTTGTTGGTTTCTTGTGTCAAATAATATTAGCGTTAAAAACACTTTTATTAAATCGAGACAGAGAAATTACATCGACATTAAGTCGGCCCGTAGGTGGCCTGTTGCAAGGCAAAATTGCGGTCCCTATCCAATATACCCTCATTTTCCAGTGGCAGTCCAAATTTCCCCGACCATCATCCCAAATGGCCTCTATTATGACAAGACCTACATATTTTATTTATTGTGAACTTATTCTCGTCCTAAATATGCATGACATATTTGTCACTGGACGTTAAGCAACCAACAATCTATCAATCAATCGACGTTATATCCGTATCCAATTTCATTTTGTTGCAAGACTAAGAACTTCTCACTTTGGAACAATATGTACACGCCTGAATTGTCTATGTTTTATAAAAAGGGAAATAGATGTTTCATATTATGCGATATCAAATCGAAATTCGTTGATACATTAATTACTAAAGAGAAAGAAATAAAGGCAACAGTAGTATGCCGCTGTTCGAAATTCATCAATCAATTGAGAGAAAAAGCAAATCCGGCCGGTTACAATTTAAAACTAAGGGAAACACATTAAATATTAAAGGAGAACAACGTCACAACGGAAACACAACACTAAAATGTAACACACACATAAGCGAACTATAATATAAAAAAAACCAGATTGTTCTTATATCTTGTGTTTCACTGATTACAGCTGATTACAAAACACAATCATGTCAGACCACATCACGTCACGTGCATACTAATATCGGTAAATTAAAGATTACAATGAAATATGTATTCATATATTTGAATTACACAAATTGAGCTCGGATATAGTATTAGTATTTAATGTCTTGAAAGACTGAGCATATTCTGCTCAACATGCTTTACAGTAATGGTCAGAATACTTACTTCGTATGGTAGAGTTTTCCATGTATCATCTCATTTGCCATTGAAAGATTCACTTTTATTGATGCTTTCTGATAAAAAGAATGAGTAATGTTGAATAAATCAGTACGGACCATATACACTATACAATTTCACGTTAGGATTTTCATCTTCAGAACAAATATGTTGATACATGTATATGTAGCAATCCTAGAATTGTTCATCTGGCTTATATTTGTCAAGAATGTTTATAAATTGTAGTATCGTAAATCATATAATTTCTATAATCAAACTGAAATTTATTATTACAGGCGACGTTGAACACACAGTTAGTATTTATTTATAATGCAATATTCGACTTTTCTCGTATGACTGAAAAAGTAAAATCACAAAAATACTTAACTCAGAGGAAAATCAAATAGAAAGTCCCTAATCACATGGCAAAACCAAATGACAAAACGAATTTATTGAGAAACTTTGTTTTCATGGGCCATTTAGACCCCTTTTCGAAAATTTTGCATAACCCATGTTCCCTCTTAGTTATTTAAATGTGCAAAACGTTACTCGATATAACAACTATCCCCCAATAGATATACATGAATTATAAGCACCAGCATTCAAAAGGTTTGATGGTTAACTATTGTCTGATTGGTACAACAATCAGAAGTACTGAACATTTCATATGGTTATATGTAAATACCCCCAAAATATGTTGAATGAACCATGATACATATTTGTCAAATATATCATCAGAAATACTGAGTTTTGTCGACCAAATGCACTTTTGACGTACACAATTATAAGCCTAATATCTTTGATAAACATTTTTGAAAAGGAAAATTATTAATAATGCAAAATTATACAGTTCAATATCATTGTTCTTTTGATAATCCAGTGTAATAAAAAAAACACTCACAGCATAGATTGTAAACAAATAATGGAGACTTTTGTCTGATTTCCTAGCAAACAAGGTGATGTTCCCTTCCGCTCTCACACCAAGGGCTCCGACTGTTATATTTGTCACTGGTGGTTTAGTACTAAGCATATGTAGTTCTACTGTACTATTTGGAAAAGCTTTTCCGATCTTCATGTAATAAAAGATATAATACTAAAAACTTGTATT
This sequence comes from Mytilus galloprovincialis, assembly GCA_037788925.1. Classification (NCBI taxonomy): domain Eukaryota; kingdom Metazoa; phylum Mollusca; class Bivalvia; order Mytilida; family Mytilidae; genus Mytilus; species Mytilus galloprovincialis. Next base: position 45,390,939 of record CM075333.1, on the reverse strand, counting down.
GTTCGGCAAAATTTTATTGCAAATAAATTGCATCTATAACATAACTATAGCATGGCTATATATATATATATATATATATAACTCGTCTAATATATATATATATATATATATATTGTAAATCATCATCAAGACAAAACTTCATTACGAACTTTTATATAAATTGTAAATACACTGTTCGTGTTAAGACCAAAATTATATTGAAATTGGGTGCATCATCAACTAAAAATTTCAATTTTCGTATTGACTTAGCCTGCTTCAATTCTCCACAGTAATGATACAACTTTAAACGACGCGTATCAAGCGACTGACTGGAAACAATATTATAATATTCCTTGTCCGATCAAATCTTTGTATATTCTTAACCTACTCGTGATACTGTAACTCTGACTATATATTGTATCCTGGTATCAAGCTTATAACAATGCTTGGTCAAAAATCGTATAGAAGTTTGATAGCAACCCATTTAAAAGTTTGTCCCACATGTCTATAATTTCTCTAATAATAACTGAAAAATTACATTTAAATAAATATTGTTTTCTTAAGTATTTGTAAATCAAATTAAATAGTATGCATTCGGTACAATACAATTACAAAGATATATAAATTAAATTTTGAAATACGCTTTCAGTTTCATTTTTCTATCTGCAACATTTGTTCTTTAATTTACCTGTGGAATAAATTTCCCAATACACAGACCGGAACAGGTTGTGTTCAATATATCTTTCTTGTCTTTGATCTTTGAATGTACAAACAGAAAACAAGATTGTTATTTTTCTCAAAACCATTAAATTATAAAAACAAAAAATGAGATGTAAGCAAACGTTAAAAGTACACTGTTTTGATATCATTATAAACGTTTGTATGTGTTTTAGAATGTGAGTTGAAATAAATCATGTTGTGTAAGCTTTGATTCGTTTGTAATTTACAGAATGTAAAAACAAATATATTTTGATTAAATATAGAGAATCCTGGTAATTTTGTGAATTTCAATTTTTCTGTAAATAAGTTGATTAAGGTGGTAAGTTTGTGGTGGTCTATATTAGTCTGTTTCAATTTAAGTTTCGAAACCGATGTATACAAATGCTTGTTTATAAGTATTGAAGACTACACATTGACTGCTATTATATTTTCTCAAAATAAAAACTGCTAGCCAAAATAGAATTTGATCCAACAATAAACGTTTTCTTTTCATATTGCATGTCAAATTATTTTTCGATACGTGTACACGTTTAAATGTGTACACGTTTAATGTTGGCTAGTTAACAAAACATTTTAGTTATTTTTGAGGAATTAGCATTGAAGTTTCATCTTGTGTCAGTGTTATGTGAAAATAAATGCTCATTTTTTTTCTCTTTACAGACAAACCAGTTTGTAAGAAACATATATTTACATTTTTTGAAGTCAAGTTGAACACAAGCATGTTATGTTTATGCGCTTGATAAAACATAGTGTTGAATACATAATCTGACAATGTGATGTACACCATTTTCTTGCTGTCTGTGATTGGTGCCATAGATTGAGGTGCAAATGGTGCTTCAGTTTTATCACTGGTCCAGAGTATTTCTCCCTGTATGATTAATCATAATACAATTTTCATTAAAAAAAAATAACACAGTGTAATTTCTTAGACCAGTTATCACATAAGAATTTTTGTGTTTGTTTAACAAACTAGAAACGCCTATTATTTTCAAAATGCAACGACAGTTAGTTTTACACTGAAGCTTGACAGGGGATTGCAAGTATAACGACCGTAGCATATTCAAAATTTTAAAACATCAAAAGTATTCAGAAGAGGTCATTTTGGAGCTACTTTCGATTTTTCTTCTTTTCACTGTTTTTTTTTAATTAATGCATCGAAATTAAATGCTGTTTAAGAGTAAACTGTGATCCCCATATTTAAGAAGTTATAATATTTTCAAAACTCTAAGGGAATATTAACTCTTGAAGGTTTGTTTTCCTCATGTTCCTACAACAACAAAAGATAACATTGAAAATTGTACCTTAAGACTCGCTTCCATATACTGCGGAGTTGCCTTTGGAGCTGACATGAGTCTGTAGTCAAGTGTCAGAACTTTTCCTAGTTTTACCTGAACTATATATATAATTTAAAGTAGAAAATATGTTGACAACAATTTAACATTAGCTCTTTGTCTCATCCAACGATCATCCACAAAATAAAACAGTATCCGAAATATGTTGAATGACGAGAAATATGGGGAATAGAGACTTCATCCAACGACACAGATAATATATAACCAATAGACAATTAAAAGAAAACATGAATTCTTCAAAATAAGAGAGGTGGTTTTATAAAATATCAAGCTGATTTCAGATCAAATAAGTTCTACAAGTCATATCATAATGATAAAATTTGACTGACTTATAATTATTCAAGAGTTTATGAGTTTATCAAATCACCTATGAAAAAAATACAAATAAATGCTGGATAAAACAAATATACCTTTCATAGTTGAAAGACTCTTCTGTGCATTATTATCAATGAGATTTTGAACTATTCCACACATCTGTAACGAAATACTAGTTTATTGCCGCATTCAGTTTTTAAGAACTGAGGAAAACGATAAAAGAAATCAAAACGCTGCTTACTTAAATTTGCTTTTGCAATATTGATCTCGAACATAACTATGATGCCTAGATTCTTTAATTTTTAATTAGTTTCAATAAAGTAAGAAATCACAGGGCTCTAATTATTATCATCGTTATACAAATGTTACAATTTAAACCAACTTAGTTTTGCGGCTACTTTATTTCGTGTTTAACACGTTCTTGTTCCCTTCGCGGCTATTTAATTTCGCGATTTACTTATTTGTGTGATGTAGTTCCATAAGGAAAGATCCAAGTTTTACATATTCGCGACGATTCATATTCGTGTATTTTTTTCGCTAGTTAAAGTCGTGATAATAAATCGATCGTGAAAATAGGTTTGTTTAAAGTATTCTAAAACTGTCAAATCTTAGTTAATATTAATCATGTCAAAGAGCAATCGATGTGGTGTAAAATAATATACAATAATACGAATAAATAGATGAAAAGAAAAAGTGCATTTTTCAGAAATCCAAATGTTAATAATTGTATAAAAAAGAATGCACTTTATGTTTACCTTTTTCTGGAACTGATTACTAATAGCCTTAGAAACTTTTCCTGCAAACGTATTGTAGATCCAAGCTCTTCCTCCATGGAATTTGAACTTAACATGACCACTGTTACATGCGCATTGTGCAGATTTAATTGTTGGTCTCCCATTGCCATCAACACCTACAGCAGTACGTTTTGTAATAAACGGTTTCTGATGTGAAGTTATAACGAGAATGTATATTGATAGATATATAGATGGATTTGTTATAAACGAGATCAAATACACATATCACATGCATACCAAGATATTATTTAAGGAATGATTTTTTCTGTCTATGAAGAAATAACATAAAAAATTTGGTGCACACTGAATAACGCGCGTAGCGGGTAATTTAACAGTGTGAATCACATTTTTATGTTATTTCTTCTAATACCGAGTGTTTTACAGAGAAGCTGTACATGCCAATGTTCAAGGCTGATTTGACACCGCTTGCGATTTGAATCACAACAACCTAGCTATGATAACACCAAGGAAGTTGGATATGCATACCAAGATATTATAAAGTGATACGATACAAATATGATTTCTGCTTGGTACTTCATTCTAGACACATTTGCATGATCATTCTTTGCTCCCTACTCATAAATGCCGAGTGTTTTATGGAGAAGCTGTACATGCCGAATAAAGTACGAGGTTAAAACATAGTGTTGAATGAACGTTACCACAAATATCTGTTTTATTCCTTATATACAATCCTATTAACATGTGTTTGTATGTGCTATTGAGATGTCTATTTACGATTGCAATCTAAACCAGTTATTGTATATCTGAAAATTGCTTACCCGTATTTATTCCAACGCTGAATGACATCCCTGAAAACTGAACCGTAAATCTTCCATGATCAGATATCTTGATACTGCGAACAAAACACAATTGTTAAAAAAATTTAAAAAATGGTTCATTTGTAACCAATACAACAGGTTAAATGAATCAAAAGTTTGACAATGTCTTCCGTCAATTTTGTTATATTTTTTTTTTGGCTAGCAAAAATTTGAAATCCTAAACCGCCTGGCGTTTTTGAAAGAAGGAAAAACACTTAACACTTCTATTTTTGTCATTTTTACCTTTTATGTTTGTTTGTTCTGTTCACACATCGTTGTCAATATAAAACATGTAAAATATTTGATACGACTGTCACACAAGTGAGAGGTTTCTCTTGCTAAAAACAGGTTTAGTTTACCAATTCTTACATAAGAAAATGCCTGTACCAAGTCGCAAGTCGAATATGACGGTTGATTTGTTTGTGCCTTTGATTTTGCCCTTTGATTAGGGACTTTCCTTTTTGAATTTTCCTCAAATTTTTTGCCATTTTTGTGATTCTACTTTTTAACTACTGGAATATGTTTTTTAAAATATAGACGGACGTTATAGGTGTGTGGGGTTTCAATGTTTCAGATAAAGCATATATATTGGCCACAAAAGATCGATAATTCTTTCTACATCCATTGGTTACCCAACGAACTCATAATTTTATGTAATAGTGATCGTTTAAATAAACTTTATAGTTTTAAAACCGGTTTATTAACAACTTACAAATGCCATCTGTATTTATAGTGAAAATTCCCATCAATTTCCAATACGATGTTTGCTGTAGTCCATTTGAGGTCACTTCCAGACGACAGCTTTATACTGCTTGTTCCTAGCTGGAAGTTTTTAATTACCAGACTAAATGAAATTAAAAACCAATTGTTCAGAGAACAATTGAAGGTCTTTCCACCAGTAAATATCTATTTTGATATTAAAATATTAAAAATCAGTCTAAAATGTCAGTTCCTATGGCTTTATGATGTATAGATACGAATTTTAACCAAAGGTCATAATCTAAAACGCCAAATTTACCTATGACCTTGACCTCAATTTCAAGGTCACAAACTGAGGGTCTCAAATCAAAAGACCCTAGGTCTCTAATATGTATGGTTAATAAGTAATATCACTTTACGCATAATTTTAGATGTGGTAGGGGCTAAAACTCCCATTTATTGTCTACGCACCCTTTCAACCAAAATTATTATGTTACGACATGTCGCAACTAACAATTTGGTAAAAATAATTTGTCGATATCTGATAAGGTTAATGAAAATGAGTGAAAATAAGCCAAAATCAAAATTTAGAATATGACCTTGACCTTTGACCTTGACCTAATTTTCATTTTTTTTTACCAAGGACCTTAAATCAAAAGACCCTAGGTCTCTATTACCTATGGTTTACCAGTTAGAAATGCATATTACTAATATCAAATGCAAAAGGGGGAATAACTCTCATAAGGAGTGTTCATATCGCTTCGGTTAAAATAGGACAAATCATGCGAAGGATATAACGAGCAATTTTATAAAATAAATTTGTCGCATTTTTCTACGGTTACGGAGGAGATGCACTCTGATGATAAACAGTGAAAGGGGAGATAACTCTTACAAAGAAAATGGTTCGCCTTAGCAGGGTGAAATTTAAAAGCGCATAAACTATACGATACCATATGAGAAATATCTAAGCGACATATTGCGAAACAAACATTTATCGCAAGAACAAAATTTGGCGGAAGAAAAAAAAAAAAAAAAAAAAAATAATAATAATAATAATTAAAAACCAATTGTTCAGAGAACAATTGAAAGTCTTTCCACATCAAAGAAATTTTGATAAGATAGATTCTTCATACTGATGCGATAAATGAATGGTTTGATTATATTTTTGAGTGATATAAGGGAGATACTATTCTACTTCCGGTGAAATGAATGTCACTTCCGGTCTCATATGAAAGCTTCTTTCACACTGATTCCAAAAATATATAGTTTCTATATACTTTTGTATGTAGAAGGGGAGATAATTGGCCACTTCCGGTTTGTTGGAAGTCATTTTTAGTCTTCAGTAATGAGTTTATGTATCTATATGACAAAATACAAGGATTCTGAGTATTTTGATATGAGAAAATTGCAAAAAAGGCTACTTCCGGTTTTCTCAAGGTCACTTCCGGTAGTCATTTTTCAAGGTCATTTGTCACCTAACCTTTTGTACAAGGTCAAATGCCTTTATAATGAACTTAGTTGAAGTTATAATGAAATAACCTCATATCAAGACATTTCAGGGGCACCAACTCCTATAAGATGCCATTATATTGTATAAGTCTAAATGTAGCATATCTTCATTTCAATAAAGCAGACATTTTGCACTTGTTTTTTTATATGTATCTTTCAAAGTGTCAGAGAAAATGCAAAAACAAGCAAAAGTCACAATTGAGAACTTGACCTTGACCTTTGACCTTGACCTTATTTTCTAAGTTAGTACCTAGGGGACTCATATAAAAACATTCCAGGGTTGTACGGTTAATGGTTTATAAGTTAAAAATACATTCCGACAAATTTATTTTGTAAAGGTAGATAACTCCTATAAAATTTCATCAAATCGCTTCGATCCAAATTAGCCAAAAATTCCTAAGGATGTAACGAACAATTTGTAAAAAGAATTTTGTCGATATCTTTTTTTGTTACGAAGGAGATGCACACAAATGATAAACAGTAAATAGGGAGATAACTCTTACAAAGAAAATTGTTCGTCTTCACAGGGTGAGATTTAAAACCGTATAAACTATACAATACAATATACAAAATATCTAAGCGACATATTGCGAAACAAAAATTTCAGAATGTGGCGGAAAAAAAAAATAATAATAATAATCAGAAGAAATACAATAAGTCTTTTCACAAAAAAGTGAAAAGACTTAATAATCAGAAGAAATACAATAAGTCTTTCCACAGAAAAGTGGAAAGACTTAATAATCAGAAGAAATACAATAGGTCTTTCCACAGAAAAGTGGAAAGACCTAATAATAATAAATATAAAGCAATTGTTTTGAAAACAATTGTTAGGCAGTCTTTCCCCTCTGATGAATGGATAATTGATTTTTTTTTATTGATTGATTTGGAAAAAGGGGGGGGGGGTGTTTGTTTATTTGTTTGTTTGTTTGCTTTGGTATGGGGTCTATATTATTATGTTACCGGAGAAATTTCATGTTTAGTTTGGAAAGTTTTTCTTTTATTTTAGATACAGCGCGCGCGCAAGATTGAGGAGACATCACGTGACGCGGGTTTATATTAAGAAAAACTTAGTCTTTTAATTTCTTTTTAGGTCGGGACCTTGAACAGACAACATGTCTAGAGATGGAATGTACACAATGTTATTTCTTTTGTCATTGTAGGAAATTGACATTTTGATCACAGTTCACCAGCAGTGCATGTTTTGGATTTAATCGATCCGGTGTAACTTTAAAACACATTTAATAATTATTTTTTGATAATGTCCATTTTTCAGCACCTGTTTGTAACACAGATTAGTATTTCAATCTCGGAGCGGACATTTTATTGTAGGTTTTTACTGAGATTTACGGACCTAGCAAGCGATTTTTACGGCATTGCCATTTTTTTCTCTAGGAAAAGTCTTGAGAGATATCTGCAAAAAGTTTTTTTATGAACCTGCAGTACATGTATGCCCTGCTGACTGCAAATTTTCAGGTCGATTGGACTTGTAGTTTCAGAGAATATGTGGATTTTTTTTCAGAAGAGATGTAAGAACAATAATAAAATAAAAATTTTCTTGAATAATTGAGAGTTTGTTCCTTCAATATACTGTCATAAATAAACAGTCATACATATTGATTGATTGATAAGTTGGTTGATTGATTGGTTGGTTGCTTGGTTTGTTGGTTGGTTGATTAAACACGTTTGATAGGGTCACTTAGAACAAGGGAAACAAACCTCAAGAGACCTTGCATCCCGTATTAAACGCATGACACGGAAACGTACATTAAGTGATTGATTGGTTGGTTGGTTGGTTAAACACGTTGGTTAAACATGTTGGTTAAACACGTTGGTTAAACACGTTGGCTGGTTAAACACGTTGGATAGGCTCAATTTAAACAAGCGGAAAAAAACCATCTTGGATCCCGTATTTAACACATGAAACGGAAACATGCATTGATTTATTTATTGGTTGGTTGGTTGGTTAAACACGTTGGTTAAACATGTTGGTTAAACACGTAGTTTAAACACGTTGGCTGGTTAAACACGTTTGATAGGCTCAATTTTAACAAGCGAAAAAAAACCATCTCGGATCCCGTATTTAACACATGACACGGAAACATGCATTGATTGATTGATTGATTGGTTGGTTGGTTGGTTGGTTGGTTGGTTAAACACGTTGGTTAAACATGTTGGTTTAACACGTTGGTTAAACACGTTGGCTGGTTAAACACGTTTGATAGGCTCAATTTAAACAAGCGAAAAAAAAACATCTTGGATCCCGTATTTAACACATGAAACGGAAACATGCATTGATTGATTGATTGGTTGCTTGGTTGGTTGGTTGGTTGGTTGGTTAAACACGTTGGTTAAACATGTTGGTTAAACACGTTGGTTAAACACGTTGGTTAAACACGTTAGTTAAACATATTTGTTAAACATGTTGGTTAAACACGTTTGATAGGCTCAATTAAAACAAGCGAAAAAAAAGAGACCTTGAATCCCGTATCAAACACATGAAACGGAAACATTGATTGATTGATTGATTGATTGATTGATTGATTGATTGGTTGGTTGGTTGATTGGTTGGTTGGTTGGTTGGTTGGTTGGTTGGTTGGTTGGTTGGTTGGTTGGTTGAAATTCAAACACACATAAAACTGTTTAAATAGTGCCAAAACCACATAATTTGATGACCTTGACCTTTGACCTTGTGACCTTCGTCAAGGTCATTGATCCACAAGGTCATTGCAAAAGACCCTATGGGTCAAGGACCTTTGTTTAAGAGTTTTGCCTAAATATGGCTTTTTAAAAACCATCGATGGGAGTTATGTCCCTTACATGATGGTAAAATCAATATAGTCATAATGTAAAAAAGTTGCCCCTTGAAGTACTTAACATTTTTCACTGCTTAAATTTTCTGTATCTATAACCATTCAAGAATTATAGGGAAATCAAAGACATATGAAAATCTAAAATATGACCTTGACCTTTGACCTTGACCTAATTTTCTAAGTTAGGAATCAGGGGACTCAAATAAAAACATTCCAGGGTTATACGGTTAACGGTTTATGAGTTAAAAAAAC